>JAPDNY010000013.1:54263679-55609751 GCA_029375565.1 Gekko gecko | reverse complement strand
TGGAGCCTCTCCCCAAGATACCCACCAAGTTTCAAGAACAGTGAACCAGGAGTCCAATTCTATGGGCCCTCAAACAGGTTGCCCCTATTCCTTCCATTGTTCTCTATGGTGGGAAAAAAGTTAATTTTTTCCCACCATAGAGAACAATGGAGGGAATAGGGGCAACCTGTTTAGAGGCCCATAGAATTGGACCCCTGATCCTATGTTCTTGAAACTTGGTGGGTATCTTGGGGAGAGGCTCCATCAGCTACCCTGTGAGTTTGGAGCCTCTCCATCAAACCCTCTCCTCCAGCCCCCAGAATATAACCTATGTTTTCACCATTGACTTCAATGGCCCATAGGATATAATGGAGCTGAAATTGACATTCGGCTGCCTGAAAGACTCCCCGGGACGCCGGCTGGGGGCGGGGCTTGGCTCCTGAGCTCCCGGAGCTGCGCTCCGGTGAGCTCCCCCCCAAAAGACCCCTGCTTTCAGCACTGAGCCATGGGGCTTGCAACAGATCTTGGACCTTCAGACTTTGAAACAGGTCCCTGCAGCAATTAATACTCCATTGATTCTCTCTCTCTTTTAAAAAATGGCTGCTTTCTATTAGGAAAAGATAGCAAAACCTTGCAGCTGTGCAATTTGTTGGTCATTGTACCATACTTGTGGCCCAGGGTTGCAATTCTAAGTGTACCTTCTTGGAAATAAAACCCACTAAAATCAATGTGGGTTTTTCCCCCAAAGCATCTTCCTATGATGGGGCAGCTATGTCATGTCTCTTGGAGTCTCGTACTTCACTGTAAGGTGGAGGAAACCCAGGATTGGCTTGTTGCTTTGGGGAAGAGGCATTTTGTGGAAGAAACATGTAGGGACCAGGAAACACATCAGCAAACACCATGATGCCCATGGGTATTACACTGGGGTCACTGCTCTGTCACTGTTTTTCCTCTCTGCACTCACACATTCTGCATCCATCCCCTGCCCTGAACCTCAACGGTGTTTCTCATTGGTGGCAGCAACATCAGTAGATGTGGATGCTGGCATCTCTTCCTAAGGAATTACATGTGCCATTTTTAATGCTAAACCACAATGAACATGTTTTATTTATTTATTTATTTATTTATTTATTTATTTATTTATTCGATTTATGCCCCACCCCTCCCCACCAAAGCAGACTCAGGGCAGCTTACATAAAAATGTATATATAAATACAATTAAGCTCATTCATAAAAGAGCCATAAAAACAGCCATAAACAAATCAATTATCCTAAAGTGCTGGAACAATATTCAGATAAAGTGCGAGAGCAGGGATTTCTAGACTGAGCAGTACTCCATAGGTAACAATCATGATGGTATTCCCGCAACAGCTCAGTTTATCTATATATTTATGCAGCAAGGGCAGGCTGAAGGTGGTAAGGCCAGGCCACAGGGTCACTCCTCAGGCGTTGTTTTTTTCCCCCCAGGTGCTCTATTGGTTTAGCAGCCATCCTACATCCACAGCTGCCATTCCTAGGGTTGCCAGCTCCGGGTTGCGATATTTGGAGAGCTTTTGAGGGTGGAGCTTGGGGAAAGTAGGGGTTGGGGAGGGGAGAAATCTCAGTGGTGGGGGGATAATGCCATATAGTGCACCAGGTCCGATGTCTGCACTGCTGCTGCTGCTGCCGCTGCCGGGGGTGGGTGGGAGGGAGCTTTCTGGGAGCAGGTTGAAGCGATGCAACGTGCTGACATCACATGAAAATGACATCATTGTGTCGGAGACATCACGCAGCTGCACTCTGGTTTTTGGGCAAAACTCTATGGTAAAGTTGGCATTGGACCATAAAGTTTTGCCCCAAACCCAGAGCATTGCTGTGCGATGTCCCCAATGCAACGATGTCACTTTCACATGAAGTCAGCATATCGGGGACATTGCACGGCAACATGGCTGTTTGCGGGTGGGGTTTCCCCCACTGGCCAGCTGGCTGCCAGTGAGCAGAAGCCCCCAAAACTGGGAGGGTCCCCTGCTCAGAACTGGGGAATGGCAACCCTACCTTCCAAAGCAACCATTTTCTTCAAGGGAACTGATCTCTGTAGTCTGGAGAGCAGCTGTGATTCCAGGAGATCTCCAGCCCTCACCTGGAGGTTGGTAACCCTAGATTCCTGAATGAAATGGTGGTCAGTTTGACTTGTTAGTTGAAGGGCAAAGCCGTCCCCTAGCCCTGCAGAAAAACCCAAACCCCTCTCTACTGCCCCATATCCCCTATGCTTCTGTGACGGCTGCAAAAGCTGCCCGTGACGGTGCTCCAGCCGACAGTGTGTCTCACTCCAAGACACTAGCAGGGAGTTCGGCAGCAGGGCCTTGGAAGCACAAGGCATCTTTTTCAGATTTTCTCAGCGGAGGTCTTGGCAGAAACGCTTCATTTCCGGAGTCAAAACAAGCTTTTAATCTACCAAGAGAAAACTTACTTGTGGAGAGAAAAGGAGTGAGGGAAAAGAGGTCATAAAATTCTGATAAGTGAAGCCACATTTTAAAAAAATCTTAAGAACATCAGAAGAGCCCTGCTGGATCAGACCAATAATCCATCTAGTCCGGCATCCTGTCTCTCACACCGTGGCCAACCAGTTCCTCTGGACGGCCAACAGCAGGGCAGAGAGGCCAAGGCCTTCCTTTGATGTTGCCTCCTGGCTCTGGGCTTCAAAGGCTTAGTGCCGCTGATTGTGGATGTTCCCCTCGGTCACCATGGCTAGTAGCCATTGATAGACTCATCCTCCATGAATCTATCTAACCCCCTTTTAAAGCTGTTTATTCCTGTGGCCATCACTACACTCTCTGGCAGCAAATGCCACATTTGAATCACTCTCTGTGTAAAGCAGTATTTCCTTTTGCCCATCCTGAACCTACTGCCCACCAGCTTCATTGGATGCCTTTGAGTTCTAGTATTTTGAGAGAGAGAGAGAGAAATTTCTCTTTGTCAGCTCTCTCCACTCCATGCATAATTTTATAAACCTTTATTATGGCTCCCCCCCCATTGTCTCTTTTCTAAACTGAAAAGTCCCAGACTCTTCAGCCTTTCCTCACAGGGAAGGGGCTCCAACCCCCTAATCATCTTCATCACCTTCCTCTGTATTTTCCCCAGCTCTGCAATGTCCATCTTGAGATACGGTGATCTGAACTGTACTGTACACGGTATTCCAAATGAGGCTGCACCATAGATCTATGCACGGGCAATACAATATTTGCGGTTTTATTCTCAATCCCTTTCCTAATAATCCCCAACACAGAATCTGCCTTTTTCGTCACTGCAGGACATTAGGTTGACACCTTCATTGAGTCATCCACTACAACCCCAAGATCTTTTCCCCACTGAGTCTCAATGAGTTCAGACCCCATTAGCCTATACTTGAAGTTTGGATTTTTGTCCCAATGTACATCACCTTACACTTACCAACACTGAATTTCATTTGCCACATTGTCGCCCACTCACCCAGTTTGTGGAGGTCCACTTGGAGCTCTTCACAGTTAGCCTTGGTTTTCACCATCCTGAATAATTTGGCCAACTTGGCCACTAGGCTACTCATCCCTAGTTCCTAGTTTAAAAGCTGCTCTGCCACCTTTTTGATATGAATCACCAGCAGCCTGATTCCTTCTTGGTTCATGTGAAGGAACCATCTCTTTTGAACAGGTATGGCTTGTCCCAGAAAGTTCCCCAGTGTCTAACAAATCTAAACCTTTCCTCCTGGAACCACTTTCTCATCCACGCATTGACAACCCTGCCTGTCTAGCTGGCCCTGTGTGTGGAACCAGCGGCACTTCTGATAATGCTGTCTTTCAGGTCTTGGACTAACTTTCTGCCTAGTAACCTAAATTTTTCCTCCAGGAACACACAACTACATTTCCCAATGTCATTGATTCCAACGTACACCATGACTCCTCCCCAGCACTATCTATCAACCTATCTAGAAAGCATGTGATGTTCACAACCTTCACACCAGGCAAGTCAACATGCAGTCAAAACACCTGTCACAGACCCCATTCTCCCTATTCCTAATGATCAAATTACCCACTACCAGAAACCTCCCAGCCCCCCCCATATCCTCTATGAGAGGATGTGGGTTCATCGCCCCCTTCTAATGGATCACATCCCTCCTCCTCAGACTGACACCCTCCAACCTCAAGATTCACTCTCCACAACAGCAGAAGAGCTTTCAGTACCAGAATGGAACTGTTCTGATAAGTCTCTGAGGATCTCTTCCCCAAATCTTTCTCCCTGTCTTATCTTCTCCAGGTTGACAACCCTAGCTGCAAGGGAATGAACCTGCTCCTTGAAAGCAACAAACTCCATGCAGCAAGCACACCCCCACAATTTCCACCCAATGGGTAGATAATCATACATGAGGCACTCTCTGCAAAACACTGGATACCCTCCACTCCCCTGCTGCCTTTCTACCTTCATTACTTCCTTGTTAGTGGTTTAAAGGTATCTAAAGTGATGCAGGGCCCTCAGACCTGATCCCCAGGCTAAGAGCCACAGGCCAAAAGCCCTTTGACTCTTCCCCTTCAGCTCCTACCAAAGACTTAAGCTTCTGCCTAGGAGGAGCCTTTCATTTCAGAGGCCCAGAGACCTGGCCTCCCAGTAGCAACAGCTGAGAGTGGGGTCTGCGATCAGCCCCGGGCAAACAGACCTTGCTCAATGAACAACAGACCAGACAAAAGACCCAAACAGACCCAGACAAAAACACCACTCTCCAGCAGGCTACAAGCACCCAATTCATCCTCAAACTCTGTCCTCTCACAAAGCAACCTTAGTTAATGCTCCCCAGTATTTTAGCAGTTTAGGAAAGGCCAAAAAAACTCCAAAACCTCACCTTCCCAGCAGCTCTCTCCTGGGTTTTCTCCCAGCCCAGCTGGCTCAGCTCCTCACTGTGTTCTCTCAGAGAGCTTCCAATTGGTGGGGACAAATGCTTACCACAGCCAAGTGCTCTGACAGCATCCCCCACTGCTGCTGATGTTCATATTTGGACAGAATTTTAAGCTCCCAGAGCCCAACTGAGTTGGAAACAGGGGGGAAACAACAACAACAACAACAGACCATTCATCCTTGTTCCAGACATTCAGAGGTAGAGGGTGGGAGGCAGCTTTCCCAAATATAATGGTCTGGTTTCTTTGTTCACATTCAGAGGTTGTCAAATGCCATCCTCCAAATCAAGGAAACAAAATATTTGTCCCAGTCTTCCCAAAGATCCACCTTTAGTATGTACAGGCTGCCCTGTCCATTCCAATCAAATTATGGCAACTGGTCTGTGAAGGCAGTAGGTAGAAATGAGATACTGAGGTGGTAGAATGGACTATACGACTTCAGAATGGAGGTGGGAGATCACGTACAGGAGTGCTAGATTTAAAAGGAAAAGTTTACTGAAAATAGAAAGTTAGCATAATACAGAGTGGGCTTGGCTAAGATCATTGTCCCTAATGACTTTGTTTTAACTTGGACAGAGTGTTTACGTGGGAGAGCACTGGGAAACGACATGTGCAATCTGATATAGTACAGCCAACAGTATCATGTGAAAGCTGTACGAACTCAGTCTGCTGTGTATGCTAACCAGATCACAGGTGGCTTTGGAAAGGGACTGGACACATTCAGAAGGGATAGGTTTGTTGATGACTGTGAGCCAGGATTTCTAAATGGAACCTCCAGGTTCAGCGGTACCTTGGAACACCACAGGCTGGGAGCAGCCAAGAAGGGAAGGCTGTTGTCTTCATGCCTTTCTTTCCAAAGTATCTAGCTGGCTGCTGTTGGAGACAGGATGCTAAACTAGATAGATGTCTGTTCCAAACTAGCAGAGCCCTTTGTCTGGGAGCAGATAAGATCAATCATAACTAGCATTTATGTCGTACTTTTCCTAAGTGCTCCACACGGTCACATTCAGTCCTCTGGGTAGGCCAGCATTATTACTCCATCTATGGTAGCTACAAGCTACCTGAACTTTTGATTGATGAGAGACTTCAACCTGGGACTGTCCTCATTGCAGCTCACTTTCTTAACAAGTACGCCATGGTGGTAGATATGGACACAGAGAACTGGGACAGATTTAAGATCGCTTACCCCTATGGTCTCTCTTTGCTGCCAAAGGGAGAGGCAGGAGTCATGTTCCCCTCAGGTGAGAAACCCGGTCCACTAGGGGATGTTACCACAGATGGTGCTTGAGAGGACAGTGGTATTCACCACCAGGGTAGCAATAGGAACCTCTGAGAGCTGGAAAGTGCTTTGCGATCACTCCGCCCAAGCATATCTCTTCATCACCAAGAGACAAGAAGGGCACCACATTCCACTCAGGTGGGACGTCCTGCCCTCTAGAAGAAGTGGCAAGCAATGCTTCTTGACAGCTTACAATCAAGAGCGACTCTTTCCCCCTGGGCTCACTGTGCCCTATAATGGCATCAGCAGCTGCAGCAACAACACTAGGGAACACCAGAAAGATGGATAGATGGGAACACCAGAAAGATATCTTGTGTTCCTTGCCCGACATCTCTCTTGGCCCCTCCACCACCAAGAAACAAGCCATACTGTGCAAAGACGTTGTTCTTGTATTGTTTTAATCTTGGCAACAAAATTAGATTCTGAATAACGGTAAGCCATCCAGAAGATGGAGTGATTGAATGGTGGGGTGTGAGTCTTCAAAGTAAATAAGTATTCACAGATCTGCGTCCTCTGTCAGAACCAACAGTGGATGTGGTAGGTGCTGCTCAATGCACTGTGTTTATGCATATGCCTTATATCGAGCTTGGCCATTGGTCAGTTTAACTCAGTATGGTCTGATGTGACTGGCAGTGGCTCTCCAGGGTCACAGGGAGAGAAAGGCCTGGAAAGGTTGACATTTTTGTAGTGATGTGATGCTGTGCTTATATATTTATTATTTATATATTAGTTAAATGTTTGTAATCTTTTTCTATGTCTATAATAAAATCTAAAAAGAAGTCCCTTTTTATGGTGTTTCATCACTGTCTGTGCCTGCATTGGTAATGTGGGGTGGAGGCATGAATGCACAGTACTCTGTAGAGAATTTTGGATTTTTTTTTAAAAAGACTAATGGAAGATTCCCAGTGCCTCATTTCTACTTTCGAAACAAGATCAGGTAATTTGGAATTTCAGTTCTGAGGAGAGACTGGGATAAAACGGATTGGTGAAATATTTATGCGGTTGGTTCATTGTATCATGCTAGAGATGTCATCCAGTTCCCACCAACAACTGGATATCCGTTGCAAGTGAAATTCTCCACATAGTAGGCAAATTTGGTAACACCTGGGGACTAGAGTTGGTACTGAATTTTGTCTAGAATTTGCTCAGGAGAACCATCACCTCCCTCCACAAAATACAGTTTCAATAAACAGAATTTCTCAGAGAAGTCCCGCACTTCCAAGCTTGGTGCCATCCTGGCTAAATTCATACCAGCTTATTCATAGAATCATAGAGTTGGAAGGGACCTTGCAGGTCATCTAGTCCAACCCCCTGCACTGCAGGAGCATAGCCGAAAGATAGCTCTCCATACCTACATACCTACAACATACCTGAAAGATGGCTGTCCAGTCTCCACTTGAAAACGTCCAGCAAAGGAGCATCCACCACCTCCCGAGGCAGTCTGTTCCACTGCTCAACCACTCTTACAGTTAGGAAGTTTCTCCTGATATTTAGCTGGTAACGACTCCCTTGTAATTTCCACCCATTAGATCTAGCCTTGCACATCCTTCATATCCTTGGGATTGCTTGTCTCCAAGATGTCAAGTAAAGCTCTTTTTTCCTTTGCCAAGAATATGATGGCCCTGACTTGGATGGCCCAGGCTCATTAGGTCTCAGAAGCTAACAGGATCAGGCTTGGTTAGTATATGGATGAGAGACCACCAAGGAAGCCAGGGTTGCTATGCAGAGACAGCCAATACTAGTCCATGTCTGTTTGTCTCTTGTCATACAGAGGATGGTGCAGAGTTGTTTTCTGTTGCCCCAGAAGGTCAGACCAGAACCAACAGGTTGAAATTAAACCAAAAGAGTTTTTGGATAAACATAAGGAAGAACTTCCTGACAGTTAGAGCGGTTCCTCAGTGGAACAGGCTTCCTTGGGAAGTGGTAGGCTCTCTTTCTTTGGAGGTTTTCAAACAGAGGCTAGATGGCCATCTGACAGCAATGCTGATCCTGTGAACTTAGGCAGATCATGAGAGGGAGGGCAGGAAGGGTTGCATCAGTGCTTAGTTCTTATGGTCCTTTCTTACATGCCCAGGGCAATGCTGATTGCCACTTTGGGGTCAGGAAGCAATTTTTCTCCATGCCATTTTGGCTGGAGAACCTAGAGGTTTTTTGGTCATCCTCTCGGCATTGAACAGTGGTCACTGGGGGTATGTGGGGGGAGATATTTGTGAATTTCCTGCATTGTACAGGGGGTGGGACTAGATGACCCTGGAGGTCCTTTCCAACTCTATGATTCTATTATTCTTGCCCTAAAACCCCAATAAGGTTGCCATAATTTGGCTGCGACTTGACAGCACTTTTCACCACTAGGATATGATGATTTTGAAGATGTTATTAAAGCCTGCCTCCTGCAGTCACCTCCTGACTAGCAGGCTCCCAATGGAAATGCCAAGCCAGAAGAGGGTGGAAGTGGACAGCCACTTGGGGAAGAGCACTATTAGGGGAATGGCTTGATTTGGCTACCTGGTAGAAGAATCTCTCTCTCTTCCTTGGATGTGGAATGGCTCCTCTCTGAGTTCAGTGGGATGTCCAGGGGTCATTTCCTGCTGGAGCACCCCGGAGCAGCGCTCCAACAGAAGGGGCCCAGGCCCCACCCTCCGGCCTTTCCTGGCCCGCCCACGCTCAGGGATGGGGGAGATTTAAATCCCTGGCTTCCCTGCCTGCGCTTCTCCAGGTGCCCTGCAGCCATGGGGCACCTGGGGCACATAGCGGGTTGGCTGGAGACGAGAAGGGGAAGGGGGCAGACATGCCCTCCTTTCCCCCTGAGCCTCTTGGCCTTTGTGGAGAGACTCGGTGGGGATTTAAATCCCTGGCTTCCCTGCCTGATCTTCTCCATGTGCCCCACAGCCATGGGGCACCTGGAGAAGATAAGGGCAGGGAAGCCAGGCATGTCTGCCTCCCTGCCCTTCTCTGCTCCAGCCAGCCCATCACAGCGTGTTGGCTGGGGAGGGGAAGGGGAGGCGAGCAGACAAGGCCCCTTTCCCCTTGAGCCTCTCCACTTTTGAGGAGAGACTCAAGGAGTGGGGGATTTAAACTCATTTGCATGCCATAACTCATTTTAAACATGCCTGCCCTTTGTCAAGGGGTGTGGCATATGCAAATGAGTTCCTGCACCTCTTTTTCTAGGAAATTACCCCTGGGGTTGTCTAATGGCCAGGTGTGGTGTGGCTTTCACCTTTAACCTGAACAGCCTGAAGGAGAGTAGAGGAGGAGGGAGAGGGAGAGGGAGAGGAGATGTAGAAAGGGGTGGAAGAGAAGCAGGATCTTGAAGGAGACCTGGGGAGGCTCAGACACAGAGATGGCCACACGCTTGAAACCGGGGCTGGACAGTTAAAATGTAATAAATGCTTCCTGTTTAAATGGCAGAGGAAGCCTGCGGTGTTGTTTGTCTCGGGCAAATGGAAGGTCCAGCAGGGTTGTGGCCTGGCCCATAGCTACAGTGGGGCTATTGGGTGCTCCGCCCCCTTTTTAAAGGGCGAGCCCCCTTCCTTAAAGCCCCCACTTCTTAAAGCTATCCCCCCTTTCTTCCCAAAAGCATTTAAATGGATCTCTTAAATGCTTTTGTGAAGAAATGGGGGTGGCGGCACATGCCATCCCCTCTGGCAAGATTTAAAGGGCTCTTCAGCTGATCAGTGAGGAGCACGTGCCACCCCCTTTCCTTATGGCAAATAATGGCAGCCCCACCAGAAAAAAATTTTCCACCCAGGCCACAAAATCTTGGCTATGGGCCTGGTTGTGGCTCAGAGTTCAAATATCAGATTTGCATGCAGAAAGGCCCAGGTTCAATTCCCAGCATCTCCACATAATAAACACCAGTTAGGGGGTGATGGGAAAGACCCCTGCCTGGAGAGCCACTGCCAGTCAGAGCAGAGAAGACTGACCTTCACAGACCAGTATGTCAGCTTCATGTGATCATGCTTCCACCACCTGCTGTGAATTTCACAGCGGATGATTTTTAATGCGGCCTGAGGCCCCCTTTGCAGCAGTCTCTCACTGCTGACCAGTCTGCAATGATTGCCAACTACTTGCATTCCATGGTCTTCTTTTTTAAGAAATGCAAACCCAGCACTAATCTTCTGCGTGGGAAGGGCTTGGAAGAAGCCAACACCAGAGCCAGAGAAGTTCATTTGTAAAAAGCCAGGCACATGAGGCTAAGTGTGCTGAACTGGCTCATCTCCCTGTCTGACACGGAGGAGGATCCAGGGGGAAGTGCTCTGCCAACTGGAGTGCTCTGGCCTGGCCTCTTGGCAGTTGCGAGGCCCTTTTATACATCACTTCCTGTGCTGTGCTTTCTTTTCCATGAGTGGCGGGCCAACGTAAATGGCCCAGATTGAGGTTTTGGCATCTAGGATCCAAGCCTGGCTTTCTTTTCAAGCTTTGAGACTCGCCAGATTATTTGGCAGCAAAGAAAGTCCAGGCTGGAGATGGACAATTGTTTTTCAGACAGTTGAAGGTGTTACGAGCAACCCGTCGCTTGGGCGTGATGTGCATGTTCTCTTTGCTTCTCCTGCGCTCCTCGCTGGTCAGGTTGGTTTGACTCCAGCGGCTTGGGGAAGCAATTTCCTCATCGATGGAAGAAAACAATAGGGAGGATCTCCTTGCTGTTCTCGTCAGCTTCTTTATGTGAGTGAGGTAGTGTCCCCTAGCCAAAGGTGACCCACTGAGCCTCATAGCAGTTTGGGGATTTGAAGCCAGGTCTTCCAAATCTTAGCTTCACACTCGAAACACTATCCCACAAGGCTTATTTCATATCACCCACTTGCTGCTGTTATTTGTTTCTCTTCGGGCATGCCTGTTTCGTTTACATCATTTAATGTTGTTTCTCCAGTATTTATATACCGCCTAGGGAGGTGCCCGGGAAGGTGGTGAGCTCCCCCTCACTGGCAGTCTTCAAGCAGCAGCTGGACTAACACTTGTCAGGGATGCTCTAGGCTGATCCTGCATTGAGCAGGGGTTGGGACTGGATGGCCCGTGTGGCCCCTTCCGACTCTATGATTCTGTGAAACAGGATGCTGAATTAGACAGACGACTTCCCTAATCCATCAGAACACTTTATTTATTTATTTACTTATTTATTTAATTTGACTTATATCCCACCCTCCCCGCATGGCAGGCTCGGGGTGGGTTACATCCAATTTGACAAAAATACAGTATACAAAATTAACACAATTAAAACACTAGTAAAATATCACAATAACCTTCATCTGATGCCATTGTCACTGAAATTAAAACCTCACAGATACCATCTCCGGTATGCAGTTCTGACCCGCTGAGGGGAGGCCCAGTAAAGAGGGAGGGATGTCTAGGATTGCCAGGTCTGGGTTGGAAAATACCTGGAGACTTTGGGGGTGGATCCAGGAGAGGACGGGGTTTCGCAAAGGGAGGGGCCTCAGCATGGTACAATGCCATAGAGTCCACCCTTCAAAACAGCCATTTTCTCCAGGGGAGCTGATCTCTGTCAGCTAGAGATCAGTTGTCAAAGCAGGAGATCCCCAGGCCCCACCTGGAGGCTGGCAACCCTAGGGATGTCTGTCACCCTAGTTAAAAGCCTGGTGGAAGAGCTCTGTCTTCCAGGCCGTGCAGAACTGTAAAGGGTCCCGTAGGGCCCTGATCTCATATGGGAGCTCATTCCACCAGGTAAGGGCCAGGGCTGAAAAGGCCCTGGCGCTAGTCAAGGCACAACAGACATCCCTGGGGTCAAGGGCCACCAGAAGATGTTGATTGGCAGATCATAAAGCCCTTTGGGACTCATAGAGAGGTGGTCTCGCAGATATGTGGGCCCCTGGCCATATAGGGCTTTAAAGGTAAGCACCAACATCTAAATTGATACATATAAATTCTAAATATAAATACACATTGATACATATAAATTCTAAATATAAATACACATTGATACATATAAATTCTAAATATAAATACACATTGATGGGGTCCGAACTGGCAGAGACTGACCGAGAGAGAGATCTTGGAGTCATAGTAGATAACTCAATGAAAATGTCTAGACAGTGTGCAATTGCAATAAAAAAGGCCAATGCTTTGCTCGGGATTATTAGGAAGGGAACTGAAAACAAATCAGCCAGTAACATCATGCCCCTGTATAAATTAATGGTGCGACCTCATTTGGAGTACTGTGTACAGTTCTGGTCACCACACCTCAAAAAGGATGTTATAGCTTTGGAAAAAGTGCAGAAAAGGGCAACTAGAATGATTAAAGGGTTGGAACACTTTCCCTATGAAGAAAGGTTAAAACGCTTGGGGCTCTTTAGCTTGGAGGAACTCCAGCTGAGGGGTGACATGATCGAGGTTTATAAGATTATGCATGGGATAGAGCAGGTAAAGAAAGAAGGACTTTTCTCCCTTTCTCACAATACAAGAACTTGTGGGCACTCAATGAAACTGCTGAGAAGTCGGGTTAGAACGGATAAAAGGAAGTACTTCTTCACCCAAAGAGTGATTAACACATGGAATTCACTGCCACAGGAGGTGGTGGCAGCTACAAGCATGGACAGTTTCAAGAGGGAATTAGATAAGCATATGGAGCAGAAGTCCATCAGTGGCTATTAGCCACAAGGTATAGATGGGAACTCTCAGTCTGGGGCAAGTGATGCTCTGTATTCTTGGTTCTGGGAGGGGGATCAACAGTGGGAGGGCTTCTAGTGTCCTGGCCCCACTGCTGGACCTCCTGACGGCACCTGGTATTTTTGGCCACTGTGTGACAGAGTGTTGGACTAGATGGGCCACTGGCCTGATCCAATATTGGCTTCTCTTATGTTCTTATGTGCTTATCTTGAAACAAATCTGGTACTCAGTAAGGAGCCAGTGCAGTTTGCGCAGCACCGGGTGGATGTGGGCCTGCGCAGGCAGCAACATCAGTACCCATGCTGCTGTGTTCTGCACCAGCTGCAGTTTCCGGAGCAGAATCAAGGGCAGCCACACATAGAGAATTACAATAATCTAATCTGGAAGTGACCATTGCATGGGCCACTTCCAACATTCTTAAGTTCTACACTGTTTAATGTTCCATGTCAGATTTCTGTAATACTAGTCCTCATTGCTTATTAAATGTCTCATCCTCTCGGACTTCGTTGATTTACCCTGCGTAACCCATCTTGAGTCTCAGTGAGAAAGACGGACTATAAATATAACTAAAGTAAATAATAAAATAAGAATCATTTGCCTGGCAACTGTTCCCAACAGTGGATTAAATAGTGGATTAAAAGAATCCCTTTTTTTACAGCACATAAAACAATATATTTGTAGTAATGAAAATAATACACTTCTGGCAATAATACGTATACAACAGTAAGGTATAATAAGGAGTTAAATGGGTGTCCTGGTTCCTCCATTAACGTCAACAGCATTCAACTGTGGCTCCTAATTGTTTTCTTTTTCCATTCTGACCTTTTTATCGCCTGGGGTAGCCAAATGAAGATCCCAGCTGGTTTATACTCAAATGTGACTCCCCCCCCCCAATTCCATTCCTTCTATATAGAGAGGAGGAAAAGTAAATTGAACAGAACACGGTATAGAGAATCTTTTCAAATATTGCTTCTGGAAGAGCCGCTTGGCATAAGACCGTGTTTTCCATCGAGACTACAGCCTCAAAGTGAATCTGGATTGGAAGCCCAACAGTGGCTGAAGCTTTGAAAAAGATATTGCCTAGTGAAATAGCCTGTGTTTTCTTTCTCACAATCAGCCCTCTCATCCTTTTCTTTTCTGGAGCTGAACATTCCCTGACAGATGAGGATTGGGCAGGCTGTCTCTCACCAGAAAGATCAGATCGCTTGAGAATTTTGTCAAAAGTTGACTTGCAAAGAATTCTGTAACTCATCAAGATCCACAGCTAAGAGCATGACTAAAAGTTTAGGGTGGCCCTTGAGGGGAAATCTCAGTTCCTGGCGACTGTCAAGCGGACTTGCCCTATAGCAGGCTTGCAAATAAAACAGAAAGTGTTCAGGGTGTCAATTAATCCAGTTTATTTTTATTTATTTAATTTAAATAATTCTTATGTCATCTTTCACCCTAAACAGGCTCTCCAGGGTGACACACATACAAAAATTAAAACATGTGACCAATTAAAACCATTTAAAATTATAAAGTAATTCAATAAAAATACATAAACATACAACACTAAAAACAGGGAGGAGACCTAATAACCCTTATTGGCAGTATGCCAAATGAAATTTTAAAGTCTTCAATTGCTGGTGGAAGGCACCAACAGAGGGAGACAGACAAATTTCCCTGGGGAGGGAGTTCCAAAGTTTTGGTGCCACAACCAAGAAAGCGCTTTCTCTAGTTGCTACCCATCTAACCTCAGATGGCAGGGGCAAATGAAACAGGGCCTCTAAGGATGACTGGTGTGAATGGGTAGGTTCATATGGGAGATGGCATGTTTAGGGAGTCTTTAATCTAACATTGACCCCAGTTTGTTGGACCGCCTTGGATTTGGTCATCACAAACTGAGGTGAGATCAAAATCTTCCCAAAGCACAGTCTCCAGTCTCAGTTCTGCATAAAGAGAGGAGAGAGGGGGCTCACAAACATAGAAGAAAAGAAGAATCAAGGTAGTCACAAACAAAACCCAGATTATGTATCATATCTGAACGTGGGCATTATTTATTTGGCACTTGATACCACTCCCCGCCCCATTAGGAGGGCTTCTGGCAACTGAGCCAATTGACAAATCCAAAGAGAAACATGGCATCAGCGTTGTAGTTATTTATAAACCATTCAGAGGGAAATCCTGTTTCTGAATCTTTTTTGCCATCACAACCAGGTTGTGTAAAATAGAACACCCAGCCTTTGTGTATCAGTGACATCACTGGCCATTCCTTTCATATACAGGCCCAAGTATTACAAGGAAAAAGGAAGTCTACTTACTTCTGGCCATCCTGTGAGAGCACCACCAAGAAGGAAGACCTTACTCCTTTAAGGTAGATCAAGATGGGTAGCCATGTTAGTCTGTCTGCAGCAGTAGAAAAGAGCCAAAGTCCAGTAGCACCTTAAAGACTAACAAAACTTGTGGCTCAGATCCAAAGAAGTGAGCGGTGACTCACAAAGGCTCACGCCCTGTCACAAATTTTGTTAGTCTTTAAGGTGCTGTTGGACCCTTGCTCCTTTAAGGAACTGTAAAGACCAAACTTCTCCGCAAAACAACTCTCCACATCTTCCAAAGTATCCCCATAAGAGCTGTTATTTCAGGTGTGGCATTCTTATCAGTAGTAGGACCAGAGCTATTTTTGGGCAGGAATGCACAGGAACGGAATTCTGGTTGGCTCCCAAGTTGGCCACACCCAGCAGGAACTCATTAGCATAATAGGCCACACCCAACAGCAGAAACTCATTAGGATTGGCTACATTAGGGGTGTGTGGCCTAACATGCAAAGGAGTTCCTGCTACAAAAAAAGCCTTGGGTTTTGACAACAAACAAGGTAAACAGAATAAGAAGCAAAAGGTGGGTGTGGCTGGATGACCACACTTCTGGTAACATGGGGGTGTGGCCTAATATGCTAATAAGCTGTGCTGTCAGGGGTGTGGCCTATTAGGCTAATGAGTTCCTGCTGGGCTTTTTCTACAAAAAAAGCCCTGAGTAGGACCTTTAAATAAGAGAATAGAAAGCCTGCTAGACCATTAGGGTTGCCGGGCGGAATCTGAGGGAAATGTGGGGGCACTGTCAGAGATGGCGTGACATCATTTCCAGGAAAAAATCTAGAGGTGATGTCACACTGCACAAGGAATCACCAGAAATTCTATGATTACGGCAGCCCCGTAGGGTTTTCAAGGCAAGATATTGCCTAGGTGGTTTGCCTTTGCCTGCCTCTGTGTAATGACACCGGTGTTCCTTGGTGGTCTCCCATCCAAATACTGACCAAAGCCCACCCTGCTTAGCTCCCAAGATCTGATGAGCTTGAGCTAGCATGGGCTATCCAGGTCAGGGCAACTCTATGGTAGTACCAGAGAGTTTCCAGCAATTCCTCCAGAGGACTGACATCACTTCCAGGTCCCCCCCCCCCAATGACTTCACACTGTTAGCCCAACAACAATTTTTTAGAATTTATTTTTCTTGCCACCTCTGTTGCTGGTGGAAGACTTGGAAACACCATAAATGACAGTATGTGTAGCCTGACGGGACAGGGCATAAGAAGAGGGAGGGATCTGGCCTGAGCCCACTTTGACTTCCTGAGCAATATAGCATTTTTTAAATACAATAAACCTGCTATGGAACTTTATTGTAACTTACTTGCTTGACACAGCGCCATGATACAGTGACAGGGCTGCCAGCATCCAGGTGGGGACTGAAGAGTTCCCGGCGTTACAGCCGATCTCCATATTACAGAGCTCAGTTCCCCTGGAGACAATGGCCGCTTTTGAGGGTGGACACTATGGCATTCCCCTGCTGAGCTCCCCCCCCACCTTCCTAAACCTTGCCATCCCCAGGCTCCGCCTCCAAAATCTCCAGGAATTTCCCAACCTGGAGTTGGCAACCCTATGGGTTGGAGAGCATCACCATGTAGGAGCATCTCACCCTATGGCTGGGCCTTAGATCAGGCCTAGGAGATTTCATGCTCCTCTGTGGAGAAATGCACAGAGGTCGTTATTCTAGCTAGCAAGGATGTTAGTAAATGTGATGCAAATGTAGTCCTCTCCTCCCTCTCCCTCTTACCTCTTGAGACATTAATCACTGTCAGAATGCAGTCATGAGGATTTAATGTCCGCATTCATTCAATTTAGTAAGACTCTCTTGGCATTCTTCTAAAGAGCAGCACAATGATGGAGTTGAGGGACCGACTAAAAAACATGGCTCATTTTCAGATTCATACTGTGAGGGAGGTACAGTAAATACAGTAGGTCCCTGCCAGGCATGACTTGGCATGGTCACTGTTGCCGTTTGAAAAAGGAACGTTCTCCCTGCACACTCCTGGAAAACCACTTGCTTTTCTAACGGATGCTACAAAACTAGATAGACTCTCGGGAGAGGGAGCCAAGCCGGCTCAGCATCTTGTCTCTCTGACGTCTGATCCCAGGTTGAAAGTGTCTCTAGGCTGGGTTGGCTTTGGCTTTCGATAACCAGCTTTCACAGCAAGTGCTGCCAGATTACAAAGCCATCGAAGCTGGATGAGATGAATCATCTTCTCAAGGGCTTGCTCCCTTGATACAAACTGGCTGAGGCTAGCTTGATTTATTCAGATACTCTGCCCTAATGGATCTTGGAAAGTTTAATGCTTTTATAAAGAAGGATAAAGACACAAAAAAATAAGGATATTTCATTCCTTGGCAATGCTAAAGCAACATTGATTGGTAGGGTTGCCAGCTCCAGGTTGGGAAACACCTGCAGATTTGGGGGGTGGAGCCTGAGGAGGGAGGGGTTTGGGGAGGGGAGGGACCTCAGTAGGGTATAGTGCCTTAGAGTCCACCTTCCAAAGCGGCTATTTTCTCCATGGGAATGGATCTTTGTAACCTGGAGACCAGTTGTAATGCCGGAAGATCTCCAGCCACCACCTGGAAGACTGGCAAACCTGTTGGTAGAAGCCAGCAGTCTGCAGGTGGGTTCAGTTTACTAGACTTCTCAGCCAGTGAGCAATAGTAGAAGAAACATACTCGTGTGCTGTTTACAAAGGAACGGTTTTGGACATGGGAGGTTCAGATCTTCTTCTCAGCTTATAGCACTTATTGTGTACCTTGGAACGGGCACAGCCACCAAACTACAGCTTATTGGTAGGAAACGATCAGATGGATAAATCTATCAGAAATTGTGTTAAAACCCCAAACATATGAAGCAGTTTCATACAGACTCGGGCCTTTGGTTTATCTTTCTTAACATCATGTAATCAGACTGTCAGAGAAAGATCTTTCCCAATGGCTGTTACTTGTGGTCCTTCAACTGGAGACACCAGTGATGGGACCTGGCATGTGTAGCTTGTGTTCTGAGCTACATTCCCTCCTGACATATGTAAATGTTTGCTTGTAAGTCTTAAGATTTTAAAAGAAGCCCACAGGAAGAGACATCAGAATACGCTGGGATTTCTTGGCTCATCTCAAGGCCAACCAAGTCCCAACTGGATCCTCATTTGCATCATTTGTCAGCAGAGAATAACATTTACCATACTATAGGTGGAACTATGGAAAACAAGCTTCTGGTTACAATTATCTCTGACACTTACTGGTAAATCTCAAAGTGCTTTAAAGAAAGCAATAACTTTCACCCTCATTTCCATCCTTGACCAATAAATGTCATAATTTAACAGGAGAATCTAGGAAACATTCAGAATTACGAAGAAATAAATTGCTTTCCATGCGTTTTCTTATAAATATATATTGAAGAAAATTATATAAACGAGCATATAAATATATGCAAAGAGTTGTAAAGGGATAAAAATAAGATCAACATATTGAACAAAGCTAAGCAGAAAGTATTTATTTATTGGAAATCTGCATGGTACTTGACATTTAGGATGCAAAGTCTTACTTAATACATTTACTATTTTTATTTGTTTGAAATGTTTCTATCCTGCCAGTTTTGACATAGTAGCTCCGCAGGGAAGCTTAGAATGACCCTGTAAAATCATACAATGTCAAATCTAAAATTTAACAATATTACCACATAATAGACCAAAACTCTGCCAAAAGGGACCTTTTTGCCATCCAGTCACAGCTGACTTATGGCAAACCCATAGAGTTTTCAAGGCAGGAGATGTTCAGAGGTGGTTTGCCATGGCCTGCCTGCACGTAGCAACCCTGGTATTCCTTGGCAGCCTCCCTTTCAAACATGAACCAGCCCCGACCCTGCTTAGCTGCTGAGTTCTGATGAGAACAGTCTGCCTTGGGAGGTGGTGGATGCTCCTTCCCTGGACGTTTTCAAGTGGAGGCTGGACGACCATCTTTCGGGTATATTGTAGGGCTATCTTTTGGCTATGCTCTTGCAGAGTGCAGGGGGTTGGACTAGATCACCTGCAAGGTCCCTTCCAACTCTAACATTCTATGATTCTATGAGATCAGGCTAGCCTGGGCTATCCAGGGCTATCCAAAAGAGACTTCATAGTTCAAAACATTTCTCCCCTCCAAGGAACCTTTGTCTAGGACAGGGCCAGTATCAATCTACTCTGAGGTGGGGCGATTGTCAGGGCCCAGGGCTCTTGGTGGGGCCCACTGCCACTGACCCCCATCCCACCCATACACTCCCCTTGCCACCTATCTGCATGCCCTTCCCCATCTGTTTGCATGAAGTGCTCCACCATCTATGTGCCCAGCTGCCCTGTGTCATTGAGGAAAGGCATGTGGATGGTGCACAGAGGAAGTACTCCTGGTGGCTATGGCCCCAGCACTCCCTGCTGGATGCATCAGACAGTGCTGTTGGGGAAAGGGTGTGCAGCTTGTGCAGGCAACTGAGCATGGATGATGGGAAGGCTTGAAATCAGGAGAGGGATGCTGATTCTTGACAGCTAGCTCCAAAAGCTCTGCATATCGGTAACATAACCAGTGAATGAGACCAGGAGTCCAACCGAAACAGGTGCAAGATGTAACACCTCAAAGCCACCAGTCAACAAAGGCTGTTGACATTCTATTAAGTCAGTGTCTTCTAACCACTTTCCACATAGATGGAACACATGGGCTAATGAACTGAAGAAGAGCCTAGAGAAAAGAAGGCAGCTGTTGTATGTTCATGTTCATATGATGAGCAGATCATCCACTATGGGGACAAAGAAAGAGCGAAGGACTTCTCTTGCTGCAAGGGAGGGGGAAAACAACATCTCCTTGGACAGATGAAAATGATTTCAACCACAGCGTTTTAGCTCTGCACACATTTTGCAAGCAACGGGAAGCTGCCTACGGAGCTACCAATCAAGCCGGTCTAGCTTTATATATGTTCTGTTACCGAAGCCAAGCCTTGCATGGGGTTCATTAAATAAAACCTGCCCAAGCATTATCTCCAAGCAGAATGTTTCCATTATTTTGATTCTGAAAATTCCAGGGGGAAGTTATTGGATGTCAGCTATGCCCTTGCAGTAGCAGCAGATATGTAGAAACAGGACATTTCCACATAAGTATGTTTGGACACTGCAGCCCCACTGTAGCCCACGGGGCAACCTGTCATTAAATTGACAGCCCTTCTGGGGTGGTCTTAGCCAATGGGTAACAAGGGCAGCTGCCCTGGGACCTCTGTTGGTCACATCCCCCTGGGAAAAAGAGGAAGAAGGGCAGGCTCCCACTGTTGCTTGCACTTGCCCCATTTGAGGCTAAGACCATCTGCTTGCAGCAATGGCTACTCACTAGGGTTGCCAACCTCCAGGTGGGGCCTGGAGACCTCCCAGAATTACGACTATCTGCAGGCTAAAGAGATCGGTTTTCCTGGAGAAAATGGTTGCTTTGAAGGGGGAACTGTATGGCATTATACCCCACTGAGGCCCCTCCCCTCCCCAAAACCCCTCCCTAAAATCTCCAGGTATTTCTCAACCCAGAGCTGGCAAGACTACCCTTTGCACCTGCCCCATCTTGGATGCGGGAAGCTGACTTCTGGTGGCAGAGACTCCTGCCCACCTCGCATGGGGCAGGAGCTGCTCCTTGTTTGGCCCCAGAAGGGGAGGGTGGAGAGCCAGTGAGGGGCGGTGATTCTGGGGCCCCATCCCAGACTTTTGCCCAGGGTCCCAGAATCACTAAGACCACCTCTGAGCCCCTCCATTGGAAAGAGATAGAATCAGGGGAAAGAAGGAGGGTTATAAAGGTACATTTAAGTTTACGCTTTTGGTTTTTCAGACATTGAATGGTATAGGTATTCCACGAGATATGTTCTCCCAAAGTCACGTTAAAACACCTTGGAGATGCAGACACAGAAGTGGCTATCACACATGGCTTCATACATTATAGTTTTTAGGTGAACACTGAACATGGTAATGGTGTATAATGATCAGCATGTGCTTACAAATGCAAATGCCCTTGAATCATACACTTGTACCATGGAAATTATACAAGTACACTTACCAGGGAGCAATGCTCCCTCTAAGTTGTGGAGTCTTGTGAGCAAAAATTCTACTTGGTGAGCTACCGACATTAAAGTTGTGAGCGAGTGATTTGGCTAGTGCATAAATTAGCTTGCTCTGGAGCCATCCTTCCTGAGCCAAGACAAAAATGTGTGAGCTAGAGTCTAAAAGATTGTGAGCTAGCTCACACTAACTCAGCTTAGAGGGAACATTGCCAGGGAGTGTACACATGAGCACATGAAGCTGCCTTATACCGAATCAAACCATTAGTCCATCAGGGTCAGTACTGTCTATTCAGACTTGCAGGGGTTTTCCAGGGTCTCACGCTGAGGTCTTTCACATCACCTACCAGTTTGGTGTAGTGGTTAGGAGCATAGACTCTAATCTGGGAGAACTGGGTTTGATTCCCCACTCCTCCACGTACAGCTGCTGGTATGACCTTGGGTCAGTCATAAGTTTTTTCAGAGCTGTCCTCTCAAGGCTAGAGCTCTCTCAGCCCCACCTACCTCACTGGGTGTCTGTTGTGGGTAGGGGAAGGGAAAGGGATTATAAACCTCACTGAGACTCCTTCGGGTAGTGAAGGGCTGGATATAAATCCAATCTCTTCTTCTTCTCTTCTACTGCCTGGTCCTTTTACTTGGAGATGTCGGGGATTGAACCTGGGACCGTCTACATGCCAAGAAGATGTTCTACCACTGAGCGACAGCTCCTCCCCAAATTTAGCTACAAATGTTTCTTGTGTAGACTTCACACCAAACCCAGTTCTAGGCCTTTTCAGACTTTACTGCATTGGTCACTGAACTGCATCGGTCATTGAACCCTGTGCCTGCTTCGATGGGGAGGGCAGGGTATAACTCAAATAAATAAATAAATAAACTACCCGCAATCCCTCCAATATGCGCGACTGCCATTTTGCGTGAACAGAGCAACACAAATATTTGTGAGCTTCAGTACATTGCATGAGCCTGTACCTGCAAATGATCTGTGTTTCCAGCTGTGCATACCAGACCTGGAACATAGGCACTGTCCTGTTCACACAAAATGGCAGCCGTGCGTATCAAGAAGCTCACCAGGACGGCAATAACTGGAAAGGACTTACACCATTGTGTAATGTGTGAAGTATTCCCTGGATAACAGCCTTAAGATAGCAATTTTTAGAAATTCTTATTGCAAGCATGAACTACTGGCCCCCACGCATTTGGAATGGGGAGGGGGAATGGATCTTGTCGGCTCAAGGACATCGATCGCATTGCTTTCAGGAAGGCTCCAGAGTTCCAGCACCTTTTTAAAAAGTTGGACCGCTGCCTGGCAAAATGCTCTCAGCATGCTCTGGGTTTGGAAATGCTGGGACTCTTCCAAGAGGGTCTTTCATTGTTGTTTGGTTCCTAAGTGAGAGCTCTCCGAACGAACCAAGAGAAAAGTTGCCTAAGCATCTAAATCCAAATTATGATCTCAGCGGATACACCGCTGGTTTGACTGGAATCAAGATTTTGGCTCCAGACGTTCGGTTGTACATTAACCAAACAAGTACTTTGAGGATTTCCTGCCTCTATGACAGCAAGGGAAAGTAAGCACATCAATCCCACCAAGTCCCATCCTGAGCGATCAGTCCAATCTGCCTTCTTCCCATTCATTTCCCGTCCCCGAGGACAGTTCAATGACAGAGAAGCATGAAGCACCATTGCCAGCAAGCTGGCTTGTAAATGTCAGTGAAAGGCAGATGTTACTTCAGCTGTTTGGGGGGGGGTTGTGGGAAGCTCACATGAGATCTTCGTGTGGCCTGCCTTTTTAATTGCTTTACACTTTTCCAAGCTTGTTGCAGTTGCTTCAATTAAAGTGGCTAATTTTAGCCGAGTCCTGATTGCTCCCATCTGGGGTTGGTTAGGAGAATTCACAGAAAGCTTGAAATTTGGCTCAAGCATTTAAAGACCTCGTTGCTTTTCCTGCTCTGGTTTCCATCTTCATCTAACCATTGGGGGGGCGGGGTTGTTTTCATTATTCCAAAGCAGAAAAAAATATTGGGCCAATGAGAGATTTTTGTGAATCACAACACCAGTGCTATACAATCGGGGAGGGGCCATGGCTCAAGAGTAGAGGGTTTGCATGGCATGCAGAAGGCCCCAGGTTCAATCCCCAGCATCTCCAGTCTAAAAAAGGATCAAACAGGTGATGCGAAAGACCTGTCTACTTGAGACCTTGGACAGCTGCTGCTGTTCAGAGCAGAGACAAAAGGATCCAGCTAAAAACTGATCAGCTACTAGATGATGTGAAAAACCCTGATCAAAGGTCCGAGAGCAAAACTGCCAGTCAGGGCACAGTAGACTATGTGGACCCTGATAGACCGCTGGCCTCATGCGGGGTCAGGCATCTTCATGTGTTCATGTGCTTTCTCTTTGGAATAACACTTGGATGAACTAGTTTAAATGATGGGGCTGTGGGATATATGTGCTCACGGGCATGTCTGCTTCAGGGTTGGTCAGAAGTGGATGCATGGACCAAGTATGTCTGGTTCCCTGCTCCATACCTCTAATGCTTCTGTGGGAAACAGCAAGAAGTGAGCAGTGACTTAAGAAGGTCAGACCAGAACCGACGGGTTGAAATTCAATCAGAAGAGTTTTCAGCTCAACATTAGGAAGAACTTCCTGACAATTAGAGCGGTTCCTCAGTGGAACAGGCTTCCTGGGGAAGTGGTGGGCTCTCCTTCTTTGGAGGTTTTCAGACAGAGGCTACATGGCCATCTGACAGCAATGCAGATTCTGTGAACTTAGGCAGATGATGAGAGGGAGGGCGGGAAGGGTTGCCTCAGTGCTCAGTTCTTGTGGCCCTTTCTTACACAACCCAGGGAAATGCTGATCGCCACTTTGGGGTCAGGGAGCAATCCTGGATGGTTTTTTTGTCCTCTTCTGGGGGTGGAACAGCAGTCACTGTGGTTGTGGAGGGGAGGTATTTGTGAATTTCCTGCATTGTGCAGGAGGTTGGACTAGATGACCCTGGTGGTCCCTTCCAACTCTATGATTCTATGCAAGCTCCTCCCCTGCCACAAATTTTGTGAGTCTTTTAAGGTGCTCCTGGACTCTTGCTCTTTTGTACTGCTACAGGCAGACTAACATGACTACACATCTTGGTCTCTCTCCATGTAATGCTTCTGTAGCTGGCACAGACTACACACTGAAACAAGCACATAATTCTGGGAGGAAATCAAGTCACTTCTTGCCAGTATTACTTCCCAGTGGGGAAGTAGCACTAAAGTACTGCAGAGCATGTGGGGCAATCTCATGGGAACCTGTCACTTCCTCTGCTCTCATATTTATTTGTTTATGAGAGCATCTGTCGACTGTCCTTCCCTTGGGTTAGATTTCTTCGCACTCATATATCTCTTCTCTGCAGATCAGCATGAGTATTCATATAGACACATTAGAGGGCTCGTTTGCGCAAGACTACTCATTTTTGCTCTGAATATTGTTTTCAGGAATTAAATTGATTACACCAGCAGCTGCTTGCCTTTTGGCCTAGTTAGTTGAGTCTCTGCAGGTCATTGGTACGATGCAAGCGGTTGCCTGTGAAAGATTCGGCCCACAGTCTCTCCAAGGTGTCATAGCACCTTTCTGGATTCATCTACTCCACACTTAATGTGGCTAGTTCTCTGAAGTGCATAGATGTTTTGTATCTTACCAGTGAAAATATGCAATATGCAACTCATTGTCCTTTCCTGTTCTTAGCCTGAGAGGAATGTAATCAAGGTCAGGGCTCAGTCCAGAGCTTTCCCCAGGAACAAAGCTCAAAGCAAACCTACACACACTCTCAGCACATCTGGCAGTCCTTGCGGAATGGTGTCCTATGAGCTTCAGGAAGTTCTAGCTCTGCAGAACAGACCCAAAGATAAGGAAACAGGTTAAGGTGGTTCAAGGTCATCTGGCATGCAGGCGGAATTCCAGAGGGCAGGCACAGACAAAGAGCCAGGCCTCTCCACCAGAGAAACATGGGATATATTGCGGTAAAGTTTGGTGGGATTTCCAAGGTAGCTTGCTACAGAGTCCCAATGCAACAGAACAACCACCAACAAGATTCCCAGTGTTACCTAAGGGTTAGATTATATGTATCAATATGTTTTAAAACAAGAATTGAATATGGAAGAAGTTTTTATTGTTGCTGAATATTGAATGAAACATTAAGCGGGGTGGAGCATCGCTGGAAGCCGGTGTGGGGGGGGGAAGGGGATAATTGAAAAGGATGTATTCAGAAGTATTTTGAGATATGGAACGTGTTAATATATCCTATTAATAAAAGTTTTATTACAAAAAGAAATGGGTCCTGATCATGAATCTGTGGCTGAAATGCCACCTTTGCAGACTGCTAAAATCAGTGCATAGGAACAACCTGTTCCACACACAGGCCACTTCAGAATCCTTGTGGCTGTCATGGACCAGCAGTATAAAAATGAAAAAATGCCACGTGATAGATAACTGATTTATTATACAAAGTCCGTATGCATTTCACCCTGCAGGCTTCGTCAGGGGGAATCAGAACATCCCCCTTGAACTCAGATTTCCCCTGTCGGAGCCCAATACAGCCCCTACGGTCTCTCCTCAACCACTCAAGCATCACAAAGCCAAGAAACATCACAACCAGTCCCAGCACTTGCTGCTATGATGAGGCACAGTGACTTTAAGAACTGCAGCCTGTTCCTGGAGAGGTGGGGTTTCCACCTCCCTGAAGGAGTCCACCACGGTCTTTGCTGGGACAACATCTGAGTTCATGGCACCACTGAATCCAGCCACAACACCTGTCTTGACCCTGGGACCTCAGCGTGGGGCAGGACAGTGGCCAGCCATCCATCTGCAAGCCAAAGGTGTTAAGTATGAGACTCAACAATGATTTCAGCTTCAAAAGTGATTTCAGCTTTATTTGAACAGCAAACTGTAAGTCAGGAACACAAAACAAGAAACAGTGGAGCACAGCTCCTTTTTAAACTCTCCCGGGCAGTCAAAGCCACACCCATAATAAGTTAAGGACCAATAGCAACACAGAGATAAAGGCCAATCATAACACAGGGATAAAGGCCAATCAGGACCGTTCCCTCTTTGCAACATATTTACAAGATGATTGGTTCTGTACAGAGGTTTCTTAGAAACCAGCCAATAGTAATGCCACAGCTGAAGAGCCACATTTGAAATCAAGCTTAACACAGGAATGTATAGCCCAGATTCACATTCCAATACATAACAAAGGGGACCTCTCCTCTGCACCACAAACATTTCTCCAGTTTTTCAGCATAGTGAGGTATTGCACACAAACAGCTGCCCACACAGAAACTCTCGTGGCGGGAAAGGATTTAAAGTCCTTTCCCGAGATAGCCATTTTCCAGTGCGTCACTTTAAAACTGCTAAGTGAGACTTGCCTTGAACTAAATGCCTACTGAGCAAAGAAAGCTCTTTGGACTAAGCTGAGAGAAAATAATTCTGGAACGGGAAAGGGGAATGAACACTAAAAACAACAGACTCTTAAAATAATGAGTTCTTGAAAAAGACGGATCCTGCTCGATCTCTCGTTCTGCTACGTACAGCGCGCAGCACTTTGTGGGTGGCCTGAAAGCAGGCCACTGTAAACAAGTGGAAAACAATCTATTCTAGGAAATGCTAAGTGCTTTCCACAAGTGATAGATCTGGATCTGAGAGAGGAGTGCACGTGGGTGAAGAGAAAAGGAGGGAGTATTTGTCACTGTTATCATGGGGGCTTTGCTTTGAATCACCACACAGTATGTTTCAGGGCATGGTATCCTGGCATGCTTAGGGTTGGTTGATATGCCATGACTCTTAATGATAACATCTTCTGTTTTTTTAAAAAAACAGAACAAAAAAGAACCCTAGGAACCAGAGCCCTTTTGCTACAGAACAAACAAGCATCAAAACTCCTTTCGCTTTCTTCAGAAGGAATCATAGAATCACAGAATCTCACAGAGGTGGAAAGGGCCACCTAGCCCAACCCCCTGTTCAATGCAGGATCAGCCTAGAGCAGGGGAGGCAAACTCGTTTGTTATGAGGGACGGATCTGACATAAATGAGACCTTGCTGGGCCAGGCCGTGTGTGTCATAAAATGTAATGCCAGGTAGTGGAGATATAAACTTTATAAAGGACACGAAGACAAAGGGTATTTTTTTACTGAAAATAAAAACATGCTTAAAACATTAGCACTCTTGCAATATTTTGTTTATTTAACAGTGTCTGATAACGGACACCTCTTGCTCTGAATTATTGCATCACAGTGTCTGTGCTGTTGCAGTCTTGAGCATGCTGTTCAGGGGTGTATCTGTAAGCTGCAAACCTACGATGATGCAGCAGCAGCAGAACTGGAAGAAGCAGCAGAAGACAGACAGTTCCACTGTGGGCCTGACAGAAGCCCTTTGGGGGCCTGATTTGGCCCCCGGGCCGCGTGTTTGACACCCCTGGCTTAGAGCATTCCTGACAAGTGTTTGTCCAGCCGCTGCTTAAAGACTGCCAGGGAGGGGGAGCTCACCACCTCCCTAGGCAGCTGATCCCACTGTCATACAACTATTACTGTAAAAACGTTTTTCCAAATATCCAGCTGGTACCTTCCCACCCTTAATCTAAACCCATTATTGCAAATAAAGGACTTCCAAATTTGCTCCAAACTGTTGATTTAAGCAATATTCTGGGGCAACTATAGTCCAGATTCTTATGTTTTGCCCACTGAGTGGAGACCGTGGGACTGCGTCCTCTAACTGTATCCTGTGGCAGGACATCCCAGTACTAGGACAAGGCAAAGGAAGAACCCACCCACAGCACAAACTGACTAACCACATTCATGAATCTTTTCCTAGGTAGGACAGTGGGTTGACTGCCCTGAGAAATGTTGCAATGGATCTGAAACTACTTATTTCCTATAAACATTTTTGAGACTGTCAAAAAAACTTCCCCTTTTCAATATTTGGGTAACTTTTTGCAAATGAAAGGTTTGCTCAGTCATTTAAACTGCCCTTGTTCTCAGTTGCCCACCCCTGCCCCCAGAACTTTCACCCTGTGACCACATTGGATTGGCTGCATAGGACTGTGATGTCATCTTCTCACCGCGATCCCTGATGAGAGCCAGTTCGGTGTAGTGGTTGAGACCAGGGGCGGACTCACCCTGGTTCAATGAACCGGGTTCAATGCCCCACTCCTTCACATGAAGCCAGCGGGGTGACCTCGGGTCAGCCACAGTTCTCTCAGCCCAAAAAACAAACCTAGCCTGCCACAAAAAGAGCTAGAGTTTCAGGCTGCCAGACAATCTCCGACTCTCCTGGCTGTACTACATCCACTGCCATGCGATAATTAATCAATCAGTTTGTGATCCCTGATGGGTGAAATCATGATCGTCAATCATGATTCCTCCAGGAACGCTGGAGCTGCTGGGCAAGCAAGAGCACCAGGTAGGCTTTCAAAAATGAAAATGCACACAAAGTTCCATTGGACCAAGGTCAGTAGAGTCTTTTATTTGTCTGTCTGTTTGGTTTTTTGCTCCAACTCAGAAGTGGAGACTCATCGGCCCAGCCTGAGCGGCGACTGCAATAAAAGGACGTGTGAAACGCTGCCCCCCGCTTCCCTAGTGAGATGCTTCTTGCAGTCTGCTCCCTCATGAATTTAGAAGTAGAGCTTCACCGGGGGTGACCTCCACCCTCCTCGCTAAAGCCTAGTCCTCAGCTCTCGTGTTGAGGTCCCGGTCAGTGCCTGCATCAGCCAGTGCATTTCTGGAGCTCCCTCCAGCCCGCTTGCTAATTGTTTTTGGAGGGTAATGAGCAAGTAGCTGCCAGGAACTGTTAGCACTGGACCGAGAGGAGAGCCTAAGAAGGGTGGCTGGGATGTCAAGAAAGCTTATGCTTACCGGCTTGAAGGACCTGCCGGCTCCTCATTCACTTGACTGCCTTTCTGCTATTCCAGCGGGTTGGAACAGAGGAGGGCCCACAAATGCCCGAGAAGACTTCATTTAATTTTGTTTATTTTATTTTTTCCAAAAGTAGCCAGGTTGATTTGGAGACAGCAAGCTTATAGAATCACAGAGTTGGAAGGGGCCATAAAGGCCATCTAGTCCAACCCCCTGCTCAATGCAGGATCAGTCTAGAGCATCCCTGACAAGTGTCTGTCCAGCCGCTGCTTAAAGACTGCCAGGGAGGGGAAGCTCACCACCTCCCCTAAGCAGCTGATTCCACTGTTGTGCAACTCTTGCTGTAAAAAAGTTTTTTTCCTAATATCCAGCCGGTACCTTCCCATCCTTAATTTAAGGGCTTATATAGGCTGCCTGGTCAAAGGACATGACTTCCATTTTTAAGCTTTCTTTATCCTGGCTAAACAATCAATATAACGCACCAGTATCAGGCCATGATGAGTTTGGAAGACCCCAGGAGGAAACTCAAAACTTTGCTGAATCAAGGTTTGAGGCCAATAGCACCTTAAGGACCAACAAGGTTTGCAGGGTATAAGCTTTTGAGAGTCAGTGCTTCCTTCATCAGATGCAAGTAGGAATGGAGATCCCCAAGGCCTTGGGCTCCATCTTTTGGGAGTGGGGAGATCCATTACTTCTTGTATCTGACAAAGGGAGATCTTTCTGTGTTATATCTGAGGATGCCAGTCAGAGCTACTGACGAAAGGTCAGGTCCTACAGTGCCAAGACCATGGCCACGCAACCCAGAAAATCTACAGCAGCTAATGAACTTCGGCCGTGAAAGCCTTCTGTTAAGTATGAGACTCAACAAAGGATTCAGCTTCAAGTGATTTCAGCTTTATTAAACAGCAACTGTAAGTCAGGAACACACGACTGAACACACACAACAAGGGAAGCACAGCTCCTTCTTTTAAACTCTCCCGGGCTGTCAAAGCCACACCCATAGTCAGATAAGAACCAATAGTAACGCTGGGATCAAGGCCAATCAGGACCGTTCCCTCTTTGCAACAATATCACTCAGTGATTGGGTAATTACACAGGTTTCGCAGAAACCGACCAATAGCAATGCGACTTCTGAAGAGCCACATTCAGACTCAAGCTTAACATGTGAATAGATAGGAGCGATTCAAATTCAGTACATAACACCTTCGACAACATAAAGGGAGTATTGACTCTCAAAAGCTTGGGTTCCAACTCTTGGAGTTGGGAATATCCATTCTTACGTGTATCTGACAAAGGGAGTGTTGACTCTCGAAAGCTTATACCCTGGAAATTTCATTGGTCTGTAAGGTGCTACTGGACTTGAATCTTCTGCTTCTACTGCAGACCAGCATGGCTACCCATCTGAAAACTCTGGGTATAAGCTTTCGTGTGCATGCAACACTTCTTCAGATCCATTTTGTACATGCACACAAAAGCTTATACCCAGAATTAAACTTTGTGGGTCTTAAAGGTGCTTCAGATCAACATGGCTACCCACCTGAATCTATCTTGCTGAAATCAAGTAACTGAAAAGGTATGAAATAATACAAGTACAATTAATTTGATGAATTCAGTAAGAGTCCAGTAGCATCTTAAAGACTAACAAAGTTTGTTGGGAGGGTATGAGCTTTCATGAGTCACTGCTCACTTCTTCAGGTACAGCTAGAATGTGAGTCCATCTGTCTTATATTTTGGGAAATGGCATGATTTCAGATGCCGAATGGCATTAGCAGGCAGATGACAATAGCAGGTGTGATCAGATTAGGTGTGATATGCAGAGAGGTAGTAGGCATGGAGAAATCAGCATTGGTGATGAGATAGGAAACCTAGGTCTCAATTCAGTCCAGGTGGCTGCATTGTCGTTATCAGTTGCAAGACTGCTGAATTGCTTAACTGAACGTATTAAGAGAGATTATGAATAGGAGGCAGGAATGAAGCTTCTCTGTCTACCAAAATATATGACAGAAAATGTGATGGAGAACAGAACAGAAGGAGTAAATGCAATAGAAACTCCTTAAGACAGTATTTGATATGGACACTGGAGTAAAGATCAGCTATCCAGCCCAATATCACTCAGTCTTGTCAGCTTGTAGGGGGTTTGCACCTGTTCCTTGTTCAGACCTTACGATGTTGGAACCTCTCCTAAAGAGAGAGTGTACTTCACATGATCCTCTCCATCTGTGAGCTCACCGTTATGTCTGAACAGGGCAAGGTGCACATTTCCCAGCTTTGGTACCTGCAGATGGAAACTGAGGTTTTTGAGGGTAAAGGTAAAGGTAAAGGTTCCCATGCTTGAAAGTCAGTCGAATCCGACTCTAGGGTTGCGGTGCTCATCTCCGTTTCAAAGCCGAAGAGCCAGCGCTGTCCGAAGACGTTTCCGTGGTCATGTGGCCGGCATGACTAAACACCAAGGCGCACGGAACGCTGTTACCTTCCCACCAAAGTGGTACCTATTTATCTACTTGCAATTTCTTGCTTTCGAACTGCTAGGTTGGCAGGCACCCCGTCATGCGGCACCCGGGTCTCGAACTGCTGAACTACTGACCTTCCACAGCCTGCAGTTCAGCATCTTAACCACTTGAGCCACCGCAGCTCCTTTTGAGGGTATGAAGTGTTAAAAACATTAAAATTGTTGTTGGTGGCAAAACTTTAAAACCATCAGTAGAGACAGGCAGCATTTTGGGTTGGTAAAGCAATCCACAGAGATATGCCAAAATGTGGTGACACGGGCAAGCTATCTGATCTCCCCTACCTGCCCTGCTGTGGCTGGTCTTCCTACCTGTCTGCCTCTCTCCCCTCTCCCTTTCCCATGGCAGCAAGATTGGAGAGGAAAGCAGGTGGGCAGGTGTCTCAGACATGGCTGGTTAACTTGTTAGACTGAAAGCAGAACACAAATCAATTCTGTTGAAGGGTTAAGATGGAACATAGACTTTTTACTATGTCTTCTTGATTGCTCAAAGGGTATTCTAATAAAGTACAGGAGATGGAATCTGGTTACTGCAGCACCAGTAGTACATGCAAACCACACAAGCCTTGCAAATTAGTTGCATGCACAGTTCCAGCCAAACTAAACTATCTTATTTAAATGAATGTCAGCAAATAGGAAGCACACTTGTAGCAGATACTGGGTTGGTTGCTATCCACTTTTGCACTGACGCAAGAGAGAGAAGTACAGTGATCTTGCCTAGTCCCTCTTCCTATTGCAGTGCCATCCAGATACGGTGCTTGCTAAGGTTGCCAGTCTCCAGGTGGTGGCTGGAGAGCTCCTGCTATTACAACTGATCTCCAGATGACTGAGACCAGTTCACCCAGAGAAAACGGCCAAATCAGAAGGTGAACTCTATGGTGTTATATCCCACTGAAGGGCCCCCTCCCCTCCCCAAACTCCACCCTCCACAGGCTCCACCCCCAAAATCTCCAGGTATTTCCCAGTGCAGAGCTGGCTGTCCTCATGTCTGCCCACAATCCCTGGCATAGCCTTTTCCGGTGTCCAACGGGACCCTTTTTTCTTCTTGCACCAGTGGAAAAGCTGGTTAGAATTGAATTCACTGACTTACTTATGAAATCCTAGAATGGTAAAACAGCAGCTGCTACATGATTTAAGTGCATCTAAATCCTCTAAATACATGTTCACCTTGATACTCTGAAGAGTTCAAATGTCAATCTGTCACGCTTAATGGTATTTAATTAATACAAATTGTAAGTTATGATAATAACATGCCAGGGATTTTTTTTCTTTTGGCACCTTTTCTTCTGCCCTAAATAATCTCCTCCCCTCTTCTTTTACTTTTGATTGATGTTGCTAAAAGTTTAATTACATATTGGCATCTAAATCATGCTGAACATCCAACGTATAAATATATATTTATTTGCAAGTTATTGTTCTTTATTTCCTCCCATTTCCTGGTTCTTCTTGTTTCCTATTGCATCGTGAAGTTCTCGGGGGAGACGAGAGTTTCTCCAAGCCTTTGCAAAAACACTTGAGGGCCATGCTCCCTCTAAGCTGTGGAGTCTTGTGAGCAAAAATTCTGCTTGGTGAGCGACTGGCATTAAAGTTGTGAGTGAGCGATCCGGCTGCTGCATTAATTAGTTTGCTCTGGAGCTGTCCTTCCTGAGCTAAGGCAAAAATGTGCGAGCCGAAGGCTAAAAACTGTGAGCTAGCTCACACTAACTCAGCTTAGAGGGAACACTGCCTGGGGGTACTTTAAAATGCAGCAGAGGTTTCCAACCTCCAGCCCAGAAGGGTTTCCAGCCTCCAGCCGGAGTAGAATTGCCAGCTCGGGGTTGGGAAATACCTGGAGATTTGGGGGGCAGAACCTGAGGGGCAGGGTGTGGGGAGTGGAAGGACTTCAGTAAGGTATAATGCCACAGAGTCCACCTTCCAAAGCAGCCATTTGCTCCAGGTGAACTGATCCCTGTTACCTGGAGCTCATGTGTAATCCCAGGACGTCTCCAGCCTGGAGGTCTCTCAAGAATTACGACTGGTCTCCAGGCTACAGAGATCTGATCTCCTGGAGGGTGGACTCCATATTGCATGACATCCCTGCTGAAGTCCGTCCCCAAATCCTGCCCTCCTAAGGCTCCACCCCCCCCAAACGTCCAGCAATTTCTCAGCCTGGAGGTGGCAACCCTATTACCCAAGTCAAAGCCAGTCACTTTCAAGTCTCATTGCTTTCAGAGCAGGCAATCCCCATCAGAAGTGAGCCATGCTGACCTCAGCAGATCTGCCTCTAGGAAACGTGCTCAGAATGGAAGCTTGAATTACACGCTGAAATCTTTCCCATTCAAATCAGCAGGCTTTAAAAAGAAGTTCCCTGTTCGGACTGAACACCCCCCCCCCAATAATATTAATCGTGAATAAAAATCCTTGAGAAACTGTGCAGCCCAGAGCAATACCTGCTGCCTCTTCATTACTCGGGGGGTGGGGGTGGAATCGGGGAATCAGCAACTCCATCTTGGCTTGCCTCAGTTCCTCCCAATTAAGGGGCGTTCTCCTTAACGGGAAGTCTGTCCTGAGCTGAAACGTGGCATAAAGCTCACTCTTGGTGGATGGCATTCCTTTTGCTTAGCAAAGTCAGGCCAACGTGCCTGTGCGCGAGCAGGTTGCTGACCCAGCTGCGGCCTTGCTGGACCGTTTCCACCATCCCTACGGCTGGGCAGATTCCCAGCATTTTAATAGTAGGTTACTTTGCAAAAATGGACTTGCCAAAAGGAAAGCAACAAAGCCCTTTTCATTCTTTCCTTTTTTTGGAGGGTGGGGGGTTGGGGGAGAGCCAGGAGACCCCCTTGAGAACCAATTACTGAAGCCTTTTGGAATTTTTAATTGAATATTTTTATTGTAAACAGGAGCAGGACCTGTAGCCTTGATTAAGGGAAGCAGGAAGACAATCGCTTGGGTCTTGTTTGCTTTTCATTCTGGATTAAGGACTTTCCATTGTTCCCCAACTCAGAGATGGTGGCTCTGGGGATAATTAGTCTGAATTTTGTGTTTGCTGTCTGACTCCCCCACCCCGGGTTCCCCTGCACTTCTCTCTCCCGCCCCTTCCCCTGCTTCGCATGGTAGAAGGGACTGGAACAAGGCTCCCACCGTCACCCTGCCAGCTGGGTTTTCCTGCAGGCAGTTTGTTTTCTGGAGGATTTTGTATGTCTAGATGGAGTTTAGCTGGGATTAGCCGGCAGATCTCATAGGGTTTCAGGGGTTTACGTCTTTGGTTCTGACAGTAATTGGGGTATACTGGCTTGTATGTAAAATCTGAACCATATGTATGGTCTGGCCGAATCTCTCCCTTTCCCCCACAAAGACTTTGGGGGGGATGATTCCTCGCTGCTAAGAACGGGTCTGTGAACGTCTCCATTTTCCATTTGTGAGTGGAGCCTTCAGTCTAAAGTTGCCAGCCCCCAGGTGGGGCGTGGAGATCTCCCAGAATTATGACCGATCTCCAGATGACAGAGATCAATTCCCTGGAGAAAATGGCTGCTTTGGAAGGCTACTTGGTATGGCATCATACCTTGCGCTGAGCTTCCTTCCACCCCCCCCACCCTACCCCTCCCCAACCTCTGTCCCCTCAAATCCCCAGGAATTTCCCAACCCAAAGTTGGCAACCCTAATTCCATGTGATTGCTTGCAGCAACATGCACTGATTTATCAAACAGGCTTTCCTGGATGGGGGCTCTACAAATGAGGGTTGTCAGCTTTGTGTTGATCACGGAGAACTTTTGGGGGGTGGAGCATGGGGAGTGAGAGCAATGCTGATATGGTGATGTCACTTCTGGGTGACGAGCTGGCAGTGATGTCACTGCATCGGTGACCCCCTAGGAATTCACCCAAATCTCTAGAAAAGGCCACAGAGATTGGGGAAATTCCTACAGCGTCACAGACATGGGGACCAGAAGTGAAGTTGCTGTGTCTGCAGTGCCGTATTCCCCTCCTCTCCCCCACTGCTTAGTGAGCAACAGCAGGTCACAATGGGCAAGACTGGAAGGTTGCCAGGAAGCCACAGGAGTAGTCAAGATCTTCTTTGACCCATTGGTGTTAACTTGGGCAACTGACTGATGAGGACAAAGCAGGGTGGGGGGAAACTATAAAATCCATTTTGAGCTCCTTGGAGAAAGAGTGGGATAAAAATGTGTGGACAGATTTATGAAAGGGCACCTCCATGTGGGGCATATACACGGGGCTATTGCTTGGACTGCCCTGCACTGGATGGCCCAGGTTAGCCCCATCTCATCAGATCTTGGGAGCTAGGTAGGGTCAGCCTCGGTTAGTATTTGGAGGGGAGACCACCAGGAAGTCCAGGGTCATTACACCATGGCAGGCAAGGACAAGCTACCTCTGAATGTCTCCTGCCTTGAAAACCCTACAGGGTCACTCCGTAAATCAGCTGTGATTGGACAACATTGGAGAAACGACGGCTGAGGGGTGACATGATTGAGGTTTATAAGATTTTATAAGATATAAGTACTTTTCTCCCTTTCTCACAATACAAGAACTCGTGGGCACTCCATGAAATTGCTGAGCAGTCGGGTTAGAACAGATAAAAGGAAGTGCTTCTTCACCCAAAGAGTGATTAACATATGGATTTCACTGCCACAGGAGGTGGTGGCAGCTACAAGCATGGACAGTTTCAAGAGGGAATTGGATAAACATATGGAGCAGAAGTCCATCAGTGGCTATTAGCCACAGGATATAGATGGGAATTCTCAGTCTGGGGCAGGTGATGCACTCTATTCTTAGTGCCGGAGGGGGCAGCAGTGGGTGGGCTTCTAGTGCCCTGGCCCCACTGCTGGACCTCCTGATGGCACCTGGTATATTTTGGCCGCTGTGTGACAGAGTGTTGGACTGGATGGGCCATTGGCCTGATTCAACATTGGCTTCTCTTATGTTCTTATGTTCTTATGTTCCACCACACACCATATCACTACGATTGGCTCCAGATTTTGGGTACTGCTAGGCAAGTTGCCTTACTTCCCCTCCTACAAAGCACACCACCCCCTTGTGCATGCGCACACACAAACATACATATGCAGGTGGTCCTTGGGACAGGGATGGAGAGTGGCTCTTAGTCTTTAAACCCCACTAGGTCCAGCAAGAGTTGCCTCCACTGTCTCTGCAGGTTCTTCAAGCAGCATGAAATGGGAGATTTCCGAAGACACTGCTGAGTCATAGCAGAAGTCTCGAGGGCATCCCTCCCATTCCTGATGAGAGCAGATGGACCACGTGTCACGGATTGGCAGTGGAGCCTCTGCTAGATGTTCCACCAGGCCAGTCCTTGATGCTGACCCCACTGCCCACCTCAGTTTGCACCACCACAGTGGTTCACAAAAGATTTGAAGTTAAATACACTCCTCACTGTAGCTTCGTCAACTGCATTGGAATGGCATCTCCCAGACTGTGGGCCTGCTGGGGAACCCCACACCAGGAGTGGTGGCTCACTGACAGTTGAATCAGGCCCAAACCCTAAAATTATCTCTTGAGAAACATAATAGATGCTGTCACAGAACTATATGCTAAACATTTATTATTATTTGATTCAACTTTTAAACCACCCTCCCCCATAAGACAGGGTCATTACCCAGAGACAGGCAATGACAAACCACCTCTGAACCATATAAGTATGGACTGGTGGAAGCCATCCATGAGAAACAGGCAGCTTTCTGAATGGTTTAATATTATGTTGCTTAATCCACTAAGAACATAAGAACATTAGAGAAAGCAATGTTGGATCAGGCCCATCCTGTCTAACACTCTCTGTCACACAGTAGCCAAAACCCAGGTGCCATCAGGAGGTCCACCAGCGAGGCCAGAACTCCAAAAGCCTTCCCACTGTTGCCCTCCAAGCACCAAGAATACAGAGCATCACTGCTCCAGTTAAACACTCATGGGGGAAAATCTCATACTTTCTTAATACCAGGGTGTCAGAGGGCCGAAGCTCTGTGTTACTGTTTACACTATGTTCATTGTTCTGTGTTTACTATCTTGTCTTTGCTTTTGTGCCTGTGTAGAAATGCCAGCTGTAATGTGGGAGAATACTTTCCTGCTGCCTAGTCTTATCACGGCAGCCTTGAAGAATAGGCTTTGGAGCGTTCCTCAGTCTGGGGAATTTTCCAGTCCTACGTGACTAGGTGGTGTGAGGGGGGTAGTACTCCCAAGCATTAAGTAATCCTCCCGCCGGGAGTTTCCTGTGTGCGCGCTAAAAGTTCATTTGCTAGTTTTGGCTTTGCATCATGCTATATCAATGTCTGACTGACGCCATGCCTCCATTCCTGACAATAGCAGTATTACTGTGGGCATCAGCACTGTATTCCAATAAAGCATCTATTTACCTGAAGCATGCCTGGATCTACTTGCTATTGAGCCTGACACAGGTCCGGTTCAAATCGTGCGGGGTGGAATTCATTCACCGAAATATCAATCATGGATTAGGCTTTTTGATTTGAGCCTTAAAGGTCATCAGAGGGCCAGAATTGGCCTAGCAAGGGTATTAACAATCCAGTTTTTTTTATCCAGAGGGGATCACTTGTTAGTCCCATATTTATTTATTTTTTTAAATACATGATGTGGTATCTGACCTGTAATTTTATTTATTTAGAAATATGTAGACTCTCCAGAAATGTGCTTGAAGTGGCTAACAAGTAAAACAATAACGTAAATGAAACAAGACATTTAAAACAAGCCAGGGCATAAAAACAACATAAAACAAACAATGAGCAACCTATGATGACATCCAGACCAGAGGCTAGAAGCAGAGCAAGAAAACAGCAGAAAAAGCTGGAAGCTTTAGGATTATCATTTCTGGACTGGGAAATACCTGCAGATTTGGGGGGTGGAGCCTGAGAAGGGCAGGGTTTGAGGAGGGGAGGGACCTCAGCAGGGTATCATGCCATGGAATCCATCCTCCAAAGTAGCCATTTTCTCCAGGGGAACTGATCTTGGTCATTGGGAGATCAATTGTAATAGCAGAAGATCTCCAGGTGCCACCTGGAAGTTGACAACCTCAGGTTCCCAGTCTGAGTAAAAAGAAATGGAGGAGAATAATCTACATTGGAAAGATCATTTGTAAGCCATTAATGTCTCAGGGTACGGTCAGGGGTACATATGCTTATGGAAGGTAAGCAGGTCTGGTTCTGTTGAGTACCTGGATGGACGATCTAGGAGTGTCATGTAAGCCAGTTGGAGATGCATCAGAAGAAAGGCAGGATATGAACAGGGCTGCTGAGAAAGCAGAGTGAAGGACTAAGACGGTGAAACTCTGGATGGTCACCATGGAGATCCATGAAGCTGGGAAAGTAATGTGATTTGCTTTTCGATGATGCTTGAATTGGGTCTACGTGTTATGAATCAATGTCTGGGGGACGTGGTGACAGCTCTGGATATAAATGTAATTAAATAATTAAGTTCTGTCCAAAATATTAATATGGAGGCATCAGGAAAGACATATGGTTCCTCTAGCTTCAACATCAAGGGTACATATGGAGCCAAAATCTGGGGGAACAGTTGACACTGGAGAGCTAGAGGTTATGAAAATCAAATTCCAAAGGATTTGGCTGGGCCTGCCTCCAAATCCTGCGGTCCCCCTCATTAGCGTAGAGTCCGGCATAAATCCACTGACTTCCAAAATACGCTTTATGGCACTTAATTGTTAGATCAAAAATGCATCTCATGGGCCAATAAGAGTTTTCTGAAATTATGTCTGTTAAAATGGATTACGAAACCCAGTGCTGGCAGACACTTTCGGCTTAATAACGGAATTTGATTTTTGTTCATCAGCTTGGTTTCTCAGAAATGGACTTGACTTTGACAAGTATTCCCTTATGTCAAAGTGCATCTGAATACCAGATTCAGTTATATTGATCTCCAGAGTGATCTAGTCCAATATAGTAATTGTAACATACCATCCTATTTATGTCATCAAAAACAATCTTGCCTATTAAAACTTACTGAAAGGTGTTGGAAATCTGGGAATCGTGTGCTAATCACTGGCAATAAAAAACATGGTCTCTACAAAATGGTACACAGGTATGATTTATGAAACAGTTGCATCTGTAGCATAGAAGTGGTCAAAGATTTCCCCCATGGCCCCATCACTGGAAAAAAAGCTTTTAGATCATGTTACGCTGGACATATTCATACTACATATTTCAATGTGTTTAGTAACACATGAACACACGAAGCTGCCATATACTGAATCTGACCATTGGTCCATCTAGGACAGTATTGCCTACTCAGACTGGCAGCAGCCCTCCAGGGTCTCAGGCAGAGGTCTCTCATATCATCTGTTCTGCCCAGCAGCTGCTCTCTATGGTCTCAAGAACAGGTCTTTTCCATGACCTACTGCCTGGCCCTTTTAATTGGAGATGCTTTCTGCATGCCACGCAGCTGCTCTACCACTGAGCCAGAGCGCCTTCCCACAACAGTTTCCTCTCTTCAGCGAACTCTGGGAAATACAGTTCAGCGAGAAGGGCTATAGGGATCTAACAATAATTCTCAGCATCCTCAGCAGGGGGCCAGCCCGCACTGAGAAGCCAGATAGAAAGGCATCTGGCCCACCAGTCGCCTGCAGCTTTCATTGTAAACATTCGTTCTGGCAGTAGCCATTAGCATCTGCTGAAATGGTTGAGATGTAGAACAAGCATTAATTTGCATACACGTAAACACATGAAGCTGTCTTATACTGAATCAGAATGCCGATCTGTCAAGGTCCGGTATTGCCTACTCAGACAGGCAGCAGCTGTTGAGGGTCTCAGGCAAAGGTCTCTCACATCACCTACTGCCAGATCATTTTAACTGGAGATCCTGGGGACTGAAGCTCTGATCTTCTGCATACAAAGCTGCTGCTGTACCACTGAGAGCTAAGTGAGATATTATGGGTGGAGATTTTTTTTTAATAAGTTAAGCCCTGTCCTTCCCCAAAAGGAGTACTGGACACATTAAGCTGCCTTCTAGTTTTCTGTCTAGATCTGTGCTGTCTACTTGGACTGGCAATTGGTTCTCAATGGTTTCAAGCAGAAAGACCCTCTACTTGATCTTTTTAAGTGGGCATTTCTGAACAAAGCAGTGACTATCAACAACAATGGCGTAAGGTGAGCTTCCCTGAGATGGAAGGAAAGACTGGCCTTTGAACTTACTGGGAAAGTACCTGGGGAGACTCCCTGGAGGTCCACTGATGGCTAGAAGCAAACTGAGCCAAGTGGTCAGAGTGAAGTCAGCAACGGGGTCTTACTCACTTCCCCAAATGGATGATGGGAATGCTTTATACTTTGTCACTGTTGCTGCAGCCCAGGTCTGATCTGAGCAGGCTCAGCAAGCCTATACCCATTGGGCAAGCCTACCACTGTTGCCATGGTCATCATGGCCCAGGTGGCTCAGCTTGATTCTGGGCTAAGGTTCCCACCAGTGGCTGAGCAAATTGCCAGCTGATTTGGGAGGTTGGTGCCTGGGGAGGGCAGTTTGGGAAGGCTGTGATGTCACTTCTGGGTGATGCTCTAGGCTGCCTCCCCTGCAGAAGAAGAAGAAGAAGAAGAAGAAGAAGAAGAAGAAGAAGAAGAAGAAGAAGAAGAAGAAGAAGAAGAAGAAGAAGAAGAAGAAGAAGAAGAAGAAGAAGAAGAAGAAGAAGAAGAAGAAAGTGCTGCCAAGTTGCAACAGACACATGGCTCCTTCCACAGAGTGTTCCAGGCATGAGATAAGCAGAGGTGGTTTGCCATTGCCTTTCTCCACGTAAGCAACCAGTCTTCCTTGGCAATCTCCCATCCAAATACTGACTGTGGCCAGCACTGCATAGCTCCCAAGCCCTGACGAGCTCGGTTCAAATTTGGCTAATCAGACTGCTCGGGAAATTCCTAGAATGTCACTGTGCAGAGGCTATTTTTCCGCACTCTCCTCAGTTCCTTGACAGTTGGGAATTGGGGCTGGTGGGCACAGGTTATTTCCTGCCTCAGGTGGGTAAGCAGGCAGCCAATCCCAGGCTATTCCCAATCCATCCCAGTGGAATGGGTGTCCCAAAAACATGCACTGCTGTTGAAACAGTCCTGTCTTCTATGGCTTTAGACAACAGATAGTTATTATTCCTCAGTGCAGCCTATATTTCAGGACGGCTTCTACAAAGTGGGCCTATATCCTAGGCATGCAAACTCCAAAGAATCCCTTTGCTTCAAGAGGGCCACATGTTTACCCCATGTTGACAACGTTGTTATAGTTATTATGAGATATTTAAGAGTAACCACAACAGATGCTCTAAAAATAAACACTTGTTTTACCTTGTGAAGTTGAATAGTTCCTAGCAGTAGCCCTTGCTGGGAAACTCTCCTTCCCACCCAGTGGATTCGGGAATGATGGCACCAACTCTCTCCATTCACATTCCTGAAGTAACTTCTAGTGTGCAGACTCACCCTGGGACTAACCACAAGGATTATTCACCCACACAGGCTCTTTGTACATCTTTGTATGTAGGAGCTACTTCTCACCCAGGTGGCCGACCCGAGCCCCAAAGTGAAGGGGTACAAGCCCAGCACCAATTCACCAACTCAGTGAGGTAAAGCTTCTCCTGTAGTGGTAAATAGCGTGCCATACTAGGATCTGGGAGACCCAGATTTGAATCTCCTCTCTTGTCATACAAGATGGCCTCTCCTGTTCAATGGTTGACCTCTAGGGTTGCAAACAAAATCAGAAAACAACTGCAAACATCAGGCCCCAAAGTATCAACAGTCAGACAACTTGTATATGCAATGGGCAATATCTATTTGAAATGCATTTTTATACAGTAAATAATGTCTGTTTGAAATGAATACAATGCACAATATCATAAGAAAAATCTTTTTCAATGTCGTTTCCCGGGGAGGGGAAGGGAAAGGAGCTTGAAAGCCGCTCTGAGATTCTTTTGGGTAGTGAAAGATGGGGTATAAAATCCAATCTCTTCTCTCTCTTCTTCTTATTCCCAATGTTCCAAATGGAATTCTTCCTCAGGAAATATCCTATACAGAGCAGTAACCTTCAAGCTCTTAAGATTATGTCTATTTTTCAGCAAAAGCAATAACCAATCAGTTGGGTGCAGATCACAAAACCTTCCCAAAGTGAACATCACACAAATATCTTGTTTGGATCCAAAAAATGCCTCTAGTCTACTTTATCATTATTTACTTGATCTCAAGGAATGCTAGCCTCCAGGTGGGGCCAGGCATTCTCCTTGAATTTCAAGTGAATTCCAGACTGCACAGATCAGTTCCCTGGGAGGAAATGGTTCCAGCAGCAGATCTGACGGTATCGTGTCTCTTTTGAGCTCCTTTCCTTCCCCAAACCCTGTTTCCCCAGTCACTGCCCACAACCTCCAGGAATTTCTCAAGCTGGAGTTGGCAACCCTAGCACTGACCCTGTTGGGCCAGCCACATTATGCCAGCCTAACCTACCTCACCATGCTGTTGTTGTGAGAATAAAATGAAGGACAGGAGAAAAATTTGGATCTCCACTGGAGAGAAAAGCAGGGTATAAATGCCTAAATGTAATAAATAAATAAAATTAAGATGTGGTATGAGAAAAAAGCCCTTTATTTATGCTTATTAAGCCTCTAATAATATGACGCCTTTCTGTGCAAGGAAATGATTGCCAAACTGTCTTTCCCCCCTTTGCACACACCTCCCCCCCCCCCACCATGCACACTACTTGATTTACTTCAACATATGCATTTCAGCGGATTTATGCTCCAAACAACATAAGCTGGAATGTTTCCCAAATGTCTGGAGCCCAATGAATAGTTACTTCAATTACACTGAATGAGATCATGGAATAATTGGAATGTCATGATGAACGCTCTGCTAGGTAACGCATTCATGTGCCGGGGTCGCCTTCCACTCTTATGATACAAGACATCCTGTTTTCTATATTGCTTCTAGTCTTTTGTTCCCTCCATTTGGTAAAAATGCTAAATCTGCCTTTGAACTTTAAAAAAGAGAGAAGAAATCACAAGCTTTATTGCGTACACAACCCTCCGGCATGTGAAAGCTGACGGGTGCAATAATGATGTGAGATCATGTGCTAGGTGGTGGAGCTAACAGTCAGCAACGAGGCTTTTCATGCAGCGGTGGTGGAGATCCAGACACCTGGAAAGTACAGGCTCAGAAAAGACTGAGTGGTTTTAAAGGAATGCAAGAGTCTCCTTCGGTGACAGCAGGCTGTAAATAACATCACTGTGGTTCGGAGTGGTGTGTTTTCACTGCGACAGCTAGTAGTATTACCCCCATCAAAAATCTGGGGAGGTGAGTAATATCCAACTTCAAACTCTGGGACTGAGAACACATCTCTCCACTCTTATGGATGGTTGGAGCAGACTCCATATTATGTTCTTTGCAAAAACATATGACTGGGGTGGGGTTTTAACTTGCCTAGGATTATGTGAACCCTGACCTGGATGTCCCAGGCTAGCCTGATCTTGTCAGATCTAAAAACTCATAAGAACATAAGAGAAGCCAATGTTGGATCAGGCCAATGGCCCATCCAGTCCAACTTTCTGTCACACGGTGGCCAAAAATACCAGGTGCCATCAGGAGGTCCACCAGTGGGGCCAGGACACTAGAAACCCTACCACTGTTGCCCCCCTCCCAAGCACCAAGAATACAGTGCATCACTTGCCCCAGACTGAGAATTCCTATCTACACCTTGTGGCTAATAGCCACTGATGGACCTCTGCTCCACATGTTTATCTAATTCCCTCTTGAAGCCATCCATGCTTGTAGCTGCCACCACCTCCCGAGGCAGTGAATTCCATGTGTTAATCACGCTTTGGGTGAAGAAGTACTTCCTTTTATCCGTTCTAAGCCAACTGCTCAGCTATTTCATGGAGTGCCCACGAGTTCTTGTATTGTGAGAAAGGGAGAAAAGTACTCTTTCTCTACCTGCTCTATTCCATGCACAGTCAGCTGATTGGCCATGGCTAGTACTTGGATAGGAGACCACCAAAGAAGTCCAGGGTTGCTATAAGCAGAGGCAGGTAATGGTAAGTCACCTCTCAACATCTGTTGCCTTAAAAACCCTATGGGGTTGCTATAACTGAGCTATGACTTGACGGCACTTTCCACCACCAGGATTACGTGAAGATGCTAATTGTATGAAATACCCTCCAAATGGAAAGTGTACATGTATGCAGTTTCCATGACCTATACACTTGCAGGAGCACTTTTTCAAGAGTAGGCATTTGAGCAAATTGTGTCCATTGCCTCTCCTTGCACACATAGGTGTAGTGTCAGTAGTGCACAGCAGTGACCCTTATACTACCAAGTTTGCAGTGTACACCACCAATCACAGGTGGTTTCCCCCCACCATATTACGTCACTTTTTGCCACTGGTAGGATGGGCAGTCCTCCTCTACAGACAGATCTGGAATAGGTCAATGGATTTCCCAGATTAAACCAGAAAGCAAGGGGTGCATGTTGAAAACATGAAGCCACTTTATTCTGAGACAGACCTCTGGTCTATTGAGGTTAGCAGGGGTCTTCTTTCTTTCCCACCTTCTTCTCTTCTCTTTTTTCCTCCTTTCCCTGTTTCCCTCCTTCTTCCCTCTCTTTCTTTCCCTCCTCTTTCCTTCTCTTTCTTTCCCTCTTTCCTTCCTTCTTTCCTTCTCTCTACTCTCTCTCTTTCCTTCCCTCTTTCCTCCTTCTGTGGCCCAACTCTCATGAGAAGGAGTTTAAACTTTAAACCCCTTCTCTCTTAGCTCGCCCACCCAGGCCAGCTGGGGAAGGGAAGGGGAGGCTTTTGAAGATGCCTCCCACCCTTTTGCTTCCCCTTCTGACATCACTTCCGGTGATGTCAGGGGGCGTGGTATATGCTAATAGCCTAATAGCTCATTAGCATACCATATGCTAATGAGCTCCTGCAGCTGTTTTTCTACAAAAAGACCCCTGGAGGTTAGTATTGTCTACTTAGACTGGCAGCAGCGCTCTGGGGTTTCAGGCAGAGGCCTTTTCCATCACCTCCTACCTGGTCCTCTAAACTGGAAATACTGGAGATTGAACCTGTGAACTTTGGCATGCAAAGCAGATGTTCTTCCACTGAGCCACATCCCTTCTTGTACTGTCTGTAGGCACATCCCCTCAGGGCTGTCTCTTATTTATGGCAGCCAAGTCCAAAGGAAAGAGGCATTTCAGAAAGTGTTGCATCATCAGTTTAGGCAGTTGCCAGAAATCCATACCTGTACCCTTTTTGAGTCCTTTATGATTGGGAGATGCTGGCCGTATGAACGGGCCATTTTACTTTCTCAAAGGGGTGTTGATCATGTAACACACACACACACCCCACAGTACATTGATTCTTGCCCTAATACTGTATCTCTAGAGTCCTGAACAGGACTCCAGTGTTTGTATTCATTTCAATGCAGTCAATTCTCTTAATGTATAAATCCATTTCTCAGTCTCCATGGAGAATCACTGTGGCCCAAGGTTCATAAGTGGTCAAAAACCCTTCAAATGTAACCTTGACCTCTGATCTGGCCAATAGGTTAAGCTGGTTATGGAACTATCTCCTTTTATGTTATTAGGACAAATGTAGATACTCCCTTCAAAGTATACTTAGAGGCACATTACTTTAGCAGAACATTTTATACACACACATGCACACGCTCAGACGTTTGTTTAACAGTATGTATAGTTCAAATCACCATAATGAAGATGAATGACAGGAAACTGAACTTATAGTAAAACCCCAATTTAACCGTAATTCTCTCCTTTCCTTTTTGATCAAAAATTTCCCAATAAATTATGGGTTTTCCTCTACTGAGCATGAACAATTTGAATCCAATTTTTCTAGACCTCAGGCACCAAGCCAAACTGTTGTACACCTCTCTCTACTTCCCACTTAAGTTCCTTACCCCAAGTCCCTGCTCTCTGAGCCTCCACCAACAGAGGTGAGGCATGTGGCGACTAGAGACAGGGCTTTCTAGATGGTAGCCCCTGTGTTCACTTTGGAATGCCCTTGTAGGTGCCGTAATAAAACATTCTTGTCTGCCCATGCTTTTATTGGAGTTTTATTGCCCCCCCTTACTGGACAAGTCGATCTCTTTTATTTTATTTTATTGTCTGCCTACCCCCTTGCCTTAGGCTGGTCTTCTTGGCCGGCTTTTACGATGTTCTGTGTTGTTCTTTTGCTGCTGTGCTATCATTTTGGTGCCTGCTAGATTCAGCCTTAAAACACACACATTCACAATCTGGTACCAACATACCCGAAGGAGTGCCTCTCCCTGTAGATGCCAATTAAGTTCTGCCCACCAAGCCCCACCAATGATGCCATCTACCAACCTAGTTCACTCAGCAACAGCAGGGCAGAAGCATCCCCACCCCTCATGGTGGTTTCTGTCCTGCACAACAGGAGTGCTTAAGGAGGTGCCTAAGTCCTCCTCATTCTGCAAGGATTGCCAAACAGAGCTGTTCTGCACGGCTGTGGGAGAAGCAGCTGGACTGTGTTATCTTACCAGGCTTTGATCTGCTTGATGTTGGGCTCTCTATGATCTTAGTACGTTTGTAGGTGTTGTTTTAATATGGACTACGCTGTTGTTTTCATTGATTGAACACCACTGTGAACGATGGAAAAGTGAGATGTTTCAATAAATGTACAAGGTCACCCCAGGACTCTCTTGGCCCAGAGCTCAGGTGCATACCTTCCATCCTCCCCGCCTCCAATGCATCGTGATGTACCTTATGATTGTCTTTGGCTACCAGATCAATGAAGCGCAGCGCAAACGGCTGGCTCTCCTCTAGCTTTGATTTTAGTAGACTTCTTTTTTATATATATTTTGATTGCCACCAGCAGCTTGGCAGGGGAAAAAAGCACCCACAACATAAGCAGGCCTTCTGCTTCACATTTGCACTATCCTTTGTTGCTTCTCAGATCCATCGGGGTTTTGTTTTGTTCCCCCTTCTCGTTGCACATGCGGGCCCTGAACTGGATAGCCCAGACTAGACTGATCTTGTCAGATCTTGAAAGCTATGGAAGGTTGGCCCTGGTTAGTATTTGGATGGGGGACCACCGAAGAAGACCAAGGTTATGAGGGAGAGGCAGGCTGTGGCAACCACCTCTGAATGCCTTGTGCCTTGAAAACACTGTTTGGCTGATTTCCCACTACAGCTGCCTCGGTGTTGCGCCGCCGTTTGCCCCGACACTATCGGTCAATTTCACACCCGAAGCCGCGGGGCTGCATTTGAACCGCAGCTTCGCCCAATTTCCCCGCAGTTTCGTGATCCTCAAAAAACAGGATCTTGACGCGGGGATCAGTGTCGGGGTCAAATGCAGCCCCGCGGCTGGGTGCAATCGACCGATGTGGGCAGACACTGTGCAGCTGTGGAAATCAGCCTGTAAGTCAGCTGTGACTTTCCACCACCTGCACACAAAGATGTCTCTCTCTCCTCCTCAAAATGTTTGTCTTTCCCCAACTCTTTAGATTTCTCTTGGAATTTACCACTCATTTCATCTAAGGAGAAACCCCCTGAATTTGCTTTGGATTTAGCGGTGGGCAAAATCTGGTGGCCCTATGGAAGCCTTCTGAGACATTTCACTATTTCTTATTTTGCCTGCCTCTGTATTCTTTTAAAAAAAGTTTCCAGCAAGGAAAAACTCTCACATTCACTTCAGGTTTTGCCTGATGTGACATCTCATTTTAAATCTGAAATCATTAAAGAACAGAATTTGAGATACTGGGATGGATCCTGGAGTAAAAGTTTTGCTGATGGAAGAAACTTCCATCAGGAAACTAGAAGTTACTTGCCTCTCCCTCCCACTGAAGTCCAAAATGACCTCCAGAACGTTATTTCAGGGAATCCCAGTGAGATAGTGAAATTGGCAAAAACCTTCTGTTAGTGGGAATTTTCGGCAGGAACCAAGCATTCTAAATAACATGTTGGTTGCTGTTTGGGTCTCACGAAGTACAGCAAATAGCCTCTTTAGACAAAACAGCTTTTCCAGGCATTTTATGACCTGTTCGTTCATTAACAGAAAATGGGCAGGGAGCTGAAGGATGGGGTGAGGGAAACCTGCTCATAAAAGCACGAGAAAAGGATAGTTCCTGCCTCTTAATGGTGATTAATGGTTTAAACTTTACAGGCTGCTGGGAGCTGAGCGTGTGCAGAGAATATCCCACTAATTACCTGAAGCTGCCAGTTATGTTGTCTGTCTGTGTGGTTTGTGATTTATGAAGCTCTGAAAACCTGGGCGGGGGGCGGGGGGGGCGGGGATCATCTACGCTACCTGCAAGCAGCAGAATAAATTAGGATTGTAGTTAGTACTTATTCTCCAGCAGACTGCCCAACAATTGTGTATTCAAAGCTGCTCAGTACAATTGAAGGTTTACATTTTGTAGATGCTAAAGGAACCTATTATTGGTGTTGCACCAGCACAAAGGAACATGAAAGAAGACATGTCCCTGCCCCAAAGACCTTGTGATTTAGATTTTGATTTGTGGCGGGAAGACAATAGAGCAGGGGGTGGCCAAACTTGCTTGACGTAAGAGCCACATAGAATAAACGTCAGATTTTGAGAGCCGCAAGACGTGAACAAGTATTACTCGGAAATATGCAGATTTGCTGTTTATTAACATTAAATGAGACTGCCAAAAATAATAACAAAAGCAGTAAAAGCGGATATTGATAATGATGTTTATTTGTCCAATGATATTTGTTTGCTAATGATCTTTAGCTTCCCCAGCCGCCCTGCCGGGAGCCGCACAATATGCATGAAAGAGCCGCATGTGGCTCCCGAGCCATAGTTTGGCTACCCCTGCAATAGAGGCTGACAGAGAGAGGCAAAGATAACGCTGTTAAGAGAGAGAAGGGTGAAATGGAAAACCCACACTAAGCAAGGATAGCATATATTTTACAGGGAACATGGTTGGCAGACAAATATACTGCTGTTGAAAGCACTGAACACGCATAAGCTGAACCTTCAGTGTAGGGTTGCCAACCTCCAGGTGTGGCCTGGAGATCCCCTGGAATTACAAGGACCGCCCTCTCCTATATGAACTTACCCACTCACTTCTGTCATCCTCGGAGGACTTGCTTTGGTTGCCCCTGCCATCTGAGGCTAGAAAGGTGACAGTACAGGAAATGGGCATTCTCTGTCATGGCACCAAAATTTTGGAACTCCCTCCCCATGGGGCTTTGTGTGTCTTCCTCTCTATTGCTGTCTTTTACTAGCAGGTGAAAACATTTTTGTTTTTTTCTGGTACACCCCTAATAATGGTTGTTGGCGCTCTGTCTAGCATTGTTTCTGTGTTTTGAGCGGAATTTTATATTTTAAACTGTATTTTAATTGCTCAAATATTTCAATATTTTTATGTTTGCTGCCTTGTGGACCCTGATTGGGTGGAAAGGCAGCATAAAAATGTTCTAGATCAAGTGGATGAATAAATGAAATAACTGATCTCCAGCACCTTTCCTAGTACCTGCCAGGTGTTTTTAGAAAGTGGGTGGGGCCAGGTGGGCTTCTGATTGTTTCCATGTGCAGCCCAGAGACCCTACAATTGTCTGATAGCCAGAAGTTCTAACTCTTTTGTGTTATCCAGGGTGCACCAGGAGGAGGCAAGTGAGAGCAGGAAGACTCCCAGAGGAATTCAAGAAAGCAAAGAAAGTTGCTATTCTGAAACATGGAAAAACAAAACATCTGGTGGAAAGTTGAAGACCTATTTGCCTTCTGTGTTTCTATTATAAACTCATTGAGAGGCTAATCCTGAGCAGAATCAGTGACAGAATTAATGAACATGTATAGAGCACGCAGGATTTAGACCCGATCATAGTTGTGAAGACTAGGTCCTCAGCTTAACAACTTTCACTGAGGCAAGGTATCAGAAGTGTCTTAAGACATCATCAGAGGCACAGAAATGTAACAACATTTTCTTCTCCATGTCTAGACAACATGGTTGCAATATGGGATAAAAGACGGAAAAAGATATCTCCAGGGAGATCTTTACAATCTTTGATTCAGAACCAGAAATGGTTCCCTCCTGCAAATTCATTGTTGGCAAGTTGCACCTGGAAATCAACTAGAAACCTACATATCTATTTGATAATGGACGACTGAAATTAAAACAGAATGCAGAGGAACTCTTGCAACAGCCTCTTTCATGGCGGCAGTATTATCAAAGTAGACATCTGACACTTCCTTCTGCTGTTAAAGAGTCAATCTCAAGGCCTCTCACGGACTTTGAAATTTTGCTCAAAAATATACCTGAGCATACATTTGGTCTACTTTTTAGATTCTACGATATTCTGCTTGGATCAGAAATGCCGAAAGCTTATTCCTACCAACAGCTTTGGCAGACAGACTGTCAACAGCGAATCTCAGAGAAGGATTGGCCAGGTATATAGGAGGCAGTATGTTTCAAATCAAATATATATTATCTTAAATACCAGTATATTAAGTTACTGACAAGATGGTATTTACCACCTACAAGAATGTATCACATCAATAAAAAGAATTCTCCCAGGTGTTCAAAAGGATGTGGTTGTGTAGCAGATTTTCTCCGCTGTTGGTGGACTTGTGAACAGGTACAAGACCTCTTACACATCAAGAATATCACAGGGATGGATCTCCCACTTCTGCCAGAGGTTTTGCTGCTAGATTATTGGAAAATGCCATCTGGGAAACTGAAACGTGACCAATTGACCTCAACTCTAATTTCGGCAGCTATAACATTGTTAGCCTCAAAACGGAAAGATCAGAAAATGCCGACGGATAGATCAATGGCTCCAAAAGTTGTGGGACTTGTATATTTTAGGTAAACTTATGAGTAATACACAACTGAATAGATCAGATCAACAGAAACCAGCATACACTGAATTGTGGTCTCCTGTTATTCATTATTTGATGGGAAATGACATTTTACCAAATGATGAGAATTATGTGGACTTGATATGAATATAAGCAGAGCTTCTTGTTTTGATGGTCGATCAGGGCTTATTTGTCTTAACCTCACAGACTTATTTGCTTCATTTATAGTTTTAATATATTTGATGTGATTTTTTAATATATAATTTTTAAAATAAATAAATAAAAAGACATCAGCAGTTTTTGATGATCTGGCTGCTGCTTATGACACCATCTGGAAGAATGGTCTGCTGTACAAGTTTTTACAAGTTTTCCCCTGCAGAACATTATTTCATCTCCCAAATAACATGCTGAGCAATAGAACTTCCCAAGTACTTATCAGTCAATCAATCCACAAGCAGATGAAACTGAATAACGGTTTACCCCAGGGCTCAGTCCTCGCTCCAGTTCTTTTCAATCTATATATCTCTAATGTTTCCAAGACAATATCCAGTAAGTTTGCTTATGCTGATGACATGACGACTGCAGTAAGGCACATATCAATTGAAAGGACTAAGGAAATACTAGAGTTCTCAAAATTTTAGCTGACTCCTACTGTAAATGGTGGTTTATCCCAAGTCCAGGAAAAACAGAATGCCCCTGTTTCCATCTCAATAATAATTTTGCCAACTGTGAATTGAATGTCTACCTTAATGGTACCAAACTTACACACAACCATACACCTAAGTACCTTGGCATTACCCTGGACAGGATGTTGAGCTATAAATACCGTCTTACCAATGTAGCAGCAAAAATATGCATGCGAAACAACATTCTCCAAAAATTATGTGCTATAACTGGGAATGCCTCTGCTACAACACTTAGATGCTCAGCTTTGGGGTTGGTGTATAGTACTGTGGAATATGGAGCTTCGGTGTGGCTCAACAGTCCCCATGTCCACAAACTGGATGTACAACTCAATACAACAATGAGAACTATCGGTGGATGTATTAAACCCACTCCAACTTACTGACTACCCATGTTGTGCCACATCGCTCCCCTGCATCTCCAAAGAGAAGATGCTCTTCTTCGTGATTATAGAAAGATAATTGAAATTGCCTGTCCACTAAGACATGGCTGATGCGAGCCTGTTCAGACTAAGATCCTGATCCCCAGCAATAAGATCCACACAAATCCTGCAACCACAAAATTTCGATCTAGAGAATGAATGGTTGTATGGATGCAAGGAGTTCCACCCGATATCTATAACCTGTTAAACACCTATGAGAGGCCCGCAGGATTTGACTTGCCATGTAAAGTATGGAAGGCGGCTGCTAGAATACGAACAGGCTTTGGCAGCTGTGCAGCCCTGCTGTTTAAATGGGGCAAAATACCAGGACCCGACTGCAATTGTGGCGTAGACTGCCTAATGACTCACCCAAGATGACTGATCTACTCCTGTAAGTTATCCCCTGTAAGGCTCACAAAAGTGTTGAGCATAATTTAGAGCAGTCATTCCCAATTTTTTACATTTTCTGTCCCACCAATCAGGCCCACTTTTTCCAAGAAATAAATTCATATGTTTACAGACATTCTGTTTTTGTATTTATCACTGCAGGTGGGCGATGCAAGTTGAAGGCAAGCGAGTTCCTAGTCAGTTACAAAAACCCTGCGTCCCACCAATGACACACACACAAACACCACTGTCTGAGAGCCACTGATCCAGAACACACGCTCAGTCACAAAAGAAGCCCAGTAGCTGAATACGTATTTTGGAATGTCCCAGAACCTCAGTAGCTCAAATTAGTATCTCAGAATGTCCCAGATAGATGTCTCAGAATATCCCAGAATCCACTGCCACTTGCAGGGTTTCCATGATGGATGTGCAAGAGTTCCTCGGCAACATTGTTAACATGCTTGCTTGAAAGCAGAAATTTTGAAAACCGTCATCTCAGGGCAAGAGTAGGCAACATCTGCTGAACGTTGGGGCCACCAGATCATTTTTGTTGGGCATCCAGAGTTAGTTTTCCACCCAGGCAACTGAGAGGAAACCTTGAGGGGCTGGCAGCATCACTTGTTTCCAGTGTGTCTGGCCTAGTCCATCCATCCTCTCCAGGGTTGTCAGGTACCCTCAACCATCAGCAGGGGGTGGGGGTAGAGTCGTCATCTCCAGGTTGTAAAAGCCCTGGAGATTTGGGGGTGGGACCTGGGGAGGACAGGGACCTCAGCGAGGTACAATGCCATAGTGTCCACCCTCCAAAGCATCCACTTTCTCCAGGGGAACTGATCTCTGTAGTCTGGTGATGAGCTGTGGTTCCAGAAGATTCCAAGGTGTCACCTGGAGGCTGGCATCCATACCCTTCTCTCTCACACTTTTGTTTGTAGGTAGACATGGTGATATTTTTGGCACTCCAGCTACAAATCTTGCCTACACCTGCTCTTAGGGGATGGAGCTCCCAGGCCTGCAACTTTAATAGGACCGCCTCTTACTTCACGTCCTAATAACATTTTCCAAAGCTGTCTGGGACATGGGTAGCTCTTGTGTGTTTGGGAAGCCCGTTTAAAAAACCCCAGAGATCTCAGCGATGCCACTATCAACCAATGCCGAGAGATTAATCTGCTTCTTGCTTTCAGCCTCCAGAATTAAGCCGGGCGAGCTTGACCTCCCCTAGCACAATGCAAGCAATTTACAAAGCGTGACCTCTGACCCGCAGCTGTGTGCCTCTAGTTGCTGCCAATGGTAATCTTTCAGCATCAGCCATGTCTTTGGGGGCATGCTTGGATACGCGGCCGAGCAGAGCAGCTTATTAAAAGATGTGTTCTTTTTCCCCATCAGATTTCATTTGCCTTTTGATTCTGTTTCAAGAATCAAAGTTCACCAGTGCTGTAAGGTGACCTGGAATCCAGCTGGGTGGCCTAATGAATCTCCACTTTTGTTTAAGATCTTTGCCACTGGACCTCAGTACTGACTGCTTAAAGCTTCCCTCCCTGCAGCTGAATGTGGTGGAGCATTCTTGAAGAGGAACTGTCAGTATTCCACCTACCCTCCCTTTCCTCCATGGGCCTGCCATTGCCGAGCACCGCTCTTTCATCCAAACTAACTGTTTGCAGAACCCTTGGACCTTTGCTGGCCTTCTTGGCTAATGAAAGAAAACATAGAGGATTCTATCAAAAAGCGTACAGGTTGTTTTTCAACATGAGCTGCCGGTTCTACTTCAGTTTCACAGCTTAGACAGCCAGTTCTCCAGGGCATTTGAAAGAACTCTTGGAGCCAATGCCCTTGAAGAACTCACCATGCTTGCAGTTTCAGAACCAAAGTCATCCCAGTAATTAATTTCCTCACGTGCACTCAGTTAAGCACGTGCATTCTCTGTGGTGGCTCCCACATTACAAAATGGTCTGCTGAAGGCTATTAGGAAGTGCATCCCCCTCCAGCTTCTGTCATGTCACAAAATGTATTCAATGGAATTGTTAGGGTTGCCAACCTCCAGGCGGGGCCTGGAGATCTCCCGCCTTTACAACTGACCTCCAGCTGAGAGAGATCAGCTCCCCTGGAGAAAATGGCTGCTTTGAATGGTGGACTCTATGGCCTTGTGCCATGCTGAGGCCCCTCCTCTCCCCAAACCCCACCCTCTCCTGGATCCACCCCCAAAGTCTCCAGGTATTTCCCTACCCAGACCTGGCAACCCTAGGAATTGTTCAGGAGGGCATTCCTGTAGGAGGAAGAAAGCTGCAGTGTAATGGTTCAGCACAGGAGGTGACTCTTATTGGGGATAAGGCCTTTCCTACACTGATTGTCTTATTGTCTTAAACGGATACCTTAGCACATAGTGTTCTGGCCTTCCTTCCTGTTCAACAATCTCGCCCCAACAGCATTGTTTTGTCTTTCTAGGAACATTTGCTGTTAGATTCAAATGTTATCATAACATGTGATCTGCTTACTGATTGTCTGGGGGGAAAAAATTTAAATGAGACTCCGGCCCCAGTGAGAAAGGTAAACTATACATAAAATTAAATAAATTAAACATTTATGCATGTGATGAAATTAAAAATTAAAAAATATTAAATAAAAAATAATATAATGTACTCCAGAGGAGTCAACTATTCGTTGGCAACAAAATAAGACAGATTTACTACTACTACTACTACTACTACTGGTGGTGGTGGTGGTAGTAGTTTTTAAAAGTCTTTGCTGTTTTCATTGCATCCCACAAACCATCATCCCCACTGGACTATATTACACCCATTCAGAGCCATATATAAATAAATCTGACCTGCATTTGGGTTGAAAGTTCTAATTCATTGAATCCTTCATACTTCATTATTCTGTAGCTCCAGCTGTCCCGCTGCTGTTCACCACCACCCCCTTCACAAGCGCCTTGTGCTGTTTGCCCTTTGGTTGCCCTTTTGGTCTGCATGGATGGGAAGGCAGCTGACCACACTGTCAGCCTGGAGCCACAGCTGTGGTGTTTATTGGAAGAGACACACCATTTTTAGCTTTTATTTACTACAGTTCTCCGGGCCTAGGTTTCCAGACTCTGTTTGCACAAGGGCTGCAGGGTCATAATCAGTCGCTGATGTTTTGTGGCTAGTTTGCCTTTCAGAGACAGCAACAGTAGCTGCTGTTTTTCCTGCCACTACCTGATAAATTAGTTTGGCTCTTATAAGCAGACAGCACAACAGCTTTTAAAAATGGAGCCCCTTGGTTAAAAGAAATGTTAAAGGAAAGTAAGTTAGGCACTAGGCAAACCTCAAGGAAGAAGGTGTTCCAAAGGCAAGGGGCCACCACTGAAAAAACCATGTTCCTGGTTACTGTCCGCTTCACCTCCAAAGATAGGGCAGGCTGGATAGTATAGGCAGAGGTAATCCTTCATTTTGCATTTTGAATGTGAAACTTTACCTCAGATTTTGGAATTCCAATTCTTGAAGTTTGTTGGGATTTCTTGGCATCGTGTCTGTCATGAAACCATTGTTTCATCTATTGAACAATGTTAAACCCCAGAACTGAGTTCCAGTCTCACAGCATGTCAAATACAGAGGTCCTGTACAGCACCACCCAGTTTTATGTTATGTGGCTTGATCTTTGGAAGATGTCAGATGCCAAGGTTCTCACCCAAGAACTTTTGGCAATCAAAGCCAGGTGCATTTTGCCTTGACAACACTGCAGTGTGTCTGTCTCACAATGAGAGAGTAGAGATTTCTTTGGAGATGAAAACTTGCTCTCTGTGGTGTTTAGCCAGTCCTCATGTCAGTGGCTGAAGGGCAGTGCCACAGGTAATAATTCCACAGGATTCAGTTGACAGGAGGGGTCAGTGTTGGGGGTTCCACCTGGCTAATGACACTCCTAACTGTGGCCTTACTTCTCAGTCTGAGCAACTTCCTCTTCGGGTAAAGACCAAGCTATTGCCATACGCACAGTCTCTGATGATTAGTTTAGTGGCTTGACTGCTTGTTTGTATTGACCTGAGACTTGAAGGGTAGTCAGTCCTTTCTTGAAGCATCTGGCTTTTGGTTCTGACTTCCCTTTCACTGGTTTTATGCTTACCAATGGGCAAATGGCATGTTTGTCTATCTAAAGATTATATCTGCACAGGGTTTTTTTCTGGGGGAATGTGCCGGAACAGGGCTCCGGAACCTCTTTGACAAATTTATTTTAAAAATGTTTTTCAAGGCAGGAGATGTTCAGAAGTGGTTTGCCATTGCCTGCCTTTGTGTAGCAACCATAGAATTCTTGGTGGCCTCCCATCCAAATACTAGCCAGGGTCAACACCTGATGAGATTGGGTTAAACTGGGCCATCCAGGTCAGGCCCTCTAATATCTATGTTCTTTGAAAGAAGAAACTCTCCCCCTTTTCTTCTCATACCAATCTTGTAATGTAGCTGAGAATGAGTGACTCCATAACTCTCCTCCATAACCTCTTTGAGGCTGATCAGGGATTTCATATTTAACAGAGTATATGGCAATCATTGCCCCTGATTAAAAAATACTAGGCACTCACTGATTCTTCCTTTGTTGCATCATATGTGATAATGAGATTTTGCAGCCAGTGGGTGCAGGGGAACATCAAGGCAACAGAAGAGGATATTTGATGGATTACCTTGAAAAACAGCCACTCTGACGAAACAGTGAGGGTGTCCTGGGCTGCGTCAGACGCTCACAATGGGCTGAGGGGAGGAGATTCCTTTGGAGAGGCTCAGTCCAAAGCGATCATCAGATTAAGGGTGAAAACAAACCTTTGATGGAAAGATTGAAGGGATTTGGGTGAAATTGTTGTGCAGAGACAATAATCCGTGGGCACAGAAGAATACCTGCTCAGTGAAATGAACAGACAACTGGCTAATGCTAAATAAATAAGGGATGGTGGGAGGAGGGACAGCCCCAGCCTACTGGAATGCAGAGATGGAATGCTGAGTCACCAGCTTCTTCTTGGGTCAGTTAGGAGTTGTTTCAGAGCTGTTCTCTCAAGGGCAGTTCTTGAAAGAGCTCTCTCAGCCCCACCTACATCACAGGGCGTCTGTTGTGGGGAGGGGGGAAGGGAAGGAGATTGTATGCCGCTCTGAGACTCCTTTGGATAGTGAAGGGTGGGGTATAAATCCATTTCCTCCTCCTCCTCCTCCTCTTCCCTTCATAGCAGAACAAGTTACTGCACAGAAATGCAATTACTGCAGCCTTGCAAGATGCAGTCATTGGGGGGGCAAGAGGAAACTGGGATTTGTAAAACAGACAATGCCAATCTTTGGGAGAATGGAGTCCAGGTCTGGAGGAGGGTCAAAGAACTCTACAACTAGTTCCATACAGCCAAATGGGTCAGGGTTAGGATTGCCAGCTCCGTGTTGGGAAAGATTTGGGGGGTGGAGCCTGAGGAGGGCGGGGTTTGGGGAGGGGAGGGACTTCAGTGGGGTATAATATCATACAGCCCACCTTCTAAAGCGGCCTTTTTTCTCCAGGTGAAGCGATCTCTGTTGCCTGGAGATCAGTTGTAATCCCAGCCACCATCTGGAGATTGGCAACTCTAGTGTTGCCAACTCCAGCTTGGAAAATGTCTGGAGATTTAGCAACGGTACCTGGGGAGGACAGAGACCGGAGAGAGGAAGGAGCTCAGTGGGGATGTGAGGCCACAGAGTCTCCCCTCCAAAGTTGCCATTTCTTCCAGGGAAACTGATCTCTGTAGTCCAGAGAGAAGTTGTAATGCCAAGAGGGCTCCAGTCCCCGCCAGGAAGTTGGAAACCCAAGTCAGGACTTGTGTGTCTTGAAAAATAATCTGTGTCCCCCACTGTTTTTGCTATACAGTACTGTACATGGGTAAGTGGGGAGTCCATTTTGCAAGAAAAAGAACAATCTATCTAGATGTCACACAAGCTTTAAGTACCACTGAAGTAGCCCTTGCAGTGCCAACCAGAGTCTGCTGTGGCAGTGACAGGACTCGATTTAGGCCTCTAATTTTGGTGGAGGCATCAAATACTTTATTTGCTTGAAGCCAAAAGGCCCATGTGGTGGGACTCAAGCCCGCAAAGGTCTTGGATAAGTTACCTCACAAGTGGGGACTGGAGTCCTACCAACATCAAAACATGATACAAGATGTAACGACAGGAAAAGAGCTAAGTCGAAGTAGAATAGTGGATAGTGTGGGAGATCTGAGTTCAAATTAGGAATGCCAGCCTCCAGGTGGGGACTGGGGATCTCCTGGAATTACACCTCATTTCCAGACTATAGTTCCCCTAGAGAAAATGGAAGTTTTGGAGGGTAGACGCTGTGGCTTTGTACTCCACTGAGGCCGCTGTGCTCTCCAGGTTCCATCCTCAAGGAGTTTCCCATCCCGGATTTAGCCTCCCGGCCTCCCTCCTCCCCTGCTGGTGGCCAGGGGGGACTTGGCAACCCCTAGTTCAAATTCCCATATGGTTATGAAGCTCAAAGGATCGCCTTGGCCTAGTCACTGTTCCTCAACCTAATCTACTTCACAGGCAGGCTTGCCAGCTCCACCCCCCGTGGGGCTGGGAAATCTTCTGCCCCTGGTGGTCATTTGCTGCCACTGCTCGGAGCAGCAGGAGGAGGCCATTTTTTTAAAAAAAAAAATAGCCCTTGAGTCAAGGGTGTGATGTCACTTCTGGGGAAACTCAACATGATGTCAATCCTCTCTAGAAATCAACAGCGACCTGGCAACCCTGAGGAATGGCAGTGTTAAGTATGAGACATAAGTCCGATCTTAACTAGTGATTCAGCTTTATTCAGTCAACAGTAAACCAACACAAGGAACAGTGGAGCAACAAGCTCCCTTTTTAAACTGTCCAGGCTATGGTAACCACACCCTAAAACAAGTTAATAACCAATAACAAAAGAGAGATAACAACCAATAGATTTAGTTCCCTCCGGAACAACTCTAGCTTCTCTGATTGGCCTGCTATGCAGAGCAGCCAATCAGATCGCTTACTTCAGAAACCTCAAGCTCAACATATTATTACCATACATAACAGGCAGGATAAACTATAGCACTTATCAAAGAACCTTCAGGCTAGTAAATCTACTTCAGGGGTATTAGCTCTATCTCAAGTTGAAAGGAGGTCCTTCATATTTCCAAAAGCAGGGCTATTTTTGGGCAGGAACACACAGGAATGGAGTTCCGGCTGGCTCCCGAGTTGGCCATGCCCAGCAGTAACTCATTAGCATAATAGCATAATAGGTTAATTAGCATAAACACCTAACAGCAGAAACTCATCAGAATTGGGTACATTAGGGGTGTGTGGCCTAACATGCAATAAAGTTCCTGCTACAAAAAAAGTGCTGGGTTTTGACAACAAACAAGGTAAACAGAATAACAAGGAAAAGATAGGTGTGGCTGGATGACCACACTTCTGGTAACATGGGGGTGTGGCCTAATGCTAATGAGCTGTGCTGTCAGGGGTGTGGCCTAATAGGCTAATAAGTTTCTGTCAATGGGTGTGGCCTATTATGCCAATGAGTTTCTGCTGGGCTTTTTCTACAAAAAGAGCCCTGTCCAAAAGTATTATAAAACAAACACTCTCCACATGGGCTGAATCGGTGGGAGCCCTTCCCATTTTTCATGCTTGCGGGACTGCTTCTTTTGAAAGACTTCTGTGTTTGATGCTCAGATGGAATGAATATCACTCCACGGCCCATTATTTTATTTTTTGGAAAAGTAATGAAATGGATACCATTCTATTCCCAGTCCACCTCCTCATCCTTTAGACCAAAGATGACATTAACAAATTCAATAAGCTCGGAATTTTCCCCTCCACTCTTCCTTTATCATGGCAAACCACTGCCTTTCTTTCAATTGGAACAAGATGCAGCAACTTTCCATGCTTGCGTCTAGCATCAAGTAAGACACTCTGAGTCCTGAACAAAAACAGGAGGAGATTGGATTTATACCCCCCACCCTTCACTACCTGAAGGAGTCTCGGAGTGGCTTACAATCTCCTTTTCCTTCACCTCCCCACAACAGACACCCTGTGAGGTAGGTGGGGCTGAAAGAGCTCTCTAAAGAACTGCCCTTGAGAGAACAGTTCTGACAGAACTTATGACTGACCCAAGGTCATACCAGCAGCTGCATGTGGAGGAGTGGAGAATCAAACCACTACACCAAACTGGGAAACCTAGCAACCCTACTCTTGTCCTGCATGCCCATAGACACTAGGTTGCCAACTCCCAGGTGGTATCTGCAAATCTCCCAGAAGTACAAGCCCCAGGTCTCATCATGTTAAAGAGGTTGGGTTTAAAAGTGACCAGGAAAGGCTGATGAACAAGGAGATTTATACCAAACTGGAGGAACCAAACGGCTTTAATAAGCATAAGCCCAGGTAAGCAGTGATTAATACAGGCCGGCTGGACAGTGTGGAAGAAAGGCTCAGTTGCCGGACGGTGGGTTTGATTACCTTACTCGGCTGGAGAGAAAGAACTTGATTTGAACCATTGTCGACCATTTCATAAATTCCCCCAGTGTCTCCTGGGGATACCTAGAGTCTGACCTTAAACACTCAAGAGTTCTTTTCTTTGTTTCTTAATAAACAGCACCGATGAGGGCAGGACTCCAGCTGTTCCTCAGATCCTGGCTTCCTGAACGAGACGACCGCTCCATGTGACGTCTCATTAATGTGGACTTAGGGCCAGTTTGGGCTCCCGACAGCTGCCTCTCCCCCTCATTATAGGCCCCGGCCTAGTTAGAGCAATCATTTCACTCTCTACTTGACTGAGAAGTGACTCTCCTGGTTATGAACCTGCCTTCATAGAAGCCCATTGTATAAAAGAGCTCAGGCCTCCTTGTTTGACAGTACTGGGGGAGACATATATATATATATATGGTCTTGCTAAGCGTGACATTTTAAAACATCTTGACAGATTTCCCCCTCCCCTTCTTCCTTTGGTGTCTGCCTGAGTTGTATTAGCTCCTCTCAAAGACAAGTTATACGAAGGAACTAATGACATGCTCTCTCTCTCTCTTTTTTTAAGCAGAGGTATAATTTGGGGGATTTGGGGGTGTTGAGTTTTTGTTGTTCTTAGAAAATAGATCAAGACCAGCTGTTGAGTGGACTAGCAATTCACACCTCTGCATACAGAGAGACTGTGCCGTCCTCATCCCAGGCTTCCAGTGCAAGAGAGATGGAAAATGTAGCTTGGATTTGGCTTCCGTGAGATTTTGAAAATACAATAGACCATTCCTAAACTCCCCTTCATCTTTTGTGAAGCTAAAACAGAGCTGACCGTTTTGTGAGCGCATAAACGTGGTGGGCACATATGAGATCCAGTCATTTGGGGATGCTATAAGGTACCCATAAAATTATTGTGATTAAAAATGTTAGCAATGAGGAAATGACCAGGGCTTTTGTTGTTGTTGTTAGCTGTTAAGGAGCCAGTGTGTTTTAGTAGTTAGAGTGGTTAGAACAGGGGTCCCCAACCTTTTTGATCCTGAGGGCACATTTGGAATTCTGACACATCATGGTGGGTGCAGTCACAAAATGGCTGCCATAAAATGCTTGCTGGAGAAGGCGGAGCCAACACAAAAATGGCTGTTGCAGTTTACCTTTAGTCACACATTGAAGATCCTTGTGCTGTGGGGGCAGCTGCTGCCAAAGCAACATTTTAAAAAACATGCACAGCCAATCAAATTTCCAATGACAAGCAGATCCTATGCTGGCAAAAGCCTCACCTGGCACTGCCCACTTTCTAAAAACACATGGCAGTGCCACGAAAGGTATCATTGTGTGCCATGGTGCTCATGATGGACGTCACATTGGGGATCCCTGGATTAGAGTTCTGGTCTAGCTATCTGGGAGACTCAGGTTCAAACCCCTACCCTGCCATGGAAGCCCTCAGGGTCAGTATGGACTAATCATTTTCTCTCAGCCTAAATTACTTTACAGGGCTGTAGTGAGGATAAAATGGAGGAGGGAAGAACAAATCAGTATAAATATACAAATAAATGGATTAAAATGTTTCTGGTTAAATCAGAATTCAGGAGAAGTAGTAGTAGGAGGAGATTGGATTTATACCCCGCCCTTCACTACCTGAAGGAGTCTCAGAGCAGTTTACAATCTCCTTTCCCTCTCTAAAGAACTGCCCTTGAAAGAACAGCTCTGAGAGAACTTATAGCTGACCCAAGGTCACACCAGCAGCTGCATGTGGAGAAGTGGGGAATCAAACCCGGTTCTCCCAGATTAGAGTCTGCTGCTTTTAACCACTACACCAAACTGGGAAACAAGACTCAAAAAAATGAAATGGGAAATAGATTCATCCCCACTCTTTATATGTGACCAGTTCAAAAAAGCAGGATGAATGTTGTAAATGTCATAAATAAGTCCCGCACTCTAATAATTACACCACACTGGCTCAGCTCTTTTGCTATAATTATATCTTACATCAAGTCTGGGTTTGGGTAGGGCCTTCCATAGCTGAGACACATTTCTTATTTCCTATCTTCTGCCAAGAGTTTTATAAGAGTTTTGGGCTTTGATACTTTGAAATGCTCCTAGTTCCAGAGTTCAGGAGGAATAGAGGGGAGTGCAGAACACAGTTTCAGAACAGTGAAACACTGAAATGTGGGGAGTCTGCTCATCCTTATTCAATGTCTACGAACAAGAACCTATTCTAGAAGTAATATCACAAGCTGTGATTTTACTGAGGTGCGTATGCCTTTATGGCCTGGGCTGCTCATATGTTTTGCTGTGTGAGTTAAATAAAAGTGGCAAGGATCAGATGGTCCTTGGATTAACACAACTTTGCGAGTTCTTGTCTGACTCCAGAGCAGCAAAGTTCCCTGTGCATTTTATTGGAGCTATAAGGATTATGCAAAGTGTTGTAGTCTGAGCACAAAATTATTTTCTTGGATTGAAATGCCCTGTACAAGCTTCATCCTTAGCCTGTATTCTATACAGTGCCTAGGTTACTATTTGCTAGCAAATATCCCAGAAAACAGGATGAATGGGCTGGGATAAAACCTTTGTGAAGTGATGCCCACTGTCTTTTTGTGCCAAAAGAGGGAACGGATGCGTTGACTTCAGGTTCTAGGTCTGGGCCCTAATTTATCATGAATTATGTGCACGCCTAAAGCTCAAAGTGCACTTCAAAGGGAAAAACAACTTCTGTTTCTGGTTGTGAATCCTCTGGACTGACCAGGCCCAGTATATATAGTGGGAATCTGTCCCAGGCCTGTAGCCACAGTGGGGCATCTCAGGGCTAGGCCCCCTGACTTACTGGCAAGTCCTCACGACCTCCCATCCAGCCCAGGGCCCCCGTGCGATGGCAGGTGTGGGGAAGGAGCCAGGTATGCCTTTAATTCAATTAGCCAGTGCCCCCTAAGAAATTGGAAATGCCCCCTCACTTTAAAAAATCTTAGCTACGGGCCTGATCTGTCCCTTAGCATTTGCTGGCTCTTCCAGCTACCAGTGTAAACCATTGCCTGCTAGGGTCACCAGGTGCCTCCTGGCCACCAGCAGGGGATAGAGTTGCCAGATCCAGGCTGTGAAACTCCTGGAGATTTGGGGATGAAGCCTGGGGAGAACAGGGACCTCAGTAGGGTGCAATGCCATAGAGTGCCCCCCTAAGCATGCATTTTCTCTAAGGGAACTGATCTCTGTAGTCTGGAGATGAGCTGTAATTCCTGGGGATCCTCAGGTCCCACCTGGAGGCTGGCATCCCTAATTGCCTCAGAATCCCTGAAACTCTCCAGGTCTGGAATTGAGCACGGCCCTGGGCTTGGGCAGGCTTAGCTAATGGGCCAAAGGCTCAGCTGCCACAGGCCCTGTGCTTGGGGGGGGGGCATCCACCCCAGAAGAAAGAAGAGCAGGTTCCCGCTGCTGCAACTTACACCACTTCCATCCAAGATTCCAGCCACTTGCTCAGAGAGACAGCTACTTCTGCCTGCCCTGTCTAGAGCTTGTGCCTATTCCATCGTGGGCAACTGGTTTCCGGAAACAGCTTACACTCACCTCACCTGGCTTAAGGGCTGCCCCTTGTTTGGCACTGAGGAAGGGCATGGGGTCAGCAGTGATTCTCAGGGTCTGTCCTGTGCTTTTGCCCAGGGCACCAGAATTGCTGAGACTGCCTTGCCCTGGCCTGATCTTGACATAATGATGGGACTGGCTTGGATTTACCTCTTCTGCAGTTCAATAAGGTCGCTCTCTCATATACCCAGTAACCCAATGATTGGGCCGAGGCTCCTAAGATTGCCAGTTCCAGGTTGGGAAATGCCTTGATATTTGGGGTGGAGAGACTGGGGAAGGTGGGGTTCAGGGAGCGGAAGGAGCCCAGGGAGGTATAACGCCATAGAGTCCACTCTCCAAAGCAGTCGTCGTCTCCAGGGAAACTGATTTCTGTCGTCTGGAAAGCAGTTGTAAGTCTGGGAGCTCTCCAGGCCCGACATGGGGATTGGCAGTGTTAGGTGATCCAGCTGTTGGGGGGTCGGAGTGGTAAGGCCACGCCAGCCACTTGTTCTGTGGGCTTCTGATTCAGTCATGCCATGCTGAACAGACAACAAGTGCGCATGCCTGCAGTCCAGTGTAGCCAAATGGAAGTCATCAACTGGCTGCCTTCACTAAATGGGAGGAACACATAGATGCAGACGGGGGGGGGGGGTTTGTAGAAAAAGCCCAGCAGGAACTCATTAGCATAATAGACCACACCCAACAGCAGAGACTCATTAGCATATTAGGCCACACCCCTGACAGGGCAGCTCCCTCTCAGGATTGGCTTCCCCAGGTGCCCCGCAGCTTGCGGGGTGCATGGGGAACCCGAGGGAAGGAAGGCAGTTTCTGGATCAGCTTCCCCAGGTGCCCCACAGGAGGGGAGGCAACTTGAAACCTGAGGAGGGGAGGCAATTTAAACTGCCTTCCCTCCCTGGATCAGCTTGGCTTCCCCAGGTGCCCCGCAGCTTTCAAGGCACCTGGGGAACCCAAGGGGGGGGAGGCAGTAGGCATGGCCAACTTAGAAGCCAGTCAGAACGCCGTTCCTGTGCGTTCCTGCCCCAAAATAGCCCTGAATGCAGGTATGAAGGCCTAGGGTAAGGAGGAAAAACCCAGATGGAACCCCCCCCCACCCGGACTAGGAGAAAACTCCTCTTTTTCTCCATCCTTTCCTGCATTTTTTTCCTGGGCCTTTGCATCTCTATACATAGTTCATATGGATGACCTCTGTGGAATCATGTGATACTGTATTTACTTGAAAGGGAGATGAACCAGAGTGTAAGATGACTCCCTTAAAAAAGTTATGGATGTGGAGAGTGCTGTCAAGTTGCAGCCAACATTTAGCAACCCCATAGAGTTTGCAAGGCAAAAGACAAACAAAGATGGTTTGCTACTGCCTGCCTCTGTATAGCAACCCTGTACTTCCTTGGTGGTCTCCCCTCCAAATACTAACCAGGTCTGACACTGCTTAGCTTCTGAGGTCTGACAAGAATGGGATAGCCTAGGCTATGCAAGTCGAGGCAAAAAAGTAGTGCACATACCAGACACAAAAATATTCAACATAATGGTAACATATGCAAATATAAGGCAGCCCCCTCTTTTTTATAGCATACCTGTGGAAAAAACTAGTCTCACATTCAAGTAAATACTGTAATAGCAATGAAGTCTTGTTCTCTTGAATACTGGTGAATATTCTCTTAAAATATGTACACTAGGCCTTCTTCGTCCTCATGAGTGTCTCAAGGGAGTTTATACAAGCCATTTTCCTGTTGGTTTTATTAATTTTTAAAATCCTGCCTCTCCAGAGAGTCCAGAGAGCCTGCCCACAGCACCTTACAAATTAAAGCATAATAAAAATACAGAACATCAAAAGCTGTTCATTAAAACCTAACATTAAAACATAAATCATTAAGCAGCTTAAAATGAGCTGATAGGCTAAAAGTGCAGTACTGAAGTGCTAAAGCCACATAATCCGTAAGCCGCACCAAATTGTGTTATTCCTAGTTGTGTCGAACATCAGCCTTACGTCCGCCTAACTGCTCCGTTGTTACCATTCCACAACGGACAAGCCAGGTAGCAAGTGACTCATCTGCACACAACATGCTTTGCCCGGAGCTGCAATTGAATCTAAACATTCTGCACCAAAGACCCTGAGTGGGGAGATCCCTTTGGCTACTGTTCCAGAAAGACAGCTGGAAGTATTTAGACTCTGCTATAAACTTACAAATTACACTTGTTTAGCCATTGCTGGGGGGGGGGGAGTAAACAGATCCCAAGCTGCTGGGTCCCTTTTCCCTTTTCATTTCAGATAGTAAATTCACTATGCCAGGAGTACAATTGATCAGCCCTTTCTAGGAAGGCATTACTGAACGATGGAGAAGTCACCATTGGGAAGCGTGGGTCACTGTTCTCCCCTCCCCCACACTGCAAACTCTCCATCTTCCCTTTTTCTAATCTGCCACCAACAATGCAATCTAGTTGCACAACATAGGTGTCTCTGCCTTCCTTCTCCCGGTGGTGTCCACACTCAGAGTGTCGTAGCCTTTGGAGAATAGCAAGCCTTGATAAAGGGGGCTTAGCATTTATATGGTGCTATTTACTGGTGTTGTCCCCGTTAGTGCCACTCCGAAATTTTCTTATATTACATACTGCTGTTCCAACAATAAACAAGTCATTACTGGGGTCAGAGGGCAGACTCTAGCTGTTTTATATTCATTGTTTTACAGATTGGCTCGCTCCTCGAGTATCGTATACTCTCTGGACTGTTCTGCAAGGAGAGGGGATGTAGGCACCCTGAGACTTTACCAGGTGAGTTCAGGCTTTGCTTCCAGAGGCTCCTTTCACTTCTCTTCTCCCCCATTCCTACCGCCATGTTCTGAGCAATTTCCAACAAGGCATGAGCCATGTAATTAAGAGCTGGATCAGAGTGCTGCACGCGTTTGATGAGGTTTATTGCAATTTCGCCTGCTAACAAACCTAAGGGCCTGGTTGCAAAATTTGGATCAGTGCCCACCGTAAATGAGTCCACGTCTGGCAATAAACAGCCATTTTGACCAGTTTAATCACACCTGAGCACCTGGAAGGGCTAGTAAAGTCTCACACTTTCTGAAACCTTCAGGAACAAAAAGCCACAGGGCCTCCAGGCCATTGGCAACAACAAGGAGCCTGGTGGCACCTGAACACTAACCATTATTTTATTATATTGTTGCACAATACTAATGGCATAGTGATGTGCATCATCACATCAAAAACACAGGAAGACTATAGTGAATCAGACCCTTATCAAGGACTGTATTGTCTGTTGCATCAGGAGCCTGGGGCAGAGGGCAGAAAGTTGGTCACCGTAACAGGCAACCCAGCAAGTCTATGTATAACCCTCAAAATAATCAGATTCCCCCTTTATACTTCATTTATTTCTGTTCAGGGATGCTTATCTGCAGAGTTGGCCAATTTACTGGAAGCCTGTGAGTACTGGTGCCAATCTTCTTTACTTTCAGCCTCTTTGTGAGAAAGCCAAAGGAAATCTCTTCGACAGGGCATACAAACATAAGAAGAGCCTTGTTGATCAGACCAAGAGTTCATCTAAGCCAGTTTGGCGTAGTTATTAGGAGCATGGACTCTAATCTGGGAGAACTGGGTTTGATTGCCCACTCCTCCACATGCAGCTGCTGGGTGACCTTGGGCAAGCCACAGTTCTCTCAGAGCTGTTCTCTCAAGGGCAGTTCTCAAAGAGCTCTCTCAGCCCCACCTACCTCACAGGGTGTCTGCTGTGGGAGAAGAAGGAAAGGTCATTGTAAGCCACTCTGAGACATATGAGGCCTACTGGGTGACCTTGAGTCAGTCACAGTTCTCTCAGAGCTATTCTCTCAAGAGCAGTTCTTGAAAGAGCTCTTTCAGCCCCACCTACCTCACAGGGTGGCTGTTGTGGGGAGGGGGAAAGAAAAGGCATTTGTAAGCTGCTGTGAGACTCCGGGTGAAGGGCGGGGTATAAATCCAATCTCCTCTTCTATCCAGCATCCTATCTCACGGGTCAGGGGGCTCTTTTGCAGCTACATGTGCCAAACCTTGTTCTCACGAGGGTTGCCAGCAGCAGGGGATGGGGGGTAGGGTTGCAAACTCCAGGCTGGGGAACTCCTGGAGATTTGGGGGTGGAGCCTGGGGAGGACAGAGACCTCAGTCGGGTACAATGCCATAGAGTCCGTCCTCCAAAGCATCCATTTTCTCCAGGGGAACTGATCTCTGTAGTCTGGAGAAGAGCTGTAATTCCAAGAGGTCCCACCTGGAGGCTGGCATCTCCACTCCTAGCTATATTTTCATCCTCCCACAATCCTAAAGCTTATTTAGATATTTATATCCCACTTTCCCCCCCAATGGACCCCAAGCAGCTTACAACATCATTCTCCTTCTCCTCTATTTTACCTTCATAGAAACAACCATGCAAGGTAGATTTAACAAAGGAGTGACCGGCCCACGGTCACCCAGTGAGGTTCCATTGGCAGAACTGGCATTCGAACCTAGATCTTCCAGAGGCTAGCCCGACACTGTAACCACTACACCAAGATGTCTCTCACCAAGTTACCTGTGACCAGTCCTACTAGCTACCTCCTGTAGCTTTTGTTATCTCACTTCCACAAACCAGACTTCCCAGTAAGCTCTATTTACAAACCTACTGTACAAGAACAAAAGAGTTGCACCAATCTTGAGAGGAGGAGGAGAAGAGTTGGTTTTATATCCTGCCTTTCACTACCTGAAGGAGTCTCAAAGTGGCTTACAATCACCTTCCCTTTCTCTCCTCACAACAGACACTCTGTGAAGTATGTGGGGCTGAGAAAGCTCTGAAAGAGCTGTGACTGACCCAAGGTCACCCAGCTGGCTTTATGTGAAAGAATGGGGATTCAAACCCAGTTCTCCAGATTAGAGTCCGCCGCTCTTAACTACTATACCAAACTGGCTCTCAAAGCAAATGGCAGATAGCCGTCTTGCTAAAATTAAGTAAATATGTGTCTTCCTAGACACCTTATGATGAATATGAAAATAAATAAGGAAATAAATAATCCATGGGAGAGTAGCCCCATATGTATAAAGAAGAATGATAAAAATATATTTCTTTACATTAATGGGATAGACTTATAGGGACTAACCTTACACTATACGGATTTTGTATATATCAGCTTTAGAGAGTAACTTGGCCTTGAAATATTTTTGAATTTTTATACACCCCCCTCCCACCATTTATACCCCACCATTCTCCTCAATAAAGACCCAAAGGGGCTTGCATCAGTCTCCTTTCCTCCACTTTATCCTCACAACCACCCTGTGAGGTGGGTTAGGCTGAAAGAGTATACGATTGGCCCAAAGTCACCCAGCAAGCTTCCATGGCAGTGTAGGGATTCGAACCTGGGTCTCCCAGATCCCAATACTACACTTTAACCACTACATTTTTAGAAAATATACACAGGTAGAAAATATACACCCTGACAAGATATACTCAAGGGTGTGAACAAAGAATAATAAACTAATAATGTTCTCCTGTTACATCACTGAATGTATTCTTGGGGAGGGGTCCCCTGCTTTTTATGGCCATCACATGCCTCTTGATGCATAACACTTTCAATTATTTGGGCTATTAAAGTGCCTTTGTTATTTGTGTTAATTATCCGTTCTCTTGCTTTAATTATGTGCTTATGTGCCAGAGGCCAGCTGTGTGTGTATGCGTGTCCGTGTGTGTGTGCTGGGGAGGGGCAGCAGTAGAGCGTTAACTTTAGCACCACCCCATGGGAAGTCCTGAACCTGTTCTCTGGAAATATTGACAGACTCATTAAAGCAACAGAAACAAAGCATCTGAATCAAGCAACAGACATTCATGGGCAAGGGAGATGCCAGATTGTGGAAAGTGTTATTTCCTCTGCAGAAGTTGTGCTTGACTCTCTCATGAAAAATCAGCAGGAGACGGGATCAAAATAAGCCTGAAAGCAGTCATTCTCCAAACCGCCCTTCTTGACGGGATCTTTCTGGCGTAGCAGCATTTAGCATCTGTGGACACAAAAATGTCTTCACCCACTCTTAAAGCTGCAGAGGAACAAACCATCTCTGTTGTAACATGTTGTGAGCAAGACAGCTTATTCTGCACCCGTGATGCCCTTGCACCATTTCTGTTCATCTCCACAGGGCTTCATGGGAAAACTTCCCCATGGGCTGTGTCCAGAGTTCTGGTGTAGTGGTTAAGTGCATGGACTCTAATCTGGGAGAACTGTCTTTTTAACTTTTTTTTATAACTTTTAACTTTATAACAAATATATAGATTGATATAGGCAATAAAACAGAAATATCAATGCACTGAATATAATAAATCAGAACATTGGAACCTAAGTCAAACAAACCAACTTAAGAAAAACAGTGTAAAGTAACCAGTATCCTAAACATTTTAACCCTAATTGCAAACAGGTTAATGTGAGTGCACAGTAAGAGTGAAAAATAGACTCAAAACATTGCTATGATTTCTTTGTACCTTTGAGGAATCAAATGAGTGGGAAAGGTTGACTTCGAAAGTGACGTTTCAACAAAGGGAAGCATATTTAGCATAGAATAGAGATTGAGATTTATAATTATTAGTAGGTGGGATGGAGATTGCGATCTTTTCCATGGTATAATACTCCCAGATCTTTGATCCCCCAGTCTTCCACTTGCAGCTGCTGGATGACCTTGGGCAAGCCATAGTTCTGTCAGAGGTGTTCTTGAAAGAGATCTCTCAGCCCTGCCTACCTCACAGGATGTCTGTTGTGGAGAGGGGAAGGGAAAGGAGTTTATAAGATGCCCTGAGACTCTGAGTGAAGGGTGGGGTATAAATCCAATCTCCTCCTCCTCCTCCTCCTCTTCTTCTTCTTCTTCTTCTTCACCCTTTGGTTTGGCTCATTGGTTTGATTTTATTTCCTTCCTACCTTTCCTTCCAGGAAGAACTCCACGGTAGTTTGTATCTGGTCCTAAGATGTAAAATTTGGGGTGCTCCTATCCCCTCCATTACTTGGGGAAGGCATCCCTCCTCAAAACTCAGTTCTTCAAAGATCTTGCTTATTCCCACCCCTTTTGTGCTTGATCCCATCTCATCCTGAATATTGGCAGATGCCAATCGTTTGGCCTTTATCCCCTTCTGTGCAGAAAAACAGATCTTTCCACTGACTCAAAGTAAACAAGAAAGAACCTGGTATAGAAATTGGGCCTCAGATGAACTTCTGAGTAATGGCAGCTGACGGTCAGGGTTGTTGAAAAGGGAGAACTAGGGGTATAGAATTCTAGGGGGCCATGGTCATCTTTAAGGCTCAAAAAGTCAGGAAAGATGCCTACCTGCTCTGATAATGCATCTTTGGTGAGTGGATATCTGTGGCTCTCAGAAGCCGTGTTGGTTGTCATTTGGTGAGGCTGGGGCTGACTGATAGGAGGTCTGCTTTGTACGCGGAAGGTTCCAAGTTCAATCCCTGATATCTCCAGTTAAAAAGAACAGTCAGAAGGTGATGTGCAAGACCCCTACCTGGGACCATGGAGAATCACAGCTAATCAGAATAGATAATACTGACCTCCGTGGACCAATGTTTTGCCTCAGTATAAGGCAGCTTCGTGTCTTCAACCCATATTTCCCTGGCTTTACTCCTTGACTGGAAGGTCTTTTCACTGTCCCACTGAAATCCATCCTCTTTGGTTATATCTAACTAGTTGGAAACATTTCTGCATGATGCATTGCGTGCCTTCAGATCTTTTCTATGGTTCTGTTTTTGACATTAATAAGACAACAGGAAAGCTTAGAAGTGTAAACTGTGAAAACTGGGTTCGTTTTCAAGGATGAGAGAAGCAGATGTCTTGAATAAAATATTAAAATCCATGCCAAAATAAGACATGAAAAAGACTCTCAGGAATAAGATATGGGAAACATTCTTGCTGATATTTTTATTTATTTATTATTTAGATACTTACAGCCCAATTTTCTTCCCAATGGGGAAACAAAGCAGCTTATGGCATTGTTCTCAGTTCTTCCATTTTATCCGGTGAAATAGGTTATTTTATGTTTTATTTATTTTAAACATCTCTATTCCACCTTTCTACCCAATCTATGGTCCCCAAGGTGGTGAACATTTAAACATTTCAAATTAGGGTTTCCAGGCTATGCTCAGGGGCAGGGACATGGGGGCCCTTGAGACATCATGTTCACCACTGCATCTCTTCTGGGAAAAGCCTGGGGTGACATAGGGTAGCTCTAGGAATCTCCAGAAACTTTATGGTAAAACCACAGACCTTCTGGCGATCCCTAGAGCTACCTTACCATAATTTTCAGGTTAACCCCAGAAGTGACACAACAGTGCAGATGATGTCAGCATTTAAAAAAAAAATCTCTAGCAGCACACACAGGTGCCCTATTTCAAATATTAAAAAGCATTTAAAACACTAAGGAGAAGGAGGAGGTTGGATTTATATCCTACCCTTCAATCGGAGTCTCAGAGCAGCTTACAAACTCCTTCCTTTCCCCTTCCCACAACAGACACCCTGTGAGGTAGGTGGGGCTGAGAGAGCTCTCCTGAGAACTGCCCTTTCAAGGACAGCTCTTGTCAGAACTATGGCTTGCCCAAAGTCATCCAGCAGCTGCAAGTGGAGGAATGGGGAATCAAACCTGGTTCTCCCAGATTAGAGTCCACACACTTAACTACTACCCCAAACAGATAGATAGAAGGAAGGAAGGAAGGAAGGAAGGAAGGAAGGAAGGAAGGAAGGAAGGAAGGAAGGAAGGAAGGAAGGAAGGAAGGGACAGAGAGAGAAAGGGAGACTGGAGTGATGTGGTCTCTGTGACCCACTCCAGTCAGCCTCCCTGGGATCCATTGCAAGTGCAAGAGAGAGTTGAATGTCATCCTCCTATTGGTGGCAACTCAGCCCAAATCTCCAGTTGAGTTCTTCCAGAAGATTCATATACATGTTAAAAAAGCATGGGGGACAAGATGAAACCTTGCAGGACCATGTAGACCAGAGGCCAAGGGGCAGAGCCGCAGTCCCCCAGCATCACACTCTGAAACTTACCTTCCAAATGGGACTGAAACCAAAACAGTGGCTGCCAGTCCCAGCCCTGAAAGGTGATCCAGCAGGCTACCATAATCAATGGTATCTGTTGTGTACTCGCTGGAACTGCACACACGGTCAGGCAGCCACATGGCAGGATGGCATAGCAAAGCTTCACTACCAAAGACAATAGAGTCCTAGGCTCCCAAGTCCAGCCAATGGGCTTGCAGGGGTCCTAGCGAAAAGACTTATAAGATTGCAACTCTTGTATATAGCCTGTCACGGGTACGGGTGTGTGTAATGGGTGTGTTTGTAAAGGGACATAAAAGCAGCCTGCGAGCTGACGAGGTTGTTGTTTTAACTTGCCGAAATCACTAAGTAAAGGTCTGAGCTGAAACCCACATACATCAGTCTCAGTACTTTACAGTATCAGAAGCCACCAAGAGGTCCAGGAGAATTAACAGGGTCGCAGTCCCTTGTCCATCTCCTGGCACAGGTTATCCACCAGATCGACCAACGTCGGTTCAGTCCCCTAACCGACTGGAATGGACCCAAACCATCGGTTTCATTCGGGAATCCCTGAAGTTGCCCACTCATCCAGTCACCTTGCTCAAGAATGGTATATGTTTGAGATTGAGCGGTAGTTATTCAACTCCCCTAGACCCAGAGTACATTTCTTTAGCAGTGGATGCACCGCTGTCCTCTTCAAAGCAGGGGTGACCACTTTTTCTCTCAGGGAGGCATCCACTGCCTCCTGGACCCAGATCACCCTGGCAGATTTAAGCAGCCATGTAGGGCAAAGGTCATACAAGAAGGTGGTAGGTCTCAAACGATCAAGAATCCTCTCCACATCCTCAGACTGAACAAATAGAAAGGTTTCCCACACAGCTGGACAAGGTTAGGCTGAGACAGAGTGACTGACCCAAAGCTTCCATGGAGAAGGGGCAATTCAAATCTGGGTCGCCCAGATCCAAACCCTAACCTCTGTGCCGTGCTGGCTCACTTGCAAAATAGACTCATATCTGCGGGATAGCACTGGAGAAATGATGCTGTTCTGACCTTTGGCCATGCCGCTAACCACCATCTCTCCCACTCACTTTATATATTTTCCCAATTTTTCTTTACTAAGGTGCCAAGCAAAAATGATATTTGTAAAAGTTTGGGGGCTTTCCCCAGACTCTGACATTACCAGAATTGCCCAGTTCCAAACTGCACTGACTTCTCATAGTGCGGCCTTGCCTGAGAAGTCATTGCGGAGATCTGCAGACTTTTGGTTCCTCAAAGGCGGAAGGTAGCCTGCTGATATTATGCCTCACTGGCATCCTAAAACCACCCTCAATGATTTTTTAAAATTTTTATCTCACTTTTCCACCAAAAATTGGCTCCCAATCAGATATATAAGAACGGGAGTCAGTGCAGTATAGTAATTAGTGTGTCAGATTAGGATCCGGGAGACTCAGGTTCGAATTCCCACTCTGCCATGAAGGCTTGCTGGGTGATCTTGGGCCAGACACATGCTCTCAGCCTAACCTACCTTGCAGGGTTGCTGTGATAAAATGGAGGAGAGCAGAATGATGTAAGTTGCTTTGGGGAGAACAGCATAGTATCTATGAAGCCAATAAATAAAATACAGATACGGATAAAGTACATTCCAACGGTATGTCCCCTGGATGGTATGTCCCCCGAAGAATGTTATGCTCAGCTGAGAACAACGTATAGTGATCCCTGGCCCCAAAGATATCCAGTTGTCCTGGATCAGAGGACAATCTGGTGGGACTCTCTGCCAACTGACATCAGGGCCCTGCTGGATCTAATGCAGTTCCGCAGGGCCTGCGAGGCAGAGATGTTCCGCCAGGCCTTCGGTTGAGGACAGCGATGGGTTTTATTATGGCTGGCACCCTCCTCTTCTCTCCCATCTCTCCTTTCTTCTTCGCCTCCTCCTTCCCCTGCCCCGAGGCGGCAACACAGTCCGGAACTGGCTCGAGATAAATTCACACTCCATCTGGGGACTGCTTTTATGAATGTAACAAGTGATGTACTTTATTGTTGTCATATTTTATCCAACTTTTGTTCATTGTCCAGTGAACTCAGGGATTGGGTGATACATTTAAATAAATATAAATAAATAAATAAGATGCTCAGAGAAGCAGCTCTTAACGAGTCGGGGTCCAGGCACAGGGGAAGAATATCTTGTGGCTTCCTCTTTTCCTTCTGGAATGGCATTTGGTACGAGGGAGAACGGTCAGGTGGAGCTCTCTCTCTCTTAGGTGTTTGGGAGTCGGCCGTCACCAAGACGGAGATGCTAAAGATCCCATGACTGGCCACTGGGAATCGAGTTCGTTTATTTCCACATATAACGGCACCAACTTCTACCTCTACGGTACAGGTCGGATACAATTGCTGTCCCGTTCTCCTACCTTGTAGGGGCTGGAGGGGAGAATCAATCCGGGAACAGCTTTTCCCCGTAGCCTGTTATTCCGGCCCATGGGGGTGTGGGACAATGTACGTTCACATCTGCTCTTTGTTAACAAAGCAACAGCTTCATTTGGGGACATGGGGAGAAGGTACGGTAATTGGCTTGTGAAAGCTGCATTTTGCTGGAGGGTTCAGGAAGGGGCTGGGGGTGCAGAGAGAACAGGGGGAGGGGGCCTTAATGGGAACCAAATGCAGAGCGACACCCCCTGCTATCCCCCCTCCCATCCCATTAGCATTCCTCAGACACCTGTAGGCACTTAAATCCTTGGCAGCCGACAGAAAACATTTTCTTTTTCTTCTGTGCCATGTTTGTTCACAAAAAAAGACACACAAGTTTGGTTTCAATTAGGGGAGCTGCCAACCACAGGGAGTTCCTTATAAATCCATCCTGAGGAAGGGACGGGGAGGGAAGAGCCTTTTGGCAGAGTGCTAAGAAGACGGGTGACTTTAGAGAGCCTCCCAAAAATGCCCTTGAAGGCGTTGGGGCCTGATCTAATCTGTCTCAGGGACACTGGGACATGTAAATAAAAGTTCAATCAAAGCGGGTTCTCCTGTAACAGGAGCTGATTTATTAGCAGAATTCAAGACACCTGCCATATATTCTTCCTGACTGCTCCAGTTCTCAATGGGCACATGTCTCCTTTGTTCCCCCCTCACCCTCATAAATTCAACCAACCTTCTTTAGGCTGGGTAAAAGTTTTACCTGACAACTTTTTCTAAGGGACTAAACTGAAACTGCTTATCACGTTTCAGAGGGTTTTTCCCCCCCTTTTGGTTTTTAAGCATCTCTCTCTTTTTTCCCAGCAAAATTCAGCACTTGAAGGATACAGCTGTGTATTGTTGATGAGGCACTTCCTGGCACCATTTTCCTCCTCCTTCAGTGCCCCTGCCCTCATTAGCTCACACTGCTCTTTAATCCTTCAGGCTGTGGTAATCCTTGTTATTCTGTCAATTACGTTGCTGGGCTATATCCGACTGGATGATTATCATGGATGCTCGTAAACAAATATCCTGTGGGTCAGCCCAGCAAATAGGATTACATGGTAAATGAGGGCAAGGAAAGCGAGGGCAAACAGAAAGAAAATGGTACTGAGAAGTAGCAGAGGGGGAAATTATAGGGTTGCCAAGCTTCAGGTGGGGCCTGGATATCTCTGAACTCCAGACTATAAAGATCAGTTCTCCTAGAGAAAATGGCTGTTCTGGAAGATGGACTCTAGGACATTATATGCCACCGAGGTCCCTCCCTCCCCAAACCCCGCCCTCCCCATGCTCTGCCTCCAAAATCTCCAGGAATTACATAACCCAGAATTGCCAAGCCTGGGGAATAGTATCAAACAGCTGAGAATCAATGAAAATAATTGAGGATTAGGGTTGCCGTTCCCCCTGTAGCATTGGGGATACAGTGCTGATTCTCGAGGCTTCTGCCTGCCGCCAGCCAGTTGGCTGGTGGAGGAAGCCCGATCCCCAAAACAGAGACGTCACCATGTGACCTGCCCAACAAGATTACATCACCTGAAAGTGTCATCATTGCATCAGGGATGTCACATGGGGACGCTCTGGTATTTGGGCAAACTCTATGGTTTTGTGGCCAAAAAAACCCATAGAGTTTGCCCAAATACCAGAGCATCCCCCACGTAACATCCCCAGTGCCATGACATCACTTCCGGGTGATGTCATCATGCCAGGGATGTTGCACAACCTCCGGAATGCCCCCCAAAGTCCACCACTCCAAGTAAGGGAAAACCTGGCAACCCTACTGAGGATAAGATTAGCGTAGGGGAGTCAGGGGCCTGAGGGACATGGCCAGTTGTAGAAGGGAAGATGTACAGCGATTGGTGGCTGGTGGAAGAGAGGCAAATGAATACAGAACAGGCTGAAGGCAGACAGATCCAAGTTGGAAAGAAGAGCCCTTAGTAGAAGAGATGGAGAGAACCGAGTCTGAAAGAAGGGCAAAATGAGGAATTGCAGGAACCAATGGACAAAGCTATGAAGCATGGGAAAGATGGCGTTGCAGCGTAGGGAGGTAGGCTAGATGACCTTTTGAGACCTCTTTGCCCTTATAGCTCCATGACATACTGTGGGAATAGAAATTAAAGCCTAAAGACACAGCAGGAAGAGCAACCTTTGACTGGGAAGGGCCTGTTTTCCTTTGGTGTGAATATATTTTATGAGCTGAGTGGGAGACACGGCTGGCAGCTCAGGAATTAAACAGTCAGCTTTTCCGCTGTGCACTGGCAAGACAAATATTGTGCTAAATGGCCCCTACCCGAGTATTGGCTTTAGAACGCTATTTTTTTTGTCATGCTAAAAGTCTCCAGTATCTTTCAGTGTAAACTCCTGCCTGGATTGAGGGGAGACGGGTTGAAGGGTCTATTCTGGAGACCTCATATTGAGTGGCCATTAAGGCTGCTGGGCCAGCAAAAAAGGGGATAGTGCTCCCCTCACTTTGAAGCGGCCTGAGCAACTAAAGGACAAGGAGCAGTGATGCCATGTGCCCAGTGGGTTGCCAATCTCCAGCTGGTGGCTGGAGATCTCCTGGGATTACAACTGATCTCCAGGTGACAGCTGTTCATCTGGAGAAAATGGCTGCTTTGGAAGCTGGACTCAATAGCATCATACCCCGTTGAAGTCCCTCCCATCCCCAAAGCCATCTTCCTCAGGCTCTACCCCCCAAATCTCCAGCTATTTCCTGTTGGAATATGCAAGGTCTATTGTACATAGATAAAGAAAATAAGAACATCCTGCAGGGGCAGCAGAGGGGACAACTAGTTAGCTTAGTGAGAATAGGGACTTCCTACTATTTTCAAATATTCTCCTTCCTGTATCCCGATTGGCTCAGTTAGGGCTCTTTTCCACTCCTGCTGAGGACAGCTCTGCTACTAATTCTCTCCTAGCTAGTTAGACAGTTAGACTTCTCTTTCTCTCTTCCCTTTCTTACACAGTTTGTTCTCTTCTTAATAAACCATCTTTATTCTTTAAACAGCTTGTGCTCTGCTTTACTGCATATCTACACTCTGCCAAAATTTCCCAACCCAGAGATGGCAACTCTACTCCCACCTAGGGTTGCCAGACCACACCAGTGAAGGCAGGGGTCACCCACTGCCAGGCCCTATTGCCCCACCACGGATCAGCCAGCTGTTGGGGGAACTTAAGTGGAAAAAGAGCAAGGCACAGTAAAAGTTGCAGTGACATGTCTACACCACTTCCAACACAACCCGTAAGTGATGTTATCACATCGGCAATGTTGGGTTGACACTCTGGTATTTGGGCAAAAACTCTATGGTAGAAGCCAAATTTACCATAGAGTTTTTGCCCAGATACCAGAGTGTTGCACTGATATTGCTGCATGATGATGTCACTTCTGGGTCACATCGGAAGTGACATAAACACGTTGCTACAGTGTTGGCTGGGCCTCCCTCACACTCCAGGTAAGTCTCCTCCATCCCCTGCCTGTTGCCAGAGGGGACTTGGCAACCCTACTCCCACCTGCCTCCCAGCACTCCAGAAGCCATTAGAAGAAAGGGGGGGAAATTGAAGGACCTTTGGCAATGGTGTGAATGTGAAATCACTTCTGGGATCTTCCAGAGGTCACATCATGAGTCGGACTCTCTGTAAAGTACAGGAAATTTGGTAATTCCTAGAAAGGACCGGCAACACTTGCAGGAAAACCCAGAAGTGATGTCAGTCCTCTTTAGGAATTGACAGCCATAAGACCATGGAGCTTCTGGCAGTTCCTAGAGAGTCTCAATGGCACTTCTGGGTAAACCTGGAAGTGATGTTACACCATTGCAGATGGCCACTGCCATACATCCCTACCCCACCTGGTCTCTCAGTGGTTCCCAGGCCAGGCCTGGCAACCCTGGCAAGGAACCGTTGTCAAGACCGGAAGGCAGCATGGGAAGGGTTGCCAACTGTCTGGAGAAAAAAATGGCATCCCACTTTAATAGAGGCTTAATGGGAATTTAGGAGCTGCGATGGCTCAAGTGGTTAAGATGCTGAACTGCAGGCTGTGGAAGGTCAGTAGTTCAGCAGTTCAAGACCCAGGTGCCGCATGACGGAGTGAGCTCCCGTCTCTAGTTCCAGCTCCTGCCAACCTAGCAGTTCAAAAGCAAGAAATTGCAAGTAGATGAATAGGTACCACTTTGGTGGGAAGGTAACAGTGTTCCGTGCACCTTGGTGTTTAGTCATGCCGGCCACATGACCACGGAAACGTCTTTGGACAGCGCTGACTCTTCGGCTTTGAAACGGAGATGAGCACCACAACCCTAGAGTCGGATTCGACTGGCTTTCGAGCAAGGGAACCTTTACCTTTACGGGATTTTATTTACTGGTTGATGTTATTTGCCTCCATTGCATGAAAAGCTTCAGTTGCCCATTGTGACACATTAAACTAGGGAGGGCAGGGCTTGGTTGGGAAAGAGCTGGAGATTTTGGGGGTGGAGCCTGAGGAGGGCAGGGCTTGGGAAGGGGAGGGGAGGGGACTTCGGTGGAGTATAATGCCTTTGAGTTCACCTTCCAAAGCAGCCATTTCCTCCAGGTGACCTGACCTCTGTGGCCTGGGGATCAGTTGTAATAACAGGAAATCTCCAGCCACCACCTGGAGGTTGGCAACCCTACGTTAAGCCTCTCTTACAGGGACAGGCCATTTTCCTCCAAGCCTGTGGGCAACCTCGCATGCCAGCATTCAGCTTTTGTGTGCATTTTTATGACTGACTGTTTACTGCATATGATGGTCTTTACAGCATAAGATATTATGGTTTTGTCCCAAGATGCGATCAGAAAGGGAATCCTGGGAAATTAGTTGCCGATTTACACACAGGAAGCCTCTATTCAATGGACAGGACATTTTTCTCCTGGCGAGCTGGCAACCCTAGCAGTGGGCCACGTTAACTTCTTCTCCTGCCTTGCTGGCAACTCTATATGTGCCATATTAGCTCTGTGTGCAGCAAGAAGCCACTGGGATGAGTACCTCTAGGCAGGGAGGGAGAGTTTTTCAACCGGCTGCCAAAATGCCTTAGCCCAGCCAAGAGGAACAAGGGGGGGGATTCGACCATGGCCTTCCCAGCCTCCACACGTACCCCTAGCGGCATGAGAATTCTCAAAGAACAAGTGCGAAGCTCAGCAGCTCCCCCGCCCCCCCTCCCGCTGGGAGTTTTATGGCTTTCCAAGTGCTGGCAAGTCCCCATTCTCACCTGCTCCCCAGCTGTTCTCAACAAGCTTTTGTGTTTTCCCCCCAATTGTAAATTCTCACAAGCTTCTTAAAAATCATCCACCAAAATGCCAAACATCTGTAAAATGGATTTGCAGATTAGTGTTAAGTGAAGCTATTTATATTGTTATCTTTGGGATGGTTCATTCCCCCCCCCCGCTGCTTTTTTTTTAATGCTCTGTTTATTTTATTTTCATTAATGAGGGAACGGTTCGTGATGATAATATCCTACATGTGTTAATAGTCCTTCACGATTCCATTCTCCCCTTTTCCTGAGGAAGGGAACATGTATGTAGGATTTGGCTTTCAGTCGACTCGAAAAATCCCAGATAAACGTAGGACAAACAATGTGGATTCAGAAGCTAAGAGGATCTACAGTCTGGCAGAAAGGGGTAGAAGCACATTCTGGAACAAGACACACACACACATTTCGACAGCTGGGATAAATTATGCAGAAGGCATTTCTGAACTGCAGACTTAAAACTGCCTTTATAGTCATCCCCTCGGCCCAGGGTACCCTGGGAACTGTAGTTTTATTAGGGGGACTCAGCAAATTATTTCCAGCGAATAATTTGTAGTATTCTTTACCAAACTAATATGCTCAGGTTTCTTAGGTGAAGCCACTGACAATAAATAGGTATAAAACCAATAAAAGTTTTTTAAGCAAAGAAGGCCCAAAGTGAAGCAATAAAAATCCCTCTGATTTGCAGGTTGCAAATTTAGCATCTTGAGGGAAAGGGCACAAAAGGGTTTGGTTGTGACAATTCATGTGCAGGGTAAGACTGAGGCGAGGGTTGCCATTGGGCTTGGAGAAAAATGCCTTGAACAGAAGCTTAATCCTACAGACCCCAGATGAGCTCCCCCTCACTGGCAGTCTTTAAGCAGCGGCTGGACAGACACTTCCCAGGCATGCTCTAAGCTGATCCTGCATTGAGCAGGGGGTTGGACAAGATGGCCTGTATGGCCCCTTCCAACTCTGCAATTCTGTGATTCTATGAACGGAACCAGGGTGGGGGACGGGGATGGCTGCCAGCTGTAGAAGATCAAGGCTGAGCTTCAGTTTCGCTTCCTGGGTCAGGTAGAAAAGCCTGAGTGCACGACTCAAGGCCCTATTGCTGTAGGGTTCGTAGCCTATGACCTAGCCCAGTTTGAAACTCAAACCAGCTCTGGTCCTCTACTGAATTTTCTATTTGATGCTGGTTAATTTGCTTACTGATATTGGGGAGGGGGAGTATATGATGATTTGGGTCCCCTAGCAGGGAGAAAACTCAGATATACTTGCATCTTTGCTCCTTCCCAAGAGGAATGCCACAAAGTTGCAACTAACTTGAGGCAAAAGAGTGGTATTGTGGACAGAGTGCTAGACTAAGCTTTGGGAGAGCCAAGTTCGAATCCCCACACTGGCATGGAAGCTTGCTGGGTGATCCCTTGGGCCAGCCACTCTCTCATCCTAGCCTGCCTCCAGGGAAGGGCTGTGGCTCAGTGGCAGAGCATCTGTTCGGCATGCAGAAGGTCCCAGGTTCAATCCTCAGCATCTCCAGTAGAAAGGACTAGGTAGTAGGTGATGAGAAAGACCTAAGATTGCCAGATCCAGGTTGGGAGACTCCTGGAGATTTGGGGATGGAGCCGGGGGAGTTCAGGGATGGAGCCATACGATCCATCTTCCAAAGCATCCATTTCTCCAGGGGAACTGATCTCTGAGGTCTGGAGATGAGCTGTAATTCCAGGGGATCCCCAGGTCTCACCTGGAGGCTGGCATCCCTAGAAAGACTTCTGCCTGAGACCCTGGAGAGCTTCTGACAGTCTTGAGTAGACAATACTGACTCTGATGGGCCAAGGGTCTGATTCAGGATAAGGCAGCTTCATGCATGTGTTCACGTGTACCTCACAAGGCTGTTACTTTGATAAATTGGAGAAGGGGAGACCGACTTGTAAGCTGCTTTGGTTTGCCATTGGGGAGAAAAGTGGGGTATAAATCTTTAAAGAAAGAAAGTAACACAGGCAAAGAAGGTCCCCAGACTGCCACTTGATAATCCAAGCTGTTGTGTACTGACAAATATAGCAGATTCACCAATCCCGGTTATTGTACAAATCACTGAAGGACTTGGTGCCATGGAACTTCAGCCTCAAAAATCTCAAGCACAACTGCAATAAACCTGATAAAGAACAAAAACTCATTGCTCCATACCTTTCGCCAACCCTTTGTTTGCACTTTCAAGAGGAAAGCAGGCACAGTCCTGAAGGAAGAGATGGATGGTGAGGAATGAAGGAAAGATAAGTTCTAATTGTTGGCAGGTGCTCCTTGAGTCGAGCTGGAAAATTTCCTTAATGGTTTCAGGTCGAGCTGGTTGGAATCCCAGGGGAAGGGCATCTTGGAGTCTTCAGGAGTTCGGCAGGTCAAAGGGTCGCTGGCAAAGCAGCCAGGCCGGCTGCCAAAGGGGAGGGAAAGTCTCTCATTAGTCTGAAATCCTGATTGGTTTTTCTCAGCAAATAATTTAGTCCCCAAACATGCATGGCTTTTGTCTGCGGCCTAATTGCCCGCTTTCTCATCACGTGCAGGCTGTAGGGAGAGAAAGCAACCAGCTGTCCAGAGCCCCAACTGGCTCTGCTTGAGTGGTTCCAAAGGAGAGGTGGGCTTGGGGTTGCCAATGCAAGGTGAGGAAATTCCTGGAGCTTTGGGGGTGGAGCCTGGGGAGGAGAGAGTCTGGGTCGTAGAGGCCCCTCAGCTGTGTATGATGTCCTAGAGAGTCCACCCTCCAAAGCAGCTGTTTTCTGATCTTTGTGGGAACTGATCTTTGTGGTCTGGAGATCAGTTGTAATTCTGAATGCTGGCATCTCTTTAACTGGCCAGGAAAGTTGGCCTGTGCGCTGCCTTGGAGGCTGAGCTAAGTGACTAAGCTTGCCCCAGGGCTCCTGTTCAAATGAAGGCCTTTTTCTTCCTTTGGCTCTTTATTGAAACTTTACTACCATCCAAAATATGGAGGGGTTCTCTTCTCCTTCCCAAACCTGCTTAGGTTTAACAGAATGTGCCTTCAGACTAGGGTTGCCAACTCAAGGTTCAGAAATTCCTGGGGAGGGGAGGAATTTCAGTGGAGTGTAACGACATATGGTTTATGTAGTCTGGAGATCAGTTGTTACTCTGGAAGGTCTCCAGGCCCCGCCTGGAGTTTGACAACCCCCTCCAGACCAGATTCTTCTCCTTTCTGGGGTTCTGCCTTCCTAAGGATAGCTTTACTGAAGAGATTAAGTTTCTGTTAAAAACCCCTGTCCTTAGAGAGTTTAACAAGACTCACCTAACTATGCTTAGCAAGTCTTATGTTCTTGTGAAGTACTTCTTCATCCAAAGAGTGATTAACACATGGAATTCACTGCCACAGGAGATGGTGGCAGCTACAAGCATGGATGACTTCAAGAGGGAACTGGATAAACAGACGGAACAGAGGTCCATCAGTGGCTATTAGACCCAAAGTATAGATAGGAACTCTCAGTCTGGGGCAGGTGATGCACTCTATTCTTGGTGCTGGGGGGGGCAGCAGTGGGAGGGCTTCTAGTGTCCTGGCCCCACTGATGGACCTCCTGATGGCCCCTGGTATTTTTGGCCATTGTGTGACAGAGTGTCGGACTGGATGGGCCATTGGCCTGATCCAACACTGGCTTCTCTCTGTTGTGTTTCCAGGGACTAACAGCAATCACAAGTGACTGTTGCCAAGATCCCACTCTTGTGCCTTTACCTGTAGCTAGATCTTGAGACTTTACCAAGTGAGCATGTTTGTCTCCCCTGATTTCTGCAGAGAGCCTGTTAAAGTCTCAGGAGCAGACCCAGGGAGATTATTTTTTTCTGGATGGTTGGTGTTACATGCAAAACATTCCACTTTCAGTCCTGGGTACTTCCAGATAGATGCCACTTGGTAACAGGGGCTGGGCAGTATCTGTCCAAAAGCTGCTACAAATCAGATCCTCATGGTGGTCACTGAGTATCTTTGGGCCATTCACTGTCTCTCAGCCCTAAACTATCTCACAAGATTCCTGCACAGATCAAAGTGGTAGAAAAGGGAAGTACATCAGCCACCTTGCACCCTTCGGAGTAAATGTTCTAGAGCAGTCAAACTAGCATCAGGGAGCTTCATAGCTATGTTCAAAGCAGCTTTCCCCCAACATGATCTGTGAACGTTATGAATTACACAGGTAGTACTGGTATATATTCAGAGACATACCTCTGAAAACCAGGCCCTGGGGACAGTCAGAGGGCTGCCAGCTCCAAGCTGAGAAATAGCTGGAGATTTGGGGGTGGAGCCTGAGGAGGGCAGGGCTAGGGGAGGGGAGGGGCTTCAGTAGGGTGTAAGGTCTTAGGCCTATCTTCCATAGCTGCCACTTTCTCCAGGTGAATTGATCTCTGTCACCTGGAGATCAGTTGCAATACTAGGAACTCTCCAGCCACCAACTGGAGGATACTATATTCACCGAGAAAAACTGCCACCATGTATGTACACGATATTATTATTAAAGTTTCTCTGAAATTTGACATTAGCACATTTGTATTATTTTGTAAATATTGTTGCATAAATCACTATATGCAAATATATATAAATCATATAAATTTATCTTATCCAGAATTCTTATGTTTGTAACCTACTATAACATCCACCAAATAACCAGTATGAACTTTATATAATCACACAAATATTTACACATCGTGCCAAGCACTTCATAAGCCCACTAATCAGGAGAGGTGTGATCCTACACAAGTGCAATTGTGATGAAAAGCACTTCTACACGAAGAAGAATGTTCCGTGGGAGTGAAGAACGCAAAAGCAGCGACGAACGTGCATCTAGATTTAAAGCATGTTTCCTTAGCTCTTCCTCAGAGTCACAAAGTCAGTTTTCAGGCAAAGTATAAGCTGGAACCCATGCTTATGCAATTTTATACATAGCAACCACAGCCATCAATTTGTGCAAAAGTAGGCATCAGTGTTTTAAATCTCTCAGTGAAGCTATGCGTTAGAATTTTGGATACATATATATTGTGATTTATACAACAACTTTAAAAAATAATACAAATGTACTAATGTAAAATTTCAGAATAAGTGTAATAACAGTATTGTATACATACACAGTGCAAGTTTTTCTTGGTTGATATAGTATCATCTATACAACGTGGTCCCTAGCCCTGTATTACCACCTGGAGGATGGCAACCTCAGGACAGTGGTGGACTGCAACAATAACTCCTTGCTTGTAAATGCCTGCAGGCATCTGCTTGGCTAGTACTGGACCCCTATTACTGGACCTTTGGCCTGATCCAGCAAGGCTTGAAACTTGGGTTGCCAGGTCCCCACTAGCCACTGGCAGGGAATGGGAGGGTAGGGTTGCCAAATCCAAGTTGGGAAGCTCCTGGAGATTTAGGGAGGGAACCTGGAGAGGGTATGATGGCATGGAGTCCACCCTCCAAAGCATCCATTTCCTCGGGGGGAACTGATCTCCATAGTCTGGAGATGAACTGTAATTCTGGGGGATCCCCAGGTCCCACCTGGAGGCTGGCATCCCTACTTGAAATCCCACCAGCTGCACACATATCCAGTTCTGCATCCAGCTGCCTCGAGTCGTTTCTAACATTCAAAGGGGACTTTGCACAACAAGGTCGTCTTCAAGAAGCGCACCCCCCCATGCGCAAGTGACTGTGCATTTAGCTTACATTAGCATCTGGAACATTGGCAAGCCGGTGCACTTGCTTTCCAAGCAAGAGTGAAAGGCTGGGTTTCTTTTTGCTCTCCCAAAGGCCACCCTGGTGCAGGCTGGCTGCAAGTTCATTTCCAGTGACAATTAAGCCAGGAGCGAAGCCCTGTGTGTGTGTGTGGAGGAAAGAGGGAGGGAGGGAGCCCTGTCTGGGAGTAAACTTGACCTGTCCTCTCTTAAAAGGGCCATTAGTTTTTGCCACCGCCAAGCGGGAGAGGGCGAGGAAAGGGCCGGCTGCAAGCTGCACTCCTGCTTGGGCGGACTCGGCAGGGTTAGGCTACAGAAAGACAAGCGCTCCATAGACGGCAGCCCCCTGAAAGCCACTATTGTTAAGGGCTTTGGCGTGCGGGAGCCCGGAGCAAAAGAGGCTTGTTAGAGAGGCCCAGACTGAATACAAGACGCTCTCAGAGAGCCACTGAACCGTGCTAAATTACTTAAACCAACACTATTGACATTGCACCCAGTTCTACTCGAAGGGGGCAGTTTCTCCTTCTGTTCATCAAAAATTCATAGTAAAAAGCCTCGGGCGCTTCTTTCTCCGCTCTTGTTGTTCCTCCAAGAGGGCTCCCCCCACCCCTTTCCAGCCCCTTGGCTCTGAAAGGAAGATGAGGAAGCCCGATGGGGTAAATCAAGTGGGTCTTCGGGGGGGGGAACCCTTTTGGAGTTTACCAGTCCAGAGTATAAGGCCAAGCAAAACTGGATTGATGTAGCCAATTTGGCAGCAGAGGAACAGTTTCTCTCCTTGACCCTGCTTTGGGTTTAGGGGTGTTTTTTTTGTGGGTGGGCTTTTTTTTTGCAAAGAAGATTTTCTGCCTGTTTCATTCTCTCTCCGGGCGCCCACTACTCAAGGCCGAGAAGAGCTCAGAAAGCATCTTGGAGGTGTCAACTGGAACCCTTGCATTTCCCCTTCCCCAAAACAAGGCAGATGAGCAAAGGCAACCACGAACCTCCGTGCGGATGCTTGGAGACAGTGCGGCCCTTTCGCCACACGAAAATAGGTAATATGGTCAAGCTGCACCTGTTCGGACCTCTGGATTCTCGTTTGATTGGGGGAACAAAGGGGTGCTAAATGTAACTGTGGGGGAGGGGACTTTGAAATCTAAGTAAACAGTAAATTGGGATCGAGAGGCATGGAAGGCGGGAGACGTTTTGTGGAGAGTTGAGGATTCAGCACCTGCAGCGCTGGAAGGCAGGGTGTTCCAAATTCCTATAAATTGGGTATATCGTAAAGTATATCATGGGTGGGCAGAAGGGGAGTACTGAGAGCCAGTGTAGTGCAGTGGTTTTGGTGTCAGATCACAGTGACCTGAGTTCAAATTCCCACTCTGCCATGGATGCTTGGGCCAGTCACACGCTGTTAGCCTAATCTACCTCACAGGGCTGTTGTGAGGACAAAACAGAGGGACGCAGAATGATGAAAGCCACTTTGGCTCCCCATTATGGAGAAAGGTGGGTATAAATGAAATATGTGGACGGAAAGATAGATATATCCTCCCTAGGTCTGTGGACCTTCCAGTGGGTCCTGGAGATCTCCCAGAACCACAACGGATCTCCAGCTGAGAGAGATCATTTCTCCTAGAGAAAATGCTTGCTTTGGACAGTGGACTCTATGTAAATATATCCCTGTTGGGGTCTCTCCCTTCCCCAAACCCCGCCTCCCCAGCCCCCCCCCTCAATCTCCAGGTATTTCCAAACCCGATGTTGGCAACCCTCCTTCCCTGAGCTTTTTTTCCCCTTGGGCTGCTCTTCTCGTCTCAGAGATGCACCAAGGGAGAAACAGGTGGTGAGGGGGCAGTGCAGAGAGGGGAGGGGCTCAGCACACCCCACTGCACATTAAACTGCCCCTCATGCAGGAACACAGGAGGAAGATCCTTGTGGGATCAGATCAATGACCTCCCCCCCCACTCAGCTAGGGTTGCCAGGTGGGGCCTGGCAGCCAGAGGGGAGGGGACTTCCTAGCAGCAGGGCTGGTTTCCTACAACCCCTGTTTAAGCTGGCAACCACTGCTGTCTCCTGGGGCAGCAAGCTCTGCAAAGTACACATATAGAAGACGAAGAAGAAGACAAAGACGATGAAGAAGAAGAGGAGGAGATTGGATTTATACCCCACCCTTCACTCGGAGTCTCAGAGCAGCTTACAATCTCCCTTCCCCTCTCCACAACAGACACCCTGTGGGGTAGGTAGGGCTGAGAGAGCTCTTTCCAGAACTGTCCTTGAGAGAACAGCTGCGTCAGAACTATGGCTTGCCCAAGGTCATCCAGCAGCTGCAAGTGGAGGAGTAGGGAATCAAACCCAGTTCTCCCAGATTAGAATCCACACACTTAACTGTACCACCATGATGCCTGACATCCAGCCTACTACAGAAGGACACCTGAAGCAGGATGGTACCTGGCTACCCCCCTGCTTTGGTTCCTGGAACACTGAAAGATTTCTGGCCCTTTGGAAGAAGGAAGTCGAGATGCACTACCCACATTATAGGGGTGGACCCTACCCTGATCCTACAGCTCCACCGAGCAAAGTTTCTTTGTTTATATCTTTCCTTTTGGCTCAAGTCTGAAGCCTCTTGCCAATCTAAGGAGCCTTCCTCCAACTTACATGGCTCTTTCGTTGACGGAAGAGCCATGGATTCAAGCCCAGTAGCACATTAGAGGTGTTATTGATGCAACAAACATGAAGTTAAGCAAACTCCAGAGCATGACAGAAGACAGGAGGGCCTGGCATGATGTGGTCTGTGGGATCGCGAAGAGTCGGACTGGACCGTGCAACTGAACAACAACAAAGCACATTAGAGACCAACAATATTTGGGGGGGCTATGAGCTTTCAAGAGTCAAAACTCCACCCTGACCTGGATAGCCCAGGCAAGCCTGATCTCATCAGATCTCAGAAGCTAAGCAGGGTGGTGTAAGGTCCTAAAGAGCCCTACACCTTCTCCCAGGTGCTGAAACCACAGCCTCTGAGCCAGCCAGGAGCCTCAAGGGTTCTAGACCTTTCAACTTCCCAGGTTCTCCTCTGAGGTTATCTGCATGCACTCAGTAAGTAACTCCAGGCACTAGAAGGTAGAAAAACATTCCAGTTTTAGTAAACTGCTCAAGTTACAAAGAGTGTATTGCCAGGCAGGAACCACTCTTAAGTCACAAGCAATAGCAAATAAAAGAAAGAGTAATACTGAACTACATCTGGCTAAAAGGTTTCTTACTATACATTAAGAGCTTGCTGGCTGGCTCACCAGATGCGGGTCCATCATGTAGTTCTTGCTCACAGGCTTGAGAGAGAAAGTCCATCCCGTGCCAGACAGTCCATGTCATGGGGGGATAGAAGCTGTAGCCTCTTCTTACCTGTTGACAGAATAGCCGGCCTCCCACCCCGAGTGAGGAATGTTTTCAGACGTCCTTGCCTCAGCCCAGGAACCCATTAGTCAATCAGGCCACGCTTAGCTAATTGGCACTGGAAGGTTGAAACAACCTAGGGAGACTCCCAAGGACAATTCTGTTAACAGCCAAAAGCCACAGGTGAATGCAGTTAAAACAAGCACATTGCTTTTAAGAGGCTGGGCCAGCGGCCTGCCAAAACTTACAGCCTAAGGAAAGTGATAAACCCAAATAACATAAAGGCTTAATGGTGGCTGTTTCTTACAGGTGAACTCTGGCAAGTACTTTGATGGGAGACCTCCTTGGAATATCAGAGCCTGGAGGAGGGGGGGCAGGTTTTATTCAGCCACCTCCCTGAATATCCTCCATGTCACCAGAAGGGGGTCAGTCACCAGAGGTTGCTACAATTTCCAGGTTCACATACACTCTGTCTCTCTCACACACACAAAAATATGAGCGTTAAAGCTCCCTTTGTCAGATAAGAAAGTTGGAAGAAGACTCCTAAGTGTGGAGAAAGCCAATTTGGGGGCTGGTCAACTCTCATTCTGAACCTCCCAACAAAACAAGAACTGAAGCACTGCATCACTCACTTTGGTTCCCTGCAGCCCAGAGGGTTAAGAGCAAGTTTAATGTAGTGGATAAGAGCACAGACTCTAATTTGGGAGAACCAGGTTTGATTCCCCATTCTTCCACATGCAGCTACTGGTGTGACCTTGGGTTAGTCATAAGTTCTTCAAAGCTGTTCTCTCAAGGGCAGTTCTCGAAAGAGCTCTCTCAGCCTCAGCTACCTCACAGTGTGTCTATAATGTGGAAAGGAGATTGTAAGCTGTCCTGAGACTCCTTTGGGTAGTGAAGGGTGGGGTATAAATCCAATCTCTTCTTCTTTTTAAGATTAGCCTTCAGGTAACCATCAAAGTGCAAAGGCTAAGGATGGTGACCTTTGGGAAGTTATAATGAAGTTGGAATGTGTTTTAGAGTAGAGTGGAAACTGGTGTGGTTCTAATCAGCTAAGATACAGTGGAGAAGAGACAGGTTGCAGGATGTTGGGGAAGGAGGATACAAGAGGTACTACTACCCATGACAGCTAAGGAATCTGGAATACTTAGAGCAGTAAGCAAGTGTTGTGAATGTCTTTGAGGACCTGATTGTTGAAAATCAAGAAGTGAATCAAATACATGAGCTGATAATGCCTAGTTTGCTGCATGCACCGCTTTCATCTCAGGTAAGCAAGTGTTACAGATTTTTGTAGTGCAGTGGCCCTCTGCATAGCATTTGTAGGAACCCTGGTACCACTTCTTCCCTAAAGCAGAGAACCAACCCTGGATTCTACATTGTAACCAAAGGTGCATTAGAAGAGTCCAGATGAGTACCCATTTGGAAACAGCCATCCTCATCATAAGGTGATGCTTGGCTTAGTGTTTTCCGAAACTTCTCCATGTTTTGTGATTGGACCCAGCTTTTCACGACAGCCATTTTGTCGTGGCACCCACTACCTGTTCTTAAGATTCTACAATGCCCACAGGTTTATGTTTCCAGTATAAAACGTCTTTACTTCAGGAAAAGGTTGAACAGTTTGAGTTTGGGGAGAGATGATGAACTGATAAAATTAGGGAACCAGTTCCTGCATCTGTCAAGTATATGCCTCAATACATTTATTCGTTATAAAGTGCCGAAGAGCACTTGGTGATTTGAATGGGAAGTAAGCAAGACGCCAGTTAAAAGAAAGTGCTTATTCAGATAACACACTGTTAACTTCTGACCATCATCTTAGATGCAATGCTCCCTCTAAGCTGTGGAGTCCTGTGAGCAAAAATTCTACTTTTTTGTGCTACTGGCATTAAAGTGGTGAGCAAGTGATTTGGCCAGTTTGGTGTAGTGGTTAAGTGCGCGGACTCTTATCTGGGAGAACCGGGTTTGATTCCCCACTCCTCCACTTGCACCTGCTGCTGTGACCTTGGGTCAGTCACAAGCTCTGGCACAGCTGTTCTCTCCAGGACAGTTTCTGTCAGAAGTTCTCTCAGCCCCACCTACCTCACAGGGTGTCTGTTGTGGGGAGGGGAAGGGAAAGGAGTTTGTAAGCCGCTCTGAGACGCCTTTGGGCAGTGAAGGATGGGGTATAAATCCAATCTCCTCTTCTTCTTCTAATGCATAAATTAGTTTGCTCTGGAGCCATCCTTCCTGAACTAAGACAAAAATGTGTGAGCCGGAGGCTAAAAAACTGTGAGCTGAATCACACTAGCACAGCTTAGAGGGAACACCGCAGACAGCTTTTTAAAAAATGTATTGGACAATTTCATGGAGGAAAGGCTGATCAATATTTGGGCACGGTAAGCTTAGCGGAATCATTTCACAAGCCACATCTGTCCGACCCCTAAATTATAAGAAAGATGCAAGCTGGATTTTGAAGTCCTGCAAAAGAATCGGCCTCACGAAGAATCAGATTCTCTCACTGTGTCTGTTAAGATTTAGCCAAAAATCATTTTCCATATCTTAGCTCTGCCACTGAGATACCCTCCTCTGTCAGATTCTGCCAGAACAGCCCTTCTGGGTTTTGTCAGAAGGGGTAGATGACATAGCAGAGGGCTGAGCTTTTCAGTGTATGGAGTGCGAAGAGGATCCCCTGCGGATGAATGACTCTCCGCTAACTCGGTGGGAAGGAAATGATAAACACGGCAAAGTGCTGCTGGCTTGGCACTGTGTAAACTCCAGCCGACACAGTTTACTTAGCTGTCAGAAGGCCCTTAAGCTTGCCACAGAACAGAGCACTGTCCAAAATGCAAGCATCGATGCATAATCACAAGCACCAGCTTTTCCCTGGTCTAAGATTGCCAGCCCTGAACTGGATGCCCCAGAGTAGCCCGACCTCATCACATCTCAGAAGCTAAGTAGGGTCGGCCCTGGTTAGTACTTGGATGGGAGACCACCAGGGAAGTCGAGGGTTGTTCCACAGGAGCCGGCAGTGGCAAACCTACCATGACTCATCCCTTGCTTTGAAAAATCTGTGTGGCTGCTGTAAGTCAGCCGTGATTTATTCATAATCTGACTTGCTCACGGGGAGTCGAGGTGGGTTACACATCTTGAGTCACAGAGCAGTCAACAAAATGGGGTATTCAATAATCAGTGCATTCGAATTTTAGGACTCTGGAACTACCGTGTGACACGTTAAGGGAGGGCTGTCAAACATGCAGCCCGGGGGCCAGTTTAGGCCCCCGGAGGGCTTCTATCAGGCCCGCAGTGGAACTGGCTGTCTTCTGCTGCTTCTTCCAGTTCTGCTGCTGCTGCATCAGCATAGGTTTGCAGCTTACAGATACACCCCTGAACAGCATACTCAGGACTGCAACAGCACAGACATTTTGATGCAATAATTCAGAGCAAGAGGCATCAGTTGTCAGACACTGTTAAATAAACAAAATATTGCAAGAGTGCTGATGTTTTAAGCATGTTTTTATTTTAAGTAAAAACGAACCCTGTTTTTGTGTCTTTTATAAAGTTTATATCTCCGCTACCTGGCATTACATTTTATGACACACATGGCCCAGCCCAACAAGGTCTCATTTATGTCAGATCCGGCCCTCGTAACAAATGAATTCGACACCCCTGCGTTAAGGCATACAGAAATTATGTAACAGGATCCTACTTACACTAAGCTGTACACAGCAGTGTGGACCGCAGTCCCAATCATTTATCCAAGTAAGTTTGTGAGCCGTTTTGTACAGTCCAATCCCATTACCTGTGCAGAAAAGCCCTCTTTGAATAATTCAGTTTATGGCACTTTCCACCTCCACCAGGATTGCCAAGTCTCAGGGTCTGACCGCTAAGCTTTAGGGAGTTGGACTCCGCCTCCACCGCTACAGCCCCATTCCAAGCACATTTTCCCAGTCTCTGCAGTTCTGTGGAACTGGGAGGAGAATCCTGAAGGCCTGCTTTGGAAACACATGGCAAAGAGGGTAACCATTTTGCACTGCAGACTAATTTGAAAGTGAGGCTCAAGTTGCTTTTAGAGGAGCCCCAAAGTTCTGTCCATCTCTGCCCTGGGCCAGACCTGTTGCTACCCTGGGGCACCTTGGGGCCAGGCCCCCGAACTTACTGCCAAGGCCTCCCGACTTCCCATCCAACCCGTTCAAAACCTTTTAATCCCCCCCCCATGCTGCAGCCCCACTGCACCATCACCCTGCCCTGCCCTTCATTCATACGCCACCTCTTGCCTCTCTTTCTTTCTGTTATTTGGCATGGTGAGCTATTGCCCTGCCCTCAGCAGCCAGCCCCACCCTTTGTTCCCATGCAGCTTCTTGCCTCTCTTTCTTTTAATTGGGACAGCACCAAGCCGTTGCCCAGCCCTGCTTGGAATAATCCTTGCCTCTTGCCTCTTTCTCTTGTTGCTCTGCTTGCTGGAGCTTGGTAGGTTGCAGTACAGTGTACTCATCGGTGGTTGGGGTAGTGCTGGGGGGATGAGGTTGGAGCAGGGAAGGTACCTGCTGATGTCCTTGGGGGGGTGGGGATAAGAAAATAAGAATGTTTGGAGAGAGCGATCCTAAGCAGGTCTACTCAGAAGTAAGTTCTATTATTCAGTGGGGCTTACTCCCGGGAAAGTGCTCTTAAGACACACATACATCTTTTTTAAATGCCCCTGGCTGGAACAGATGCCACTCTTGAGTTTTCAGGTGCTCCTCCTCTCCCCGATCCTTGAGAGAACTGGTCATCCTACCCATGTCCCATTTTGGGTCAGCAGGTTTGGTGAAAGCGCCGAGCGATGCTCAGTTTCGGAATCCTCCTGGCAGCATAGTCCAAAAGCATCTGCTGCGGCCAGGCTCTGGGCTTCTGGTTAATGTCAAAATCTGTCTGGGGCAGTTTGCAATGATGTAAGGTCTCCATGAGAACAGCAACTATGTAAGCACTGCCCTCCATCACTCAGTCCGCATTCCTGTGCAGCAGAGAGCAGGTTTCTATAGGAATATATTGCTGTTGCCTGTCAACATTAGTGTCTGGAACAGGGGCAGAAGGATCTTAGTGAGTTTCCTGGAAGGAGAGCAGGACAGAATGCCCCCTGAACCAAAATCCAATGCCAGCCAGAATCTACCCTCACAGCTGCGCCCCTGAATTAAGCATAAGTGCACTTATTTTTGCTGTGATTTCATCCCTGAGTTATGAACATGGACTGTCACTGCCACCCTCACAAGGTGTCCTGCACACCTCCCTGCTGTGGGACTTCCCTTAAACTGAGTTGAAACCATTTGTGGATTTTTCTAAACATTTTCAGCAGCATCCAAAAATGCTGCTGCTTTTCTGCAGGGTTTTTTTTTTTTCCAAAATTGCAAAAATGTTTTTGTGCATTTGTTTGGGGGAGGGGTCATGGCCCAGATCTAGAACAACAGCAAAATAACTAACAGATGCATATCGACCGCTTAGTTTATTTCTATTTCGCCTTCCAACAAAAAGGTCCAGATGTCAGCTGTAATTCTAGAACTCCAGGCCCCACCTAGATATTTCCAACCTGCCCACCAGAAAGAAGCCCTGACCTGGATAGCCCAGGATAGCCCAGTCTCATCAGATCTCAGAAGCTGAGCAGGGTTGATCTTGGTCAGTATATTGGGTTGCCAGCCTCCAGGTTGCACCTGGAGATCTCCTGGGATTACAACTGATCTCCAGACGACCAAGATCAGTTCCTCTGGAGAAAATGGCTGCTTTGGAGGGTGGATTCCATGTAAACTTACCCTGCCAAGGTCCCTCCCCTCTCCAAACCCTGCCCTCTCCAGGTTCCATCCCCAAATCTCCAGGTATTTCACCCTCTGGAGCTGGCAACCCTATCAGTATTTGGATGGGAGACCACCAAGGGCATTCAGGGTCACTAACCAGGCAATGGCAAGCCACTCCAAATATCTCTTGTGTTGAACACCCTACGGGATTGTCATAAGTTGGCTGCAACCTGATGACAAAAAACCAACCAGCCAACCATGAAGAAGACCCCATCCTCAATAGCCAAAATCCTGGCCTCCAAAGTGTATCTAGATTAGAGGAAGATTTCTGATGTTGGCCTCTGGGGTGCGGTCACACTGGCAAGTAATCGCGCTTTGTTCCCGCGTTGTTTAAATCAGTAACATTTTTCTTCGGGTTGGGTTGAAAAGATGCAGCCGGCCCCTCTCTTCCAGCACCTGCTCACCTGCCACTGCGCCGTCCCTCCAGGCAATCCTGCCGGCCACGGGGGAGGCTCGGGCGGCTGCTGCTCCTGCTGCCACCGTGGGGGAGGGTGCCGCTGCTGCCGCCGCCATTGCCCCACGAAAAAAGGCTCCGCTGTTTCCGCCATCCTCCTTGCCAGTCCCTGTCCAGGCTGCTGGAGCCCCTGCCTCTTGTTCCCACCTCCAGGGCCATCTTTGTGCATTTTTTTTTAAAAAAGCTTCTGGTCTGAGCGCTTGAGCAAACATGCGCTTAATAAATCCATTATTAAATGTTAAATGGATTTATTAAGCGCATGTTTATGCAAGCACTCAAACCGGAAGCTTTTTTTTAAAAAAAAAAACAACGCACAAGGAGCAGTCAGACGGCCCTAATCGCAATCATTGCGAAAGATGGGCTGTCCAGATGGGCGAAATCGCGCATTCAAAGCGCAAGTGCCAGGAAAATACCTGATTTTCCTGGGGGCAGGAAAGCTTAGGAGCATTGCAGGAGTGAGCCCACTTCGGCATGGGAGGCAGATTGGCGCATGTGAACATGAAATTTACATGCACGAGGGAACAGCGGCGAACCCCGATCAAAAGGTCTGTGTGACCGCACCCCTGACAAGCTCATACAGAAGGCCTCTTTCAGATATCCTGGTCCTAGGCTGTTGTTGATTGTGCTGGTCCTAAAAGACAACAAAAGTGCAACCAGACCTCTGGGCTGCTGGGCAGTTCTTGTTCAGAATCCTTCGTGTTCCACTTCCTGTACTGCTGTCCACACTGGTCACAAGAAGTAACCCAAGAAATAACCCTTCACGGCTGAGGTGGGAAGAACAGCTGCAAAGCGAACGGGGGCGGGGAGGGTTTCCTATGATGACTTGTCTGTTTACATTAAGATCATACCTCGACAATGTTTCGTGTAATTCTAGATAAGGTATATAACAATCCTAAAGGCTGAGTCTTCATCCCAAACATCTGAAGTTCACCAATCATCGCTTCAAAGTCATTGGCACAGAACAGATTAGAGGCCAGGATGGATTTAGTTTTCAGATTCAAGAAAGCTTGGGAAGGATTCATTAACGGAGTCTAGGGCTGCCGAGGGATTTCACTAATGGTGTGTGGAATTTGCCTCCCTCTCAAGCTCAACCGTCCTGGTTTTGTTCTTCCTTCCACCAGCTAACTTTCGCATGAGCCAAAAGTGTGTGAACTTTATGCTAATAGCTCAACTCTGGCTCTGATTTAAGACACAATTCTTGCATGTCTGAGATGAAACACATGCCTTCCTGGCAGGCCGGTAATAAGAAGAGAGCTCTTAAAGGTTCCAGGGCAACTGGAAACTATTTTGGAGGGAATGAAGCCACAAAGAACAATTACGTGCAATTCTAGTCAAGAGGAGAAATCTCCAGTGTCCAGTGCAAAAGAGGCTTCTCTTCTTTTGTCATTAAGGGAGAATCTGCATCTGATCAAGCTCTTTTTGTCCATACTGTGTTTTGTAAGCTATTGCTTCCTGCTGTTCTCTGGGAAAGATATCTGGAAACTGGACCCGATGGACTGGTTTCAGCCGCATCAACCAGAGATCACGTTCCTGACAAAAAGAGGCACCGCTGACTCCTTCCAACGTCTTCCAGCAGCTCCCCAGCCAACTCGTCTATGCATTTATTCAGTAGGTTTCTACCTACTTTTCAGCCACTTGCTTCCTAACACAAAGAAAGTACAATGGCTTGTGTCCTAACACACGGTTTCCGATACGGAAGGGCTCTTTTGTCTTTGGAAGAGGCGATTTCTGCCTTCCCCATGGAAGACCGTTTTGCCCCCGTTCTTTTTCTGAGGGTCAACTGAACAAAATTTCAGGGGAGCAGGTTTGCAGCAGGGGAGGGAATTGGGAAAGACCCATTCCATGAGGTTTGCTCCACTAAAAATAGGTGTTGCTGGATACAAGCTCATTAAATCAAGTATATTGGCAATAAATCTGATCATTCTAATAACCATAAGAAAAATTAAAACTCACAACAGAGGCATCAACTGCATCAACGCAGACGCAAAGAGGAAGAGGTAAGAAAAATAGATACAAATCAACAGAGTAAACAAGTTAATGAAAGACCTGAATAAACGACACCCCTTGACACCTAAAACTCAGTAGGCACCTGACAAATGACTACGGGAAGGGAATTCCATAACTGTGGTGATGCTACCATTGCAAACACCCCATCTCTAATATGTGGTTGCCAGTCTTCAGGTGGGATCTGGAGTTCTGGAATTATAACTGATCTCCAGACAGCAGAGATCTTTTCCACTGGAGAAAATAGCCACTTCAGAGGACAGACTCTATTATCATAGGTTCAAGGAGCAATTCCTCCCCAAATTCTACCTCCATGGGTACTACCCCAAAATCCCCTGTAATTTCCCAGCTCAGAGTTGGCAACTGTATCCGGTAACCACTCACCTCACTCCTGCTAGGGGGAAACACACAGTTCGGCATCAATATAGGATCTTAACTGATGAAAAGGTCAAAGAGAAGAATGTAGCTTGTAGCCCAGTTCCAGGCTCTTTAGGACAGGGGTGTCGATCTCATTTGTTACGAGGGCTGGATCTGACATAAATGAGACCTTGTTGGGCTAGGTCATGTGTGTCATAAAATGTAATGCCAGGTAGCAGAGATATAAACTTTATAAAGGACAGAGACAAAGACATTTGGCCACAAAAGGCATAAATAAGCCCACCAGTGGCTGTCACAAGGACTGTTCCAGTTCCATCCTATGACTTTCCATTTTCAGTACTCTGAATAAAGCTGTGCATTCCCTCCTCCATTTCAAAGACAACATAGGAATGCTCTGCCTACAAGGATCACTTTCTGAATGGGCCTATTTCTGCAGCTGAAGGCTATGTTTTCCCCACTGGTCCCTCCAAGTTGCTCAGGGTAGAGTCCCCTGCCTATGTTGCCTTGGCTCATTAAAAACCTGTGCAGCACATAGGTTTTCTATTTAACACCAGCATTTTAGGAGATCGTTGTTCTTCGTGAAGGCCAAGACCAATTCAGAACTCTCTGTTGCCTCATTAGGAAGCTAGCTGCTTTATAGCTGCACATCCTTCTCGGCTGATTTTCAAGTCTTCTTCTTAGCCAGGGAAAAAGCTTGCATGTGTATCCTTGGATGCAAGAAGCCCCTTTCTAGGACTACTTTTTAAAGAAGGGTATTATTTCCTTCCAAAGGCAGAACCTGTTACTTGGCAACAGTTCAGTGCTTTGGGATTCTCTCAGAAGAAGTCACGTCCCTCCTTACAATTCAACAGGTTGTTTCCCATTTGTAAGTGTCTCCTCGGCAAAGTCCTCTTCTTAAGTCTTCTTTGGGGGAAGGGACCACACCGAGCTCAGTGGCAAGGCACATGCCTTGCTTGTCTAAAATCACAGATTTTATCCACAGCAGGTGGTGCAGGATGGTGGCTACGAGGCAGAGCAATGAATTAGGATCAGCTTGGTCTTTGATCTTTCTCAGCTCATCTACCTCACAGGGTTGTTGTAAGGATAAAATAAGGAAGAAAGGACATGTAGCCCTGACCTGGATGGCCCAAGCTAACTCGATCTTGTCAGATCTTGGAAGCTAAGCAGGGTTGGCCTGCTTAACATAACAGTTTGATGGGAGACCACCAAGGATGTCCAGGGTTGCAGAGGCAAATGGCAAACCACCTCTGTCCGTCTTTTTCCTTGAAAACCCTATGGGGTCACCAAGTTGGATGTAACTTGATGGCATTTTCCACCAAGGGCAGGTATGCCCTCCTGAATTCCTTGGAGGAAGGGTATGATGAAAATGTGCTAGATGTCTGGAGAAATTCAGTAGGACTGCCAACAAGATAGTTAACAAGTCACAATGGGAGACTGGAGAGACAAGGATGCTGATGAAGGAGGTAAGCAATCCCATGCCAGAAACTGAGGTAAAAGACGGCAGGGCTGTATGGGCGGCGGCTGAGAAGATCCAGACCAAGTATTGATAGACCAATGGGAACTGGCTGACACTCTGAAATGGAAGAACTTCCCACCTTTCCTGAGACCAGTTCAGCTCAGACATGGTGACCATGCTTGACTGATCTACCTTGCAAGACCGCCCACCCAGAGGTTACAGGGCCCCTGGAAGCTGCTACATTGATTGCAGAGGAGAGTAATCTGTGCATGTGCATATTTCTGCAAACTTGGGTGGTAGTGGACAAAACCTCTTTTCTCTCAGTATGGGTCTGATTGGAAAGATCTAGATATCGGCAGACCTGCTCGCTTTTGAGAAATAGATAAATAGATATAACCTTGCTCCCTGACATGGTATGGTTGACTACGCCTCCTGAAGCAGCCATTTTGTGATTGTGCCCACAGCCCTGTGTCAAAATTCCAAAGGTGCCTGCCAGGCTCAAGAAAGTTGGGGACCCCTAATCTAAGTCATTGACCAGGAAGCTAAAGGAGAAAGGTCCAGTGGGCACAACCTTGTTTGTCCACTAACCTTAGACAATGTGAACCAATACACTGAGAGCCTCTCAGTCTTGTGGGGACCTTAGGCCTGTGTCCTGGTCTCTGGACGCTTGCTCCCAGATACATGAGACCTCTGTAGCTGCCCAATAAGGCCTACCCCAGAAACCAGCCCTGATGTCTGAATTGGGGTATGGCCCTCCACAGCCTGGCCTTGACAGTAGCAGGGCTGTCAATCCTGTCAGGTAAACTTAAAAACTAATACTGGGACACAAATTATTGCTCCCATCAGTGATACAAATTCCAAGAGATTAGTGCAGACTTCAGTATGAAAGTTGTGAACACTGGAGAGTCCCCCAAGTTTTTTGAACTACCCGACAAAAGTGTTTTAGGAGTAAGGGTTATGAAAATATTTAAATACTTTCATTTACACTCCTCAGATTGGTCACATGCCATTAACAAATTTATGTTCTAGATGATCAAGATTGCCACTGATGTGGCTTGTGACACATATGACTCCATTTTGTTGCTTCTCTGACAGAGATGCACCTAACTTCCTTTGCTAAGAATTCTGGGTTGTACATGGCAGGCATTTCCTGGACTAAGCGATGCTAAACCTTGGAGTTGCCACAAGAGGGCATTCCCAAAGAGCTGTGTGCCCATGTATGACTCACAATGTTAATTACTGGCGTGAAACTTGGTAGATATCTCACATGGCTCAGATTCAAACCCTCTGTTATTCTTTGTTTAAATGAGTTCAGCCTGTTAAGCCCCTGTTTAGTCACAGAAGAATGGCCAGCACTCACAACAGTGTGTCATAATAACTGCCGTGAACAGGCAAGGAGGCAGCTGGAACGGCATTAATTCAAAAATAGCATCATTTTTTAAAGTTCCAAGTCTCACAGCCTTTGTGGCATTTTACTGCAGGCCTCTTTGTTTTGCAGTGCCTAGATTCAACCTGACAACGATGCCTCCTTTTCTTGCAAACGTTTGCGTTTTCCCTCAAGACTCTTATATAGGGGTGCAGCTGCTACATAGTCCCCCTAAACCCATAAGAAGATGGAGGCTGCTTGGAAGGGAAGTGTCTAATTTCTGTGGCTCCCAACTGGGAGCAGTGACTCACTTCCTCTTCAGAGGAGGAAAAGCACAAAACAGATCGGCAATTGCATACCGAGTTTAGTAGAAACCGTCCCAAAACTGCAAACTGAATTACCGTTTGGCTGACTGATGATGGAAACAAGCAGCCAGTGTGTCTGGTTATTAAATTAGTGAATCACAAGATAACCTTAAAGTGGTGGCTGCACTTCAGGCTAGCTTGTTTATTGCCGGATGTAGTCCCGGCTTGAGGAGTTTTTGATGGGAACTCTTCAACTCGTTGGTGGAGATGGGTGATTTCCTCTGTAAATATCTAAACCAGAGTCAAGGGTTCCATAAGTGAGCTTCAGGAGCATAAGAACAGACCTTTTCGCTCTTGCTGGTAGTTCATCTAGTGAGGGAAAGCTACTTCCTAGTCCTGGGGACAGCTCAGAAACTACCTGGACTGTCCTCCTGCCAAGTGATGTTCTGGCCAATAAATTGTCCCATGGCTTCTTGAGAAGGTCATCATGATGCTCCAAGGCTCACTGGCTCTGAGATGAGGGAGTAGTGACAGTTTAACTGATGCCACAAGACATTTAAGTGCTTGAGATGTAAAATAAGCAAATGGCGATTTGCTATTCTAATAGTATACCTGAAATCCACTGACAGGACCAACCATGCGGTCTGGGGCTTGTGTAGCTATCGGTTAATCCTGAGTCACTACATCAAACCATTAATTTTGGAAGATCCTCTCAAGTGATGACTCCAAATTGGTTGTCTCACATTAGAGACACAAGACTACAATCATCACATGTCTGTGCTAGCTCTTGAAAGAACAAATGACTATGGCCGTAACAAATAAAGACTATATGAAAGAACATTTGGTTTGAGTTATTAGTACTCGATGGATTATGTTTTTTTTAATAAGTTTTCTTTATTTGGTTTTCAAATTAATACACAGAAAAAAAGAGAGAAAAAAAAGAAAGGTTTCGAGATACATGCTTAATAATATACATTTTTTAACATACAGTTCTAGTAACATATCTATATACAATTGGAGTGGTTATGGGTAGTTTTTCATACTTTCTTTTCAATCCATTCGTATATTTTTTTCCATCTGTTTACATATACCAACTCATCTCTCCCTGAGAGTATGAGATTTAATTTATCCGATTCAGCTATTTCCAGTAACCTATCTATTATTTCTTCTATCTTGGGGACATTCTCTTTTTTCCAATATTTAGCTACTGCTATTCTAGCTATTGTCATCATGTAAAGAATAATTCGTACTCGATGGATTATGTTGATGGCACAGAGACGCAGTATGATTATTACTCGTTGCCTCTCCTGCCACTGCACCTCGGTCCCGGTGAGGAGATGATGTCAGATGCTCTTGTTATCCTCCATTTTCTTCTGGGAGGAGTTTCCTACCCTTTCACAGAGCACAATGACATCATAGAAGCATTTTTAAAGAGTTCTGCTCTGTTGTTAATTTCAATAAGGTTAGCAATAGACAAAACAGTGTGGAATTTTCAAGAGGGACGTGAGAAACTTTGATTGAGATTTCTGGACAGGGATCCATCCCTGTTTCTGGTAGGTTTGGGGCAGACAGTTCCAGGATAGCAGCTGCGCTGGTCTGCAGTAGAAGAGCCAGATTCGAGTTCCGAGGCACATTAGAGACCACCGAGACTTTGGGGGTATGAGCTTTTGAGAGTCAAAGGTCCCTTCATCAAATACAAGTAGGATGAAGGGAGCATTGACTCCCAAAGATCTTGTTGGTCTTTAAGGGACTACTGGACATGGATCTAGCTCTTTTGGCAGACAGAATTTCAACAGGCAAAGTATTTCCCCATCCCTCTGATGCAGAAAGCTGCATCTTCTGAATTTCTGCCTGTCACCCAGTTGTAAAAGTTTTTTTTGTGTTTGCTTTTTTCTTTTTGCATGGAGGAGCATTCCATCCTAGGAGCACACACCTGCAGTCTCAAATGGTCCAGTCAAATCCATGTTGGTTCCCTTATCAGCCATTTTTGAAAACTAGGTCCACATTACTGAAGAGAGCTAATGTGGTGTAGTGGTTAAGCATAGCAGACTCTAATCTGGAGACCTGGGTTTGATTTCCCCACTTCTCCTCCACATGGAGCCAGCTGGGTGGCTTGGGGTGAGTCACAGTTCTCTCAGAACTCTCTTGGCCCCACCTACCTCACAAGGTGCCTGTTGTGGGGAGAGGAAGGGAAGGAGATTGTAAGCCGCTTTGAGATTCCTTAAGGGAGACAAAAGAGGGATATAAAAACCAACTCTTCTCCTTCTTCGTTGGTGTAAAGGCGTATTCTCTGCTCCAGCTACCTAATGAGAAACACAAGTTCAACATTCAGGGAAAGCAAAAACTCCAAATCCAGGGAAATGAGGCAGTGGAAGAAACAATGAGGCCACAAAGATGGGGCGGGGGAGAGATGCGGGCAGGTGTGGACTGCAGTGGTGGTGTCAGCCCCAGGAGAGGTGGAGAAGGAAAACTGAAAATGAGCAGGCTCTCTCCTAAGTCAGGACAGCTGCCCGGTTAAGGCCTCATTTTAATACACAAACAGGCCTGCAAGAACACCTGGGGGCAGATCAGAAGGCCTGAATCTCAGGGGGATGGAAGGATTTTTCAACACACCACAAATGAGAAGGAGAAAATCTCTTTAGGATATGTTTATGTGGACAAAACTTATTTGTGAAAAAATATATATCAGGCGAGCTTTTTTCTTTTCTTTTTTTAAAGTGTCTCATTCTAGAGTTCTAGAGCCACACAATCTGCTGTTGCCGGCAAGTTTCCGCCACCCTCCTTTTCTTTCATTGCAACAAAAGATGCTCTTTTACAAGCTCCTTTGAAAACAGGCTCTTCCGCCGAGAAGCTGGAAAGGGCATGCCACGGTTCTGTTCTCCAGTATTTTACCTCCTCGCCAGTCTTGAGATTTAGGTTAAGCTGAAAAACAGTGACTGGACCATGACTGCTTTGGGGACTGGAACATAGGCCTCCTGAATCCTAGCCTGTAACCATTCCAATATAACATATCGGAGCCCAGATGGTCGTTAGAATCCAGTGGCATCTTTAAGACCAACAAAGGTTTATTCAAGGTATGAGTCACTTCCTGGAATTAGAAAAGACACCTTTAGACATTCATCTGCTAGTCTGACATGTAAGACCTCTACCTGAGACCCTGGAGAGCCTCTGCCAGTCAGAGCAGACAACAGCGACCTTGATGGATCGTTGGTCTGATTCAGTGTTAAGGCAGCTTCATGAGCATTCATGTCTGTTCGATATATGGCACGTTGCATGAATAAACGCAGATCGCAGTGCACATATCTATCATCTTGAATGACATGCACTGATACTGTGAAGTGTTCCACAAATGCAATAGAAAGCATATTCAGAAGCTGAACGTAAGGAGGAGTCACGAAAGGCGATCCCTGTTTGGGTTCAGCTGTGAGCATACCTAGTCTTCAGGTGAATCCAATCACATTCAGGAGATGAGATTATGTGTTGGGCCAATTTAGCGATGTAACAAAGTGCCCACTGGTCTTCTTTTCCCGACACATTCACTGATGGTGCACAATCATTCTTTCTTTTGAATGAAGGCGCTGCTTGAGTGCGGAAAACTGGAGGCATTATGAATCTAAGCCTGTTGATTTCTTTGGATAGAAGAGAACCTAAAAACCCAAAATATTATTCTTACTTAACCTGTGCTGCATTAGGTTTGTAGAAACATAACATTCATATGCATATGGCCGGCTTTAATTCAGAGGAATTATATTTGAAATAGCTGTATTCTAATATAAGAAAGCTTGCTTGCTTAGGAATATATTTTCCACAGTGCAGTGCTGTAAAAGGTACCTCATATGCCTTTGGCATCACTTTATAGATTTTAAGTGACATTTTAAAGAGGAAAACTGAATCCGTTTAACTTTATAAGGCAGCAAAAATATATATAAAGTATGTAACCAGGAACAAAAAGAGAGAAACCTTCCATTGTCTGCTTTTCCTACCAGACTTTTGAAAAACATTCTTGGTTCAGCTGGAGAAAGTGTAATAGACAGTGGCCAATGTCCCCAAGCCCTCAAAGCTGCACGTGGCCATGGGCCATCTAATCCAACCTCCTGCTGAATTCAAGAAATCTAAAACTTAGAAAGACCCCCACACTGAAGACTTCCAAAGCTCCACTTGAGGATCTCCAGCCAAGGAAAACGACCTCACTTAAATAATAGGTTTCCTTGTTGAGCTGTTCTTATCATTAGCATGATTCTGTCAACTTCCGAATAAAATCTTCCTTCCTTTAACTTAGCCCGTTAGATCTAGTCTTGCCCTCTGAAGCAACGGAGAGCGTGTGTTTGTCCTCTTGCATGTGACAGCCCTTGGATGTGGTTGGCTGGCCTCAGAACAGTCCTAAGGGCGAAAGGTCATTGACTGCTTCTGCTGGTCTGTATATTCCAGTTTGCAACATTCTGTCTCACTCCTCCAATACTCTGTCCCATTTAGGGCTGCCAACCCTGGGCTGGGAAATACCTGGAGACTTGGGAGGAGGAGCCTGGGGAAGGCGGGCCTTGGGGAGGGGAGCGATTTCCTCAGTGTTGATTTCTTTGTTATAATGCCCGGGAATCCACTCTCCAAAGCAGCCATTTTCTCCAGGGGAACTTATCTCTGTTGCCTGGCGATCAGTTGTAAGAGAGAGAACTCCAGGCACCACCTGGAGGCTGGCAGCCAATGCACCCTCTAAGCTGTGGTGTCTTGTGAACAAAAATTCTATTTTGTGAGCTACTGGTATTAAAGTTATGAGCGAGCGATTTGGCTGCTGCATAAATTAGTTTCCTCTGGAGCCGTCCTTCCTGAGCTAAGACAAAAATGTGTGAGCTGGAAGCTAAAAAAACTGTGAGCTAGCTCACAGTAATTCAGCTTAGAGGGAACAGTGCTGGCGACCCCAGTGAGTCTATGGGGACTATGGGAGACTATAACTCACAGGGCATTGTTGAAAATCAAGCAAGCCACCATCTGAATAGCCTTGTTCCAAGTTCTGGATCCTGGGTCCAATACAGACATGTCAACAGTAATTACCTTTGCCCTTTTTAAAGGGAAAAGCACTAGGAGCCCAGTTTTAGTTACTGAAACTGAGCAGGAATTGAAGGGTTCCCCTCTTCCCTTCTCATGTGGCCTATATTCAGATTGTGGCTTCATGCACATCCTGACCTGTTCTTAAAGACCCTTGCAGAACCACATTTTCTGTTGTGCCTTTTTTTCAGCCCCAGGAAACAGAATTTTGTACAAGACTGTGTAAATAAGGGCCAGCTTGATTTTTAAAGATGTCTTATGAGAGATGATGATGATGATTTGCTGTTGTTAAAAATAGAAACCATCAAATGATAGAGATAGCCCATGTAAAAGTTAGATAAAAATTACTACATGATACCGGAAAAAAGCCTAGGTCAGCAAACCGCATGACGGCGCTGTAAATGTGCCCACTTGTACAGCAGGGTTTTCAGTTTATAAGGAGAGGGAGTCTTGTGCAGTATTTGGAATCTCATGTTCATTTTGGCCTCGCTCTAAGATCAGAGAAGGAGGACTGGGAAAGAGGAAGGGAGGTCAGGAGACATTTTGATTGTGGCCATACCTGACACAGTGCTGTGAAGTGTTTGAATCGGGCTAGTTGTTTTCATTTGAATTTGAATTACTTTTCATGTTGTAAGCCGTCCCAAGCAGTTTCCCTGGCGAGGTGGCATCTACGTTTTCTAAATCAATAGATGACAAATTGAGGATGAGAACAGGGAGCTGAGCTGGAATGTGCAGGGCTTTGCCCAAAAAACACGCACAACATGATCTTGATTATCTAAGGAATGCTTTGAACTGAAGCTCCTGGAAAAACTCTTCTGTGCCTTTGTCAGTGGAATGTGTTTGAGATAAAGGTTTGCTCCTCAACTCAGCCTTGCAAAAATAGGTGCTATGAGGCCTCGTCCAAAGCCAGTCGGCAGCAGAAATACTGAACAAACATGGATGCTACAGACTAGCAACCCATAATCCAGCATTTGAAAACACCACAGCAGCTGTCTTGTCCTGCCTGATGTGGAGCCAGACCACAGATTTATCAAGGTCAGTCTTGTGTATTCTGACTGGTAGTGGCTCTCCAAGGTCTCAGGAAGAGACTCCTGGTCATTCTTGCCTTTTGTCCGCTATTAGAGAGCAATCTCCCACCAATAGTAGGGGGAAAGGATGCACAAACATCATTTCTGGATGGACCCCAGAAGTTATATACTCCAGGAATCTTCCCTTTTGCCATAGAGATTGGGCAAATCCTAGCATATCAGCAATCTCACTTCCGGATTCCAGATGAAAGTGATATAGGCATGTTGCCCACCCCCCAGTCGCCCAGGGTTCCAGACACGCCTGGTAATCCCACCTCACATAGAGGCTTCATAACACTTTACTAGCTGATCCTTTTAACTGTAGATGCCAGGGATAGAACCTGGACACTTCTATATACCAAGTAGGGGCTCTGCCACAGAACGAGGACCCCATCACCTTCATCTCTCTATAAATACAAAAGCCACTCGGGGTGGCAAAGTTCTATGCACGGCAAAATTAGTTGGCACTCTGATGTGTCACTCAGAAGCTGCCCCTATCCACTAGCTGCATTGCCCGAGTTCTCTCCCACCCACTGCAGTCTTCTCTGATTGGGCCAGAATTTCAAGGTTATTTGCATATGGAAGCTGATTGAACTTCACTCCATTCCGCACCTCAAACTCCTCCCACCCCCCGCAAGACAGTTGGAACTGTCAGTTGCATATGCGACCTGGTGTATTCTGAGGTAAAATATGTCCTCACTCACAATTCTTCCCCTTCAAAAGAAACAAACCCAATAACACAACTATGCCACACCACAAAAGAGACAGATCACACCACAAGCAGAATACCACAAGGCAAAAGAAGCTCTGGTACTAATTCAAAGTGCTGGGGATGAGTTGCGTTCTGGCAGGGGACACTGTGAGTGTAGAAAATAATTTATGGCTAGAGTAGTGTTTTAGAAAATCTTTAGGAATTGTTTGGTACATTTACCATGGGGCACCCACCCAGATCCTCTGGCATTTTCTCAGTCTGCTGGCATCAAAACCAATTTAAGGCAAAATAGAGATATGGAAACTTTTCCATCCTCCTTTGCATCAATCTGCCTTTGTTGGCAATAACAACCCTAGGCCTGCTAGCACTCTCAGGGTGATTTCATGCCTCCTAACTGGCATGGCATCATTAGCCCTGGCTGCTTGCTCCTGTTCAGCAGGAGCATCCCTATGGAAGCTGCCTGGGTAAGTTTAGACCAGCCACAGACTTTCTGCCTAACCTACCTTACAGGGTTGCTGTATAGATCACAAAGCAGAAGAGAATGAAGTAAGCTGCTTTGCTCCCCGCTAATGAGAAAGACAGAATTTTGCCTAGGAAGAGGCTGCTGAGAGGGGATGAGATAAAGTTGCCAATTTTAGGTATGGAAATTCCTGGAGATTTGAGGGGTGGAGCCTGGAGAGGGTGAGTTTGAGGAGGGGTGGGACCTCAGACAGGTACAGTGCCATAGACTCCACCCTCCAAACCAGCCATTTCCTCCTGGGGAACTATTGTTGCCAATCTTGGCCCAGCAGCCATCAAATGATTCTCTTCAATCCCCTGCTGTGCAGCTGACTTTCCCCTAGGGTTGCCAATCTCCAGGTGGGACCTGGAGATCTCCTGCTGTTACAGTTGATCTCCAGATGACAGAGATCAGTTCCCCTGGAGAAAATGGCTGCTTTGGAGGGTAGACACCGTGACATTATCCCCTGCTGAGTCCTTCTGCCCCCCCAATGCTGCCCTCCACAGGATTCACCCCTCAAATCTCCAGGTATTTCCCTACTTAGAGCTGGCAACCCTACTTTCCCCTTAGTGCCTATTGGTAGGCAACCAACCTTGGTCCTGTCACCTATTTTGACCTTTGGGGAAAAAACTCAAGCCAGTCCTGACAGGGTTGCCAACTCCAGATGGGAAATTCCTGGAAATTTGAGGGATGGAGCCTGAAGATGGTGAGGTTTGAGAAGCGGTGGGGTCTCAGACAGGTACAGTGCCATAGACGCCACCCTCCAAATCAGCCAGTCCCTCATAGGGAACCATTGTTGCCAATCTCCAGGTGAGGGCTGGAGACCACTCAGAATCACATCTGCTCTGCAGGAGGGAGGGCAGAAGTCAGCTGAAGTCAGAGGGGCAGATAACGGTAAGTTGATGGTCAGCTAGGAAGGAGATGGGGTTGCCAACTCCAGGTTGGCAAATTCCTGGGGATTTGAGGGGTAGAGCCTGGAGAGGGTGGGGTTTGTGGAGGGGTTGGACCTCAGACAGGTAGAATGCCATAGACTCCACCCATCAAACCAGCCATTTCATCCTGGGTAACAATTGTTGCCAATATCCAGGTGAGGGCTGAAGATCACTTAAAATTACAACTGCTCTTCAGGTAGCAGAGATCAGTTCCTCTGAAGCAAATGGTGGACTCTGCCATTATACTCTGCTGAGGTCACCATAGCAAATTCACACTGTGTGCCCAAAGCCAGGGCACTCTCCCAGAGCCTGTTTCTAGAGCTCATTGTATTTATTTCCACAACGGGCCTTATTCCTAGTTGTGTAATAAAGCCAACTGATGGTATAATTCAGCATCAGAAACACATGGATGGTCCCTAGGCTCCTTCCTGTTGTAAATTAGCGTAAGATGGAATTTATATTCTTTGAATGTTTCCAGGAGAAAATAAAATATCATTTCAGAGCCTGACAGTCTTTCCAACCTCTGGAATTATATTTTCTCTTCAGAGTGGTTGCAATCATGACTCAGTTCATAGCATAGACCTGCAACACAGCTGCTGTTGCATGGCTGCCTCTCCGGTCCCATGCTTAGATTCAGATTGCAAAACTGGTGGAGGGGAAAAAGCATTAAAAGAAAACCCTCTACCTTCTATACCGCAGCCTTGTTCCAAATCAGAGTATGGTGTGGCTGCAATGTAGAGTTAAAAAGCATGGAGTTGCCAAATCTAGACTGCTTCTACATGGGGGTGGGAAAAGGCGGGAGGCCCTGCTACGGGTGCAGCAGTGAACACGGTGAGGGTGAACTAGGACAGCATCTGCATGCCCTGTCTCCATGGTGCTCACCACTGTTCCTGTCTCCACCCCTACCCTGGTGTCACATTGGTGCAAAAGTGTCAAAGACTAACAACTGCAGCTTTCTCCCTCTCTACATTGATATAACAGCTGCTCTTGGAGTGATTTTGATTAGGAGAATGTCACTGGGGAAAACAGGGCTCTCAACATTGCCTTGACAAATGCTGTGAGATTTTGGAGGTGGTGTCTGGGGAGGGTGGAGTTTGGGGGAGGATGTTGTTTCACTTCTGGCTGATGCTCTAGGCTGCCTCCCCTAATCTCCATGGTCATTATCATAGAGACTAGGGGAAATTCCTAGAGCATCACAGTGCAGGCCCCATTTTTTTTCTCCTGCTCCTCAATTCCTTGGGAGTAGTATATTGGGTCTGGGGGCAATGGGAGCTCTGAGGAGAAAGGATGGACTTGCCCCTCATTCAGCCTCGCTTCATGTAGCTTCTATAAAGCTAACTTAAAAGGGGAAGGGGGGGGACTATAGATCTCATGAGGTACATTTGGTTTGGCATTGACTGAGCCATGTTGATGACATTGACATCATTATTAGGCACCATTATTAAAAAGTTACCCGGCAAAGTCTCTTAGAGTGTGCTGTCGCTGCTGCTTTTTGCAATATAGTCATGAGTTCGTTCGAAAGCTGGCCTTCAGATCTTACATACATCTTGCTCCACCTTGAAATTATTTGGTCTCTCTCCTGGCCCCCCCCCCCCCAATACGGAACATTGAAATGGTGCCCCTGACCTGCAGTCTCAAGGGGAAAGGAAATCTTTTCCTTTTCTGATTGTTACCATTGCCTGCGTAATCTTCCTTAAGAATGCCATCATGAAAGCTGGTGCCATGGAAAATATGTCTTCCCCCCCCACCTCCTCTTTCCTGTGATTGTGAGTCATGTTACTTTGACCTTTAAGGAGGTTTTTTTTAAAAATAAAATCTCCACACTTCATTCTTTCTCCCATCTGGAAGGCAGGAGGAGCTGGCTGTGCTGTAACAAGGCCCATGTGGAGGCCAGATGTAAAGGACCTGACAGAAGTCGCAGCAACTCAGCTGCGTTGAGAACTCTTACTTGACCTCTTGACTGGTGGAAATTCCAAATAAACTTCAGTTCTCACACCTGAGAGATGGGAAGGAGAATCCCTGGTTCTTTCTGCCATATGATCCTCCTTAGCTATCATTTCCGCCAATTGGACAGTGGAAGAGAGAGGCAGATAGGAATGGCTTCTGCAGAGATACTGCGGTCTGGTGGAGTCTTCTGAGCTTAGCACCTTCTTGTGAAAATTTCCCCAGAATAATAGTGGAAAGAATTCCCCCAGGTTTTGGAACAGCTCATTATAAAACGGAGAGACCAGAAAATACAGACGGTGAGTAGGTCTGTCTTCCACACAACTGGCCTTCATGATGAATGGAACGGTGGTTGAGTGTGGTCTTCCAGAGGACAGGTTCAGAAACTAGCCCTGTTGATATGCAGTAGAGCGACAGGATCTGACCAAGGGAGCTTTGACGCTCAAAAGCTTATACCCCGAAAACCTTGTTAGTGTCTGAGGTGCAACCAGAATGGCTGTGGTCACACGGCAGGCTTATTGTGATTTGTTCCTGCTATAGATTTGATTGGGAATATTTGGGGGGGGGGATGATCACACATCCCTCCCCCAACAGCAAGCATTGCATGACAAGGCTCTGGGCATTGTCTAAATAGTGTTGTGTTTTTTTAAAATTGCTTTGCAGCCAAATCAACACCCCCACTTGGACTTGCCATACTCCCTTTTTTCTTTAACAGTCCCCCCCCCCGAACAGTGAACAAAATGAACTGGTGATGTACTACCGAGCACTGGAGTCTATACATGCGCTTGACCATTTAAACACTGAATTTATTCAGTGCAGGATTGTTCATGCGTACAAAGGCAGATGCTGGGGGGGACCTCATCGCATGAAGGATGGTCAGATGACCTAATCGCAATTATTGCGAGAGATGGCTGTCCAAAACGGCGAAATCACGGATTCAAAGTGTAAATACCCAGAAAGTACTTGATTTCCCTGGTGTCAGAAAACTTGCTAGGAAACTGGGAGGATCGCGCGAGTGAGCCCACTTCGGTGCGGGAGACGGATTCAGACGTCTGATCAGCAGTTTTAAATGCAAGAGGGAACAGCGGTGAAACCTGATCAAAATGACCATGTGACCACAGCCCCAGTTGGTCTTCTGGAGTCGTACTTAAGAACTTCTATAAAGATAAAATTGATGGCGTTGATCTTTGTATTTTGCCCCAAGGTTCTTGGAGGACAGGTGGGATATCATCACAACAACAACAACAACAATGACTTGTATCCTCCTATTGTTTTCTGCTGGCAGCAGAAGGACATTTACGTGATGGGGGAGAAGTTACGGTTGCCAGCCTCCAGGTGGTGGCTGGAGATCTCCATGGATTACAACTGATCTCCAGACAGCAGAAATCAGTTCACCTGGGGGAAATGGCCACTTTGGAAGGGGGACTCTATGGCATACCCTACTGAAGCCCCTCCCCTCCCCAAACCCTGCCTTCCTCAGGCTCCACCCCCAAAATCTCCAGGTATTTCCCAACCCAGAGCTGGGAAGCCTAGGAGAGGAGTATTTTTGTCAAGTTCCCCCTCCGACAGCAGAACCCCACATTGTGCCCAGTGGTGTTCCTGAGGGCCCCCAGGCCCTGAGAGCAGTATTGGGGAGCGCTGGACCACAGCAAGAGAGGGAGGTTGTTGTAGCCTCTTTCTTCAAAGTGCACCTCAAAGTGGATGAACGTTGTGAAGGTTCTCTGATCTTTGCTCCCCCCTCCAATTATTTTTAGTCTGGCTAATGATCCCCCCATTGGAATAAAACTCAAATGCTTAATTGAAATGGAGGAATGTGGCATTTCTGAATGGGGGCTTACGGGAAACTGGGGAAGAAATAGCAAATATAGTTTCCCTTTGGCAAATAACGGGGGGGGGGAATAAAACCTTTTAAGATCACGAGGAATTTTTTTCATAGGGACAGAAACGATCAAACCTGAATTGATGCAATAAGTGAAAACACACCCGGCGTCATAAAATGCCCTGGGAAAGATGCCACGTTAATAAAGAGAAAAATGTGAAATACTCTATGAAGAGAAAGCAGCTAAGCAAAACTCAGGCTCTTGTAAAACTCCACTCCAACAAAAATTGCAGGCAAGATTTATTTTTCATTTGGAAAAAGACTTTTTTTTTTTTTTGGTCTCTCAAAGGATTCTTGATGTAGGAGTTGATGGAGATGTTTATTTGCTATGGAGAACAATTGATTAATTACAAGGAATTGGGGGGAATCGTATCAACACACACACACCCCAGCTCTTAAATCACTGGGATAGTTCTGAGATTGCTTGTTACCGCTTACCCATTCTCCCTCAAGATGCAAGGGCTGGTTCACAGCTGCATGCTCATCACTAACAGACTCATGTGTTAAAAAGACGCCAGTTTCCAAATGTACAAGAAACTGCACTTTGACTCCCATCCAATGACTAAAAACACCTTGACTGGAAGAAATGGTTGTGTGGAAAATAGGAAATGTGTGAACATTCCCTTAGGTCCTCTGTTATAAGGCTTGCCTTATAATACAGCATATCCCAAAAAAACAGGCTTTGGTGTGAATGTTGAGAGAGAGAAAATGAAACTCACCAAAAGGAAAACACTATTCTGTTAATTTTAGCACACTCTGTTGTACTTTTTACATTGCAAATGTCTATCGTAAACAACATTCATTGTATAAAATACATTTCATGAGTATAAGTAAATCTATACAGGTCTGTGATCAACGACCATGGAAAATGGTACTAATAAAATACAAAATTTATAAACACGGTCCTGGCTACGTTCCTGGATTCTTTTTGTGACATTATCACTTTAAGGCATCTTGAGGGAGCTATGAAGAAAAAAATGGACTGAAAATCCTTCATTTTTTCAAGCTCTTGACTAACACATATAACTCCATCCACTGTCATCCGTTAGAACCACAGAAAAAAAACCCTTCAGTGGCATGAAAAAGAGCGTTGGGAAGACATTCGAGAGACGTTGCGTGGATCTGTATTATTGTCATTCCTGTGGTGCTACCGTGCAAGAGATTGGTGGCAAACACCTACGGAAAGACTGAGTTGAAAAAGGTATTCGAAACCACTTCCTATTCTGGAAGACTGTGTCCTCTCTTTATCTTTTACTTTCCTTGGATTCTTAAATATTTTTTAGATGTATCATTATTTTTTCTGTCATTGAAGGGTTTTTTTCTGTGTTTCTGACGGATGACAGTGGATGGAGTTATACGCGTTGGTCAAGAGCTTGAAAAAATGAAGGCTTTTCAGTCCATTTTTTTTCTCTTCACAGCTCCATCAAGACGCCTTAAAGTGATAACGTCACAAAAAGAATCCAGGAACGTAGCCAGGACTGTGTCTATAAATCTTGTATTGTATTAGTACCATTTTCCATGGTCTTTGATCACAGACCTATATAGATTTACTTATACTCATGAAATGTATTTTATACAATGAACGCTGTTTATCATAGATATTTATAACAAAGCTGGCGGACCTGGATGGCCCAGGCTGGTTTGATGTCGCCAGAGCTCAGAAGCTAAGCAGGGTTGGCTCTGGTTATGGCAGAGCCCCAAGGAGGTTCAGGGCTGCTCCACAGAGACAGCCAATGGCAAACTACCTCTGAACACCTCTTGCTTTGAAAACGCTATGGAGTCACCAAAGGTTGGTCGTGATTTGACGTCACTGTCCACCACCACACAATATAGCAGCAGAAGAAGAAGAGATTGGATTTATACCCCGCCTTTCGCTCGGAGTCTCAGAGCAGCTTACAGACTCCTTTCCCTTCCCTTCAACACAACAGACACTCTGTGAGGTAGGTGGGGCTGAGAGAGTTCTGACAGAAACTGCTTTTTCAAGGACAGCTCTTGTCAGAACCATGTCTTACCCAAGGTCACGTCAGCAGCTGCAAGTGGAGGAGTGGGGAATCAAACCCGGTTCTCCCAGATTAGAGCCCGCACACTTAACCACTACACCAAACTGTCATGAAGTCATGAAGAGAACCTGAACAAGCGCCAACTCCTTCGACTGTGCACAAGACAAGTGCCCTGGTCAGATTGTTTGATTTCCCATGGAATACTTTGACTAGACATATTTATTTATTAGATTTGATTTTCTATTTATTAGATTTTTTAGTCATCACTTCACTAAAAGGTCTCATGGCTACTTAAAACATTAAAACCAATAAGGTCAAAATATAAAAACAAATAACAAATATTAATATTAAACTACGTGGCTATCACCATACCACTAATAAAAACAGCCCAAACATGCAGATTGCCATCCAAAGGCCAACCTAAACAATTAGGCCTTGCATGCCCTGTGGAAACTAAATAAGTCCAGCAGGGCACGGGTGTCATCCAAGAGTGCATTTCACAGTGCAGGGGCCACAGCTGAGAAGACCCTTCCCCTGGTAACAGCTAACCAAGCCACCCTGAGGAAAAGCACCTACAAGGGACCCCGAGAGCAAGGGTGTCGAACTCATTTGTTATGAGAGATTTGACATAAATGAGGCCTTGTTGAGCCGGGCCAGGTGTGTCATAAAATGCAATGCCAGGTATCGCAGATATAAACTTTATAAAGGACACAAACATAAAAGGTGTTTTTTTTACTTAAAATAAAAACATGCTTAAAACATTAGCACTCTTGCAATATTTTGTTTATATTTTGTTTATTTAACAGTGTCTGATAACTGATACTTCTTGCTCTGAATTATTGCATCAAAATGTCTGTGCTGTTGCTATCTTGAGTATGCTGTTCAGGTGTGTATCTGTAAGCCGCAAACCTATGATGACGTAGCAGCAGCAGCAGAACTGGAAGAAGAAGCAGCAGACAGACAGTTCCACTGCAGGCTTGATAGAAGCCCTCTGGAGGCCTGATCTGGCCCCCGGGCCACATGTTTGACATCCCTGCCCTAGAGGGTGACTGAAGGGAGCATGCTGTGATGACTAGCTTTGAGCCATGCAATACTATTTGTGCCGTAGGGGCAGGTTGTTTCACCATGCATCTGCTTTTGTCCAGTGTGAGAAATAAATCCTCTCATTTAATAGAGAAGAGGGAGTATTCTCCCAGGGTTATTGATTGTAAAGCATGGAATAACTTGAAGTTCATTCCCCATTTGGTGTCTGTGAAGTTAAATTTCATCCTTTTAACTGTCATTGGATAGAATGCATCATCCGTTTTTTGTGCCTGGGAGTCAGCCACATCTATTGAAGAAGTGATTGTAAGCGTCAGGGGCAAGTTTAGCTGGGTTCATGGACAGACACTGAAAGCACACAGAAACTTAAGTAGTAAATCTCAGCTCAAAAATCTCAAACTGATTCCCCCTACCCCCTTTTCTATTATGAGCCTGTTGACAATCGGAGGCAACAGCAGATTGGTGTGGGTATGGCTGAGCAAAAGAAGTGTAATTGTGCACACTGACTGTAGCCACCTTTATGTGGATGAATCCAAACAGTTTCCCAAATGATTGTCTTCCAAGTTGTGACCAGTGAGTAGGATGGATACAACTGAACCAAGCTGTATGTCAAGAATATGGATGTATGTGAACCAGATGGTTGGAGGCTATTTTTGTGAGTAACATGGGACTTTTTATCCTTAGGTTTAAGAGAACTTTTTCAGGCATAGATGGAAATAAGAGTGTGAAACTTAACCTCTGAAACTGGCAGGAACTGTAAAGCTTCCTGATTGGCTGGTTCTACTAAAAAAAAAAAAAAGAGCTCTATTCAGATTTCATGAAGAATACTCAGTCTGTTTGTGACATGAATGAGTTGGGAAGCTCTAAGACTTGAGCACTCCTTCACCTCTCCTTCCTACAGAGTGTAGAGAGTGGAGTTCATCACAACATCCAAACATGGAGTTTGTCATGTTATCCACATCGGTCACAAACAATTCTGTTGCCCAATTCAGATAACTACTATCCCTGTGCTGCATGAGAGAGAGGAATTATGCGAGCACACGCTGTCCAAAGGAGTCTTGTGTCACTTTAAAGGCTAACAAATTCATTGTGGTGCAAGTGTTTGCCTACTTCATTGGATGTAGGAAGAAGCTCTAATCTACAACATGCATGCCATCATAACTCTGTCAACCTTCAAGGTACAAAAATCATTTTTTTCAGTTTTAAAAGCCTAAATATTAAGAATGTTGGTAGCGTAATGCTCAGCAACACAAATTGACTCGTTTATGACATCTGGATATAAAAATCCATCTTCTAGATTGTGGACAAAATTTTAAACTAACATTTTTTTAATGGGGGGAATGTATCATCCCACCAGACCCACTGAAATAGCTAGCTCATTTAGATAACTCAGGATCATACAGTTCTGCCTGCATCAACAGCCATGAAAGTGCATTTTACTAAATCAGACTCTTGGTCCGTCAAGTCTGGTATTGTCTATGTGGACTGGCAGTGAGTTTCCAGGGTCCCAGAAGTCTTTCCCATCACCTACGACCAGATCATTTTAACTGGAGATACCAGAGACTGAACCTGAGACTTTCTGTATGCCAAGCAGATGCTCTACCACTGGGCCACAGACACTCCCCTCACTTTTATTCACTCAACTTAAATCATATATGTCTATTTTCTTCTTTCAAATGCTGGAATGTCCCGTTACAGCACACAGTTTATAAAGTTCCTGCAAACTGCTGAAAGAGAATCCATTTCTTTTCATGGCAAACACCCAGTTTGTCTTTAAAAGGGGGAGAAATTTCAATATGTTTTCTATTCTTGAAAACACGTTTAATTTCTAACACTTTTCAGCTGGGTGAGATTCCAACTAGCCAGGTGCTTCTGAACCAGGCCACGTCTATGTCTGGAAGGCATTTCACAGGAACAACCAAACACCTCCCCTCCACCCTCTTTTCCTCCCTCTGGTTCTCATCAAAAGGAGCTATTCATATCCACATATTAAACAATGTTTTATTATTTTACAGATTTCCAAATAATGTCGGTGTTGCCTTTTCATGTGGTTTCTATTTTGGCTTTCTTTTGGAGATTTTATATCAAATCTGCATTCCCTTTGCACTGGTTACAGTATTGTCAAACCCACCCCCACCCAGCAAAGATCACCAGAAGATTCCATTCTCTGGTAATCATCTTGAGATGGAGGAAGAAAACTGTAGAGGAACAGGCCTGCTTCGATTTGCAGGCCCTGTTCCACCCTGCCCTCCAAGGTTTGCCCAGCACCTGGAGAGGCTTTTCACTCTCTCTGATAACCCGCCGCCACCACCTGACCTTTGTAAGGAATTGCCCTCTAGGAGGGTCAGGGCTCCCAGCTTCCCTTCCAAGTTCTGCAGCCTTGCCTCTGTGTCTCCCACTGGCCAGCGCCTAGTCACCACAGGGACTGTTTGCTGCCTTGTGTGCCCCTAGAGGAATAGCCAACTTGCCAACTGCCTTCCTCCCTCCTGGCGCTCCTTTTAAAATAGCATGACCAAGAGTGTGGAGGTCTGTGTGGTACAGAGAACCACTACCAACATCAAAAGTTATACAATATTCATTAAAAAGAAAATGTTCAGAACCATATTTTTACCACAGCACCAGACTGAGCAAGGGATTCAAAAGAAATGGGTAAAACAATATTCCTCTGTCCCTCTCTCTATACGTGCCCTATCAGCTGTTAAAATATAAGACAGGCTTCTTAGCTTAGAATGTTATAGATCTGTGCAGAGTTACCATTACCTTGCAGCTTCCTCTGGCTGTCTAGGCCAGCACATGGCAATAGCCTCCTCCTCCAGACCTCTGTTCTGTCTGCTCTGATAGACTCAGCAGCAGCAAAGAGCCCTTCCTCCTCACTTCCAGGTATTTAATCTTCTCCCTTTCCCCTCCCACTGACCCAGTCAGGCCAGATAACGGAAGTTTTTCCTGAAGTCTCCAGAAATTTCTTCCTGAAGTCTTTCTAGTCTTAATTCCTCCAAGTCTCTGTTCCCTGCTTGGGGGGAGGGGTGGCCTATCCAATTGTCTCTAGCTAGACCTATTACCATTTCTATGAAGGGTGGCTGAGGTAAGTCTGGAAAGCAATTAAACTGACTTCCCCTTTTCCAGCCTGTTTAGGGTTCCCATTCCCCAGGAGGAGGGGATGTTCCCCCCCTTTTGGGGGCTTTTGCCCACTGCCAACCAGCTGTCCAGTGGGAAAACCCTGCTTCAAGCAGCAACATCACCAACAAAATGACATCACATGGAAGTGATGTCATCATGTTGGGGGACATTGCACAGCAACACTCTGGTTTGAGAGCAAAACTCTATGGTTGGAGGGCAATCTTACCACAGAGTTTTGCCCTCAAACCAGAGCATCACCCTTCTGTGTGATGTCATCATATCAGCAACATTGCTGCTTGGGAGCAAAGACCCACCCCACTCCCAGAAGGCTCCCTCCCACCCCCCACCAGCGCATGGTGAGTACCTGGCAACCCTATGCCTGTTCTCTGCCCAGAGAGAGAAAAAACTATTAAAACTCAGAGTGAAGCTTTTGCTCATTTCAGACCTACAAAGAAAAAAAAATGCATATCTTCACAAAAGGGAAGAGCTTTTTGTGGACATTTTTGCACAGCATGATCCTCTCTTCAGTGCAGTGCTGATAGAGCTAATGCTAGGGTTGCCAGCATCCAGGTCACAGGTGATTGATTACAACTGATCTCCAGGCAACAGAGATCAAGTGCCCTGGAGAAAATGGCTGCTTTGGAAGGTGGACTCTATGGCGTTATACCCGACAAGTCCCTCCCCTCCCCAAACCTTGCCCACCTCAGGCTCCACCCCCCAAATCTCCAGGTATTTCCCAATCCAGAGCTGGTAAGCCTAGCCAAAGTAGACACAATTCCAGTCTTACAATGAGAGTCACTTTGGAAGTTTTCACTGACTTAAACAGTCTCTTATTTAGATCTAAATTGTGAATTGCTGGTCAATCAGTGCATCTATTTTTTCTATGAGTTCTCTTCGTGGACAGTTTTATGCCAGTGCCTTAGAATGTGGCTGAAATTCATCCAAACTGGGCTGGATTAACCATCAGGCTGTGTATGCTATGGACTGAGGCTCTAGAGTGGAAGCCAAAATTAAGACTCCTCATTTAGAAGTAATTTCTAAGAGTGTTTCAGTGCAGAGGGTGGAGTACACCTTCCTTGTTCCCTCCTTATGGTGGGTGTCTGTCTGTAAAAGTCTTCAGGGCGTAGACTACAGTAGATCTTTCTTTATCATATGAAAGTGGCTGCCACCATGTTCCTACTTTTAGAGACATTTTAGACATCAACCCTAGAGCATCAGCAGCAGAACAGTCACATGAATTTGTTAGAAGATCACTTGCATTATGTCTGTATAACTTTTTATGTATTTGCGTCTGAGGCTTTTCCTACCACCACTTGAGAACCGAGGGAACTACTACTGTGTGTCTGGAACAGACATTAGTCCAGCCAAATCTGTAGGAAGACAATAGATGAATGATGTGGTTCCTTTCTACGCTAGGGGTGCCACTTCCTGGGGCCTGGGCAATTCTTGTAACTAGGTCATTCACCCAACCAATGGGAATGTACTGGAGCATATGAAGCTGTCTTACACTGAATCAGACCATCAGGCTACCAATGTCAACCGGCCACAGCTCTCTAGGTTCTCAGATGAGGGTCTTTGATACTATCTTCTATGCATGGTGTCCTTTTTACTGGAGATGCTGGAGATTGGATTTGGGTCCTTTTGCATGCAAGCCGTTGCCCTGCCATTGAGTCCTGATGGCTCCTCCCCATAACAAGAACACACAAATCTGCCTTATAATAAATCAAACCACCGCTCTATTAAAGTCAGTCTTGTCCAACGCTCCCTCTAAGCTGTGGAGTCTTGTGAGCAAAATTTCTACTTTGTGAGCTACTGGCATTAAAGTTGTGAGCGAGCGATTTGACTACTGTGTTAATTAGTTTGCTCTGGAGCCATCCTTCCTGAGCTAAGACAAGAATGTGTGAGCTGGAGAATAAAAAACTGTGAGCTAGCTCACGCTAACTCAGCTTAGAGGGAACTCTGGTCTTGTCTACTGTGTCTGGCAGCGGATTTCCATGGTTTTAAGCAAAGGTCTTTGATGTCATCTATTACCTAATCCTTTCAGCTGATGGTGCCTAGAATCGAACCTGGGGCCTTCAGCATAGGGTTGCAAGGTCTCTTCTGGCAGCAGGAGACCCCCACCTCCACTGGGAGGTCTGGCAACCCAACTTCAGCATGCTAAGCAGATGCTGTGTTGAGCCACAGGGCCACACTAGATGTGACAGCATCCACAGGTTGAACACATGGATGACACCACCATTTTGAAATGCCACAGGGGCCTGAAAAGACGGCAAGAAGAAATAAGAGTACCTCAGCCCCAGTGTTCCCTCTAAGCTGAGTCAGTGTGAACTAGCTCACAGTTTTTTAGCCTCCAGCTCACACATTTTTGTCGTAGCTCAGGAAGGATGGCTCCAGAGCAACTTAATTTATGCAGTAGCCAAATCACTCACTCACATCTTTAATGCCAGTAGCTCACAAAGTAGGATTTTTGCTCACAAGACTCCATAACTTAGAGGGAGCATTGCTCAGCCCTCACATATTGTGGGCCTGATCAGGAACAGAGCCTTGTGACATTTTAAATCATTAATCATAAACATAAAAATCATTTTAAAAATTATAAACATAAAAAACACTTTAATAAAACCAGTAGAAGTGCCTCCATACATGGAATACATACAGAGCATACAACAGCTTTAAAACTAAATATCTGCATGCACACCAGCAATCTATGCTGACTGCATAGGAGACTTAACCAAAAAAAACCCTTTCTAAATAGGACAGCCTGCATGTTCTTCCGAAGACATGGATGGAGAGACCAGTGTGCAACTCCAAAAGCAGCCCATCACAGAGCATCAGTACAAGCATAATAAAATCCATGGAATGAGCCGCCACCATGTTAATCTCTGTGGTACAGAACTAGGGTTACCACCAGGTCTCCCCTGGCCACTAGTGGGAGATGGGGGGGCAAGGTTGCCAGATTCAGGTTGGAAAGCTCTTGGTGATTTGGTGGTGAAGCCTGGGGAGGACAGGGACCTCAACAGGGTACAGTGCCATAGAATCTGCCCTCTGAAGCATCCATTTTCTCCAGGAGGACTAATCTCTGTAGTCTGGAGATGAGCTGTAATTCTGGGGGGGGTCCCCAGGTCCCACCTGTAGGCTGGCATCCCTACAGGGAACTGAGAGGCCAGACTGACCAGAAGAACAAAGATGACTGCCACTGGTGCTCTTTCCTCTGACTTTACCACCTTCCAGTCTTCTCTCAACCCTCGGGCACCCATGATGTCACGCTAGAGGATGCCCGGGAGCTGCTGTGTCCAGAACAACGCACCATTCAACCAGACTGTTGAAAAAGCAACCGTTCACGGAAAACTGGAGTAGGCTGTCAACCTCTCCGAGGCAGCTCGTGAAAACGACTTTCGTTGTGCCGTGGTCTGTGATGGATTTACGGTGGTGTGCCCCATCTGCAGAAATGGCATCCAAGCTCCAGCTGTGAATGACTGGTGCATTCCAATCGCGCAATGTCTCCTCTGCAGGTCCCGTGACGTCAAGCTTCAAAGCCTTCTTGGCTGGATTCCAGGACCAGGGGCCCTTCTCCTCAGACTGAACATCAGCTCACTCCCTTGCCTGGGCCCCATGTCAGCCTGAGATTTCCTCGTTGGAGTGGCCATAAGGAGCAGGGAAGCGGCCCTATCTGCAACTGTCCTATCTGCAACACCTAGCTGATGAACTCTGCATGTACAAACATCCATCTACTGGGGGGGTGCATGTTTGTGTGTGTGCTGAGCACTGAAAACGGCAAGGACAGCGAGTCCACCACCACCACCAGCCCCCTCCTCACAAAGAGCCGGCTTCATGGCATCTACAGGCAGAGAAATGTGCACCTTCTTTAATGATCTATGGATCTGTAAGCAACACTTTGAGAGTTTGTGCTTTCTTTGGTCCAGATCCAAGGCAAAGTGGAAGCCTGCACATAATAAGCAACTGTTGAAAGTGAGAATTAGCAGCAGCCAATTCCATTTTCAGGGCTCTATGGCCCGCCGAAAACGCCATGCCTCTCCTTTTATGGAGGCTGGAAATCCAGGAGTTGGCTGGGTTACAGGACGGCCCAAAGCGGGGGCTGAATGTGCCCCCTCAGAATGAACAGGGGTGGGTCGTTTCTTCTGGCATGTTTCTAAACCAGGAGAGTAAGTGCTGCTTAACCGAGTGGGATTTCCATTAAATCGGTACTGATGTCCACATAAAGTATCGTGTTGAGTACAAATTGGGATTTTTCTTCACTTGCTAGGAAAGAAAAATTCAGCCGGGTGCTACACACGCACTTATATTAAATAGCAAAATCTCAGAAAGACAGTCTGAGGTCATTTCTTTTGGCACAAGTACCTGGTTTGTACCAAACACTTCTTAGAAAAAAGATTTGCTTGCATATCTGCAAAAAGCATTCTCAAGTCGGGCGGTTCCTTGGTCAGGAATGGTTTTACAGGGGTCAAATAATGCTTTGGGTACCCCCTTTGGCCAGGAGCAATCAACAGGCAGCTGTTCCACTGGGGACCACTAAGAAAACAATATAGATTCCAAGAGACCATTTGAAATGTGTGCAATATCCTTGGAATGCAGGAGGGTCAAGGAAGACGGTGCTCGCAATTACAGGGTATGGCTTGTAAGCACATTTGTTACGGCCAGCTCTGGGGATGAAGGCTTCCCTCGCTCTGCGGATCGCATAGGCCCCACATTCTCTTGCTGTTGCACTATTTCCACTGCATGACCCAGCCCAGAACAGCCTTTGATAGGGGATAATGACTGTCACAGAAAAGAGTAACTCTGCATTTATTTGCTTCACCATGCTGTCCCCCAGAATTAAATCCAAACTAATGGTGACCACATAAACTAAGAGTCCGATCAGACAGCTCTTTAGATCTGCGCGAAGCATGATTGCCTAATGGATCTAAAGTTAATGTCCAGACACAAACATCTGGGAAATGTCCCTCTTCCGTGGGCATCCCGTTTTGCCGCGCTTCGGAGCCGTACTTAAAAGATACCACTTTAAATCTGGGGTTTTCAGTTACCTGCGGGACAACTGCGGACTTTCATCCGTCTGATCGTTCCACCGGCACACAATCCTCTCATCGGGGTGGTCTGATGTCAGACCATCCCGAGCGGGCGCCATTTTAAAAAATCTCTACACATGCGTGGATCAACAAGGACGTGCTGTCACGTCTATGTGCATGTGCAAAAAGATTTTTTTAAAAAACCACCGTGCGCCTCCTTCAACAAGGACACGCTGTGATGCCTATGCACATGTGCAAAAAGTTTTTTTTAAAAAAAACAAACAAACCACTGTGTGCTCCTCCTTCAGTGGACACCATCTAGAGAATCCACAACAGAGGCAGCGCATGGTAAGGCAATTCCCCCGGGGAATGTCTGGTCATGCGATGATGGATTAAAAAGATCGGGATCAAATTTGAGCTGGCATAATGGTGGGATTAGCTGCCCGTCTGAACACACTCTAAGCTTGTTCTTCCTGTTTGGTCCTTGCATCTGTTAAACATCTTCATTATGTTATATGCTAATTTGCTGCTCACCCTCTACCTATATGTATGGACTGGCAACTTCCATTTCAATGTGTCTGAAGACGTGTGCATGCCCACGAAAGCTCATGCCATAAATAAAACTTTGTCGGTCTTAAAGGTGCCGCTGGGCTCGGATTTTGTCCTGCTGCTTCAGACCAACACGGCTACACACCTGGATCTATCTGCACGCCCTGGTCCTCTCTTCCCCATGAATGTTTTCGTACTGCAAAAAAATTGGTTCAGCACCATTGGCTTGTGAGTTTCCCTGCCCGGCAAGCAAAGAAATGGAGGGAGGGCAGGGAAATCTGCAATGCAGTGATATTATGAAACAGTACAGGGGAGAGAGGAGGAGGCCTTGGGGTGTTGACTATTATCGACGTATTGCATTTTCAGCCTGCCCTTCCTCGAGGGTTGGGGCTAGGAGATCTCCTGGAATTACAATTGATTTCCAGACTTCAGGGATCGGTTCCCCTGGAGGAAATCGCTGCTTTGGAGGGTGGGCTCTATGGCAGTGTACCCTACTGAGGCCCCTCCCCTTCCCCTTATTAAAATGTCTGTATCCCAGTTCAAGGCTGCTTACAATAATAGTTTTTACCAAAAGTAAAATAGTAATCCCCAAATCCCTCTATCTCCCCCCCTTAAAAGATTTCTGCCGTTCAACCCCCTCAAAAGCCCTGGCAAACAGGCAGACTTTGCAGCAGCTCCCGAAGAAGATCTCCAAGAAAGGTGTCAGGCAAGGGGACTGGAACATCCCAGGACTGTTTCTACCAGAGACTGGCTGAGCTTGGAGCTCTAGAACAAAAGCCCACCAGGACTCTGGAGGTGGCCAATGAGGAATTAATTGTTCTGACAATGGCCTATCGTTGGTAGTTGTTTGGGGAAATGGGTGGAGTTTGCATGCTATTTAAACAGGGCCATTGCCCTGGCTTTTCGCTTTTTGGTCTTGCTGAATCACTAATAAAAGAGAGGTGGTCACCAGGCTTGGGTTCGGGACCATCCATGGAACCCAGTATTTAACAGAGGGAATCCCCCTCACCTCTTCAGGGAGCCCATTCCATGGAGCCAGAGTTACAGTGGAAAAGGTGCCAGCTCTGGGTTGGAAAATACTTGGAGATTTGGGGGTGAAGCCTGGTGAGGGTGGGGTTTGGGGAGGGGAAGGTCCTCAGCAGAGCATAATGCCATAGACTCCACCCTCCAAAGCAGCCATTTTCTCCAGAAGAACTGATCTTGGTCATCTGTAAATCAATTGTAATTGGCGGGGGAATCTCCAGGAGGCACCTGGAGGTTGGCAACCCAGAAACTCCCATTGGTCTCTGATTTGATTCCAGCTGAAAAATTATGTGGCAAGAAAGACCGTGTCAGTGTCTCTGAACACACGTGTGCTTCTCCTATGATAAGTCCTCCCCCGCCCCCGCCGTGCCCCGAGGGACATGTTATGTCATTCCCTGATGGGTGGTAGACTGGAAATGCTGGAACGGGCCTTTGAAGGACTTAATATGTGCCTTAATTGCACGAGCCAGAAGAAACATGTCCCGCAGCTACTGAAGATGGAAGACTTGCTCCAGCAGAATAGCTTGAACCTGAGTGATTTAGCACCAGTTAAATCTGACAAATTATAGTAGCACTGACAGCTTTACAGTTTTGTCAACAGCAAGGCCCCACCTCATTCCAGGACTCTCCCGTGGAGAGCCTGGGAGTCTCCTGGCACCGTGGCCAAGTGTCTTTGCCACAAAGGGGTTCATCTCTGGCGGAGCCGAAATTATATATTACGAGGCTGCAGAAGAAATCGATGGAAAGGCACAGGAGGCTCTAAATCTTAAAGCTTCTTCCTAAACTTGAGATGCCCTTTTTTATAACATGGATCGGCTCCTGCTGTGGTACCGGTCAATTGTGCAGATCAAACAGACAAAAGTAGTCATGCCACGGTGATCAGATGCACTGGAAGCAACTGGTTGAAGAAGAAGAAGAAGAAGAAGAAGAGAAGAGAAGAGATTGGATTTATACCCCGCCCTTCACTACCCAAAGGTGTCTCAGAGCGGTTTACAAAATCCTTTCCCTTCTCCTCCCCACAACAGACACCCTGTGAGGTAGGTGGGGCTGAGAGAGCTCTTGACAGAAACTGCTCTTTTTCAAGAACAGCTCTTATCAGAACTACGGTTTGCCCAAGGTCATCCAGCCAGGTGCAAGTGGAGGAGTGGGGAATCAAACCCAGTTCTCCCAGATTAGAGTCCTCGCACTTAACCACTACACCCAACTGAGGGTTGCCGGTCTCCAGGTGGGGGCCTGGAGATTTTCCAGAATTGCAACTGATCTCCAGACCACAGAGATCACTTCCCCTGGAGAAAATGGCTGCTCTGGAAGATGCGGTCTGTGGGATTATACCTCACTGATAGGGTTGCCAACATCCAGGTGGTGGCTGGAGATCTCCCACAATTAAAACTGATCTCCAGGCGTCAGAGATTGGTTTACTCAGAGCAGATGGCCACTTTGGCAGGTGGATTCTATGCTGAAGTCCCTCCCTTCCTCAGGCTCCACCCCCAAATCTCCAGGTATTTCCCACCTTGGAGCTGGCAACCCTGAATAAGGATGCCAGGAAAAGACCTCCCAACAATTTACCTGGATTGGAGGGGAGTAAAGTCCTGGCGGTAAAACCATACCGTTTTTGTGAAATGCTAGAGCGTCCCGCTGTGTCACTTCCAGTTTAAACTGAAAGGGGCGTAGGCCTGCTGGTGTGACAGGACCTGCCCCCAATTCCTCCCGAGTTGCTGGCTGTAACCTGGCACTGTTACGCTGAGGTCCCCTCAAACTGCAACATTCCCCAAGCTCTACCCCCAAATTTTTCAGGAATTTCCCAGCCTGGAGTTGACAATCCTACTCATCTGTTTCCGTTAATCTGTGTGGCGGTGCCTCAAGAGTGTGAAAGCCTTCACTGCAGTGTAAATGGGCAAGAAGGGAGTGACATAAATCCCATCAGGCACTACTGTCAGCCTTGCTATCTTCTCTAACAATGCTCCACACATTGCTGGAGGGCCAGGCCAGGCCAGGCAGGGTTGCCAGCCTCCAGGTGGGGCTTAGAGATCTCCTGCTTTTACAACCAACCTCCAGCTGACAGAGATCAGCTCCCCTGGAAAAAATGGCTGCTTCGAAGGGTGGACTCTATGGCATTGTGCCATGCTGAGGCCCCTCCCCTCCCTAAACTCTGCCCTCTCCTGGATCCACTCCCAAAAGTCTCCAAGTATTTTCCAACCCAGACCTGGCAACCCTCAGGCGAGGTAGGATTGCCAACCTCCAGGTCTGCCCTAAGGCCAGGAAAGGAAAGGAAATTTGCTATTTGGGGGGAAGGACCCCCTCCCCCAATCCTTCACCTGCAGAAACTGCCTAGGGGCATATCCCTGTTTCCTTTGCCTCAGGGAGCCATCAAATAACATCAGTTGAGTTCAAACCAATCTGCCCGAAACAGCAGCACAAGAGGCAGAGACCACCATGTTTCATCAGCTTGAGCACATGGAAGGTTGAGAATGAATGTTGACACAGAAAGGTGGGTGACAGCACAGTGGCTCTTTTACCGTTCAGTGGCCCTTGGCTGTCATAAACAATGAGCACTGGAAGCAAAGCTATGCAAAAATTAAGTTGGTGAGTCAAAAACCGAAATGAAGGGACACTGCAAATTTGTGAGGCATCCCTTGTATTGTCTGGAGTTGATTTTGTTTTTTTAATGTCAGGGACAATCCTTTAAAGAGCCCTGTTAAGGAATCCTTGTGACTCTGCCATAAGCAAAAGTAACCCTGTGAGAAAGATTCTGCCACAGGTGCTAGTAGGTACAGGCCATTTGCTAGGATCTCTTGCCAGATCTATTGGGCTCAGGATTGCTTCCTCTCACTGATAACCCTTGCTGCTTGCTTCTGTTCCAAGCAGCAATGGGAGGGAAAAAAACCCTGAATGCTGGTGTCACATGCAGGGCAATGTCATTGCCAAGGAAAAACCGATGTGACGTTGTTAGATATGAGACTCAGGCAGCAATTCTTGGAACAGTGAAATCAGCGTTATTTACAGAGGTTAAGGCAAGATAGAACGACAGCAAGACTAGGGAGCAACAAGCTCCTTTTTAAACAGTCGGGGCTTGCAAAGCCACGCCCATATGTACAGTAAGGACCAATCATATCACAGACATAAAGACCAATCATACTGTTTCCCTCCTACACATATCTTGTTTCCTGACTGGACAACTTCGCAGAGTGTCCAATCAGTTTGTGTTGTTCAGGTTACAAGGTTTCAATGGGAGCTGGAATCAAGGTCCTTCTATTTATGTTTCTCCATACATAAGACATCTTGTTGCTCTAGGAATTGGCAGGAACTCTATGGTTTTACCATAGGTTTTCCAGGGATTCCTACAGCAAGATGATGCCACTTCTGTTTTTCCCCAGAAGAGGCATCAAGAAGACTCATGAGCTGCCACTTCACCCCAAGTCCCCATCTCCCAAGCTCCCTCCAATTGGGTCTCCTCATTGTCCTAAGTGAGCTGATAGAGAGGCATACCCCTGATGCTCTCTCATAGTCACCTATTTTACAGAATGGTCCTTAGTAGTGGTCAAACCATCTCCAAGAAAGCTCAATCACTACTTCTGATTTTGTCACTGAGGAACTCTTGGTAAACTTCTAAGTTACCCAAAGTCCCCTGGAACACAATTTTAGAAACCTGCTGCTTTCAAATAAAAGAAGAGGAGGCATTTATACACCACTTTTCTCCACACAAAGGAGTCTCAAAGTGGCTTACAATAGCCTTCCCTTCTTCTCCCCACAGCAGGCACCTTGTGAGGTAGTAGGGCTGAAAGAGTTCTGAGCGAACTGTGACTGGCCAAAGGTCACCCAGCAGGCTTCATGTGGGGGAATGGGGAATCAAACCCAGTTCTCCTGATTAGAGTCTGCACAGTTCACCACTATACCACCAAGCTAAAAAAGCTTCCCTGCCACTATCAGGAGAAGAGTCAGAGTCACACTGCCTTTAAAAATTAATAAAAACTAATATGGATCGTTGCCTTTTCCTCCCTGCCCCCATAAGGTTCCTCTGTGTGGGGCATCCCATTCCCATGTAGCCACAAGGAACATCATGCATGGCAGTTCCCATCTGTGGCGAGTGACGTTTTTGTAAAACAAATATTGGCACATGGTACCACAACATCTGCTATCTTGCAAAACCCAAACCCAGCCTCCTCTTTTCCTTTGTCCTTCAAGTAGTGTGTAACCTCACTGGTGCTGCCAAGTCCACTGCCTCCGCCCCGCTCTGTTTGCACATGGTCCCAATAAAATCCCTCAGATATGCTTATCTTTGAGGAAAGAGGTTTTCATTAGAGGACTGGGAGCGGAGGAACCGCAACATGCTGGAATATTTACTGTTTACTTGGAGTAAAGAGGCTTGGCAGACATTTCCAAAAGTGCATGTTAGTTAAGAAAGCCAGATTGTCAAGTAGTTTGGGCAGAGGAGAGGCAAGGAGGTGCAAGATTGCCTTGAGAAATTTTGCAGGTTTTATTGAAAACAGTGTGGGATTCCTTCAGTATATTTTGGAAGTTTCATGTGAGAGGGAACCTCTAAATCTATACTGTAGGTGAATCCTGACGGCAGCTTTGGGACATGTACAAGCCACAAGAAACGTCACGAAGGCCAGTGACTTTCACGCCTTAGCTAGCAGGTATTTGAGCACAGATCTCTAGTCAAAGGTTGACACTCCAATCAAGGGTTGCCAGCTCTGGGTCGGGAAATACCTGGAGATTTGGGCGGGTGGAGCCTGGAGAGGGCAGGGTTTGGGTAGGGGAGGGACCTCAGCAGGGTACAATTCCCTACAGCCCAAAGCTGCCATTTTCTCCTGGGGAGCTGGTCTTGATCATCTGGGGATCAACTATAATAGCGGGAGATATCCAGGAACTACCAGGAGGTTGGGAACCCTACTCTAATCGCAACATCACACTGGCTCTTAGAGGCACTCTGCTTTACAATCAGGGCAGCTCTGACATAAGAAAAAGTGGTTACAACTACGGCCGTCTTGCTGAGCATGACCTGGGGAAAGAACAGGACGCTGCCCACTTTGCCTGCTGACTCAGCTCTTCAGATACCCTCCCCAAAGAAGCCGCTCCAGCGTGGATCTGCAGCCCACATTTTCCACAAAGAATTCCACAAAGAATTCCACGGAGACCAGGTTCTGCTGAGCTTGAGACTTCATCCATTGGAAGAAGACAAAGCCATCTATGGACAGGCAAGATAAGGAGTGGACCGGAGGGGACAGGCGCTGCAGAGGAAGGCCTTTGGAAAGCAGCTGCTTCTTCCTTCAACAATTAAGAATCCCCCTTTCAAAAAGCTGCCTCTGCAAGCAGGGTTGCCAACTCTGGGTCAAGAAATTCCTGGAGATTTTGAGGGTGGAGCCTGGGGAGGGTTTGGGGAGCAGAGGGGGCCCAGGGGGGTATAATGCCATAGCGTCCCAGGGGAACTGATCTCTGTCAGCTGGAGATCAGTTGTAATTCTGGGAGCTCTCCGGGCCACACTTAAGAGGCTGGCAACCCTGTCTCCAAGGGCCTGCCTCTCCCCTGCCTGTGAGGCCCTCCCAGCTGTGCATACAGCTCTGACTTGGGCAAAGTACTGGCTTGCCAGTTTCCCACTCCAGCAGGGGACATACCTCCCTTGGTCCCTGTTTTTTGGCACCACTCCTGCAGCCAGCGGGAAGAAAATAATACTTTAAAAACTGCCATTGTGTGCCAGTGTGACATCACATCCAGGGAAACCCGGAAGTGACATCAATCTGCTCTAGGAATTGCCAGAAACTCTATAGATTCCTGGAGACAAGATACTTCATGTCCAGGTTTTCTCAGAAGTGATGTCATGCTGTCACCCCACAGCAGCCCCCATAGGGCTGCCAGGCCCCCCCACCCCAGTGGAGGCAGGAGTCCCCCGCCGCTAGGCCTTACTGCCCCACCGTCAATCAGCTGGCTGGCAGGGGAGATTTACCTGGAAAAAGAGCGTAGCCCAGGCAACATTGCAGCGACATATCTGAGTCACTTCCCTCAGGGCAACGCTCTGCTTCTTTGGGCACAAACACTTCTATGGCAGAAACCAAATTTACTGTAGACTTTTTGCCCAATTACCACTCTCACCCCGATGTCACTGTGTGATGACATCACTTCCTAATCACATCAGAAGTGACGTAGACATGTCGCTGCAATGTCATCTGGGCTTCCCTCCCACTAAGTACCCCCATCCCCAGCCAGTTGCCAGGAGGGACCTGGCAACCTGACCCCCCCATGTCCCCCCCCCCACCGACTCTAGCAAAGTAAGATCAAAATAGGTTAGTTTGCTTGGTAATGATTGACTGTTAATGGTCGTGACTACCTAATTCAGGAGGGGCCACATGCGGCTCTTTCACACATATTGTGCAGCTCCTGGCAGGGCAGCTGGGGAAGCAAAGGGGAGGCATGCTGTTCCTTCCTTCCTTCCTTCCTTCCTTCCTTCCTTCCTTCCTTCCTTCCTTCCTTCCTTCCTTCCTTCCTTCCTTCCTTCCTCCCATCTATTTGCTTCCTTCAGGGCCGGCTCCAGGTATTTCTGCGCCCTAGGTGGGCGCAGATCCCAACCTCGTGGTTGGGCCTGGAGACCCAGCCATGCCGCCCCCCCCTCCTCTTCCCCCCCCAGGGAAGAGGGGGAGGGCGGGCAAACTGTGCCCCGGCTGGGCGCTCTGCAGCGGCGGGCAGCAGCAGGGAGTCCCCGCTGGCCGCAGCCACCTCCCCCCACCAGGAAGGAGGAGGAGGGCGACTTGCGCCCTAGGTGGGCGCTTTTCGGCGGCGGCAGCAGGGAGATCCTGCTGGCTGCCGCCGGCCTCCTCCTCCTCCCCCCCATGGAGGAGGGGGAGGGCGACTTGCGCCCTAGGTGGGCGCTTTTAATTTCGGCGGCAGCGGTGGCAGCAGCAGGGAGATCTTGCTGGCCGCCGCAGGCCACCTCCTCCTCCTCCCCCCCAGGAGGGGGAGGGCAACTTGCGCCCTAGCCAGGCGCTTTTCCACGGCGGCAGCGGCAGGCGCCCGGTTAGGGCGGCAGGGGGACTTTTCGGCAGGGGGAGCGGGGCACCATTTGGTGCCCCTGAGGCCGGGCGCGCCCTAGGCGAGCGCCTAGTTTGCCCAATGGGCGATCCGGCCGTGCCTTCCTTTGTTTCTCTCTCTCTCCCCCATCTCTTTCATTCTTTCTTTCTACCTCTCTCTCTCTCTTAGACAAATAAATATCATTATCAATATCTGCTTTTGTTATGTCTTAACTGTGAACACTGCCTATACTTTGCCATGTAAAGCTTGATTCTTAGTACTGGATCGTAAGATGTAACATTCCTATTGGCCATTCCTATGGAATTGTATTAAGCAACCAATCACCGTGTAAATATGTGTTTGAGAGGGAACAGACCCGATTGGTCTTTATCTCTGTTATACCATTGGTCCTTAAGTTATCTATGGGCGTGGTTTTGACAGCCCGGACTGTTTAAAAGAAGGAGCTGTGCTCCACTTGTGCCGTGTGTTGTTGTCTGATCGTCTTGTTGCCATTATAATAAAGCTGAATCACTTACTGAAAACACTGCCTCTTGTTGAGTTGCATTCTTTAACAGCTTTTACTCCTTTTCTTTGTATTTTTGGCAGTCTCCTTTAATGTTAATAAAAAGCAAATTTGCATTTTTTTAAATAAAAACCTGTGTGTGATATTTGTCCATGGCTTGCGGCTCTCACACATCTGATGTTTATTCTGTGTGGCTTTTACGTTAAGTGAGTTTGGGCACCCCTGACCTAATTCATGCTTGTCAGCAAATGGTTTACATAGCAGTTGCATACCTAAAGGAGGTGAAAGTCCCACGGGCTAAACTGAGGCCTGTCCTAATTTAACATTAAATTATCCTTCCCCTCCCCTCCAGTTTACAGGCCTGAATCTGATCATGCGAAGAGGTCCTATATTCTTTGAATTCTGAAACGCTGAAACAATGACATGCAAATGTAATGCAATCAAAGCAAGTCAGCACCGGAACAAACAGAAGTGAGTGGACTCACCAGGATGGCCATGAGACTTGACCGGTCTGTCCAAAGGGTAAGCAAATAGGGTTGCCAACCTCCTGGTGTAGTCTGGAGATCTCCTGGAATTACAACTGATCTCCAGGCTACAGAGATCAGTTCCCCTGGAGGAAATGGCAGCTTTGAAGGGTGGACTCTATGGCATTATACCCTGCTGAGGCACCTCCCTAAAAACCACCCGACTGAGGCCACCCTCAAATCTCCAGGAATTTCCCAACCTGGAGTTGGTAACCCTGTCATCCTGTAAAGTAGGCCTGCACTGTGTCCCTCATCTGGGGTAGATTGTCTTGGGCAACCTTCTTTGAGCCGCTCTTAATACTTTCCTTTTGATCCTGTTGGTTTAGAACATTGAAGTGTAACTTTCCGAAAAACAACACAGCTGGGCTGAGATCTGAGCGTATGGATTTCCTGAAATCCCACTTTCTTTTTATCACACACTCAAGGAGATTATTTCATTTGCCTTTCCCCGGCTGGGTGCAGCTGTTGCAGGGACAGGTTTTTTGTAAAGCAGAGGCTGATGGCACTCCTTCCACTTCAGCCTCTGCCGAGCTTTCGCTTGATCCTTCTTTTGTGAAATCCAAACCCAGGGCTAGCCTTAGATTTCAACCCTACTGCTAAAGTCTTTAGGCTTGTTGGGCCTGGCTGGAATTCCATTGTAACTGTATCTTTTGGTTTCATCTCTGGGCAGTCTGAATAATGCTGGGAACACAGGGCTGTTGAAAATACTGCCATCAACACGCTGCCAAGCAGAGATCCAGCGTAACAATGGCTCTGTTTGTCTTGGGATGGTGGGTACAACATACTGGGTCGCAAGGACTCCTGCCAAAACCTTTGCCTGGAACTGTGAGCAGAGCTGAAGCAGACTTTCCTAGCAGAGTGTTTGGGCAGGAGATCCCTACTGTTGGTTTCTGGTTGTACTGTAGATGAAGAAAACCCAGGCAAAAAATAAATTAAAAAATCAGTGAGGGGAAGCAAGGTTTGCCCCGTTTCTTTCCTGAGAACACTTCCCCCCTATTTTACCACTGGGGGGAAATGGAATTTGGGGAGTATAATGTTTAACTTGATATCCAAAGGTATTGTTATGACTGTGTGGGATTGCTTTTGTGCAAATAACACACTCTCTTTTGTTTACTACAAAAATTGTATTTACTGTTTTCAACTGTATTTTGTCCTACTTCACAGATGACCAAAACTAAGATACATGTGCTAAGGTAACACAGGGTGCAGTAGTTTGCAATTCTCTGACTGTTGTACTGAGTGTAGTAGTAGTAGAATTTATTATGGTCGCTAGACCAGCCACATATATATAGTTAAAGTTTTTAGAAACATACAGAGTACAAAATATACAAAGTTGTACTGAGTGTATTTGTGGTTTTGATTGTAGAAAAGAAAGGCATTTATATTTATAATTTTTATAAATATTCCACTTTATATTCTACCTCAGTTGTACATGACTAGGACTAAGACCCATTGCGGAAAGAAATACAATCGGCTCTAGAAAGAGGCTTCAGGTGAGTGTCCTAGCTGTGGTGTGGGGAAGGGGAAAATAGAGAGAGGCAAGCCATGTTTATTTCCTTCTGCTTAGCTATAAGGCAGGGCTGTCCTGCCTTATAGTCATTTTGCTGCCCCAAGTGGGTAGTATGGGAGGAGAGCCGCATGGTAACAGGTATGGTTCCTTCCATCCTTGACTTATGTTGATTTGGGGTTATGCAGTGGCAGCTAAGGTAGAAAAGCACCTCCTCCTATGCCATGTTTTCTGGGTTTTAAGGGTCTGGAAAGCGAGTTCCATAGCCAGTTATAGGGTTGACAACTCTGGGTTGGGAAATACCTGGGGGTAGAGCCTGGGGAGGGCAGGGTTTGGGGTGCGGAGGAACCTCAGCAGGGTATAATGCCATAGAGTCCACTGCCCAAAGCAGCCATTTTCTCCAGGAGAACTGATCTTGGAGGCTGGCAATATGAAGAGGAGGGCCAGGTTTGTTGAAGAACTTCAGTGAGGTATAATGCCATAGAGCTCACCGTCCCAAGCAACCATTTCCTCCATGGGGACTGATCTCCGTGGTCTGGAGATCAATTGTAATTCAGAGAAATGTCCAGGCCTTCCCTTTCCCCCCAGCCTCTTTCAATTCCAAAGCTGCTTCCTGTTTAACATTTTAACTGATTAATAGTTTAATTGACTCCCTGCTAATGCCCCACAGCCTCTTGGGACTCCCAACTTGGGAGCTGTAGTTCTAATTCCCTTTGCTATGGTTGCAGTAAGGCCAGCTGAGAACTACAACTCCCGAGGTGCAATACGTGAAAAGTGGGGGTGTAAGAATGGTGGAGCCGATGGGAGGGCTAATAGGACACCAAGGCAGCTTCCCCAGTGACCAATGGGAGAGTAGGTAAATCGCCGCCAGCATGGCTTGCCTTTCATATATATAGGATGCAATTTCCCCACAGAATTCCATTTCCTACCCTCAAAGAAAACCGGGGGGGGGGGCAGCATTTTCCCCTGTGGCTTCAAAATTTCTGGATGTTTGACATCTCTATGGAGACAATGGCGAAATATAAGGAGGCCAGTCTACCTCTTCAGGCATTCTTTCTCACATTGAAAAGTTCCAACCAGTTAATACAATTTATTTATTTTTATTTATTTGTTAAACTTTTATCCCACCCTCCCGGCCACACTGTAATTAGCTCTACACAAGCTACCGCTCCAAATGGATTCGCTACTCGGAAGATCTAAGGCCAGAACTCAATTTTTATTGGAGATGCATGGCTGCCACTGAAAATGGCAACCTTGCAAGTCGTGCTCTCTTCCCCTCTCCCAGTAATGTGATGTTATCCTGCCATGACTTCTCCCAATCTGTGACCAATGGAGTGAAGCAAGAATGAGGTCACAGTGCCATGACATCACATACTCTAAACTACTAAAGTTGTATGTGGGGAGAGAAGAAGCTGACATGGAACGAACGGTGCCCTTTTTCATTTCTTTTTTGCTTTGATACATTGTCCTTGTGGGCCTTTTCATTCCACCCTTTGCCATTGCTGTTGTTTCCATTTTTATGCCATTTATATGTTGTATCCCACTTACACATAATTGCTACACAAACGACTTTGGAAAATGCATACATTTTGCCAGGAAAATTCATCACAAGGAAATAGAAAACTCCCTTCCTGCTCCCGTTCTGCCCTGCCCTTGGATTTGGCCATATCTCCATCTCTTGGACATTTCCCTTGCCTTTCCTCATGCTCACCCACAATGTGTCAGTATGCCAAGCCTTATCCATGACATAACAGAGAGTGTCCAGATCATGCAGTGTGTTCAGTTTGCAATCCAGTCGAGGACTTTCTCTTCGGAAACAGCTTCCCTACATCTCTCCCTTGCTTCTGTTGGTGGAGTGTGCAACATGCCACAAATAGCATATTGGCGGGCCACCTCTTAAGCTGTTTAACTCCCACCCCGCAAAAAAATGGCTGGGGGAAAAAAAGAGTTTAGGTCATGACGCAAGAGACCAAAACCTCTTTTGCCAAACCGAATACTTGCCGAGAACAGATTCATTCATCCTGTTTTAATTTAGCCAGTTCAAATGGCTAACAACAACAACAAAAAACCCTAGATCCAATGTCCTCTCTGATTTGCGAGAAATCGTCTCTTAAGTGTTTGTTCATCGAAAGGGCCAAACAAAACAGACACGGTGCCTGTACAAAAGAACGAACATGCAAGTTCTGATTGGTGGACAATGATTCATGTGATGACAGAACTCAATTATTTAGGAAATGAATCATGGCCAGTTAGACCTAGTTAATCAAGGGGAAGTTTTCTTTTCTCTGGAGGCCTCTGCAGAGCTCATCAGTGCCTGACAAGGAGAGTATAGCTAGCATCCTTCGGCATTGACATCCATTGATACTTGGGACGTGATTTAATTTTAAACACGCTGGCCTCCAACATGAGGCCAGAGAGGGAATTTAGGAGAGGAGACTCCGGGGCACGATCTGGTAGGTTATGGATGGAGTAAGTATATGAGTCAAGCCTGTGGCAGTTTGGCAGGTTACAGATGGAGCCTGGCAGAATCGGAGGTTTGCCGGATTTTCCATTCCTAATCCTGGTGAAGTGACAGAACCCGGCCAGACAAATAAATTATGAGCTAATTAGTGTGTTGCTTGCTGCCTACAGCTTCTAGGGGGCATTCCTTCCCTGTGGTTTTGTCAGCCGCCTCGGGCGTTAGGTTAAACGACACGTGGTCCTTATTGATTCCTCTCCAGAAAGCTTAATACCACCGAAGGACCTAGAAACTCTTAGTCAGGCCCGTAGCCAAGGTTTTTTGTTTTGTGAGGCATATTTTTTTCTTGTAGAGCAACCATGATAAGGGAGTGAAGGGCTTTGTAAAAATAATAAGTTATATCTATGGATATATGTACCAGTACCAATGCTGCAAAGGAGCTGCGGTGGCTCAAGTGGTTAAGACGCTGAACTGCAGGCTGTGGAGGGTCAGTAGTTCAGCAGTTCGAGACCCGGGTGCCGCAAGACGGAGTGAGCTCCCGTCTCTAGTTCCAGCTCCTGCCAACCTAGCAGTTCGAAAGCAAGAAATTGCAAGTAGATAAATAGGTACCACTTCGGTGGGAAGGTAACAGCGTTCCGTGCGCCTTGGTGTTTAGTCATGCCGGCCACATGACCACGGAAACGTCTCCGGACAGCGCTGGCTCTTCGGCTTTGAAACAGAGATGAGCACCGCAACCCTAGAGTCAGATTCGGCTGGCTTTCGAGCAAGGGAACCTTTACCTTTACCAATGCTGCATGTGATCAATACGCCAGAAGTAGCTAGGTTATACATAAATAACATGCAAGTATGCTGAAGCATGCAAGGCTGTATGTTGGTGCAGCATTCAGAAGACATCTAAATTTCTGTTTTACGACACACACACACCCCATATCCACCCAGCTCGGCACCTCTGCCCCCCCACCAGCCCTTCTCAAGGTTGGTTTCGCTTAAGAATCAAAACCCTATGAATCCTCCCTTCCCTCCAAGAGACCAAGCCACCTGTTTCCTTCCCCACCATGCCTCTTGTGGGGCATGGCTGTAAATTAAAGGGCCGGGCCCCCAAGATGCCCCACTGTGGCTCTGGGCCTGCCCTTGGTCTGTAGAAATGGCTTCAGGACTCACAGCCGGGGACAGGATCGATGACCCCATCAGTGTTGGGCTTTGGGGCGGAAATTTAGAAGCCCAGCTCATAAGCTCAGAAGAGGAGCTTCCAAGAGCAAGCTGCATCTTTGCTTTGGAAGGATGCACAGGGCTATTTTTGGGCAGGAACGCACAGGAACGGAGTTCCGGCTGGCTCCTGAGTTGGCCACGCCCAGCAGGAACTCATGAGCATAACAGGCCACATCCCAACAGCAGAAACTCATTAGGATTGGCTACCTTAGGGGTGTGTGGCCTAACATGCAAAGGAGTTCCTGCTCCAAAAAAACCCCTTGGGTTTTGACAACAAACAAGGTAAACAGAATAAGAAGCAAAAGGTGGGTGTGGCTGGATGACCACACTCCTGGTGACATGGGGGTGTGGGTTAATAGGCTAATGAGTTTCTGCTGTTCAGTGTGGCCTGTTATGCTCATGAGTTCCTGGTGGGCTTTTTCTACAAAGAGAGCCCTGAGGATGCATAACCACATAACGGTGCCTGGCTGCAATGCACTGTGGCAAAAGACTGTCAGTCTATACCTGGAGCAGTGTAGCCAGTTCAGGTGTGCTAACAAACCGATAGAACTCAGAACAATATTAAGATGTCCAGGGCAGCAAGATGCTTCTTCTAGGGTTTTCTCGAATGTTCCAGACACTGAAAGTTTACTGGAAGACCTCCTTAAAAGTCTAGCGCAAGTGTAGGGTGTTCTAGTCAGGGGAGTCTAGGGCAGTGTTCTGCGTTACTTCAAAAACAAGACAAGCTATCCAAACCCCTTCTATGGAGGCGGGATCCTCTAGAGGAATTTGGCAGTGGACTCACATTTTTAACATCCATTTCAGGGCCTTTTCCTCCCCTGTTCCCTACTGATTTATGCTTCGCAGAGTTTTATCTAAGCTGCTGCTGCATTTCTTCTCCCTATGATTTATCTCACTTTCTACCCGTCCAGAAAATACATGCATTTCAATTTAAGTCAGCAGGCAAAGCCAGTGGGAAAACACGGCCCTTCTGCTCCAGGAGTCAGGAGACAGCTTTCCATCAGGCACTCAGCCTGGAAAAGGGCTTTCTGCTCACAAACCAAAGCACTTCATGGGGGTGCCGTGCTGGGTTCTCCATAGCGAAGAGTGGATCTTTCTGCTCCGGTTTCTTGCTCCATTTGCCAGGGCTTCGGTCAACAGTTCTGGCTCTCCGCTTTTCACTGTTGCCTTATGTCGATTTGCTTGCATTGTTTACCACACACTGTAGGGTTTTTATATGCAATTGATCTACACTCTGTGAGCCCTGGGTGCACATTAGGGTTGCCAAACTCCAGGTGGCGCCTGGAGATCTCCCACTATAGCAATTGCTCTCCAGATGACCAAGATCAGTTCCCTTGGCTGCTTTGGAGTGTGTAGAGTGACATTATACCCCACGGAGGTCCCTCCGCTCCCCAGGCTCCACCACCAAAATCTCCAGGTATTTCCTGATCCAGAGCTGGCAACCCTGCATACACCCAGTTTGGTGTAGTGGTTAAGTGCGCGGACTCTTATCTGGGAGAACCGGGTTTGATTCCCCACTCCTCCACTTGCACCTGCTGATGTGACCTTGGGTCAGTCACAATCTCTGGCACAGCTGTTCTCTCAAGGACAGTTTCTGTCAGAAGTTCTCTCAGCCCCACCTACCTCACAGGGTGTCTGTTGTGGGGAGGGGAAGGGAAAGGAGTTTGTAAGCCACTCTGAGACGCCTTTGGGCAGTGAAGGGCGGGGTATAAATCCAAACTCTTCTTCTCTTCTTCTTCTAATGCTTATTTACTGATGTACCAACAACACTGAAAAATTAGTGGGAGGTAAAGAAACAGAAAATCACATGAAAATTGAGATGCATGATTCCCACAAGGGAGTTCAGTCCCCAGCATCTCCAATTAAAAGGATCAGGTAGCAGGTGATGTGGCACACCTCAAACTGAGGCCCTGGAAAGCTGCTGCCAGTCTGAGCGGGCAGTCCTGGCCATGTGGTCTGACTCAGGATGAGGCACCATGGCACCCACTGGCACCTTTCTGGGTGCCCCCCCCCAGCATCTCCTAGTGAAGTCTCAAGTTCATGTATTCAAAGGCCTCGGGATGTATGGATTTATAACTTCTCTGCTTCAGTTGTTGGGTCTTCGAGCAAGGGAGAATATGGAAAGGCCTTGCTGGGCACCCAGCAGTTTTCAGGTCGTCCTCATTCCTTTACCTAGCTGTTGCAGCACATATAAGTGTTTCTACTACTGACACCAAGGCTGGTTTTGCAGCTGATATGTATGACACGTAGGCAGTTCTCAACAAAAGTGATTCAGCTTTTAATAGTGATTCAGCAACTCAGAACAGCTCAGAACAGGCAACCAAAACACAGAGCAACGGGCTCTTATTTAAAACCGTGCGAGCTAGCATAGCCACGCCCATGGTCCGGTTAACAACCAATAGTAATTCAGAGATAACATCCAATCACTTTGCTTCCCTCCAGCACAATCCTTGTCCCCTGATTGGCCTGCTACACAGAGTAGCATTGCCATTTAGGATACCAGCATGTCAATGGGGATGTAATCCAAGCTCAGGACATAACAGCGGCGGCTGCCGTCATACACTGAGATGCAAGGAAGCAAATCTGGGATTTTGTAAACTCCAAGTGTGCACATGGTCACTGAGCAAAGTGTCCTGCCAAAGATGGTTGCCTTTGTTTTGAAGAGCTGGAATTCCTCCTTTAAAAACATTTAAAATTAGTAGAGCTGAAAAATGCTTCCCCTCTGAGGGGATTTTTTTTTTTTTTTGTCAACACCTCTTGCAAATCATCATTTACATCACCGTCACTTGGCCTTTAATCACCACTGCCCTCAATTGCCTTCAGAGATTTCGTTATATAACCAAATCTGATTCACCAGATAGTATTGTGACATCATCTTCAGATCTCTGATTGGCTTGAATTATTCATGCCATTATCTAATCAAAATGCTGTCAGGAAAAATTCTCTGCCATTGGATTAGTTTGTCTCTGCACAGAATCCAGAGTACAGAACATTTAGTACCACTGTGTAGCTTTTTCTTCTTATGGAAAAGTCTTGCGCCAAGTGAGTGCTGTGTTACCTGCGTAGAGGCCAAATGGTACTATTAGATTAATCAAAATGGCATTTCTAATTAGTACTGTCTTCCCCTGGGGGATGCTGTACTTGAGCAGAATGACCCGAAGTTTGTGGTTCAGCTGCCCTGGTTGCTATATTTTACAATTTGATGAGCCTCAGAGAGACATAAAGAAATTCTTTGGGACATCTGTTCCCAATACTTCTGTGTTCATCTTTATTGATGCTGTGTTTTTCAATTTATTTAGTTGCTCAGTGGAGTGAGTGACACACCCTTTTTAGGAATGCTGCTACCCAAGAACAGCGAACCACATTGTTCAAATCTGAACAGGAATAAACAGCTTTAAAAGGGGATTCGATAGATTCATGGAGGATAAACCTATCAATGGCTACTTCGCCGTGTTGACTGAGGGGGAACCTCCACGTTCAGAGGCACTAGTCCTCTGAATCCCAGGGCTGGAGGATGGCATTGGGGGAGGGTCTCAGCCTCTACATCCTGTTGTTGGCCATCCAGAGGAACTGGTTGGCCACTGTGTGAGACAGGATGCTGGACTGGATGTACTACTGGTCTGATCCAGCAGGGCTCTTCTGATGTTCTTATGAATAGGTTGGTTTTTGTACCCAGTTAAGGGACGTTTCCTGATTGGTTAAACAAATGAAGTTGGAGAAGAGGGCAAACCCTGATTAAATACTATGGACCATCCGCTGTCTGATATTGTGTGCTACTGGGGGGGAAATATAAAATGACAAATGCTAATGTTGTTGAATATCCATTTTTTGCATGCCCCAAGAAAATCTGAAAGAGAGCCAACACGGTGTAGTGAATGGTACATTGGACCAGGGACAGCCAGGTTCAGATCCACGCTCTGTGAAGCTGATCAGGCCAGTCTGTTTTTCTCAACCTAGCCTACTTCACAGAGTTGTCTTGTAGGTAAAATGGAAGAAGCAAAAAACCATGTGTGACACCCTGAGTTCTCTGGAGGAAGAGAGGAATACAAATATGATAAATAAATACTTGGAGAATATTCACTGTCCAAATCTACAGAGGGGCTTGCTTGAGGACCTTTCCTCTTTAGCTTCCCATCAGCCCTTTTTGTAGATGTACAGACTCTGAGCTTCAGGCATGGCAGCAATGTGTAGGGTTGCCAACCTCCAGGTGGTGGCTGGAGATCTCCCACTATTGCAATGGATCTCCAGGCAACAGATATCAGAGCCCCTGGAGGAAATGGCAGCTTTGGAGGGTGGACTCTATGGTATTATGCTCCATTGTTTGATGCAGTGGTTAAGTGTGCAGACTCTAATCTGGGAGAACCAGGTTTGATTCCCCACTCCTCCACTTGCAGCTGCTGGAATACCTTGGGCAAGCCATTGTTCTGACAAGAGCTGTCCTTGAAAGAGCAGTTCTTGAAAGAGCTCTCTCAGCCCCACCTACCTCACAGGGTGTCTGTTGTGGGGAGGGGGAGGGAAAGGAATTTGTAAGCCGCTCTAAGACTCCCTTGGGTAGTGAAGGGTGGGGTATAAATCCAATCTCCTCCTCCTCCTCCTCCTCTTCTTCTTCTCTGAAGTTCCACCTCCCCAAATCCTGCCTTCCGCAGGCTCCACCCCCAAAATCTCCAGGTATTTTCCATCCTGGAGTTGGCAACTCTAACCACATGGCTTCTCCTTTGCATTGCGCCCAGCACATTTGAAAACTGCTGCTGTTTGCTCACATCCTCCTGAGATCTTGATTCACTCCTTGGACAGAACCATCATTGACGTCAATGGGGGGTTCCAGCAATTCTCGGCAGGATTTTTACGGGGCAATTAAAACCATCTCCTCCCTGCCGCGTTTTTCTCTTATCAGTTTTGTGGGTGTGGGTGTATTTCTCCGGAAGACGGCGAAACAAAACAAAAAAATCCCCCCTGATGAATTCCTCAAAGAGGCCTGAAGTGGTAATCTGATGGGTGGAGTCCAGCCAGCTGTAGGTCTGCTGCTCTGGAAGTTCTACAGCCCTCCACACTGGTGGAAAGTGGACAGCTAGAGATAGCAGACATGCAATTCCTTACAAAGTAGGACATGGATATGGGTGTGATCGCTGTCCCTCTTCTGCTTCCATTTCCCATCTGATCCCAAATGGGCGCAGCCCAGCTACACAACCCTTGACAGTGATTTCTCCCAGGCTTCTTGCTGTGGATTCACTGAGCCTTTAGGCAGGCTGGAATTTTTTGCTGTACATACGCTGGTGACATGGCTGCTGCAATTGTGAAGGAGAGGTATAGTTCTGTCAGTTTGCAGTGGTAGGATGGTCGTGGTGGTGGAAAGTGCTGCCAAGCTGCAGCTGACTTATGGCGACGCTGCAGGGTTTCCAAGGCAAGTAATGAGCAGAGACAGGTTGCCATTGCCTGTCTCTGCATAGCAACCCTGGACTTGCTTGGTGGTCTCCCATTCAAGTACTAACCGGAGCTGACCCTGCTTAGCTTCTGAGGTCTGACAAGATTGAGCTAGCCTGGGCCATCCAGGTCAGGGATGATGGTAGGACAATCAGTGCCAACCTGGGAAATTTCTGGAGAGCCAGCAGTGGTACTTGGGGAGGGATCTCACATAGAATCTATGACCTACCCTACAGCTTATCCTCCAAAGATGCCATTTTCTCCAGGGAAACTCTGTTGTCTGAAGATCTCTGTAGTCTGAAGATCGGTTGTAATTCCAGGAGAACTCCAGGGCTCACTCAGAGACCTTGGGTTCTGTTATTAGAGAGTCAACATGGAATATTTCCTTCAAGAGTCGATAAGTAGTAATTGATAAGAATTGTAATTGCTACATGCTCAGATAAAGCAATTATTGTGAAACGAATTGTTTACATTGCGCAGCATTCGTTGCATGTGAGCGAACAGTGATAATAGAAGAGAATTTTCTACAGAATCACTACAGTAAATGATTTTGCAACTTATCTTTATTGACTCTTCATTATTTTTGTCACGGATGTTGTTTTTGGATTTCCACTTCCTCCCATGATCTCTCAGTTTTGGCTTCTCACTCGGAGGTTGGCAACTCTATGCAGGGGGCATGTGCCAGGGAACTTCAGCCAGTCAGAGCTCCCCAGCATGTATCCAGTTATGTGCATCTGAATGTTGCAAACACTGATGTAACACAGCACAGACCCATGCCACATTTTCCAGAGTGAATGGACATTTGAATGCAAGCCCCTTGGTGGCACTTAGGGTGTTTCCAGATCAGCGCTCTTATCCTATGCTGTCTTCATATATCTCCCAAATGTGCATGCTTTCTCTTCTCAGAATAACAGACTCTATTTTTTTTTCTCTTCCCTCTTCCACTAAATTAAATTTGCACAGTTCCACCTACATAAACAGATCCATGCTCCAACAGACTCAATCAAGAGGGGATCTTCCCAGCACTCAGAACGGTAGAGCGGTAAGTGATGCCAAATCAAATGTCTGTAAAAACAGACAGAACACTGTGACTTCCCAGCTTTTAAGACAGGCTTATAATGTGGTTCTTGGCAGCACTGACATTTCTACGGCCATGCTAGGCTCTCCGTTGTTCACACTCACTGAGAACCAGCACTCACTGGGAATGATCATGACCCTCTAAGGATACCACCACTGAAATGCCTAACTCTTAGTGCTCAGATACTTTGCTTCTGTCCAAAAGCTGTTGGGCAAACAAACGAACAAGCAAGGACAACAATACTAGTTGCCCTTTTTCAGACCTCACATGGTTCTGGGAGGCTGTGGTTCAGTGGCAGAGCATCTCCTTTGCATGTAGAAAGTCCCCAGTTCGATCTCCACCATCTCCAGTTAAAAGGATCAGGTAACAGGTGATGTGAAAGATGGAGAGCTGCTGCCAGTCAGAATAGACAAGACTACGGTTGCCAACCTCCATGTGGGGCCTGAAGTTCTCCTGGGATTACAGCTGGTCTCCAGACTACAGCAATCATTTTCCCTGGAGGACATGGCAACTTTGGAGGGTGGTTTCTGTGGCATTATGCCCAGTTGAGGTCCCTCCCCTCCCCCTCCCCTTTTGAGAACAGCTCTGAAAGAACATATGACTGACCCAAGGTTACACCAGCAGCTGCAAGCAGAGGAGTGGGGAATCAAACCCAGCTCTCCCAGATTAAAGTCTGCGCTCTTAACCGTTACACCAAACTGTATCTCAAGGGGAAAGGTGGGAATGGACACAGTTTGCTTTAAGCTCTCATATTGAGCTTACATTGGAAAACAAACATGAAGGTGCCTTGTAATGTGTCAGGCCAATTAGTTTGTCAGTCTCGGTATTATTCTGATAGGTGTAGCTCTCTGGGATGGGCACTTTTCATATCTCTCAGTACCTGATCTGTTTAACTGGAGAAAGCATGGATCGAACCTTGGACCTTCAGCACGCAAAGCCGTGGCTCTTCCACTGAGCTCTGCAGCCCTTCCACTAATTAAACCAGCCCAGTATTGTCTCCATAAAGTGAGTCCCCAATGTCTCCAGCATGGGCTTTTCTTTCCCCTGCTACCTAAGTACTTTTTATAGGTAGAGGTTGCCAGGGATTAGACCTGGGACCTTATGGATCCACATAATGTACTCTTTTATGAGATCAGCGGAAGACAGGAGGGCCTGGTGTAATCTGGTCCATGGGGTCGTGAAGAGTCAGATTCGACTGTGCAACTGAACAACAACAACATGAGATCTGAACCAGTGACTTTCTTTAGGCTCTTTCTCTTTACCACTACACTGTTCAAGCTCCCATATTGGAAGGCTTTGGGTTTGAGGATTTTTTTTAAAGTGCCATTACAGATAATGGGATTTCCACTTTCCCCTTGGCCTTCCCATGTGACGCTATTACTCAGCTCAAAGTGCCTCTGCTTAGACCCACAAATTCTGTTTCATCCTCCATTACTCCTTGAGTCCTTAGAAATTCAATATCTGTTCCATCTTACACTAACCTGCTTTTCAGTTTATGCTCTCGACAACCTGCTTTTCAATTTATGCTCCCTCTCAGTGCTTTTAAGCTCTCTGACATTTTAGGTCTGCTGGCAATGGCCAATTCCCACTCGTCCAGTTCCTGTTATTGAATGCTGGGCCGAAGCACATTTCATCAGTTAGTCTGAGAAGGTTATCAGGCAAACAGATGCATTTTAAGCCGATGTACCAGGAGGTACCCTGGTCGTTTGTAAACTGACAGTCCTGGAGGAGGGCACATTTCAGTCAGGAGGAGCCGGGACTGCACATTCTTGGCTAATGCTTGCAGCCCTGTGATGGAAACTTTGGAATAACCATTTAATCAAGGCCATCTGGGAGGCTCATTTGAACGGCAAAAGCACCAGGAGAAACAGCAGCGGAAGCATCTACTCCTGATTGAATGGGCAGATTTGCCAACGTTTGAATGGACGTGTATGGAAAATCTCAGAGATGTGAAGGCGTTGTAGAGTCCGTGGAATACATGCTCATTTGCCACCGTCGTCTGGTTAGGTGCATGTAACATGGTAAACAGTACCTTGGGAAAGCCTAAGCTACCTCCTATCAGTGATCAGCACTGCTACAACACAGGGGTGTAAAGCTACCACAGGTATCTATCGGACAGTACCTGTGATACCACCAACCATTACTTTTAAAAAACGTTTTGTTTGGCAAAGTGTCTGTATTCAGGCTACTCAGCGTGTAGATTTACAATTCAAGATGTGCCCACATGTAGCCCTGTAAAAAGAAAAAGAAATAGCCAGGGCTTTTTTTGTAGCAAAAGCCCAGCAGGAACTCATTAACATAATAGGCCACACCCAACAGCAGAAACTCATTAGGATATTAGACCACACACCCCATGCTACCAGAAGTGTGGTCATCCAACCACATCCACCTTTTGCTTCTTATTCTGTTTACCTTGTTTGTAGCAGGAACTCCTTGGCGTGTTAGGCCACACACCCCTAATGTAGCCAGTCCTAATGAGTTTCTGCTGTTGGGTGTGGCCTAGTATGCTAATGAGTTCCTGCTGGGTGTGGCCAACTCAGGAGCCAGCCGGAACGCCGCTCCTGTGCGTTCCTGCCCAAAAATAGCCCTGGAAATAGCTGCCTCCCCACATTATCTTATTTTTAACGTTATCTTCGAACAATATGCATTCCTCTCAGATTGGCTCAAGAGCTTTCTCCCTCTTCTCTTGTCTAGTCTTTTCGAGTCTCATCACCTCAGAATGAGATTGACCAGAGACGGTGTGCCATTCTGTCTGGTCAGTCTCACTCCTTGGCTGCTTTACATCAGACTGGGAGCAGCCACTGCAATTAATAAACAGGAAAGGGGATGGAACAGACCCCACCCACACATCTGAAGCCCTTCTCCTTGCCTCTTGCATGATGTATTGCTTCAGCGTCATGCAAAGAAGGATCCCCCCCCACAATTATGATTCTGCAGAATTATACAACCTGTGTTAGAGCCGTATCCCACAGACTACCCTGGCCATCTGTTCTGCTCTTCATTTCAAGCTGTCCATTCTTTAAAAATAGCTATTTGCTTTATTTATACATTTATGCCCCATTTTTCTCCTTAGTGGGGACCCAAAACAACTGACAATATTGTTCCCCCCTTTCTTCCTTATTATCCTTACAACAACAGCCCTATGAGGTAGGTTAGATAGACTGGCCCAAGGTCACCCATTGATCTTCCCCAGCAGCAAGGCCAGTCTTCATGGTTCTGGGGACCTGGGCAAAAGTTCAATAAGGGGCCTCAAAATCACTGGTTTCTGTGATGTGACTGTGATATCCGTCACTCAGTAAAAAGTAAATTCCACTCTCAGGCAGCCAGAGTTTAGATTGGGGTCATGCAGGAAAGGCAGGGGAGAATTTAACCTTTCAGGCACTGTTAAGTTTTGCTAATCTAAACAGGGCTTCCTGTATTGTTATTAGCAGTATCAAAGGAAAAGAAGAAGTGTCCTTTGAAAACCTGTCTTTTTCCCCTTTGAAAGACTAACCACTGCACAAGATGCACCGTGCCAGTCAGTAAAATCAAGCAGAGGTTGAAGGGTAAAGTCCCCTCTCCCCTTCTTGTGCTGGCCCTGATCCAAATCACGACTGGGCACCTGCACAATTCACCTTTGACACAGATCCATCATGTCTCTTTCGGCTCATGGTTTGACCTAGGATTAGTCAGGAGAAAAAGAGAGAGAAAATCCTTTCCGTTAGAGTTCAGTCATTAGGATAATGATCATACCTTTGTTGCCCCTAGCTTAGCGTAGATTACTGAAAACTTCACAGCTGAAGCATTTTCAGAAACGAAGGCCTGAATATATCCTCTGCCTCCCTGCCTTTATTATAAACTCCTGTCTCTGACTCAGAGAACCCCCCACTGGTTTAGATGACGGCGGACATTCATCCTGCCAGGCTGTGGAAAGTGAAAACCGGCCCTTAACTAAATAACTCCCAGAGATTGGGTGCTCTGGTCATTCTCCATGAAGCCCGAGCCACACTGCTAATCTGTTATGTCTTTTCCAGTAATTTAGCACATCGGGACAGTCCTGGTTATGTTCTGTTTATTTTTCTGATCCTCACACAAAATTTAATATAGCTGTAGGGTTGGGTTGGAGTGTGCAGAGGAGATGGCTTGCATGTCATGGTTGGAGCGGGGGGAAGGGAGACGAGGATACTGAAACTGTATCCTCCCCTCCTTCTTCCATCTGCAGTACAGCTGTTAAAATTAATGTCACCGTTTAATGGAGTGGTTGTTGATTTTGCAGCCCCAGGGCCTGTGGTTGGAAGGGTTTGTGAAATCAGTTTGTCTTTTCAATGATGGATTAGGACTCAGTTCCTTGGGAAGGACCCTTCAGGTGATATGATGTCCTATGGTCCTATGAAGTCCTATGGTCAATTTGCAGCTGCCTCGTAACTTAACCCTGTACTACTTTGCCTGTCTCTGGGCATAAAGCAGGGGTTACTCCCTGGGGGAGTGGAGGGGGGAGGTAGCTGTGGATTTCCTGCATTGTACAGGAGGTTGGTCTAGATGACCCTTGGGGACCCTTCCGGTTCTGTGTTTCTACTTCTCCCTCCGCCTCCTCCTATCTGGTCTAGATGAGCCTTGGAGTTGCTTCCAGTTCTATCTTTCTACTTCTCCCTCCTCCTCCCCCCATCCCCACTGACCCCTCCTATCTCTAATGTTTCTGCTGTTTCCATTTATGTGAAGAAGCAAGTTTTGCACGGTGCAAGGAGGCGCAAGCAGGAGCACACAGAGTAATATCAAGTAACATGATTCCAGGGTTGTCGTAAGTCAGCTTGACAGCACTTCCCACCACCAGGATAGGCCAATACTATAATCGTCATATTGCATATGGGGGTGATGAGGCATTTAATGGTATATACAATGTGAGAAGATGAGCAAGTGAATACACTTGAGATGGTGTAGTTGATGTTGTTAGGTCCAGTGGTTCACAAATCTTACCAACCGCCTTAACCCAATCTCAGCTATAATCACCCAGTTATTTATGCATCTTGGCGCTAACTAGCACTTCCTGCAACTAACCCCCCCCCCACTTCCTATATGTAACGGTTGACGAAGTTCTGTTTCACTGTATCTGAAGAAGTGTGCTTGCACACAAAAGCTGATACCTTGAATAAAACTTTGTTGGTCTTAAAGGGGCCACCGGACTAAAAAATGGAAATTGGTTATTCATGGTTTTGAAAAGAAAGTTTCTTGTCTGTAGGAGTTTCTCTCTCTCTCTCTCTCTCTCTCTCTCTCTCTCTCTCTCTCTCTCTCTCTCTCTCTCTCTCTCTCTCTCTCTCTCTCTCTGTCTGAAGAATGCAGGACAACATTGGAGAGAGGAAGTCTGTTTACACTGGAGATTAATGTCAAATAAATGGGAGATTTGATCCACGGCTCTTCCCTACAGCTCCAGTCTGCATTTCCTCCTGTCCTGAATGCTCCTGTCTCCTCGGGCATGTTCATATCATACACATGAGCGGAACCCTTGTGAAGTGACAGTCAGTTCCTCTCCATGCTTTGGCTTGTCAGAGGCTCTTGGGGGAATCCGGAAAGAGTGTTATTTCTAATGACTTCTATTCTGTTTGGTTTGGGGTGGGGTTTTTAACACCTCTGTCCCAACAATATTTAATTAGAGCTGTCCATCTGCTCCTGGGCTTCTCCCTCTCGCACACAAAACATAACTTTTACTCCAATGGCTTTGGCCCAAACTACAATTGATACTGATTAATAAAAAATAAAAGCCTGATACCCCCCCCCCATTCTTTCATAACATGCAGTTATGAAAATTGTATTCCAGAAAGCAAAACACACACCAGGTGAGGAGAAGGCCTTCTTAACTCTTTCCCCTCCATAGTTTAGTGTAAAAGTCCTCCCCAAAGGGGCTTCCCCACTAACACTTTGTAGCTCTGTTATTTCCCCACTTAGGAGCAAAAAAAATATGAAAATAAAATCAGGTGAGGGCTTTATCGGGAAAATTACAAAAGGGGAAATAAGCCCTTCTCCTTCCTCCCCCACCCCTACAAGTCTTCCACTCTAGATTGTGCCATTTGAGACGTCATATTGTAATAAATAAATTGGGGACAGAATACAGACTGCTGAATATCATGTGTTATTTGGACCATTTGTCGTTAGTTTAATTTAAAGGGGAAAGAGATCAGTCTGCCTCTGATGGCATGTATCTAGTCACTTTAGCATGGCCAGCCTCCAGGTGGCACCTTGAGATCTCTCCTGGTACTACAATTGATCTCCAGGCAACAGAGATCAGTCCTTCTGAAGGAAATGGCTGATTTGGAGGGTGGACTCTATGGCATCGTACCCTGCTGAGGTCCCTCCCCTCTGCAAACCCTGCCCTCCCCAGGCTCCACCCCCAAAATCTCGAGGTATTTCCCAACCTACAGCTGGCAAGCCTGAGTCATATGTAAAACTCAAGTGGTGTTCTCCCCTTTAAATTAAAAAAAAACCCCATCCAGTCAATTTGATGGAGCCCTGATAAGTTTTGGGACAGAGTTAGCAAACAACTAGATACTCATTTAAATCTGCATCCACTGAACGCACAGAAGTCTTGCTGGTTTGGTGATCACTATATGCAGTCTCTAAACACATCTTCAACTGGGGGTGAACTGGGGTAGGGTGATGCGCAGAGGGATCTGGCATTCCTTTCTCTTTTCTTTCATTTTGGATAAGCCCAGCCATAAGGGAGAAACCCTCAAACAAATCCTTTTAGCAAAGCTCCACCAAGGTCATTTGGGTCAGGAAGGAATGCTTTCCGCGCTCCTGTTTTTCATTTAAAAATCAAATCTACGCCAAAGGCAACCAAACCCATATGCACACATTTGGTGACCACAGACAGTAGCATTTCACGCCGCCGGTGTCTAGCAAGATCCCAAGATGCTCTGGCTCTTTCTGTGTTTGTGTACTGGTATTTCAAGCTTCCAGCCAAGCTGGGACACCTCACCACCACCACTTCCAAACTGCCTTGAGACATTTAGGGTGAAGACAGACAGATATTCTAAAGCATAGTGGAAATGGCCTTTTTGTGGCATTTGTAGTCAGGGCAGAGAGAATGAGTCAAAGCACTTCCATCAGTCTTCGAACGCAGCTGCCTGTCTTCACCCATTGTGGCCTCAAATTTGTTCCTTGTGCGTCCAAGACTGGAGCCTCGTCCAAAACCCTTTTCTCCAGATCACCCAAGGCCCCAACCGTCTTTCAGCCCCCACCTCTCACTTGCCATCCCCCCAAGTAATTTCAGACAAATCGCCCTCAATCTTTCTTCTATATCAGACCAGGTGTTTGAAAGAACTCCACTGAATCTCGACTTGGCACTCTCAAAGCTCTGGAAGGCAGGGGGTATGGGAGACTTTTTAACAATCGAACATCTGGGGAAAGTAAGGTGAAGCAGCCATCAAAAACTTTGTACATTCGTTCATAGGACTGATATGTTATTGGCCAACACATTTAAAACCACATTTATACGGCAGCTATAGATCGTAATCACGCTGTGCTGTGACGTACCATTTCTGACTTCCTTGCTCTCATTCTCACAGTGACTGTGAAATCCAGTGATCATGTCCACCCTTTTCCTGTTGGCCCCCACTTGGTGTTACTTGGACTATGTGGCCAATTGCCTTCCCTTTTCTTTTCACTTCTGATGTGACCCGAAAGTGACATTACCACATCAGCAATGTTGGGGCCATGCTCCAGAACCTGGGCAAAACCTCTACAGTAGAAGCCACATTTACAGTAGAGTTCTTGCCCTCAAATACCAGGGCATTGCCCCGACATCACCGCATGACGGCATCCAGGCCCGTAGCTACAATGGGGCATCTTGGGGCCTGGCCCCCCCCCCAATTTACTGCCAGTGCCCCCCAACTTCCCATCCAGCCCAGGTCCCACAACTTCCATTTTTTATTTTATTTGTGGTACTCCCTTGGGGGGGGGGGTCTGTGCAGGGTGACCCCAGACTTATTTAAAGGCCCCCCGAATTTAAAAATCCTCGCTACAGGCCTGACGGCATCACTTCCGGGTCACACCAGAAGATTTTTTTAAAAATTTTATTAAGAAAATACTCAGAAATAACATCAACCAGTGACAAAACATCAACCAGTAACAGAACATCAACCAGTAACAGAACATCAACAAAACATCAACAACAGCAGAGCTGAAATACTTGTACTACAAAGCAGACTTCAATACTACTTTATACAAATGTTAAATTGTTACATTAACAAAATAAATTTGAAACAGCGATGATTGCTAAAGGCATGGGACTTTAACAATCGAACATCTGGAAAAAGTAAGGCGAAGCAGCCATCAAAAACTTTGTACGTTTGTTCGTTCATAGGACTGATATGTTCATGACCAATACATTTACAACCACATTTATACGGCAGCTATAAATCATAATTACACTGTGCTGTGATCAGTGTTCCTTCTAAGCAGAGCTAGTGTGAGCTAGCTCGCAATTTTTTAGCCTCCAGCTCACAGATTTTTGTCGTAGCCCAGGAAGGATGGCTCCAGAGCAAATTAATTTATGCAGTAGCCAAATCACTTGCTCACAACTTTAATGCCAAGTAGCTCACAAAGTAGAATTTCTGCTCACAAGACTCCACAGCTTAGAGGGAGCGTTGGCTGTGATGTACCATTTCTGACTTCCTTGCTCTCATTCTCAAAATGTTTGTGAGATCCAGTGATCATACTCCCCTTTGTCCTCCTCCATTTCCTGTTGACCACCATCTTGTGCTACTTGGACAGCTGCCCTGGAAAAGATCTTGCTTCCACTGTGCACTGGCCAGCATTCATACCCTGCCAGGTTGCCACTTGCCACCAGATAACAACACTCAGTGGTTTAGATACCTCTTTCCATGCTGTCAGCAGCCCGCAGGAAAACCTTTAATTGTGCGTGGATTGCCTTGGTTCTGTCCCTTTACTGTTGTAGATTTTTGCTTCATTCCATGTTTTAGGTAAAGGTAAAGATTTCCCTTGACTGAAAGCCAGTCGAATCCAACTCTAGGGGGTAGTGCTCATCTCCATTTCCAAGCCAAAGACCTAGCGCTGTCCAAAGACGTTTCTGTGGTCATGTGGCTGGCATGACTAAACGCCAGGGTGCACGGAACGCTGTTGCCTTCCCACTGAAGCAGTACCTATTTATCCACTTGCAATTTCTTGCTTTTGAACTGCTAGGTTGGCAGGAGCTGGGGCCAGAGACGGGAGCTCACTCCATCACGCGGCACTCGGGTCTCGAACTGCCGAGCTACAGGCCTTCTGGTCTGCAGCTCGGCATCTTAACCTCTCTTGAATTCCAGTTCAATGAGGAACATTTTTAAACTGAATTGGAGCACATGGAGTTTCTCTGTCATTTATTTACCAAAAACCTTTGAAGCTCACCTTTTGTCCTGTGAGGTGGGTTGCAACGTGAGCTAAAACACAGCACAAACAAGGAGAATAAAAATTAAAACTGAGATACGTCATAAATAACCAGGCCTTGAAGCTGACTTACATTGAATCAGACCATTGATCCATCAAGGTCACTGTGGTTTACTCAGGCAGTGGCTCTCCAGGGTCTCGGGTTGAGGTCTTTCACATCATCTACTGCCTGGTCTTTGTAACTGGAGACGCCAGGAATAGAACCTGTGACCTCCTACAGATGCCCTACCACTGACCCACAGCCCCTTCCCATGGAAGATGATTCACCATCAGGTAATTCAGCCCGCATAATAAGTACTCAGCTTCAGGAAAAACTCTTCTAAAAAACTCAATGTTGCTGCTGGAATGATATCAAGTATGGGGATCTTCTTGATATGTTCAGGGAGACTGTTCCTCAGGAATGTGCAGAAAAAGCTCTGGCTTGGGCGGAAGCCGTCCTAGTCTGTCAACAAGTTGGCACAGTGAGGAGACCTTGGGGAATTTCAGACAGATGATATAATCCGGAAGAGGAACGGTTCCCAAACGGTTTCTGGTCTGGCATTTCAGACAGAACCGTTTTAGAACCGGTTCCCTACCGGAATATATTTGTAATTTCACACAGAATCGCTTCTGTCCCGTTCAGGAAACGGGGCTGAAGCGTTTACCTGTCAACCACTTCCAAGTAGTCATCAGTTTCTTCTCCCGGATCCGATACGCTTTTTTCCCGCCTTTTTTCGCCCGCGCAGGCGATCTCCGGCTTTTTTTTTTTTGAACGTTCGCTTTAGAGCGCTATAACGCTATAGCGCTATAGCGCAATAGCGCAATGGCATCATAGCAACCCCATTGGAATGCCTGCAGTGTTGTTTATATCACTATAGCGCTATAGCGCTCTAAAGCGAACATTTTTTTTAAAAAAAAGGCATGGCGGGAACCGGCGGGAAAACAAAGCGGTGCAATCTGAATTGCCAAACCGCTTCTGATTCGGCTCTTTTCCAGTCAGGGAAAGCCATGTGTGAAATGGCAGCCCTGTACCGATTTACTTCAAGACGAATCAGAAACGGCTTCAAACCGACAGAGTCTCGGTAATGTGAAATTCCACCTTGATTAGCAGAGTAGCATTGCCACCCAGGAGTGTATTGAGAGAGACATGTGAGCCTAAGGCCACCAAGGGCTTTATCACAGTAAGAAGACACCAGCTTCTCTCTCCCCCTCCCAAGTATTGGAGGGCAACAAGGGTTGCTGGCAGGAGACTTGGCGACCCTATGTGGCATCAGGTCTCTCAGCTGTTCAGACAGAGGCCTGTCACTTCCCCCAGTAACTGATCTTTCTAACTGAAGATGGCTGGGACAGAACCTAGGCCCTTCTGCCTGCGGAGAAGATGCCCTACCACTGAGCCACAACCACTCGGCCGGCAGAGGCCTCTCAGAGTTCATAACCCTCCAGAAGTGAAACGTCACATTGTGAAGCAGCAGGCGGCTGTATGCAGAGTAACTTCATCATCCTGTCTTGGGGAGTTAATGTTCTCACTAGGAAGGGAAAACACACTTGAAGATTATGTCTTGGTCAGGCTGCCAAGCTAAACGGCGCTTGCTCTGGATCATTATTTCTCTGTTTCTCTGGAGAGGACTCTGTCAGTTCCAGAAGGGAGGTGGCTTCCTCCCCTCCCCACAGCCGCTCAGAAACTCTTCCTTGGAATGAAGTGGGGGGGGGGCAAGGGAGAGACACTGGGACTCTCCGGGCCCCTATTATTTTAGCAGTAATACATCCAGCCTGTGTTTATTTTAAGAGAGCAGCAAGTGTGTCTCTCTCTGCTGCTGGCGATCCGGTCCACGCCACACTGGTACAGGGAAGGAGGGGACCTCTGGTGTGCTCATTGCAGCAGCGAGAAAGAGAGAGAGGGAGTGTGTGTGTTTGTTTTAGAAGTGTTGCTAGACTGGGGGGGGGTGGACGGCGGAGGATGCCAGAAGAGCAGCTTGCGAACAGGCCCAGCGCTGTGTTTGTTTATTTAGCTGAGTGGAGTGAGGGGTGGCGGGAGAGGGAGAGGGAAGCTGAGAGACAAGTGCAGGGCCTGACAAGGCCTCTCTCTCGGAATCTAAACTCAAATAAACAGCCGTAAAGAGAAACAACGGCTTCTGGATGGGCAGCAGGTAGAAAGATGGCCTCTTCGGTTCATCTCTTGCCCTTCTGGGGAGTGAGAGGCGGCAGGGGCTCTGTGTAGGTTGCCAGTCCCCAGTTGGGTCCTGGAGAGCTCCCAGAATTACAATTGATTTCCAGATAGGAATGTCAACCTCCAGGGATTACAACTCATCGCCAGGCGACCTGGAGAAAATGGCTGCTTTGAGAGGCGGGCTCTTTAGCGTTATAACTCACTAAAGTCCCTTGGCTCCCCAAATCCTGCCTTCCTCAGGCTTCACCCCCAAAATCTCCAGGTATTTCCTAACCCAGAGCTGCAACCTTACTGGATAGACTGATTTTGTCAGATCTCAGAAGCTAAGAAGGCCCTCAATATTCAGATGGGAGACCGCCAAGGAATACCAGGAGTGCCATGCAGGGGCCGGCAATGACAAACCACTTCTGAATGTCTCTCGCCTTGAAAACCCACGGGTTTGCCATAAGGCAGCTGCAACAAGGCTTGCCTGATTTGTCTGCTTTAGGGGCCCCTGATCCACCGGCCTGGATCCAGCCGGCGGGGGAACCCCACCGCCAAAGTTCCGGGGTCGGGGTGACGTGCCTAGCATGATGATGTCACTTCTGGGTGATGTCATTGTGGTGCGCGTGCCAGAAGATCCCAGCAAAGAAGCTCCGTCCCCCACCGGCAGCAGGTAGGGACCTGGCAGCCCTAGCTCCAACCCTGTCTCCAGATGACAGGGATCAGTTCTCCTGGAGAAAATGGCTGCTTTGGAGGGTGGACTGTATCTGTATGGCATAATACCCCACCTCCCTCCCCAGACCCTGCCCTCTCAAGCTTCTACCCCCAAATCTCCAGGAATTTTCCAATCTGAAGTTGGCAACTCTAGGAGAAGACTAAAGTTGTAAGGATGGGAGATAATTGGGTGAGCTATCCCGTAGTATGCACTCAGGTCTCAAAAACATGTTCAAATGCAAACCAGAAGAGAAGCATTCAACATCTGGCCAGGCCCGTAGCCAGGATTTTTTAATTCGGGGGGCCGTTAAATAAGTCAGGGGGCACCCTGTGCAGACACCCCCCCCCCAGGGAGCGCCACAAACAAAATAAAAAAGTGGGAGTCAGGGAGGCCTGGGCTGGATGGGAAGTCAGGGGCCCTTGGCAGCAAGTCGGGGGGCTGGGCCCCAAGATGCCCCACTGTAGCTACAGGCCTGCACCTGGCCCTATGATAAGGTAACCAACTCCAGGTTGAGAAATTCCTGGATATTTTTGGGGGGGTCAGGAAGGAACCTCAGCACGATATGAAGCCATAGAATCCTTCATCCAAAGCAGCCATTTTCACTAGGGGAACTGCACTCTGGAGCAATGGCAACAGATGCCAAAAAAAAAAAAAAATCGCCACCATCACAGCCGACTTCTGGTGACTCCATAGGGTTTTCAAGTTAAGAAACAAACAGAGTTAGTTCTCCATTGCCTACCTCTGCACAGCAACCCCGGACTTCCAGGAAGGTATGGCCTGAAGAAGTAATTGTTTCTCTTGCCCGTACAGGAGACCTCTCCCTCTCCCACTCACTGGGGCTGTTGTGTCATCTTCTGTGTTGCACTAACAAAACAAAAGTGAAGATGAGGTTTCCGTGGTTAGAACAGTAAATGGTTTATACCACCGTGTGAGAGCCGACTTCGGAACACCCTGAAACTGATGGATGCGCTAGGTGAGCTGTGCCGGCACTCCCTGGCATGTGCTCTGCCTGGCCCGCCACAAACATACACTTGTCCTCGTTGATTCTGTGTTACTTGAGACTCCCTCCCTTCCCCGTTTGTTCGGCCACTTTGGCAGGAATCACAATAGAAACTAGCCCTGGTGGGACGGAGGCCTTCCTGTTCCTAAGCTGTTTTTGCAGGTGAGGGGGATAAAGGAGGCAGGGAGGGCTTGCTGGATTTCTGTACATGATTGAGTCAGGAAGTTAAGAGGCAGCAGAGAGCCACCACCGCCCCCCTTTTCTTTTTGAAGGCAGAAAGGAATTGCACAAAGATCTTTTTCTTTCCTGCCTGGGATCTCTCCAGTGCGTCCTGGGGCTCTGTGAATAGCAGTTTGGCTGCAGGTAACTGGGATCCTGCTGCTCAGGGAAGACCTTAGGCCTGTCAAACAACCTTTGGTCACTAGAGACAGTCTGAGTTTGACATCATTTCCCAGGGTCTTAATGAAGACTTGAGAATCCTTGGACGTTACAAGCACTCACCAGAAAACAAGGGAAAATACATTATTACCAATCAGTGCCCTTGTGAATGGTCGTGAGTTCTTCATAATTAGAGCTCGCGTTTTATTTCCTGTATTTCGTAACTGTTTGACCCTGCTGTTTTTTGGGTTTTTTTAAATCATGTCATCTGCCTATTGTAAAGCCCTGACCTGGATAGGCCAGGGTAGCCTGATCCCGTCAGCTCTCGGAAGCTAAGCAGGGTCGGCCCTGGTCAGTATTTGGATGGGAGACCACCAAGGAATACCAGCATCGTGGTGCAGAGACAGCCAATGGCAAACCACCTCTGAACATCTCTTGCCTTGAAAACCCTACAAGGGTTCCCTTGAGTCAGCTTCAGCCTGATGTCAAAAAAAAAGGAGAAGACAATTCACTGATGCCTTCAGGCCACAAAAAATTGTGGTGGTTCAGTGCTTAAGATGCTGAACTGCAGACTGGAAGGTCGGAGTGAGCTCCCGTCTCTGGCCCCAGCTCCTGCCAACCTAGCCGTTCGAAAGCAAGAAATTGCAAGTAGATAAATAGGTACTTCGATGCAACAAACATGAATTAAGCAAACTCCAGAGCATGACGAAAGAGAGGAGGGCCTGGTGTGATGTGGTCCATGGGGTCGCGAAGAGCCGGACTCGACTGTGCGACTGAACAACAACAAATAGGTACCGCTTCGGTGGGAAGGTAACAGCGTTCCGTGTGCCTTGGCGTCTAGTCATGCCAGCCACATGACCATGGAGAAGTCTTTGGACAGCGCTGGCTCTTCGGCTTGGAAACGGAGATGAGCACCACACCCCTAGAGTCAGGTTTGACAGGCTTTCGAGCAAGGCTAAAAACATGTTAGTGTCTAATGTACCACAAGAGTCCTGATTATTTTTGTCTGAATTGTGGGTGCCCAAGAGTGGTGGTGGGGTTTTTCATGGCTTGGTGGTAGGGCTTTGCATAGAGAAAGTCCAAATTTCAGCCCCAGCTTCTTGTATCACAAGCTCTCAAGGTAGCTGTAACTGGAAAAGACCTTTCTTTTGCCGAGAATCTGACAAGCACCTGCTACTTAGAGAAGACAATGCTGAGTGGAGTGTGCCAGTGGCCTCAATCCCTACAAGGCCATATCATGTGTTCAAATTAGAGCTGCAAGCTCTGGTGTAACAAGTTGGGGTTCAGTCATATGAGGGACACACCAAAGAAAAAATAAATGTAATATTTTATTGACAAATACAGTATTCTCCTAGTTTCCCTGACTCCTCTTTAAAGCCCCCTCCTAAGCAAAGAAGGAGCTGCGGTGGCTCAAGTGGTTAAGACGCTGAACTGCAGGCTGTGGAAGGTCAGTAGTTCAGCAGTTCGAGACTCGAGAGTACCGCATGACAGAGTGAGCTCCTGTCTCTAGTTCCAGCTCCTGCCAACCTAGCAGTTCGAAAGCAAGAAATTGCAAGTAGATAAATAGGTACCACTTCAGTGGGAAGGTAACAGCGTTCCGTGCGCCTTGGTGTTTAGTCATGCCAGCCACATGACCACAGAAATGTCTTTGGACGGCACTGGCTCTTCGGCTTTGAAACGGAGATGAGCACCGCAACCCTAGAGTCAGATTCAACTGGCTTTCGGGCAAGGGAACCTTTACCTTTACCTTTACCTAAGCAAAAAAACTCCCATCCATTATGTTCCTATAAGGATGTGTCTCTAAATTACAACAATCACTACATCTCTCCTTTTTTAACCTTAAAGCAACATCAGACATTCAATACAAAACCACAGTTAACTTATACTATAATTTCTACAGAGGAGAGATGACTAGTTCATCACTCCAGTGTGAGTCTTTCCCCCTCGCTTCCTTCTCAGAAACGTGTTCTAGTTGCTGCAGAGAAGGTGTGACCCTGGTCAGGGTACCTGCTGTAAACATTAACTTACCAGACACGTAGAACACAATCAAATCATATTTTTGTAGCTTTACCCTCATATGTTGTATTCTAAAAGTCATTTAGCGGTTTCTCGAATAAGGCTAGAATTACAACAGTTTGAAACGAAGCATAAATATTAGACCTGATATGTTAAACAGTGCAGAAAATATGACATAAGCAGAGAACAATGCTATGAGGGCAAGATAATGCATACAGCCAGGGGTCATTTCATAGAAAAAAAGGTGTAGGAGCTCATTAGCATAACTTATTAGCATAACTTACTTGCATATGCCACACCCTCTGACATCACCGGAAGTGTGTCAGAAGGCAACACCCACTGCTCAGGCTCCACCTCTAGGGTCTTTCCGCTCTGGGGGCTGTCACTCCAGTCCCAGAGTAGCCTGTCTGGGCCCAAAGACCTTAATGGAAAAACCATCCCACATTTTCTTTGCCTATTGTGCTGCAATGTATTTCAGTGGATTGGCATTCCTGACTCCCATTATCTCCAATGGGCCTTCAAGCCTCTCCCATTGTTTCCGCTGCCTGTGCTTCTAACTGCCGGAGCTCCGCTCCTGCGCGCTCCTGCTTCAAATGACCCCTGCATACAGCAAACAGATAATACACTATATACCCAGTTGTATAGTCCACAATCTATTTCCCCCTTAAAGGACCCTCCTGAACCATTCTATTATAGTGTGGCCCAATTGCACTTCTTGCATGACTCTGTTTTACATAACAAAGTTGGAGTCCAGCGGGACCTTTAGGACCAACAAAGTTTTATTCAAGGTATCAGCTTTTGTGTGCACTCACACTTCTTCAGATACCATGAAATGGAGATTCTGAAGAAGTGTGCGTGCACAAAAAAGCTGATACCTTGAACAAAACTTTGTTGGTCTTTAAGGTGCCACTGGACTCCGACTTTGTTCTCCTGCTTCAGACCAACACGTCTACCCACCCACCGGAATCTGTTTTACACAGTTCATGGAATGGACAGTGTGGGAGTCCCCCCAGCCTCCTCAGGTGGGGAGGCTAGTATAGAGAATGCACACGCTCAGGAAGTCATCATTCTGGCCCATTCCTGGTTGGAACCCGTGGAAGGTTCTGGGTCAGCTGACCGAAGCTGTTGTGGTGGAGCACAAAAGAAGAGGCATTCCTGCAGATACAATAAGCGGGAAGGGAGATGTGGAAGGTCTCGGAAGGTCTGAAAGCTGAGGAAGCTGTGTCCAGTGGTTCTGGTGATCCCAAGAAGGACCAGCTGGTGATAGGACTGCCAGGCTCCAGGGGGAGCCCGGAGAGCTCCCAGAATTGCAACTGATCTCCAGATAGGGTTGCCAGCTCTGAGTAGGAAAATTCCTGGAGACTTTGGGCGGGGTTTGGGGCAGGGTTTGGGGATGGGAGGGGCCTCAGCATGGTACAATGTCATAAAGTCCACCCCTCAAAGCAGTCTTTTCCTCCAGGCGAGCTGATCTTTGTCAGCCTGAGATCACTTGTAGAAGTGGAAGATTTCCAGGCCCCACTTGGAGGCTGGGAACCCTATCTCCAGACTACAGAGAGGGGGACCCTGGAGAAAATTGTTGTGGAGGGTGGACTTATACCCAACCAAGGTCCCTCCCCAGGTTCCAGGAATTTCCCAACCCACAGTTGTGAAGGGAGATTAGGGTTGCCGATTCTGGGTTGGGAAATACCTGGAGATTTTGGGGGCAGAGTCTGAGGAGGGAGGGGTTTGGGGAGGGAAGGGACTCCAGTGGGGTATAATGCCATAGAGTCCACCTTCCAGAGCAGCCATTTTCTCCAGGTGAACTGATCTCTGATCATTTGGAATCCCAGGGGATCTCCAGCCGCCCCCTGGAGGTTGGCAACTCTAAGGGAGATAGAGGTAGTTGTATCAGTTCGAATGCAAGAAATTGCAAGTATATAAATGGGTACCACTTTGGTGGGAAAGTAACAGCGTCCCGTGTGCCTTGGCGCTTAGTCATGCTGACCACATGACCATGGAAACGTCTTTGGACAGCACTGGCTCTTCGGCTTGGAAACAGAGATGAGGACCGCCCCCTAGAGTCAGATTCGACTGGCTTTCGAGCGAGGGAAACCTTTACCTTTATCCTTGGATCTGCAGCCTAGGGACCTTGGCCAGGTGAGTGAGGCTACTCCTTCTCAGAACGGGGCGACGGGCAGACACACATGCCCTGACAACTGTGACTCTCTCTGCATAGCCTTCCCTTTGTGCATCACATTTGTAGCTGACTTAGGCAGATTAGGATAGCAGGGCAGCACAATGGGCAGCTTTGTGACTTGGGCTTTCCCAGACCTGTTTTCCAGGGAGGCCAGCCACCCTCTTTCCTGCCTCTTTGATCCAGTTCATTGCTCATTGCATCTAATCTGAGAGGCCTGAAAATGCATCTTGAGTTTTTGGAAAGTTCTTGGGCTCCCGCCTTTTTCATTAACCGCTTGGAGCCGAGCCAGGGGGGGATGTTCTGGCTCCTTTGCTTGCCAGATGTTAGGAAGGGGGAGGGGAGGAGGGCCTGTTGATCCTTAAAAAAAGAAAAGAAAAATTCTTTGGCAAATCAAAGAGAAATGTTTGTAATGGGTAAGCGAGGGCTGTATAAGTCGATCCATCTTTATAAGGCTAACGCATCCCAGGAGAGGGCCGGGGAGATGGAAGCATTTGTCTGTGTTCGACTGTGGCTGCTACAGTCTTTCATCTGCCAAACGATGCTCCGCTTTGTAGCAGCCCCTCTTCCCAGCGTCATTTCAATCCCTCTCTTCTGTCTTTCACAGATGCACGAGCACGCACACACTGTCGGGAGAGCTTTCTGCCCCATTTGCTCAGCCTCGTATTTCAGTGGCTTTTATATGACACTTGGATCCCAGCTCCAAGAGAAATCAATCAGATTGAGATTAGAAAGGAACTGAAATCGAGGAGGCACGCATGCGCTAAACCAAGTCGGACGCTGAAACTCCGAGCTCCCCCGTAAACTAAGGAATTTACAGCTCAAAGGATTGTAAACAGCCAAATACTGGCATATAACCAGGTGGGAAGATAAGAAGGATCCAAACAGCAGCAGAGTCTGGAAACAGCAAGTAAAAAACCCCTTTATTTACAACCACTCAGCGAGATAACGCTCACACAGCAAGAGCCTAGCTCATTAAGCCTTAATTAAACAGCTAAGGATGGCAAAAAATATCAAGGAACTGTCAGAACAGATAGCAAACCTCCAGAAGATATTCCTAGCATCTCAGGAAAAAATTAGCGAAGAAATTAAGGCTGTACGAGTAGATATGGCTAAGATAGGGAAAGAAATTGCCGACATAAAGCAAACAGCAAATTTTGCCAGAGAAAAGGCTCTGGCTAATGAACAGAGGATTGGCTCCCTAACAAAGCAGATAAATGACCTCTCAGACAGGAATAGGAGAGCAAACTTGATTTTGACAGGAATCTCTGAAGAGGTTTCTAACAGGAACCTGGAAGGCGTAGTTTCAGAATGGCTGACAACTAATGGAATCAGGATTCAGTCAGAAGACGTCGAAAGAGCTCACCGCCTGCAAAGAAAAGGCAAGGGAGGAGCCCCTCGTGACGTTATTATCAAGTTCTCCAGAGAAAAAATACAACAACAAATATATAAGGAGCTAAAAAAGAGGAAGGACTTGAGCTTCAGGGGCAGGAAAGTTTGGGTGAGACAGGATTTTTGCCAGGAGACACTTAGGCAAAAGAACTTAATGCGCCCCTATGCCCAAAAACTATATGCAAACAATGTAAAATTTACCTGGGGCTATCCTGCTTCAATCATAATATTCCAAGAAGGGAAGAGGCTCATGGCACGGAACGCCCTTGAGGCCAAAGAACTCCTTAAACAACTCAGAATAAACGCTGAAGACATAAGTGAAGAGGGAATGGAAGAAGAGCCAGAGGGGGAAGCAGACCCAGAAGAAGGAACTGCAGAGAGAGGAGAAAAGCGCCTCAGGACAGACTCACTAGAAGAAGACACCTAAAGGGAAGTATCCAAGTATAAGTTGAGCTAATGTTAATATTACAAGTATAAGGGGGAGGAGGGGATGTGTGCACCTCATGAAGTGGAGAGGGGGAAGGTTTCTTATCCCCACAAGTCTACTCTACCACAGGGATGGGAGGGAAGGGGGAGGGGTAGTTTAAGAATATGCTTAAAAATCCCAGGGCCACGGGAACTCAAAGTCCAGAATCATAAAGAATATGGATAGAACAATAAGATTACTTACACTGAATGTCAATGGATTAACGTCAAACCTTAAAAGGTACAGGATAGCTAAGCTGGCAAAAGATCAAAAGATTGATGTTTTATGCCTCCAGGAAACACATAAGAAAAAAAGATAGCAAGCCGTTGCTAAACGATCCGACTTGGGAGATACTAGCAGAGGCCAGAGGTGATGCCAAGGGTAAAGGAGTAGCAGTACTGATTCATAAGAAATTTAAACTAGAGGTTATGGAAAAAAAGAGGATAGGAATGGTAGATATCTGTTAGTAAAGTTTAAAATGGATGATAAGAAGTATACCATAGTAAATATATATGCCCCAAATAAAGGACAAAAGAAATTCCTGGGTAAAATATTTAAAAAAACAAAACAATTTTCCGAAGGAGAAGTGATTATAACAGGTGACCTAAATATAGACATAACAAAAGATAAATCATTCAAGTTAGGAAATTGGGGCCTGATAGAGGCACATGAGTCTGTGGGGAACCGGCCTAAACCCACACATATATCTAGTAGGCATAAAACAGTATCATGTATAGACTACATAATTTTAGAAAAGAATAGTAATATGATTATCAAAGGAATTACAACCCACCCAATATGGATATCTGACCATGCTCCAATAAGCGTTGAAATAGAATTCACTCAGCAACCAACAACCAGAACATGGAGATATAATAACTTAATAATGGTCACAGAAAGGGATAGACAATACATGTCTGAGCAGATAAAGCTATATTTTGAGGAAAATAGAGGAACAGTACCCACCAATATTCTATGGGATGCTGCAAAGGCAGTCATAAGGGGGCACTGTATAAAGAAAGAGAAGAATATAAAAAAGGAGTGGCATCTAGGAAGACAGGCCAAAATCCAAGAAATGGAGAGGCTACAAAGTAAACTAATGCAAAAATACAATCCTATGATACAGAACCAAATATTAACAATTAAAAAACAATTGGAGGCCTTAGACTCAGCAACAATATGGAAAAGGGAAGCCATGGTGAGAAATGAATTCCAAAGAAATAGCATAAATTCAGCAAAAAGACTAGCAAATTACCTGAAAAATAGGAAGGAAAGACAAAGGGTGAAAAGTATAAAGGTAAATGGTCAAAAATCTCAACATCCCATTGAAATAAGGGAGGCGTTCGAGTCTTTCTATAAAAAATTATATAAGAAAAGGGACACAACAGACTTTGTAGAGGAAGTTAACATAACACTGAAGGAGGATGAGCAAGCCAAATTACAAGAGGAAATTACAATACAAGAGATAAAGGATGTAATTAAAGAATTGAGAAAGGGAAAATCCCCTGGGCTAGATGGGTTCACAAGTGAATTTTATAAGGAAATGATAGATATTCTTGCCCCAGAACTCCAAATGATCTTCAACGAAATCTTGAGGGGGGAAGGGCCCCAGATTCATGGAGACAAACAGAAATAATAGTAATTTTGAAACCAAATAAAGACCCTGAAGAGGTAGGTTCATACAGACCTATAAGCCTCCTTAACCAAGACTACAAGATCTTCGCAAAAATGCTGGCAAATAGATTAAAGAAGTTTAGTCCCAAAATAATAAAAGAAGACCAACATGGATTTATAAAGGATAGGAACATAGCCCACCCTATTAGGAATATAATAAACGTATTACAACACGGTCAAAAAAAAAAAGTTAGGTCTTTTAAAATTGGATGTCTATAAAGCCTTTGACACCCTATCTCAGGAATACTTGTGGCAGATTATGAAAAAGCATGAGATAGGAGATAATTATATAAGAGCAATTAAGGAGTTATATAGAGAGGGAACAGCAGTGGTAAAGGTCAATAATGCCAAATCACAAACTTTTCAGATCCAGAGAGGGGTCCGACAGGGGTGCCCGCTCTCACCGGTCTTATTCATTATAGCAATAGAACAACTAGCTGAAAGGATAAGAAACTGTGTAAGGATAGAAGGTTATAAGGTAAAGAAGGAAGAAATAAAAATTAATTTATTTGCAGATGATATTATAGTAGTTATGACAAATCCCAAAGAAGCGATAAAAGAAGTAAAAATTATCTTAGAGGACTTCGAATGCTGTTCAGGGTTAAAGGTTAATATGGCTAAATCAGAAATCATGTACCTCAATGTGAACAAAGAGGAAAGAAAAGAAATAAACAAAATTACAAATATTGGAATGGGCACCAAAAAGTTCAAATACTTAGGTATAGCGTTACAAAAGAAGATCGATAGAATATCGGAGGTGAATTATAGCACGATATGGAAGAAAATAAAGAATGAAATGAGAAAGTGGAAAAATAAAACTCTTGGTATATCTACTAGAATTAGGAGTGTTAAAATGTTCTGGTTACCTAAACTAACATACTTATTCCAGACGATACCATTAGAGGCCCATAACAAAAGGTTAGAACAATGGAATAGGGCAATTAGAGAGTGGATATTTGGCAGTAAAAAGTGTAGAATTCAAAAAAGGTTGATACACGGTCTCAAGGAGGAGTTGGGTTGGGGAGTCCCAGAGCTGAATAGATATTATGAAGCCTTTCAAATAAAGTCGCTATTAGAGATAGGTGAAGGAGAGGAGCAAAAATGGGTTAGATTTGAAAATGAGATAAACAACAATATAGGAAGATTCGGGATTTTCTCTAAAGCCACAAAAAAAGATCTCAAATTGATTAAAGGCCCCAGACATTCAGCATTAGAATCTTGGAGCAAGTGGCAAGCGAAATGGCTAAGAAGAAACTCAAGATGGACACCACTAGAATTAATATACAGCGAAATAAAAGAGAATAAATGGTGGGAATATCTTAAAACTAAAGGGTATTATAGGTTGGAAGACATGTTTAGAGGACGTAACTTAAAACCGGTGCACGAGATAGTGGAAGAGGTAGGTAACCAACACTGGTTAAAAATAACAGGCCTATATAGTATGGTTAATAAGATCAAGGAAAAAGAGAAAATATGGATAGAGGAACCGATAGAAGAACTATACAAAGGGATGCAAAAATCAAAACAAGGATTAGCAGGGAAAATCTATAGGAAAATGATATCAAATACAGACACGACAATATCTTACCTACAGAACACTTGGACCAAAGAAGGTCAGGTATCAGAAAACTTGGCAAGCAAAATAATGGAAGGAATAGAGGGAATTAAAGTGATCAAATTTAATGAAATGGAGCATAAATTCTTTACAAAATGGTACAAAACACCAGCGCAAATAGCAAACATGATCCCAGGAATGAGCCCCATGTGCTGGCATTGCAAACTGGCTAAAGGATGGTTTTCCCATATGTGGTGGGAATGCCCAGAGGTCAGTGTCTTTTGGACAAAAATATTGCAAATTATAAGGAGAACATGCAAAGTTTCACTGTCCATTAACTTTAATTTAATGTTAATGGGCATAATAGGGAACCCAGGAGTAAGTAAAGAGAACCAAGCTATATTCAAAGCAATGATACTAGCAGGAAAAGCAGTGATTGCTCTGGGTTGGAAGGACAAGAGTAAATGGACAGTAGAAATCTGGCATAATTATTTGTTTGATTTCATACAGTCAGACATAATAGAGAAACTGAACTGGAAGACCAAATGGGCAGACAGGACTACAGCAATCAGCACGAAATGGAAGACCTACCTGGAGTGGCTACCAACAGAAGGAAGAAAGGACATTCAGTGCAAGATTCGGACCTTGTGCCCGTGGCTGGGATCAAAGGACTAAAGCACTGGAAAAGCAGAGGGGGAGGAGGGAGGGAGAAGGGATAAAAAACCGTTACGAAATGTACGGGATAAAAGATAATATGTAATACTTACCAAAAACTATATAAAAACTATATTAAAAAAAAAAAAAAAAAAAAAAGAAAGGAACTGAAATCAGGATTTTGGAGCAAACACACAGGGACAGTGCCGGCAGGCTATGACAGAGGATATATCATAGCGTTGGCGGGGGGGGGGAGTGAAAGGACAGCCAAAGGCTAGGGGATGTTGTGTATCGAGAAAGGAAAGTTGGAAATATCCACACAAAAAAAATCCTTGAATCTGTTAAACAACTTTATTATGCTGTGTACCACTTTGGTGCTCGCCCTCTACTTAGAGGTATGGACTGGCAATCTCCATTTCATTGTATTTAAAGAAGTGTGCATGCAACCGAAAGTGTATACCTTGAATAAAACTTTGTTGGTTCTGGAGTTGCCACTGGACTCAAACTTTGTTCTGCTGCTTCAGACCAACACAGCAACGCACCTGAATCTGTCTCCAAAAAAAGTAAGAGAAATAAGAAAAGTTAGAGAAGATTTTTTTAAAGCCACCAGTATCTCTTTGTCATATTCCAGAGTAATCAAGAGGGTCAGTGAATTACTAGGGATGCCAGCTTCCACGCGGGATCTGGGGATCCCCTGGAATCACAGCTCATCTCCAGACTTACAGAGATCAGTTCCCCTGGAGAAAAATCTATGCTTTGGAGGGGGGACTCTAGGGCATTGTGCCCCACTGAGGCCCCTGTCCTTCCCAAGCTCCACCCCCAAATCTCTAGGAGTTTCCCAACCTAGATCTCTGCCCCCCCATCCCCCGCTGGTGGCCTATGCAGCATAGCAGAGGAATGCAGCGGCTGCCAGGACTGAGGCTTGAATAATGAGGAGAGGACCAAAGAGGACGATCTCCTGCCTCTCTCTGTCCGTCTGGTCTGAGGGAAGCCACTGTGAAAGGCTGCATGTGTACGTGATAGGGTCAGCAGCTCTGGACTAGGAAATATCTGGAGATTTTGTGGGCGAAGCCTGGGGAGGGAAGAGGCTTCTGCGGGGTACAGTGCCGCAGCGTTAAAAGTCGCCAACCTCCAGGTAATCAAGAGGACTTTGGTTCCCAATTGCGACACGACTTTTGTGCCTCCCAGAGCCACACTGGCTGCTTTCAATTTGCAATCACAGCAGCATGCATGGAGGGGCGGAAATCACCCCATGGAGCCAACATTGGCGCCATTGTAACATCACATGATGTGTGTGGCTACACGTAACTTTTATAACAGAGCCAACAGGGGCTCCATGGGCAAGTTTTGGACACAGAAACAGCATGGGGGGGAGGCTAAGGCTGATTTTTCCTGCATCCTGCAGTCGCAAACAAAACAGACCCAGTGTGGGTCTGGGAGGTACAAGATTGCCATCACACATGTGAGACAAAGTCCTCGCGTTGTTCCCCAACAAACACAGAGGCTCAGTAATGCGTAGCTGGAGCCTCAGCCGGTATGAGCCAGTACAGAATTCCAGGAAGAAGGACTGGTTGTCATGACTGACTGAGGATTCAAACCCAGGTCTCTCCAGGATGAAGCTCTAACCACTGTACAGGACTGCCTAATGGTCTACCCCCGCACTTGGGTAAGTCCACTTGAGCATCCGATTCCTAACTTTTTCTTGCCTTCTCCAGCCTCCCTCCCATGAGCCCTGTTCATGTTTTGCAGATGATCCGTTCCGCATGTCTAGCTGGTTCAACCACCCTGCAGAGGAGTTCTAGGCTGCCCTTTGAGTCTAGCCTTTGACTTCATTGTGTGCCTGGCTCCTGTTCCCTAGTCCTGTAGCCACTGACAGACACCAAGTCCAATTATACCAGTGCGGTGTGGTAGGTAAAGTGCTGGACTAGGATCCTGGGTGATCTGGGTTCGAATCCCCACTTCTGTTGCAGAAGCTCGCTGGGTGAACTTGGGCCCATCCCAAACTCCCAGCCTGGCCCACCTCACAGCACTGTTGTTGCGGGAAAGTGAAGGAGGGAAGAACAGTGTTCTAGAAAGCCGCTTTGAGTCCAGACAGGGGAGGAAAGTGGGATCGAAATAAATAAAGGCAAATGCAGTTACGAATAGTAGGCTTTTCTAAGGCAGCTATTTACTACCATTTATTATTTATAAGTAAAGGTAAAGGTTACCCTTGCTCAAAAGCCAGTCAAATCCGACCCTAGGGATGCGGTGCGCATCTCCGTTTCCAAGCTGAAGAACCAGCACTGTCCAAAAACGTTTCCGTGGTCATGTGGCTGGCATGACTAGACACCGAGGTGCACGGAATGCTGTTACCTTCCCACCGAAGTGGTACCTATTTATCTACTTGCAATTTCTTGCTTTCAAACTGCTAGGTTGGCAGGAGCTGGGGCCAGAGATTGGAGCTCACTCCGTCATGCAGCACTCTCGGGTCTTGAACTGCTTAACTACCAACCTTCCAGTCTGCAGCTCAGCATCTTAACCACTTGAGCCACCGCAGCTATATAGCACCTCAAATCCTCAGCAGTTTTATGAGGAATCTGAATGCTGACAGCTTTTTTTATTCTCAGTATTTATTCTCAGTATTTATTATATAATTTCTGGTGACCAACCTTGATATCCATCAGCGTAGACTCAAACGATTCCCCTTTTGAGCCACTCTGGGTAGCTCCTTTCTTGGCTTTTCTTGGAAGCCTCGCCGTATGTCTCCACCTCCAAACAACCACTGCCAATGGTTTGAGTTACTCTGGGGATTTAAGACAGTATTGTTAGCCAGGTACAAAGGATACATTTATCCTGTGGCTTTCCAAAAGACCAGGTGTTATCCTCCTTAATCTTCCAGGTCAGGGGTCAACATCTTTGACATCGCAGTGATGAAGCAGGAGGCAAATTCTCAGAAGCATGTGTGGTGTGTGGATGTGCGTGTATTTTAATAAGAGAACAGTTCACTCTTTGAGCCTCAGGAGAAATAGGACAGGCACATCTTATACCCTCAACTCACCTGCTCTTGAATCAGTTCCAGGTTTCCCCTTCTCCTGTTCCCCTCCTTCGGCTTCAGATGAACTGGTCGCTCTCTCTGTTTTGCTATTAGTGTTGTTGCTCTTGAGTCTAATGGCTTAAAGCGTTTTCCCTGGCTTCTCTGTTCCTAAGCCATTTATCCATCACATTGTGTATCTGACTGTTCCGCCAAGGAATTTAGGACAACATGCGTGACTCACTTCTTCTGCACAGCAGGTAGGGCAAACAATGAGGTTGGGCAAACTGAGAAAGTGTAACTGGCCCAAGTCATCCGAGAGTTTCGTGGCCGAATGGGGACTTGATCCTGGGTCTTCCCACCCCTAGCCTGACTCTGGGAACATTTAACCACACAACACCACACCCATGAGCTGTCCTTTTGTAACAACCCCTTTAAAGCTCACTCTGTAGTTCTATCGATCCATAACACCCTTGAGGCACCAGAGTACAGTCAACTGTGTTTAGTCTTCTTATACATTTTTAGAATCTTACTTGTAGTGATTTTGGTTAGGTTTTTTTTCTTCTTCTTTCTAATTGCATCATAAGCCCATTTGGAAGGGCCTGTCTTTTTACCCGTTTTATAGCACTGCTAGTTTTTTAGGCACTTCATGATGATGAGCAAAGCTTGAGTCCAATAACACCTTTAAGACCAACAAAGTTTTATGTAAGGTGTAAGCTTTCATGTGCAAGCACACTTGCAGGCATAATCTCACACATCTCTGTGCTTAGCCAGGAACTGTTTGTTTAAAACTATCCGGAGGGTGCTTTGGCTCAGTGGAAGAGCAGAAGGTCCCAGGTGCAATCCCCTGCATGTCCAGTCAGAAAGGATCAGGCTGTAGGTGATGGGAAAGACTTCTCCCTGAAACCCTGGAGAGCCACTGCCAGTCTGAATAGACAATACTGACCCTGGCGGACCCACGGTCTAATTCAGTATAAGGCGGCTTCATGCATGTTCATCCCAGGCAAAGCTGAGACTGGTGCAATCCAATAACAAAAACTCACTTTATCTCAGCTTAGCTCTCTCTTAAATTTTTGAGATGATCGAAGCGACATCACTGGCTATATTCGAAAGTAAAGTAGTGTGACCTTTGGCCCCTTCCACACTTGGACCTCACCCTGGGTTTTCTCTGTGTCAGACTCGTGGCCATTTTGTTGTTGTTCAGTCGCAGAGTCAAGTCCGACTCTTCGCGACCCCATGACCACATCATGCCATGCTCTTCTGTCTTCCGTTGTGCTCCAGAGTTTGCTTAATGTCATGTTTGTTGCCTCGATAACACTGACTAACCATCTCAACATTTGCTGTCCCCTTCTTCTTTTGTCTTCAATTGTTCCCATCATCAGGGTCTTCTCCAGGGAGTGCTCCCTTCTTATTTGGTGGCCAAAGTATTTGAGCTTCAGCTTCAGTATCTGGCTTTCCAGGGAACAGTCAGGATTGATTTCTTTTAGGATTGACTGATTTGATCTCCTTGCAGTCCAAGGGACTCTCAAGAGTCTTCTCCAGTACCCTAGTTCAAAATAATCTATTCTTTGGCGCTCGGCCTTCCTTATAGTCCAACTCTCGCAGCCATACATTATTATGTGGCCATTTACCTTGCAGTTATCTCTGTTTAGCTGGGTTTTTTGCACTAATTTTGTCCTGCCTGCCCCAGGTTATAAATTCTGTGTTGTGAACAGTAAACCTGGATTCAGTGTCCTAGGTATGGGCCCTTTCTGCACTAGACCTTTAATCCAGATTCAACGCAATCTCCTACTAGCTATTCTGCACTACACTCAGGTTCACCCCCCTTTTTATCCCTTTTTTTTGGGGTAAATTTTGCATTATGCTGACGCCACCCTGGGCTCAAACCACCATTGCCCCAGAGTTAGGTTTGCCAGGTCCCCACCTGGCATCCAGTGGGGGAGAGAGTCATGGTGTCTGGGAGTTTCACGGGCGTGCATAGCATGCCTGCACCATGATGACATCACCTGGAAGTGACAACATCACGCTGGGCAAGTCGGTGGGGGATGCTCTAGCGTTCAGGTTTAAAACTCTATGGTACCATAGCGTTTTAAGCCCGAATGCTAGAGCATCCCCCGATGACGTGCCCGGCGTGATGACATCACCTCCGGATGATGTCATTGCACCGGGCACGTCAGCCCAATTCAGGCACTTTGAGGACGGAGTTCCCCCAGCGGCTGGATCTGGGCTGGCAGGTTGGGGGCCCTTAGAGTGGGCAAACCCCTTCCCCCAGGGGACCTGGTAGCCCTACCCAGAATATATGGATCCTATTTTGCCGCAGGATTTCCCTCAATCTGGAGTGGCCCCAGTGCAGATTTAAGTGTCGAATTTTCAACTTGGTTTCAGTCCTCCCTGCCCCCTTTCCCACCGTGAAGATACACTAAGGGAAGAACCACGCATGCCATCCTGAGCTTCCTGAAGGCAGGCCAGACTTGCAGGCACATAGTGCCACAAGAATGCTGCAGAAATGCCATTAAGCCCACTGCTGAAAGAATACAAGAATGGCCGTGGTTGATATTATTACAAATCAGAATCAGCAAACGAGGACAACCTGGGAATCGAAGTTCTCGAGTTAGGGGACATGGAAGACACTCTGGGCTGGCAAGGAAGCCTCATTTCCAGTCCTGCCTGCGAGGGTAGACTTTGGTTTGCGGAAGGCTTTTCCTTCCAAAGAAGCTGAATCTCGGAGTCCAAGCGGCCTCCTGGCCACACCGTAGCCGAAGCACAGGCATGACTGAACAAACCAGGAAGTGAGAGCGCTTTGCCCCCGTGATCTATGTCAGCAGGCCAGGGAACAAACAGTAGGAAGGAACACAAGAGCGTGTTGTTCTTTTCTCATCACCCTCACTTTGCAGAAGTAGCTACTGGGATCTGACTGGCAGCCCTGGAGCAGCCAAGTCTCCTGGCAGAGGCAGGCCCCTGAGAGGCTCCGTGTGGGACAGATGCGAAAACTGAGGCTGTCTAAATCGCTCACTCGGTTAGGTGACAGGCCTTCTTCTGCTTAGTTCGCGTTGGGCTTGCCATTTTCAGACCTGATAAGCAAACAGCCTGAGACATTTCACTTATTTTGTCTGCATTCCTTGATCCCCCGGACCCACCAATCCCTTGAGATGCGGCTAGAATTGCCAGCTCTGGGTTGAGAGGCACCTAGAGTGTTATGTTCTGACTCTGAATCTGTCCTATGTTTTACCCTGTTAAGCTTGAGTCAGTAAAAGGGATTGTAAGAGTCGACATTCCCATTGGTTAGTTTCTGTGAAACCTTGTAAATAGCCAGTCAAAACTGTATATATGCTTATGGAGGGAACAGACCTTATTGGTCCTTATCCCCGTGTTATCATTGGTTGTTAACCTAACTATGGGCGTGGCTTTGACAGCCCGGATTATTTAAAAAGGGAGCTGTGCTCCACTGTTTTGTGTGTGTTGTCTGATCGTCTAGTTTGCTATTAAATATAGCTGAAATCACTTGTTGAAATCACTACCAAGCAGAGCAGCAAGGAGGGGAGGAACAGGACATCACTGGGCGGTGTGAGAGCAAGTGTGCAGGAAAAATGGATTGCATTGTCCCGACTGTTAGGAAGGAATCCTTAAAGGAACCTGTTAAAGAGCCATGTGTGGGTCAATTAACAGGTGAACAGTCCATCAAAAAAACGACTCCTTGTTCACAACTGGCAAACAAGACGGGAGCCAAACCAATGGATGTTCCAGGATCTTGTGAGGGTGTCCCTCCTTTTACACTCAAGCCTTCAACTGGGAGTGCCTCTCTTCCATTTCTTCAGCATGAAAAGCAGACATCAAAGTAAACAGCATTTTTTGTTGTTGTTCAGTCGCACATCGTTGCATCGATGACACTGTCTAACCATCTCATCCTTTGCCGTCCCCTTCTTCTTTGACCTTCAATCTTTCCCAGCATCAGGGTCTTCTCCAGTGAATGCTTCCTTCTCATTTGGTGGCCAAAGTATTTGAGCTTCAGCTTCAGGATCTGGCCTTCCAGGGAACAGTCAGGGTTGATTTCTTTTAGGATTGACTGATTTGATCTCCTTGCAGTCCAAGGGACTCTCAAGAGTCTTCTCCAGCACCATAGTTCAAAAGAATCTATTCTTCGGCGCTCGGCCTTCCTTATAGTCCAACTCTCGCAGCCATACATTACTACGGGGAATACCATTGCTTTGACCATGCGGACTTTTGTTGGCAAGGTGATGTCTCTGCTTTTTATCATGCTGTTTAGGTTTGCCATCGCTTTCCTCCCAAGGAGCAGGCGTCTTTTAATCTCATGGCTGCAGTCACCATCTGCAGTGATCTGGGATCCTAGGAACGTGAAGTCTGTCACTACTTCTACGACTTCCCCTTCTATTTGCCAAGGAGTGATGGGCCCAGATGCCATGATCTTAGTTTTTTTGATGTTGAGCTTCAAGCCCATTTTTGCACTCTCCTCTTTCACCCTGAGCAAGAGGCTCTTTAGGTCCTCTTCACTTTCTGCCATCAGAGTGGTATCGTCTGCATATCTGAGGTTATTGATCTTTCCCCCAGCAATCTTAACTCCAGCTAGTGATTCATCCAGGCCAGCATTTCGCATGCTGTACTCTGCATATAAATTAAATAAGCAAGGTGACAATATACATCCTTGTCGTACTCCTTTTCCTATGCTAAACCAATCAGTTGTTCCATATCCAGTTCTAACTGTTGCTTCTTGACCCTTATACAGGTTTCTCAGGAGACAGGTGAGGTGGTCTGGTACTCCCATCTCTTTAAGAACCTGCCATAATTTATTGTGATCCACACAATCAAAGGCTTTAGCATAGTCAATGAAGCAGAAGTAGATGTTTTTCTGGTACTCTCTTGCTTTCTCCATAATCCAGCGAATGTTGGCAATTTGATCTCTAGTTCCTCTACCTCTTCGAAACCCAGCTTGTACTTCTGGCAGTTCTCTATCCATGTACTGTTGGAGCCTAGCTTGTAGGATTTTGAGCATGACCTTGCTAGCGTGTGAAATGAGTGCAATTGTGCGATAGTTTGAACATTCCTTGACGTTGCCCTTCTTTGGGATTGGAATGTAAATTGACCTTTTCCAATCCTGTGGCCACTGTTGTGTTTTCCAAATTTGTTGGCAAATTGAGTGCAGCACTTTAACAGCATCTTCTTTTAAGACTTTGAATAACTCAGCTGGGATACCATCACCTCCACTAGCTTTGTTGTTAGTAATGCTTTCTAAGGCCCATTTAACTTCGCTTTCCAGGATGTCTGGCTCGAGGTCAGTGATTATACCGTCGTGGTTGTCAAGGACGTCGAGGAATTACTAAATGGTTTAGTAACGAAAGAAGAAGTGACAATGGCGATAGAGGATGCAAAGTTGGGCAAAGCTCCAGGACCAGACGGCTTTACAGCAAAATTCTATAAGAAATTTAAAGAGGAGCTAACCCCTATTTTAGTACTTCTGTCGAATGAGATAAGACAGACTAAACGGATCCCAGATTCATGGAAAGAAGCAAACATTTCATTGATACCTAAAGAAGGTTTGGATTTGACTCAAGTAAAGAATTATAGGCCAATTTCGCTATTAAATAATGATTACAAACTATTTGCAAAAATACTTTCTGAGAGACTGAAAAAGTATTTGAAAGATACAATAGCGGAAGAACAAGCTGGATTTTTACCAAATAGACAAATCAGAGACAATTTGAGAGTGGTGATAGATGCAATTGAATATTATGATAAGCATCCTGAAAAAGAAGTAGGATTCCTCTTCTTAGATGCGGAAAAAGCTTTTGACAATTTAAATTGGGAATTTATGCTACAAGTTATTGAAAAAATGGATATTGGACAGTCTTTTTTAAACATGATTGTGGCAATATATTCAGAACAAAAAGCGGCTTTGAATATAAATAAAGAAAAGACGGACTTCTTCTGAGTCCAAAAGGGAACGCGTCAAGGTTGCCCATTATCTCCGTTGCTGTTTATTTGGATATTGGAAATATTATTGACAGCGATAAGGAAAGACAATAGTATTGAAGGACTTACAGTGAAAGGCTTTGCCTACAAGTACAGGGCATTTGCAGATGACGTAATGTTTATGATTCAAGACCCAATTGAGAAAATACCACAATTGATGGAAAAAATTGAAGAGTTTGGGTCAGTTGCGGGATTTTATGTTAATAAAAGCAAAACCAAAGTGATGTGTAAAAATATGACGAAACAAAGACAAACAGAATTGCAAGAGAAAATTCAAGGTGAAGTGGTCACAAAGACCAAATATCTTGGAATTGAATTAACCATGAAAAATATTGACTTGTTTAAAAACAATTATGAAAAGGTGTGGCATAAGATTCAACAAGATATGAAGAAATGGGACACTTTGAATTTATCACTGATGGGAAGAATCGCAACTGTAAAAATGAATGTTTTACCACGTTTGATGTTTTTGTTTCAGACTATTCCAATATTAAAACAAAGGAAGGTATTGGATATGTGGCAGAAAGAACTATCCAAATTCGTATGGGCAGGAAGAAAGCCAAGGATTAAAATGAAAATTTTATGTGATGCAAAAGAGAGAGGAGGCTTACAACTACCGAATTTAAGACTGTATTATGATGCCGTCTGTTTAACATGGTTGCAACAGTGGATTAATTTGGACAATAAGAAGTTATTGGCCCTGGAAGGACATGATAACAAATTCGGATGGCATGCATATTTATGGTATGGAAAAGAAAAAGTGGATAAATTTTTTAAACACCACTTTGTAAGACAATCACTGTTCGAGACATGGACGAGATATAGAAAATTCTTCTCAGAAGAAAGACCACTTTGGATTGTACCAGCGGAAGTAATTAATCCATATTCAAGAAACCAAGGACTAGATTGGCTACCTTATAAAAATCTTTTAAAATCTGAAGGGAAAAATTTTGTGTTAAAAGATAGATTTGATGTTGAATTTGAATATGATTGGTTGAAGTATAGACAGATTTATGATCTATTTAAGACCGATAAAAGAGAACATGGTTTTAGAGCAAAGAATATTGAAATTGAAACTGTATGGCTTGAGAAAGATAAAAAAATGATCTCTAAACTGTACAAGGTGTTATTGAAATGGTATACTGAGGATGAAGTTGTAAAGGAGCAAATGATAAAATGGGCTGTAAATGTTAATAATGAGATATTAATGACATCTTGGGAATATTTGTGGAAAAAATCAATGAAAATTTCAACGTGTGTAAATGTTAAAGAGAATTGCTATAAAATGATGTACAGATGGTATATGACGCCTAAAAAAATTGCTATTATAAATGAATGTATGTCCAACAAATGTTGGAAATGTAAAAAACATGAGGGGTCTTTTTACCATATGTGGTGGACATGCGATAAGGCAGTAAAGTATTGGACAGAGATCCACAATGAGATACAAAAAATTTTGAAATGTACTTTTAAGAAAGACCCTCAGATGTTATTGTTAGGTCTTAAAATGGAAGAAATAAATGTAGCCAAGAGAACATTACTATGGTACTTGACTACAGCAGCAAGACTGACTTTTGCTCAATGTTGGAAACAAGACAAAGTACCTGAAACATGGGAATGGATTAAAAAGACGTTGTTTTTAGCCGAAATGGACAAATTAACAAGAAAATTAAACAACGAAGAAGATGAAACTTTTTTTGAAGACTGGAAAGACTTTCAAAAATACTTGTTGAAAAATTGGGACATTAAACGCGGTTTGATCTGCTTTGATAGTTATTAAGTGGAAAATGAAATAGAATTAGATTTCTGAATTGTTACCGTTTGCTAGAGAAAATAAGTTTAGGAATAATTGTAATAGAATAAGAGAGATATTAATGGGGTTGGAGCGGTGCGGGAAGTCTTGTTTGGGGGGGGGAGAAGGGGAAATTAGAAAAATGGGTATGTAGGTTGGTTGAAAATGTTTGAACATGTGATATATCCAATAATAAATTGTATTTACCAGAAGGACGTCGAGGTCCTTCTTGTATAGTTCTTCTGTATATTCTTGCCATCTTTTCCTAATCTCTTCGGCTTCTGTTAGGTCCCTACCGTTTTTGTCCTTTATCATGGCCATCTTTGCATGGAACGTTCCCTTGATTTCTCCAGTTTTCTTGAAGAGATCTCTAGTCCTTCCCAATCTATTGTTTTCCTCTATTACTCTGCATTGTTCATTCAGGAAAGCCTCCTTATCTCTCCTTGCTGTTCTCTGGAAATCTGCATTCAGTTGGGCAAATCTTTCCTTTTTCCCATTGCCTTTAGCTTTCCTTCTTTCCTCTGCTATGTGTAAAGCCTCATCAGACAGCCACTTTGCTTTTTTGCATTTCTTTTTCTTTGGGATGGCAGTGAGTGCTGCCTCCTTTACAATGTCACGGACCTCTGTCCATAGTTCTTCAGGCACTCTGTCTATCAAATCTAGTCCCTTAAACCTATTCTTCACCTCTACTGTATATTCATCGGGGATGCGATCTAGGTCAAATCTGAATGGCCTTGTGGTTTTCCCAACTTTCTTCAATTTAAGTCTGAATTTTGCAATGAGTAGCTCATGATCTGAGCCACAGTCAGCTCCAGGTCTTGTTTTTACTGACTGGATAGAGCTTCTCCATCTTTGACTGCAAATTATATAGTCAATCTGATTTCGGTGTTGCCCATCTGGTGATGTCCATGTGTAGAGACGCCTCTTAGGTTGTTGGAAAAGGGTGTTTGCTATGACCAGCGTGTTCTCTTGACAAAACTCTGTTAGCCTTTGCCCTGCTTCATTTTGTTCTCCAAGGCCAAACTTGTCTGTTATTCCGGTTACCTTTTGATTTCCTACTTTAGCATTCCAGTCCCCTATGATGATGAGGACATCATTTTTTGGTGTTAGTTCTACGAGCTGTTGTAGGTCTTCATAGAACTGGTCCACTTCAGCCTCTTCTGCAGCAGTGGTTGGGGCATATACTTGGATTACTGTGATATTGAATGGTTTGCCTTGGATTCGGACCGAGATCATTCTGTCATTTTTGAGATTGTATCCCAATACTGCCTTTCTCACTCTCTTGTTGACTATAAAGGCCACACCATTTTTTCTACGGGATTCCTGGCCACAGTAGTAGATATAATGGTCTTCTGAGTTAAATTCGCCCATTCCTGTCCACTTTAGTTCACTGATTCCCAAGATGTCGATGTTCATTCTTGCCATCTCATTTTTGACCACGTCAAGCTTACCTTGATTCATAGATCTTACATTCCAGGTTCCTGTGCAGTATTGTTCTTTGCAGCATCGAACTTTCCTTTCACCGTCAGACACATCCACAACTGAGCGTCCTTTCGGCTTTGTCCCAGCCGCTTCACTCTTTCTGGGATTACTTGTACTTGCCCTCTGCTCTTCCTCAGTAGCATATTGGACACCTTCCGACCTGAGGGGCTCATCTTCCGGCGTCATATCTTTTAGCCTTTTGTTACTGTCCATGGGGTTTTCTTGGCAAAGATACTGGAGTGGGTTGCCATTTCCTTCTCCAGGGGATCACGCTTGGTCTGAGTTCTCTGCTGTGGCCTGTCCGTCCTGGGTGGCCCTCCACGGCATAGCCCACAGCCTCATCGAACCACGCAAGCCCCCTCGCCACGACAAGGCAGTGATCCATGAGGGATTACAGCATTACAGAGACTCAAAGGTGATTCATTATGGAGAAAAGAGTTACAGTACCCATTATCTTTCTAGATACCTCTGTAAGATGTCTTAAGTGTAATATATAATGAGCAATGTTTCAAGGAGGTAGCCATGTTGGTCTTTAGCAGAAGAGTAACATTCGAGTCCAGTGGCACCTTAAAGACCAATGTGATATCCAGGTTATAAGCTTTTGAGAGTCAAAAGCTCCCTTTGCCAGGTACCTTTGTGAGATAATAAGCTATGTCTGTGTGCAATACCATGTAATGAGGCTATATCATACAGTGTTGCCCTCTTTGTGGGATCAGGATTGGTTTTGCCTCCCTATATCATGTACTGATGGCAAACTTGGGTTCCCTACAACCTCATGTGTGAAATGTCCTTGATTCAGCACAAAAGCTAATCTGGGCATTTTCACATGTATGTACATCTGTAGGGGCAGAGCATATGCATTATGTGCTGTTTATCCAATAAATGATTTTATTTAATTGATCCACCATTCCTCTCTTCCTCCTCCTCCCCTGTACCACTGGACCATCTGTTCTGCACATCCTTTAATTCTTGCACATCATCCATCATTTCCAGCTGTGCGAAAGTGTAACTTCCACAGATAGTCTGAAATGCCTTCCAGCTACAGAGCTTCCCCCATAACCCTAGGGATTTTATTCCAATAATTATTTAACCTCGTTGGTCATAACGTGTGCCAAATCTCGGTCTGTCTAGCTTCAGTTCCAGACGCTGGATTTTGTTCTGCTTTTTGTCCTCTGCAGACGTCTCCGAATGTTTTCCACTCAGCCTTTGCTCCGTGGCCTTTAATGTACATTGCATGTCTCCTACTTAACCTTCTCTCTGACAAGCTCACTTCTAGGGTTAGACAGGAAGGTTTCTAAATATGACTCACCTGTCTACATTTTCACATGTGGTGCATTGTAAACTTTGCAGGGTACCCTTGTACGTATCAGTGTAACTCAAGCACCATCTGGATTCTGATGAACCTGGCAGATGTTTCTCTCTTTCTGCAGCCAATACTTCAGGTGCTCAGATTTCTACACCTGGCTCTTCCTCCTTGCAAACTAGCCCATAAATGAGCCCACAAGGGAACACTTGGATGCTTTAGTGAAAAGGAACCTTTATTTTATTTTATTTTATTTTTAAAAATCTGCTTTGTTGGGCAGAAGGGTTGGGGTGGAGGACATCTCCTGAGTTCCGGTCCTTGACTTGATGGACCATAGTGATGGGGCCATGGCTCAACAGCACAGCACCTGCTTTGCACGCAGAAGGTCTCAGGTTCAATCCCTCTCACCTCCAAGTAAAGGAATTATGTAGTAGGCAATATGAAAGATCTTCACCAGAGATCCACAGTAGACCCTACTGGTTGATGGAACAATGCTCTCAGTATAAAGCAGCTTCCTGGGTGACAGTCTTAAGACTAACCAGTTTTATGACACAGGTGTAGAAAAGACGGACATTATGAGAGAGCTGTCTACAACAGCTTTTGCTAGTCCTGCTGGGATAAAAATCCTCTTATTTATTTATTTATTTTACAAAATGTATAGCCTGCCTTTCTGCCCTCAAAAAGGCCACTAAGGCAGCTTTTACAACAAATCTGGCCAGCAGAGTCTGGAAGGGTATCCATGTTATTGTCCGATGCAAGCAAAACGTCAGAATCATGTGACAGAAGCATGCGCTGACTCTGACTCCTGCTTCATCAGATGTGTGTGAAGTAGGCCAGCATTATTAGTCCCATGATGCAGAGGGCAAGCAAAGTCTTGCCTGGGTGTGGTTTGCCTCAGGCAGCCTGGTGAATTCATGGCATTTGGACTGGGGATTCCCCGGTTCATGGCTCAGGCTTCGATCCTGCAAAACACTTCCACGGGGAGAAGGGGTGTCTCCCAGTAGAATGGGTCCTCCTCCTTGCCTCCTGTGCCCCACTGCAGCCCCAAATGCCCCCCCCCCCAAGTGCTTCTCCTGAGGGGCGGGAACAGCATGAGGGATGAGGTGAAAGCCTGCAGTGGGAGGGGCAAACTGGCAAAAATGGCACTGCTCTGCCACTCCTGGAAATCTTCCATAGGATCCAGCCCAGTATCTCTTAGCCATTACACTGTACCAGCTCAGTGCCCAATAAACTGGTAAAAAGCATTATGAAATACAGAACTATTATGCCCACAGGGAACAAAACCTGCTGAAGGAAAATCAGCATTGTTTCTGCATTGTCTCCCCTCTCAGCATGCCCCCCCATGCTCTGCTGCCACTGGAAAAGGGACATCATCATGGGGGCAATCTAGGATTCACCCACACATAGGGTTGCCATTCCCCCGGTGGGACCAGGGGATCCCTCAATTTGGGCCAGTGGGGGAAGCCCCACCCCCAAGGAGCCCCCTCCCAGTGCCACTGGTTCTGGCACAATGACATCACCCAGGAGTGATGTCATCACACTTCTGACTTTGGGGTAACACTCTAGGTTTTGGGCAAAACTCTATGGTTTTGAGGCCCAAAACCTATAGAGTTTTGCTCAAAACCTAGAGTGTCACCCCCAATGGCGGAAGTGTGATGATGTCACTTCCAGGCAAACTCCAGGAAGGATCGGGAGTCCCTCTGCTGGCAGCCAGGCAGGACCTGGCAACCCTACCCACACTCTACGAGAGTCAGCATGGTGTAGTGGTTAAGCACAGTGGACTCTAACCCAGAGAATAAGGTTTGATTCCCCACTTCTCCTCCCCATGAAGCCTGCTGGATGACCTTGGGCCCACTCCCAGTTCTCTCAGAACTCTCTTAGCCCCATCTACCTCAGAAGGTGCCTGTTGTGAGGAGAGGAAGGGAATTTGATTGTAAGCTGCTTTGAGACTCCTTAGGGTAGAGAAAAGCAGGGTATAAAAATGCTTCTCCTTTTCCTTTTCCTTCTCCTTCTATGGTTTAATCGCAATTTTGAGTGAATCCTAGAGTGCCATCTTGATGAGATGACATCACTTCCAGGTTTATACCAGAAATAACGAGGCACACTGGCACAATGCAGGCAAATTTCACCTGCAGGTAGCAACCTTACTTCTGCTGCAAAAGGAAGTCCTGCCTCACCAACCTTTTGGAGTCCTTTGAGAGTTATTCACAAGGCTCTGGACAGGAGCAATCTAACAGACACTGTATACTTGGACTTGAACATGCATTGGCAAACTGGTTCTCCTGGGTTCCGTGCAGCTTTTTATCGTATGCAGAACTTTCTCATCATCAGGTTACGACACCCCACTGACAATATGACTGGTGATAACACGACTTTTGGTCATGCCTCCATAATTTAAAATGAGTATTGCGGGAAGGGATCCTTCTTAGAAACCTGCAGCTACCAGCCCTGACCACATTTCTCTGCTGCTCAGTGCATGTGCCAGCAAACTTTAATTCACAGATTTTTCCAGTAAGAAAAAACTACAACTGTTTCTTGTCATTTGGTACGCAACGAAAAAAGAGGGGGAGGCAACATCTGCCATGCAGTTCTTGCTGTATCTCAATATACGGGAAAAATTCCCTCCGATTTTTTAAGATCCTTTTATTAATCCATAATCTGAAATGCAGCTGGGCCTTGGCACCCACGTCCTTGGCAGCTGGCAGGGGCCCACTTTTCCCACAAACACTCTCCAAATGTACCCGGCAGATGGTGGCAAGGCATTGAGTGGAATTACCCTGGAAGGTATCAGAAAGGAATTGGTCTGGTGTCAGCCACTTTCCCCTTCTTTCATAAATGGCAGATTGTCAAGCAAGAAGGCCTGGCATTGCTCCTTCCTTTGTTGCTTTTGGGAACTGGTCAGTCTTGACGTTTGAAAAACTCCAGGTGAGGGAACTCGATGGTACCTTGGTGTTCGTTAATGTGCATTTAAAAAATTTTCATTTCTTTGAATATGTATATTCTGCCTTTCCCCGTGGCTCCAGCTGGCTAACAATGCGGAATTAAAAATGCAAGCAACTATTAAAACCCCAGTTCACCCCCAACCTCATAAAATGCCTACAATTTATATGCCATTAAAAGTTTTGCTGAGTAGAATAGCCTTACAGCACCGCCTGAAAGCCTCCAAAGACAGAACACCCTCACCTCCTTGGCAGCCAGTCTCATGGAGGGGGAACAACCACTGAAGGGCCAAGGGTAGGGTTGCCAGCCTCCAGGTGGTGGCTGGGCATCTCCTGGGATTACAATTGATCTCCAGAGATCAGTTCATTTGGAGAAAATGGCCACTTTGAAAGGTGAATGCTATGGCCTTATACCCAATTAAAGTCCCTCCCCTCCTCAAACCCCGCCCCTTCCAGGCTCCATCCTGAAAATCTCCAGATATTTCCTAGTCCAGAGTTGGCAATTCTAGACCAAAGGCTCTTGTCAGTGCCAAGCAGGCAAGGGATGCCAGCCTCCAGGTGGCACCTGGGGATCTCCAGACTACAGAGATCAGGTCCTCTAGGAAAAAATGGATGCTTTGGAGGGTGGACTCCAATAGCATTGTATCCCACTGAAGTCTCAACCCCCTCCAGGCTCCATCCTCAAATCTCCAAGAGTTTCCCCACCTGGACTTGGCAACCCTACTCCCCCCACTCCCCACCAGTGGTTGGGGGGACCTGGAAACCCTAGCAGGCCACTTTCAGTGAGGAAAGACCAATGTGCATGTCTGTGTACTAAAGACAAGATGTTATTTGCAAGAGGGATACCTTCTAAAGACCCCACAAGGCAGGATAAGGCCTTAAGGATAACTTTAACAACCCATAGTAATGGCATTTTTAGGAGGCACTTGCCAAAACTTTTCCCCAAAACAAGCTAATAACAAAACTGGGGCAGGTGTTGGGGGGAGGGACAGGGCGAGGTTCCTGGAAAATAGGACTGCCTTTGGTAAATCGGGCCGATTGAACGATAACAAGACATGGCCCTGGTTAGCAAATACGGCTGGACAGTTTAACATAGCTGACATGAATACGTAACTGATGCAAATGACATTTAAAGAGGAGGGAAACTTAAGTCATTTTTAAAAAATAATATTTTAAAAGCCATGAGTAAGTCTCCGCAGAGCTGTCTGGGGCGAATGAGACTTTTCCTGGGGTAAAATTACAGGCAGGGTTTTAATTGGCATCATAAATAAGGAGAGAGAAAATGTGTCAGTTTAAGACACTTTGGGGGGGGGGCGGATTTTACATAAACATCATGGAAAGTTAAGCCCATTTTTTAAAGAAAAAAAATCAGCATGGCTAAGCAGACCCTTAAGAGTTCTGTTTGCATGGCTTTGTCTGTCGGGGGGAAAGGAGGGTGATAGCAAAACCAGGCTGGAAAAATCAGGCGCATTCCCTGTAAACCAACCAGAACTGCAAATAAAGGGCTGGACTGAGGAAGGACCTCTTTGCCATATCAGTCATCCTAATTTTGCATGCTTTCTAATTTTTAACAGATGAAAATAACGACATGCTTACAACACACTTTATTCTCACAGGAAGGATTATGGCTCGAGCAACTCCAGTGATACACTGTGAAACGCTGGGATCTTTCTGTGGTGTTCATTTATTGTTCAGTAGGGCTTGTCTTCCGCTAGTTTACATGTGCAGTAGAATGAGTGCGGAGGCGGAATCATATTTTTCAGCCCTTCTCTACGAATAAAGCTCCCTGCATAGCATATTGTTGTTATCAAACAGAACGTTTTTTTAGCATATCCATCCTAATGGTTTGGTATCAGGTTTGTTTCTTTGTTTGTTGGTAAACATCAGGAACCATTCAAAAATAGCATTCCAACTTGAAGGGCAGTTCTGTCTTCTCTGTATTATCATCTTGTTGTATGCGTAGACCGCAGTAATAGAAGCTTTCCTTTGGGGGTCATATAAATAATCCAGTTTTCGCTAACATCTCCACCTGTTTTGTACATACTCCCTAAAACCAATAAATCAAGTTTTCTCTTACCAGGCCCCCTAGCGTCTCTGGTTCTAATTAATTATTGGAGTCATTACTTCTATATTTATTTATAGATTACATTTTCCTCTCATCTTTCCTCTGGAGAGCTGAAGGTTCTTTTCCATCGTATCCTCACAACAACCCTGCAAGGTAGGTTAGGTGCAGCAACAGTGACTGGGCCAAGGACACCCAGTGAGTTTCATGACTAGGGGAGGATTTGAACCAGGGTTTCCCCAGGCCTGGTCCAACACCTGGTCCACTACAACCCACTGGCTCTCACTGTGTTGATTCTTTTTGAAGCCCCGTTGTTTTTAAGATCAAGTATTATCTCAGGGACACTAAAAAGTTTTAGAGTCAGGTTCAGGGGATCTGTATCCATCTCCAGAGCCAGTTTGGTGTAGTGGTTAAGTGCGTGGACTCTAATCTGGGAGAACCGGGTTTGATTCCCCACTCCTCCTCTTGCAGCTGCTGGATGACCTTGGGCAAGTCATAGTTCTTTCAGAGCTGTTCTCTCAAGAACAGCTCTGGAAAGAGCTCTCTCAGCCCCACCTACCTCACAGGGTGTCTGTTGTGGGGAGGGGGAGGGAAATGAGTCTGTAAGCCACTCTGAGACTCCAAGTGAAGGGCAGGATATAAATCCAATCTCTTCTTCTTCTTCTCCTCCTCCTCCTCCTCAGCCTGACCTACAGTGCTACAAGGGTGAAAGAAGCTTCCTTAAGTTCCTTACAGGAAAGGCAAATAAAATATGATAGATTAAGGATCCAGGTTCAGAACGGAGAGAATACAATACAAATATTAAAAGGACAGTAATTTATATTGATCAGGTCCGGAGAGTGTAAGAGCCTGTGATTGATTAGAATTCAATGAAGGAATGACCTGGGACTACCAAAGCTGAGGGAGAAACCTCATTCTAAGATGGTGCAGAACAAATCCCCGTCTCCACCAAAGTGAGACAGATTTGGCTGTTTCTCTATATTCGTCAAGAATCTCCCACTTGCCACCCTGACCTGGATAACCCAGGCAAGCCTGATCTCATCAGAAGCTGAGCAGGGTCGACTCTGGCAAGTACCGGGACAGGAGACCACCTTGGAATACCAGCAGTCAAGAGGTGGTTGCAGGCTTTATTCAGCCACCTCTCTGAATATTCTCCAGTCACCAGAGGTCACCATGACTTCTAGGTGTGTGTGCACACATATATGAAAAATACAACCACCCCCCTCCAAAAAAAAAGAATCTCTCACTTGCCTATCATATTCCCAGTGCTGGCCAGGCTTTCCAAGGAAGGAATCACTTCCAAATCTGAATCTTATTTTATTGGAGACAAACATCTGAGGAGCCTGCCTGCTAGTGCCTCATCAAAGGCTTGGGGCGTGGGCTTGAGATCAATGGCCAGGAGGGAGGGAGGGGCGGGGCAGCTCGATTGCCGTCAGATGGTCCTTTGGTTGCAGGTGGAGGCTTTTCCCTTGCACCTGTTGCCCTGGCCAAAGACCATGCTGGCACCAGCAAACTCAGTGGAGATGCTAATGACTCCAGGCTGCCTTTCATCTGGGACCAGGTAAAGCAAGGCCAAGTTGATGGATTGCCCTGACATCACTTGTTCCTTGCAGGAAGGAGCAACCCATCAGCACCATGATACACAGGTGAAATGTTGACCTCCTCCCGCACCCCATCAATGGGGATGCAGCTGAGTCTACTTACTGCATCCACGAGGATGTCTGGCAGCCACCTTAAAAACAACGAAAAAAGTTGATTCTACGGTGTGATAAAAAACAGAAGGGGGTTAAGTGGATAGCAAACATCTTCTGAAATGCCTGTGGGTGAAAAAAAAAAACTTCAGCAGAAAGTCTTTTCACTGGCAAAACAGGCACCTGGAAGCACATCCTGTTTTCAGACATTTTCTCTCCTGCCTCAAGATATCATTTACCCAGATAGCTGATGCTTTTGAAAAAGCACGAATCTTCCATCCCAACGTTTACTGCCTGTGCTTATGGCAGTTGGAGGTAGGGGTGGAGAGGTAGGGGTGAAGATGGGAATTGCCAACTCCAGGTTGGGAAATTCCTGGCGATTTGGAGGGTAGAACTTAGAGAGGGCAGGGTTTGGGGAGGAGAAGGACTTCAGTGGGGTATAATACCATATGGTCTACCATCCCAATGCAGCAGTTTTCTCCAGGGGTCTGTAATCTTGAGATCAGTTGAAATTGTGGGAGATCTCCAGGCCCCACCTGGAGGCTGGTAACCCTAGGTGAACAGGGAGGATTAAGAGAGAGTTTAAGTTCACATTTATTCTGTAATAAAATATTCTGCATAGTCACAGGTCATGCTTCTGTGTCTAGTCAGCTAGGCTAATGTAGGCAACATTGATTTTCAACACGGTTGAATTCACCAGCTCATAGAAAGTGCTGAAGAACTGGCTGCACACCTAGTTATGACCAGCTTAGGGTTGCCAAGTACCTACCGTAATTCGGTGGGGGACACACAGTCCACAGCCGGAACATTCCTCTGGGCAACACCCACGTCACGCGATGCCGTCGCCAGGAAGTGATGCCGGGCGACGCTCTGGCAATGGGGCTGGAAACTCGAGTTTCCAGCCCCATTGCCAGAGCGTCGCCCGGCATCACTTCCTGGCGACAGCATTGTGCGATGCATCTTTCCCTCCCCTAGGGATGGTCCTGTGAGGACATATCCGTCCCCCACCAAATTAAGGTAAATTCTTGGCAAGCCTGGACCAACTTATTTTTGCTGATGTTTTCTGTGGCTTTTTCATAGTTGTTTGCCACACCAACAGTGCCAAATGTGCAACAGACTGATATTCTTTTATTCAGGTGGGTAGCCATGTTGGTCTGAAATAACAGAGCAAAACTTGAGCCAAGTGGCACCTTTCAGACCAACAAAGTTTAATTCTGAGCATAAGCTTTCGTGTGCATGCACGCTTGAAGAAGTATGCATGTACAAAACAGCTTATACCAAGAATTAAACTCTGTTGGTCTTAAAGGTGCCACTGGATTCAAGCTTTATTCTGATATGTTTAATGTTACTTATAACGAGCTGAGCTCCTACCTTCAGTTTCCAGTGGTCTCCTGTCCAGGTCCCTGAAACAGGTCAAGATCAGATGGCCCCAAGTAGAATATTCAGATATTAACTAGCTGAATAATTAAATAAAAGGTCAATTTTTATTCATGTCATTACTTTTTTAAAAAATCATGAAATTGGATAATAGTAGTTAAAATTTCAGATCTCATCTTTTTTATGCCTAGCTGTTTGGTTTAGCATTCCTGTAGGTTGTAGTGAGACACTGAAGGGAGGCAGGAGAGAAGGCATTCCCCCTCCCTTCCTCCTAGTTACTGCTGAGGCCAAGGCCATTTCTGCCACTCCTGGCAGGGGACTGGTACGGACCAGTGGCACAGAATGTCTTCCCACAATGCACCATGGAAATGTCTACATTTCCCACAGAGCATGTTGGAAATGTCAGACAGAGTAGAAGAGTTGAAGAAGAATTGGTTTTTATACCCCACTTTTCTCCGCCTGAAGGCTTACAATCACCTTTCCTTCCTCTCCCCACAAGAGGCATTTTTTGAGGCAGGTGGGTCTGAGAGAGTTCTGAGGGAACTGTGACTGGCCCAAGGTCACCCAGCAGACTTCATGGGGAGGAGGAGTGGGGATTCAAGCCCAGTTCTCCTGATTAGAGTCCACCATTCTTGACCACTACACCACACTGGCTGTCTTGAGAGAGGTAAGGGAGAGAGAATCTCTACCTGCCAGCTAGGGTTGTCTACATCCAGGGAGGGCCTAGAGATCTCCCAGAATTACAACTCCTCTTCAGATTACAGTTCCCCTGGAGAAAATGGCTGCTTTGGAGGGTGGACTCTATGGCATCATACCCTGCTGAGCTCCCATTCCTGCCCAAATCTTTCCTTCCGCAGGCATACCCCCCCAATCTCCAGCAATTTTCCAACCCAGAGTTGGCAACCATACTGCTGGCCAGCACTACCCCCAACTGGTCTCCTGTCTGGCTTGGCTAGGCCAAGGCAGCAGTGGTGGTCCTGGTATGAACATCAGCTGAGCTGATATCGTCAATGGCAGAATGGAAGGAGTTAAATCAATAAATAATGTGGAAAAGACGTTTCAGATTTTTAAAAATAATTTCATCTCTGTCCAGTTCCATTCTTCAGATTGAGGTCTAAAGGAAAGAACCCTTCATCCTCATTAGCATTTATAGTTTATATCATGCCTTTGAGTGCTCTTACAAAAACTGAGGAATGATCCTCCAAATAACTTAGAACTGTGTGTGTATGGGAGGGTGTAACGAGCAGGAAGATGGATGGCTGCTCCCACACAGAGGTCTTGCTCCGCTTTTGCAATTTTGGGGCCATATCCACATTGCATTGTCCAATAATCATCCACTTTCCAGATTTTCCCCTGCTTTGATATGATCTTTTTGGAAAGACTGCAGTAAACACACTGTTATATACTATGTGGACGGGACGGTATGTACAAGATTGAGCCCACATTGGCACCATTTTCAGTAACTCAGTCCCTTTCCTGCCAAAAAAAAAGCCTGAAAAGCCCTCCAGTGGCAGGAGGAAATGGTGCCTGTGAGGGACCGGGGCAGGGACATTGGATGCTACGTTGCTACTGCAAATGCCACTGTGTTGACAACAGCAAGAAGAGCTACACAGCAAATTGTCACTGTGTGGAAGCAGCCCATGTGCCACATTTTTTATCTTGCTCTTCTTCCGCTGAGTATACATACTTCTCCCCTCTCCCATTCTACCCTCACAACAACCCTGTGAGGTAGGTAGACTAAAAGACAACTTATGACCTACTGAGATTTGTGCCAAAATAGAGATCAAACCAGGTCACCCAGTTTCCAGTTCCGTGCTTATACCACCTCTACAGAACAGTGGCTCTGGATAACGTGACAAGTGTCAGTCAAGGAACAAGAAAGATTAATAAGGAAATCAAAAGTTAAAAAAAAAGTTTGCAGTGACTTCTTACGTGAAGGAAAGAAGACTCCAGTCACATCAATGAGCATTCTGGAATATACAGCAGTGAAAAAAAGAACAAAGATAAGATAGTAGGAAGAGAAAGAAGAAACAAGTGATAAGAGCGAGGAAACAGATAAAAGAAGCTTAAAAATAAATCTGCTCCAGTGAGGCAGAGGGAGCCAATACAAAAAAAATTAACAGAGATAAACAAGAAGAAATACAAATAAAGCCAGCCCACAAGAAGACACAGGAAGTTCAAGTAAAAGGATATTAGAATAATCAATTCTAATAAGAAACTGGATGTGTGTTTTAAGAGAATCAAGTATTCAAAATCAGTAGAGGTTCTTTGTCTGTCATAGACGACTGAGAACAAGCTGCTGGCCCAATGTATGGCAACGAGTTGTCTTTCATATTTTGCACTGCTACATATTTGCAGTGCATCTAATAAGCGATGGCTGGGAATGCTGGAGGCAAAGAAGAAAAGGCCGAAATGTTCTACACATTCTCCATTCCTTAACACTATGGGCCAGGCCTGCTCAACCAATACGTTGAAAGCTGGATCTAGTGCCCAAGGCACCTTTCTTTGGCTCCTGATTTTCCCTGCCCAGCTCTAATGAAGACGTTACAAAGTTTTGTTTGGTTTCATTCGTAAGAAAACCAAAGTAATGGGCTCCATAAAATAAAATGTTATTGTATTGTGCAAAGCCAACAAACCACTGCCAAGCTGCCTGTTGAGGCTAGTTTCAGAGGCTAGCCATGATGGTTGGCAGTAGAACAGCTAGATTTGACTCCACTAGCATCTAAGAGGTAAGCAAGATCTTGGGGGGATTATATGTGTTTGAGAGCCAAAGCTCTCAAAAAAACCCAAAATCTTGTTGGTCTCCAAAGTGCTACTGGACTCAAGTCTAGCTGCCTGTTGAGATGATCTTTTAACAGAGGTGTCAAACTCATTTGTTATGACGGCCAGATCCGACATAAATGTCACTGTCAGGCCAGGCCACGTGTGCCATAAAATGTAATGCCAGGAATGGGAGATATAAACTTTATAAAGGACACAGGCAAACCCAATTAACAATATTATTTTACTGAAAATACAAACATGCTTAAAACATTAATACTCGTACAGTATTTCCTTAAAGTATCTACTTGATACCCACCCTCCCACTTCCACTGCCTGTTACTCATTAATACTGGGACAGGATACAGGGACAAAATGCACAGCCTCTGTCATCTGGCAATAAAGGTAATGACCAGTTGCTTGTGGGCCAGATAAGAACCCTGGACAGGCTGGTTATGGCCCATGGGCCATATGTTTGACACCCCTGTTTTAGGAGATATATGCATTCCTGAGACCTCCCTTTGATTGATGGCTTTGTACCACTTGAGTTTGTGTATTCCATACCTGTGAGGCTATATCATCAGGAGATGTCAACTTAACTACACAGCTCTATAAGAATGGGCATGGGATGGATTGTTCTGGAATCTGGCCTCAGACTGGTGTCGTGAGAATACAGTGGCCTCCAAGAAAACAGAAGCTGGTCATCCCTCTTATATGACTGAGGGTGTCTTCTGTCTTTTCTCACAGAACAAAGACCAAGGAGATGTCCATGATTCATCCAAGGTCACACTGGGGTCTGGAACGGAACTCGAGGTTGCCCAGCGAATGCCTCAGACACAAGCTGTTCCTTTCTTCGTCCGCAGTTAAGTAGCAGAAGGGGATCTCTTCTGAAAGTTCTCAGCATCTTTGTTTAATTTCATCAGAAGACAGGGCCGCAGGAAGAACCCTCTGTTTTTCCCCGTTTTCTCCCCTGGAGGAAAACAAGGGTCTCATCTTCTGAGTTGCAGCAAGGGCTGGCCTTTGACCCCTGCCAGACACAAGAAAGGTGTCTGCCCTGAAAGACAAGCTTGTGTTGATCAGCAGAATGAATAAAGCCATAAGAGAAGGAGGGGGAAATGTTTTATCCAAAACACATGTTTTTGCCACTATTCTAGTTATCTGGAATATTTCCTGCATGTTTGTTGCTATGGCAACTGGCCCAGCATGAAAGACCTATTTACTAGGCCCTAGGATAAGAAACAGCCATGTGTTGTCAATTTTAAAATGCTCTCTCTCTCTCTCTCTCTCTCTCTCTCTTTTCTCCATCCCCCCTCAAATCTCTCCCCCTCTTATATAGTCCCCCTTTGCTTCATTCCCGGATGGTATGGAGCCTAAAACCCCCAAGACAAGAACCATCCCTCCCGTTCGCATCATTCCCAAGTAATTTTGTTTTCTCCTTGAGTGAGGTTTTCTTGGCTCCGTGTGGAGAGTGACTGGGCAAGGAGCCATGGTGGGATGGGGGGGGGTCTGCTTTGAACGAAATGTTAAGAAAAGTGTCTGGTGCCTGAGAGCAGAGATTTGAACAGGGGAGGCTTCGAGAGTGGACAGGAATGTACTGACGGAGCTGAAGGTAAGGGACCGCTTCACGTTTTGGGGAGGGAAAAGTCGGTCAGTTAACTGAGGCAAATCCTCTCCCCCCCACTTTCATTTTTCCCTAAGTTTCTCAGGTATGTCAAGAGGGCGTCTGTGAAAACTTCACTCCTTCCCCCCCCTTGCCGTTTTTTTCTGTGAAGCGAACAGCTTGTCGACAGCCAAACCTCTGGGAAAATATTTGCTCTGAGAAGTGCAAGGGCTGCCTGCTGAGGGAGCCGAGCCGGCATTTGCACTTTCAGTTCCAAAGTGTAAACGTGAGCACGTTCACAAGAGTACCGAAATCTTATGGGAGGAAGTTAAGGTCAAGCAACCAGAGGAAGTGAAAACGCACTCAAGGGGGGCCCTCTCAGGAGGCTCTGGGGACCCGCATTTGAGGGCCTGTTTTACTAGCAACGCCTCCTCACAGCTGTCCTTGAGAGGATGCCCTTTCAGAAATCTGCTAGGGATTGCTGCTCCGGTATGCAAACAGGCTCTGTCCAAACTGGTCCTAAACTCAGCACATGTTGGACAGAGCTGAGCTTCTGTCGGCTGAGTTTGCTCCCCACTGAATTGGAGCCCTCGGGGACACATTTGCAACCCCAGGTCAGCAGGTGCATGCCTGTTAAGGTATTGCTTTAATTAAAACCAGCCCAGGTAATGGTCCTGGATTCATTATCCTAATAAAACACAAATGTGAGCAGTTGTGTTGTTGTTCTTAAAGTCCATTCGCTGGGCAAATGAGGACAGGTTTGGAGGAGCACATAAATAGAAAGTGAGGTACAACCCATGTCTTTGCATCAGTGCAGTCTTGCTTCTCTGGGATAGCTGGTGTTTTGGGGGGGACAGTCTGCCATCTCGCTTTTGTTACATACTGTAGGGGAAGGCCCAGTGGTATATCCTGTCATAGCTGCTTGAGTGTTCTAACTGTCTAACTTGAGCGGAAGCCCTGTCAGAAGCACCTCCCTGGGCTCAGGTGCACACAGAATCTGAGGATTTGATCTACCTGTTGTACCACATAAGAACATATTGAGGGATAAACCAGGTGATGTAGATATACCTAGGATGTGCTGGCACAACCTCTTTCGACTGCCATAAGGTGGGAAGGGGCATGTGTTTTGGTAAGTGCTTCACCTATGTGGAGGACAGATTTCTGAACAGGTCAAATATGGCTTGTGCCCCTTCACTGGCTGGCACCAGGCAGAAGCTCAATGTGATCATATTGGCTAGGAGGAACACATGGTACCATGACAGCCAGTGTGGCATAGTGGTTCCACTGCTGGACCCAGGTTCAAATCTTCACTCTGCCATGGAAGCTTAGTAGGCTAGGCACTCTCTCCGTCTGCTTAATTTACCTTATGCTTTTGTTGACGTCTTGCACAGATATCCCACTACAGACAAGAAAGTGAGCCTATGATGCCATCAGTATTTTTCTGACAGGAACTCCATTCTTTCAACAGCTGCATGACAGAGAAATCCAGCAAATGCGGCATTCCGTGTCACTGATCACATGAAACTGCCTATACGGTAGCAAGGGTTGCCAACTCTGGGTTGGGAAATTCCTGGAGATTTGTGGTGGAGCCTGGAGAGGGTGGGGCATAGGGAAGGAAACAAGCTCCGTGGGCAGTGTTCCCTCTAAGCTGAGTTAGTGTGAGCTAGCTCACAGTTTTTTAGCCTCCATCTCACACATTTTTGTCTTAGCTCAGGCAGGACGTCTCCAGAGGAAACTAATTTATGCAATAGCCAAATCGCTTGCTCACAACTTTAATGCCAGTAGCTCACAAAGTAGAATGTTTGCTCACCAGACTCCACAGCTTAGAGGGAACATTGTCCGTGGGGCTGTGATAGCCTAGAGTCCCCCCTCCAAAGCAGCTGTGCTCTCCAAGGGAACTGGTCTCTGTCATTTGGAGATCAGTTGTAATTCCAGGAGAGCTACAGGCCCCACTTGCAAGCTGGCAACCCTAAGTGAATGCATGTACAATCCGTGCACAGTGTACATTTTGATTTTTCTTCATATGTGCATTGAGTAATTCTCATCTTACAGTCGATGCATGTACAGCTGAATATGTGATTGAAACCTCACAGTTACACAAGTACTGGTTCTTGGTTTCATTTGTAAAGTGAATGAGCATTGGCTCTTTCTTACAAACAGAGGTATGACATGTACATAGAGGTTGCACATGTTCACTGTCACGTCTGAACAGAGATGCTGAGCAAGGCCATTGGTCCATCAAAGTCAATGATCTGTATACTGGTTCTCCAGGGTCTCAGGTCAAGATCTTCCATATCACCTGTCACTTGATTCTTTTAACTGGAGATGCTGGGGATTGAACATGGGAATGTCTTCACACAAAGCAGATGTTCTGGCACTGACCCATGGCTCTTTCCCTGTATCTGCATGCTTAAAAAAGCTATACCTGTTGGATTTTTGTCTCTCATGCTGAGGTCAAAGCTAGGGTAACCCTGCCAGATACAACAAACTGCACCCCTAATCTGGAGAACTGAATTTGATTCCCCAGTCCTCCTCCACATGAAGCCTGCTGGGTAACCTTGGGCCAGTCAGAGTTCTCTCCAAACATTCTCAACCCCACCTACCTCACCAGGGACCTGCTATAGGGAGAGGAAGGGATGGTGATTGTAAGCTGCTTTGAAACTCCTTAAGGTAGAGAAAAGTTGGGGTATAAAAGCCAGTTCTTCTTCTTCATTGTTTGCCAGTCTTGACATTCCACCAAATTTCCAAAATCTAGAAATTCTGAAATGCAGCCAGAAACAAATTCCAGTTATGGGAGTTTTCCATGTAACAAAGTTCTTGTCATCCAGGAGGGCAAACTAGGTCATCATAATGGTTCATTTGGGTCTGCAGATGAGTGATATATAGCAAGGTTCTCCTTTTGCATTCTTTCCTTTGGATGTGAAGGGACTGTTTCCATACCTTTAGCCAAAACAATACCTCCTGCCATCCCCCTAAGAGCAAAAATGCCAAGAACATTCATTCTGGCATGCGCATTACCTGGCAAAAGCACAGTGTAACCATCAAGAGCCAAGGAAAATACCTTCTGCTGTTCCCTTAGAAAAATGAAATCCTGATTTCCCTTGCAATATGGAATAACTTGAATATCGAAAACAAACAGAGGCCAGTAATAGGGCAGCTATTAAAAACAATTCCTCGTACGATTCTCAAGGACCACCTTCTTCCATATGAACCTACCTGCTCACTTTGGTCATTTTCAGAGGCCCTGCGTTGGCTGCCACCACCATCTGAGGCTCGATGGGAGGCAACCCAGGAAAGGGCCTTCTTGGTTATGGCACCAAAACCTTGGAACTCCCTTCCCAAGGAGACTCCCCTGTCTCCCTCTCTCAGTGTTTTCTGCCAGTGGATGAAGACTTTCTTTGTTGTTGTTGTTTTTTGCATATTCCAGTAACGGTTATTGGTAGAGTTGCCAGGTCCCTCCGGCCAACGACAGGGGGTGTGGAGGGCAGGGTTGCCAGCTCCAAGATGGGAAACTCCTGGAGATATGGGGAATGGAGCCTGTGGAGGACAAGGACCTCAGTAGGGGTACATTGCCATAGGGTCCACCCTCCAAAGCTTCCATTTTCTCTAGGGGAACTAATTAATTAATTATCAAATGGCCATTGTGTGTAGAACAGCCAAGAGATCCTAAGATTGTCTGGCAGCCAGACAGTGCACACAGTTGCCAGAGGTTTGGAGCTTCACGTACTTGCATTCAAAAGAAAGACTATTCAAAAGAGCAGTCAGTGCTAACATAACTGATATCTCCCACTGCATTTTAACTGCTGATGTTTGGGCAACAACTGAAGTTTCGGAAAAACTGGAGTTGATTAATATTGTCACCAGCCTCCAGGGGCATGTGGGGGCATTTACAGAATTGCAACTCAGCTGAGATTGCATAAAGGTACTGATTATATAAAATGACACACGGTAGGGACTGGACAGTATCACCACTATGATTTGTGTGGTTACAGCAGCCCTTTCTTCAAACCGCTTTGATCACCCTCAGCAATGTAGTTGTGTATCTACTTCCCAGGCAAAGGTTCTTGATAATATAACTGATATCTCCACACAACCTTGGCCAAGCTGTGAGTCCACCTATAGCCCCATTCTGGGAGTCAATCATCTGAGAGGCCTGAGGCCCAAGATTTAATGGACAGAATGACAAACTATCAGAACATCAGTGTTGGGTTTGCTGAATTGATAACCAGCTCAGCAGCTGTGGAACAGGCCCTGTGCACTTGGAAAAGCACAGAGTGCTAGTCCCCACGGACTGCTGGCTGGATCTTGCAAAGCAATTCTTGTGATCTTTTTCATTATCTGATGATAAGATTTCCATAGAATCGAGGGCTGGTGCATGAATACATGTTTATCAATTGCAAACTACAAATATCCGTCCGGGTTTTGCGTGTGTGAAATGGCAGCACTGAGAATGTGGAATGCTCTGTCCTTTAGGAAAATGATTAGCTTCACCCGTCCAAGTTATTAGGGGATTTGCTTAAAACTCTTGTTCATCATTCCTCTGGCGTACTGAAACTGACTTTTAATCCGGGATGATTATGAATGGGAATTTGGCTTTATCCTGGGTTTTGAAGCAAATCTACTGCTCTTCCCGACAGCTCAGTTGCTGTTGTCGTTTTTATGCGATTTGATATAGATGAATGATTTCACTGACATGTTTGTAAATGATGTAAGTTCTTTTGGCGGTCTTGTACCAAAATACAGTATACAGATATTTTAATACTTAAATAAAAGAACGAGGCATCAGAGATCAAACAACTGCTTTTGTTCTGCCTCTGAGATTGTACTGCCTCTGAGATAATGCTCTGAAATGGACCCGGTTCATATGTTCAGCTGTGAGTCACTCGGTTTTGCAAAAATAAACATGCGCGCTACATGCACACAGAGAAGGAGACTGCTGGCTGGGTACATGTGTTGGGTCTTTGCAAAGTGACCCGAGACCCCTGGGAGGAAGTAAAGATAAAAATTATTTAGAGAGCTAGTAAAGTGTACTTGGGTTGCTAGGCACATGCAATTGTAATACCAGGACTTTGGAGTGGGGCATGGGGGGGAATGTCACATACACGTCAATGTCACCTCTGGCAAAAACTCAGTAGTGATAGCACCAGTGCTCTAGGATTTTGCCAGAGCGTAGGTGACATCACTTCTGGGTTTCTCTCAGCTCTCTCAGCCCCACCTACTTCACTGGGTGTCTGTTGTGGGGAGAGGAAGGGAAGGAGATTGTAAGCCGCTCTGAAACTCCAAGTGAAGGGCGGGGTATAAATCCAACTCCTCCTCTTCCTCCTCCTGCTTTTCCTTCCCCACCCCTAACTGGTGGTCAGGTGGACCTGGCAACCCCTACGCATGGCTCTTTCTCTGCAAGGACTCTGTGACCCCTGAAATGATCTTTCTGTCAGTCAGAAAGGACTGCAGGAATAGAGAAGGATGCGGGAGGACTTGGTGTGCCTTGTCTATGGATGGCTGTTCACATACCAGTGAGGCAGACCACTGGTCCTTCTACGCCAGTACGGTCTGCTTTGAGTTGCATAGTCCCACTGAAGCTTGCTTCCTCTGAGATTCTTGAATTCGAGACTTCAGAGACTGAATCTGGGCCCTCTGCTGGTGTGACCTTGGGTCAGTTACAAGCTCTTTCGGAGCTGTTCTCTCACAAGCAGTTCTCGAAAGAGCTCTGCCAGCCCCATCTACAGGGTGTCTGTTGTGGGGAGGGGAAGGGAAAGGAGAGTGTAAACTGCTCTGAGACTCCTTCAGGTAGCGAAAGGCGGGGTATAAATCCAACCTCTTCCTCTTCTTCTTTGGAAGGGCGGGTTATAAATCCAATCTCCTCCTCCTCCCTCCGCCTGCTCCTTTCAGCAGTGGTGGGGTCCAGGAGGCAGCAGTAGCGGGACATCACCCATCAATGCCAAAGAGGAGGAGTTGGCAAGCCCAGGTATTATGCTAGACTAGCAGGACTGGGGAGACCCAAGTTCAGCTCCACTTTGCCATGAAACATAATCTATGACCTTCAGCCAGTCATTGTCTCTCACACTAATCTACCTCACAGGGTTGTTGTGAGGATGAAATGGAAGGAAGGGAATCATGTACACTGCCAGAGCTGCTAGGAGGAAGGCTGGGATAAAACTGTATTAAATAAATAAGATATAAATGCCATTGATCAGCTGTTCTACCAGACATGAAGAGAGGATGTTTGTGAAGGCACCTTCTATGACATGTTTAGGTTTAAAGCTGCCATGGAAGGAGGGGGGGGTGGTCAGATCAAGGCAGAGTATGGTTGCCACCCTCCAGGTGGGGCCTGGGGATCTCCTGGTATTACAACTGCTCTCCGAACTACAGAGATCAGTTCCCCTGGAGAAAATGGCTGCTTTGGAGGTTGGATTCTATGTCATTGTACCCTGCTGAGGTCCCGCCAGTCCTCAAGCCTTGCCCTCCTCAGTTTTCCACCCCCCACCATCTCCAGGTATTTTCCAACCCAGAGATGGCAACCTTAAGGCCATGGTGCCAGGAAGGAGCATTCAACCTTTCCCTCCGTGCAGTTTTCCAGGTCAGCTCCCCCCTCCCCAGCTGATATAAGAAGAAAACCTACAGGCACCTACAGCTTTTCCCTCTGAGGCAAACAGCAATACCAGAGGAACAATTTGCATCCGAGTACTTCTGCAGAAAGAAAGACTCCGTCCCTTTATGCCCACCATCAGAGCACCAAAATGAACTGGGGGCCTCTGTGGCAGAAACAAATAATGACTACAGGGAATTCAGCTGCTGCTGTCCAACAATCTCATTTTCAGTCTCCCTTTAGCAGATGTACCAACCCCACTAATAACAAAACTGCACAGCACATTGCCTGGAACAGATCTGCCCTTTCCACTCCTTCAGTCAGCTGGAGCGCAGCGATCTCTGTTGATTCAAAGCCGTGAAATGCCAAAGCCGTCTCAAGGGCCTTTTGCAAGGGGGCTGCATTTCAAGGCAGAGCTGCGGTTTGTTTCAAAGCAGCCGTGGCATGTGCCAGGACCTGGTATGCCCAGACGGCCAGGTCCTTGTTTAGAATAACAGTGTGTATGCCTGTAGCAAGAACAGCCTATAAAAGGCAACGCAAGCGGAGGGTGTGTAGAGCAGAAATGTAAACACACAGTTCAAGGTTAGAGGCATACTTTGTGGGTGTAAAGAAACCTCCTCGGCTCCAGGGATGGGTGAAATTAGACGAAGCCTGGCATGGAAGCAGTTTACATAGATCCAGGCTCGAGAGGAGCTGTGGCTCAAATTTGATCCAGAGGAGTGTTCAAAACGGTTCCATCCATTTGGGATAGTATAACAAACATTACAGCACCTTCACAGGAATTCATATTGCTTTCTTCAGATCTGATGCCTGTTTTTCCAGGTGCGACCCAAAAAAGGGGGGAAATGCAACCAAAAAGGTTAAGACAAAGAAAAAGAAACTAAAATATAGCTATGCACGCAGTGCTAATGTACAGAATATAATATATAATAATTAAATTATATATATTATATTTTAGTTTCTTTTTCTTTGTCTCAACCTTTTGCTTGCCTGTTTATCCAGGATCACAATCAGGGTGGGGACAATGGGCATATATTCCCACCTGGGTATACTGTTCGTCCCATCTGAGTTTTATTCTTGCAAAACTTTTACAATTGTGGCATTGCAACTCCCATTTAAAGAACAAGATCTTGGGGGGGGGGTGTTGGGGGGAGGGGGACAGGAAATTTGCTGGGTACACAAAAGGAAAAGAAGAAGAAGAGAAGAGATTGGATTTATACCCCGCCCTTCACTTTTGAGTCTCAGAGAGGCTTACAAACTCCTTTTCCTTCCCCTCCCCACAACAGACACCCTGTGAGGTAGGTGGGGCTGAGAGAGCTCTGACAGAAACTGCTGTTTTTCAAGAACAGCCGTGTCAGAGCTTGCTACTGACCCAAGGTCACATCAGCAGGTGCAAGTGGAGGAGTGAGGAATCAAACCCGGTTCTCCCAGATTAGAGTCCGCACACTTAACCACTACACCAAACTGTGTCTCTAAGGAAAAGGAGAGACTTGTGCCTGTTTTGTCAAGAACAAGTATTCCTTATAAACAGGTAGAGAAGTATGGAGGTATGAGTGCTGGAAAGGAAGAACTGAGCCTCAAATCCCTACTGTAAATCATGAAGGTCACGATGTGATTTTGGGCCAGCGACATATTCTCTCTCTCTCTCTCTCTCTCTCTCTCTCTCTCTCCCTCCCTCCCTCCCTCCCTCCCTCCCTCCCTCCCTCCCTCTCTCTGATTAACCTACCTTACAGGGTTGCTGTGAAGATAAAATGGAAGAAGGGGAAAAGGACAGAATGAAAGTGTATGTAAGCAGCCACCAGACATAATAATCAAAAAGAATAATTGTTTATGGATACAGGTATCTTAGAATCATAGAATCATAGAGTTGGAAGGGACCTCCAGGGTCATCCAGTCCAACCCCCTGCACAATCTTCTAGCTATCCACGCCCAATGAGGAATATCCTTAGATACTAGCTATTCAAGCATAGAGATGAAAAAAGTTAGCTGTGTCAATCCAGTTCCAGGAGGCATCCTGTGACTATGTGTGATTCCTTCCTAGGGTAACCAATTGTGAGGAAATTCCTGGAGATTTCAGGGTTATGCCTGACAAGGGTGGGATTTGGGGAAGGGAGGGACCTCAGGGGGTATGATGCCATACCGTCTATCTGAAAGAGGGAGGAGGAGAGGAGGAGATTGGATTTATACCCCGCCCTTCACTACCCAAAGGAGTCTCAGAGCGGCTTACAATCTCCTTTCCCTTCCCCTCCCCACAACAGACACCCTGCGAGGTAGGTGTGGCGAGAGAGCTTTTTCAAGAACCGCTTGTGAGAGAACAGCTCCGAAAGAGCTTGTAACTGACCCAAGGTAACACCAGCAGCTGAATGTGGAGGCGTGGGGTTCTCCCAGATTAGAGTCCGTGCTCTTAACCACTACACCAAAGCATCCATTTAGCAAACTCCAGGCCCCACCTGGAGGCTGGCAATCCTATTTCTTCCCCCCTGGAGGAACAGCCATGGCTCAAGTTACAGAGCACGTGGCTCTGTATGCAGAGGGCCCAGATTCAGTCTCAGAAGTCTTGAATTCAAGAATCTCAGAGGAAGCAAGCTTCAGAGGGGTTACAGAAGATGGAGGACAAATTTCACTCCTTAATCAGGGGTCTTTTGGTAGCAGGAATTCCTTTGCATATTAGGTGGCACACCCTAATGTAGCCAATCCTCCAAGAGCTTACAGTAGCCTCTGTAAGAAGAGCTCTGTAAGCTCCTGGAGGATTGGCTACATTAGGGGTGTGTCATCTAATATGCAAAGGAGTTCCTGCTGCAAAAAGAGCCCTGCCCCTTATCCCTTCTCACTCCACCCCCCACCCCACCCTGGAAAAAGGGTACAGGAATAGAAAGGAATGCAGGAAAATTCCATGATATGGATAACACCCAAACTTCCCGTCAGGGAATAGCTCCCATATAATTCTGGTACACTGTGAAAACAAAGTTCCAGCACCCATGCAGTTAGTTCGTCCTTACTGGTAATAAGGAAGAGCTTTCCTGAGATAGAATACTGTCTAGCTGTTCGCCAAAGCCCATAACACTGTCGGAGGCCCCAAGAGGCACCCCAGGACCCTTGCGCCTAACTGCACCAGCTGTCTCCCTCTCCTTTGTTTCTGTCATAAGAAAGAGGACCCAAATATTTATATCATTCAAGGTAGTTAAAAAGACTGTGTGCCTCCGATGCTGTGACCACACATAATATTCCTTTCCTAGGTAGTTTTGCATGCTTGCTGATACACCAGCCCAGCTCCTTAGGTTGAAATGTCCTTTGAGCTGAAAACAGGCTGCTGAAAGAGAAGGTGCCCTGAAACTTTGGACACACAGGCAGTTGCCTTCTGCCTCAGGGTCATTATCACATCTCTAGGATTATCTGGGAGATCATTGGGACATGTTGAGGGAGGGGTGCTGCCATGAAAAGAATACCAAGAACAAGCCCATCTCAACAGGGGCGAACTCTCTCCCGCAGCACAGGTGTCCGGGGCGCAAAGGCTTGAGCGGGATCTCTCGGGATTGACAACAGTGTTGCCCAGAGAAGCATCTGCCATCATTCACGTACCCAGAGTGCAGCCTGTGGCCCTGAGGCTATCCATGAGGTCAGAACTCTGACCTCCAAAGATGCAGCCCCCACAGACTGGAATGTGTTTCCACAGCAACCAGTTGGGTTTGGATCCCCCCCACACACTTATCAAGGGGACAGTTTCTGTTTTGGCAGCTAATGGTGCAGCCTGGGAGTGTAACTGGATCCACAGCTGGAATTAAAGTAATGGCCTGGCTTGTTTAAGAAGTTTGATGGATGAGGAACCCCTTGGGGTGAGGGAGGGAGGAGGCGAGATGCTCAAGGCTGAGTCCCGGGAGTCAGTGCTGAAAGCAGAAGGCCACCTGTCCCGGTTGCTTCCAAGCCCTGATACTAATTTTGAGTCCCTTCTGAGTTGTTTGTGGTTTGGTGGGTGGTTAGATGCTAACTGGAGAGATTTGCCGAGTGGCAGCGCCAAGCTGTTTGCTTTTCGCTGGGAGTCCTCAGCCGGCTGTGTGGATTTTTCCTTTCAAGTGGCATCTGAGGTTGTGTTGTGGGGAATGTAGGCAAACATGAGTCCAGATAAAAATGGAGCTGTCAGGAAGGCTCAGCACAGAGGAAGAAATTGGAAGCACAGAGCGGAGGAGAGCGCAGAGCCAAGCAAGGAGAAGAAAAGGAGGATGCTGGTAGCACCTAATGTAGATGAATAAAATGGGGGAGGGGAGTTAGGTTCTTGCCCCGAGGGGCTTACAATCTGAAATTCTGACAGACAGGAGAAAAACAAAGGGAAATGTGGTGACCAAGAACAGAGGCAAGGAAAACGGGGGGGGGGGGGAATAGCTCTCAAGCACAGATACTCAGGATTCATTTCAGTGGGTAATGAGGAACTAGGGGATTAAATGAAAGGGAAGGTTCAAGGCAAGTGTTTTGCACAGAGAAAACGGGGAGCGTTCCAGGTGAGAGGTTAGAATACACTCCTATATTGTCTTCATTGTGCATCTTTAGGGCTGCTGACTTTCAGGTAGTTGTATTCCAAGTTGGATGTCAGGCATTTTGTTGAACGAACAAGGTACTTTGAGTCAGTGGTTTAAAAAAAAAAAAAAAAAACCAATCCCTTTCTATAATGATCCTCCTACACTATGAGATCCCATCCCTGACATCCTGTGATGTGCCCACTCAGGGAGTAAGAAATGCGCTCAGCAGAGGTGGATACCCTATGTCTGGTCTCTAGTTCTGCCTGTTGTAAAGGTCTCACATCCCTAAGTTGAATCAGTTACCTAGGAGCAGGGCTATTTTGAGGCAGGAACGCACAAGAAGGGAGTTCCGCTGGCTCCCAAACTGGCCACGCCCAGCAGGAACTCATTAGCATAATAGGCCACACCCAACAGCAGAAACCATTAGGACTGGCTACATCAGGGGTATGTGGCCTAACATGCAAAGGAGTTCCTGCTACAAAACTAATCCTGGGTTTTGACAACAAACAAGCTAAACAGAATAAGAAACAAAAGGTGGGTATGGCTGGATGACCACACTTCTGGTAACGTGGGGGTATGGCCTAATATGCTAATGAGTTTCTGCTGTTGGTTGTGGCCTACTATGCTAATGAGTTCCTGCTGGGCTTTTTCTACAAAAAAAGCCCTGCCTAGGAGTGCAATCTGGCGTGTGGTAGAGTGGTTAAGAGTGCCAGACCAGGGTTGTTGTGAGGATAAAATGGAGAAGGGAGAATGCTGAAAGACATCTTGGGTTCCCACTGGAGAGAAAAGTGGGGTATAAATGAAGTAAAGTAAAATAAACAGAGTCACACCCTTCTAAGCCCATTGATGGATGTACCAGGGCTTTTTCTTTCTGGAAAAAGAGGTGCTGGAACTCTCAAGACGGAAGTGAAGTTTTCAATCTGTATACTGAAAACTCACAAACTTTAAAACATTTTTAAAAGAATTATGTTGAAGAGGTTCTGGAACTCTGTTCCAGCACATTCCCCCAGAAAAAGAGCCCTGGGTGTAACTCTACTTAGGATAGCACTGCAAGTCACAGAGGAACCGGGGTGGTGGTGGGGGGAATCAATGGTGCTTCCAGACCCGAACCTCAGATATAGCAGCCTGATTCCTCCCAAGCTGTCAGTCAAAGCTTCCTGAAAGTCTGCCCATCAACTTCCCCAAAGGTCATGGAGAATGTTGTAGGTGGGTGGGGGTCCTGGGAGAAAAATTAACCTTATCATAGAGTTTCCGGTGATTCCTAGAGCTATCCTTGTCACTTCCAGGTAGCTCTAGGAATCACCAGGAAGTCTGTGGTCAGAACTTCCTGTAAGTAGATAAAGCCTTATTTTTCTCCCCAGGATGATCACTCCCCCCCCCCCCCGGTTTGGCCCCAGTTTCTGTCCGCCAAGTAGGTGAGCATTGGCAAGCAAGGGCCTCAGTTACCTGGAGGTCTGCTGCCATAAGTGGGCAAATTGGAACCCTAGTCACGGTCTTCCAGCCCCACTCCCCAGAGATACCAAAGGGCTCACTGAAAGTCCCTCAGGAGTGCAAGGCTAAGGATCCAAGCACAAACATGGACCCTTTCAGGAAACTTTCCTTGTTCTGGGGAGCTGGAGCCTGACTGTGACTTTGGCACCTGGTACTCTGTTTAAAAAAAGACACTCTGTCTGGTTCTGTCTTTCTTCTTAACAAGTTGTCAGCCATGAAACTGTCTGAGATGCTGTAGCTGAAGTTCAGCCAAGCCTGCTCCCAGCTACTTGCGCCTCTGACCAACATCTCTGCTCCCTGTGATCACATTCAACAAAGCTGCTTCAACAAAAGCTTTGTTTCACTCTATGGCCTCCTGTCTGAGGCAGGACAACCTTCAAAACCTACCAGGCTCCATATCCTAAGCAGCCAAAAACTCACAAGCCTGGTCTCTCTTGATCTGTCAAAAAGAAACCTTGGTTCTGCCGGGATTTCTCCCACAAAAAAATATGTTGTGGAGATACACATTTTTCCTATGACTATAATACACCTGTTCCCCCTCAAGTGTATTCTGTTCCAGTTGTATGGGACTTGGCTGAAGGAAGATCATGTTCCTCTTGGTCACTGAGTTGATGTGGCCTCTTGTCAGTGGCAGAACTCATCCCTTGCCAGTGACAGTTTAGAAAGCCAGCTGGTGTAGCGTTTAAAATGCTGGACAATCCAGGAAGCCAGCACTTGTAATGGTTAGAGAGCTAGACCAGGATCTGAGAGACCCAGGTTCGAATCCCTGCCCTGCTATGGAAGCTTGCTGGGTGACCTTGGGCCTATCACCTGCTCTCAGCCTAACCTATCTCAGAGGATTGTTATTGTGAGAATAAAATGGAGGAGAGAAGAACAATCCTGTAACCCACCCATTAGAAGAAAACGGGGATATAAAACATAAATAAACCATTTCTGTTTAACTTTTCAGTTTTTAAAAAGTAACTGGAGACACCATGAGCATCCTGTCCACATAAGAGTAGTATGCAGACATTAAAGTGAACATACAGAGATCAGGAGAAGATGACATGAATTACTTAAGGACTGCCAAATGTTGTCCACTGTACTTCCAGGCTCAGTTGAGATTCCAACCTGGACCTCCCACATTAATTCCCCGCCTTCTATCCTCTGCATTCGCCCAGCAGTTTCAGATTAATTCAGCTACATAAATAAGCACAATCCAATGGTCTCTGACAAATTCAATATCTCCCAGCAACTTGCTTGCACAGTATTAAATAAGTATTGTCCCTATGAATCGTGGGTCCCTTTGGGAGGCAATGTTCCCAGTTTAAATGCCCCATTTGAGCTAAGTTCTGTCTTTTTGCTGCCTCTCTTTCAGTCTTTAGGATGCCATGGGAAAGTCTCGGTCTTCTATGGGAACTTTAACACAAAGCCTGTTCCCCCCAGCATTGCACATCCTGAGTGCCAAGACCTGCTCCCTGCAATTCAAAGGGGTGGGGGGCTGTTGTCCCCAGAAGGCTGCTCCCCAGGTCTGCACGCAAAAGGCTGCGGCAGGAGGCTGAGTAGGCGTGGGCAAAGCACAGCAGACAGTGGGATTTGCATACATCAAAGACGCAGACAAGGGGCCTGCCATGCATTTGTCAGCCCGAGTTAGAGATGATACAGGCCACAGCCATTGTCTTGCCCTTAAGCTAGCTCTGAAAAGATCCACTTTCAATATCTGAAATTATTTCTCTCTCGGTTATGAGAGGCGAGTGGAGGCCGCTCACTGCATGGTTTCCAGCTGTGTAGCCAATGGGGATTTCATAGCCTCGAGCAGCAGGGTGGCCCCTTTATGAGAAGATGGGGTTTTCCTGTGGGAAGAAAGGTTGGCCTGGGCGTGTCTGTGATTGCGGATGTTTGGGACCTCAGGCAGGCCTTGTCATCTCCTGGAGATGATGTTGAACATGAATTAAAGTAGCCCCAGCCAGATGACCCTACGTACAGGAACAGGACATGTTGTTTCAGTACTCCCAAGACCCACAGACATATGGGGTTCCTCAGACAGTGTTGACGTTTTGCTAAAGGGAGTCCTGCCAGCATCCCTCTTGGTTGCTCACTGCCACTCACTGAGCTGCAGGGGAGGGGTGTTGCCGGAAAACAGTGTTGCTCCAATGGTGAGATCACTGCTGTAGAGTTTGCCAGATGCCCCGGTGGAGGCGGGGATCTCCTGCCGCCAGGCCCCACTTCCCCATCACCAATTAGCTGGCCAGAGCGGGGGAGAACTTACCTTGAAAAAGAGGGAGAACTGTCCAGCATGCAGTGACGTGTCTATGTCACTGTCTACATGACCTGGAAGTGACATCATCACATCCGGGACGTCGGGGCAATGCTCCAGTATTTGGGCAAAAACTCTATGGTAGAAGTCAAATTTACCATAGAGTTTGTGCCCAAATACCAGAGCATCCTCCCAAAAAAACATTCTGGATATGATGACGTCACTTCCAGCTCACATGAGCATGTTAGCTTGGCCTCCCTGATGCTCCCAGTAAGTCCCCCCTCATCCCCCGCCAGGTGCCAGGAGGGACCTGGCAACCCTGCACTTCTGGCAAATACCCAGAAATGATGTCACATCACTAACATGATGCTTAATTTGACACTCCAGGATCTGAACAAAACTCTGTGATTTTACCAGCAGGAAAGGAAGTTTTACCATAGAGTTTGGGCAAATCCCAGAGCATCACACTGGTGTCACTTCCATGACATGACATTACTTCGGGTGGGGTCATCACGCCATCAACTTGGTATCAGTTCACCCCCATTCCTCTCCCACTGGTTGCCAGCCACTGGCTGGCAATCCTACACTGGTCCAGACAGCTGATGGGGACCCGTAAAGGATCAGTGAAGGCCGCTCATCTGACTCCCCAGTACAAAGCTAGAAGAGGTGATATGTTGCAGTGGAGAGTATGGCCATTTCCACATGGATTACCCACCCTAAATTCAATGCTTTTGGGAAGTGAGAATCATGATACATTTGTACACTTTCAGGGGTTTCCCCAGCTTTTCCCCAGCTTTTCCCCAGGGACAAGGGAGGAGGTCTCTGAAGGCTTGGGAGGCTTCCCAGGTATGCATAAAAATGTGACTTCGTAAATTAGCCTCCCCAGGCAATACCTCCAAATCTCCAGGAAATTTGCAATTCAGAGTTGGCAATGCTAGTAAAGGTAAGGGGGTAGCCTGCTCAAGCTCATGAAAGTTTATAAAAACCTGGGGGGACAAATTTACAAAACATTTATCTCCCTGCCACCACCAGCAATTTTTGCAGACCTCAAGTCTGTTAAACACAAATGAATGAAAACAAAGACGCCACTTCACAAATTCACCCTCTCTTTTCCACAGAGAGCAAGCCTAAGCAGGTCTACACAGAAGCAAGTCCCATTTCATTCAATGAGGCTACCTTGCAAGAAAGTGTTCTTTTTCATTGTACCGTAAGCTGCTGACAGATATGCAGGGCCAGGAAAGAAGACCCACATTTATGTTTCTTGTCGAAAGGGCGGGATATCAGTCAGTCAATTCAAAACCTTTATTGGGATAGATTTTTTTAAAAAAAAAATTCAGTCAAGGCGGGATATCTATGTAATGAGAAGACCTATCAAAAGCTTTTGCCTGGCTTATCAGGACCATCTTTTAATCAATTAACGGATATATCAATTAATTAAATTAATTAAAATTGTGTAATGTTGGACTAGGACCTGGGAGACCCAGATCCAGACCCTCCCACCTTGCTATGGGAGCTTGCTGGAGAACCTTGGGTCAATCTCTCTTACCTACCCCACAGGATGATTGTTGTGAGGTAAAATGGAGGCGAGAATGGTATCAGCTGCTTTGGGGAGAAAAGTGGGGTATAAATATCTAAATAAATACTCTGTTTTCTATGTGACTTCTACGACACTTTCCAGTTCTGTGTTCCCTAGGGTTGCCAGCTCCAGGCTGGGAAATACCTGGAGCTTTGGAGGGGGTGAAGCCTGAGGAGGGTGGGCTTTGGGGAGGGGAGGGACTTCAGTGGGGTAAGTGGCCATTTACTCCAGTCATTTGGAGAGCAGTTATAATCCCAGGAGATCTCCAGCCACCACTTGGAGGTTGGCAACCCTATTGCTTCCAGACATCTGCTAATGGTCTCATTGGGCACTGATTGGCAGCCAATGGGGGAGGAAGTACTGGCCTGGGATATGAGGAAAGCTGCCCTTACCAGTGTAACAAAGGGAAGATAAGCCAGGTGTGAAAAACTGGAGGCTGGGAAAGGCCTAGACCAGGCTTTGTTGCCATGGATACCAGGATGTAAACATTGTCCCAGGAGTCCTGGATGCTAAAAATGGCTGGTGTCGTTTTTGGTTCGGCAGGGTGCTTACTGAATAAATATTTATCTCCCACGGCAATCCAGTGACACTTTCATTGTTTTTTTCCTTCATAAACAAGAAGTCTGCCGCTCTCCAGCTTTGTTTGTTTGACTTTGCTGTGTTATCACTTGTGGTATCCACAGCAATAGAAGGTGGAAAACTCTACTTGGGGGTTTTAATAGCAGCATATCAGGCTAAAATTGAACAGGTTAAACTTCCCAGCAAGGACCAGGAGCCTCACCAAAACTGTGACAAAGTTTGGACTAGACATGGCTGGCCCAAAGTTATCCAGCAAGGTTCATGCCAGAGTAGTCTCCCTACCTTAAAAGCAAGCCTTTGTCCCCCAGATCCTACCCTAACACCCTAACCTCTACACCACGCTGGCTCTTATTAGACTTACTAGGTGCCCTTGGTCCAATTGCTTTTTCTCAGCCTAACCTACTGAAGACTAAATGGAAACACGTCCTATTCACCATCTTGAGATCCTTTGAGAAAGTGGACAGATAAAAATGTAGTCACTAAATATATTGTTGGATCAGAACCCTGTTCATTCATTCATTCATTCATTCATTCATTCATTCATTCATTCATTCAATTTATACCCGCCCTCCCCGCCAAGAGGATTGGGCCTCTAACAGCTGCATGCTGGGCAGACGCAACCTTTCCTTCAGTGGAAAAGCAGCAATGACTACAGCTTAATCTGCTGAATTTGTGTGATTTATCTACTTAACTTAGAATCACAGAATTGCAGAGTTGGAAGGGGTCATGCAGGCCACCTAGTCCAACCCCCTGCTCAATGCAGGATCAGCCTAGAGCATCCCTGACAAGTGTTTGTCCAGCCGCTGCTTAAAGACTGCCAGTCAGGAGGAGCTCACCATCTCCCTAGGCAGCTGATTCCACTGTGGCACAACTCTTACTGTCAAAAAGTTTTTCCCAATATCCAGCCGGAACCTTCCTGTCCTTAATTTAAACCCATTATTAGGAGTCCTATCCTCTGCTACCAACAGGAACAGCTCCCTGCCTTCCTCTAAGTAACAGCCCTTCAAATACTTCAAGAGAGCAATCCTGTCCCCCCTCAACCTCCACTTCTCCAGACTAAACATTCCCAAGTCCCTCAACCCTTATACCTCACTTTCTCTCCAGTGGGAACCCACAGTGGCTTGTATTGATCTCCTCTCCCCTGTTTTATCCTCACAACCACCCTGAGAGTTTGTGACTGGCCCAAGGTCACCCAGCAAGTCTCCATGGGAGAGTGGGGATTCAGACCTGGGCCTCCCAGATCCTAGTCCCACACAGTAATGAGTGAGCAGAGCTACAGTTAAACATGGGAAGGGGGGTCTGATACTTTCATATTTTATTACAAATTTCAGTTCCTTGTACTCAGACTGACAGAGACAGAGAGTGTCTGAACCAGGGAACCCCATTCCTTTTGAGCCTGCAGGCATGCTTTGAATTTTGAGAGCAAGGAGTGGGTACTGCCACAAAATGGCTGCCATGAAATAGCAGGGCCAATCACAACATGCTGGGAGGCTGCAAGCATAGCGTTCTCCAGTGACGGAGGCAGCTCTTTCTGAACGGATGGTTTCTAAAGACAGAAGGGTGATGCCTCCTGACATCATTTGGTGCACCAGCTACTCTAGTGCAGTAGAGGAAAGACAGGACTGGCTCTTTGTTTTGGTGAAGAAATTGTTTGGTGAAGGGCACCGTGTTGGGGATCACTGGTTTGAACAAATGGCATTGTAGACACAGAGAGAACTGCTTTTAGGAAATGGAACACATTACTGGTATCAACAAATAGGAAGTCAAATTTCTTAGCCTGGAATTGTTTCCTAAAGCCAGAATGTGAGTTGGGGTGAGGTAGGGAGGGAAAACATGATGTTTGGCACTTCTGCAGCATTATTAATATGTTGCTAGTTAGCGCCAAATACATTTGGCAAATTGTTGTAATACCAGGTACAAGCCATGATTACTTCAGGATATGGTTTTGCCTGAGGTCTCACAGCTGCTTATCACAAACGTATGTGTTAATTCTAAACTTTCTTCCTCGGCAGTAAGTTCCACACACTATTGCAACCAACAACACAAGCCGTAAATCTGTGAAGTGGGGGACCGGAGTGCGTCCCCAAAATGGCAGACTTCTGTGTGGTTTGTTCCTTTACAAAACCTTCCTTAGAGCAGAGCCAAATAATAGACCGAAGAGGTAGAAGTCTGGAATTTAGCAAGCTTTTGGAATACTCCCTTACATTAAAAATAAACCCACACGTAGAAAACTAGCCCATCAGGGAGAAAGTTTGCAATAGCCTTCTGCCTGATGTGCTGGCTTACTACATACTGGGAGCATATAACATGGGGAAGCATTCAAAAGTTAAGCTTACCTGGAGACTGGAAATGGCATGGCTTACCAACTCACTCTACCTACTTTGGGTCTGATGTGGACTGGACACCCTGAAACAGAGTTGAGGCGGTTGGCACCAAGGGGGTAGAAATGGCCTTCAGACTGCATGTGGGATATCACATTTTGAATCCTTCCATCGACTCATAAAGACAATAATGGATTTGTTACATTCCAGTTATTTAAGGATTAGAAACACACAGAAATCCTCGAGGCATGTCTCACAGAACTGATGTTCTCTTTACACCCTTTTTAGTAATGTGATTGGTGGGTGCATGGTTGCTGCTATTAATTCAACTTGACACAAAGGTTCAGTAAACTATTGGTGAAGACAGTCTTTTGGGAGTTAACGCTCTTCTGCAGATTTCTAACAGAAAAGGAGAGGGAAATGGTAACTTGTTGCAGGCCAGTCCCTAAGGAATGCAAAGTGCTGGATGGGTGAAGTTCTACCTTTCTCTTGCTGGTCACCGCTTCATTTTAAAGGCGCTAACCATTTTCAATTATTGCCTTCTGTTAGCACTTGCTTAGACTGTTTCTCATTTCTTTTATAACTTTCCCCTTAGGTCTGCTATTTTCCATCTTTAGCGTTAGCCAGAAGGTGGCTTATTTAGGAAAGTTTAATTAAAATTGTTCAGCCACTTTACAGGCATTAGAAAGGTAACTTTCCCCCACTGTACAAACAAATGGTCTAAACTCTCCTGCACTCAATTAACTCGGCGACAGAAGCGTATCACTCGCCAGTATAAAACTCCAGATCTACATGTGCGGCTTTGTACAAGAATAGTCAGAGCCCTAAAAGTACATTGTGTAAGCATGTGCCATAAATGAATATAAATTCTGTGGAGGACCATGAAATATTCCATACCATTGTAGCACTGCAACTCAAAACGGTGGTTTCAGATCAGTATGGGAATGTCAGCTTTCCTTGCATTTTTGCCTATTCTCTTTGAGCTTTCTTTTCACCTTTCAGAATCCTCTCTTTGGCCCTCATTGTCCTCAAACCCTGCTTCTCTGCTTTGGTTTCCTAGGCTTCTGCTTGTTTTATGGTTAGAATTAGGGTTGCCAACATTCAGGTGGGGGCTGGAGTTCTCCTGGAATTATAACTGGTCTCCAGATGACAGAGATCAGTTCTCCTTGAGAAAATGGCCACTCTGGAAGTTGGTCTCTATGGTATTATAGCCCACTGAAGTCTCTTCCTTCCCCAAATCCTGCCCTCCTTTGGCTATACCCCCCCAACTCAAGGCTGGCAACCCTAGGCTAGACTCTTCTGCCAGTTTGTTGCAGCCAGTTTGGTATAGTGGTTAAGAGCGGCAGACTCTAATCTGGAGAACCAGGTTTGATTCTCCATTCCTCCACATGCAGCCAGCTGGGTGACCCTGGGTCAGTCACCATTCTCTAAGAGTTCCCTCTAAGGTGTGGAGTCTTGTGAGCAAAAATTCTGCTTTGTGAGCCACTGGCATTAAAGTTGTGAGTGAGCGATTGGGCTGCTGCATAAATCAGTTTGCTCTGGAGCCATCCTTCCTGAGCTAAGACAAAAATGTGTGAGCTGGAGGCTAAAAAACTGTGAGCTAGCTCACACTAACTCAGCTTAGAGGGAACACTGCTCAAGAGCAGTTCTCTCAGAGCTCTCTCAGCCCCACCTAACTCACAAGGTGTCTGTTGTGGGAAGAGGAAGGGAAGGAGATTGTAAACCGCTCTGAGACTCCAAGTGAAGGGAAGGGTATAAATTCTACTCCTCCTGTTCTTCTTCTCCTCCTCCTCCTCCTCTAAAATAAGAGCATATGAATACAGGAAGGTGCCTCATACCAAGTCAGGTGATCTGTCAATTTATTCCAGTACAGTCTACTCAGACTGGAATAGTGAGACCTCCTAGCTGGAGGTGAGGTGCGGGGGAAATTGCCAGAATACCGGTGAATACCTGGAAGTGATGTCACATGGCCAACAAGAAGCTCTAAGATTTGGCAAACTCTATGGTTGCCAGTTCTTTGCCATCCATAAGCTGGGGTGGAGCTATGGTTCAGTGGCAGAGCACCTGCCAGGTTCAATGCCCAGCACCTGCATTTAAGCGGATCAAGTTACTACCTGACATGATGTGAAAAACAGGCAATGTGAAAAACCCCTCCCTGAGACAAGGAGAATTGTTGCCAGTCAGAACAGACAATACTCTCCTTGATACACCAATGGGCAAATAAGGCAGCTTCATGTATTTATGTATGCATGTGTTCATCTTTCTAGATGCAAATTATGTGGTCTAGCCCTGATCTGTAGACAGGGATGCTGAGGATCAGAGCAGCTCAGTGCTGGTCAGAAAACCTTCTGACTTCTTTGGCTTTCTGTGACCTTGGCACAGCACAGCACAGCACAGCCAAACACTGCCAGAGGTTTCCTGAACACTACTGTATCTGCTTAATTCAGCCGCTCCCTGATAGAAGAAGAAGAAGAAGAAGAAGAAGAAGAAGAAGAAGAAGAAGAAGAAGAAGAAGAAGAAGAAGAAGAAGAAGAAGAAGAAGAAGAAGAAGAAGAAGAAGAAGAAGAAGAAGAAGAAGAGGAGGAGATTGGATTTATTTCCTGCCTTTCACTTGGAGTCCCTAGACCCACTTCCTAGACTGAGTTTGCAAGGGCCACTGTCCTTAGATTTTCGTTTCCTGACATCACTTTTTCTGCCTGGCCGGTCTGACCAATGATTCCAAGCCGCAGAATACCAGGACTAGGGAGGTTTGAAACTCTGAGACCCAATTACACCTTGGACACACCAATACGTTCATCTTTTACCAGCTTCGATTGGTTAGACCAGCTGCAGCCTTTCCTGGGTAGAAAGGATCTGGCCACTGTGGTGCATGCCCTGGTTACATCCAGGTTAGATTACTGCAGGCCGGTGTGTCAAACATGTGGCCCAGGGGCCAGATCAGGCCCCCGGAGGGCTTCTATCAGGCCCACAGTGGAACTGCTTGTCTTCTTCTTCCAGTTCTGCTGCTGCTGCGTCATCGTAGGTTTGCAGCTTACAGGTACACACCTGAACAACATACTCAGGATTGCAACAGCACAGACATTTTGATGCAATAATTCAGCACAAGAGGTATCAGTTATCAGACACTGTTAAATCAACAAAATACTGCAAGAGTGCTAATGTTTTAAGCATGTTTTTATTTTAAGTTAAAAAAAAACCCTTTGCGTTTGTGTCCTTTATAAAGTTTATCTCTCCGTTACCTGGCATTACATTTTACGACACACCTGGCCCGGCCCAACAAGATCTCATTTATGTCAGATCCGGCCCTCGTAACAAATGAGTTCGACACCCCTGGATTACTGCAGTGTGCTGGGGGGCGGGGGGCGGCTGTCCATGAGAGGTGTTCAGAAACTTCCATCGATACAGCATGCCGCACGCAAACTGCATCGGGCCCTTGTGAGGCCAGAAAGGCAGGATACACATTTTGTACATAACTAATACGTGGATGTGGTCATATCCCCGATCGTTCTCAAATTGGTTTTGTCTATCCCTTCTGCTTCTCCAGTTCTGAAACAAAGTTCCAGAGCCCCTGATATCGGTCAGGAGAATTGGGGCTGTCATATTTTCCTAGACATGAAGCCCCAGATTACCTAAATCCAGTTCTGGGTAGAAGGAGAGGAGACAGTGAGGAAATTGTCCCCCGTCCCCCACCCGCCCCCGTTCCTGGAGGAGTCCTGAGGTTTTGTTTGAAGACAGCTCTTAATTTCCTGCCTGGCGTGCTTCAAAGCTGCCGGTTGCCTCAGGGAGTTTGCAGGGCTCTGGTTGCTCCACTGCCAGGACGCAGGAGCGCTGGAGCTCCCGGCGAAAGTGACAGCTGCTTCTTGAACATGATGGCTGTTTTTCAAATGAGCTAAATTACTGACAAGGGGGGTGTTGCCCTCCTTAATAGTTTGGTTAAAAACCAGACAGGCAGCTAGACTGAAAGCAGCGAAAGTTTGCTGATAAAGACCAGTGTAGACAGAAAGGTATTTTTTTTCCAAAGGCTTTCTATAGCTAAAAATGGTACAGGCGGTTTTGACTGCCTTTTGAAACCTTAGAAATATTAGGAACTAGTAACAGGCCTGTCAGTTCTGGTATTGGAGAAGAGGGGGTAGGGTTGCCAACTCTGGGTTGGGAAATTCCTGGATATTTGGGGGTGCAGCCTGTGGAGGGAAAGGTTTGGGGAAAGGAGGGACCTCAGTGGGGTATAAGGCCAGTTTGGTGTGGTTAGGAGTGTGGACTGTAATCTGGGTTTGATTCCCCACTCCTCCACATGCAGCTGCTGGTGTGACCTTGGGTCAGTCACAGTTCTCTCAGAGCTGTTCTCTCAAGAGCAGTTCTCTCAAGAGCTCTCTCAGCCCCACCGACCTCACAGGGTTTCTGTTGTGGGGAGGGGAAGGGAAAGGGATTGTAAACCACTCTGAGACTCCTTCGGGTAGTGAAGGGCAGGGTATAAATCCAATCTCTTCTTCTTCTATAGAGCAGCCTTTTTTCCATGGAAACTGATATCTGAAGTCTGTAGATCAGTTATTTCCAGGAGATCTCCAGGTCCCACATGGAGGTTGGTGACCCTAGGAGATAGTTGGTGAGGCTTGTTCCCTCCCTGCCAGGCCTCCCACTACGGCAGGAGGCTTCTCACTAGCAGCCCTCATTGCCTGCTGCAGCTCTGAGTGGCGGCAGGAGAAACGTTATTTAAAGTTGGCAGCCTCGGTACTGTGCCATTATTTCTGGGGAACAGCCGGAAGTGAGGCCGGGTAGGTCTAGGAATCGTTAAAAACTCTGTGGCATCTCCCCTTTCCTGGTCTCCCCATCTCCCTCCAGGTGATTGCTTTAAAAAATCTGTACATGAGCTTCCAGTATTATCTTTCAGATAGTCGTTGAAAAATTAAGATAAAAATCCAGTATTTTTTTTTCTTTATAGTGTCCTTCTAATCAGTATACATCTGCTCTGGGAGAGGGCAACTGCTCAACAGGTAACATGGCCCATGTAGTCAAAAGCAACAATCGGTGCCTGTGGGAACATGGCAACATCCAACGGGTTTCTTGGAACCCATTTCCTTTGCCACACAACACAGAGCCAGCCCTTGCTTTCCCCGATTCTATCAGCACAGGAGGTGCTTTAGGCCCCGTTCACACTGAGCATTTGCCCCGCTGAAGGCACGGGAGCCCTGCGGACTTTCCGTGCACGATCATACAAGCACATCTGGGAGGCGTAGTGCTCCCGTGGCCAACCCGTGGCTTCCCGTGGAAAACGCGGAGTAAAAAACTACTAGGTCCAAAGTACTAGTTTCCGGAAACCCCGGCTTCCGATGCCCGCCCATGTCCCCGGGGTTTCCAGATGTTGTAAGTTTCCATGGGATGCGCACCAACGCTGAACAGCGCATGCACACACACAAGACACCGACAGCGGCCTGCCCCCCCACGGCGCATGCGCACTTCGCAACACTTCGCACTTGCGTGGTCTGCTGCGCTGCTTTTTTGCCATGGTGCAGCAGCGCGGTGTGATCGGGGCACAGAGCTGGAGCGTGGCAACCTGGTGGCCCATGTGATCGGGCTACTGCGCCTTATTTAGCTCCAGGGCGAACTGCCACGCCTCTCCCCCGCATTTTCTGGCCTGTATGACCGGGGCCTTAGAAGAGGCCAGGAGGCATTACCTTTGTTTCTGCAGATAGTCTCCATTCAGAAACAGCTGGAGGATGCTTAGCCTGTAACCTCACAAAGTTTTGTGATTGGCCCCATTATGACAGCCATTTTGTTCCCTCTGGCAGCCATTTTGTGGTGACGCCCACTGCCCCTTCTCAAAATTCCAAAAGTCCTCGGCACAGGATTAGTGACCCCAGAATTAGAGTATGTGACTCATTGACTTAGTTGGCCTGGGTTCAAATCTCTGGTCTACCAGTTGCTTTGTAACCTATCTTATACAGGTACGATGAAGATAAAATGGAAACAGAGGAGAACTATGTATGTGGTTTTGAGCTTTTTGGAAGTAACAAATAAAAATTAGAACAAATTTAGAGTCCAGTGGTACCTTTAAGACCAACAAAGGTTTATTCAAGGTATAAGCTTTCGTGTGTACAGACACTTTCATGCATGCACACGAAAGCTCATACCTTGAATAAAACTTTGTTGGTCTTAAAGGTGCCCCTGGACTCTAAATTTGTTCTACTGCTTCAGACCATCATGGCAGACTAACTAAAATAAAAATTAGACAGTGATGTAGAGTAGCTGCTTGTGCTGGTCCTTTGCTCTGTATCTCCACAAAAGCTTTGTTCTGTCCTCTGGGCAGAAAACTTACCTGCTTTCAAGTCCCAGAATTCCAAGCTCCCCATATCAGTAAACCCACAATCAGAAACAGAGTTGCTGGCCTCCAGGGTGGAGTGGGGGGGCTGGAGATCTCTCAGGATTACAGCTGATGCCTGTGTGACAACTGTGGTTGCCATCCTCCAGGTGGGGCCTGGAGATCTTCCCAAATTCCAACTTATCTCCAGATGACAGAGATCAGTTCCCCAGGAGAAAATGACAAGTTTGGTGGGTGGACTCTGCGGCATTATAACCCATTGAGATCCCTGTCCTCCCCAAACTCTAGCCTGTACAGGATCCACCCCCGAATCTTCAGGAATTTGTCCTGAAGTCCACCCCCAATCCAGAGTTGGCAACCCTACACAACAAAAATCAGTTCCCCAAGAGAAAATGGCTGCTTTGGAGGATGGACTCTGTAGCTTTATACTCCACTGAAGTCCTTCCACTCCCAAAACCCTGTCCTCCCCAGGCTCCGCCCCCGAATCTCCAGGACTTTCACAACCCAGAGTTGGCAACCACAATCAGAAATGCAAGCTGCTGCCATGTGGATATGGCACACCATTCATTCTTGTCTTTTCCCTCATAGGAGCCCAGGTTGCCAAACTGGATGTTCCCGGAGACTTAATACGGTAAATCCACCCTTTGCCTGCTTGTCTTTCTTCTCTTTCTTCCCCCAATCCTGGCTTAATTCCTTGTGTAAACTCCTCATGTTGCCATCTCAAAGCATGCTGCTGGTGACCCTGTCTGGTGCTCTCCGCCCCCCCTCCCCCAGGTCCCTTGGGAGGGCAGCCGCTGCCTTGATCTCTATGGCTGCGAGTGGTAACTGCTGATAATAATCTAAGAATGAGCATTTCGGGTCAAGGTTAGAGATATTATTATGGCACACCGCTTTAGGTGTTGTTGGGGGGTGGAATGGAAATGGATGGGGATTGAGACTAAAGAGGCCCCTTTTCCTGACCTTGTGTAAACGGCTGACACTCAGGTCACGGCTGTGCAAACAGAATCCCTCCCCACCCCACCCCGATTCTTTATTAATGCTGGTTCCATTTAGGATTGCCAGGTCCCCCCTGGCCACCGGCTGGGGATGGAGGGGGTAGGGTTGCTAAATCCAGGACGGGAAACTCCTGGGGATTTGGGGATGGAGCCTGGGACCTCAGTAGGATACAATTCTCCGGGGGACTTGATCTCTGTAGTCTGCAGGTGTGCGGTAATTCTGGGGGATCCCCAGGTCCCACCTGAAGGCTGGCCTCCCTAAATGGGGAAGGCCTGTGAACCCTCCATCGCTGGTTCTGGGAGCCTATAGCTGCAGGGGGAGCTCCAAGCATAAACAGGGATCAGCTGCGGGTACTTCCGCCCACTCAAGAGGCTAAACCGGGGGACCAGTCATGTTCTTCAACAGCCACAGCCTTCCGCCATTTTAGGGGCATCTTCTCCTGCCGTATCACGCAGCAGCAGTTGACTCTTGCGGTTCCTTTCAGCAGGACACGTCGTTGCTTTGAATTTGAACCCGTCGGCAGAAAGGTAGTTTATAAATGAAATTAATCGGGGGGGGGGGCGGAGGAGGCAGTATGGTGTAGGGGTCAGGGTTGGATTAGGATCGGAGGGGCCCAGGTTCAAATACCTGTTCAGCCATGAAGCTCACTGGGTGACCTTGGACCAGTCATTCTTTCTCAGCCGAACCTCCCTTACAGGGGTGTTGTAAAGTGACAATGGGGGGAGGGAGAATTATTTATGCCACTTTGAGCTCCTGGGCAGAAGGGTGAGATGAAAATACATTTGGTGGATAATAATACTTTTTCTACTGCTGAATTGCTAGACCCTGTCAGGGGCGGTTAAAGTTTCCACTTTGCCCCGTCTGAAAAGCAAGCAAGTGCAGGACAGCCAGTGTGGTGTAGAGTTTAAAGTACTGGACTAGCGTCTAATCCCCACTCTGCCATGGAAACACACACTCTCATCCTGATCTACCTCACAGGGTTGTTGTGAGGATAAACAAAGGACGGGAGAATAACGTAAGTCATTCTGAGTCTCCCTTGGGAAGAAAAGCAGGATATAAATACAGTAAATAAGTAAATAAACATTTTAGATCTCCAGTTGATCCAAGAAAGCCACAGTATTGGTCTTAAGATCGGAACCCACCTTTAACCCCAGCTAGCAGCAAGGGATCCTCAGCTGTAGGCACATGGCAGGAAATCATGGGGCATCATAGTCATGTGACAGGAAAAGGAGACTACAAACCTGCATGCAATTAAGAATGAATCCTCTTCACTGCTGAGTGACCTTGCCTTGCTTTCCTGCTGCTCCTCTATGTGCAAAGAGAAGAAGGGGGTGTGACACATGTGGGCTGGGGTTGCCAACCTCCAGATGGGGCCTGAAAATAGGGTTGCCAGCTCTACATTGGAAAATACCTGGATATTTGGGGGGTGGAGCTTGGGGAGGGTGGGGTTTGGGAAGGGTCCTAGAGCATTGTACGATGCTCCCCTCCCATCCTTTGGGTCCTGCTCCTCCACTGGTTGTAAGCGCGGGTTGGAGTATAGGGGCAGGAGGTGGCCTGCCATAGCCGTGAACTAGGAGCAGGTCCTCAGCTCTCTAGGGGCTCTGCGACCCACCTCAGGATCATATGGGGCTCAAGACTGATAAGACAGAGCATCCTTTCTTGCAAAATATTCTGTGTAAGGATTTCTGTCCCAGAGTACAGAGGAAGTTACATTGCCCATTTACCCTGTTTCTGTGGGGTTGTTTGAAAGTACCCCTGGAATTTGCAGTGGCAGTTTGACACCAAACTATTATAGGCCATCTGCAGACCCAGGAGTGGAAGGGACATCTCTAGGGGCAGTTCTAAATGTAAAATGTAGTTCATGCCCAGGTCACCCTCTGGAAAAGACAAGAATTCATACTGGCTGGCTAAGCAAAGCCAACATGGTATACGGGTTAGAGTCATGGATGGGGTTGCCAGCTCTGGGTGGAAAAATATCTGGAGATTTTGGGGGTGGAGCCTGAGGAGGGCATGTTTTGGGGAGAGGAAGGACTTCAAGAGGGTATAATGCCATAGAGGCCACCTTTCAAAGCAGCCATTTTCTCCAGGTGAACTGAGCTCTGTCATCTGGAGATTCATTTTAATAGCGGGAGATCTCCAGACACCAGCTGAACATTGGTGACCCAATGATGGACTAGGATCTGGGAAACTCAGGATCAAATTCCTGCTGTTGCCATGGAAGCTTTGCTGATTGAGCTTGGGCCACCCTTACCGACCTCACAGGGTTGTTGTGGGGATAAGATAGAGGCGAGGAGAATGATGCGCACCACTTTGGGTCCCCACTTGGGCGAAAAGCATGATATAAATGACATGAATAAATAAACCCTGCACTTGCCTGATTCCACAGGTGGCAGTAGAAGGTGTGCAGTGACCCCTGGTGACCCCAGCACAGTGTGATGATGTCATCTATTTGAGCCTATGCTGGAAATTGGATGCCATGGTTGCAATTGTAGAGCCAGGTGTCCAGACTACCTTTCCTGGTTACAACTTAGTGGGGGGCAAGTTTCTTCCCCTTCTTCCACAATTGCCAGCCAGATATTGACTCCTGAGCTCCGAAAAGCAGATGTAAACACAACTTATCTCCCCTCCACCACCAGCAGCAGCTGCCTGCTTCCTTTTGCTAAGAAAAGGCATCAGTGATATTTTAATGACCTGCACCATCCAAGATAATGAACCAGCTGAATTGGCAACACTGTCCTTGAAAGAACAACATTCCCTTTAGTTGCCACTCAAGCCTCCTAGTTAACTGGTTGGCCACTGCAAGACAAAAGTCTGACAGTGATGGATAAAGCCCAGCTGGATTCTCCATGCTTGGCTAATAATTTAAGGAACTGGTTGTCTTCAGTTCTCACATGCCTGTTCCTGCTCTTGTCAAGGTAAATCTCTTGTTCCTTCCTTCAGGCCAAGGAGCCCTTCAGTGGAGGCATAAGGTTAACAGCCAGAGGGGTTTTGCCTTCCATAATTAAAATAACAAACCCCTTCTCTGGTTACTGTAATGGGAAAATACAGGACCCATCCTTTATTCCTGGCTTGGAAAGTTCCTCAAAGAAAAACACTTTGCCCTCTCCAAGCATCTCATAATGAAAACTCCAGGCAGAAAAGGCTGGCGATTGTACAAGCACTCTTCTTCCCAAGGAGAGGTTCAGCAACCCCACAAGATCTTTCCAACTTCATGATTTAGCGAGAAAGACTGGGATTGGCTTGGTTCTATTCCAAAGATGCTCTGTGAGGGGCTCTCCCTAAGCATATATGGCCAAGCTTCCCAATTCAATCTCAGGCTAATCCTAGGTAGATGTTCGTTTATTTAGGTATTCATACTCTGTTTATCAAGTTGGTTTCCCCTCTACCATTTTATCCTTACAACAACCCTATGAGGTAGGTTAGGCTGAGAGAGTGGCTGGCTCAAGATTCTGGCTCATGGCAAAGTGGGGATTTAAACCGGGGGCCTCCAGATCCTAGTTCAACACTTGAACCACACCACCATCCTGGCTAATGTTACCAATATCTAACTTCTCTTTACCATTTTTGACCACGACGGCCGTGGTTTGTTAAACAATCTCCCTGGAAAAGTCTGTCACCAACTGCAAGGTGTGAGTATATATCACTAAGATTGTTTTCCAGTTAATTCTCAACGTGAATGTTCAGCTTAGTTATCACTTCAGTTTATTTTTGGTAGTGACCATCTCCCTATTGCTCTGTATAAGACATTACACAACTGTTCAGATTTCTGTTCTGGAAAATAATCCACTGGCTCAGAGTTTCAGATTTATTCCTCGAGTCCATTAGAACTCAAAAGAGAATAAGATTTATCTTGAATGAAATGAAGACCCTTGAGGTAACAGCTATGAGGAAATTGCTCCTGTGTCAAACAAACATCAACTCTGCTTTAGCCACATTAAATGCTATCTTATCTCTCCTAAAACCATTTTATTCGCAGCCTTCCTTTGAAGGGCATCCTTGGGTAAAACTTTCTGATTCCATAAAGCATGCCACATGGTTTATGCAGACTGGTTAAGCAGGAACTACAATGGAAACACGGGGAATTTAAGAGGAACAATGTTATTTTTGACTCTCCAGGGTTTTTTGGCTCTAAAGAAACACTGTAAGAAATTGAGCAGGTTACGGAAAACCAGAGAATCGTGTAATGCGTGGATGCAACTAATTTTATTTATTTAATTCATTCATTCATTTCTACCCCGCCCTCCCCGCCGAAGCAGGCTCAGGGCGGCTTACATAAAAACTAGACAATTAAAACAAATTTATCTCAAATCACAACAGAATACACATAAAAACATACAAAGTGCTAGTGCTGACTTATTCATATATGATGAAGGGCATGAGCAGCATCCAACAATACAAACAAAAATCCACTGCCAGCGTAATTTGGGTAATATCTGGCTGATTAAATGATGTTATGATAGTATTAATAATGGTGTTAATATTGGGGGCGGGGCCTTAATTATATAGTGTGGCTCCTTAGTCGAAGGCCTGGTGGAAGAGCTCCATCCTGCAGGCCGTCCACCAGTGCGGAGCCACCACTGAGAAGGCCCTGGCCCTTCTCACAGCCAGCCCGGCTTCTCTAATAGCAGCTACCAGTTCTAATGACAGCTCAGCATTTGGGTCTATTACAAATAAGGGCCTTAAAAATCAGAGTTATATTCCTTCTTGCATTTCCCCACACGTTTGGGAGGCATATTTTAAGAGCTCGTTTTCCACTAATAGGAATTTTTTGTCATCAGACTGTTGGTTCTAAATGATTGTTTACAAAACTGGCCAGCTGTTACTTCCTTGGAAATCGAGGATATAATAGTTAGTCTTCGCTCCGGGAAAGCCCCGAGTGTTGATCTTATTCCAAATGAGTTGCTTAAGATTAATCCATGTTGGGTGGGTAGAAATTCTCGCTCCCTTGTTTACTTAGATAAACCAGACGGGGGTTATCCCAAATCATGGAGGCACACAATAATTGTGCCGATTTTTAAAAAGCGTTCCCCATCTGACCCTGATTGCTATTGGCCAATCAGTTTATTCTCATGTTTAGGTAAATGGTATTCTTATTTGTCGAAGATTCTACTACAGCAGCTAGAGCAACAGGATATTTTAAGATGAGAACAGATTGGCTTCAGGACCCTTTGGGCTGCTTTCACCAGAGTTGTGCTGGGTTGCGGTGTGAGTTTCAAAGAGAAGAAACTAAGGATAGTCTTCTACAATTACAAAGTGTGTAACTGCTATTATTTATGTATGGAGGAGACAGTTGTCATTAATCCTATCCCTGGGAAATATCCAGTCTCCATGGATGTACTTTCCCACATGCAAAATATGCTTGCAATAAAAGTACAAGTGGAGGGGCTGCATTTAGAGTTGCCAGCCTCCAGGTGGGACCTGGAGAGCCTCCAGAATCTCCCATAATCTCCAGACTAGAGATCTGTTCCCATAGAGAAAATGGCAGCTTTGGGGGGCAGGGTTAGACTCTATGGCCTTATACCAAACCCTGTCTTCTCAAGGCACCATTTCCAAGTCTCCAGGAATTTCCCAACCTGGAGTTGGCAACTGTAACTCTCAGTCATCAAGTAACAAGTGTACAAGTGTGAACCGGCCTTTATATCCATTGGTGCTATGAGGAAGCATGTAACTTCCATAAGCAAATAAGTACACTAATGAAATGGTCTGTTGTATGAGTACAAAACCAGCATTGGCTGTAGTGATTTGATTTATGTTCCATAATCTATCTTATTTTTTTATTATTTTTTATTTTGGTTTATACCCCGCCCTGTCCACAGAAGTGGGCTCAGGGCGGCTTACATGGAATTTCATATCAATACAATTAAAACCTATCATAAAACATAAACATAAAATAACATTCATTTAAAATATTCCAAAAGCCCTGGAACATGATGATCTGCTAAAAAGCAAGAGCAAAAGTTATTTATAATACAGCTTAAGGTGACCGCATATACCGATGGTATTCACACCAATTCAGTTCGCTTGACGTTGTATGGTGGGCACAGGCTTCCAAGAGCTCGTTCCACCAGCATGGAGCCACCACCAAGAAGGCCCTGGCCCTGGTTGAAGCCAGCCTGGCATCCTTGGGGCCTGGGAGGGCCAACCAATTTTGCATCCCTGAACACAGTGCTGTCTGGGGAACATGTGGAGAAAGGCAGTGCCTTAGGTATGACAGACCCTGACAGTATAGGGCTTCAGAGGTTAAAACCAGCACCTTGAAATGGATCTGGTATCCTAGCGGCAGCCAGTGCAATGCCTTCAGTACAGGCTGGATGTGTTCCCACATAGGAAGACCCATCAACAGCCTGGCTGCAGCACTCTGCACTAGCTGCAGCTTCCAGATTTGAGACAAGGGCAGCCCCATGTAGAGAGCATTACAGTAGTCCAATCTCGAGGTGACCATTGCGTGAATCACTGTTGCCAAGTTGTTGCGTTCGAGGAAGGGAACCAACTGCCTAATCAGCCAAAGATGATAGAAGGCTGACTTGGCAGTGGCTGCTACCTGGGCCTCCATTGTTAAGGAGGCATCCAGGAGCACTCCCAAACTCCTCACCTCCACCACTGGCACCAGTTACGCCCCATGGAAGGTCGGGAGTGGGATCCCTGCCCCCGGGCCGTCCCAACTCAGGCACAGTACCTCCATCTTCATTGGATTCAATTTCAATCAGCTCAGTCTAAGCCAACCAGCCACAGCTTGCAATGCCTGGTCCAAATCTTCCAATGTAGACTGGCCGCCCAACAACAGATAGAGCTGGGTGTCGTCTGCATACTGGTGACACCCAAGCCCATGCCTTCGGGCAACCTGGGCAAGGGGGCACATATAGATGTTGAATAACATTGGGGAAAGTACCACCCCTTGGGGCACTCTACAGATCAGTGGGTGTCTTCAGGACAGCTGTTCCCCTAGTGTCACCCTTTGTCCCCAACCCTGAAGGAAGGATGCGAGCCATTGTAAAGCAAGCCCCTGAACTCCAGTGTCAGCAAGGTGGTGGATTGGTAGCTGATGGTCGACCGTGTCGAACGCTGCCGACAGGTCCAACAACAACAGCACCACTGATCCGCCTCGATCCAAATGCCCCCAAAGGTCATCCGTGAGGGCAACCAGTGCTATCTCCGTCCTGTGTCCCTGATGAAAGCCAGACTGGAAGGGATCTAAAATGGAGCAAGAGCATTCACATTTGGCACAAATGGTATAAGGGCCTCTTGAAACATGACATGTAGGGCAAGAAGCATTCACCTGTGTGGCACTGTGCATCTCAGAACTCAGTTGTCTGGGATCCTAAGCCACCATTCTAACCACTATACCATGGTGCTCTCGACATTGCACTGTCCTGCATGCAGAGTAACAGAAGGGGGCAGCCAGGGACCTGCAATGCTATACAGGTAAAGTGAAATGTAAAGCAGGTGGGTTAGAAGAGTTCTCTTGTGCATGCTACAGATGCTCACATGCAATTTTTAGTGGTAAATCATGGATGCAATGCTGGCGTGGTGTGCATGTCAAATTAGGAAGTAGGGTTGCCAGCTCTGGGTTGGGAAATCCCTGGAGATTTGGGGGTGGAACCAGGGGAAAGCAATACTGGGTTGCCAGGTTCCCCCTGGGCCCCAGCAGGGGATGGGGTTGCCAGACCCAGACTGGGAAACTCCTGAAGATTTGGGGATGGAGCCTGGAAAGGACAGGGACCTTAGCGGGGTACAATGCCATAGAGTCCACCCTCCAAAGCATCCATTTTCTCTGGGGGAACCGATCTCTGTTGTCTGGAAATCAGTTGTCATTCCGGGAGATCTCCAGGTCCCCCATGTCAGTTGGCGACCCTAGCTGGGAGGCCCAGGCTTAAAACCACGCTCAGCCTTGAAGTTCTCTGGGTGGCTGTGGAGCGCTTGGTTTCTGTAGTTTAACCTACCTCACAGGGACGTTGTAGGGGCACAGTGGAAGAGGGGAGAACTGTATGTGCCACTCTGAGCTCCCTGGGGGAAAGGCGGTCTAAGAATGCAGTCAGTAGGCAATGCTATACTACCGGGGTAGTGATTTTTATAGGACTGTAGCAAGGACTGCAACCAGATAAGGTTTGTGAAGTCCTTTGAAAGCCCGGTCAAAATGCAAAGCCGTGATCAGTCAGACAACGCCATTTATCTTTCATTTATTTTTGAATCCCTGCTAGAAACAGCTGTAATTGCCAGTCCAAGGTTGTGACTGGAGCAGCTCCACTAGAGTTGCCAGCTCTGGGTTGGGAAATTCCTGGAGATTTCAGGGTGGAACCTGTGGAGGGCAGGGTTTAGGGAACCTCAGTGGGGTATAATGCCAAAAAGCTCCCCCATAAAAACAGCCATTTACTCCAGCAGAAGTTCTGGGGATGCCAATCTTCAGGTAGGACTTAGAGGTCCCCTGGAATTACAGCTCGTCTCTAGACTACAGAGATCAGTTCCCCTGGGGGGGAAAATGGATGCTCTGAACAGTAGACTGTATGGCCTTGTACCCCACTGAGGTCCCTGACCTCCCCAGGCTCCACTCCCAAATCTCCAGGAGTTTTTTCCAGTCTGGATCTGGCGACACTACCCCCGCATCCTCTGCTGGTGGCCAGGGGGGATCTGGCAACCCTAAGGAGAACTGATCACTGCCACCTGGTGATCAGTTCTAATTCCAGGAAATCTCCAGGTCCCATCTGGAGGTTGGCAACCCCAAACCTCACCACAGGCAGCCTTTTTACCCCAAGAATAATGGTGGACTGTGGTGTGTGCATTTTGGAAACCACAATAAACTTCCTTCCACAAGTGCTCCGGTGTGGTATGGAAACAGCTGTGTTTTCTTAGGCACCAACAATTTGACTGATACGGTTTTTATTGCTACCACAGAAGCTATTTGCACGTAAACGTTGCACTAAAATTTTATAGACCTTGCTGTCTCCTGTATTAACCTTGCTGTAGCTGAAGAGGGTTTCTCAAAGGCAGCCATCTCCCGAAACGAGAGCCCAGCCCTGCCCCACATCAAAAACGATGCGCATGTCGAACATTTGAAATGCCAGGAGGGACCAAATCAGATGGAGCAAATTATTCCCTCGCATCAAACAGCTGTGCGTCCACCTTCCATACCCCCAAACAGGAGGCCCGATCCTTCGGCTATCTGGGGTCAGGATGCCATAACAGAACGGGCAACCAGCCAGCAATAATATTCACGTCCCCAGCGGAAATCCCGAAACTCTTTCATTTCACAGTGTCCCCAGCTATGCTTTCTACAAAGAAGTTGTGAAATTTAAAACTCAGCATATAAACCCCGGGAGAGCATCGGCTGAGCATGTCAGTTTGGGAGGGAGGTGTACGGGGGGGGCGGGGGGGGAGAGACATACACATTAAAATGGCCGTTCCCATTTACAATCTGTTGAAATTTTAAAGATCTCTTTCTTGGAGGCGACAAAGAGATCTGTCTGCAACAAAGAAAGACCATTTATCCAAGTAGGGGTTTTTTTTAATGTGTGTGTTTTTTAAGCATACAAATCTCAGCAGCCATGATCCGAATGGTGGCTGGAGAAATGAGACAAGATGATTGGGAAGTGTGGGCCCACTTTCATTGTCCCTCCCCCTTCCCTGGATGCCCCCCATGCTGGCAATTCGAAATTGATGACTGTGGATTGTGTGCGTGCGTGCAGTGCCCCGCCTCGTCGGATGGCTATTTTAAAAGTGGCTTGTTGGGACAGCGTGCTTTCAAATTGCGAAAGATTAGCAGGCAGGGCCCAGCGAGACGACAACAACAAAAAATCATTCATTCTAAAGCGACAGTGTTTCTTTAAGAAGGCCTCACGGTACAGGACAAGGGTCGGATCGAGCCGATTATGGACTCCTGTTCTCATCAATCTCGCTCTCTGCGGGGAAGGTAGCGGAAGCCCAGCCCCAGACTCTGGCCCACGGCTCGGCTTTTGGCTGATCCCGGCCTGAAGCTTTTTCTCAGGCTCCCTTCTCTTTGGGGAGGGGGGGAGGGAAGTGGGGAACTAAAATGGGAGGCATACAGGCAAGTGTAAGAGCCGTGTTTGCCGGCGGCAGCGGGACTGCTTTCCATGTGAAACCTCTCGAACCGGAACCCCACCGTTATTCAGCTGGGCCGGCCCGGTCCTGCTGGATTATCCCAGAGCAGGGTGTGAGATATCAGAGCTGGAGGAGCCGAGCGATGTCAGCTCCGCTTTGTGGGATTCACTCCCATGAATGCATGAAAGGCTGCCTGTACAAACTGCATTAGATGCGCTCCAAATGTTCATTCCTGATTGGTCACGCTCTGACCCGCAGCTGCATTCCCTGGCTGGAGGAGTGAAAGATGCACTGTGGCTTTGTTCTGCCAAAATCAGGGCTTGGAACCATGACAGGACGATCATATTACTGAAATGGAGGGTCATCTGGAGAAAAATGATCCTTGCTGTGACTCGAGGGCTGCACCCCTCCTTGGGAGGACAAAACACTCAAGGCCTGGCGCTGTTTACCATTGAGATGCATGCGATGAGTCCCGGGTGGAAAGCGAGGATCCCGTGCTGAACGGCCTCGTCCTGTTCCCATTGCATCTGTGACATCCCTGTGTAGAAATATCTTTCTAGGATTTCTTTGCCTTTGCCCCTTTCCTGTGTGAATTTAAACAGGGGCTTTGCCTCCCTGCTCAGGTTAAAAAGAATGGTCATATTTAGCTTATGCAGCTGCCGTAGAGACAACCTTTCATCCAGGCTCATCATGACACTAAGCCAGGCCATTTAGACCTGTAGTTTCCAGAAAGTATATCCTTGATGGCAGAGAGACCTGTATTTGTCATTCTGAGACTAGTGTCTTTCTTTCTGGTGTAGTGGTTAAGTGTGCGGACTCTTATCTGGGAGAACCGGGTTTGATTCCCCACTCCTCCACTTGCACCTGCTGCTGTGACCTTGGGTCAGTCACAAGCTCTGGCACAGCTGTTCTCTCAAGGACAGTTTCTGTCAGAAGTTCTCTCAGCCCCACCTACCTCACAGGGTGTCTGTTGTGGGGAGGGGAAGGGAAAGGAGTTTGTAAGCCGCTCTGAGACGCCTTTGGGCAGTAAAGGGCGGGGTATAAATCCAAACTCTTCTCTTCTTCTTCTTTCTCCCACCAAGTTTCTAGTGCTCATGGAGAAAGGATGACAACAGTCAAGGTGTGTCCTCTGAAACAAGGCAGTCATTGGGCAGGGCTGTGTGTATTCTAGGAGTGTGCAAGGGTGGAATGGTCCTTTAAACAAATAAATCTGAATTATGTGGGCAAAATCCAAAGTTATTTCAACCAATCAGATTCATATATGCAAATAAAAAAATCTGCATAGGAAGTCACATTTGGCTTCCCGTGACATAGAGAATTCAAAGAGTCATGGCTGGCATGGGTTATGAAATGTGTATCAAGGGATCTGTTTTATTCACTGTAGTATTGCATGCACTTCCCAGTTGAATGTGTCTAAGTACCAACACAGGCACAGTTTAAAAAAAGCGTTAGAAGGTTGCCTCACTTTTCTTATGGACAGAAGCTGTGTGGTTAAGTAGATACATACTAGGTAGAAATTCAGATTCCTGGTATAGGAGAAACTGCACCTGTTGCTGTTCTGCCTGCAACATGGCTGACACCAAGCCGCTGTGCTGCAGCGGTGTGTAAATGGAAAAACTGAGAATATCAGCAAACTAAAGCCAGTGTGCACACTCAGGAGCGTGTTCACACTCACTTCAAGAGAATAGAAACCTGTGTGCAAAGACATCTTCCCAGGGCTGGGGCCCTGTCATTGTGGTCTCTCACAAGGTGCACTTTCTGCTGCCAGTTGAATTTTCTTAAGCAGGTGCAGGTTGAATCTGGATAGCATGAAGAGTCAGAGTGTCCAGTTACTCCCAAAATCCCCCTTTCCCTGCCCGGGAACAAAGCAGTTGGCATTGGCAGTGACTTTCAGGAAATCCAGCTTGATAAGGATGAGCCAAAAGGCAAGGGGGGGGGGATGTCTGGGAGTTCCTTAATTTATAGGAAAATATCCCGACACATATTTTAGCGCTGTTCTGAAGTGAACTGGAAGCCCATTCCAATCGCTATGGGTCAAAATGCCTTCTCTTGTGCTACATTGGTCTACAAGTCAAATCTTGATTTCTACTTGATATCAGGATGTGTATAGCCTCTGCAGACATTAGAGTAAGTGTTCCATTCCATTCCAGCCATGTGTTTAGGAAGTGTCTGTATAGTTATTTGTTTCATAGGGTTGCCAGCTCTGGGTTGGGAAATATCTGGGAATTTTGAGGGTGAAGCCTGGGAAAGATGGGGAGGGACCTCAGCTGGGTGTAATGCCATAGAACCCACCCTCCAAAGCCGCCATTTTTTCCCAGGGGAACTGGAGATCAGATGTGATAGCAGGAGATCTCCAGGTACCACCTGGAGGTTAGCAACCTTAATCCACTTGTTTCACCAGTTAGGATGCAAAGCAACTTACGTGATTGTTTGCTCCTCCATTTTATCCTCACAATGAGCCCATGAGGTAATTTGGGCTGAGAGAGCGTGACTGGCCCTAAGTCACCCAGCAAGCTTCCACGGTGGAGTGGAGACTTGAACCCAGGTGTCCCAAATCCTAGGCTGACTCTTTAACCACTACACCACACTGGCTCAATGGCTGTATTGTGTGAACAGAGCACCATGTGAATACCTGCATGTAAAACCCATGTGTTGTCCTAGTCACATGATACAGGGATTGGTTACTGACTAAAGCTTATTAATATTTGGGGCAGACCACGCTGGCCCACCTATATCAAAGGTCCTCAACCTTTGTGAGCATCTGGGCACTTTTGGAGTTTTGAGAAAGGGTCGTGGGTATCAGTCACAAAATTGCTGTCATGGGTGGCGACCACAAAAGGTCAGGAGGTCCCAAGCCAATCCCCCTCCTCTATGGCACAGCTATTTCTGAGTGGCTGCTCCCTACACACCCAAACTGAAGTCTTCTGGAGCAATCTCTGCTCCAGTGAGTTGAAGGGAAGTCAGGATTGGCTCTTTGCTTTGGGAGGAGGCGTGTTTTAGGTAAGAAGAACATAAGAGAAGCCAATGTTGAATCAGGCCAATGGCCCATCTAGTCCAACACTCTGTCACACAGCGGCCAAAATATACCAGGAGCCATCAGGAGGTCCAGCAGTGGGGCCAGGGCACCAGAAGCCCTCCCACTGCTGCCCCCTCCGGCACCAAGGATAGAGTGCAGCACCTGCCCCAGACTGAGAGTCCCCATCTATACCCTGTGGCTAATAGCCACTGATGGACTTCTGCTCCATATGTTTATCAAATTCCCTCTTGAAACTGTCCATGCTTGCAGCTGCCACCACCTCCTGTGGCAGTGAATTCCATATGTATAAGCAAGTGGGTACCAGGAAAAAAAACACTGCTGGACTCCATGGTTATCACATTGAGGATCCCTGACCAGACAATAAGAAATGGATTAGAAAAAATTGATAGTTTATTAAACCAAGCTTCTGGATATGTGGAAATTTTGCACCTCTACAGAGCTCCACATCATTCAGAATGAAAAGGTAGCTAGTTTATAGTGACAGAGAAACTAAACCAGGCAGCGGGAGAAAGCAGCACAAAGCCGCTTCTAGTCAGGTTCAAAAATAGTTTGGTCAATTTCAGGATTTTTTTTTTTTTTTTAATTGCCTGTGTTCCTTCCTGTTCCCTTTCATTCAAGGAACTGAACCAGAGGATTTAAATGGAAGGTGCCTACTTGACACTACTGCGCAGCTGCGATAGGCCAATTGCATAAGTTAAAAAACCTTTGGATGCCACCCCCCCACATGTCACAAGTGACGTTCCCACCCCAATTAAGAAAAACAGTGTTTATTTGGTTGTAGCTACAGAATAAATACACTGGAGGAAAAGCGATGGTGCATACAGCAGGCGCAGAATCCAAAGTCAAGGGTAAAGGCTTGACTGCTTGGATTCTCTGCAGTGCACTATGCCTGCAGAATAGGCCAAAATGTCATCCTCATTAACGACATGCCTGTGCAGGTCCATATAAACTGAAAATTCATCATCTCCTCTGCTTCTCTGTCAACCTGTAGAACCTCCTCCCCCTTCTGTTGACGGGTTTGAACGGCTTATATAAGCGAGGCTATAATGACTGGTACTAAAAAGGAGGAGTGATTTGTTACAGTGCCTTTCAGTTCCATGCTTTGCCTGTAGCAAGCTCTGGAATCCATCAGTGTAAAAGGGGGGGGGGGGCTGGTTTTACAGCTTACTGGTGTTAAATATAGTTGCTAAATCTCCATGTTGACCCTGGTGCTTCGGGTTACCAACTTTCAACTGGCCTCTGTAGCAGTTCTTTTGACAGCAGTTCCATTGGCAGAGATTAGCACGGGCAATAACATTTATCTCCACGCCACACAATGCTTCGCCGGCCTGCACCATTTCCCCCCCGAATGCCGACTGCTGTAAAAAGCACGTGTTGGGGGTTTCCCCCCTAGTTGGATGGCAGCCCGATTATTTGCATATTTACATAATTTATGTTGCTTCTGCTGAGCACAGGACTCCAAAACCTTATCAGCACATCAACAGGGTTGCTGAGGGTCCAGGAAAACACAGCACAGCTTGCGCTTGTGTGTCTTCAATATGACTTAATTCACCAGGAACAGTCTGGGGTCTTTCCCTGTTTATTTGTTTTATTTACTTCAAGGCAGATAGTTTTTTAAAAAAAACAGTTGAATCAGACAGCAAGAGCTCCCAGTAAACAATGCAATAGGATGAGGATTACAGAACTGGAAAGCAGTGCAAGCAACAATGGTAACAGAACTGTCGAGGCCTGACATGCCATAATGCCACAAGTGGGTGATGATATGAATAGGGTCACTGGCCTCCCGGTGGTGGCTGTTGATCTCTTGGGATTACAACAGATCTCCAGGCAACAGAGATCAGTTCGCCCAGAGAAAATGGCCACTTTGGAAGGTAGACACTATGGCGTTATAGCCCACAGAAGTACCTCCCCTCCCCAAACCCCGCCCTCCTCAGGCTCCACCCCTCAAAATCTCCAGGTATTTACCAACCCGACAATCCTAGTTATTTAAGTAGAATACAGTGCAGTCAAAGGAAGGCGATATGTGCAGTAAGCGCTGCAATAGGCTACAATCCTGTCCCTTATAAAACAGCCTTCTCAGCTGTTCCATTCCACTATCCTTTTGCTATCTGCAGTGGGATGACAGTTTACTCCCCAGAACTGTGGGAGTAAACTGTCACACCATTGCAAGTGTTCCCAGTAACTCACTGACCCAATTTCGCCCCAGTTTTTGCCTGGCTACAATTTTGTTAGGGTGATTTTCTGACATCCTCATTCTTCATAATTCATTTCCTTTCCACAGTTTTTTGGGAAGTTAGATCTTGGAGTGGGGAGATACATAATCTCTAGTGTCAATGAGCAGTCTGTCGTTCACACCTGGCAGGTATATTTGAACCTGTCGATAACCTGTAATAGAACAACCACTGTCTGGATCCTACTACAACTCCTTTCTGTAGGGATGCCATTCCCCAGTTGGGGATGGGGAATCCCCTTATCTTGAGGCCTTTGCCGCCGGCCAGCTGGCCAGTGGGGGAAAATTCCACCCCAAAACATGATGTAATGACATCACACAAAAGTGAGACCATCACATTGGTAACACTCAGAGCTCTTTTTGTAGCAAGAACTGCTTTGCATATTAGGTGACACACCCCTAATGTAGCCAATCCTCCAAGAGCTTATTTTAGCCCCTGTAAGAAGAGCTCTGCAAGCTCTTGGAGGATTGGCTACATTAGGGGTGTGTCACTTAATATGCAAAGGAGTTCCTGCTACAAAAAGTGCCCTGTAACACTGGTGTTTTACCATGTGACGTCGCCAGTATGATGACATCACTTCTGCGTGACATCATCATGTTGCACGAATGTCATGCAATCCTCCCCCCCACTCCTGGAAAGTTCCTCTCCCTCCCTGCTGCTGGGTTGATCTGACCTGGCAACCCTACCTTTCTGCCACCCCAGTAAAGGAAGTCTTCCTCCATCACAAAAAAAGCCATTGTTGAAGATTTACCAGTTAAGAGGTCCAGGCAGTAGCTGATGTGAAAGACCTCAGCTTAAAACCCTGGAAAGCAGGGGTCGTTTCATAGAAAAAGAGGTGCAGGAGCTCATTAGCATAACTCATTAGCATAACTTATTTGCATATACCACACACCCTGACATCACCAGAAGTGTGTCAGAAGGCAACACCCACCACTCAGGCTCCACCCCGGGGACTGTCTTTCCACTCTGGGAGCTGATATTCCAGTCCCAATCTGGGCCCAGGATGAATGCTACACGTGCTGCTTCGCACTCCTGCTGGGAACTGGGGGCGGGGCTTGCCACCGCCTCCTGTGCTTCTAACTGCTGGAGCTCCGCTCCTGCGCGCTCCTGCTCCAAATGACCCCCGCTGGAAAGCCATTCTCAGTCTGAGTAGTCAGTACTGATGGACCAGTGTCTGATCCAGTATAAAGTGGCTTCATATGTGTTCACATACGACTGTTTCAAGTTGGGAAAACTGTACAGGAGGCAGGCTTTTCCATGAACACTATTGCCCTGATCTGAGTTGCATGCCACGTGTGTGGGAATTGAGAAGAGCCTACAGCTCACATCTGACTGTTACACAAGTTGGGGACTCCAGATCCAACCTGCGTGCTCTCGTAATATGTGGATTGGAGGTCATTCTTAGCCATGAGATTGTAATTTTTCACCTTCTAATAGCAGCACACCAGGCAAAGCTGGGAAATTGCCCATCCTAACTCCTGCCTGCCTGATGTCCCGCTTGCACTCTTACTACTCTGGCTGTTGAGATTTCAACACACGTTGCTTTACTTAAGGACTAGACGTTTGCTTAAAAAAAAACAACCCAGGATTCTTTATACCCAGCCCTAGTCATGCTTGCTGGGAACTCTTCCCAGTTCTGAGCATGATACATGCAACACTCAGTCTTGCAGGACATCGGACCAGTCACATTTCCATCAGCCTACGGAACTGTGGCTTCTGCACATGGCAGTCGAGGCATTTGAGACACCATGGGAAACAGGATTTTTTAAAAGCAGCTGCAATAAGCCATCCTGTGCATTGGTCCTTCCCTGCTGAGAAAATGATAAGTGGGTTCTTTTCGGGGAGGCAGGTGATATGACCCTCGTGTGGATCAAACCGACTGGGACAGGAGTAAGCTGTCAAGTGAGAAAGGATTCTTGGCTGCTATCTGAGGAGGAACTAAAAGAGCAATCAAGAAAGGGAGAAATGGATACGGCTGAACTGATCTTGCTGGTAATTTCTAGGCTAATAAATCAAGCCAGAGTCTGGGAAAAGGTGGAGGAGGGGGCTGAGTTCAGCCCTGTAGGTTGGCAAAAGTGCCCGCTCCCTTACTTTCCATCAGAGGCCTCCTTGAGCATGCCTTCTGATTAATCACTCAGACCCTGGCAATCTAATTCCAGTTTCCAACTTCCAGTAACCTTTATTGGCATAACAATAACTTTAAAAAGAAAAGATAACAGTACAAATCAGCCTGTATGCCAACAAAAAGAAACAAGCAGAGTACAGCGATTTGTGACATCGTATATAGTAATAATAATAGGGCAAAGTGATAAAAGTTTGGAACAGTAATCTCAAGTATCACAGTAATTAAAACAGTTGCCGTAAGAAGCTTAACTATCCAAAGAGGAATAACAGATTATCTCTCTTGCTTACTCTCCACCTCCTTTCCTCTTCTTCTTCCCTCTTTTCTTTCCTCTTTTTTTTTGGCCATCCAAGAGGATGACATTCCGCCATAGAAATGAATGGCACATACATGAGGACGCTTAACTTATATCTATCATCCTTTGTTTATTTGAATGTAGCCCTCACCCCAACTGAGAGGCAAAAGATATTAGCTCGTTCAGTGATATTTCCTTGTCCCTTTTCTCCTTAGCTCTGAGTCTCAAAGGTCTTTGTCAGAGACTTTTTTTGGCAGGGATATTTGATCATCAAGGGGGAAGAAATACATGGAAAGGTGACAGAGTTATTAGGTCCAGGGAGAAAAAGAATGGAGGGTGGCAAGCAGCTCTAGAGAGATCCTAGAGTCCCACACGCTGATCATAGAAAACCAAATTGCCTCCTGTAGGTCTTAAGCCTTCCTTGCCTCTTGTCGGTCTTAAGCCATCATCACATTTTCCCCACACATTTCTCAGGGTCCCCCCCACCCGTAGCTTTGAATCTTTAGAAACCAGCAAGTCTCTGCAAGTAAGCCAAGATCCAGTTGGCAACTTTGAATTCAGCAACACTTTGGGTGGCTTAAATGGCTTGGGGTGTGTGTCAGTGTTCCCTCTAAGCTGTGGAGTCTTGTGAGCAAAAATTCTACTTTGTGAGCTACTGAAATTAAAGTTGTGAGCAAGCGATTTGGCTGCTGCATAAATTAGTTTGTTCTGGAGCCGTCCTTCCTGAGCTAAGACAAAAATGTGTGAGCCAGAGGCTAAAAAACTATGAGCTAGCTCACACTAACTCAGCTTAGAGGAAACTCTGGTGTGTGTGCAGGTGTTTCTTTTATTCTGCAAAATTCTGACAGATGATGCAGTACAGTGGGAAAATAAAATAATGTGTATTAGATTATCATCTCTTCAGGATGCTGGAAGAAGAGCTCTGTCTCTCCCTGATTTTAAGATGTACTCTCTGGTTTGGTTTCTTCTTGGTGATGAAGATCATGGAACATCTCTGGTGGTATCTCTAAAACATTTCTTTTGTTCACAGTTATACAAGTAGATCACATGTGAAGGCAAACAAGCACTCCCAAAGGCAGCAGATCTACCATGCTTCCTCTGATTCCCCAGAGAGACTCCCCACACCCTCAGGTGCTTTATCTTCAGCCAGCTCTCTTTACTTCTGCCTCTGGGTCTTCAAAAATCTCTAGCTACTGTTTTTCACACACTGGTCTCTGCACTATCCCTGCAAGTGAATTACCCATTCAAGAAACACCAGAACAATATACAGAAGTTATTGGTGGCAAGCAGGGCTCTTTTTGTAGAAAAAGCCCAGCAGGAACTCATTAGCATAATAGGCCACACCCAACTGCAGAAACTTCTTAGCCTATTAGGCCACACCCCTGACAGCACAGCTCATTAGCATATTAGGCCACACCCCATGTTACCAGACATGTGGTCATCCAGCCACACCCACCTTTTGCTTCTTATTCTGTTTACCTTGTTTGTTGTCAAAACCTAGGGCTTTTTTTTGTAGCAGGAACTCCTTTGCATGTTAGGCCACACAGCCCTCATGTAGCCAATCCTAATGAGTTTCCACTGTTGGGTGTGGTCTACTATGCTAATGAGTTCCTGCTGGGCGTGGCCAACTCGGGAGCCAGCCGGAACTCCGTTCCTGTGCATTCCTGCTCAAAAATAGCCCTGGTGACAAGTAATTCTGTCACTAGGGTCCCTCTCTAGAGGTGCTTGTCTCCCCCAATTCATTTTTCCTAGCCCTACACCTCTTTTTCATCCTTCACACATCTCTTCTCCCTTGATGTCCAAAAGCGCTGCCCAAACCAAGACATTTGTTTGTGAAAATTCCTGGTTCTTGTTGGGGTTGTTTCAAGCAAAATAATGACAGGCCCACTCACAGTAACGTGTCAGCAAACTCATCTCATTCTGGCTGTTGCGACTGGATGAAACTGAGAGCTATCAAGAATCTTCTGTATGTCTAGTACAACAAAGCATGCTTAGTCTCTCTCTGCAAACCATGGCAGCTTTCCCATGGAGATTAGAATATTTACAGATCAGAGCATTTTTCCAAAGAGAAACTGCTTATTTAAGAAATTTAACAACCAAGTTTGTTTAAAGGAGATGTATTTTATCAAAGATCTTTCAGGTGCTGCATGTGAGTTTGAAGAATATATAGTAAAATAGTCTCAAGATGCTGGAGATAATATACCTATATTATGTGTGGGAATATCTCTGGAAAGGAGATACTCTGTCTTCTTTGACCATGGATACAAGAGGAAAATGTTTTAAGATGCTATCTTGATGACATATCACTCCTCCTATATTAAACTAAACAAAATATGAATTATAGTCTGATGTGCTGGAAATGCTGAAAAAGGAAGGGAGATTTATATCATCTGTTGTGGATATGTCCATTAAAAAAAGGAGTATTAGGAGAAAGCAAAACTGTAACGGAAAGAATTCCGAGGTATACATTACAATTAGATCCTGTATTATATCTACTAATGTGCCAAAAAACAGTGTTTACCCTAGAGATAAAGAGCTGATTTCTTATCTTCTCATTTGCAAAAGGGTTGTGGCTCAGTGGTAGAGTGTATGTTTTGTGTGCAAAAAAAAATCTCAGCTTCAGTCTCTAACTCCAGTTAAAGGATGCTTATTTTTATAACACAATTCCAGTTAAATCCACTATTCATATGTGAAATCATGGTGAAGAGGGGAACAATTCTGCTTAAACTCAAACGAAAAATTCCAATAGAAAGCTGCCAGATACAAGATCTTGCCATTTCCAAACCCAGGGATTATGTCTGCCCCTTTAAGGGCTAAAGAAGGTAAAACCCACCAGGGTGACTCCTATCCTGTTTCTTCAAACCACTTCTTTGCCCACCCTCCTCTCCCACTTCCTATAGCAAGCAATTTATCCCAACAGCAGATAAATCAGGGGATAGGGGTGTAGTTTTGAGCCGAGAAAGTCCTCGAGATGTTGGGGGTGGAGCCTGGGGAAGGCAGGGCTTGTGGAGGGGAGGGACCTCAGCTGGGTATAATGCCACAGAGTCCACCCTCCAAAGCAGCCATTTTCTCCAGGGTGGCTGATCTCTGTAACCTGGAGACCACTTGCAATTCCAAGAGATCTTCAGCCGCCACCTGGAAACTGGAAACCCTAGAAAAGAATGGGCTGACAGCTACAGCAGCTGCTTCTTCTCTTGCTGGTTTTAGTTTTTGAAAAGGGACTTAGGGTTGCCAGGTCTTACCTTGTCTGGAGCAGGGGACTTTGGGGGGCATTCCAGGAGTGGGTGGGGATGTCATGTGATGTCATTCCACCGGGGATGTTGTGCAGGGGGCGCTCTGGGCAAACTCTATGGTTTTTTTCAGCATCAAAACCCCTAGAGTTTGTCCAAATACCAGACCATCCCTGTGTGACATCCCTGTTTGGAGGTGGCAGCTGGCCAGCAGTGGGCTGAAACCCCCCCAAATTGGTCAGTTCCCCTGGAGGGGACTCCCCGTTGCTCAGCTGTTTGTTTTAAATAGCTCCCTGCTTTCTGCTCCCCACAAAAAGCCATGGGGAGCAGAAAGGGGCTCCAGGTTGCTGTCTGGCCACCCTAATTGATATGATAAAAGAACTGAAAAGGGTCTGGCTGCAAAAAACATATACCGGTTTTACAGCTTTAAAAGCCAGATGCACTAAGGAAATGGAATAGAGAGTTATGTTAGCTCTCTTAACAAATGTTCCCATGTACTTGGTAGTTGAACAGAGAATGGTTTCAAAGAGAAATATGCCAGTACAAAATAACTTGAAATCCCAAATATCCAAAAGATCTGCAAAAACACTTCCAAGGCCACAGTCAATTAAGAGAGGCTGCTGAAAGAAAGAAATAGAAAAGCTGCAACTCAGAAAATAATTTATGGAAGAGTAATTTCAATATGGCAGAACTGGTATGTTCAGGATGGTAGAGTTAGGGCAAAACCTGTTCAGGTTGGTTTACATTCATTTATTTAGAAAATTTATATGATGCCTCTTCAGAGATCTTCTTGAGGAGGCTTACAACTAAAAAACAAAATAATTAAAACACAAGCCACTAAAAGCAAGCCAATGCCATTTTTTAAAAAGCTGTTAAAAGCTATGGGGAGCAGAAAGCAGGGGTTTAAACCTTAAAAGGTTTACAAACCAATATGAACCAGGTCAGTTTTGCAGATCAACCTCCCAGTTCATAAAGGTTCATGGTTAAGTTCATGGTTCAACCACGAACCATGAACTGAACCACAAAAATGTCGTTTGTGCCCATCCCTACTTTCTCATCACCTACTGCTAGGGTTGCCAGCTCCAGGGAAATACCTGGAGATTTTTGGGGTGAAGCCTGAGGAGGGCAGGGTTTGAGGAGGGTATAATGCTCAGCAGGGTATAATGCTGTCTGTCACCTGGACATTAGTTGTAATACCGGGAGATCTCCAGCCACCACCTGGATGTTGGCAACCCTACCAACAGCCTGGTCCTTTTATGCTGAGGATTTAGCCTGGGATCTTCTGCATGCCCAGCAGATGCCCCTCCAGTGAGGCACAGCCCCTCCCTAATGTGCAGGCATGTCATATGAACATTAAGGCACTGCACAAGCTGCATTTCACAAGCTGGTGAAGCTCATTTTGAACCACTGATGATAGATGATAGGTCCATGTTTTTCTAGCATCTTCTTAATCGAAAGAACAATTTTGGTGTAGTGGTTAAGTGTGCGGACTCTAATCTGGGAGAACCGGGTTTGATTCTCCACTTGCAGCTCCTGGATGACCATGGGCAAGCCATAGTTCTGACAAGAGCTGTCCTTGAAAGAGCTCTCTCAGCCCCACCTACCTCACAGGGTGTCTGTTGTGGGGAGGGGGAGGGAAAGGAGTTTATAAGCCGCTCTGAGACTCCAAGTGAAGGGTGGGGTATAAATCCAATCCCTTCCTCCTCCTCCTCGGGTTTTTGAATGGGGCTTGGGCCGTGAGGTAGCAGCCCTTGGTATGAGAATAGGGGGTTTTAAGACATGTCCTTCTTTTTATCCATGAAATGTTGGAGGGTATAAAACCTTGGTATATTGATTCATCTTGACTGCTTCGACAGACTGCCTGGTCTTCTTGCATACCTATCAGGAAACTCACCTTTGCCTGCCAGTCCCAGGGAGTGGGCAAAATTGCCTCAGCTTATGGCTTTTCGGAAGGCCAGTCTCATGTCCTACAAACAATGGATGCCTTTCTCCGTCTACGCTCTGTTAATATCCATCTCAGCGGCAAACTGGTTAAAGTGACCTTGTGAAGGGTTGGAGAAGAAGAGGGCTGAGGTTACTTTTCCTTTTGAAGCTTGAAAGGGAGTTTAAAGGCTCTGAACAGTAATGGAAAGCGAATGGGCACAGGTCAGAATAAATTAGAGTCTCCTCCTGAAATGAAAACCAGGTTAGCTGAAAAGTACCCTGCTCCCCAGCTCTCACTGCCTTTAGTCGCACAGGGGAAAGCAGAAATATTTCTTTTGTGGCAAGCATAAATTATTGAACTTGACAAGGCAGAACAAAGAAAGATCATCCTGCTCTGATTCTTTTTTTTTCTTTTTTTTTTGGGGGGGGGACAGAACTATATTTGGGGCTCTATCTTGGGTGCAGAGAAAGTCAGGAGCAGCAGTGCAGGTATCTGTCTCTGTCTTTCTGTTTCATACATCAGAAACATCATGTTCTACACACAATGGAACACTTTCCTCAGGACCAAAGCTATACTACACACAGTTCTGTAATGTAGGGTTGCCAGGCCACAGCCAGCAACTCCGGGAGGAAATGGGGGGGAGGCCTGGTGTATCGGTGTTGCGCCAGCGCACTTGCATCATTTCCATTAAAAAAAAAAGAAGTATCATGGCAGATGCGCTAGCATTTTGCAAAAAGTTCTGTGGTTACCATAGAGTTTTTGCCAAATGCTAGAGCACTGCCATGTCACTTTCGGTTTTCACCGGAAGTGATGTAAGCACATCGTGACAATGGCACACATTCCACACCCCATTTCGTTGCACTTGTGTCCAAGGCACCTGCAGGCAATGAGACGGGATGCTGTGAGGTTCCCCACTATAGCAAGAGGTCTGGCATCCCTACTGTTACAGGACCTAGAACATCACCTGCTTGCACATTGTGAGCCAATAATGCCCTTCTACTGTCTACTAGACAAAGGTGTTAATGTCTGCATGAAAGAATCACTGGACACAGTTCAGACATAAGAAACCATAACATTCAGAAACCATAGGCTGAACGTTTTGATCTCCCTGAACGTGCTATTACAGACCTGAAAGTCATTATTCTGCACACAAGCACAGAAAACTTAAGAAAGAGAGTATAAAACATGAAAATGCTGAATTAAAACTCAAGAAATTAAACACTACATGCCATCCTGACTTAAACAGAGACTTGAATTTCCTTCCTCACTTCAGTCTCTAATAGCTAAGCAAGACCCACTTTCTGGGAAAAATCTGATCAGAGACATCCCAGACCAGTATTATTTCATTTTAATGTACATTATTTGCAGTCTGCCTTTCTGAAATATTTATTTATTTATTTCCAATTTATATCCCGCCTTGCCGGGAGTCGGCTCAAGGCAGCGAACAACATTAAAACAGTTAAACAATCAATGTGATAAAATACAATAAAATATACATGAACAAATCCCTAACATCATAAAATCTAACAATACAATGCAAACTGATGGCGGCATCAGTATACAATCCCCTCACCAGAAGCGGTAACCACGTGATATTCATGTAGGCCATAGCATGTTTCAGTGGCACATTAGTCAGTGGCGGCTCCTAGTCGAAAGCCTGGTGGAAGAGCTCTGTTTTACAGGCCCTGCGGAACTGCAAAAGGTCCTGCAGGGCCCTGATGTTATCCGGGAGCTCATTCCACCAATATGGAGCCACCACTGAAAAGGCCCTGGCTCTGGTAGCAGCCAACCTGGCATCTCTCGGGCCAGGAAGAGCCAGGCGACTCTGAGTTCCTGACCTCAGTACTCTCTGGGGCACATATGGGGAAAGGCGGTCCCTCAAGTAGGCAGGCCCCTGACCATATAGGGCTTTAAAGGTCAAAAACAGCACTTTGAAACGAATCCGGTAAGCTATTGGCAGCCAGTGCAGTGTCCTCAGTACAGGCTGGATGTGGTCTCGTATAGAGACCCCCATCAACAGCCTGGCCGCCGCATTCTGCACTGGCTGCAGCTTCCAGATCTGAGACAAGGGCAGCCCCATGTAGAGAGCATTGCAGTAGTCTAATCTCAAGGTGACCATAGCATGAATCACTGTTGCCAGGTCATTGCATTCGAGGAAGGGAACCAACTGCCTAATCAGCCGCAGATGAAAAAAGGCTGCCTTCGGTACAATCAACAAAGTGGGACATTCCTCAAACAATGCATTAGGCTTGTAGAAATCAGGAACCAGCCAGAAAGAACTGAAGCATAGCATCACTGTTAACATGACACATTAAGTGGCACAGAAATTACATACTAGGATCCTACTTACAGTAAGCTATACACAGCAGTACAGACCACAGTCCCTAATCATTTATCCAAGTTTGTAAACCAGTTTGCACAGGGCAACCGTATTACCTGTGCAGAAAGGCCCCTTTGAATAATTCTGGCCCCGGTCACACAGGCCAGATAACACAGGGGGGAGGCGTGGCTGTTCACCCCAGAGCAAAATAAAGCGCGGTAGCCCGATCACACGGTCCCCCGAGTTGCCACGCTTCGGCTGTTAGCTGCCGATCACACAGCAATGCTGAAGCGTGGCAAAGAAGCGGCACAGCGCGATCACACAAGCCGTGCTGCTTTCAGTTTCTTGTTTGTGTGCATGCGCCATTCCATGCTGTCAGTGTCATGTTTGTGCGCATGCGCAGTTCGACATTGGTGCACATCCTATGGAGACTTACAACATCCGGTCTGCAACAGGACATGGGTGGGCACCAGATGCCACGGGATACTAGCGGTCCCGCAATCAGACGCCCGCCTTTGCCCCGCGTTTACCGGATACTAGTGCACTTTCCTAGGTACTTTTTAACTCCGCATCTTCGGCAGGATGCCATGGGTTGACCATGGGATGTTGTGGTATGATTGCGTCCTGAAAATCTGCCTGACATTCGTGCCTTCAGCGCAGCAACTTCTCTGTGTGACCGGGGGGGCCTCTGTTAGTTGTGCATGGTTTGCGGAAAGCCCGGACAGCGGGAGCCATCCTGACCTCTCAGGCAGGTCATTCCACAAGGTGGGAGCCACAACGGAGAAACTACATGTATGGGCAATTGTTGAGTTTGCCCATTTGCAGGCAGGCACCTGTAGAAGCCCTTGTTGACATAAGCAAGGCTATTGTGGTAGAGCATAGCGGAAGAAGCAGTCCTGCATGGATTGTGATGGCCAGAGTGTGACCATGAGGCCAATATTCTGTCATGAGTAGGGAACCTAAGGAGTGGTTTGATCTGCTTCTTTTCTGCCTTGCAAACGTCAGGTGAATTGGGACTGGCAGCCTGTAAATCTCCTGGTTAGCCCTGCAGCCTTTCCCCGCACCTGACCTCAGGTCTGCACCTGACGCTCACTTGTGCTCCACTGGGGACTTTCTGCTCATTAAACTGAAGGGCAACCATGTGCCCAAATGAGGGGTGGGGGAGAGTCCCCAAAGTTCAAAGAGCAAGATATAAAACTTGTGCAAAGACCAAAGAGTAGTGGAGCTTTAAGACACTGGAACTGTCCCCAGCTACATGCACTAAATGCATGGAAGCTGGGAGATACGTGATCAGATTTTACAAGGTATATTCTACCTTAAAAAGCAGGTGTGGGAGGCAGGGCTGAATTATTGATTGATTTTATTAAAACATATCCTACTTTTTCTTGTGGTTCAAGGTGTAATTAGGGTCTTGGCACAGGAGCATGAGTTAACCCTTTCCCTAGTCTGAAATCTGTCCTCCCTACATCAGCTTTTATTAGCTCCATTTTGGAGGGAAAGATGGATGCAATTCATGTTCCATTTCCTGCACTAGGGCAGGTAGACGCTCAGGAGGCCTGACGCCTGTATAGGAAACGGCATGGAGGGAAAATGTTAAAATACATCTGACCCAGAACAGTGGTTAGAGTCTATGATCGTACATCAGTTTGTGTGTAGTGGACTCATCACCTAATCCCAGTTGCAGTTTATTCAGCATATGCTCTCCCCTGCTCCCAACTCCATGTACTGAAGTAGACATGAGCTGTGGCCAGTGTGGTGGAGTGGTTGAGAGCAGCAGAATCTAATCTGGAGAGCCAGGTTTGATTCCCCACTTCTCCACATGAAGCTAGCTGGGGGACCTTGGGTTAGTCACAGTTCTCTCAGAGCTCTCTCAGCCCCACCTACCTCACAGGGTGTCTGTTGTGGGGAGAGGAAGGGAAGGCGATTGTAAGCCACTCTGAGACTCCTAAAGATAGTGAAGAGCGGAGTATAAGAACCAACTCTCTTCTTCTTCTGTGGTAGAGCATCTGCTTGGCTTGTGGAAGGTTCTAGGTTCAATCCCTGGCATCTCCAGTTTAGGATCAGATAGTAGGTGATGGGAAAGACCTCTGCCTGAGACCCTGGAACACTGCCACCAGTTTGAGTACTGTAAGCAATACAGGCTTTGATGGAGCAATGGACTGATTCAATGTAAGACAGGTTCATGCTCATATGCATGTGTCCAAGTAATGTGTGAAGAGGGTGACTTACCTCCTGGGAAGGAATGACCCACCTTAGCAGGAGGGACAGAGAAAATATAGGTTCAAAGCTGTATGGAAATAGGGTTGGTTGCATCTACACTAGGGTAAATCTCTCAGCAAATGTCTCCTTTTGTATATATGTTTTGCTTCTCAGTAAGAGAAGCCACTGTCTAAAAGGAGCCCATGTTCACATGGATATTTTTCTGCTCATAGTTTGGGTGCCTTCTATAGGAAATCTGAAACACAGAAAGCAGCAACAACTGCCAAATAAGGCTCCATATGCACACCTGCCATATGGACTGGCCCAACTGGGCTGATCCAGTGATTCTTTGGAGGTAGGAGTCAAAGTACACAGACCAACTAGCTTGAAATATTTGGGTTCCACCAGAGTTTTAGTTTCACTTATTCAGTTTACAAATAACATTTGCATTTTTTTGGTATTCATACCTGACCCTTTCAGGTTTTCCATGTTGTCTGACATTACCTTGGGTTGCTTCCTTTTAAATTGTGCCATCATTGTCTATGAATGGGGATTAGTGGTATTCTCACTAATCATGGAGATCCCCCAAATGGTAAAATTGTTTAAAAGACACTGTCCCAACTGTGATCTCACCCACCTTGTGAACACTACAGTTCACTCTACGGTCCATTTTACCACCCTGTGAGGTAGCGTTTTCTGAAAATCACCCAGTGAGCTTACACAGCAAGATGAGGATTCAAACCTGGGTCTACCAGCCCCTACTCTGAAGTTCTAACTGCTACACTATACTGGCTTTCATAGAGTGGCTGCTGTTGAACAATAACAAACAGCCAGGCCTAACTGAGTCATGCAAGTTGGGTGGTATCAAGTTACCTAGTACCTGCTGCCAGGCCCGGGATTGCCAGCCCAATGTCAGAGATCTGCCCCCCCCCCGGAGAAAATGTCTGCCTTGGAGGGTAGAATCTATGACATTACACCCATTTGAGGCCCCCCTCCCCAGGTTCCACCCCACCCTAAATCTCCAGGAATTTCCCAACCTGGAGCTGTCCACCTTAGCCAAGCCTGGCCCCAGTGAGCCCTCTGTCAAAGACCAACACAGCCCTCCATCCTCCCCTGCCTTTTACAGACAGAATCAAGCTTGGAATACTATGGTTGCCTAGTAACAGACACTGAGGGAACCCATTGCTTAAAGCTACAGGACATCCTTTTATCATTTGGGGGTTTTAACCTCTTATTGTGCTGGGTGCAGTCACAGTCAGAGTCCAGAGTCAGCATCAATATCAGTCCAGAGTCATGGTTCCAGAAGTCAGGAAAGGCAGAGTTGTTCAGTCCAAAGTCATACAGAAGAGCAAGCAGGTCTGAGATCCAAGTTCAAAGCTGGTCCAAAGGTCACTGGGGCAAAGCAGAGTCAGGCACTGTGGTCACAGAGTTGACATATTGCTTCCACATTGAACAGTCTCCCTTGACTGGCTTTTATAGGCATCTGCTGGAAGCTCTTACCTGAAGCCGGGAGTAACCCTGCAGCTACTCATCATCAGCAAGCAGCTGGTGTTGGGCCAAGAGACATGTGCTTTGGCTTCCCTCCTGGAGCTCCATTCTAAACCTTCATCTCCGGCACTTAAAGGGTGTGGGTGAAACTGGAGGGCTGGTAATGGACTGTTTGGGTTTCATCTGTTGGAATGGGGCTGGAAGGTGCTGGTGGCTTTGCATCAGCTGTGAACTTTGCAGTTCATCTTCTTGCTTGCCAGCTTCTGCTGAGTCAGAACTGGCTACACAGGACTCCTCTTCTCCTAAGGAGTCCTCTCCTCCTGAGGAGCCTGTCTCTCCTGACTGACCCACAACACCTCTCAATGTATTTTTTTCTGATTTCACATTTTTCTGCAAATCTAGGGCATTTTTCTGGCTCCGTCTTGCCCATTTACAGCTCCAGTCACTGGATTTAAGAATCTTCAAATTTAGCCGACTTGGCTATTTGTGTGAAGATGATGAAACTGTTCATTTTTAAGATCCTACAAGACACCCTTTGCATTTTTGCAGCAACAAACACGGCCACCCCTTTGGAGTATGCACAATATGTATTCAGTGTTCTGTGCACGTGTTCTTAAGTTATAGAAATGTCATGTTGCTTTTCAAGCCGAGGATGCATAATATACCTGCATAACAACTATATATGTACAATTATGGAAGTTTTGGGTTCCAGTGTGGAAGAGAAGTGTTCCCTGGATCCAGATGGGTGGAATTTGCAACTGATTTCTCTGTGGGATTCAAAGCAGCACTCTTGCTAACACTCACTGTGAATGTAGCACAGACCCTCTTTTCATAGGCATTGCATTGTGTGTTGAGAAACACAGCTGGAGATGAAAGCAAGCAAAGTAATTGAGGAGTGCGTTTTTTTAAAAAAAGCCCATGGTGCCACACCAGTTTCCTGTGGATCCCGGAGCTGCCATTTCACTCCTCGAACAGCTGAGTGTATTTTTCATTTGCATGTTGTCTGGCTTCTGATATCAGCATTGTGTTTGATGTCACCTAATTGATAAAACATTGCTTCGTCCCCATTTAGACTAGCCATGAGCCAGTCAGACAAAGAGGAACACAGAAAAGGACTCATTTTTAAAGGGAGCTTTCAAGGATGTTGCTTAATTCTCTTTATAAGCTTCTGAAAGCTGAGTCCCTCCTCCCATTAACTTCCCCCCAGGTGGGAATCTCCACTTCTGAAGTGTGGCATAATAAGAGGATTGTGAATGGCGAGACCATCAGGTGGGGCATGTTTGGAGATTCAGTCGCTGAGAGTGAAGAGAGGATGCCGGCTGCGAAACTCTTGGCCCGGATGTTTTTGCCAAGTGTTTTTAGAAAGTGGGTGGGGCCAGATGGGACTTTTGCCCAGCAAGGCTTCTGATTAGCCATTAGGAACATCAGAAGAGCCCTGCTGGATCAGGCCAATAGTCCATCTAGTCCAGTATCCTGTCTGACACGGTGGCCAACCAGTTCCTCTAGACGGCCAACAACAGGGCACAGAGGCCGAGGCCTTCCCCTGATGTTGCATCCTGGCTCTGGGATTCAGAGATTGGCTGCCTCTGAACCTGTTGGTTCCCCTTAGCCAACATGGCTAGTAGCCATTGATAGACTTATCCTCCATGAATCTATCTAATCCCCTTTTAAAGCTGTTTATCCCTGGGGCCATCATTACACTATACTGGAGATCTTACTGGCTCTGCAGCTTTTTAAAAAGTCCGTTCAGCAGCAGCTGCCACTACAGAGCTGTGCAGCATGAATGAAGGTGAGCTGTGGGGATATCCGAAAATATTTTTGAAAGATGTTCATTTTAAAAGACATCCTGTTCAACAGAGCTTCTGCCCGAAATGTTGAAGAGTTGTTAAGAGTTATGCGTGGCCCTCACTCCCTGACATTTTGTGGTTCGCTTCACCTCCTGTGGCAGCCATTTTGTGGTTGTGCCCACCACATGGTGTCAGAATTCCAAAGGTTCTCACAGGCTTAGAAAAAGTCAGGGGATTCCTGGACTAGATCCCCCTCCTTCAGAAATCACAGGAATCCTGCTGATTTTTGCTGCAACGGACTAAGATTGTGGCCTGTCTGGAACTTGTGGCATGTACACTCAGCACATAATCATAAGATGTTCCGCCATCCTTATTTATTTATTTATTTATTTATTTATACATACATACTCTGGTTTGCTCCCCAACATAAATTGGCACTTCAATGTTCCAGTAGTGACAGGGTGTTTTCTAAGCAGAGGGTACCACTTCAGAATTTTTGCCTTGTCTTGTTTCTCCTGCTTTTAAGTATTTTTATTCAGTTTCCAAAACCAGATTGTGCATATCTATGCCTTTGGCAATTTCTACTGTTAGAGTTATAATCACCAACCTCCAGGTGGGGCCTTGAGTTCTCCTAGAATCTCCAACTACAGGGATCCAGAGGGTGGAATCTATGATATCACATCCCCACAGAGCTCCTTACCATGCCCAAACTCTGCCCTCCACATTGGGTTCCCAGGTCTCCCTCAGTGGTGGCCCATCTCTTCCCAGCAACCTTTGTTGCCCTAGCAGCAATGGGAGGGGGTGGAGTCAATTTTTTGCATGGCAAGATATCACTTCTGAGGAAAGCTGGAAGTGACATCACATTGCTCTAGCAATCACCAGACACTCTGTGGCTCTTTGCCATAGAGTTTCCAGCATTTATTAAAGCAACATGACATCACTTCCAGTTCTCCCTGGAAATGACATCATGCACGCCAGTGCCCCGGCTCCCTCATGTGTCTGCCCCTCAAGCTGCTGACGGTTGTCAGGCACAGCAACCCTACTTCCACACATCTCCCCCAAGTTTCCTGCAGGTTGCTGGGAGATCTCTTGCTATAGCGGGAGAGCTGGCAAAACCTGGTTTGCCCCTAAAGTGAAGGATGCTTTGTCTGTGCCTTTGGTCTACCAGGCCTTTGCTCTGACATAACAGGAACCTGCTTTATTGTAATTCCCAGGGCTATTTTTGGGCAGGAACACACAGGAACAGAGTTCCGGCTGGCTCCTGAGTTGGCCACGCCCAGCAGCAACTCATTAGCATAATAGGCCACACTCAATGGCAGAAACTCATTAGGGGTGTGTGGCCTAACATGCAAAGGAGTTCCTGCTATAAAAGAAGTCCTGGGTTTTGACAACAAACGAGGTAAGTAAAATGTGGGTGAGGGTGGATGACCACACTTCTGGTAACATGGGGGTGTGGCCTAATATGCTAATGAGTTCCTGCTGTTGGGTGTGGCCTGTTATGCTAATGAGTTCGGGTTGGGCTTATTCTACAAAAAAAGCCCTGGTAATTCTGACCATCTTGCTCAGCATTTCCTTCTCTGCCAGCAGGTATCTAGGATCTCAGGCAGGCAAAGATCTTTCACAGTGTTCACAACCCAAGATCCTTTACCTGATTATGCCAGGGATTGCATCTGGTGCCTTCCGCATGCAGAGCATGTGTTCTGCCACTGAAGCGCAGTGGCCCAGCACTTTGCTTTCCAGTGAATTAAAAGACGTACATCCTGCCCTTGAGCATTTCAGCCAGTAATGGTGATTTGGCAATGTAAATTAGTTGCAGTTCCACCTTTTCATTTTTTCAGTTTATTGTACAGAACCTAACAATGTTAGGTTGTGGATTTGAAATGATGATGGTATGTGCTCCAGCTGTCAGACAGTCTGCTGTCCCTGTTTTGTCCCTATTTTTTGCTTTTGTGGGTTCCCATGTTAAAATGTTTGTGACAGTGAATTGCTAGCATTATAATTCTTCAAGGCATACAGAAGGTCCCAGGTTATATCCCCAGTATTTACACTTAAAAGGGTCAGGTAGTAGGTGATGTGAAAGAGCTCCGTCTAAGAGCCTGGAAAGCCACTGCCAGTCAGAGCAGGCAGTACTGACCATGATATACCAATGATCTGGTTCAATATGAGGCAGGTTCATATGGTCACATGCTGCATCAGCTTCAAGCCTATGTTTTCTGACTTGTATCTCTTTAACCACCCTGACCTGCATAGCCCAGGCTAGCCTGATCTCATCAGATCTCAGGAACTAAGCAGGGGTGGCCTTGGTTACTATTTGGATGGGAGACCACCAAGCAAGTCCATGGTTGAGGATGGCAATGGCAAGCCACCTCTGTTTGTCTTTTGCCTTGAATACTCTACAGGGGGTCACTGTAGGTCAGCTGCAACCTGACGGCCCTTTCCACCACCACCACCATGTATCTTTAACTATAGATCAAATGCCTTTGTGGCTTTTAATCAGCGGAAGACAGACAATCACCAAGTTAATGCATACAACAGACAAGGGGAGCAGCAGTGTTTTCAGAGAAGTGTAATAGCCTATCTATGAAATACGGCAGTGGATGTAAGGATGATACAGCCTGCCACATAGGGAAGACCTGCACAGTTTTGTGTTTTCTTGCTCTATACTAACAGCCTGGGAGGCTTCTGTGGAAGAGAGACTTCTTAATTATTTTTTTTAAAACCTCAAGAACCATGCATTTTTATCCAAATGCCCTCCTGGGAATGAGCTATCTCTGGCACAGAGGGTGCGCAATAGCCATGAAGAAACAAGCTGTCTATCATCCCTTCTGAACCATGAAGTGGTTTGTCCCCTGATGTTAATTTAGTTAGATCACGGCCAAAGGGTGTAGCTTGTATCAATGCCAGTGCCTAATGAGCAGCTCATTTGAATCCATGCAAAGTACCAGGGAGCATGGAGACATGCTAATTAAAGTGACTGCTGTTCTTTAATTAAGCAGTAATTCCCCCCAAAGAGGTTATTCTCATGCAAATCAGACCCTCTTAGGTGATGTAAATGCTTTGGGCAATATCTGAGCCTCTTTTCTTTCTTAAAGGGTAGGGGAACATTAAGCCAGTGTGCATGTACTGGTATTACCAACCAGATAAAAGTTATTCATTTATTGAGCCATTGGATTCTTGGGGCTTTGTTGAGGAACAATGGGGCCAGGCAAGAGGGCTTTGCTCACAATAATATATTTATGAATAATCCTACCTCCGTACTGAAAGCCTATTCAGAATTTTCACCCAAGTTCAAGGGTATTCAAGACTGCAGATGTAATAGTTAAGGCCTGCCAGCAATATCTTGCAAGTGTGTGTATATACTTTTTAAAGTGCTGGGCATGTGAGAGAAACTCGATCTGGGTTGTGTTCAAGAGCAGTAGGTATGTGCCTGTAGTTAGAAGGCCGGTATTGACATGTTGGTCCTGGAGGTCTGATGAAGACAAAGAGCTCAGCCCATTGGGAATGTCTTATGTGTAAGTTCCCTTGGAATGAATGGGCCTTGTGCAGAGCACAAAGTGTCCGTATTCTTGTGCTACTCCCATTCCTTTTAATGTAGCTTGCACAAAAGACTCTCCCAGTAGGTTGTGCCCAAAGTAAGTAGGACATTGATACTGTTCTTTGGGCTGACTGTTGGTGGTAACTTTGTTCTTAAGTTAGTTGGCAAGGAACACTGCAACGATCCCATGTGTAAGGGACAATTCATACAACCATTCCCTGGGCTGACGAGTATGTGCAGCTCACACATTGAATGAGGCCATGGGCAAAGTAATAATACATACCAAACTGCCACAGATATGAAAAGGATGTGTCAGGTCTGTCCTACACTTGCAACAGAAGGAAGGTGATAGACTTTTAAGGTGGTAGAATGGGACGTACTGATTCAGACTACAAGGGAAAAGGTTGACATTTATGATGCTTCCCTATATTAATAAATTCCACAAGTAAAACAATTAACAGATCAGGAGGAAACCATTCTAACATGTTACCCCCTCATTCTGCTTCATGCATAGAGTAGGTCTTTGATGGATTACATGAGGAAATCAGCAGTTTATCACAAACAAATGTGCCCACAAAATGTGTATATGTTGATGCAATGCATATGGACACTTTCAGTTTGTGTAGTAAAAAAAGAAGTCTGACCAGACTGAAAAATAAGTCCCTCACTCAAGCAGGTTGTGTGAATCAATGCAAGCTAGTATGCCAAGATGGACATGTGCACAATTATTTTAACAGCGACAGAACCACTGAAATCACTCAATATTCAGCCTTGGAACATAGAATCGTGTAACAGAGCTGACTGTGTAACACCTCCTCCATCCCATGTAAGAGTATTTCAAAAGATTTTTTTTTCATGTCCAGTGCAGTTGCCAGCTCTGGGTTGGGAAATTCCTGGAGATTGTGGGGGTGGAGCCTGAAGAGGGCAGGGTTTAGGTGATAATGCCATGGAGTCCAACTTACAAAGCAGCCATTTTCTCCCCGTGAACTGATCTCTGTCACCCGTAGGTCAATTGTAATAGCAGGGATCTCCAGCCACCACCGGGAGGCTGGCAACCCTAATGTCCAGTAACCATTATTTCTACCCCCTCCATTGGAGGGGGGCAATACTTTGTTTAGCAGCTGGCCTGGACAGGAGTTCTGGGGAACTTGAAAGCTTTCTCTGTTCTTCGAGATTTTTTTTTTAGGTTGGTGTTTTTATATATATAAGCTGCTTGTCATTGTATATCTGCAGTCTGGTATTAGAAATACCTGCCTATCAGCACAGCACAGAATCTCAGCATGGCAGTGTCACGTGGAAGTCAGGGGCTTAGAAGCAAGCAAGCAAATTCTGGCCCTTTACCCTTTGAAACCAGTAAAGATTAAAATGGGCTCTGCTGCTGGTGACAGACTTTGGCAAGCCTGGAGACCAGGCGGCTGTAGCTACAAGAATAGCCAGAGAGTGCGCATTACTCCTGGCCTGGTGAGACTCCTGCATGTCTGAGTGGCAGCCTTTGATATTCATTGATTTTCCCTCTGGCAGCTTTGATCAGATTGTCAACATGGGGCCTGACAAGGACTTGTTGTGATGATGGGCTAGTGATAAAAGTCTCTCTCCCTCTAGAGCAGAGGCTGATCCAAGCGGCTCCCTTTTCGCTACACAGGCCTGTAAATAAATTGTTCTCTCTCTAAAGCTACAGATTTCAGTCACTGCTGGCCTGTGCTCTCTTGTCAAGGCAGGGAGGGCCCCAAATGTTGAGGGGGGGGGGCCTTAATAGGTGTGAGTTATTGTTCTGAGAGATGTTTGGAGAGGAAGGTTGCTCTACACATTGTTTGCATTTCCATAGTATCGTATAAGGTCCTTTGATTCCAGCCTTGCCGGGAGCATCATTTAAAAACAACAGCCAAGCACATGGAATGACTGACTACCAACATGCACATTAACAGTCCTAAAGCGTTACACACCCTTCTAAATCGATGGGCTTAGAAGGGTGTAACTCTGCTTAGGAGAGCACTGAAAGTTCTCTTCTAAGGGAAATGTTTAAGAACCGGCAAGGTTCATGTGTGTGTTTGTGTGTTATGTGCCTCGTGTGTGTGTTTGTGTGTTATGTGCCATCAAGTCGCTCCCGACTTATGGCAACCCTATGAATTAATGGCCTGACACCACCACCCACTGCTTCTTGGCCCTCATGGCGCCACGGGGTTACCAGGCCACAGTACTATAAATGCAGTTGAAGTCTTAAATGACAGAATTCCACTGCAGAGGGCCTAAATTCTAAAGATATGAACATAAGGAAGTGCCTTATACTGAGGCAGACCAGCCCGTTGGTCCCTCAGCACGTTCTCTTCAGGGTCCCAGCCAGAGGAAGGTCTTTCTCAGCACCTGCTACCAGAGATGTGAGGGACTGACTGTGGAACATGTGCAACTGTTTCAAACATGGTAGCGTATATAATGTGCTCTGACCTGGATGGCCCAAACTAGCCCAGTCTCATCACATCTCAGAAGCTAAGCAGGGTTGGCCCTGGTTAGTAGTTGGATGGGAGACTACCAAAGAAGTCAAGGGTTGCTGTGCAGAGGCAGGCAGTGGCAGCACCTCTGTTTGTCCCTTGCCTTGAAGACCCTGTGGGGTTGCCTTAAGACACCTGTGACTTGACGGCACTTTCTACCACTGATGTATACATTAGCTGTTCCTTGAATGCTTAAGGGAAGATTGCCTTGCTAAGAAACAGGAAGGAATCGTACTACCCAGGCCAGATAACATAGTGATCTTGGCTAATTCCCAAAGGTTTGCATGCTTTCTAAATCCTCTGTGCTTTGGGTTCCATATCTAGTTCTCCGGGCCTTTCCCCCTCCATGCGGACTACAGGCTGCACAGGCCGTTCTAGACCCACATCCATCGAGGAGGGCATAATCGGCCCTCCAATAAACATGGCAGTGGTCATCTGGAAGGAAGGCGGGACGTGCATAGTCCGATCGTGGCTGCACTTCACGGCTCTTTCCAAGATGAGATTTACTATAAATGGGTTCTTGATCCTTGTTTATTTGACTTTTAATCCACAAGGAATAATTATCTGCATTGGGAATTTAGCATTTATTAGAGGAACGATTTTGAAAATCCTTAAGCAAGTCATGATGAAATGTGTCTGTTTTTATGGGGCTTTAAAATGCGGCTTAATCATGTAAACAGCGAGGAGAATCGTAGACACTGGGAATCTGGAGTAATCCCAAATGGTAAGAGAACCAATGTGCTATCTGAAGAAGAAAATAAAAACAGAGGCCTGAAGCCCACAGCTTTGTTTATTTTATTCTTGGCCTGTGGAATCCTTTCACAGGAAAGAAAAAAAAATCTTAAAACAGCAGTAGCTATTTATATAACCAAGCCCAGAGTAAACACTCTCTCTGATGGAATAGACTCCATTCACAACACGGGCAGCCATTTTCTTGAGATTCCTGCCACTTCTCGTTTCCATAGAAATGTGGCTTACCCTCTTTTACCCTTATCATTTCCCTAATGTCTAGACCCTAAAGAATTCTAACTCACTGAGCTTTCCTAAAAGACATTTCAAATAAGAATCCCACAGAGCTGTCTCCTCACACCCCCTCAGACCCCTTGAAGTCCCACTTTGTGTATCTCAGAGACCCAGAAAGCTTATCTCGACAAGGGCGGAGTAGATGTTGTGTTTGCTTTGGAACCAGAGACTCTTGTGGCTACCAGGCTACACATGGCAACCCCATGATTTGGTGGTGTAGAGAATATTGTGCAGGCTTTCCTGCCTGACATTTACAAAGTTAGGACAGGCCTTAAGTGAAAACGCCACTGGAAACACCTCCCTGGCATCATCCATCTCTCTGTTCTTTCCTTTTAACTCTGCTGTCAGCAGTTACCAGTCTGAAAAGACTGGACAAGTTAACATCTCCGTTTACCTTCAGTCTCTCCCCGCCCCCTTTAACAACAAGGGTATCACTGGGGCTAGTAATATAATCTTTTAGGGCTTTGATGAGCACCATTATCCTTTCTAGGCTGATACATCCTGCAATTCCTTTGCTGGAGAGGTTTTTGTTTTGTTTTGAAGCGCAGGAGGCAAGTGGCAGAGCCCTGGGCTAATGAGGGTAATTGCTGCTCCAAGAAGACTGCTGTAAATATTATGCTTTGGGATTCTAGCCTGTTAGGTTAAACATCATCCTTGCTCTGCAGTCATCCTTGGAATTCAGCCTTCTAGCAACACAAATAAAGCTAGATCTGTTAAGGATGAAAAGTATAGTCGTCTTTTGGGCGTACCCATCATTGCCATCTGAGACTAAGCAAACAGATAATTTTTTTAGAGCCATTTTAAGTTTTCTGGTTCATCGTGCAATTGGAACAGAGAGACATGGTTAGGAGAAGAGGCGTGCTGGTTTCTAATGCAGCACAGGGCTTTTATATTTACATCTGTATTGGCAAAGAACCACATGGTGATTGTGAGGGATTCTTTGTGGAATTCATGTAGATGAGGACAATCCTAACTTTGTTTCTAGCCTTTTTCAGTCATTCTGGTCAATGTACCAGGAGCTCAGCAACTGTGTGTATTGGGAGTGCATGCTACCTATGATATTACTGATACCAGTTGCCATGTTGTCTGGACAGAGGCATGAGCTATTTTGTACAATTTTGGTAGCTACGGTGTAGTGGTTAAGCACGTCAGACTCTAATCTGGAGAACCGAGTTTGATTCCCCACTCCTCTTCCATATGAAGCCTGCTGGGTGACCTTGGGCCAATCACAGTTCTCTCAGAACTCTCTCAGCCCCCACCTACCTCACAGGGTGACTGCTGTGGGGAGAGGAAAGGAAAGCTATTGTAAGCTGCTTTGAGACTCTTTCAGGTAGTGAAAAGCGGGGTATAAAAACCAACTCCTCCTCCTTCTTCCTATGAGCCAGAACCCTGAAAAATCTAGTGGTTGATTCAACTCATACCAAAGCTGTATACAAAATTCACTCACTATCCCTGTTAAGACATCATGGCCAGTTGGCCACCATGTGCATTAGGAGGATCTGGGCACCAATGGGAGGCTATGGTACATATGAATGTAAGAACTGAAAGGGTTACTGCAAATCTTAAGAGTGTGAGCACAATCCATTGGGACTCTCTGCTGTGCAGGCTCCACTGGAACAAACAGGAATTCTATAATTTCATTGGGGATTGCGCAGCAGAAATCCTTGATACATGGTATCCTTAAATTCAAGATCTGAATGTTGTAAATCATGCTAGAAAATATGCAAAGTAATTCTTTAGATTATATTTAGAATATATCATTTTTAAACCCAGTCGTATAACTTTTAAGGGCCACCATTGACCATTGCAATGAAACAAGAACCAATAAAGCCGCTAAGAACTTGGAAACTGCATCTTCTTTTTATAAGATCAAGGCTTGATGTGAGATTAAGGCTACCATGGATTAACCTTGGAACGTATTTCAGTGCCAGGGTTTCACTCTGAAAAATGTAATAATACAGAAGACAGTGAGGCTACATTCCGACATCAGAATAAAGTGAGGTTTGTGCAATGGATTCTAATTAATGTCCTTGATGTAGATAACGGTGGGTTTGAGCATACAATCAGATTTGTTTGCTTAGCAACAAATTTGAAATTCGGTTGCTTCTTACCATTTTTCTACCTCCCAGCAGAAAGAAAACTTCCCTTTATGAGTATCTCTATTGCCAGATGGTCATGCAGGAATTGCTGTACAACAGACTGTAGTTTGCAAATCCAGAAGAAAAAAATAAACCACAATTTGTACAAACTAATATAGGGTCCCCATTCCCCAGTTGGGAGGTAGAAGATCCCCAGATTTGCAGACTCCTGCCTGCTGCCAGCCAGCTGGCTGTTGGGAGGAAATTCCCCCCACCAAACAGTGACGTTGTTGGAAATAAACATGATGTGCCTAGGTCACCCAGAAGTGATGTAAGCATGTCAGTGACATGGGGGGGTGACACTGTGGTTTGAGGCTAATTTAACCATAGAGTTTTGCCCAAAAACCAGAGCATCACCCTCGACACGCCGTCACTTTGCATGACGTATGACATCACTTCCTCCTCCCGGTATGTCCCCGCCCCATTCCCCCACCAGCGTTTCCAACAGACCTGGCAACTCTAAGCTAATTACCAGCCTTAGTAGGCAATCCCACTTTTGTGTCAATCACCAAACCCCAATTGGTTGGGCTGTTTGTATTCAGGTCCAAATCATGCTTCTCCGAGATGCTTCCAGAATGGTGTTAAAATGATTATACAGAAAAGTTCTATGTACATAACTCTTAACAGGAATGATTCAGGTACTGCCTTGCCACATCCAGATTACTTGCTTGCCCAGGTCTTTCCTTGGAAGTAGGATCATGCCAATCCCCTGTTCCTGAGCAGAAGTCACCCGGCTTTGTAAGTTCCCCTTGAAGCACTGACAGAAGGAAGGTGTCCAACTTCACAGCATGTAAACGAAGCTGCCAGGTTAGAGGGCCTGTTTGGACTTAGCCTTAATCTTGACAACTGTGGAACTCCCTTCCCTAAGGGATCCACTGAAGTTCCAGCTTGTCGAAAAAAGCTGTCAGACTTTCCTCTTTTGACTGGGCTTCAGTGGCCTGTATTAGGCAGGCAAGAGGTAACTTTTAACTTGTTCGGGATTTTTTAAAAAGTTAAATGTGTTTTTCACTTGTTTTTAACCAGGGCTGTTTTGGGGCAGGAAGGCACAGGAACAGAGTTCCAGCTGGCTCCTGAGATAGCCATGCCCAGCAGGAACTCATTAGCATAATAGGCCACACTCAACAGCAGAAACTCATTAGGATTGGCCACATTAGAGGTGTGTGGCCTAACATGCAAAGGAGTTCCTGCTACAAAAAAAGCCCTGGATTTTGACAACAAACAAGGTAAACAGAATAAGAAGCAAAAGGTGGGTGTAACTGGATGACCACACTTCTGGTAACATGGAGGTGTGGCCTAATATGCTAAGCTGTGCTATCAGGGGTGTGGCCTGATATGCTAATGAGTTCCTGCTGTTGGGTGTGGCCTATTATGCTAATGAGTTCCTGCTGAGCTTTTTCTACAAAAAAGCCCTGTTTTTAACTGTGGTCACTGACTCCATACCCTTGGAAAGAAAGTGGATAGAAACAGAACTAAATGAACAGGGGATTCTCAGTACCTCATCAAATTAAATTCTGAAGGTAACTTGAGGAAACCCAGGAGAGGTATTATGATGTGATACCAATACAATAAAATAAGAACATAAGAGAAGCCAATGTTGGATCATGCCAACGGCCCATCCAGTCCAACACTCTGTCACACAGGGGCTAAAAATACCTCTCTCTTAAGAAGACTATTGTAACCTCTTGAAAGGAGAGTAGCATGATGCCTCTCTACCTGTCAGGGTGTTGTTGTTTCCCCCCTAGCTGGCATGGAGAGAGAATCCTGTTGTTCCTTAAATGATGCCTAACCATGTCTCCACCAAAAGGTCCAGGTGGGCAGCGGTATTGGTCTGAAGCAGAGGAACAAAGTTTGAGGCCAGTGGCACCTTTAAGGCCAATAGAGTTTTATTCAAGGCATAAGCTTTCGTGTTCATGCACACTCCCTCAGATAATATCAGATAATATCTGATGAAGTGTGCATGCACTCGAAAGCTTACAACCAGAATAAAAACTTTGTTGGTCTTAAAAGTGCCACTGGTCTCGAACTTTGTTTTCCTCCCCACAGAGTTCTTCTCACCTTCCCATCTTTTTAAGTATTTGTAATATGCCTAAACTGAAAAGTGTCAGTGGTGCAATCTGGAAAGAAATTGTGTGCATGTGTGTGTGTGTGTGTGTGTGTGTGTGTACCCACACACTGAATTTAATATTGAATACGGAAAGAGAAAAAGCAGATTGCAAGCCTACTTGAAGTCTTGGACCGCTAACAATATTGTATTCACTTGCAGCAGAATAAATGCTTTGTGTTCCAGCACGCTGGAGATATGATCTGAAAAAGTCCTGCCAGTTTTGCACTCTTTGTGCCAATCCTCAGGCCATATTTGGAAGGGGGAGCAGACCGAAGCAAAACATTGCCAGATCTTGTTAGCAAAACATTTTCATCATTCACAAGGCTGCCATGGTTGAAAGTGCAAAAGATATCAAGCAAACCCAATGACTCATGCCGCACATACTTTTACCTTGTTTAATTTTTCTTATTTGTTCTGGAAATTGGGCTGTTACGGTTAAATTAAAAAATCTATCATAATGTTCTGCAGCGGTTTTGTGTGTGTGTGTTTTTAAAAAAAATCTCACATGAGGTTTTGTTAGCAGTTAGGAAACTTTCACTTGGTTAGGGTTTGAAAATGAAAACCATGTTCAGTGTCGAAATCCTTTTGGCTTTACCTAAAATCCAAAGGATCTTTGGTAACTGACCAAATTCAGATATGTTTTAATGCTTTTCTAACAGGGCTTAACCAGACATGACACTTTCCACATGTACACTTACAAGTAACTTGAAAACTTGTAAACTACAGGGAGGCAGCAGGGCTCAAGTCATGAAAAAAACGCATTTCTTCATACCAGGATAAAACTGTTTCTCCAGTTATGGAAAGTGAGGTGATTCTGCTGTCCTGGACTGTACTTCGACCAAACTAATGCTCCCATATTTTCAGGCCAGGGTATCTAAGAAGCCAGTATTTACTGTGGATTCTGAGATGCATTTGGAGATTCGTATTGAGTATCCAGTATGTGAGTGGTATTGTTATTAGAGTGTTGGTCTAAGACTGGGGAGACCACAGTTCCAATCCCCACTTAGCTACAAAGCACACTATGGCCTATTATGCTTGGGTGTTGTCCCTCACTTTCACCGTGCATGTCTATCAGGTATTCTTTGTTGTTCTGCACTGATTTTCCTCTCTTATTGCTCAGTTCACTTTGTGGCCACTGTTTTACTGGGTTTTCTGAGAGTGCTTTTGTGCCAATTTTTCCCTTGTTTCCCTTCCAAGACAAAGGTTATTTAAAAGCATACAGATTCCCTTGGATTTCCCATCCCCCTGCCCCTTTGCTGCCCCTCAAAGGTCACTCCCCCACCCAAACTGAGGTCCACCCACCCACTCTGCAACTTCTGCTATTCTCCCCCTTCATCATTGTAGAAGCTCCATGGTTGTCTCATTTTAAATTTTAAATTTTTTGGCAAGCGGCATGAGTCTTGTGATATGAAACTATCGCTAGTCTTGGATCACTGAGTAAAAACATTAAAATGACAAGGGGAGCATTTAAAAAAAGCTGTGCAAGGTTTAGTTCCTTGCTGGTACTGACTGATTTGAGAGGAGGCAAATGGCAGTGTCTCAAATGCAAAAAGGAGAAAGGATTGCAGTGCTGCATGCAAACAAAATAAAGGGGGGCATTGTCAGCATGGATTGAAATTGACATGAGATATGGAGAGAGAGAGAGGGAGAGAGAGAGAGAGACTGGGATGGAAAGCCTAAAGCTTTGAAAACATTTTTCCCTTTAATGTTTCAGTGAACAAAGTTTTTTTGGTGGGGAACCATTTTGGCAGTCTCTGGAAGCCTGATTTTAAAATGGCAGATGATCCATGTGGACCTTCTGCAAACTGCCAAACTTAAGAATCGCTTGGGATTGATTCATTTGGAGGACAGAGGGCAATCCACACAGCACAGGCTCTAAAAATACTGCCAGTGTGCACTATCAAATTAGGGAATCACAAAGAGAAAACCACGCAAATTTGCAAGGGAGGTCAGGAAATTAGCATTACTATGCAGCTGCACTAGGGCATCAGTAAAAATACCCCCTCCCCTTTTCAATTTAGTGGCACAAGACATTGGCCAGTAGCACAACAGAGAATCCACTAGTGCTCCTAGGCCACATGGAAAATGGGGCTTCACAGCTGCTTGTCAGTTTTAAAAAAACATCTTGTCAGTTTCAACATCAGCTTTCCCCCCTTTGCCTTCTGTTCCTTTCTGTTCCCTTTCATTCAAGGAAGTATCGCTAAAATGCATGCGCTAAACATGAACCATGAGGATTTAAATGGAAGGCACATGCTGGATGCTACCGCGCAGCTGCAATAGGGCAATTTAAAAAAAAAAAAAACCTTTGGACTTCCCCCCGCACACACATCACAAGTGACAATCCATCTCGATTTAGAAAACTGTGTTTTTAAATTGTAGCTGTATGATAAATACATTGCCGGGGCAAGAATGGTGCGTAAGGTGGGCAAAGTCTCCAAAGTCAAGGTTAAAGATTGCTCTGAAAATCTGCAGTAAGATGTGCGTGCGTAATGGGCCTATGTGACCTCGGGCCAGTCACATTCAGCCTAAATTCTAAGGAAAAGAGTGTGGGGGGGGAGGAAGTATTTCCTTTCATACAGAAATGAAATATTTATTCAAATTGTCTCATTGAAGGAGTTCATGACATTTTTCCTCTCCTCTTACAGAGTCCTCTTTCTTTGACTAAGATTCATATTATGATGAGTGAAAATTTTTAAATAAAACCACATGATTAATTGTTGACAACATATGGCTTTTGAAAATACAAATGATTTCACATTAAAATAATTTAATATAGAATACTAACTATGGGCCTGGACCAAATTTAACCCCATCCTCCTCCAGGAAACGGAGAAGTCGACACCCCTACTTGGAAATGCTGTATCCATCCAGTTATAGCCACTAATGGGGAGGCAATATAGATGGGAGAAAACTTTTACTTTGGTGGGGAACAAAAGGGAGGCACAATTCTTCCAGCTGGAAAGAAATAATTGGAGAAACATTGAAAGTATCACTGGGTGTGTGAAGGTCGGGTTACCAACTCTGGCTTGGGAAATTCTTGGAGATTGGGGGGGGGTGATGGGGAGGGAGTACAGCAAGGATGTGATACCGTAGAACCTACTTTCCAAAGATGCCATTTGCTCCAGGGAAGTCTGGATATCCACTGTAATTCTGGGGTAACTCCAGGCCCCACCTGGAGATTGGTAATCCTAGATGGAGGGGCGAGGGAGACAAAAAGGAAGATGGTGTACATGCTGTCCCCGTAATCCAAACCATCTCATAGCATGGCTGGGGAAGGAGGGAAAAGGAGGAAAATGAACGAAGAGTGACACTGGATGCATCCTCCTCTGCCACTACTACCTACCTCTACCCATACCCCCCCCCATCCATACTACAAAATGACTGGGTGGGGAACAGACAGAACACCTGCCTGCCTCCCTTCTTTTCTCTCTCCTTTTCCACCTTTCCCTCCACCCCCATCTGGCCTGACAATGAGATTTTTAAACTTTCCCCATTACCTTCTTCCCGGGCAGCAGAATCACACCTCCTGTTTGTTCCCCATCAAAATAGAAGGGTTTCTTCTCCCCTTCATGCTACCTGCACTCGAGGGGCCATGACCAGAGGGACATGGCATTTCTGAGCTTTGTGTAAATGTACACTTGGAAAGTGCCACTTCTGGATTATTGTGGGGAAGATCCAGTTAGTGTTTCACCGTGTTTCACCCAACTTGTGATGACAGCCCATGACTGGTAGAAATCCATTGGAATTGGCATCCAAGAAGGAGCCTTCTGTTCAAATACTTTTCATGCCTTTCATAGTTCTAGCAATGGGTGGACTAGATTTCCAAACTGGGGGGGGGGTGTGTGTGGACTGTGGCTTCTTCTGAGAGGGTGGTGTTGCACATTGCTTACCAGAAAGGACTGCCACCCCAATTCAGCAAGGAGGATCCATGCACACAAGCATAGCTTGCTGGTTGGGTGAACATCTAACAGTATCACAATGCCTATTTAGTTCTCAGTGAATTCGCTGGATGTGCCTGGATTTGATGCAGATAAGGGTCACTTCCCTGCCTGAGACCACCCGCTGTTGCATGCAGGTAGTTGTGAATAGAGCCGGATTGGGGCCAGTGATCCCATGGGCCCTGCTATGTCATCAGCATAAGGACAGAGCATGTTTATTAGTAAGTAATTAGAATTTTGTAATGCATGGCGAGCAGGAAGCTGACTACAGCTGGTGGCGTGGCTAATGTTTTGAGAGCTGCTCATTCCAAAGGGATTGCTCTAAACAGCAGGTCATTAATCAAAAAAAATCTTGTTTCATTAGAGATGTATGGCATGTTAGTTTTTAATTTATCCCCCTAATACATCTACTTAAGTAGTGTGGCTGAGTCACTGGTGTCTGAGTAATGGAGTTTTAGGTGGGGGGTGGAGAGGCCCTGTTAAATCATATCTCACAAGAGAGAATCTCCAGGATCCTCCCAGCCTGATTTCCAAATGTTCATTTAACGCATGCCATGGCACCTAAGTTATTTGCAAGACCAAGTATTTTCCCCCTAGAGGCACATGGAATCTTAAGGTTGCCTTCTGGGAAAGAGTCTTCATCTTCCTTGAGTAGCTGCCATCGGCCACACTGGTGTCTACCTCTCCTCCAGTCCTTTCCCCTGAGGCTAGGAATGATTGAATCACAGGCCTTTAAAAATTACAGCAAGAGTCACTGCTTTAAGGGGTCTGGCTATATTACAAGGAATCTATTCAATGGACGCTTGAACTCTAACAGCCAAATAGCAGCTGCTCTGCCAGTTGAGTAAAAGAAAATTTCCATGAGCTGTCATCGAAAACAGCATGTCTCTATTCCAGCTGCTAGCAACGTCAGCCTTCCTGTCTCTACACACAGGTGCAGCAGAAATGAGACCATTTTGACTTTTTTTTTTTTTTTGAGGTCTCAGGACTTCTCCTGCTGAAAGTCTACCCCGTGAGGCCAAGCCATCTCTAGAACGTTCTGTAGAGGATTTATACAAATCTGTGTATTCTGAGGACATATTTTCTCCATTTGGGAAATGTGCACCAGGAGTATCCAGACTGGTTGCCCTGAGTGGAGTTGAATGTGCCTGGAAAAATTAACAGGCAGTGCCTTCTAAGCCCACTGAATTCTATGGGCTATAACTCTGTTTAGGACTGCACAGTAACTTCTCTGGCACTTGCTTTCAGTATATTTTTTGGCCTAGGGACTAGGGATGAAGGGGTTCTTCCCGTCTTTCAGAATGCCTCTCTGACCTATGTTTATCTCTTGCATAATTCTGATTTAACTAGGAGAATTTCTAACATTAATCCTGGAAGGTGGTTTTTTTAATTTAAAATATTTATATCCTGCCTCTCTACCTATAACTTTATTCAAGGTGCCTGACAATATAAACATTAAAGGAATAATATAGTAGAACCAAAAATACATTATATCTACCCAAAAGAGAAAATAACAGTAATAAAATGCATTAGTTCAATAAGATATCCTCAATACCCTTACAAACAGCATTAAGATACCTTCTAAAACAACAGGCAAAGATTACTAATAACAAGGCAGAGTAAAGACAATTGAAAGAGGTCTTGAGAAAGTACTGTCTTTGCCTGGTGCCTAAAACAATATGGATTTGACACCAATCAAGAGTGCTTTCACATACACTGAGTAATATACTTTCAATGCACTTTAGTGATTGTTTGCAATTGAATTTTGCCATTTCACATGGAAAAATCTGTTTTCAAAGTGCATGGAAAGTGGATTGAAAGTGCATTATTCAGCAAGTTGCAGCAGGAATTTCTTCTCCTTCTCCTCCTCCTCCTCCCCCCCAGGGATGCATGGGTGGTTGGGACACCTCTGGGGCCCAGGGCAGCTGCCCCTGTTGCCCATTGGCTGAGACCAACCCTGTCAGCTTTCCTGTATACACATGAATACATAAAGCTGCCTTGTACTGAATCAGACCCTTGGTCCATCAAAGTCAGTATTGTCTACTCAGGCTGGCTCTCCAAGATCTCTAGGAAGAGGTCTTCACATCACCTACTGCCTGGTCCTTTCAACTGGAGATGCTGGGATTGAACCTGGGACCTTCTGCATGCTAAACAGAGGGTTTTCCACTGAGCCACAGCCTCTCCCCTGGTACATGGATAATATAGAAGAAGGAAAGATGCATATGAGCATAAGCAACTAACAGCTGCATCAAACTGCACCTACACCGTGCTTTGTATAAAATTTGGCAAATTAAAAATTGAACAATGGAGGATTCTTAAATGTATCATTTTCACTTTGGAAACAGGACCAGGAACTCCAACCTGAGGAGGAACTGAGGTGAGAAGAATTTTAGGAAGCATCCCTAGCAGAGAAGTTCTATGCAGCACTGATATCCTCAAGCTAAAGTATTGAGGCAGTATATCATTGTTATTCTTTCATTTCGGAGGAAGGAACAAGGATGCAACACCTGGATTACTCTTTCTACCTAATGCTGATGCTTCTGGGATTTCTCCATGCCTTTGCTACAACTGTCATACATAGCAAGGGGTAGGAGGAATCCAAGAAGCAACTCTGTTACTCAAAAGATCAGGACTATCTCTGAGCCCCAATGGATTGAACAACAGGGTAGGTAGTGTACCAGGAGGCAATATGAACCGGGCGATCCTGCAGTTTCAGGGATTGTTGCTGATTGCTCTGGAATCCATTTAGGAAAATACCAATGCATCATTCCAAGAGCAAGAGTGAAATGAAATTCCAGTTCTAATCTAAAGAAAAATATTATGCTCCAAATATTGAACATGTGGGAAACTTGGCCTTACAGTTTGGGGTCACAACCTGACCGACAGCCCTCACTCTTTGACATGGGCTGGGAGAGATATGTGTCCATCTCGTTGTAATGAAAGGGCCACGCTCTGAGTCAAGCAGAAATCCTAATTGGATCATTTTGGTTCTAACTCATTCATACAATCTACAGGTGTTAAAAGTCCAAAGGCGAGCATTATAGGGCTTTGACGGCATGGATATCCTGCAAACTGCTAACTGCTTCAAGTTATCAAAGCACAATATGGGGCAGGAAGGGAATGCAATTTTCAATGTGGTGAAGCTGACAAATGAAATTTCTTCTTGTTAAAAGTCAGATGAACCCCCTCCTGACAATTTTGGCTGCAATCTTGAAACCATTCACAGCCTTGTAAATCCCATTAACTTCAATGGACGTAGAGGCTTACAAGTGGGTTTTCGGATTGTGCCCTTATTATCTTCAGTCACTTGATTTATTGAAGGAGTGGAACTGGGGTGTCAAAGGCAAGTAATTCCGCCTAAATAAAAACAAAGCAGAAAGCAGCCGATCTTTTGTCCAAAGGGATCACGGGCAGAGAGGCTCGGTTGGTTGAGCTTCCTGTCTTCAGACAACAGGTCAGGCAGAGTTAAGTGATTTAAACTTTCTAGGAGCGAGTTAAGTCCGCTTTCGTTTTTTGAGGTTGTTTTTGTTTTTCATAAGATTAAAGAGAAGAAAATTCTGTGTGTGTGTGTGTGTTTTCCCCTTCTCCTTCTGGCTTAATTCTTGAAGAATGTAGAAGGATGCATTGAACAGGGAGGGTGTCCTGAGGCACCTGACTTTAATCAGGACGTAAACCTTTTGTAAAGGTATTGTAGAAAAAGACAGCCCCTTCGGAGGGTGCTAATTAGCTCCCCCTTAAGCTTCTGACAAATCCAGTTGAAATAAATGGGGGGGGGAGAACAACACATCCAGGAATGCAGGTAGAAGAATGTGAACGGAGGTGTATTGAATGGCCTGTGCTGATTATACACATCCTCTTCGACACCGCTCCAGCAGACAGGTAGCAGGGAGAAAGGACGTTTAATCTGCAACCATAGAAAATCCCATTGTGGCTTACTTTAAGGATCTCTGCCTGGGTCTGAGCCACTGCTGTCAGCCAAACTATCCTTTCCTTAGGGAACAGAAGGAGAGCTGGAAAGAGCACCATGCTGGGATATAGACTGCATCCTGGCAGGGGACTGGATTAGAAGCAGTCCCTGGGCATCCCTACTTTCTATGGGGCAAAACCCACATTTTTAAAATACCAATGCAAAGGCAGCAAGTAGCCACACTGAACAAAGTTCAAACAGCAGAAGCATGCTAGTGTTATCTTTTTATTTCTTTTGCTTACCAGGTTTCTGGTTTGTTATGAGCATTTTGTGTTGTAGATGTTTAATGGCTGTGTATTGGCTTGACAATCATCTCCAGTATGCTGCAAAAGAACGGAAAGAAAAAAATGGCATGAAGGAAAGGACCTTTTTTGTTGGCTGACCAGTAAGGAAACATTTCACCATTCTCAAGGGCAGTCTCCGCCCTATTTTTAAAGCAAAAATAAAGATTTCCTTGTAGTCATGCCATAAGCTCATTTAGACACTGATGTAATGCTGCAGATTGTAGAGGGAGTAAAAAAATATATTCAATAAGCAAGCATTTAAAAGCCAGAAAAGGGCACTGTGATGTGTAGAAACATACTATCAAAAAACCCTGCAAAGATTACTTAAGAATAAGTGTTCTGAGCAACTCGGGTTGGGGTCTATTGTTTTGAAATCATGAAAAGAAATGCAATTCCTTGGTTACAATGAGCCATCTCTGCGGTCCTCCAGGTATGATTCGTGCGGCTTGCTGCAAGGTGGGATCATCAGCCGCAGGTGGGTTTGAACCACAGGCCATATTCCTTGAATCTCTGCATTTCCTGAAAACCACAAGCCTTCATATTGAGCCCCAGTTGTTCACAGATTCTTTGCCATGCTTGAACTCTCCCTTCTGTTAAACCTGTGTTATTTTCAGGCTAAACCTAGGGTTGCCTTCCTCCTGCTGGCAGGGGGATATGGGGGGTGTTCCAGGAGTGGGTGGGGATGTCACCAACACACTGATGTCACTTCTGGAAGTGACATCATTGCATTGGCAGTGTCGGGGCATCACTCTACTTTTTGGCCAAAATTCTATGGTAAAAATAACCCCAAACCATAGAGTTTTGCCTCAAAAGTAGAGCATCGCCCCCAATGTCGCTGACGTGATGACATCACTTCCAGAAGTGACATCAGTGTGTTGGTGACATCGCACGGGGACATCTGTTTGGGAGCAGGGTTTCCCCCACTGGCCAGTTGGCCGGCAGCGGGCTTGAGCCTGCAAAAGCAGGAGACCTCCACCCCCACCTGGGGCCTGGCAAGCCTAGCTAAACCTGTGTTTGTGAAAGGGATCTTCTGAATGTTACTCCAGAAATAAAACGTCCAAGAAGAGAAAGAACTTGGACACCATGTTCATAAATTTCATGGGATTTTATTAGTACGTAAGTTCTCACATGGATTTTTCTCTTTTAATCACATTAAGAATTTCCAGAACATACCCCAACATAGGAAAAAATACTGAGAGCATGTGGCTTAGCTCAAACTAAATTAACCCTACCTAGAATAAAGCAGTAGCTTTGCTTGAAGCAGTGGCCCTGTTCACATGGAGCATTTGCCCTGCTGAAGGCACGGGAGCCCCGCGGACTTTCCGTGCGTGATCGTACGAGCACATCTGGGAGGCGTAGCGCTCCCGTGGCCAACCCGCGGCTTCCCTCCAAAAACACGGAGTAAAAAACTACTAGGGTCGCAGTACTAGTTTCCGGAAACCCCAGGGCAAAGGCCGGCGTCTGATCGTGGGAGCGCCAGTATCCCATGGCTTCCGACGCCGGCCTATGTCCCGGGGTTTCCGAATGTTGTAAGTTTCCATGGGATGCACACCAATGCTGAATGAGGCATACACATATGCAAGACACCGGCAGCGCCCCCCACGGCACATGTACACTTCGCAACAGCGCGGCTTGCGTGGTCTGCTGCGCCGCTTTTTTGCTGCGCTGCAGCAGCGTGGTGTGATCGGCACTTGGAGCTGGAGCGTGGCAACCTGGTGGTCCGTGTGATCGGGCTACTGCGCCTTATTTTGCTCCCGGGCGAACTGCCATGCCTCCCCCCCGCGTTTTCTGGCCCATATGACCGGGGCCCGTGTAAAGCAGAAATAGCATAGAGCTTAACAAGCAGCATAAGAATCTGACCAGTCCTCCAGAAAAGGGTAGTGAAGCATATGGAGGCCAAATGGTGACTTGGTAAAAAAGGGCCTTACCTCCAAGCAGTCTTCTTTCAGATAGATACCTGAAAGACAGGAAGTGAGGGAGAGAGGCTTGTATCCTCTCTACCCAACGCCCTGCTGAACATCCCTCGATTATTATACCCTATTCAGCTCATCTGCCAACTCTTCTAACCCAATTAGGTTCTTACAACAACTCATGGATCTTCACCAATGCAATGGCAGATTACGTTGGCAAAAATTATCATATGGTCATAAAAAAATATATGAGCTGTCTGGGTTTCCCCTAGCCAAGGACACGCCAACATTGCTGGATCAGGTTGTCCTGTGCTGGAACTGCACTTTGGCCCAGTGCCCCTGACGTGGCTTATCTCCTGACAGCATCCATCTTGGAATCAAACCTTCTGTGACAGTCACCCTTCTTCACATTCATAGTTTCCCCGAAAACCACCACTTCAGGAGTTTCTAGATACTGGAAGTAATTGATACTACAATGCACAGTATACATAGCATAAGTGTGTAGTCTATGCAAGTGTATATAACTGTATAGCATTAAAATGTGCGGCATAGCATAGCTACATGACTGCATAGCTTCATGGTTACATGTAGGTTTTAAAAATGCAGCACAAAACTGTTTCATATAATTGTCTTGCCAGAGATTCCATCCTGTTTGCGTAGCTCAGAGTGGTTTATTTGCAAAAGCTGTGGATTTTCGACAACTGCAGTTGTCTCAATCTGGGAGCTTTTTGTTTTGACATATCAATGGAATATTTCACTTGTCACTTTCTCAGGCCTACTTTTAGAAAAATTGCTTTTAAAGAAAATGGCTTTTCGTCGGTCCAGGCCTTTCCTAGTCTAACACCTCCCTTCCCAGCCTTTCTCTTTCTTGCTTATGTAATAGTTCTCCAGCCTGTCTACAGACTGTACTAGGGTTGTCAACTCCAGGTAGGAAGTTCCTGGAAATTTGGGGGTGGAGCCTGGGGAGGGTAGGATTTGGGGAGGGGGAGGAGCTTAAATGGGAATAATGTCATAGAATCCACCCTCCAAGGCTGCTGTTTGCTCCAGGGGAACCTCCCTCTGTAGTCAGTTGTAATTGTAGGAGGTCTCCTGCCCCCACCTGGAGGCTGGCAACCATATAAAATATGGCACTAAAATGGACTGCGACATTAGACCTTAAACAGAGGATTACATCGCTCCCAGATAAAAATAAGCTTCTCTATAGCAGAACCTAGCCACAGAGCAGGCAGTGGTCAACATTCTGTTTGATGTGCTATTTTTATTTTTAAACAGCACCAGGGCTGGCATCATTGTTGAGCATCTGCTAAGGCCTGTAAGAAAGACCAGTGCTGACCATAGATACTTAGCCTGTCCATTGCCACCAGGAATGGGAGACGGTCCAGTCCTCCTGGTTGCCTGAGGGACAATCTCCAATTTCGTGCAGTGGAATGCAGCTCTTGCAGGAGGAAGTCATGATCTGGTCTGCACTATCACATGTCTTCACCCAGGAAATGGGCAATTATCACTGTGGCCTCTAAGATTATCTCCCATTTGCTGCTGGCAGTGGGGCCCAAGTAGGGAATGTAACTTTTTCAAATTTCTTTAAGACTTAAGAATTTTTTTGTATTTTTTGTGTGCGCACATTTGTGTGTATGTGCTTGCAAGCCTGGAAGTCATAAGAACATAAGAGAAGTCAACGTTGGATCAGGCCAATGACCCATCCAGTCCAACACTCTGTCACACAGTGGCCAAAAATACCAGCTGCCATCAGGAGGTCCAGTAGTGGGGCCAGGACACTAGAAGCCCTCCCACTGTTGTCCCCACCTCAAGCACCAAGAATACAGAGCATCACTTGCCCCAGCCTTAGAGTTCCTATCTATACCTTGTGGCTGATGGGCCTCTGCTCCATATGTTTATCCAATTCCCTCTTGAAGCCATTCATGCTTATAGCCTCCACCGTCTCCTGTGGCAGTGAATTAATGGTGACTTCTGGCGACCCTTTGTGGGGCTAGGACATTTCAGACAAGTAGCTTTGATATTACCTGCCTCTGTGTCCTGGCCCTGGTATTCCTTGGAGGTCACCCTTCCAAGTACTTGTCAAGGTCGGTCCTGCTGAGCTTCCGAGAACTGATGAGATCAGGCTTGTCTGGGCTATCCAGGTCAGGGCCAAGAATTATAAATTTTTAAAGAATTGTTGAAGAGGGAGCACTGGGACAACAGCAGCAACCTGTTCCCAACTGTCCAGAGAGAGCGCCACAAGCCTACAGTTGCTCCTCCCCGACATGTTCTCATTCTGTTCCAGAATGTCTCAAAAGGGCTAGAGTCTGTATGTGTGCAATGGCACAAGGTGGTAGAATGGACCATGCTAGTTCAGAATGCAGCTGGGGGGAGGTCATTTTTTACAAATATCCCCTCGTTAAAAGTTTCCGGCAAACAAAAATCATTGCAAGAGACAAACAGCTGGGTTAGAACCTTGGCTTGAAGTTTAAAGTGGTACAATCCATTTTACCATCTCTCTTTTGCTCAAAAAATCTCTTTCTCTTCTTTGGCTAAGCTTTCTGTAAGCCAGGGGTGACCAAACTGTGGCTCAGGAGTCACATGCGGCTTTTTCACACATACTGTGCAGCTCCCGCTACAGTGGATGGGGAAGCAAAGGGGAGGCATGCCTCCCCAGTTGGTCTTCCCTTCCCCAGCCAGTGCACAGACAGAAAGCCACTTGAACTTTAAATGCATTCTCAAAGCCTCTCTCCCCCACCAGCTGGCTTGGAGAAGGCATCTGTCTCTTTAAATCCCTTCTTCAAGCCAAGCTAGCAGGTGTGCAGGCAGGGGGGGCTTGGAGGACACATTTAACATTAAATTTGCCTTCTTTCCACCTCTCCATCCCTCCCACATCTATTTGCTTTCTTTCCACTTTCTGTCTTTCTTTCTCCCTTCCCTCCCCATCTAAAGTTATCAATTTAATATTAATAAAAGCAAATTTGAATATTTTTCAATAAAAACATGTGTAACATTTGTTCGTGTCTTGCGGCTCTCAAACATCTGGCGTTTATTCTATGTGGCTCTTACGCTAAGCAAGTTTGGCCACCCCTGCTGTAAGCCTTTTTCCCAGGCACTTAGGCCAGCGTCTCCACCTTATCTTCTGGCATTGATTCTTGCATAGATAGCTTTACCTGACTCTGCAGGAGTTTGGTCAGGATTCCTTCCAGTGCTGGATAAAAAGCTGTTGTCCAGTAGAGCAACCAGGACTATTAGAGGCCTGATGTGATGATAGCTAGAGGGAGGGGAAACAGCAGAGGCTACCTGGAAGCTCCATGTTAATCAAGAGCTGGGACTGATGGAGCTCTGTAACTTGGGGGCTACTTTGCTGTTGTTACCAAGTTGAAAACAAGGACGATGGATCTGATTTGCCTTTCAGCTACTAAGAGCTAAGCTATATACATTCTTGTGGCGGCAGCATAAGCTTATACTTCGAATCCTGGAAAGTAATGTTTTCACTAACGGTGTTACAATTTATAAGCACTGATCTGGACAAGAGCCAGGCAACGTCTGACATTCCCAACCACCCTTTCTCCAGACCTTCAGAGTATTTATTTTAAAACTTGGGGGAGCCAGAGGTGGGGTTTAGAAAATGTTTTCCTTAATTTAAACCTTTTGTTTTTAATTTACTATTCATCTATATATAAGGCGAGTGATGAAAACGCTTGTTTTGTCTGGTGATGTTAATCCTTGCAAAACGCTTATTTTTAGACCGCCTTGGAGTCAGCCAAACATGCAGCAGCCCACAATCTGTCTTCTTTCTGACAGGGAGAATACAAACCTCCATCATTTTCATGTTTTGTTGTTAGTTTTAAAAGCCATTACATTCAAGTGGATTCTAAACACAGCCATCCAAATCGTACCTCCCCTAGCTGAATCATTACAATTCTGAACTGACTGTTGTGTATTGTGCCGGCATTGCTAGCAATATAATACTGTACAATTGTTCTTCCTTGTGTCTGGAGCTCCGAGAAGAGATGGTGAGTTGGATAACTATGAGCTGGAGACGGAAAGCAGGTTCCAGACTGCATTTGTATGAACACAAGTGAACACTACAAAGTTTGAGTCCAATGGCACCTTTAAGACCAACAAAGTTTAATTCTGGGTATAAGCTTCTTCAGGTGAGTGGGGATTTGAACCTGGATCTCCATCCAACACTTTAACCATGACTTCACAATGGCTCACTGATTGGTCCATTGTTTCCAACATCGCCTGTTATTTTGTAACATTTTCCCTCAAGGAGATCTAGGAACATATTAAGTATGTGTGGGGTTTTTCCATCATTAGGGAAGGGGGGAGAGAGAAGATATAGATTCCTTTGGCCCTTACAATGGTAAAGTTTTCAAGGATGAGAAATGAAGAAGATGAAAGAAAGTCCCCTAGATAGGGTTGTCAAATTATGACAGCCTGAGATCCTAAGCGGCAGAGGGAAGAGACCGGTAGAGGCAGTGGGGGTGGGAGCAACAGGTTCTACCTAGAAGTTCAAGGACACAGGTGAGGGGAATACACAAGTCTCTCTTGAGGCCAAATATTAACCCCCCCCCACAACAATGCATAAGGGAAACACATTTTATTTGCTTTCTACTTCACCTTTTAATCCAGAAGGATTCCCAAGATTGCTTACCCAAAATGATAAAATCTGCCACATAGCATTTTGCTAACCTCTCTGGACCCCATGCAGATGATGGCAGCTGCACAGCTGGGCCACCTGCAGGCAAGGAAGGCATCAATATTCACCTGGGGGGCTCTCCACGTATGCAAAAAATGACTTTGCAAATTAACCCAAAACAAAATCCTCTAAAAATGTTTCTAATGGGCAATGAAAATGCTCTAAAAAGGCTATAATACTGAGTGTAACTGAAAAGAAGGGGGGGGGGGAAGCTCCCTAGAATTTAGATGGAATTTTGTGGGGGAGGGGCTTCCAAACTGTTTATCCCTCTTCCAGCAATACCAGTGCCAGGAGGCAACATCAGATGAAGATTTGGCCTCTATCCCATTTGTTGTCCCTCTGAGGCAACTGGTTGGCCACTGTGTGAAACAGGATGCTTGCCCAGAGGGACAACTGGTCAGATCCAGCAGGGCACCTCTTAGGTTCTTATGACTCCCAGTGAAGGGGGCAGGAACACCTTGTTTAATTGTATTTTACCATGTACCTCCTTGCATATAAGTGCACAGTGCATTCCTAAGCAGAGTTACATCCCTCTAAACCCACTGATAGCAATGGCCCTGGAAAGGCAGAACTCTTCTTAGAATTACACTATTACTGTCTTAACAAAGGCTGGTGCTTAGCATATCTAGTATCTCTGTATTTTTGTTAAATCATTTATACCCTGCCTTTCTCCCTAAAGTGGCTTACATCAGTCTCCTGTTGTCCATTTTATCCTCACAACAGTACTGTGAAGCAGGGAAGTCCCAAGTACGTGACTGGTCACCCAGCAAGGTTTCCATGGCAGAGTGGCACCCAGGCTTCCATGACAGAGTGGGGAGTCGAACCTGGGTCACCCAGATCCTAGTCCAGCATTCTAACCATTTGAATTTTAGAGCATTGCCTTTCACCCTGGACTTCTCACATTTCACAGCTTCACAACCCTGACCCCCCTATCATATTATAAAAATGTCTGCATTCGAAGAAATGGAGTATAGACCACAAGAGCTTATATAGTAATAAAACTTGTACCAGTCTTTTAAGATTCTGCAAAACTCCTGCATATTATAACTGAATATCTCTATTCAGGGGTCATTTGGGGCCATAGCATGCCGGAGCACTGCTCCGGCAGCCCAGAAGTAGGCACAAACTGTTGTGGTGGCAAGCCCTGTCCCAGCTCCCCACCCCTTCTCTCTAGAGTCAGGCGCAGGAGCGCCAAGCTCTTTCCATTGCATTCTATGGCCCCATAGAATACAATGTGGCAGGACTCCAGAGAGAAGGGGTTTAAACTTTAAACTTCTCTCTTCACTCCCCCCCACCCTGCCTTGGCAGGCCAGCTGGGGAAGCAAAAAAAGGGGGGGTGACATCTTCAAAAGCCTCCCCTTCCCCAGCTGACCAGTGTGGTCATTATATTCTATGGCCCCATAGAATGCAATGGAAAGATGGTGTGACTGCAGAGAGAAGGGGTTTAAACTTTAAACCCCTTCCCTCTTTGCTTCCCCCCCAGCCCCTCTGGTAGACCCAGGCCAGCTGGGGAAGGGGAGGCTTTTGAAGATGCCTCCCCCCATTTTGCTTTCCCTTCTGAGATCACTTTGGGTGATGTCAGGGGGTATGGCATATGCTAATGTTATTATGCTAATAGCCTATTAGGTATGCTAATGAGCTCCTGCAGCTCTTTTTCTACAAAATGACCCCTGTCTATATCTATAAACAAACTTTGATTTCAGAGGAACCTTTAAGACCAGCAGTTTAGTTCTGTGCATGCACACAAAAGCTTATAACCAGAATTAAGCTTTGCTGGCTTTAAAGGTGCCACTGGACTCAAACTTTATTCCGCTGCTTCGGACCCAACAGGTCCCTTCCTAGATCGCCTTGAGGAAACGTCACACCCATCCTCACCCTGCAAGTCCTCCTCTCCCACTGCCCAGGAGGGCCATGCCCACGTTCACACCAGGGGGGGCAGACTGTTCCCTTCTTCCCTGCCTGGAGGCTTACTTCACAACACCACCTTCCCCTTGGAAGCCAGGCACTTCCCTTCAAGAAAAGTCGCGCCAGCCAGTCTGGTCTCCAAGCAGGGCGGAGAGCCACTCCGGATAGGAGCCCTTTTCTCCCTTCCCTCCCGCCCGCCTGCGCGCCCACCCCTTCCCTCTCTGCCCCTGTTGGTACATTCCCTTCCAAGTGGAAACCAAGGTGGGAGGGGAGGAACAACTGCCAATAACCGCCGCTCGGCCGAGCGAAGGCGGTGGGCGGGGCCGAACTCAGGTTAGAGCCAGAGACCGGCCGAAGGGGGCGGGGGGGAGCCGGGGGGGGGGGCGCGAGCGAGTGCTCGTGCATGTGGAGCATGCGCGGGCAGGAAGGGGGGGTGGAAAGCGGGACGCGTGGGCGGAGCTTACCCCCTCAGGAGCCTCTGGCAGAGCCGGGCGCGCGAGTTGGCTGGCTGGCGCGTTTCCCTGCGTCTCCGTCTCCCCCTCGGCCGCCTCAGTGCGCGAGTTGGAGCGTTCGGCGGCGGCGGGGCAAGGACGGGACGGGCTCGCCGGTGTTGGATGGAGGCTCCCGTCCGCCTCGCCTGTTCTCTCTGGAATGTACCGGGGAGCGGCTGCCGAGCGGGAGCCAAGGCTCTATGGGCGCTGCTGAGAGGTGAGAAGGAGCCGGGGGAGAGCCGGGGCGGCCTGGGCTGGCCCGCCCGGACGGAGAGCAACGGTGGTGATGTCAGCACGGGGACAACCGGGGTGCAGGTCGGGGCTGGAAGGCCACGGGGGTGAGACAGCCTGGGATGCGGGCGGGCGGGCGGGGGGAGTTCAAAAGGTCGCGTCGGTGCGGGCTGCTGAGGTTGCAGTGGAGGGACAGAGCGAGCCTTGTGGCAGCACCTCCAGGGCTGGCATGTTTGCAGCGCGTTCGTGGAGCAAAGCCGGCTCGGTCGGGGCCAGCGGGGCAGGATCAACATCCTCCAGCATGCTGCACCCTGCGCCTGCCTGGGTGTTGGGGTGGGTGGCTGCCGCGCGAGCCCCTCGGGAGCGCCAGAGATCAGCATCCCGTGAGATGGGGCTGCGATCTGTCCGAGCAAGCGCTGCTCTGCCTCTGCCGTCTGCAAAGTGCTGCGACGTTTGGGTGTTGGAACGGGACGAGCCCATGCGGGGTTTGCTTTCAGTGTAAGGCCGTCGGTTGCAGCGGGTTTAGATTGGAGTCGCGCTGGACTACACTGAAACAGGGTCACCCATCTGGAATTGGAAAGAGGGTGGAGTTTGCTTCATCTGCAGTAATTCACCTTCTTGTCCCACGCAGGAGAAGTAAGTGGTCTGGAACGTCCTCTTTATCCCGGGACAGTGGAAGGAGGAAGTGTTCCGTTTTTATGGCTACTGAAATCTGTAAAATCCAGGCATCCAAGCTTATCTAAAGTTGGTATTGCAAGGGAAAGCAAGTGATCTGTTTGAGGAGAGCACCTCCCTCTTCCATGCAACAGGACTTTACAGTGCAGAACAGTGTCAGGCTTGTGGTCTAGATCAGCGTGTTTGTAATCAGTGCTGCTCCCTGGTTCCTTAACTGTAAGAGTAATTGGGGATGGTGGATAGGAAAAAAGGTTCCACCCTGATTTTACAAGACATAGGCTAGAATATGTACTCTGTCTTGTTTTCTGTTTCTTTAACAGAACACAAGGCATCGCTTACATATTGTGTCTCTTTGAATGGTTTGATTTCAACTTGCTTTACTGTTAAGATATGCTCTACCTGCTTTACACAGCAGTTCTGAAATATTTCTGTGCCAACTGGGAAGCAGATGTTTAATTCTTAGGGTCAAGGACAGCCCTTTAGTAGATTGCATTCCTTTTGCATAGGATTCCTCTTCAGAAGCTGTTATGCATATAGCTGGGTGGGAGGCTAGGAGTCGTGGTGACAGTAGTTGGATGCTGATACTGCATATCCCAGGATGGAATTCTAAAGAACCAGGGGATTGGTTCCTAAGCAGCTACCATGTCTTGCTGTCTTTCTGATTAAACTTGCCCTCAGTAGAACTGATCTGGAGATGTGACTCAGAGACTGGCTTCTCAACTTCAAACTGTTTCAACTTCTGGTACAACTCTCTTTGAACATGGAATCGAAGCTGCATCTTGTTTTTCTTAAAGAGTATTTTTAGCAGCAACATGTTGGGAGGTTCTTCTCATTTGGGCTAAGATGAAACATCACATTTTGTCTGGAAATTTTAAATTAACTGTTAACTGCTCCTCAACTAGAAAGCATTCTTACTAGGAATGGCCTGCATGCTTGCTATCTGTTATGCACATGTTAAAATTGCACAGTATCCAAATGAGTTGTGTGCAAGAGAAAATACTTTAAGATGGGAAAGTCTGTTGTTTCTCTGTGTCTAATTCCAGAGGAATGGTTTGCCTAGTAAGTCAGCACTGTATAATTCACTGACATAAGAGAATTTCTGCCATCAAGTGCTTTCAGCATCTTAATTAACTGAAAATGCAAAGACTGATGTCTTAATCTGCTATACATCTAGGTGATGTAAAGCTCAGTGATTTCAGAGGAAGCTCAAATCAAAGTGTTAGCTGTTGCATCCTCAGTGTTCTTGTGTTGATTTGCTTGTGCATAGAATCAGAAACTTCCCCTAATGCTTAGATGGTTTAACTCTGTATTTTCTGCTGTACTGTTCAGGTTTTCAGCATTCTTGCAGGTGGTTTGACTTGACATGAACTAGATTGACTTTGTTTAGACAGGCTTCTTTGTTCAGGTCAGCAAGGCAGTGTATAATGAGTTTTCTGTGTACCAGAACAAGTAGTATCACACTATTTTTGCTGTAAAACCATGAGATAACCCAGTCTAAAATTCCTGTTGGCAGGGCATGTAATCTGACACTCCTCGGTTGATAAAATGTGTCTGTATGATAAGCTGAGAGTTGTAACTCTTGGTATGTATATGTTAGGGGGTTAATATTTTATTACAAAATGTTTTCTGACAACTGTACTTCAGGATTCATACATGGTTGTTTCAATCAGTTAGCATTTGAAACAGAATTTAAAATATAATCTAGAGTATATGCATGATATAACTGAAAAATACCCTTTGCCTTGTCAGCAAAGCAGTTGGCAGTACAGGCAATTATGAGTTTAAAACTCCAGACCATGAAAATGTATTTAATGATAGTATGTATACCAAAGTGGCATGTATAAAAGACTTCGTTTTAAAGGAGGTAATATCTGGAAAAGGAATCACCATCTTTAATATTGAAAGTGTTAAGAGGGATTTGTTTTGCTGTAAATATGAACTCCTGCATATTGGAATAATGCCTGTGCAGCATGCGTAATAGAGTTCTGGTTTTAATTCCTAATTTCAGTATTTTCTATCTTGAAACATACAGGATCATGGTTTTGCACAGTTTGAGTAACAGTACTGAGGTGATATTAATGTGGCTGTTTAAAATCAAACTAATTATATGTGCCTGAAAGAGCCACATTAGTGTGATTCTAGCTCCCTGGTGCTTTTTTGGAGTCCTGGAGACAGCCTAGTGAATAGGGCTGAAAATTCATTCTGTATTTGATTAAATGGAACAGACTCCTTGCTTCTTACCCCAGCAGGGGCTAGGAGATCTCTTGATCCCCGAAGCGGCTCATAGACCCTGGGAATTCCATTAGCAAGCACCTGAGGAATTTCTGCCCTGCAGTGCCTTTTTTTAGTAGTAAGGGGGATGGGGTGGGGGGAAATAGAACCAGAAGTATATCATTCCTGATGATAGGTGGGGGAGGCTCCACTAGAAGAATCCATATGTTGGCAGATCTAAAATCAAGGCATGACTTAATAGCTTATCTGGTAAGAGAAAAAGCCCAGCCCCAAAGAATACTAATAGGCAGACACTAGCATTTAAGGGAGGATTGTGCTGTACTTGGAGCACTAAAATTAGCTCACTCACCTTTATTATTGAAACCATCTGATTCCCTGTCTTTTGACTGGAAGAGGCACACTGGTGGAAAACCAACAATAAGCATTTATACTTGGTGAGTTTCTAGAAAATGGAATATAATAGGTGATGGAATATGTTTTGTATTTTGTCAGTTTATATCTTTTTGTTTCTCTTCTGTAGTGTTAAATAACTTTTTGTGGTCAGCTGGTAGCTCAGTGCAAGGATGTGCTTTGGAAAGCCTTTGAACTACTGTCCTTTTTAAGAACAGGTTCTGTCAGTAAAAACTACAGGTTATAGATGTGTTTTCCCTATGGGAGAAGTATATCTGGCTGGTGATTTACAGAAATTTTAAATTATTAATCTTGGTAAAGTTTGTACTCAGAATTATTGCAACTTTATTGCAATAGCAACAATAATGCTTAAAATTGATTTAAAATGTGAGCTTATGAATTGCGCGATGCTTGTCAGAAGTACTTGACCATTATCTTTTTGTGCTGAATGATTTTGAGTTTATTTCAGCAGTTTGCTCCTTTTTAGCATCCAGTACTTCAGATCTGGGTCTAGGTGCTTCATTTGGAAAAAAAAATAAACACCTTGTCTGACTATAAGCACTGAGATTTGCAGATAATTAGCCCTTTAGTCTTCTGTTTAGTCAGTTGATTTTTAAGATAATGCTTCTTCTCCTTTCCATCTTCGCACATATGCACACACACACAGTTTGATTTTGACAATCCTTTTGACATAAGATTTGGAAAGCTTATTTCTTTTGACAGCTTTAGATTCTTTGTTAAAGTAAAAACATTTGCAATTGACAAACTGAAAAATTTACATATGTAAATTAAATGATCTATATTTGCATTAATTGTGGTGGCTTTTTTGTTACAATATATTGGAGTAATGTAGTTTCTGCCAAAATGCAAATTTGGAATCCAGTTTTAACAGTTTCATTGTAACAGATTCATTTTCAGAGTTGCCACCAATTTATCATTTGAAAATATTAACATGGGATATACTCGTAAGAGGCCCATCAAGTATTGTACTTCAAAATAATGTGTAGGAATTATATAAGTCAGCCTCCCTGATGGAGTTTAATATGTAAAAATACTTCTGAAATAGAATTGGAAATTGTCATGGTTAAGGCTGTGATTTTTTTAAAAAGCTAATCAAGATATCAGCAGAGTCACAACAAGATGAAAACGTTACACAGCAGTTATAGTGAATCAGTGTTGCATTTATGGTTACAGTACTTTGACCTTTGTCCTTAAAGTTGATGTATTGTGCAGGGGTTCAGATATTGAAACTCTGCAGTTACCGTAGTAAGGAAGATTTGATTTCTCATAGTAAATTTCTTTAGAATAACTTGCATAGGAATTCTACCAGTATTGATCTTTCTCCTGTATCCCTGTGTGGTAGAGGTTGATTTGATTCATTTGCAAGTATGGTTTGCAGTGATGTAGATGGTCTGTTAGGTCTGAAAAGCATTAGATGCTGTGTACTCCCTCTGCTGGCCAGCTTCTATGGCAGAGCAGTGAAAGAATACAATACCTGTTGAGGTGCTTAAGGCAGTGGTCCCTATGTCAAGTTCCAGCAGCCTGTCTGTTTTAAGAGCCACAAAAGCCCAGTGGTTGGGTACAGGAGGCAGTAATTAGGGATCTAAACTATTGTCTGTTACACATTAGAGTTCAGGTGCCCCCTCAGTTCTGACTTGTTCTTTTGAAGCAGAATATGCCTAAATGTGTTTTGCAGTCGTATGTTTTGTCATTTACGAGTTCAAATATTTGCTTCTAAATGTATCTATCTAATGGCGTGACCTTAATTCATGAAGTGTGCTTTTTAACCAAGGGACATAAATTTCCAAAAGTTGCTTTAGAGTACCTTAGGTGGACAGTTGCAGGTCAGATGCATGTTCTCCTCTGTACATAGCCCTCATATATGTGCTAATTAATGTTTGGTGAGTCAGTGTACTCAACATTTCAGCTAGTATATCATAAGTAGCAAATGCTCTGACCACTTTCATACTGGGGATCTTCTTTTTACCATCATCTGTAGGTCTTTACATATCCCAAGCAACTGGACATTCAGTTGTCAGGAGGTACTTCCCATGTTTTTGGAGTCTGTGACAGATCTCAACTTGCTAGCGGTAACAAGAATTTCTGTATATTTTGGACCCTTAATTAAACTATTAAAGCCATAAGTTTGGCTTTAATGTTAGGTGTAGTAATTCAGGGGTGTAAAAATGCTGGTGATAGGCACAAACATCAATGTTTTTACATGAAAACCATTTACAGAGTTAAAAACAACTCTTTAACTTACATAAGCTTTACAGAAATCTGTATGGTCTATTGTTTGTAGTAGATTTGTAGTAACAAATATTTTTTATCTAATATACAAACACAGAATACTGTAAATCAGTGTGGTGGTTTATCCACAAACTTTGACGCTTGTAATTTCTTTACTTGAGACAAATATTTGAGCTCTGGGTGCTATACTGACTTGTCAAGCAAAGTTTTGGACATACGACTCCCTCTTCCAGATAAGCAAATGGCAAACATATACAAGCTGCTCGATCTATTAAGAAGAGTATCCATCCTTTGAATTCTCCAACTGACCATCTTGTTAATTGGGAGTGGGAGTTCACTGCCAGGTAGCCACCATGTGTTGAAAGCTCTTGCTTTTAAATGAGAATAAAAGTTACTGTCTTACGTTTATACTTGCATTAGTTTAGCTGAAAATCTTGTTAAGGTTGTGTAGCCACAGAACCTGTTGGTGTTGCATATTGCAGCACTGGTGTAGTGTTATCTACTGGTTGTAGTTCCCTTGATGAATCAAGGTATTTCATTCTGTCCTATCCTGTGCTTCTCTTTCCACTTTCTGTAGCAAACAGTTCTGAGAGTCAAGTAGCCCAAGACAGCAACGGACACAACCAAGCATTTCCTTCAAGCCAGCAGGAAATCATTCTGAGGGCTTATGAGGACTGACTAAGACTAATGCTTGCAAGTCATTAAGTGAAACTGGCAGACTGCAATTGGAAATGCTTTTAAGAACACAATAACATGTTTTCTTTAGCAATTTGTGTCAAACAGCTCGTCCTGTACTCAAAAACAAAAACAAGTGGAAAGGGGTGAAAGCTGTCTCATGGGCTTCCTAAGGAGACTTCATCATGTATAACTTCAGCATCAAACTGCTTGCTAGCTGTGCAAATACTATACCCTTTGACAGTTCTGGAACTGTAGTGTATTGCATTTGTGGCAGTGAAATCTTGCCATAAGCACATTTGCCTTCTCAGTTTGGAGGCACAAAGTGAGCCAGAAACTGGGGGGCATGATGGGGAAGGAATACCAAATGGTGGTAGAGGAAGTAAGAAAGCAGGTGAGAGAAGCTATGGCTACTTAGAATGGGTTACTTGATACCCTCACCAACCAAGGGATTCACTTACATGAATAGACTTTGTGGGACAAGGAGCAGTGACCTGTTTGCTGTGACTCAGGGGATACCAGGAATTGGACCAGGGAATTTGAAAATCAGGAGGAGTCAGGGAACAGGGGCAGTCATAGAAGCTGGTGTACATAATGGTCAAGAGGCTGAGAAAGTAGTCCCCCTGTGACTCTGCAGGATATGAGGGAACCCTAACTGTAAATCTGTGGCCTTTGACTTCTTGGGCAACAACTGTACCTTTTTTAGTTTATATGTGGTAAAAGGCATTTGTCACCAGATGGAAAGGTGTGATATCCATCCAGCCTACATGCATGTTGTGTATCTGTAAAGAAGCAAAAAAATGCATTCTTGTTTTCATATATTGCTGTGCCACTGCCTTTCATCTTGTGTATCTGTAAAGGGCTGTCAAGTCACAGCCAACTTATAGTGACCCCAGCAAGGGTCTTTCAAGGCAAGTGAGAAGCAGAGGTGGTTTGCCATTTCCTTCCTCTACAGAGTATTCCTTGGTGGTCTCCCTTCCAAGTACCAACTCTGCTTAGCTTCTGTGATGAGATACCATGTTATCTTCCCTCCTGCATGCATGTTGGGTGTAGGGAAAGATAATGATTGCAAGACAGGTGAAGTAAAAGATGTAGAAGGGAAAATAGATAATGGAGGCCATGCATCATCATGACATAAGGGAAACTGTCTCCTAGACAGCTGACTGGGAACTGTGGATAGGTTTGAGTGCACTGGAATGTACCATCTGACACACTAGACCAAGTTGTCTGGTGCTTTGAAAATGTGCTACTTTAGAATCCAGTTTTGTAATTTAAGGTTGGTCTTATTATTGTTCACTCCATGCTGCAGATCTGAAGTGAAGATGCCTTCCATAATAGCTCAAGCCTGGATACTTTCTTATTTAGATACTTTTACTCCACTTTTCCCCCCAGTGAAGACTCATAGCCTTCTACAACATTGTTCACCTTATTCTAACCACCACCATATGTGGTAGGTTAGGCTGAGTGATTGATGAGCCCTGGGTCACCCAGCAAGATGCCACAGCACAGTGGGGATTTGCACATAGGTCTTCCAGATCCTAGTCTGATGCTTTAACCACTACACCATATGGGTCTTTTTATTCAAGCAAGCTTTTTATTTACAGAGATGGAGCGGAGCAGCATGTGGCCCTTGAGGTGCTATATCATTTAAATGTGTGTTTTGAGTATTAATGGTTTAAGAATGCAGGACTAGCATCCCCATAAATATATGAAGTTTTTAAAAAATCAGTTTCACAGATTGCAAAAACTCAAAGGTGACACAGGATGTGGCTGTCTCTAGTGGCTTGGCATTATACCCTGTGCACGTTGACATAATTTGCACCACAACTGACAGTGTTGATGGAATAAATGTAGGTAATAATATCTTAGTACTCAATTATCAAAGGGATAATAATAGTTAATTGTTACAAATGTGATGTTCTGGGTGCTATTTGGGGATGCATTTTTAGCAACGCCCCCATGAAATATTGCTGCAAGGCTATTTTACCTGGAGTGCCATCTTGGTTTGGTTTGCCTTTTCTTGAACATGATCTTGTAAGTAGAAAGAATGACAGAATGATCCAAGGGTACACTTAAATTTAATATATATGAACGCTTGTTTGAAAATCTGTGTGAGGTGTAAAATCACATGAAAAGTTAAAGCGTAACAGTTGATCCTTTCTTGCACTGTACTAAAGCAGCTTTGATGGAAATGAATTATTATATGTACATTGCGATTCTGTGCAGTTCGTAACACCAAGTTTGCTTTGTGAAACGAAGTTTGAGTCCAGTGACACCTTTAAGACCAACAAAGTCTTATTCAAAGTATAAGCTTTCTGTGCAAGCACACTTCCTCACACAATTTTCTTTGTATTCTCATTCATGAGGACTGCTGTTTCCCTGTGGCCATGAATTTAATGGGTTCTAATCACTTGTGATGTAAGACAGTAGTAGATTGGGTTGCTATAAATTTTTGACTGCAGGTGTAGGTTTAATAGATATAAATGTTCCTTTAGGGATCATGAATTGCATAGATCCCTGCAAGTTACAACAAAATGTAAGACTCAATAAGCTGGTTTAATATATCTTTGGCCTGTGTTTTTATGGAATTGCCATAGTTGCTGGGTAATGTCAGTAGAAGTAGAGTTGCTAATTAAGTAGTCCTTGTCTAATTCCTTTGTAGCACAGTTCAGGGCCAAGTGACACCCTTTTGTATGCTGGGTTCTCTGGACCCAACTCACCCTGCAACTGTAGAGCAGCTGCTGAGACAGACATGTTAAGGTCTGTGGAGGCCCAGTTTGGCTTGGGACCACAGTATTGGGGGGGGGGGATCTGCCATCTTTCATTCCCCATTTTTATGAGCTAAAAGTGCTTTGGAAAGGGGAGTTATTTGCGCTGTTTTGGAGATGCACATAACCCAGGCTTGACTTGTTACAAAACATAATATGTAGTTTGGCCTTCCAATGCATTTGGCAAGTATTTAGTATATACAAATTGCTGGGATCTCGATTAACTGTAAAGTACTGTAGTTTCATAGCAGGAGAGAGTTGGTTTTATTGCTGCTTTTGAGCTGAGCTTATGGAATTGTCCAAACATCCTGAGCCTGTAAGCTAGAGATCCTGAATATTTTTGAGCTTGTGAGCATCTTCTGAATTCTTACACAGGGTGGTGGGTACAACAACTAAATGGGTGCCACTAGAGGATGCTGTTAAAAATGAACATAGTGTTTAAAGATCCTTGAGCTGTGGGAACAGCTGCTACCTAAGCAGATTTTTTAAAAATCTTCAATGACCAGTCCCCACCTGGGACCATCTACCATCTAAACCCTTGGTGTGTGCCAGTAAAGGTGTTGGGCACCATGGTGTCCACTGGCGCCATGTAGGCAACCCTTGCTCTAAGCAGTCATACTGTAGCAGAACAGCCTTTCCTGGCAACTAACCCCCCCCCCCAATATGTAATGGTTGGTAAAGTCTGTTTCAGTGTACATGAAGAAGTGTGCATGTATGCAAAAGCTTATATCCAGAATTAAACTTTGTTGGTTTTAAAGGTGCCACTGGCCTCAGACTTTGTTCTGCTGCACGTGGTCCATGGCAGGGGCAGTGTTTTGCTGTGCAGCATGTTTCCCCAGGTATTGGTGTGTGTGTTTGTGTGTGTGTGAGAGAGAGAACAATGGAGGAGAGTGCAGCACAAGCAGAATCAAGGCTTAGGTGTAAGTGTAGTGCATAGTTTTAAGAGAATATGGGGTTAATACCCCCATAATACCCCCATTCCTTTTATGTGATGTTGAAAATGGTGATATTGCTAATAGGTTAGTATTTGTTATATTCATATTTTGTAAGTGTGGTGTAGTGGTTAAAGTGTCAGATTAGGATTTGGGAGACTTGGGTTTGAATCCCCACTGAGCTGTGGAAGCTTGCTGGGTGACCTTGGGCCAATCCTGTGTTGTCAGCCTAAACTACTGTAGAAGGTGATTGTGAAGACAAAATAGAGGAGAGAATGACGTAAGCTGCTTTGGGTCCCCATTGGGGAAGAAGGTGGGATATGAATGAAATAGATACATAGTTAGACACAAAGATTTCTCGCTGTTTATTGCCCTGGTTAGCACCAAAATCACTTGTCAAGATAAGTTATCCATTCAGCAAACTAATGTAATTCCCTGGATATTGCAGCCTGCTCTGAAACTTCAAGATGGGTAGCCCTGTTAGTCTGTCTGTAGCAGGAGAAAGAGTCCAGTAGCACCTTAAAGTCCAGTAGCACCTTAAAGACCCAACAAAAGATATGGCAGGATATAAGCTCTTGTGAGTTATTGCTGACTTCAGATACTTGAAACTTGTTTTTGTTAAATTTTCATAACTGTGTTCTGTCAAAGCATAGCATAGATGCCGAGATAATTGCTGTCAAATGGCATTCCCTCAGTTTGCTCAGATATATCTGCTTTGCTTTGTGGTTCAACACAGAGCATAGCAATTTTAGTATCCTCCTACCTCACATCTTTACTAAGCTAGGCATATGGACTGTCATGATTTTTGGTTGCCATGGTTTCACTTCAACTCCCAGCTTTTCTAAATGTTTGCTTTCTCCTCTTACTCTGAAGAACCTGTAAGAACAACCTAATGAAAGAAGGGACTTATTTGTTTTGCAGTAGCATACCAGAAGAGGGGTTCCCACAGGAAAAAACCCAGGAAAATTAATATGCATCAGCCTTGCGTGGAGGCTGTACACCTGACAGGGCCTGTGGGCAATCCTTGATTTTGTAAACTTGCACCTACCACATGTATCAGTTGACCACATATATGCTGGGTTTTAAAACAAAGCTATTGTCTTGTACTCTGCATAACAATTGAATAATCTGAACAGTTGAAAATTCAGCTTTTCCCTTCTCCACGTATAGTTGGCAGATGGATTAATTAACTGACCTATTAAGGTCAAGAATAAAAAATGTTGTAAAAAAATTACCAAAGTTGAAGTATGTTTTAAATGAAAGGATTGAGCTGCTTCCAGATACACACAATCCCCCCCATCTTTAGGCACTACACTATTAGCATGTAGTTGTATGGTATGGAGTTAGACAACGTATTGTTCCCTGAGTATGTACAACTTTTGACTCACAGATTCTTACAGTCTAAAGCTTTTCAAAACTTTGTTACTACCACGATACATTTGGAAATGTAGTAAGGTGTTCAGATGATAAGAAATGAATACATATTTTACTAAGTATATTGATGTTTTATTAAGATATGCAAGTTGGAGGAACTCCCAAATGCCTTGAATGTTGGTATTGATATCCAGGTATCTGCCAGATTCATGAATTGATAAGTAAAATTTAGTTGCATGAGATTAAAATAAGCAAAATAGTTGGGATTAACTGGCTCATCACGTACTTCCAAGAACTACCTCAGTATTTAACCTAATTAGAGAAGAAAATCAAGAAATCTTGGGATTGGTTGTATATTTGTTAAGTGCCACACTGTTATGGCTTCTAATTTATGGAGAAACCAGTCAAACTTGTGCATATCGTGTCTCATATATATACAAGCAAAGCTGAGAACATTATCATGTACTCTTTTATGCCCACTTCTTGCCCACTGTTTTGTTTTAGCAAGGTAGGAGAAAATCTGCAAGAAGACAGGAGTATCACTCACTTTGGCAAGGGTATCACTGACTTGGGATTACTGCATTTGTCTGTACTTTGTGTCCCATGGGATAGCCAGTGCTCCAAAAGTGATGTTACTCCAAGCCCTACACACACCCCTTTCCCCTAGGGTGGAGAAATGGGTCCTTAAAGCAGCATTTCAAATGCATTTAGAAGGATGCCTTGGGAGTCTTTTGTTCAGTTGTCCTATTGCATATGTGTTGTTACGCAGAATGGAAGGAATGGGTGGGACATGGTAACTACTTGTAGTCCTCCCAATTATGTGTTAAGCTCCACTCATATTACAAGCAGCACAGCAGTGTCACATCAGGTCAAGGGTCTTGTTTGAAAAAGTGGTTGGGTTTGCACATGATGCAGTGTTGTCTGGTTGCACAAGTAAGACGAAGAAGAGATTGGATTTATACCCCACCCTTCGCTTGGAGTCTCAGAGCAGTTTATAATCTCCTCCCGTTCTTCTCCTCACAACAGACACCCTGTGCGGTAGGTGGGGCTGAGAGAGCTTTCAGAGAGCTGCTCAAGAGAGCAGCTTTGCGAGAACTGTGGCTGACCCAAGGTCACCCAGCAGAGCTGTATGTAGAGGAGTGGGGAACCAAATTCGGTTCTCCCAGATTAGAGTCTGCGCACTTAACCACTACCGCAAACTGGCTCATGTGTTACAATACTTTGCTGTTTCACTTAGCATCCTGGATTAATGGTCCCAAAGATAAAAAATTCAAGAAGTCTTACTTGAACATTTCAGTTCCTCAGACTGGAAGAGCCCTTGGCCACACTTCACAGTATACTGCTGTTGGATATCTGGACATACATGACAAAGAACTGAAGATTAGTTTTGTATTGTCTCTTTAAGAATCATCGTACTTGGAGGGGGGGATTTTTGCATTTGTGTGTCTGCCTGTCCGTGCCTGGAAGTCGTGGCGACCTCTGGTGACTCCTACTGGGGCATGGAGCACATTCAGAGAAGTGGCTTGATAGCCTGTTTCTGGTCTCCTGGCCCTGGAATCCTCTGGAGGTGTCCCATCCAAATACTTGACAGGGTCAGCCCTGCTTAGCTTCCGAGATCTGATAAGATTGGGCTTGCCTGGACTATCCAGGTCAGGGCAAGTATCATTGTACTTGAGGATGCTGATCAATAATTGAAAGGGAGTCAGCGGAGTTTCCCTTCAGCAACATTTCCTAAGAACAAACACTGAATGTTTACTGTTTAAAGGCCTAAAAAAATGTCAGGCCCTGTCCTCAAGCCAGGAAGCCTAGTCAACAAAAAACCTCACCTGTTGCCTTGAATTAAGGAACATGTTGCAGATCCTGAAGGCTTGCTGTAACTGTCACTCTGTTGTACATTTGTTGCTGATTCAAGATAGTAAAAAGCCAGTGTTGGATACAGCCAGTCTTCATAGGTTAAACCTTTTGACCAGTTTAAAAGTTCACAGTATGATGGTAAAGCAGGAAGTCTTATTCTAAATAGGGAACTATTGTTAGCACAAGTTCTTCTTTGGTACAAAACTCTTGTGGTAAGTATACATTAGTATTAGGGAGAAGATGTAGCAGAGTGGTTTCCAAATGATGGTAAGGGGGATAATTTGTGGATAATATCCCACAGTAAATGAAACTTTCCCATTCTGTTATATTTAGCCACCTAATCCCTCCCACATTCAGGAAATAGACTTCGAAGCAGATTTTTCTGGTTTGGAGTTGTGTCCAAACAAAGGGAAAACATCAGTGCTGCCTCATATAACCTCCCACATTTATTAAATGAAAATAGATGCACTTGTTATTCACATTAAATAATTACAGGACTTTTTTGTAGAAAAAGCCCAGCAGGAACTCATTAACATAATAGGCCACATCCCTGACAGCACAGCTTATTAGCATATTAGGCCACACTCCATGTTACCAGAAGTGTGGTCATCCAGCCACACCCACCTTTTGCTTCTTATTCTGTTTACCTTGTTTGTTGTCAAAACCCAGGGCTTTTTTTGTAGCAGGAACTCCTTTGCATGTTAGGCCACACACACCCTAATGTGGCCAGTCCTAATAAGTTTCTGCTGTTGGGTGTGGCCTGTTATGCTAATGAGTTCCTGCTGGGTGTGGCCAACTTGGGAGCCAGCCGGAACTCCGTTCCTGTGTGTTCCTACCAAAAAATAGCCCTGAATAATTATATCTCCTCACATTGAGTTAGCTGGTAAATAATGTGAAGCAGTTACTTCAATAGAATCATGAGGCTGGAACAAACCACTAAAAGACTGGAAGTCCTAACAGTGTGCTCTCCCCTTCAAAGAGGTTTATTTTCCAGTATCCCACCATATAGTGTAGATGAGAACCTGTGGTATCTATGCAATAAATATATATGGCAGGTATGCAGTGGCTTAAATAAAGTATTCTAGGATCACTCTGTGTACCAATGTATCCAATAAGCAAAATGAAATTAACTGGTTTAGGAGATCAGCTGCAATTTTTATTTTAGCCTACTGTGGGTTCTAGGAGGAGTTGGATTACTGGGTCTGCAGAATACTACTTTGCTCCCAGTAGTTTGTGACTGAGCATGATAAGAGGCCATAGGTTCAAATCCATGCTTGGCTGAGCTCGCTTAGTGACTTGGATACTGGGTAAATGACTCACAGGGTGGTAGTGAAGATAAAATGTGGATGTCCTACCAAACTGTGTCCTGAGTTTTTAGACAAAGTATAAAATACAGATGTGGGTTGTATGTGATATAGTTTACAGATCCCTTGAGTCTTTGACTTTTTCATGTTCTTTGAGGGCTCCAGGTTTATTTTACGCTCTAAATAATTAGACCAGGGGTGTCGAACTCATTTGAGGGCTGGATTTGACATAAATTGGACCTTTGTTAGGCCGGGCCATGTTTCTCATAAAATGTAATGCCAGGTAGCAGAGATATAAACTTTATAAATGACAAACACAATTAAAGATATTAAAGCTGCTATTCCATTGCAGCTCCACAATAGTAGGGTGTATGTGTTAAAATGAATATTTCTCTGCAAAACGAGTCCCTTGAGTTTGCAAAACTCTATATTTTAACCCTGGCTGGTCCAAACCCCTCCCCAAGTATAAACTAGAAATATAAATGGTCTGAGCCTAGGATCCAGGGGATGAATGTGAAATGGCTGAGCATTGCAAGCTTCCCTCACCCCCAAGGCCTGTTCAGAGTGGCAGTGGCTTTCCAGGGTCTCAGGGTTTTTTACAGGGTAGTTTGAGATAATAATTTTGGGTGCCCTCTTCAGCACTTGTTCTGCTTCTGCTATCATTCCATTGGAACTCTGTATCAGGAGGGTGTGTGTGTTAGAACTAACATTTCTCTGCAAAACTGGAGTCTCTCGTGTTTGTAGGACTCTGTATCCCTGGCTGGTCCCAAACCTCCCCCACCCCACCCTGCCGCCGCTATTAAAACATGCCTGTCAAAATTAGAAAGGTGGAGGGAATAGTGTGATTTTGCAAAGAAAGTTTTAAAATAAAAAAGAAGCACAAGGATCACAGCAGGACCCTCCCAGTTCCTACCTGTGAGGAGGACTACAGAGGCCGGGAGTGGTGGCTGGGAAATTTGGCAGCTTTGCCCTCTGTTTCCTGCTCTCAGAGACGGCCCCACCCTCTGCTTCCTGCTCTCGAGGCAGCCCTGCCCTCTGCTCTTTATACTCCAAGGCAGCTCAAGCTCAGGACAGTGAGGATGGGCAGGGGAGGGGAGAGAGAAGAGAGCCCACGCTTGGGCCAAATTAAAGGCCTGGGAGGGCTGGTTCCAGCCTGTGGGCTGTAGGTTTGACATCCTTGAATTAGACCATCATTGCAATACATATTTCTGCAACTAATACCACTACTGTATAGTTATACCTAGATATTTTAAATTAAGTATATGAAATATTTGGATTTCCTGTCTTTTCAGGAGACTTTATTGGGCATTGGTTTAAAGAACTATCAGTACTCAGGATTTAGATTGCCCTTATAATATTTCCAGAGAACCGCATCACATTGGATTTTGATGAAGAAATGATCTGGAGTAAAGGGCATGTAACACATTCCTGTACATAGTATTGACAAAGTCATGCACAGCCTTTTGGTGGTCTGTGGAATTTTTTATTTGCTGTTTAGTATTTCTGTTGAAATTATCCAACTATGAATGATAAATATGGGTTTTTAAATATGTCAGTCATCTTACAGACCATCGGCTAATCTATCAAAATTTTAGATATAAAATCCTGCTCCTAGCACACTATGGTTAAAGTACCCTTTTTGTTAAAATTTCGATAAATGAACTTTTTTAATCTTCTCTGCCATGTGTTTGATGGAGTATTAACTAGAGGAAATCTGTCCTCTAAACCAGCCTGATTGACACTTAAACTTTTCCCCAGAGAATTCAGGCTGTTCCCAGGTTTAAACCATACTGTATTTATTTGGATGAAAACGTGGGAATCTCTCATTGAATAAGTAGGATATAGCCTAACGCTGTTAAATATAGTACAGGTACCCTGACTTGAAGCAAATGATTTTGTTCTATTTAATGCAGATATACATCATGAACAGTAGGAGGAGGAAACAGGTGATAGCCATGTGGACTACTTATGTTCTGATATATTATACAGTTTTATCCTGTAGGTTTGTTTTTAGTATAGTATTTTTGAACGTTAAATTCATATTGTGTATACATATTTTATATTGTTACGGCCAGTGGCCATATACAATACAATAAACTATCTATCTACTTATGTTCTGTCTAGCAATTTTAACTGTTTTTAAATTGCTTTAACAGCTTTTTCATTTATATACTTTGGAAAGCTTACAACAAATAAGCAAAATATAAGTTCTTCACCTTGAAACTCTTAAGTATGAGCTGTTTAAAACAGTTTGATTTTGAAAGTGTTATCTAAAATGGCTTGCTGTATGTTGTATAACTTGTTTCTACGTGTGAAGAGCGTAAACTCTAGCTGCTCATATGTGTGCATATGGCTTTCCTCCTTCTTTTGAAATGGTACTGGGGATTTATTTCTCCCTTCCTCTCTTTCAGTCACAAAGATGTATGGAGAGTCCTAGTACAGAGTTGAAGGTGATACTCTTTAACTAGCAGTCCTTCTGACCTGTCTTTCATAAATAGTTCTGCTTCTCCCTTTTCAGATCACTTGTGCAAGTTCATCATCCACACAAATGTATATTGGACTCCTTTTAATCCAGTAAATTCAGAAACAGAAGTTGTCGTTGCTGTCTTGAATGGAACAGTTGGACTTTTTTTTTCCTTTTTGCAGTATGTTGTGACTAAATCAAAACATTCTTTGAGCTCAGTCCCTTTTTTTTCTCTGAGTGTAATTAGGAACGCAGTGATTCTTATTGCAGCTGGCAGCCTCTCACTATTGCCTCTTTCTGTATGTGACCCCCGCAGTCTCGATGACCTTTCCTGGGGTTAGTCATGGGCCTTTTTCATTGTGATGGGCTAGAAGTGGTTCATGTGGAGTTGATTATTTCCTTGCTTGTCTGGCCTTTTTGGTGCCATAACTTCAAGTCATTTCCATTTTCTTCCTCTGTTTTTGCCTGACCACAGTGAAAGGAAATGCTTTTGCTGGCGACGGGATCAGTTTGCATGCTTGGCTGAGTTGATTGAGCCTGTGAAGGCGGTGGGGGTGCAGAGTAGGTGCTACATTTCCCTGGTTATTGCTTGATAATGATTTGATTTTTGAGTTATCTAAATATCTGCCTGCATTTGTTTCCTTCACTTTCTACTGTCCCTTGGCACTGGTACTTAATCCTCAGTGGCTTTGTTTTTGGGAAGGTGGGCTGTGTATGAGAGAGAATGCATTGGCCAATTGTATATGACTGCTCTGAGAGATTTAACAATACTCCAAAGGGAAACCCCCCCAAAAGAAATCAGCCCTGGGTTTAGCAGTTAAATCTGATGGGCAGCATGTTGGACCACTTGCTGCAGACAAAAAAAGCCTAGGGAATCGCATATGCCAGCTGTTAACACCCATTTTTTCAGGCCCTAGGAGTACAGCATGAAGACTGCATTCAGCAGCTTTGATCATGAAGAAGCCAACAGCTAAAAGAATGTCTGGCTGCTTTCTATTAGAATCATGTGAGCTTTGCTACTTTTGCTTTATAGGTTACTCAGTGTGAAATTTAACAGTCCATCTTGACTTGCGAAATCAATACTGCAGTGTACTTGTTCTTAAATTGCTGAAGGATGTGATGGAGTCAAGATTTGTTTTCAGCTGTACAAAGATGACAACAGAAGAAACTGACTTCTTGTGCAACACTGAGTACAGGAAAACTTCTGCAGCAAGGTCATATGAAATGGAAGTGGACTGGAATCAGCACTGTTAATAATGTGTAACATTCCTGTTCACATTAAACTTTGCACTCGTTCATTTTCAAAGACCTTGTCTTGCAGTGACAGTTATCTGTCACTTGCTAGCTTAATATAACCAAATGATGTTTCCATATGGTAAGCAGGCCGGTGCAGAATGCAGCGGCGAAGCTGATATTGTGTCTTCCTTTACAGGAACACATCCAGCCCACCCTAAAAGCACTGCCTATAGCATACCAGATTTGGTTCAAGGTGCTGGTTCTTACCTTTAAAGCCCTTTTCCCTGGTTCTACCGGGCCCAAAAGAGGCCAGGTTGGCCACAACAAGGGCCAGGGCCTTTTCTGTGATGGCCCCTCACTGGTGAAATGAGCTCCCGAATTAATACATCAGGGCCCCACGGAACCTTTTGCAGTTCTGCAGGGCCTGTAAAATGGAGCTCTAACACCAGGTGCCACCTTAACACCATGGCCCTGGCCCTAACATCAACATCACCACCAATTGGACAGCTAACAGCTTGGCAGGAGCCCGGACTAGGATGTAGACGGCCATTCAGATGTTGATGGAACGTCGCCATCTCTTATTATAGAGTGTACTGAGTAGTTATGGTTTTATATTGTAATCTTAATTTATTTTGGTTTTACCATATTATGGAGTTTTAATGTATTTTTCACGTGCTTGTTTGTTAGCTGCCCTGAGCCCCCCATGGCGGGGAGGGCGTGGTACAAATTTAATAAATAATAATATAAAGGAAGTGTCCTCTCCCAATCTTTGTTTTAGAGTTGGGTTAAGGAAAAGAATTTTGTTTGTGAAGTGGAATGATTTCTTAATTTTCAAAACACTAGTTGATACTCTAAATGAATGTTTTAGGCTCCTTGGTAATAAAGTCTAAAGAATACCTGAATGTACAAATAGCTAGATATGTAGAAGGTACAGTGCAGTATTAAGCTCATACAGTGACAGAGCATAATAAGGACCACTAAGCTAACTACAGAATTTGTGTGGTGGTCTGCCATTTAAGCATGAAATTCTACTTGATTCACTGTGGACAGAACATTAAACAGTAAGTCATTAGTAATCAAAAAGGTGTTGTATTGGAAATTATCCAGGAGTGTACTGTGTGAGGCCAGTCTTAATATAGGTACCTCTTATTGCTGGCTGTCTCGAAGTTTTGTCCCTGACCTAAAGGGCAGCCACCTGTAAGGATGAATAGAGTTAAGTTTACAGGCTTGTTAAATCCTTGATCCAGCTGAGATGATCAACAAAGGTACCAGTGACACCTGCCAACTAGGAAGAGTTGGAGGCTTCTTATGGGAAGTGGTTTATCAGGTGAAACTTGATATTCAGTCATGGAGATCGGGCATTATTGCAAAAGCATAAATTAAGCCTGTCATCCTAAAACTAATTATCAAATATACTTGGAGCCCTTCTGGGATCAGGGTTAATGGTTAAATCTGTTAATTTACTAAGATCCATAAATCTAGTTCCAGCATCTAGAAATAGAAGCCTTCTTACAAGCTTTTTCAGAAATTGTATTGATTTTTGCTTCAAGTATAAAGAAAAGGAAAGAGAGCTGGAGACTCGTGAAGGGAGGCAGCTTATAAAATGAAAATACCTTATCTGTAATAAAAGATAATGAGCTTCATGGTGGTAAAAAGTCAATCGTAATGTGTAGCCACGTTATGAATGCTGATGTTGAACAGTGGTAAGAACTCCTGGCACATGTCTTGACAGCAGCTCCTCAGACTGTTTTGCTTGGACTCAGGGTTCGATCTTCCACCCATTAGCACCACTGCAGGGGCCAGGGTGGTGGGAGAAGGCAACAGGTATGGCTTACGCCTGTCATTGTCTTTCAGACCCCCAGAGCCACCAGCTGAGGTCAGGGCTAATCTCTGAGATGCCAGCAGTGCCCGTGGGGCTTGGCTGGCTCCAAGTGCGTCTGCTGAAGTACTGCCCTTGTTTCCCTCCCCTCTTTTTCCAGTGCACCAACATAATCAGAGGCAGACACTGCATTTTTTTCAGCGCTTGGGCAAAAAAGGTTGCTTACCCTTGAAGCAGGAGGTCTTCTTTTCCTCTCTGTAAATAGTTGGGAGAAACAGTCAGTGAGAGAAACTGCTTTCTAGGTTCTTTAAAAAAGTTCTCCAAATGGTTATCTATCACACATTAGCTGGCTTTAGGCCATACTACTGAATGAAAAGCCATCGAGATCATTCCTCTATAACATGTCACTGCTTGTTCTCTGTAGGAACCAGGAAGCCAAAATCAAAAGGTTTGCAAATTCAGGTTAGCCAAATATCTTGCAACTCATTTTAATGTGTTCTTAACAATCTGAAGTTGCAGCCAGCTAGTAATACTGAAAATGCTGTATTCCTTGTGATTTGACATAGTGCACTCATACACTGAATAGTTTAGTGCAGTCATTATATCATGTAGTATGCCAGAAACTTTGTGTGTTTTTTAACTACTGACAAGATTTGTTGCTAAATGTATTCGGTAGTACATGCAAGTAGATTACAGGGCCAGCTGTACTGTTACTGTAGATACAATGTTCATTCTAAAATGATTACATACTCAAGAGTGTGTTGTGGTCAAAACTGATAAATAACAACAAAAAAGAGAGGCCAGTTTCATTTAGAACTAACCTGTGAATCTCTCAAGGTTATCCATATGGCAACAGTCAGGTCATGGGGTTTCTTAGTAATAGGTCCAGTCCTCAGGAATGGTTTATCAGAGTGGGTGTGGAGAGAGCTTTCACTTCCTGTATTTAGGAAGTTATGCAAGACAGTTTTATTCCAGAGGGCATTCAATGAAGTGTGAGCTGTGGCAGATTTGGCTATCTTAATGTGCCTGATTTTATTTTCATGGCAACTTGATGTTATATCATTAACTGTCTTCAGTCCAAGGAAGTAAGGTGGGATGTAAATATTTTAAGTAGACTTGACACATGTGAAGACTGTCCTCTTAAACAGGATCCACTTAAGCAACTTGTCATTTGTCGTGGTCTTATGTGGTATGGAAATAACATGCAGCATTATTCAACCTGCCAAGGAATAATTCTGAGAGATGCTACAGAGGTAAATGTGCTTGTCATTTCCTCTCTCCACAGAAGACTTAGTACATTGTTTGCCTGCATTAATTCTACGGTATTATACTCCAGTCATGCTTCAAGATTAGCAAAGGAGTCCTTATCATTTACTACACGTGACTAGATGCCTAAAAAATAAGCAAAAACATAAGGAAAGGTTGATTAAAGGAATGGGTGTTTCGAAAGAGAAAAGTTAGATTGCTTCTGTATGAGGCAGAAGCTTTTTCACGTGCTAATTCCCTCCCCCCCAGTAATTGAACTTTTGTCATCACCTCAGAAGAAAAGCAAACACTAAAATGTGTGGTCAGTGTCATACACTGTCTGTATCCTTATGTCATGAACCAACTGTGGGCTTAATGTGTGAAAATGAGCAGCTGAATCTTTTCATGGTATGCAGGTAATTAGCATCACCTGGTAAATAACATGCTATTAAATTTCTATTAAAGGGCCGGGCTGCTGTCAACCTTAGGTGTCTTGTTTCCACTTACATGTAAAGTGATGATCAAAAGGCTCCCCTGCTGATGAAGTCTTCCCTGTAACCTCAGTTTCTTGCAGTGCTAAAATCCAAGCATTTCAGCAAATTGGAGCTGGTTTCTTGCCCTCAAAGGTTTTGCAGGCAAGAAACAAACTTCGTTGGAGTACCTGGATGTACTTATTTAATTCATTTGTACTCCACCTTTCTCTCCATTGGGGACCAAAAGAGGCTTACATTGTTCTCCTTTTTATTGTCACAACAACCCTATGAGGTGGGTTAGATTGAGAAAGTGTGACTAGCCCAAGGTCACCCAGCAGGTATCCATGGCTCGGATCTCCCAGAGACTAAGCTGACACTCTTAACCACTACACTACACTTGCTCTTTAGGCACTGAAACAAATTGAGGTTACGCTGAAGATTTCTTCAACTAGTAGGTCTTTGGTTTTAGCTCTGCACCAGGGGAGTGTGGAAAGAACACTAATGGAAATTTGATTGTGTGATGTCTGAATCCAGCTGAAATGGACAGTGAGAGATTATATTCCCAACTGGTCCCAAAGATAGTAGATTGAGTTTTTTAGTAATAATTTTATGATGGTTTTATTGATGTGCTTTTATTTGCTGCTAGTTCGAAAGCAAGAAATTGCAAGTAGATAAATAGGTACCACTTTGGTGGGAAGGTAACAGCGTTCCGTGCACCTTGGTGTTTAGTCATGCCGGCCACATGACCACGGAAACGTCTTCGGACAGCGCTGGCTCTTCGGCTTTGAAACGGAGATGAGCACCGCAACCCTAGAGTCGGATTCGACTGGCTTTCGAGCAAGGGAACCTTTACCTTTACTTTAGTGGATCTTTTAGTTATTGCTGTTTTGATTTTTAATTTTGCTTTATTTTGAATTGTAACCTGCCTTGAACAGTTTTCTGGAGGCATGGCTAAAAATGGAAAGGCATGTATTCTTAAAAGCTTACAGGATAAGGAGCTCTGTGGGGAAAGAGAAGGGTGTTCACTGGTACCTGAACCAGTATTTGGAATGGGGGCACTGTAATAAAGTAATGGCTAACATTAATGGACCACAGTCTGCAAGGCAGGCACCTTATCCCACCCTCATAGGGCCACTGTCCCCATGGGCAGTTGTTGCTACCCGCAGGTTCCAGTGTTGTGTGAATGATATATTTGCAGCAGTGTTTTTATAGTGGTGCTAGATTACGCCATTGATACGCCTACCGGGATCATGCAGTTTTGTAATTTGTTTTGAAGCAGTTTATAACTTATAGATTTATTTATTTTTTAGACTAACAAAAGCTGGATAGATTGAAGCCATTTCAGAGAATTTTCTTTGTCAGGAAATTTATGTTTTAAGTATCTAGAGAGGATTAAGTATCTTCTGCAGTAAAAAGTGCTATAGAATTGGTAATGTTTTCGGTCTCATGCGTGCTTCAACAAATAAAAGGTAATAAAAGTAGTGGTACAGACGTGTGCAGATTCACTCTTTAAAACCTCTATTCCAGTTATGCTTAGTCATAATATTATATGCAACATTTCCTGTCAAAGGTTTTCCATAGCATTACAGTCTGAATTAGGCTACTGGAGGCATATGTTAAAACTTGTCACCTTCATTTTCTTTGTGTTTCGTTTTTGTTTGAAGGCTCCTCAGTGACTCCTATTAGACTGAAGCTCTTTGCCATTCACCTTCCTAACCTGGCACTATGCATCCTGACCCTGGGCCTTTACAAGAACTACTTTTCCTTACTGTAACACTTTTCTTCTCGACCACATCTTCAGGTAAGCTTACCTGCTTGACCTGCTAGCTATTCCTGGTTAATGATTACTGTCAAACTTGGGTCCTCGTTTGCCATTGATTTCACATGTTTTGTTTTCATTGCCTGTGCTGTACCTTCATTGTTTTGTTCGTTCACTTTGGGAACAGGGGGAGCAGACTGTGTGGATCTGTGTGTGTGTGTGTCAAAGTATGCTTTGCCACATTACTTTGCAACTGCTTTCCAAATGGGCCTCCTAACGCTGGGAAGAATGCACAATGACCGTGAATGCCAGTCTCTGCTAGCCAGCTTTTAGTAGATAATGTAACTGTAGGTTCGCAGATGAGGGAGGAGGGCTAACGGAATGTGTTAGATGTAGGTGGGCTGAATGGATTGATTGGACCAGTCAAGGGGGTTGGGGCGGGGGGCTTGTTTGAATCATGTATCCTTTCAGAACTGGTGCCAAAGGAATCAGTTTTGACACAGTCTTAGCTTGACACATCTTCATCTCTCAATAAACAAATTGCTGCCAAGAGAGTGTTGTTGAGAGTAAGTTTGTTCAAGAGTCTGATAATTACTTCAGTTGGTATGGCAAGGTCTTTAATATGAAAGAATATGTTTGTATGGTATGTTAAGTGTATTTATGCGCTACTTTGTTGTGTATCCAAGTAAAGTGCCGAAGGTAGAAAACAGTCATTTGTGTATGTTTTTCCCTTTCCAGATCTTATTCCTCATTTTGTTTCTGAGCCCCTTTCCACCATCCAGAAACCTGGTGTGACTGTACAGCTTCACTGCTCTGTTGAGCCCTCTACAGCTCATATATCTTGGCTGTTCAATGGAGGGAAATTGCACAAGAAAGTGGACCAAGTAGATCTACAACCAGGATCCCTGACAATCTATTCTCTTAGCCCTTCAAATTCTGGTGTTTACCAATGTGTTGCCAATAACAGCATTGGTGCAGTTATTAGTAGGCCTGCCACAGTATCAATTGCCTGTAAGTGATGTTCTTTGTGGTCAAACAGAAGTCATTAATCTCCTATGAAATTTTGATTTCTCAGTTGCCCTTTGTCTTTTGTCAGATGTATGCACTTTTAGAATATGTTCTGTTCTTTGAAACAGAACTTATAGGAGGTGGGATGAGTGCTTTCAATAATAGGCTAAGACTGCAGAGTAAAACAATTTTTGTCCTGGGCTTTTCCTGTGAAAATACATGCATAATCAGAGGGGTGGGGAACTAGCAATTAAATATTGCTCCTTAAAAAAAATCTGGATTTTAAAATCTGGAATTGTGATAAGCCTTCATAAAGTCCTGCCTGTAACCTGTTGGGTACCTAAGCACAAGTTATGCAAATCTTATGCACCAAATCTGAAGGGCTGGGGCAAGAAGTAATTTGATTTTTCTCAACACTGAAAATTCATTAATCCTAAAGAAGTCAGGCTGTTCCTCAACTGGTCTGAACCCTATACATTGACATGCTACAAACACAAATGGGATGTAGTTTTATTTAGCCTGTCACAATTATTGTATCTCAATACTTGTGTTCTGAAAACTTTGCACCTTGTACAGAAGGTTATTTCTGAAGCTCAGGACAATGTAGCTGTTCAAGATCAAAGAGGAAATGTCTCAGTTGTGCTTTTTGTAAGCTGGTTTTGATTAATCTCTTTTATAAAGATGCTCTGCCTATGAAGCATATCCAGAATACCCATAAGAGAAAAGTTTCTCATAACCGAGAAAGGTAAATGTTTTTGTAGAGTCTTGACCCATAACCAGATCCTCTTGAGATTTTGTAAAGGTCACTGCACAAACACATTACAAGCTACAAGTAGCTTTTTATGTAGATCTTGTGTACTGTACTCCTTGCAGATGATTAAATAGCTGTGGTGAGATCTCTACGTTTAGATGAAGCTAGAATTAATGTAATTCTGAGTGATATAATATGAAGACTGGCAGATGCTTTATTTCATGCTGTTTCCTATCCTATTGATTTTCATCTGCAGAAGCATACTTTTTCTTTTGCACTTGCATTTATTATTGTGCCTAAATAATTCCCTGAATCTCTCTCCTGTCTCACCTTGAAGGAGTTGGGAGCAAGAAGATATGCATTTGATGTATTCTCTGATGTAATGTATGCTTCATGCTGGATTGAAATGAGTTTTCCTATCATGAATGTTCAGGAGAGGAAACAGTGGAGCATATCTTAAGATCATGCACATTCTTTCCCTGTTCCAGCCCCCGCTCCCACTTATGCATGCAGAAAGTGCCTTTGGACCTGCATCATTTAAATTTGTACATAGGATCCCATTCCCCCCCATCCCCTCATCCATTTCAGAGGAGGATGGATTGTTGAGATCCGGCATACAAACGTAACAGCACAGCTTTTCATTCAGCATAATCTAAGGGAAGGAATTTATAAACTTAAGGCTTGCCCCTGCTGGTATTTATACAGAGAAGTCAACTTCTTACTGTCCGACTGGACCATGAGTATGTCACAGAAAACACTTGGAAAGGAATACATAAATTGTGCTTTGTTCCAAAACTTTTAAAGTTAAGAATTATTTTTTACTTTTTTAAAACTATGAATTCTTTTCCAGATCTTGATGACTTTGAGACTTTAATGAAACATGTAACTACAGTGGAACAAGGGCATACAGCTTTCATTGCTTGCCAACTACCAAAAAGTAATCCGAAAGCACAGGTTCGCTTCCGTGTGCGGGGAAAATTGCTAGAACAATCAACAGGTAAAATTCTGTGTATTCTAATGTAGCATAAGAAACTGTTAAAAGCATTTGCTCCTTCCTTTATACTAATATTTTGAAATGAATTACAAAAGTCTCACCTCTGTATTGAAATAGAGATCAAAATCTTGAGGCCCTTGTAATTAACTGTCTCCTTTTTCTTTATCTAACCTAGAAAACTACCTAATTCTCCCATCTGGAAATCTGCAAATTTTGAGTGCATCGTTAGATGACAGGGGACTGTATAAGTGTGCAGCATATAACCCGGTCACGGATGATCTCAAAGTTGAACCCATGGGACATAAACTTATAGTCAGCGGTGAGTATTAAATATGGTACTAGTGAAACCATTTAGTAAAATCATAGGGCATAGGCTATCAACAACTATCACTGCTAACCTTTGTTAAAAGGACTGTTGCTTGTGTTATGTGTATTCATTTCAGTTGGGCTTCTAGGGCTGCATTTGCTGATGGATGTGGGTTTTCTTCATTGTTGGCTTTACAGGCTTTACTTTTTTATTATTGGTTGTCTTATTTGGCAACCTTCAGCTCGTCATATTGAACTCTGAACAAACAAATCTTAATTTGTTAAGAAAAATAATGGATGGATTTCAGTCTTAAAGCTGTCTGTGGGTATATCATAGGAAGGCAATTGGTATTTCATACTCACTAGCTTCAGTTTGCTATTCCAGGTTTTTCACTTGTTGGGTTTTGGGTGTTGTTTTTTTACAAAAAAAATGAACTTGGGAGTTTGCTTTTTCTTCCTCATGGTTATTTGTCCAGGTAGATAAATGAGTTCACTTTTCAGCAGATAATAATGTAAGATCAGTAAGAATATGATAAAGTGACTTGTCTCATGTTGGCAAAGTTAGAATAAGATTTCTTTATTTTTTAAGGCGAATTTCTGTTCTAAATGGTAGCAAGGAGGTTTGAATATAAAATGAAATACTTCCAAACAAGTTCCTTGCTTTCACACTTGATTGTTGAATAAATGATTGCTGCATAAGAGTGAATCCATCTTCTCTGATGGCTAGCATTCTGTTAGAGGGTTAGGGTCTTCATGTCTTGTGAAGACGATGTTTAATTCATAGTTTTTCTTAACTGTGGTATAGTTTATATTTTGAATGCCTAAATCTCTGATTAAGTGTTGGCCGCAAACTAGGCTGGAGAAACTGTTTTGAAGCTGATTACGCTCACATCAAGTGAAGGCAGTTTCCCTGTCTCTCCATCCTATCTGCTCGTAATGCAACAAGCAGCTCTTGCTGGTGTCTCCATGGGGAGGGCTTAGCTTGTCAAGGCCTGGAATCTTAACAAGGCTTAAGGCAAGTGGTTAAGCATTGTCTGCCTTGGGTTTTGCTGCAACAGGGTGGTTACAGTTAAATGTGTATAACATGTGGCTGTAAATGGGATGCTTTGCAAAAAGTGTGGAAAGGCATTGACCCATATCGCTCATCAGATTTTCCCCTCCCTAATTTTCAGCCTCTTCTTCGGAAGATTTTCACATTGTTCATCCTACCAGTTCTCAGGCTTTGGCAGTACCTCAGCACAGTCCTCTGATGTTGGAATGCGTTGTTAGTGGACTGCCCTTATCTTATGTCCACTGGTATAAGGATGGCCGAGATGCACTAGCTGGAGGCAGGTGGAGAACGTATCACTCACATCTTAAGATAGATTCGCTTCATGCATCAGATGCTGGAAATTATTCCTGTGTAGTGGATAACAGTTCTGGAGCTGTAAAGCATGTAAACTACAGTCTGAATGTACTTGGTAAGAAATGGCGAAATATCTTTATTTGAATTAACTTTCAGTAAAGCTCACCACAATGAAACACACTTTAATTTAACATAATATATATGATTTCTTTTAGAATCTGCCTCTATTTCAAAAGGATTGCAGGATCAAACTGTGTCTTTGGGGAAAACTGTGCATTTTTCATGTGAAATACATGGAAACCCTACACCAAACATCACGTGGTTCCATAATGCAGCTCCTGTCCATCTCTCTCCACGACGCTTACCTTCAGGAAGCAAACTGAGGATTAGTAGTGTCTCCAGAGAAGATGCAGGGTTGTACCAGTGTTTAGTCAACAATGGTATTGGGTTTGTGCAGTCTACTGGGAGACTTCATGTCCAAGCAGGTAACTTCCTGTTTAGAGTTTTGCTTGCTTGCTTTTTTTCCCTCTGTCTCTCTCTTGGTGGGTTTGAAAATGGTGTTTCTGTTTCCTGGGATTATTCTGATAAATTGTTAGTTATGCATAGGTATACATCTGTAGTTCAGATCATAGCTTACTGGGTTTTCTTTTGCTTATACTGTAAAGCAACGATAGAGAAAAGAGTGAACTCTAGTGCACTGGCTAGTTTCTGGTCAACCTACTTGTTGCTGGATCTCCTATAGAGAATACAGGTCTCTGGAGAGTTGGCATATAAATTCTCCAAATAGATAGTATCAGATGAGGTGCATGTTGGCTTTGTCCAGTATATCATTTCTTATGTTCTAAGCAAGAGTGTACATTCATATTACGCAATACGGATATTAGCTACGTCTGAACTGTGTTTCCATTGAAACACATTGGTAGATTACAGTAATTCTAGTAAAAACAAAGAAGACTGAAGTTAATCTTCCCCTGCTGTGAAGCAACCATGTCCATAAAGAGCACTTTGTAAATAATAAACTGCCGAACTTCTCACATGGTTGCACCCAAAAGCTAGCTCTGTTGTAATTGTCATATGGTCTTCAGCACCAGTAATGAGCCTGTCCATTTTGAAATATTCTTCTGTTGTACCGCTCAATTTAAAATACTGTAACACATGTATAATATGGCTCCTCAAGAGATTTGAATCTCATAAAAGCTTAAGGGCGCATCCCTTCTCCCGCTACCCTGTGCTTGCTGAGCTAATGAGCTTGTTCCAGATTCACAAGTCTCTCAGTCTCGTGAAGAATGCAGGGCCCAGGCTTTCAGAGGGTTGGAAAGATACTGTTTGAAGATATTCCAAGTTCTAGGCAGTACTTTGTAGCACTTCTTAAAAGCTAGTCCTGAGCTTCAAGGAGCTCAGATTTGACAATTAGCTCTCCCTTTCTAGCAGGAAGAATTAGATTGAATAATAAGCTTCTTGGCTTAATAGGGGTTTGAGTGAAATTATCTTTGGTCCTGGTCCAGCACTCTTTAACTACAATGCTACATTTGCTCTCCCCATTTGGAAAAAGTTGTAAGCAGCCTTAATTGATAGATGCAGAATCCAAAACAAAAAAACTCAAATTCATGTAGTATCTTTTTATTGGGACCAAACAAAACAACACAAAACATTGTGCAAGCTTTTGACCTCACTAGAAATCTTTCTGGTCAGATGTTATAATATAAAACCATTTTGATGGGCCAGATAAGCAAAATTTTCTGGGTCATTATCTGTCCTGATCTTCATTTGAAGTTAACAGTATTTTTTTTAAGGGGGGGGAATTAGAAAATTATGTATCGTTATAAGGTAGCATAAATAAATCAGAGATCTTAATTTTAAGTCTGTTAGTAGTTCTCTAGGCCAGAGCAGCTACTGTCACGACACCTGTATGGATAGCCTTCAAGGTATTTATGTGGCCCAAAGCAATGTCTTGTTTCTGCAGTCTTTTGTGCTTAAGTCCTGAACCCTTATATTGATCCTGCAATTTAGTTGCTTATGTTTCAAGACAGAATTTCAGAATTGTTATTGCAATCACAGTGTTGTTGTTGTTGTTTTGTATTTCATTTTGAATAGACAAAGGCTCCAAGCCAGTTATAACCTCACCACCAGCAAGCTCCAAAGTGCCAGATGGGGACACGGTTACGTTGTCCTGCAATGCAACTGGGCTGCCCATTCCTGTAATCCGATGGTACAACAGCCACGGGCTGATTACCAGCCACCCTTCACAGGTCCTTTATTCAAAACCACGGAAGTCCTCCTCACAAGCAAGAACTGGCAGTTCTTTTTCAGACAGAGTCTACTTCATCATGTCTCGGGCTGGATCAAGCTCCCTATATGTCCAGCCTGTCACACCAGAGCATGCTGGGAAGTATACCTGCGAAGCAACCAATGAACATGGCATGGCTCTTTCAGAGGCTTTCCTTACAGTTGGTAAGAGGGGTCCTAGTTGGCTTACTAAACACAGTGTAACTGTTTTGAATGAAACATTGTCAGAGTCTTGGACTGGTGACATGGCTGATCCCATGGCTGCAGGTATCTCAGTCCTTTACTGTATGACTAGCTTACATGTGTTCCTGGAACCTATCAGGCACTCATCATTTACCATCTTCATTTCTCAGGTGGGTGCTCTTTCCACAACAGGCCCTTACTTAAAACCGTGGTTAGCGCAGAGTTACTAGTGAACGTTCATCTACAATCAGCATGCTTTAACCTATCATCTTCCCCACATAGCTCACTGTTGCAATCACCATTCACAGCCTTATTCCTCAGCTTGCTGAGGCCATAACTCTTCTCTGTGTGTGTGTGTTCATTTCTCTCCCGCTTAGGTTTCCATGAAGCAGCTGAAAATCTCCGTAGTTGTTGATACTTCAGTAGAGACTGGAAGAAATAAGGCTGGCCAGACTAGACAATTACAGTCCATGTTTTATGAAGTGCTTATTTTGTAAGCTCTTGCCTTAATCAGACAGTAGATGTCAAGCACCAATGTAATTGGGATTATGTGCCAGTTGCATATTTAAATATCTAATATATCTAGTTGCTGTGCAGGGGGGGAGCAGAAGTTCTTCCTTCCATGCTTCCATATTTTGAGTGTGGTAGTAAATCTCAGCATGTCAGCTGCCTGGATAATTGGCAAACACTGCAGACCTTAAATTAATGTTCTGCCTAATCTCTCCATTTAACCAGTCTGTTACTTTAGTTAGGGCTGTTGTAATTTAGAAGCTGTGAAGCAGCATGACTACAGAAACAATACTTAAAACTGCTTGGAATTGTTTTCAAACAAGTTGGCTCAAGTTAGTAATCAGAAGCTAAGTACAAAAGTAGGAGCTGTCAATTATCCATCCTTTAAAAATTATTCAGTGCCACTCCATACATTAATCAGCTCTCTGAATCCTCTGCATGATAATATTTAATTCCATGAGATCATGTCCTTTTGTCACTGAAGGTCTGAAAGCAAAGTCTGCAGATTCCAGTTTGTTTAGAGTGCCCACGTTTGTGCTGTGTGCTAAATATAATTCTCAGGTCCATATAAAAGAGTCGCTTATCCTATTTCTACCTCTACCCTCTTCCTTCTGCAGTTTCTTATGAAGCTAGTACAAAGCCAGAAGCGGTGTCTCCGGTGGAAGTTACTCAGAGTGATGAAGGTGATGGAGAGTATGATTCAGAAACAAGCCTCCAAAGGTCATCGCCAACTGAGATTATTGATGAAGCTGCCACAGAAAAAGCTCTGCGTGGGGTTTCCCTGCCTGATGCTCCAATCATTCTTAGCCCTCCACAGACACTTAAACCAGACCAATACAACCTTGTATGGAGGCCTGGAAAGGATAGCGGCTTGCCAGTTAATTTCTACTTTGTGAAATACCGTAAGGTAATCCTTCATTGAGTTGCCTCATATCAAATGCGCGTCCTCCTGCAACCTTTGGCAGACTTGATGAGTAATTAAGGGCCAAACTGACAATACTGCATCTTTCAGTCTGTTGCACGGCCATTTTGGCTCTTGAAAATAGTTCTTGGCAGGATCAGGCCTGTGAGGTTCTTTGAAAAGTGGGAGGGGGACAACGACTTTAAAGCGGCATGACAACTGCACAGTAGACTCAAGGGTGTGGTATTGTCTAGTTTGACCCTACAGATTCCAACATTTTCTTGCAACATTATCTTACCAAGCAGGATTTAATGTTTCAGTGGTTGAAAACCATGAGTGTTGGAAAGTTGCACAACCCTGGTATTAACTGTAGCCAGAGAGAAGCTGGGGTAAAGCCATACAGCATGACGCCACTGAATCAATGTATTTGTAGTGATGGAGACTGAAGTGCATTTGCACCCTATGAATGTGCCTGGTTGCTCATCATAGCCATTGAAGCTATAATGAGAATTATGTGGTAAACTGGGAAATAGTCTTGCTAATACTTTGTTGGAAAATGTAAATGTCTGGGGTTTTTTAGTGGTGTTATATTTTCTGAGGAAATGTTTTGCAGCTTGTCTAGCTACATTAAAAACTACTTTGACCCAAAATTGGAACCAGCAGCATGTTTGCCTAAGTTGTAAGCCAAGCTTTCCCATAAATTGAAGCTGTTCATCTGTGTGTATCCTGGTCTCATTTTGACCTAAAACCAGAGATACCACAAAGTATTTTTTGATCTGGCAAAATCCTTGAACTCTTATGACAGTCTGTTTATATAATTTTGCATCCAGACATAGTTGGTTCAGTTAAATAAAGAGCCTTCAATACGTTGGAAATCTGTTTCCTTCAGTCTTCTGGATTTATAGATTTTTACTCATTCTGAGCATTTATGCTGCTAGGATTTTTATAGCTACTGCTGGACTTGCAACATTGCTACCTGGAATTTTCTCCCAAGGTATCTAAGAAGCATTGGACATATTTTGCCTTGTGAGAGCTTCAGTCTAAGCTTTGATAATTCTGTTATATTCATTCAACCTAAAGGACAGATCTAGAACTCTTGCATTTAATTGTCTGGGATAGGACTGCTGTTGTTCCCTTCAGGATTTAGGGGAAAAGTTCCCATGAGAAAAAAATTAAATTTCCTGTAGTTTTTAATCAGGAATTGAACCCTGCGTCAAATGGGATTTTTCTACTTCGATAAAATATTAGAATACAAAACACACAAACCATGTTAGTTATTTTCCCATTACGTCCTTTAAATTATATGTGACTGAGAGAGGATTGACAGTGGCAGAGAACTTGCATATTTGATGTGCATTGTGTTTTGGGTGTGAAACAAGAGATACGTGGGAGCAAATTTTCCAGTGTGTTGTTTTTCCATGCAACATTTCCTACTTCTAAAGATCTAGTGTTGCATAAAAGTAATCAATGGATGCCATTGCCAATACAACAGTAAGCAAGTCTGGCAGTTTGAAAGTTGTGATGAATGTTTTTCAGGTGATTATCACTAAGACCTGTGTGATAATACTTGGACATTGTAAATTTGAGGATATGGGATAAAACCAGAAATACATATATAATAAAATAAAAATGAAGTTATGAATTCATCTGACTGGCTGTGCAGATCAAGCCTAAATCAAAGGGATACTAATCTGATACAAAACTCACAAGTAGTGCAAGTGCTGAGGTGCCTCAATGACCCCCATGGAGACGAGTTAAATTCTGTTGAAATGGGTAAACAACATCCACCGCATATCATGCACTGTCCCTTGGGTGTGTTATTAGTGTGTAAACAGTTTTCAGTGCCTTTGGTTTTTTTAAATTAAGAAAAATAAAGGAAATACATGCTGTATTTTCCTGTTTTTTTCATATGTAACTTTACCATAGAACATTTAAACGCTTGTTAACACGGTTCTGTAGTGGAATAACTAGAATTGGACCAGATTTAGTCTTTGCCTCCTCTTGTTTAATGCTAGTAGATTTAGGTAGGATTTTTCTGGCTCTTAGCATCTTGTGTTTCCTCTTGTATACAGTTGGATGATAATGCGAATGTGTCCAGTTGGAATACAATTCGTGTTCCTGGAAGTGAAAATGAACTTCGTCTCTCAGAATTGGAACCCTCCAGTCTTTATGAAGTCTTGATGGTAGCTAGAAGTGCTGCTGGTGAAGGCCAGCCTTCTATGCTTACTTTTCGTACCAGCAAAGGTAAGTGAGGTATTTGCTGTTCTATACATCTGTCCCAGAATGCTTCAGTAGATTAGAGGAAAATCTCAAGTTCCTGTGGGGTCTGTTTTTTGAGGTGGGGGCACCAAATTTGCAGCGTTGCTGCTGGTGCCTCTCCTCAAAAAAACTGCCCAACTTTCAAAAAGATTGGACCAGGGGGGTCCAATTCTGTGAGACCCCCAAAGAAGGTGCCTCCATCCTCCATTATTTCCAATGGAGGGGGAAAAGGCATTGCAAGCCCCGCCATGAGTGAACTCCAAAATGGCAAGTTCAACCAGAAGGTTTTTAAAGGGAAGGCAATCCTTTTAAACACTAGCTATCTGGCAGGGATTTTGGGGATTTTTAAGGCTTGCCCATTTTATATAGCTTTAGACAATATCAAGCTTTATATTAGGTTGAGAAAATATCTGGAAAATACTGATAAAGTATTTTCTGGGGTTTTTTTGGCTTGGTATTGCCGAATGCACACCCCTAGTCTATAGCATATTTAACTATTAACGGGACTTTTTAAAAAGTGTTAAGCTTTGGGTTTAGTATCATTATTCTTGATGCAAGCCTTGTATGGGGCAGGGCTGAGTTTAAAGTAAAACAGAAATTGTATTCAGAGTCTGTTACTTCAAGCTTGTTATAAAGGCGCAAAGCATTTTAGAATGGTACACTGGCTAAAAAATTTTCAGCCGTATCTCATCCACTCATGGAGCTTATCTCTCCATCATTTGTTAGAAAGATCCTCCTCCTCAAAAAACACACAAACCCCATCTCAACCGGTTGGCGTTCCTAAGCACCCTGTCATTCAGGAAGGCTCAACCAACAATTTTGGTGTGGTCCTTCCAGATTCATCTCGACACAGTGGAGGTAAGTGTAGCTTATCTTCTGTTTCATCACATAGTAAATGCTGGCATGTAAATGGTAACTTTTAAAAAAGCGGCAGTTTGCCATGTAGACAGATTCACTTGTCTTGGTACACCATGGAAAATATTCAGTGGATTGGAAGAGTCCCATAGTTCAGTGGCAGTGCATAGGCTTTGTGTGTAGACCATATGAAACCCAGTCTCCTAGTAAAGAATCTTGGTTAACGATGTTGGCATAGGTCTTTGTCTGAGCCTATAGAGAACTATTACCAGTTGGAGGTTGGTTTTTGTGTATGTTAAAATGTATCTCTCCTTTTCCTTTAAGTAACCCACAAGGTAGGGTACAGATATATAAAATAAAAGTAACCGTTTGTTGACACAAAAACAAATATTACTGGATTAGCGGTTTAAGGGTGGTTCCACACCAGACCCTAAATGTGGTTCAACCCTGTCCCCGAACTTACGTTCTACACTACACTCTAGTTCATCCCTGTAATTATCTCGGGGCATTTTTTGTTTCCACATTACATTGAGGTCACCCTGGTTTCGCTCCACACTTGTCCCGGTATAAAGGGATGCTGTTATAACCAGGGATAAATGCAAGGTATTGTGTCCCAAGTTGGATCTCTTTAAAACCAAGGATGAGATCCAAGTGCGGAAAGGACCTAAGAAACACAGGTGAACCAAACAGACTTCACTTGGCATGTAGAACATTATAGTGATAGTGCCAGGTGAATTTGAGTGGAGAGGGTGTTCATAACTAGGGCACCACTACAGAGAAAGCAATATCTCCAATAACTACTTGCCTAATTTCTGAGGACAGGAATATATAGAGGTCTCAGTAGATGATTGATTGATAGCAGGCTCACATGGGAGTAAAAGTCCACTAAAATGCCTTAGTCCCAGGCCATTTGTTAGTTAGTACTAGGTGGAATGATGCTCCGATTCCATATAGAATCTTAGCATTATGCCATCTCATTGTGGGATAATGGTTTCCTACATTGTAGGATAATGCTTTTCATTTGATTCTTTGTCTTTTGAAGTCTGCAGTCTACAAGAATTTGCTTGCTTTCATATTTTTTGTGATATAAGAACTCGTGTTGTAAATGAAAATTTCTTATGCTGGTGATCTTGGGTAATATGTTTTGATGCTGAGATTTAAGCGAATGAATTAGTGGGCTGTTCTACCCCATTAAATATTGGCCCTTGCTGTAATGCATGTTCCATCAGCCCAGTCATGTTATTAATTTTACAAATCCTGTTTAATTTTGTTTTACACTTCATTATAGTATATAGAATTGAAGCAGTTAATTCTTTACTGTGTAGTGTCTTGTATAAAAATGTGAGATCGCTGTCAAGTTTTCTCCATCCAGTGATGGTAAACTGGAAGCTGGTCATAATTTACAATCGCGCTATACCTTTCTCTTCCATATTAAATCCCCCTTTTCTGTCTATCACTGTCTAATAGTTCAAGAACATGTGTAAAACAGTCTAATAGGCACTGAAAGATAATGTCGAAATGCTTGTAATCAGACTTACTAACCTCACCTCTCTCCATTCTTTCTGTTCCCACTGCTGTCTAACTTCAAGTGAGTTGAGTAAGTATTGATGTGATCTGCTTGGCTTTGAACGCTAGCTAATTTGTTTATAAGTGAGTAATTAAAACTTCTTGGTTCTTGACAGCCATAGAAACAGAGCTTTCATGAGCCTTGGAATTCTAGTTCAGGTTTTAGACCTTTCGTTTCTGTGTAACAAGATGAATTCAGTGCAGCTCCAAGCCAGAGTGTCATAGCAGATTAGCCTGCCTGTTTCTGTGATCTTGAATAGGCAAGTCTTTCAGGGGTTTTTTTTGTGTTAATACTACAGAGCTGTTATGTGCTGATGTAATTCAGTGGTCTTGCACAGCTTAGTTGTTGTATATTGTCTGTCTTGGCAGCTGTAGTCTTATTTTTGTAAGATGCTTTAATTCATTATCGATCTTCTGTGCAGTCCCACATGCAGTCCCACATGGGGACTGCACATGAGCAGGCCTGCCGTCAGTTAGGTCTTTACAGCTAAAAGCCTCCAGGGGTCGCTGCACGCCAGAATCAGAAACTTGTTCCCACCCAGGGACCATGTGCTCCTGAGCAGCAGTGCACCCCCTTACCCTCAATTGCTCTTTTGCCACCGAAATAGAAGGCCATATTTTTGGAGTCTCCAGCTACAGTTGAGAGGATTTCGTCTCGATTCGTCAAACCTACATCGTCTTTGAAGTTCCTTCCGTGGCTCAGAAAGCCCTTTTCAAGATGTGGAGCGAAGATGACCCAAACTGATGAACACGACCTGTTTGGATGAAGGGCATAGTATCTCCACATGTAAGGCCTGCCAGTGCTTCACCCGTAAAGCTCGGGGGGGGGGGGGTAGGGCATTGAAACTTAAGGCAGTGTTGTGGGAGAAAGCACTTAAGTGCCTTGGAGCCCACATCCAAGTCAGCCCTGGAGAAAGCTCCCAATTCCATGTCTTCAGAATCAACACGTTCAGCTCCACCTCCCGGATCCGTATCTCATTGGATCCGATCTGGGTCACACTCCCCTCAGGTTCATTGTGCCTCTTCTGAGCCTCCAGCTAAGAAGGCTAAAGGCAAGACAAAGGAGAATTGTAAATCCACAGCAGAACACTCCCATCTGCGTTCCTGAGCCAACACCAACCTTGCAGGAGAAGCCCAGGACCCTGTCTCCGGATCTGAGATCTCCACCTGTTTCTATCTCTGATGGGGATGAAGATACTGGCTTACCACATGGCCAAGCTCCATGTGAGTCCGATCTGGAACAAATGGCCATAGTGCCATGGTCCCAGCTCCAAACACCTATGCAGCGGCCTTCACATCCCTACCTGATGTTTCCAGGATATTTGGAGGAATGGACTGACAACTTTGCAAACCCCAGGGATGTGAATTTGTATTGTTACCCGCATTTGGGTGTCGTTGTATCTGCCTTTTGCGACCATTTCGTGCAGGCCAGGTCCTCCTATTCCAGCAGTGAGAGGAGAAGCAGCCGCTATTGAATCTGATGGATCTGACAGAACAGCAGATCTGAGCCTAGATGAGACAGTAGGTGAGCCATTTCTAGCGTCTCCCATGGAGGATCTCCAAATGTTTGGAGAACAAATGATTTGTATGGCCCAGTCTCTCAATTTGGAAAATTCTGCACCTTTTGGGATATATGGCTCCTACCACTGCAGTCCTGCCTATGGCGAGGTTACATATGTGACCCCTGCGATGCTGGTTTCTATCTTGTTATAGAGCTGGGGTTCATGCCTTATGGTACAGATTCTCTGTTCCGAGACCTGCCATACATTATTTATTGTGGTGGTCTTCTATGGATAACTTATCCTGGGGGATTACCTTCACAGTTTCTGAACATGAAATAGTCCTTACTACAGATACTTCAGTCTTGGGTTGGGCGCCCACTGTGAGGGATTGTTTGGTAGGGGTACTTGTTTAGAAGATGAGAAGCTGCTTCACATTAACATTTTACAATGTGAGTAGTTTGTTATGCCATTAGTTGTTTCTCAGATGTCCTTTGGAACCAATCCATTCTTGTCCAGACAGACAATACAGTTAATGTTTTATTTAAACAAGCTAGGGGGTCCAGAGGTTTATGTCAGGAAGCTACCCTTGCATGGGACATGGCCGTGAAGCTCAGTACTTCCATTTAAGCTATCCATGTCCCTGGGAGTTTAAACATGGAAGCCAACAGATTGAGCAAGGCTGGCACACTCTTCCATGATTGGTCCATAAAGGCCACTTACCTGGAACCGCTTTTTACCCTCTGGGGTTTCCGGACGTCGATCTTTTTGCGACACGAGAAAACAAGAAGGCTGTAAGGTTCTGTATCCAAGCAGGAAGCAGGAATTGTTTCCCTAAGGGATGCATTTCAGCTGTGCTGGCAGCGAGCCCTGTTTTATGCATTCTCTCCGTTCCTGCTCCTTATCAAGGTAACAGAAAAGGCCAGGAGGGAGAGATCAAACATGATCCCGGTAGCACCCTTTTGGCTTCATCAAATATGGTTTCCGATCCTTATGGAGATCTCCTGGGGCCAGTTCCCCCACCAAACCTACCAGATTTAGCATAAACCAGCTGCTTCATCATGGTCTGAACCACCTCAGCCTGATGGCTTGGGCTTCAGACAGAGACCTAATATTTTCTAAGGAGATTAATGACGGTCTTCTGCGGTCATTCAAGCCTAACACTTGGAAATCCTATACGCATAAATGGAGGCAATTTTCCCTCAGGATGTGCCGCCCAGTGGTGCCCCTTTGCAGGTGATATTTGATTACTTGAAAGCTAAGGGCCTAGGAGTTGAGGGAGGATCAGTTTTCTCCCATCATTTGTCTGAGAGGTTTCTTAAGGGGCTAGGTAATTTCTGCCCGCCCAGGGATCCTTTGGTACCCCAATGGTCTCTATCTGTTGTATTAGCACAGTTGATGCTCAGGCCTTTTTTTTTTTTGTATTTATGTGCACACGCATGTGCCTGGAAGTCATGGTTGACTATGGCGACCCCCAGTGGGGCTTGGACATTTTAAATAGGTGGTTTACTATTGCCTGCCTCTGTGTCTCAGCCCTGGTATTCCTTGAAGGTTTCCCTTCCAAGTACTTGCCAGGGTCATCCCTGTTTAGCTTTCGAGATCTGACGAGACTGGGCTATTCACGTCAGGGCTATGCTCAAGCCTTTTGAATCCCTTGCTACCTGTTCTTTGGTAGAAACTTTCTGTGAAGATGTGTTTCTTAGTAGCTGATACTGTATTTTTCCCTGCATTGAGTTCTGGGAATGAGTGCTCATTGCAATCTTTAGATGTTAGGAGGGCATTATTTTACCTCAAGAGAACCCTGGTGGAGTTTCACAGGGATAGAGCCCCGTTTGTTTGTTATAGTGGCCCTAAGAGAGATAGGAGATCTCAGACCCTGTCCTGATGGATTGTCAGGACCATTGGGAAGTGTTATGATAGGGCCAGATTGTCATGCCAGTTGTCATGCCCGTTCCACTAGGGCAATGTCTGCTTTCTCAGCTTTCATGGATGGAGTGCCTTTGATGGAGATCTGCAGAGCTGCCACCTGGTCATCGGCAGACATATTTGTATGTCATTACACTTTGGATCTACAGGCAAAACATGAGGTTCAAGTGGGCAAGGCATCTTCATTGGCTGTTCAAGTGAGGGAGAGCATGTCCCACTGCCTGGTGAGTAGCTTGCTAGAATCCCTATGTGGGACTGCACAGAAGACTAATGATGAAAACAGTTGCACTTACCTGTAGCGATTGATCATCGAGTATTTTCTGTGCAGGCACACATACCCTCCCTCCTGCCCCTCTGCATGCTCTAGCTTCAGTGGCACTAGAGATACTAAGGGTAAGGGGGCGCTGTTGCACAGGAGTGTGTGGTCCCGGATTGGGAAGAAGTTTTTGACTCTGGGGTGCAGTGCCCCCTTGGAGGCTTTTAGATGAAAAAACCTGACGGCAGGCCTGCTCATGCACAGTCCCTACGTGTGCCTGCACAGAAGATACTCAATGGACAATAATTACAGGTAAGTGCAACTTTGTTTTCTTTACATATTCGAGTTTGAGGAAGAATTTCCTGTACTTTAAGACTCTTTTTCGATCAAGTTTATTCCAACTTTATTGAAAGATAATATGTAATTAAAGCACTGGTGACCATTGTAAATGTAGGATGCTTGTTAGCTTTGTACAGGATTCAGGATGATTTCTCAATTCCCTGTTACAGTCCCAGAGGCACCAGATCGACCTACTATCTCCACAGCATCCGAGACGTCTGTTTATGTCACTTGGATCCCGCGTGCAAATGGTGGCTCTCCTATCACTGCCTTTAAAGTAGAATATAAACTCATTAGCAAGAGCGGTGACTGGAAAGTTGCAGCTGATAACATCTCCCCTTCCAAACTTTCGGTTGAAGTCCGCTATTTGGAGCCAGGTATGACTATGCACCTGTTATCCTAATCAACAGATATTGTGATTAAGATCAGCAGTATGTTGGGGTTCAGCCAAGTTGATTTTCTTAAAGCAATGAGACATTGCTTTAATTTTGTTTATGTTACATTTATATCCCACCTTCCTTCCATCATGGAACTGGACACTGACCAGATCCGATTCCAGACCTTCTTAGCAAGGTGACTGTGTCATTTGTCCTCCAGCCGTAGCCTGGGATGGCCACTGATCCAGTGTAAAAATTCATTAAAAAAAAATCACCAGTCCCTCCTTCCCTGTTGTGACAAAATTATTTCTTCCCAAGTACCTGAGCAGCATGCTGCCGTGAAGCATGAAGGGATGAATCTATTCAGATATGCTTGTATCCGTACCTCAAATACAGTGATTCAGTCTCTGGTCTGAAGGTGGCCATGCTGCATCTCCCTACCCATTCTTCCCAGCCTGGCTTTTTCTAATAGGAAAAAAAAATCTGCTTCATCCAAATAACATTTCTGTACCAGGGATCTCTCTGAATGGGATATAAATGAATGCTGTACTTGATCAGGTCACATTACTTTCTGCTCAGGAAGAAAGGGGCAGGGCTGTGTATGCAAACCCGACTTCTCACCCTGTCAGCTTGCTTTGTATTCCAAGAGCTGGGTGTCCAGTATTGAGTATTTCCTAAATAGTTATCTGGACAAAATCTCCTTCCTTCAAGTGTAAAACGGGGGAAAGATGGCCACCTGATGACTTCATAGACATAATTCCTTAGTATAGACTGATTTACAGTGTCTGGACTAGGTGACCAGATGGGTTCTTTCCCATGGAACTTTATCCTATCACTTAATGCTCTTCTTCCCCACCCCTTTCTATTGTTTGAAAGGAGCCACATATAAATTCCGGGTGATTGCTATCAATAATTATGGAGAGAGCCCACGAAGTTCTGCATCTCGGCCTTATCAAGTAGCTGGCTTTACCAACCGATTCTCCAACCGTCCCATAACAGGGCCTCACATTGCTTATACTGAGGCAGTCAGTGATACTCAGATCATGCTAAAATGGACTGTAAGTATCTGTTTCCATTCTCTGGACAGACTGTTTATGTTTTATAATGCATGTGTCTTTCCCAGAACAGTCTATTTCACTTGTTAGTCTCATCACTAAAGCTTATTTCCAAATTATTTTCACTCCTGCTTAGAGGTGGCAAAGATATTTATTGCGATAAATTTAACCCTTTTGCAATAAATGCTTAGTATTATAAGGTGGCAGCTTTTTGTACAGTGCCGGCTTTTTCCTTCTCGCCTCCTGCTTCTTGTTTTGTTAACCTACATCTTACTAGCTAGTAAAATTGAGTTGTACGCATATTAAAACATGTACAAAATGAGGCTCATTGTCTTAAGACATATTGAAATGTGGGCAAGTCTTCTAAATTTGGCTCTGGGGTATTATATAGTTTTTCCATTCTTGTGAGTGGTGCATTTGCAGAATTAAGCATAATTACGGCATATTTGATGTGCAGGGAACCCAAGAAAATGAGAATTAAAACTGTAAAACTCTTCTCCAGCTGCTCTGCTTAGTTTATGTTGCTTTTCATTGGGTTTCAGTAAAACAAACCTCGTTTTTCAAAACTTCTTCCCAGATTGTTAAATGTGTTCCTTAAGAGCATGTCCATAAATCTTTCAAACTACACTTTTGGAAAATAAAGTGTATGTGTTTATATTCCAGTATATCACTTCAAGTAACAACAATACACCTATTCAAGGTTTTTATATCTATTATCGACCAACGGATAGTGACAATGATAGTGACTACAAGCGAGATGTTGTGGAAGGTAAGATATGTTATAATGATATGCACCGCAACGGTGTCAGAGGCCCTTTTCACATTACCATTCTAAACCGGATGTTATTCATTGTTGGACAGATTTTGAATAAAGTGATACGGGGCGGTGGTTTCATACAATGAATTTCCTTCCGTTAATGAGCTGTCTCTGAAGCACTATGGTCATTTCCAAAATGCTATAGTGGCATCATTGAGGTGTCTGAAAATCTCTTTCCTTCAAGTGCAAAATGGGGAAAAGATGGCCAACTGATGACTTCATCTGGTGCAGTAGTTTGGTGAGCCAATTTTGGTGTAGTGATTAGCAGTGTGGACTCTAATCTGGGAGAATGAGGTTTGATTGCCCACTCCTCAACATGTAGCTGCTGGTGTGACCTTGGGTCAGTCATAAGTTCTTTCAGAGATGTTCTCTCAAGGGCAATTCTCAAGAGAGCTCTTTCAGCCCTACCTGTCTCACAGCGTGTCCATTGTAGGGAGGGGAAGGGAAAGGGATTGCAAGCCTCCCTGAGACTCCTTCAGTTAGTGAAGGGCAGGGTATGAGTCCACTCTCCTCCTTCATAGACATAATGGAGTCAATGCATTTCAGTGGTCCTCCTATAGCACTTCAGTGCAATAACAATTTAGTGCTATGGCACTCACCTTAGAACTTTTTTTTAAAGTCTGAGGAAGATCGCACTGCAAAAAGTGCTGTGGACATTTTAAACAGCACACCACAGTGAATTCAGAAGCTCAACGAAGGGGTTGAAAACAGAAAAAAGCAGTTTCCCTCAAAAGTGGCTCAATCACACTTTGCTAACTCAGTGCAAGCATGTTTGTATGAACAGGTAAATTTCGCTACCAGCTGGTTACTACAATGGGTCTGTCTGAAATGACAGAAAAAGCGCATTAGCATCCAATTACTAAAATAGAATACAAAGGCAGTTTGAAAAAGGTCATTTACTTAAGAAGGGAAAGAGAGAGGTGCATCAGTTAAAAATACTGTGTTGAGTAAACTGAGAGGTCATAATTGAGAAGTCACAAGTGCATAGATGTCGACTGCAGACCAAGCCTGTGGCTTTTTTGAATGAAGCAGTGACTAATGCTCAGGGGAGTGACCTCTTCTGGAGGCTGCATAAATCTGTCCAAGTGTCACCAGTCAAGTCCTTCCATGCTATTCCAGGGGGGGAAGTGTGAAGACTTCAGGCTTGTTGTTGTTGTTATTCAGTGTTGTTGTTGTTCAGTGGACTGTGCGTGCAACTTTGTTGCCCACTTAGTTCCTGTAGACATACTCAACCTAAGTAACTCTCCTCACTACCTTATCTCTCCGAGTAGTTTGTGGAGTGCATCCTTAGGCTCTCAGCTTCTTCTCCACCCCTCTGGGAGCACTGGCAGGCAGGTTTTAGCAATAGACGGTAATGGAAGAACAAGCAGTTGGGCTCCTACAGCAGTTGGGCTCAGTGCAAAGGACTGCTATTATGCCAAACATTAGCTGACTGCAGATTGTCAGGGGATAGCTGCAGGACTATAGAGCAGCTGTGCCCGCCTTTCAGTTGGAAGGGACCGGTGTGAAAGTGTTCTCTATTGTCTGTGTCTTCTTCAGGGCTCCCAAGTGCAGAGAGACATCAGTCACAGCCTTTGCTCTCATCCCAGTCTCCCTTCCCTTGGCAGAACCATGACAGTACCAACCAGGGGAAAGCTGGCACCTTCCCCATACCACGCTAGAACTAGAGTGCCCGAGGGGATATGTTTCATTTTCATATCCCATGATGTTGTGTGTGGTGTTTTTCTTTTTACAGGAGCCAGTTGAATTCCAAATATTCAGAATTATAAACTCCAGATTTGGAAATATTCCAAATAGGGCATTCTGAATATTACCAAATGGCACACTCCTGTTTTTTAGTTTTCTGTTATAGTATAGCCTGTCTTGTACACAGAATCTGTGTTTGTAAATGTTTAAGTGAATTCTACTGTGCTGTAAAATCTGCTCATTCCTGATTGTTTGGTTTATGTGTACTGAAATGTTGTGGAACCCTGAAATCACTAGCAGCTGCTGTGCTGCACCAAAGCTTGGAACAGAAAGTTGCATGGCTGTGGGAATGTAGTGTACATAAAATAGCTAGAGCTGCCTTTTAATTAAATTATTCCATTCAGCCTCAATTATGTAGAGAAAAATGTATAAAAGAAATCTTTTCTGTCCTTTGTTCAGATGCTGAGTCACTACAAGTATCCACTGCATTCTGTTTAACCTTCAGTGTATCCGATTTTAACAAAGGATTTTCTTTTTCCAAATATTGAACTGATAAAAAAGCTTTAGAGATTGTTGTGGTTTAATTGATAGCCTGAGGTATCATTATAATTTCCTGTTCAGACTTGACTTTTGAGACTGAGTCAAGTCTGATACCTTCTTTGTATATCAGCTGCCACAACTAAAACTGCTTTTTAAATTTCATTTTGCTGTTCATTAGATAGTCGCTGTGTTCTGCCTTTTTGGCAGAAATACAACAATAAACCTGTTCATCTTATGTGCAGAAACTTTGCATGCAATGCTTTGTTCCTTGAAAGAGAGAGCTTCAAAAATCCTTTCTGATGAAAGGTGCTTACATCTTTCCTTGCTAGATTTTTTGAAGATCAGAGTTGAAATGCTAGTATTGAATCCAATCCTAATGGTTGGAAGAAGGAAACCTAAAACCTGATTTAATTACTGAAAAGAATGTTTGGGTTGGAATATGAGAGAAGATGGACCTAAATCTTTGGCAAATAGCTGCCTTGGGGGAATTCAGACTACCAGATTTGCATTCATATTTGGGGGCATATAGTATAAACATGAATGCATTAAAGCTTTTTTGAAACATTGTTCACCTTCTGAAGTTCTTCAGCGTCTTCACGCACCGTCTAAATAAGAGATTGGCTTTAAGCCCAATACAGTTAATTACTTTCTATGAGCTTGTTGTGATTGGTATCCCCAATATAGGAAGTCAAATGAACACAAATTCTTTTTATAAGACAGGACAATCATCTGAGACTCCTCCTAGCCTGGATGATAACACACTATTTAGGTTGTTCTCATTTGTGGATATTCTTGGACTTCAGTGTAGAACTGCATGATGTCAAGTCTTGTGACTAATGAAAAAAGTTGTGTGTCTTTTTACAAAAGATAATTGCACCACTGTAGTATACTGGCTAAAGTCCAAAGCTTGAACAACTGCATTTTACAAAACGTTCATGTCACAGTTTTATGTAGTTGTCTGATTCAGTCTTTGCCCTTAAGGCTCTATGTTAAAACAGTAGCTACATTCCACCTGTGAGGCAAGCATGTTAACAAAAATTGTAAACATAAGATTATTTGGGGAATGAACTCTAAATCCAGGAGACTGCGGGCATCTGTGTGTGTACTGCTGAGTCCAATTCAAAGTACAACAGACCACAATTCATATTTTTGTTTCCAAGTAGTACACAATTCATGTTGAACAAAAGGAACATCTGTCTATATTCTTTATAGGTACAAAGCAATGGCACTTGATAAGCCACCTGCAGCCTGAGACATCATATGATATTAAAATGCAGTGTTACAATGAAGGAGGGGAAAGTGACTACAGCAATGTCATGATCTGCGAGACCAAAGGTAAGCGAGACCAAAGGGAACTGACGCTATATTTCAATTGCTCCTTTCCTCCAAGGAGCCTAGGCTGATTTTATATATTTCTGTCCTATTGTATTGGATCTTTTCAACAATCCTGTGAGGTATATTTTCAACAGTCCTGTGAGGTTACCCAGTATGTCTCATGGGTCTTCCCAGTCCTTATGTAGACAGTCTAACCACTACACTTCACTGGCTTTCCAGTAGGTTAAAATCATCAAATATGACTTTGCACACTTAGTCATACTTACAATCTGACCTCTATCTACCTACCTACCTACCATCATTTGTTTTGACTTTTAAAAAATTCTCATTGTGTCCACTCCTTAGTCAGCCTTTTGGCTTTGTGGAGACAACACAACAATTTCATAAATTTGAATAAATAAATAAATAGATGCTCATATAGTATCAAACCAAATATGACCACTGAGAAAGCTTCACATCCAGTCCATAAAGCTGCCATATCCCCAGATATATCTCAGGCACATATATTCTCTTTCATGTGGTTCACCTGTTTTTAGTTCAAGGCATCAGCGCACAGCATTTGGCAAAACGGTTGCTCAGGAGCTCATTTACATTCCTTCTCACACATAGTGAGAATGAATGTGGGAACTAGCAAATTTGTTTATAGTAGAGAAACATGAAAGAGGATATATACAAATGGTTCATCTAGTCCTACATCTTGTTCTGCACAGTGGCCACTAACCTTTTGCCCTGGAGTGCCCGTGATCAGGACACAGAGTCCAAGGCCTTCTGCTGGTGTTGCCTTTTAGCCCCCAAATATAAATTGAAGGCTGCTACAATGCACTTTCAGTCCCTCCATCTTTCCTTGTTTTATGCTAATTTGGGTTTGGGGGTTGGGGCCATTGGGTGATCCAGAACAAATATATATTATCCAATAGCTGATTAGCCATGTTAATGTCATTGTAGTTTTTTAATGATCATGATATGAATAAAATGGCTTTTATGGTCAGAGTAGTACTTCTGTAGACTCAAACTTCTGCTTGTGGAACTTTTTTCACCCCAATCAGTGAAGCGTTCACCTGGAGCATCGGAATATCCAGTGAAGGACCTTAGCACACCACCTAATTCTCTTGACCGTGGAGCTGGGAGTAATGCTGGTCAACCACATGGCCCTGTCCGGAGTAGTGATATGCTGTACCTGATTGTGGGCTGTGTCCTTGGAGTAATGGTCCTTATTCTTATAGTTTTCATTGCCATGTGCCTGTGGAAGAACCGCCAGCAAAATGCCATGCAGAGTAAGTTCCTTCTGGTTATATTTAATGTCTTTTGCTGCAGAGCCCAGTGAGATAATTGACTAGTGCAAAGAAACTGTGAACCTCAGTACTTGAGTTGTTATGATTGCCACTGAATAATGTGAAGTTGAGGTGGGTGAAGATACTTTGGTCCTCGTATGAAATGCAGTGATTAGTGTTCAATCCCATGTCTCCCCCCCGTCTGTTGCCTCTCAAATGTAACACAAATGTATTTTGAGATTGCAATTTCTGTTTGTTAAGGGGTTTCTCCTGCTCCACACTTTTACAGAATATGACCCTCCTAGTTACCTTTACCAAGGTGCTGATATCAATGGACAAATGGTTGAGTACACTACGTTGCCAGGCACAAGTCGTATCAATGGCAGTATCCATGGAAACTTCATCAGCAATGGAAATGTTGCTAATGGTTGCCATCATCACCACCACAAGATTCCTAATGGAATTAATGGGATCAATGGAGTCATGAATGGTGTTATGAATGGAGAAAATGGTGTTTATCCAGGACACACTAACTCCCTGTCCAGAGCCCATGTGGAATATGAACATACCCACCACCTAGGAAACGTAAGTTAATTTATTAAATCTGTCTCTTCAATATTTGAATCGAGAACATGAGCAAATGAAGGTTGTGCCTCTTAATTATGTTGCTAGCTTCATAATGATTTGTATTGCCATTTTGGAAGCTCAGATTATTGGAATCCTGATATGAATATGCTGTCATCTTCAGGAGAACCGCAGCCTTCAAGCCTTCAAGTTTAAAGAGAGAAATTAGCTTGTATTTCAAAAGAGCCCTCAGTTTATAAGGTGTACTCTGAATTTTGAGCATATTAGTTAGTTGGCAATTTTGTGGGATTTTGTGGGTGGTAATTTTGGAATTTAAAAGTTTGGAATCCTGGTGATTCGAGAGACTTGAAAATATGATGGACTTAAAAAGACCAGAAACAAGAAAGCAAAGTATATTCATTTTTTAAATCCAATGGCATCCTTCAGTTAAGTGAATAGCATTCTTCCAGGAAGGGGGCATTGGATTCCACCCACTGGGTTGCCCTTAGTGAGAACAAGGGCAGGCACTGCTGCTTGCAGAAAGGTTCTGCATCTCTGGCTTCCTCCAGTTCCCCCTTCTGATTGTTCCCCCGTGCCATATTGTACACCATTTTGAAGGACCCCTAGACATTTGGGAGCAACTTTTCCAGGGCATAACGAAGGCCGTGAATAGAAGTGCTGCACAAATGGAATTTCACTTTCAGTTTTCTGTATCCTCCCCATAGTTTCTAGAGTCCTTGCCAAGATTTTCAGTGGAGAAAAACAGTTGATGTCTGAGTTAAAAACAACTCTCTTCACTCAATGGGTAGTGAACATTCATATGTTCAACCATCCTGCTTTGTAATACATCCAGATTCTTCCATAGAGGCACCATATGGCAAACTTCTGCATGCTTGAGACTTTATGTAATTATGTAAAATGCAATTATATAATATGTAGCCAGTGAGGTTACTTTTGCAGGGTATAGCAGCTAGAGAAGGTGTCTGTTCCCCATGTAGGACTCCATGGAGAGCAACACCCTCTTTCTCCCCACTTCACATCTAACATAGATGGTAATCCCCATTGGTAGGACACGAAAAAACTATATTCTCCTCCCCCACCTCCTGCCCAAAGAGCAGAGTATATAAGATCCTTCGATATCAAGTTGACAGACTCACCCTAAAGGCACTGGAAATCAACAGTACTGTTTAGTGTGGAGCTGGGATAGATATATTTGTGGGGGAAATATAGGTAGTGGCCTTTATCCCCTCATGTTAGCTACTTTAAAATAATGAAAGCTTTCCTTTACAAAATGAAATAGTTTTTAACTGTTTTGTATGTCCTCAGTGTACCCATTTAGAAATCCTTCTGTCTTGTTCTCTTAGTGTTAAATTGGGGAGTTTGAGAGTGTTTTCCATGTGATCATGTTTTGCTCTTGAAGTAAATAATGTGGGTTGCTCTTATGAGTTGTGAGCATCTTTCCACTTTCTTGCAAGTATTAAATTTGTCTTGTTGCTAATCGAAATATCATTATCATCTGTTGAAACATATGGATTATATCTAAGCCAACACTAGTCCTACTCAAAACAATACATGTTATTTCTAGGTGAAATTAAAGGAAAAGTTGAAAAGTTGACCTAGTTTGCTTGTAGCCAGAGGAAAATGGAGCTGTCTGCTTTGGTGACTAAATCTAAGCCCTTCGCTTCATTGAGTAACAGCCGCTGTTAAGAGTTACTACTTCAGATAACCTCTCGAGCCTTCAGCATCACCTTCCTGATTTTTGAAGGACTTTTCAGTGACGTACACTTCTCTTTAATGGCCAGCCAAATCACCAGTTTAGAAATACCTAAACACAAGTCAATAGGTAACAGGTTGAGCCAGCCCCTGTAAAAATCAAAGCAAGGCTGTATTCACATCACAGAGGTTTGTTCTTGATCAGTACAAACCTGGCTTCTTGTACTTGCACAGTCCCTCCCTCCTCTCCTTGCTTACAGCTGTGCTAAGACTTGCAGACTCCCTTCACTATAATAGCCACACTGTTTTCAAAATCAGTGTTGCATGCAAGAGAAATGCCATGTTTTCAGCCCCTGCACTCCAGGCTTTCTAGATGCAGAAGTGTTCATGTTTCATGCACATGGGCTGGGAGAGGAAGGAGAGAGCACAAAAGAATACCAGGTTCACACTGCACTCCTTGCTCACGAATGCCCTAGAGGGTAGTGGGAAGTGTGTGTGTGTGTGTGTGTGTGTGTGTGTGTGTGTGTGTGAGAGAGAGAGAGAGAGAGAGAGAGAGAGAGAGAGAGAGAGAGAGAGAGAGAGAGAGAGTGTGTGAGTGTGTGTGAAGGGGCTTTCACACAGGAGCATAGGAAAATGCTATCAGAACATTAGTAGAAGTTGTTGTTGATTTTCTGGGCTGTACATACAGATGACGGCCATACAGCCTGGAAAATCTACAACAACTAATGAACTCCGGCTGTGAAAGCCTTTGACAACATTAGTAGAAGTGCTCCAGAAACTTAATAAAGAAACAAAACCAAGGAGCTAATTTAGCTTGCATGAGTCACTGGTTTAACCTTGACATTGCCTTCAGATGAATTGCACAGGCTAAACTGGGATGTTGAAATAGGGGCAGGTCAAGGTACTTTGTTTCCCCTGTTTCCTGGTTCATGGCTTGCACACCTTCTCACAGTGTGCTAATTTTTTTTTAACTCTGTCCAAGATGGAGGGTTTCTCTTGGACCTGTCCTGAAGTTGGGTTGGAGTCTGCACTCTTCCACCATTCCCTTTACCCAGTCGTAATCAGGAGCACATCCTTGTTGTTTATGGCTCTAGCCCAGGGTACCCTAACAGCTATCTGTTAGGTGAGCAAATGGTTATTGCCTCCCTGCCTATCTTTCTCCATAAGGGGGACCAGTTAAGAATATAAGAACGTAAGATAAGCCAATATTGGATCAGGCCAATGGTCTGTCCATTCCAACACTCTGTGTCACGCAGTGGCCAAAAATACCAGTTGCCATCAGGAGGTCCAGCAGTGGGGCCAGGACACTAGAAGCCCTCCCACTGTTGCTCCCCCAAGCATCAAGAATACAGTGCATCCCTTGCCCCAGACTGAGAGTTTCTATCTATACCTTGTGGCTAACAGCCACTGATGGACTTCGGCTCCATATGCTTACCTGATTCCCTCTTGAAGCTGTCCATGCTTGTAGCCGCCACCACCTTCTGTGGCAGTGAATTCCATGTGTTAATCACTCTTTGGGTGAAGAAGTACTTCCTTTTATTCACTCTAACCCGACTGCTCAGCAATTTCATGGAGTGCCCACAAGTTCTTCAGTCCAAGGATTTTATTGTCTTAGTTTCCAGGCTAGAGTGTTTTCTGTGAGGCCAAGAGTTCTCATTGTGTTAACTGAGGCATCCAGCATTTCCTTATTGCGGTATGTACCTGTTGCAAAATAAAACAAATGTTAAATTAAAACAAGGGCAGAACCAGCAACAGATAAACTCTACTATCACAGCAGAATCATCCAATCCATCTTTATAGCTTTGGAGAATTAAAACAACCTTGCATTTGAAACAGAAGTGTAAGAACCTCATGAATCTGCCTGGGGAGGAACACGGCATTATAAGAGACCTTCTCTAGATGCCACCTGCCTGGCTTCTGAAAGGCAAACTTCTTCTGCAAGCAAAACTGGCTCATATGGGAGAAGGCAGTCCTTCAAATCCTGTCCTTCCCAGCTGTTCAGGATTTCAGGGTCAAAGCCAGCACCTTGAATTGTGTCTGGGAACGCATTAACAACCAGCAGAGACCTTTTATCAGTGGCACTCATTCATACTTAGAGTATAAAATATTTGCGCCTGAAGGGCATGTGTATGTGCAACCCAGCATGCATTCCTTAAATTTTTTTCTTGTTCAGAATATTTTGAAGGGTTGTATGCCAAATTTCTGAGACATACTTGCCTCATTAAGACTGAAGAGCATGTTTTTCTAATTTTGAGTATCCAACATATGAATGGGCATAAGTCTCATACAGACTTGTCTCTTGAATCCTAAAACCCTTCAATTCCCACAATTCAATATTGCCTTCAGGGTACAGACGAAAATGTCATCTGGCTTCCATAGATTGCTAAATAAGAGTAGACCTGTTTTTTTACAGTCTTGAGTCCAAGTACGTAAGTGCAGATTTTCTCTTGCCACCTGTACAGCCTCATTTTCAAATAGTTTTCAAATCTGTATCCACCTACTATTCAGCAGTGAGGTATGTGTTAATCTAGGCATTTTTATTTGCAAAGGATTCTGTGGCCAAAACCAACAACTCCGAATCCCTCTCACTTCCAAATAGCTCTTGGCTGATGAATTACTACATCTGTAAAAATACAGAAAATTTTGAAATAAGTTTAGTGAAGCAAACTGATCTAATCAGAGTAATTGCAAGAAAGTAGGACAAATTCTTAGGTCAGACACATATAACACACTGTTCTCACAAACAGATAATTCTCTAATGTCTGACATCAGTGTTAGAGCAATTTCAGCTCTTGGTGAATTTGGGTGTTTTAACTCTGAAAAGGGGGTCAAGGAAATTACTCAGGACATGTCTAAGCTATGGGTACCTGCTTTGCAGTAGCACAAGTACTGAAATTTCTGCTTCACAAAACAGAAACTTGGCAGTAATTTGTGTCCTGCCTTTCTGATAAATGACAGCTGCCATTTAGGCTGGAATTAAAATCTTCTGCACTGACTGGTGTCCATTTGTCGCAGCATCCCTCAATGCCTTGTATTTACTCTGAGTTCAGTTTCTTTTTCTGAATTATCCAGGGTGGTGGACTATATACAGCAGTGCCTCAGACAGACCCTTCTGAATGCGCCAACTGCCGGAACTGTCGGAACAATAACAGGTAACATGGAGGGGAGACAGGTGGGGGGAGAATCTGAGCTCTCTGCCTTCAGGTTCTTTGTGCTCAAGATTTTTGCTGTATTTTAGTGACCACAGAGCTGTCAAAACAAGATTTCTTATTCAGTTATTGAATGCCTGACAAGTCTGCATTAACTTTTTCCTAGCTTCTATACATTCATGGCCAAGCCACCACTCAGAACTTTTTAAGTTGGAGAGCTTAGTATGAATTAACCAAAGTCCATGGCACTGGGTAATACCATAAGGTTTCCTGACATTTGTGTCTACGTCCGTTGCTTCTACAGAGTGGAGGAAATTAAACCTCAAGATTTGTTGAGGCAACTCAAGGGTTTTTTTCTTTTTCAATTTTTTTATTGAAAAACATCTGCAAATAACAATGTAACAAACACAAATAACAATGTAAACAACCATAGAACCAGGCAGTAAATTACACCCAAACTTCAGAAAACACACACATTTGCATTAATGCATTCAACCTTTCAGCTCTCTAGTATATTTAGTGAACCCCACAAAACCTGCCACAAGCAAGTTAATTCAGATTATATTTAGCTCTGTTCATTATAGAAGAGCTAAGCAGCTCAATGATCCCACTTTATGTCAGAAGGGAAAGGGATTGTAACCAAGAAAAATAAGAAGTGTTTGTTGGAAGTGTGTTCTTGTTTGCCATATACTGAAGTAACTGAAACCAAATGGACTCAAAGCGAGAAGCCCCAGAGGATGAACCTCCGTTCACTTAATTGGACGACATTTGCGGTTTTAGCTAGAATAAACTGGTACCATATCTTATACCAGCTCTGAATAGTTGGGGAAGTGGTCGATTTCCAGAGCGAAGCTATTGTTATTCTTGCTGTGGCAACTCAAGTTTTAAATAATTGCTTTTGAGTTGAATCCTGGCTGAACAGATCGATCTTAGTTAAAATAAAACCTGTTTTTGCATTAGGGAAGACTTAGATAGAAGTAGTAGGAACACAGGTAACCCAAATGCTGGGTGTAATACGGTCATTATCAGATGCACTAGCTTTACCCTTTTGTAAAAGTTGCCCTACCCTTTCTGCCTCCATCATCAGTAAGATCCTAAACAATAAACCAGTCTGAGATTCAAAGAGTACCGTCCATGCGCCATAGTTTCTTGGATTTCCATCAGTTACTTACTTGGCACCTATCTGATGAAGGCAGCTTTGATGTCTAAAGCTTATGCCCCAAAAAATCTCAGTGACCTCTAAGGTTCTACTGGGCTCAGGCCAATTCTTCTACTGCAGAACACAGCTGCCCTCCCAAAATTTCCTTGGCACATCAGTATTCCACCTCTCTGGATTGGCTTTTTAGGGTTAATGATGGGGGGATGTAGTGAAAGTGGATGTCAGCAAAGTCCTAGTTCATGGGTCAAAGCTTCTGTATGCAAGAAGAACTTCCATCCTTACAGCCCTTTGATACCCCACTTAATTTCTATGACTTGCACGAGTTGGTCAACTTGAAACTTAGCTGTCCAGGATTTTGGGGAGGGTGTAGAAGAGAGACATTGAATTACCAGAAAGAAGTCCTAGCACTAACTTGGGTCTTCTTTTGCACACTGTTGACCAAACTGAGCCTTTAGATCAAACAAACTCAATGTTTGTAGATGGACAAGATGAATATTTAGTAGTAAAGACTGCTATGAATAAACCTAAAGTAATTTTTATACTTCAAGAGATGATGAAATACACTCCTTGTGCCGGCTGTATATTTTGAGATCTAGTGGCTTATGCAGAAAGGAAAAACCCTTTAGCAAATAGTTTAAGTTCATTTGTGGCAAAATATAGCAAACTTCTTCCCTCTCAGTGTAAAACAAGCGGAAATTAAATAGCTTAGCCCTTCAGACAGTCCTAATTCCTCAACTGTTAGCTTAAGCATAGCTCCTAAAGCCACTTGTTCAATTATAGAACAACTACTGTAGTATGTGTAATAGTTCATGGAGTTATTAATTGTGAGGCAGTTACATATATTTTGGTATCCATGTGGTATAAACATCGCTTTCCTTGGAATAACTGCAGTCCACAGTTTCACAACCTGGGCTTGTAGCTGCCTGTGTCCTGAGTCATTCAGATATATGTGTTGATTACCGTAGATACACAAGAACACACTAACTAGGACAAATTTTATTTACTTTCTAGCTCTGTGGCATAACAGCTATTCAGTGTGAACTGCAAGTAGACTAAAATACCCAGTATGCTGCAGTGCTGTAGCTTCCAAAAATCAGATCTTGCAGCATTTTTAAAAATGCTGAGGGGGAAGGAAAATGTGTTTTTGTGAGAGGAAGCCACAAGTAACTCCTCTTTTGTGTGCATTTTGTGTTGTGGTGGAAGAAGGGGGGGGCTTGATATGAGATTCTTATAAGGGGATATAGGGAGGGGTCTGAAAACTCTCGCATGTAAGGCTCCAAGCCGTAATTGTGTGGACTTCTGTTTAAGTATATACTGAGACTGTTGACTAAATCAGCCATGCATGAAAGTAGAATGGCAAGGTTGTTCTTGATGGCTGTCTCATAGCCATGAAACTCTCCTCTTCTAGAGTTCCATCAAAGTCTGAACCTGGATTCCTTCCAGAACCATTCTAAGCCATCCTTGTTTCAGACTGATGTTTACCAGCGTTAAGCAGGCATGAAATTACTTTTTCTTTCTACATTTTAAATGGTTAGTCTCAACATCAGTTTTGTAATTGCCAGCTGAAAACAGCAACAGAGTGAGGGGGAGTATACGACACAGCAGAGTAAATAATCTTTTCTAGGAAACATAGCACAATTATTTTGGACTTAATTTTGAGGTGCTCAGAGTGTGTGGGCTGGGACTTCCCTGGAGGATTAAGACTTGACAAGGGGAGGAGCACAAGTGCCTGTCCAGATACCACAAATGATCCACCGCCGCTGGAGGACCTGCAGCGGATGAAACGTGTTTTTTGAGCTCCTTGCTGAGACCTTGTGTGAAGAACAGCTGAAGGAGCTTCTTGGTTCTTCTCTTTCAGATTGATACCTAGAGCAGTTAAGCAGTCCCCATTGCCAGACAAGAGAATGGCAGTGACCAGCGTTTGGGAATTTGTGAGAGCACTCCTGCCAAGCCTTTAACATCTGTTTGCTCTAGTCTACAGATCATTGCATGCAGCAGTGGGATGTTTGCTGCTTTGCACTAGAATCTGTATCCACACGCGCACACTGAACAGGGGGCTAGAGCAGTGTGGGGATAGTGTTGGTGTGGAGGGGAGAGTTCATTCCAAGTTTGAGGAAACAATTTGACATATCCTACAAAGAAGACTTTCCAGATTGCGGTGGTTTGGCCATATAAGCATAACGTTTGTGTTGCTTGGATTTTATCTACACTTTCCCTCTCTTCATCTCACCTCCATACCCTTTAACTTCTGTGTCTTCTATGGGCCAGATCTCCAAGCAAAACAGGTCCTGGGTACATGTAACTGCATCTGCTCATATTTCATACCCTTCTCTCCTGTTCCTCTCCTCCTCAGTCAATGTAGGTTGTTTGTATCCTTTTGTGTGTGCGTGTGCTTCTGTAAAGGGCTTTGTTCATTGTCAGTTCTGAATGAATGAATAGTAAAACATCTTTCATTACGATTCTGCTTCTGTAGTTAGAAAAGTTCCAGTTACAATAAAGTTTGCCCTGTAGTTATAATTATGCAGTTTTGCAGTGACTAGCACTAAATGGTGGTGTTGGCAAAGAGCAATTAAGACAAAGGTGCCTATTAATAAGCGCCTATAAGATAAGTGCCTATGAGATAATTATGGATGGTCAGCAGGCCACAGGCTCCATGAAAATTCACAAGGGTCAAATTTTACACCAGTAATTCCCTCTACTCGGAAGGGAAGGGGTCTCCTGTAGTCATTTCAAGTTGTTTTTACAACCCAGCCACTATCTACAGGGGTGGAAAATGGTCAGTAAAATCAGTAAAAATCAGTTTTATCCATCTTGGTCAGTAATTTGTCCGTGGTTTTTTTTTTTAAAGATCAATAAAGTCAGTATTGCTTTGATTTTTGTGAATGCAGTTTGTGTTTTTCTGGTTTCATTATTGCATTTTTGGGGAAACATGATGACTTCCCAGTGAGAAGACAGATTGTTTTCAGTTTAGTTATGAAATACTTTAAGAACTTTGTTCCTAAGAGTAAAACTGATTTGGTAAAATCTTCCACAAAGTATAGAAACATAATTAATCTCTTAAAACATGAGACAATGAAAGCAGAAGAGATGGATACTGTGGGATTCAACATGGCACAGCTCATGCTAGAAGGAGTTGAGAAAGCAATGGAAGAAGACGACAAGGGAAGAAATGCTTGTGGGTGCAGTGCAGAAAACGGTTGAGAAATGAAAGAGTTCATGAATAACTTTATTTATTCAATTTATACCCCACCCTCCCTGTGGGAGCAGGTTCAGGGTGGCGTACAAAGAGATTAAACATATAGGTAACAAATTATATACAATCTTAAAACAAATAATAAAGCTCTACATTATCATAAAGTGCTAGTAAGTGATCAGGTACTTATAACAATGCTTACAGAAGGAGGAACCAATACTAGTGTTGTAATCAGATTATCTATATTGGTGATTGGCTCATCTTGGTCTCTATATTTAAGCAGCAGCACAGGCTGTTGGTGGTAAGCCAAGGACCAGGGGCTGTAACTTCTCAGTTATTTGATGTTATTTGGTGCGGCTCCTTAGTCAAAGGCCTGGTGGAAGAGCTCCATTTTGCAGGTCCTGCAGAACTGTAAAAGGTCCCAAGGGCCCTGATCTCTTCTGGGAGCTCATTCCACCAGTACAAAGCCACCACTAAGAAGGCCCTGGCTCTGTTGTGGCCAGCCTGGCATCTTTAGGACCTGGGAGGCCAATCGATTCTGTGACCCTGAGCGCAGTGCTCTCTGGGGAATGTGTGGGGAAAGGCATTCCTACAGGTATGTGGGCCCCTGATCATAAAGGGCTTTAAAGGCAAGTACCAGTACCTTGAAGCGAATTCGGTATGCTATCGGCAGCCAGTGCAGTGCTTTCAACACAGGCTGGATGTGCTTCCTCCCATTAGAAGCCTGGCTGCAGCATTTTGCACTAGCTGTAGCTTCTGGATTTGGGTCCAGGGCAGCCCCATGTAGAGAGCATTACAGTAGTCCAATCTCAAGGTGACCATCGCATGGATCACTGTGGCCAAGACGTTGCATTCGAGGAAGGGAACAAACTGCCTAATCAGCCAGAGGTGGTAAAAGACTGATTTGGCAGTGGCTGCTACCTGGGCCTCCCATCATTAGTGAGGCATCCAAGAGCATTCCCAAGCTGCTGAGAGTCAGCTGTGCCAATCCTCCACAAGCTCATCTAATGAGCCGCCAGGGGGCTTCGGATCCCGCAGGGCCATTTGAAGCCACATAGGGTCCATTTGGCTCCGTGGGAGGGCTGAAATCTGCTCGTCGCCCAAACAGGGTCGGAGTGAAACATTCAGATGGGCCTTCAGGGCATGATGGTCTGACCATGGCACTGCTGAGGCAATGACCCCGTCCACTGTGACCCCTGCCATGAAGATCAGATTGAGCGTGTCCAGCCTGGTGAGTGGGAGTTGTTACATGTTGGGGGAGTCCCAGTGCCACCACGGATGGAGGCCACACGCAGGACAATCAGTCCAGGGTGTTCCAGTGCCTAGCCCAACACAGCCTCCACCAATTAATCCTCCCCCCGTGAATCACCCCAACAATAACAGTAACCATTATAAATATAAAGTATATGTAGATATGTAAATAATGTGTAAATACAAATAAGGTTAGCTCAATAGGGCAATTAATGAATTGGCAAATTGATTATTATTAAAAGCTTAAAACGGTTAGCAATCAATTAACAATAAATCAGCAATCATAAATCAATTGATTCAGGTCAACCCACCTCCCGTGAACACACACCCCAGTAAAAAACAAGTGAATTGCAGAGAATCAATCTAGTGAAAAAAATAGAGCAGAGCCCAATGAAGGATCATAATAAAGCAACACCAAAAGGATCGTCTAGCAACAGGGTAGAAAACTGAGTGACCAATTTTGGAAATAAACACTTAACCTGAACTCTGGGCAAACATCCGGAGGAGACCTCTAAAAACTGGGAGCAAAATGATCTACCAGCTCCCCCCTCCCTCTCCCGAAGGAAAAAGGCAGCTATGTAAAAAGAGAAATTAAGACCAATACTACAGAGCTAGAGACTAACAGGGTATGCCTTCCCAAAGAAATGCATAAACGAGGAAAAAACAAATATCCCTACAAGTATAAAGATTATATGGGATACAGAGATTACTAATCAGAACAAGAGGGAAAGCCGTCTGCAGACATTGGAGAACTGGCATCTCAGATGGGATTTTGCTGTTCTCGTCAGGGGTGATAGGAGAACGTGTTTTTCGTTTCTGAGGGCGATGGTAGTGACTTGTGTCATCTGAGAGATGCAGCGTCTCAAGTAATTCTAGTCTTAAGTCCCCATCCAAAGCATGTAGAAGGGATCCACAGTGAGAGACTTGAAGATTTCCTGTGGGAAGTCATCTATAATGAATGTTAGTTGCCTTCAGGCGTGTAGTCACCAATTTCAGGGACCTCCTAATGGCGAGGGCTTCTTGAGGCACATCAGGAAAGACCAGCACTTGAATATTATTAAATAAAAGATAACCCCTTGTTCTTGCCTCATCTTGAAGCCTTTTCTTGGTCAGCAAGTTGAGGTAACAAGTCCCTTGGGCCAGATCTGTTAGGGTTTAATGGCAATCCGATATGGAAAGCCTTCAAAATGGCTGGTGCTACTCCAGGTTCTAGTTGTTAAATGGTGGCGAGCCAATTCGTAGTGAAGCAAATGAGGTCCAGCTTTTCCTCTGCCCCCTCCAAGAGACCCCAAAATTTTAGTTTTAGTTGTTTAAATTGGGTCTCAAGGGCCAGTAACTGTTCCCATGTATTAGTTTCTTGGGCTTGCATCTTTGAGACTCATGCCGAAATTAAGGGCTGTCTCGGCTGCCTTTGAAGTTTTTTCTAAGGAAGCTTGTATCACCGTAAGTTGTTCTCTTACCAGCTTAATGGTTTGCTGTATTTGGTCACTGAGCCTTCTTTCCCTTTTTTCTAACAAGATCAGTAAGTCCTGTTTATTCAATGCCATTTCCAGCAGGTGTGAGATTGTCTTATTGTCCGCCATATTAGTTTTTTGGGTGCCAGAGGCTTTCTGGTCAAGGCGGTTCTCCCACGGTGAGAAGAAATCTTGCATAGATTTGCTCACAGTTTTGGGAACTTGGGAAGTGTTGCCATTGTTTTTCCCCATAATTGAGTCAGATCAGTGTAATATTGGTGTGGTATAAGCTTCGGGAGAGGGAAGGGAAGCAGAGCCTAAAGATCAAACGACCGCTATCTTACTCGGTGTCGCTATGCGCCCCCCCCATGTTTGGTTTTTAATGTTTTTGCTGTTTTGCTGTTTTATTATCTCCAGTATGTGATTATTTTAAAAAGGGAATCTTTTTTTGCCTTAAATTTTGTACAATGATGAAAACATTGTCCTCTATTCATAAAGAATTCAATTAAAAGTTGTGCAGTCCTTTTATCTGGGTCACATCTAACTATGGGGCTGGCTATGGGGATGGTGGAGGCCAGATAATAATAATTTTTAGTGAAGTCCTAGTTTTACATTTAAAATGCTAGCCTATCAGTAGGCTGGCATTAAATTGTTCAGTAATTTGTCAGTTTTTTGTCAGTATTTGGTCAGTTTTTTTTTAATCTTGGTCAGTAAAATCAGTATTTTTGACCCTCTGACTAGTTTCCACCTTTGTCTACTAAGCAGTCACCCAGTAACTTCCCAACAAATCCTCCAGCAATTGAGGCTTCCTGTGGCCATCAGGGTTTAAAACAGTAAAAGGAAAGTGTGCCATTCAGAACAAAGTTTGAGTCCAGTGGCAACCAACAAAGTTTTATTCAAGGTATAATCTCTCATGTACCTTGAATAAAACTTCATTGGTCTTAAAGGTACCACTGGACTCAAACGTTGTTCTTTCATTCAGAGTAAAACTAATGCTGCTTCAACCATCCTCTTAGAATAATTCTAGAAACACATTATATGCTTTATATCATATGTCAGTCCTAAATATAAGATGTAGTTGTTTTTATTAGATTAAAAATTAATTACAAATGCCGATGCTAGTTAGCATTTACTCTTGAGTTGTTAAAAAAGCAAGTTGATAACAGCCCCAGTGTCCTTGGGTCCCTGAGCTGCAAACATTTACAGCACTGGCAGTTTCCCATTGCTTTGTGGATTAGTGCCGGGCATGTCTACAAAGGATTTTAGCTGTAAGCTGCCTTTTTTGTTGTTCAGAGGCTAAGTAGCTTCGCCTAGAAGGAATGGACTTCCTTCACTGCTTGACTAGCCTTTCACAATTCGGAATTCTCAGAGATTCTTTCTGGGAAGAGTCGGGAAGCACGTTCTCACTTCTTAGGTTTACAATGGTGGAGAATTCAATATTGGACGTAATTGCTCTATCAGCAGCTCTCTGGCTGGGGTGAAGTTACCAGTTCAGAGAATCAATTGATTAAAGCTCTTGCAATTTCTAAGGGCAAAACTACATGTTATGTGTAGCCTGTGATGATTATTTTTCCAGACTTTTCTACATTTTGCGGCTGGGAGGGCAATGACTTAAAAGGGAAGACCAGCATGTGTGTGTTGGCAGCGGGGGCGGGGTGCTTTAACTTTCCATCCCATTTTCCCCACTGAAATTCCCCACCTCCAAGGTGCAGTGGAGGGGGGAGGGAAATGGCAGGTATTTGTACATGTCCCCTAGAAGGGGTAAAAACTGCTTGCAGTTAGCAATTTTTCAGCAGGCAAAAAAATTATAAGGAGAGTTAAATAGCCCCTCTTTCCTTGCTGTGGTTATAATCAGGATGTATTTTTTAATGTCTGGGGAAAACCAAAGACTTTACACAATGTGTAGTTCTACCCTAAAGTTGTTCCAGTAAAACAGAGCGATGTTACAATGCGGCATTGCAACCAGAGGTGGTTTAAAAATGCTGACTGTGATTACTCTGCATATTTTATGGGAGGACAACAAAAACATTGGTAGGTTTGGAATTTTCATTCTCTCTCTCTCCCCCCCCCCTTTAAAATTGTAGGTGTTTCACTAAAACTGGCACTTTCGGCAGCAGCTCTGTACCCATGATGCCCATCATAGCACCTTATCAGCAGGACAGTTTAGAAATGAAGCCGTTGAATCATGTGATGGTCGCTATGTGCTTAACACCTCCAGTCCCCGGGTGCAGTGCTGAGACGGAAGAGGAGGGCAAAGAGAACTCGGAGTCCCTGTCTTCTCAGGATTCTCGCTGCCGAGAAAATGTGAATCAGCTCAATACCGATTGTACAGAAGGTATACCAGAGTTCGGATAAAAGGGGGGAGGGAATACAATTGGCTTCCACAAGTGGCTGCTGTTTACTTCCAGATGCCCTAAAACATTGGCCCAGAACCAAGATTAGACAAAGATTAATTGCTGAAATATTTTGTGGTTCCCAGTGTATGTCAGGAAGGCTCAAGGTTCCAGCGCCTTCCAGGGTGCTTTGCTTAAATTATGAACTTATGTTGGTTTCTTAATGGATTTCATCCAATACTCTCCCCAGATTATGTAGTGATGACTGATTTATTTTAATCGCACTGCTAATTTATTCAAATCCCTGCCAGGACCACCTTCGGCTGTGATCTTATATTTCAACAGCTAAGATTAATCAGGCTGCATTCTGAAGGCAGAGGAGCTGCAGGGAGGGAGGGAGGGAGGGAGGGGTGCCTGTGCTGATGATTCAGCAGATGGCTGCCTTGCTTCTGAGCTAGATGAGGCTTGCAGCAAGCCTCCCGGATTCTTGGTAATGCGTAGGGGTTGCCAGAGTACTGTAATGCTAGTTAGTAATTGTTGCTTTTGATTTGCAGAGAACAGTTCGCATTTGGAAACCAATCATATGCTGAGCTGGAGCCCACTTATTCTTCAGCCTCTTTCAAAGGACTGTAATGAAAAAACAGAAGGGATTTCGAACGGTGTTACCTTGGACGGTTTGGGGGGTCTTCGACAGCTCCACCTACAGGAGACTTGAGGAAGTGACCATTTCCCCCTCTTAAAGCCAGTAGCTGCACAGCAGAGTCGCTGAAAGGGACTGACGACAGGATGTTAATTATAAGAGTCACTATTTATTATTGAGGTGTAGTGTCCTATGAATGTAATTTTAAAAAAAATATTTTGCCTTTTCATATTATTTATGTCTTGAGAAATTCTTCCCCAACCCTTCCAGGTTGAAACCTTGGTGATTATCTAATAAGTCTATAATAATTATTGAGAAACACATGGATACTTGGATAGATGCTGTTTTAGAAAAGCACTCTTGCAGCAGAATGGGGTGGATCCAGCCAGCTTTTCAGCTGATAAAAAATGGCAGATCATAGAATCATAGAATGTTAGAGTTGGAAGGGACCCTGCAAGTCATCTAGTCCAGTCCCCTTGGATCATCCCAAAAGGTTATGCTGGCATCATGAGACCTGCGTGAGCAAAAGCCAGTTGGGGTAGAGGCTCTAGTAAGCAAGGGAGTTGGACGAGATTGAGTGGAAAAAGCTGATTGGCTCCACCCTTGGGGAAGCATTTGTCAGACCTGCTTTCTGGGAATGGTTTAGACTCTAGTTTGTCTGCAGTTTAAGCAACTAAAGTTTGGGCTCTAATCTGTCAGGAAGATCGGAGCAAGCGGAAGCAGAACAAATTGGAGCATTGCTCCAAAAGACCCAGCCGTTTAAACTATTTACAGCACATTAGCAAAATTAAAAATTGTAAAATGAAGTGGTTGCCTTTGTACCAGGAGCTATGCTAATCCTAACTCTGCATGCCAAACAGATCAGTCAGTACTGGTGAAAGCTGGCTGTTTAATGGCATGGCTTTGATGTGGCTTGTTTAAGTGACTGTGCTAATCTGGAGTGCAGAGTACTTATTGTACTAGTCCTAGGTAGGAAGAGGTAATATATCTTGGAGAGATTCACATTGGCAAAAACATAGATAGCCCTTCCTGCTGGGTGGAAGAGTTAAGTATGGCATTCCCTTACTGTTTTCTTTTGGTATATGCTTCCCCCCCCCCTTCCTTGGGCTGGGTTATTTTTCTAATGACATGGTAGTGGCTATGCAAATGAAAAAGCAACAAAAGTCTTGATGTACAAAAATAATTAGAAACAGCTCCTCCCCCTGTTCTATTGCTGAGGGTGCCATGTAGTTAACTAAATGGACACATACAAAATAAAGTTTATACTGAAGAGAAACTCTGGGGGAATGGCCACAGTGAGGGAGATTAGAATGTTTGTGTAAACTAATCACAAGGAAATTAGTGCCTTTTAGTTGATGCACTAATGCAAAAAAGTGAGCATTAAATGGGGGCAGATTTGGGGGATGAGGTGCAGACTGCACTAGCTGTGTTGGCAGCTGTGTTGAGGAGCCCGTCTCGTGAAGCAATTGGTGCAAATATATCTTGCGTGAGAATCAAAAGCTTCTGTGCTCCTTGTTGGAAGTTGGTCCAGGAAAAGGTTCTGCCGTGCCTGTTTTGTAAATACACTGGAGCGGAGGGGGGAAAAAGAATCAAGCATTTATTATTAGGTTTCTGCTAAATGTTTTTGCTGTGTTTGGTTTATGTACTGGCTTCCAAATGGAATCCTTTTGCCTTGGTCTTTCCAAAGATATCTGTGCTTATACTGTCTTTGATGTCTTTTCAAAATGTTGGGAGTAGGGCGTGTCTATGCAAAGCTGGGCAGCTAGGAATAGTGTTGCAGGATCCCTGCTTCACCTTATTGACAAAAAAATGCAACAGGATCCAATTCACCCCGTGCTGTTAAGATGTGGTGTCAGACTTGCCACAAACCGTGTAACTGCTGTGTATGTAGCTTTAAGAAATCCGCCTGTGTCTCAAAAATAGCTGAGGGTGTATGTCTCACAAGGCAAGCTGCATATTTTCCCCTCCCAGTTTTAACCAGCATAAATAAAACAAACTTGCACTTGTAAAACACCTTTTTCCAAGAATCAGAGGCACATAAATTTAAAATTACGGTTGCCCCAAGGCAATATGAATTCATTTTTCCTAGCTGGTGCCAGGAACCAGAAACACCCCGTTCAAGGGGGAGGCGGAAGAGGGCAAAGTTGCCCAAATAGAAATTGCAACACACCCCACCCACCCACCCCTTATGGAAGAGCGGAGGAGATGCCCGCAGGTGCAATGTACCACACTGAGCAAGGCTTGTGTGTGTGTGTTTGTGTGTGTGTGTGAGATAAAAACAAGCTTTGTATTTTTATAACTGCTGCAGCAAATGTCAAATGCTGTATGTGTGTATATAGTGTTTGTGATATATTTTATATAATATATGATGTATATTATATAATTTTATAAATAAGGCTCCCTAATGAGAATCTGCAATGCATTTTTCTGGGTTACTATGCAAGGATATTCTCCAGTAGGAAACTAATTGGTGCAAGGCATGCTTTGGTTAATCGACCCACAGAAAGTCTCTGCCATCTGTCTCCACACTGAACTGATAATGTATTGAGACTTCAAAAGAATTATGTTTTAGTAGCTGTAGAGGGAAGAATCAGTCCCATAAGTTGGGTGCACTATCCTGGCTGGTTTGGACATAAATGGATGCCTTTGCAGAGAACAAAAATGTCAAAATACTTTTTGATGTGGGGATTCAAGGAATTCTGGCATTGTTTTAGTTCTGTGGAGCCAGTTTAATTCAAGAGACCCCAGGCAGGTAACACGAGCCTTTAAATTCTAAACCGAGAGTGTCATATTTGGAGCCTGGGAAAGAGTCTGAACTGTTATAGTAGTAGAATCTCATCAAGGACTGCTTTATTTATATTGTGTGACACTGTTTTAAGTGTTTCTCCCCCCCCCCGCCCTTTATTGTATTTTTATTTATAAAAGTTATATATTGCCTTCATATTTTAGGGGGATATGTGTGTTTCCCCAACTATAGGTGTGTGATTATAAATCTTAAGAAAACTTATGCACATGGCCCTGTTTCACAAATCCAAGTGGCCATTCAGATTCCATTTTGCCCAGGAAGCTAGGAAAATCTTGTTTGCCTGACACTTGGTATTTTACAGTCCCACTCTGTATTCTGTTACGTTTATTTTGCTGCCTTTCCAAATCCTTTAAGGCCAATAATTTTGTGTGCTGCTTTGGAGCGCCCAAAGCACCTTTGTGAGATGCTGAGATTTTTCTCATTTAAAATCTTCCAGATGCCAACTTCTTAATGTATCTGGTCTTCATGTTTACAGAGAACCTTGAAAGCGTGTATTCAGAACTAGCTAAGCAAGCAGAAGCCTAAAATCTTCACGGTCATGTGGCTTCTTGGTCCTTAAGTCATCCCTGTATTGTTTGGCAACCTTGGAAGTTTTTATCCTCCACGCTTCTGAAATTCACTTTCAGACTGCAATGCTCCCTCTAAGCTGTGGAGTCTTGTGAGCAAAAATTCTACTTGGTGAGCTACTGGCATTAAAGTTTTAAGCGAGCGATTTGGCTGCTGCATAAATTAGTTTGCTCTCTAGCCACCCTTCCTGAGCTGAGACAAAAATCTGTGAGCCGGGGGCTAAAAAAAGTGTGAGCTAGCTCATGCTGAGTCAGCTTAGAGGGGACACTGTTTCAGAGTAAGGGTTCCATGTCTTTCATCGAGGGCTTGGCATCTGGCTTGCATGTTCATGAAAAGGAGGCACAGACTGTCTTTTTCCTGCCTTAGTAGTTGCCTGTTTGGGAAAGAGATGAGCTAGCTGAGCAATGTCTGATTATGCCATTAATGTTCTTATCATGCTGTTAATGTTCTGCTGGGCCCTCACAGACACATAGCTCATGGTTTGTTTCTACCAGTTCTAAGTACAGGCAGCTCCCAGAGAGTCTCCCAAATGGCTTTCAGTTCCCTTCCTGAACACCACCGCTTCAATTGTGTCCCATTGGTATCAGTGTGACTTGCTGCCAGGCTGGTGTTCAGGAGCGGGACAGTCCATATCAGTAACTTCTTGAACTTCAACAAGATTTTTCTTAAACAGCTTTCCTGAGGGTGCTCGCCCTTAACTGTTGAACTGCATCATGGTCTTCCGAGCCTCTGAAAAGTCACTTGGCTAAAATAAAGTATTGCTGTCGAAGCAACAGGTGGTTTTTATATTTTGTACGTTGGTTGTCTTGCAGATAAATGATTTAAAGATGCATGTCTTTTGTATCATATAGAAAATATACTATATTTTCCTTTTTTAAAAGTTGTAATCTTTTTTGGAAATGTACATATGTTTAAATGATGTAGTTTGGGGCAGGATTTTTCTTATGTTTTAATATTAAAGAGAATGCTGCTGCTTTGTCTGATGTCAGGTGTAATAATTATTATGACTGCCGTCTGGTGTTTGCAGCTGCCGATGAATGGGTTACATCTCTAGAATTAGCATCTCCAGGTACAACGATGGGTACTTTGCTGTTTTAAAGCAGTCTCATGAATAAACTAACGATTTACTGATCCACAAAAACCTTACTCACACTGTAGAGCATATTCGGTTACCACATTTGTTGCCCAATGGCAAGCCAAGCAAATATTTTTGCCAAGGAATGGTTGTTTGCCTTAAGCAAACTGGTATATGTTTAACTGCAAGAGTGGTTTTATATGACCGTACTACTGTCAGTTGACACAGAGTTTTTTAAATGCCTTGCACTCTGATCTGCTTACATCTGCCACTTGGCCCATTCATCTGTTCAGCAGAGGTGAGGCTGTCACTTGGTGATAAATAATTGCTTTGTGTGCAGAGGTCCTAGATCCAGTCACTGGCATTGCCACTTAAAAGGGCCAGGTAGTAGGTACCTGGAGAACTGCTGCCAGTCACAGTAGACAATACTGGCATTAATAGACCAATGGCTTGATTCAGTAGAAGGCAGTGTCATATGATCAGAAGAGGATCCCCACCCCCCATTCCATTTATGCTCAGTTTGGAGGTTATCTCTTCAGTATGGTGCATGCAGGAAGGAAAATGGTGAAGTCTTTCCAAGTTTGACAGTTTTGTATGGAAAAGCAAGTCTAGTACTTTTCACTGTTTTTCTTCTGGCAACCAGTTGTTTTGTTGCTAGGTATCAACAATTGCGAGCTGATCAGAATTGTATCATATTCATAATTATATATTGGTCCCTCGGGTGGCCAGCAAATCTGCCGATGTGACACGCTGAGAAATTCAGGTCACAAGCTGAGAGATCTCACCCCCCACTCTTTGACTGTTGGGTGTTTACAGAGTGACACTGCACAGCCCTGGCACTGATGCCCTGTAAGAGACGGGCTGCCTTAATGGAAAGCACAGTCGCAGCTCTGGAAAAGGCTTCCCTGCTTCACTTCTCAGCTGATCTTCTCCCCCATGCAGCTTTTTTTTGTGAGTTCTGTAGCTGCTTATTCTACTTCCTCCCAGGGTCCCAAACTCTCAGTCTTCAAATCCATTTAGAGTTATCTCTTGACCAAATAATTGGCATTAGATGTACCTTCTGTACACCTAGGCCTGCCTTCCTGTCTCCACAGCTTCCTCTGCCTCCCTCTTCAGCTGGTGTTCTGCATGCCTTACAGAGGTTCTGCAAATCTCATGACTACCCTGAATAAAAAATGCAAAGCAAACAGTAGGCTCTAATACCTCTTATTCAGACAACTTAGAAAGAAACATCATGTCAGGTTTGGCGAGGATGTACTTGGCCAGGTTGCTGCAGTGTGCACGTAAGGGGTTTCCATTCTGCCGAGCGACAACATCCTGGTGACCCCTTGCCCCCATTTTTGTGATCTTGTTTGACAACCACCTGGAGAGTTTCGCCTTATGCAAAAGCTTGCACACTACTTAGACTTTTGATTGGAACAAATGGAATTCCTTTTTTTCTCACGGCTACTCAGTAGGCTTAAAAAGACTTGATACTGCAGTAACGCAAGCTATACTACAGCAAGCTCCCTGGAGAACTCGTCCTCCATCTTCCTCATGTATGCAGCCATCCAGTATTTGGACTACTTTTTAATGTAAGTGCCATATGAGTGTTGGCTTCATGCAGTTCTTAAAGGTCCAGGAGACCTCTCTGAACCTGGAGGCAGCAGCTCAATTCCCTTGCATGGAGTTCTTGGGTATAATTACTGGTTCGGGGGGAGGGGAGGCCTTTTTCGTTGGTGGTGGTGTTAGGGGGAAGGTGTTGCTGCAGAAAAAAAGTGCACTGAAATGTCTTGAGTGAGCAGCTGGCTGGGGGGGTTCTTGTCTCCCACCACCCATCCAGTAGCCCAGCTGGTGAGCCAAACAGTTCTGGCTCTTGTTTGCTGAAGAGGGGCTTTGTTCCCTTTGAGTAGGGCTGCTGTTTTATTGGCCTGGGCCCCAAGCTAACAAGAGATGACACGATGAAGAGATTCCAGGGCAGAGGAGGGGATGGGTGCTGGTGGGGCTGGCCGTTCCCACAGTGCAGCCAACTGTCTTCTTGGGAGACAATGAAAGGAATGTGTCCTGCTGTAAAGTCGGTGTTGACATGCCACAGTTTGCGAGGCCCTGGATTAGGACCCGGAGGGATTAGTGTGATGAAGTCAGCAGCACTCCCGGTAGCCTGTGTGTCCCTGTCCTTCTTTCTCCTCTGTTTGAGCTGAGCAAACACTGTCTGCTCCATCCTGGTCATCTGCTTACCACATCCTCCATTCCCCCTTGTCTTTTACACAAACAGAAACTGGGACTCATTTAACTTCAAAAACAGGAATACCAATGAGCATAGCTACCTTTGTTTTATGGCAGAGCTCTCTCTTGGCTTTAAGAGCCGCGGAAAGGCAGAAATTCAACATAGTCTGGGAGTTTTAGAGATAAAAGCTCAGCAAGCCAGGAATAAATATCCTAACATCAGAGATGCGGTAGAAAAGAGGACATGGGGAGGGGGGTTGGTGCTCGGCGGTGGTGAATTCCTAGGGGTCAGAGCTGAGCGATGGCCACCTATCCAGAGATGGTAACAGATGTTCTGAGGGTCAGAGGTAGAAAATCAAAATATCCCCAGTGGGGTAGGATGCCTGAGTCCCCCTACCCCATGTTTCTTGACTGCTTGTTCCTTAGAAAGACAACTCTGGCCTCTCATCTTGCATCCTTGTTGCTATGGTGCACAGTTCCAGAAGTCTGTGATGACACCCCATTCTTAGCCCCCCACGATGGGTATTAGAAAGAGGGCTCCCTCCCATTGCGCTTCCTGCAACTCGGGTCCAGCAGGCTCTTGCCAGTTGTTTGCAAGACAGAAATACATCAGGTGACTGGATCTGAATGTAACGCATTGCAGCAGTATGCATAAGAGGAACAATAGCAGATCACCGCTTGAGGGGCATATCACGGGGTTGTTGAGGGTCCTGTTTTTCAGCAGTTCCCCCCCCCCGTCAGCCAGTAGCTGCTTTCTGCAATGGGCATGCTTTATTCATCTCAAGAATAAATCTCAAGATTTTTGTAGGTGCATTTCTGGCAAGCTTTGCTTCTGTGTGAACCCCTCCTCCCTCCCAGCTGCTGGTGGAAGGTGCCATCGAGTCCTGGCTGACTTACGGTGACCCTGTAGGGTTTTCAAGGCAAGAGACATTCAGAGACGGTTTGCCACTGCCTGCCTCTGCATAGCAACTCTGGGCTTCTTTAGGTGGTTTCCCATCTAACATAGTCACCAGGGCCAACTCTGCTGATCTGGTGAGACTGGACTAGCCTGGGCCACGCAGGTCCTCTCGGCTGCCTACTACAAAAAGGCAGCAGAGTCAGGGAGAATGGCAGTGGTTTAAAAAGGCATTGATTAGTATGGTTGCCTCCGGGGATTGGCCAGAGGAATAGGCCCCAGAGTAAGGGAGACCAGCAGAGGACTAGGGGGAGAAGTGCTAGAAAAGATCTACATCAAGGTATAGGTGAACTGTTAAGTAGGAAGAAATCGCACACGACCCAGAGTGGAGGCTGCTGATATCTTTTCTAGGCTGCAAGGTCCAGTTTGCTAGCCCATGTTTAGACCGTTCCTCAGTTTTCCAGCAAGCACAATCCCTCTGTGTGGGGTCAGGGGTGGGCGGGCATCGACAGGAGCTATGACATCTTTTATATGACTTCTGCACACAGCTGTTGGACACCGGAATGTAAACTGCTATTCAGCAACATTCACATCGGAGAATCACGTGAACACACCAAGCTGACTTAATCAGGCCATCAGTCCACCAGGGTCAAGATTGTCTACCCATCCTGGCAGTGGCTCTGCAGGTTCTCAGGGAGCAGTCCTTTACATCGCCTACTGCACAGTCCTTTTAGCTGGAGATGCTGGGGATCGAACTTGGGGCCTTCTGCACACCAAGCAGATGCTCTACCCCTGAGGCACAGCTCCATACACAATTCTCCTGGGGGAGGGGGACGACGCTTTGGAATTGAATGCTCCCTACAACAGTTCACCCTTGTACCTAGGACACTAGCATGTCAGGGAGAAGACAAAGCTAAAATCCTCTCTCTGAGTTTTTTGTATGCAAGAAGCTGGTGGGTTCTGACTGCATTGGCCACAAATCTTCTGACTGATCTTCACAGCTGAAACTTGTGATGTTTTACAACCAGTACTGAATTTCTTGGCAATCAGAGAAATAAAAAGCACATGTGTTCTTTGTGAATGTCAAGTAATACATCTAGCTTGTTTTTTTAGCTAGGTAAGCCTGATTTTTGTGTGTGTGTGTAGGGGGGTGTTTCTAATAGATTTATCTCCACCTACCCTGTTACTGCCTTTGTTTTAGGAGCCAAAGGGCAAGAAGGAATAGCAGCTCAGCACTTAAGAGATTGGAAACTGGCAAAGTTGCAGCTCCATTCTCTTAACCGAGGGCCAGATGACGTTAGGCAGTTGGTGAGCTGATCGCTTGCCAGCAGCAGTAGCAGCAAGGTTCTAGTATTATGGGATGGGGGGAAGCTTATCTCTGTCCCCTTTTCCATGCCATGCGTAATTTTATAGACATTCTATCCTGCATCCACTTACTCATCCCGTAAGCAGTTTAACTGTGTTCTAGCCCCCTGGTCATTTTGATTGCGCTTTTCTGCACATTTTCAAGCTCTACAATACCTTTTCCCAGGCACGGTGACCAGAACTGTACACAGTTTTCCAAGTGTGGTCTCACCATCGATTTGTATAAGGGCAGTAAGATAGTGATAGTTTTATTTTCTGTTCCTGCACTGATCATGGCCAGCATGGCATCTGCCTTTTTCAGAGCAGTCGGACACTGCACTGGCATTTTCGTCGAGTCACCCACTAAGACCCCTAGATCCCTTTCTTTGTCTTTTGTTGCCAACTCAGATCCCATATGTGTATGTGTGAAGTTGGGATTATTTGCCCTAAATGCATCACTTGACACTTGCTCATTCTGAAACTCACTTGCCAGTTGGTGCTTTACACAGTGTGTTTTGGAGTTGGTTTAGTCCTAGTAGTAAAGCTGGAGTAACTAGACTTCCATCTAATCTACCTATGCCTTTTAGATGCCACAAGAAAAGTTTTAAGACTTTCTTGTCCTTCTAAACACTTCAGGGATGTCACCCTTACTCATTTGCTCTGGGTTTCATCTCCACTAAGAAAAAACAACAAGTTCCACACCCTCAGTGCATCGGACTGTTTAACAGCATTAGTGACACCAATCCTCCTTCTGTATGCTCACTAACGTACAAAGATATTCAATAACAGGGTGCCATCTTAAGTGTCCCAGCGAAGCTCTGTCCAGGTATTCTGCAACTATGTCCACAAGTTGAAGGCTTACAGGCCATGATTCCTGGACCAAAAACTGCCCCACTTAGGTTCTGTAAAGAGGAAGAAAGGTATCGCATCGGGCACATTCCCTCTGTCTGTAGAAAGGCAGCCTCAAGATTTTCACAGGCCATCTGTTCTTCACTCCAAGGGCGCACTGGGATTCTGTGGCGCATGTTGCCGGCACACTCCCTAACGATGGCCTTTGTCCTTCAAAGGGGCCAAAGAGTCAACATCCAGCATCTGTGACATGAAAGCCCTTGCCGTTGCCAGTTCAAGGCCTGTTTCTCCAGTCTCCCCAGGCATGACATCTCCCTCCCTGCCCCAGAACAGGGAATCAGAATGCACAGTAGTCATGGGGTTGCCATCACTGTGATCGTAACATTAACTGGAACATCCTCATCAGTGGGAGCTGGAGCAGGCTCTGGGTCAGAAGCATCCCCCTGGACCGGCACTGAATCCTCTGGGGCCCCTGTAACTTGCTGTGGGCTGTCCTCTGCAAAAGACAGAAAATACACTCATGTAAAAGGTAAGGTTCGCGGGAAGACTGTAGAGCAGGGAGATGGTAAGGAGGGAGCGTAGTAAATAGCCTCCGTATCGTCTTCCTAAGATTTGGTACTTGGGGGGAGCTTAGAAAATATCTTCCGGCTAAGATCTGATACAAACAGTAACTCCAAAAGACAATGGTTACCATTCTTTTGCAGGGAAATTCAGATGTTGTGCTCACAAACAAAAATGTCATGACCTAAGCACCGGTATATGAGGTTGTGTTTTTTTAAATGCTATGGACATGCCTGCCTTTCTGTAATGAACTAAGCTGGGGGAGGTGCATGCAGGGCACGGGGGGGGGCGGCTATACGAGGCAGGAGGTTTGGCTGCAGGTGGTTCCATGTTATTGCCACAGATGTTCAAGTGAGCACGCTCAGGAAATCCATGACTCATATTCCAGTGCCACATATAAAATCTGGGGTGTGGTTTTTAAAAAAACAAATTAATCGGACCCATCTAAAGAACTGTGTTCTCTGACCAGGATAGGCTGGATTTGCCCAGTCTTGGTAGATTCCAGAGGTTAGGGTGGGCTCTGGTCAGTCCAAGGTCACTGGGCAGAGCCAGGCAATGGCAAACTACCTCTGAACGTTTCTTGCCTAGAAAATTCTCAGAGGTCACCATAAGTCAGCTGTGAGTTAACAGCACTTTCCACCACCCAAGAACTGTGTGCTTACAGCTTTTACATGTCTATATAGTAGCTCCCCTTTCCAGAGGCAAGCCCTTGTTCCATTTCGAAAGTGGCTTGCCTCTTCAGAAGGGAGAACTGCAGTGAAGTTGCCCTGTTGGTAACCAGATATTAAGACTAAGCATGAGCCAGCCCTATGAAAGCAGGGGTTGGATGTAGACCCAACAAACCTCAGTTCATTTGAGACATCTATCTTTGGGTGACCTGACTCCCCAAAGGTTCAGCATGCACAGAACAGATACCTCATGCAGTGCATACAGACAGCTGCTTTGCACTGAGTCAGACAACTGCTCCGTGGTGTCTACTCTAACTGGCAGCAACTCTCCAGGGACTCAGGCAAAAGGAACTTCCCCAGTCCTTTTGCCTCAAAATCTCAAAACTGGAGATGCTGAGGACTGAACCAGGGACCTTCCATGTGCAAAGCAGATGCTATGCCAGTGAGCCAAGGACTCTCACCTACATAGATCCTTCTTTTCTGCCAGGGAGGCACTGGAATGTGTATGCATGCTCTCTGCTTGCTGGATTTATCCAAATAAGGGAATGCTATTAATCCCAAGGTGGTCCACTCGCTGTTTACCTGCAGAGGCTTCCTCAGCTGGAGCAGAAGTTTCTCCAGGCTGCTCACCGGCCCCGCCATCCACCGCTGTTGTCACTTCTGGCTCAGCATCTTCTGGATTACTAATGCGCTCCTGAGCCTCTGCACCATCCCTAAAGAGAGGGGATGCAGCAGGCACATGACAGAGAGTCAGAAAGGCCCATACTTCTCAATGCCTTCTCTTGACAAATACCAAGTGATTGTCACTTTTTTCAGGATTTTAGTCCTTGCGGAGGCATAGATTAACTGCCTGGCATTTATGTGTGCCATCCTTTGAAGGGTGGAACACTTAAAGGGTACAACGGTTTTCTGGCATTACATTTCTGGCCCTCTAGCCCTGTGTGTTAGGAGAACATGCCTTGTATGGTCATCTCGATGTGCACAATCACCATTTTGTCTGAAAAGGGCAACGTGCTTATTCTCCACCTCCAGTACACGCAATCGTCAACCTGGCCTTGTTGCAAGGTACACATGCAAATGGAAGCTGGAAAATATGCCCTGTTCATAAAACATGGTGGCCACATTCATTGGGAGGAGCACAGGTAGCACATGGTCCCGGTATATGAGGGAGAAGCGCCAAAACCTGTAACGATCGGCACCGAAGGGAAGCCCTTTTCAGCCATCTGTTCCAGTCTACGCAGAACGCAGCACTGTAACATGGATGGCTGCACTGCTTGTGTTGCAAATGCCAACTTGAAGTTGGAAATGGGCAACAGTAGAAGAAAGGACAAGATCAACATTGGGAAATGGTTCAAGATGGCAGCAGAGTAAGAGGTGAAGGAAGCTAAGTGGTGGGAAATTATAGAGGACAGATATGGCCAAGTAGAGATCAGGTGGTGATAACTGTTACCAGAGGCAAAAGCTGAAGTTGCTCTCTAGCTAGCCCCAGAATTGTGCTCTTGATAGAGAGGTAAACACTGAGGAAGCAGCTAGTTGCAACTTCCAGGTAGGGTCTGGAGTTCTCCCAGGATTACAAATGGTCCCCACGTTGCAGGGATGTTTCCCTGGAGGAAATGCCAGCTTCAGAGGGTGGACTCTGTGGCATCATATACTTGCCCGAGTGCCCTCCCTTCCCCAAACCCTGCCCTCCCCAGACTCCCAAATCTCCAAGAATCTCCCAGCTTGGTTCACAACTCTGGTTACCACTCTGTGCTAAAACACACATTAGCCCAAGTGTTTCAGTGCTATTTGCAGAACGTCGACACAATTCGCCATCATGAGGTCAAGAGGACAGTGAGTCAAACCACAACAGCCCCTGAGAGGGACTCAACACGAGGCAGAGCTGATGCACGGTGAAGATTGGAAGCTCCTCAGCTTAGCCTGGGCCAAGCAAGACCCCCCCACCCTCCCTAGTCCCAGGCTCTACGCTGGGCTTGACTTGAACATCAGCTTGTCACCTCTCAGTCCTGAACATCTGCCTGCATCAGTGGTGTAACTAAGCAGCATGGCCTCTGCGGGCATCACATATTTATAGCCTGCCTGGCTTCCCGGGTGGAACTCAAGGCAGAATGTGCAGTTCTGGTCCAGGCCTGACCAGACCCAGCAAGGTTGCTGCCTCACATGTCTTCAGACCACCGTCTGGGACGAATCCTCTGTCCCTACTTTGCTAAACCATCTTCAGGCCACTTCCCATGGGTCAGTTCAGATATAAGGCAAAACTGTGGCTTATTTTAAGCATGGGTAGTTTGTGGAACCACCAGAATTTGGCTCACAGACATAATTCAAAGCCTCGCTTGCTCAACAAATCCTGGTTTCATCACCTTTACTCCTTCCCTTGCTTCCCTCTAGGGTCCCAGCTGACATCCCAGGCTGCACTGGGGCAAGGGTGGAGCCAGAGACCAAATCAAGATTAAGCCACGATATTTGGGTTGTATGTCATAAAACAGGGCTGCCAACCTCCCAGTGGTCAAGTCAAGGACAAGAGATCACGGGACAGGCTGAACTTCATAGGCAAACAACCGTGCTATGATAATGAAGTCGTGTTTAGGGGAAAATATATCTTCTTTAATTATCCAGTGAGTAGCAAACCATTAAAGTTGTTTTCCTACGAAGTTCAACCTCCAGGTGGTACCTGGAGATTTCCCACTTGTACACGATCTTCCGATGACCAAGATCAGTTCCCCTGGAGAAAGTGGCTGCTTTGGAGGGTGGAGTCTATGGCATTATACCCCGCTGAGGTCCCTCCCCAAACCCCACCCTCCCCAGGCTCCACCCACAAAATATCCAGGTATTTCCCAACCCAGAGTTGGCAACCCTAGTCATAAAACCATATATAAGACCAACAGTGATTTGTAATCCAGTTTCAAGCCATAATTTCAAATCTCGGTTTGATGTACCCTCACCAACCATAGTCAGTGGAATGGTCCACCAACTAATAGTTAATTTAATTAAACCATGGTTTTGTGTTATAGGTGAACTGAGCTGGTGTCAGCTTCAGGAAACCTGGGCATCTCACCACCATAACTTATGGAAACGAAAGGGGGATGGGGGGGCACTATACAGCTAACAAGAATGACGCACAGATTCTAGACCTGAGTTTGGAATTTTATCCTCTATACATCTCTTCTTGGAAAATTGCTGCCACATCTAAAGTTGAAACAAAGTTTTAACACACAAAAAAAGTATTGAAATTCATCAACATTTTAAATGGCACTATTCAAATTTTGAATGAGATTAATTTGAAAGTTTAAATTCAAATGTTTGGGTGTGACATCTTGCTTTAAAATTCAATCACTTCAGACTGGACTCGTATTCTGGGACTTGTCACACAATTTAGAGAATTACGAGAAGTGATGGTATGGCTTTGCTCTGCTCTGGTTAGACCTCACCTAGAGTACTGTGTTCAGTTTTGGACACCATAATTTAAGAAGGTTATAGACAGGTTGGAATGTGTCCAGAGGAGGGCAACGAAGATGGTGAGGGGTCTGTAGACCAAGTCCTATGAGGAAGGGTTGAAGGAGCTGGGTGTGTTTAGCCTGGAGAGGAGACGACTGAGAGGTGATATGACAACCATCTTCAAGTACTTGAAGGGCTGTCATCTATAGGATGGTACAGAGTTGTTTTCTGTTGCCCCAGAAAGTCGGTCCAGAACTAGTGGGTTGAAATTAAATCAAAAGAGTTTTTGGCTATACATTAGGAAGAACTTCCTGACAAAGTAGTTCCTCAGTGGAACAGGCTTCCTCGGGAGGCGGTGGACTCTCCTTCTTTGGAGGTTTTCAAATAGAGGCTAGATGGCCATCTGACAGCAATGCTGAGTCTGTGAACTTAGGCAGATCATGCCCAGGGAAATGCTGATCGCCACTTTGGGGTCAGGAAGCAATTTTTCTCCAGGCCAGTTTGACTGGAGATCCTGGAGTTTTTTGGTCATCTTCTGGGCATGGAACAGAGGTCACTGGGGGCGTGGGAGGGAGGTATTTGTGAATTTCCTGCGTTGTGCAGGGGTTTGGACTAGATGACCCTGGAGGTCCCTTCCAACTCTATGATTCTGCTGTTTTGTCGTGCCCTTCCGCCATGCAGCCATGATGCTCCAAAACATCTTGGCAAGGCAGATGAGGCTAAGAGACCCACTGAGCTTCATAGCTGAAGAGGGAACTGAAACCCAAGCCTCCACAGTTATAAACTGGCATTCTCACCATTATACCCTGCAGGGCCAGCCTAAGCCTTTGGGGTGCCTTGGCTAGGGTACCCAAACCACTCCCCGTCCATCTTCATTGTGGGGAGTGGGAAGACAGCACCTGTCCTCCTTCACCCCCCCCATGCCATAGGGATGCAGGAACATAGCACTCACCCCCTGCCCTCACTGTACCACTGCGAGGCTGTGCCCACCCTCTTTGCCCTGAGGACGGCAGTAAGGCACAGAGGTAGTGCCTGTTCTCCTTGCTTCCCAGTGCAGGAAGATGCCTGTCTTTTCAGACACACACAGCCCAACACCGCAGTGAGGCAAGGGGTCAGCAAGGGCCTGTCTGACCCAAGGTCGCCCAGCAGGCTCCCTGTGGAGGAGCGGGGAATCAAGCCTGGTGCTCCAGATGAGAATCCGCCGCTCTTAATCACTGCACCATGCTGGCTCTGTGGAGGAGACAGGGCAAATAAAAGAACTGGAAGGAGATTTTGGATGACACTTACCTTCTGAAGAGCAGGTCGTGTAACCCTGTGGAGAGAGAACCCAAGAGGATAACATTTGAAGAACGGTTTTGCAAGAGCAGCCAAATTCAACCCACACAAGGGGCCTCCAGACACGGCCGGATCGCCCATTGGGCGAACTAGGCGCTCGCCTAGGGCGCGCCGGCCTCAGGGGCGCCAAATGGCACCCCGCTCCCCCCCCAAAAAGTGCCCCCCCGCCGCCCTAACCGGGCACCCACCACTGCTGCTGCCGAAAAGCGCCCAGCTAGGGCACAAGTTGCCCTCCCCTCCTCCCTTGGGGGGGAGGAGGAGAAGGAGGAGGAGGCGGCCAGTGGGGGCCAGCGGGATCTCCCTGCTGCCGCCGCTGCCACCGAAGGGCGCCCAGCTAGGGCGCAAGTTGCCCTCCCCCTCCTCCTTGGAGGGGGGGGGAAGGCGGCAGCGGCCAGCAGGGACTCCCCACCACTCCTGCCGCCGCTGCAGAGTGCCCAGCCAGGGCACAGCTTGCCGCCCTCCCCCTCCTCCCTGGGGGGGAGAAGGAGGGGGGCGGCATGGCTGGGTCTCCAGGCCAGCCCTGCCTCCAGAAAGACTTTTGACAGTGAGATTGGTAGTCTTGCACTGGAAATTCTTAACAGGTTCCCACCGCCCCAAACTCATCGTTACGTCCACCGTGTTAGGGCGGATGCCGGTCATGTTTGTCTTCTTAATGGGAGCTCTGGGCGATGCTGCGGCCTGAATGTGAGCTGTACCAACCCCAGGGGACAGTGCTGCTGCTCAGAGGTGCGACTTTAAACCCATAAAAATAATCATCCTTTCCCCCCACCACCACCACCAATTGCCAGGCAGCGTTCCAGGAGCTTTTACAACCCTGAGCAGCAGCATATAATCCAGAAGTTGATCTGTCCTGTACTGCTGATCCCTTGCTTGGAGCGAAGGCAGGACGCTTCGCTTTAATTAGCTCCACTTTCCTGGCTCCCACATCCAAGCAGGAACGGAGTGGCGCTGATTTATTTATTTGGGTTTCTGCTTTTGCTCTGCCAATTCCGTGCCTTCTTATTCTATTCTCTCCCCTGTCCACTGAGCACTCCATAACCCATCATCAAGTTACTTCGACAAAACTCAGTTGCTTGCGTGCCACAGATGGCCAGTGCCTTTGAGGGTCTCTGCACAGATGGCTTCTTTTCCAGGGCTGCTGACAGCTACTGCTGGACCCCCAGAAAGGGATTGCCTCTGGGCCTAGGGTTGCCAGCCTCCAGGTAGGGCCTGGAGATCTCCAGAATTACAACCAATCTCCAGACTACAGAGATCAGTTCTCTTGGAGGGCCAGGCAGCTTTGGAGGGTGGGCTGCACATGTTAAACCTTCGCTTGCCTTGTGGTCATAGCAAGCCCTCCCCGGCAGCAAGGAAGCCATTGCCGTGTGTGTCCCACTTAAGCAAACGGTTAAAGTGGCTTGGTCCCTCCTCTGCCCAAACCATCCCCAGGCTGCACCCACAAATCTCCAGCAATTTCCCAATGCTGAGTTGGCAACCCTGCCTCTTGCTCCCCGCCCCCAGCACCCCTCTTGTAAGGAATGACAGAGCTAAGGGAGGGAGGGAAGGAACTCAATGAATGGAACCAAAAGCCTCTCTAGGAGTTCGATCAGATGGCTCTTTAGATCTGTGTGAGGCACGATTGCCTCACGGATCTAAAGTTAATGTCCAGACACAAACATCTGGGTAACGTCCCTCTTCTGTGGGCATCCCATTTTGCCACGCTTCGGAGCCGTACTTAAGAGATACCACTTTAAAACTGGGGTTTTCGGTTACCTGCGGGACAACTGCGGACTTTCTGATCGTTCCAGCATGCAATCCTCCCGTTGGAGTGGTCTGATGTCAGACCATCCCGAGCAAGCACCATTTTAAAAAATCTCTACACATATGCAGATCAACAAGGATGCGCTGTAATGTTTATGTGCATGCACAAAAAGGTTTTTAAAAAAACCCACTGCGCGCCTCCTTTAACAAGGATGCGCTGTGACGTCTATGCGCATGCGCAAAAGGTTTTTTTAAAAAAACACCCACCGTGCGCGCCTCCTTCAGTGGATGCTATCTAGACAATCCACAATGGAGGCAGCGTGCGGTAAGGCGATTCCCCCAGGGGGTGTCTGGTCGTGCGACGATGGATTAAAAAGATTGGGATCAAATTTGAGCTGGCATAATGGCAGGATTAGCTGCCCATCTGAACGCACCCTAGGAAATCCATAATCACTCACTTTAACCCTTTGCTTAAGTGGGACACACACGGCAATGGCTTCCTTGCTGCTGGGGGGGCTTGCTATGACCACAAGGCAAGTGAAGGTTTAACATGAGCAATTACCGATTCCTAGAGAAGTTTCTAGATGTTGCAGAAAGCCTGTGGTTACAGGCCTCATGCTGGGAAAGAGAAGGAGGCCAAACTGAGGCAGGGGGACTTCTTGAGCCACTCCTCCATCCCCCTGACCCTGAACTTCTCCTGCACCTGCTGAGCAAAAACGCCCATTCTTTAGAGAGAAGCCAATTGCATCCCTCTCAGCTAAAGATTTCTCGGGATCTTTTGAGGCGGCCACAAAGTGAGGAAATCTTGAGTCGACACTCACTTGGATTGTTCTCCCGGTTCCGGATGATATACTGAAACCCCAGCAGAGATGCCACCGTTGCCACGATCATTCCTGCCACCGCTGCACCGATCACAGCAGGATAGGCATTGAATGGAGGGTCGGCTGCAAGAGAGAGAGAGAGGAAACTGCTGTTGGAGAAGAGGTGAAGGGCCTCGGGACAGGGCAAGCCAGCTGGATCTCGGCTGTGTCCTTCCCCGTTTCTGTCTGTAGAAACTGGGGAGTGGAAGACCTGTCGTCTCTCTACTGTTCTTCCTCGATATGGCAACTTTCTAAACGCACATAGTTTTCCCAGCTGCTGGATCAGCCTAGCATCTTGGCATCCCCCTTTTTCCTGGCACCGGGGCAGGGGGTGGGGCTCAGTACCCTTCACAGCAGGCTGCAAAAGATCTTCTATGGCATAGATGTGATGGTCTGCATGACAAATCAATAGACTGTGGGACACGGCAGCAGTTTATACCCCACTTTTCAGCTTACAACACAGGTATCCAGGATCCTCCCTTTCCCTGCATCCTCACAACAACCCTGCGAGGTAGATTAGGCTGAGAGACTGACAGGCCCAAGGTCATCCAGCAGCAACTCTTCCATGGCAGGTGGGGAACTGGAACCTGGGCCTCCCAGATCCTAGTCTGACAGCCTAACTGCTATGCCAGACAGAGTGACGACCAAATCCTGTAAATAATGCCTTATGGCCTGGGCTGTCCAGGTCAGGGCCTGTAAATAATGCCTCATGGCAATATTTATAAGCCCTGACCTGGACAGCCCAGGCTAGCCTGATCTTGCAGATCTCAGAAGCTGAGTAGGGTCGGCCCTGGTCAGTACTTCGACGGGAGGCCATCAAGGAAGTCCAGGGTCACAGCTCAGAGGCAGGAAATGGCAAATCACTTCAGAACGTCTCTTGCCTTGAAGACCTCAAGGGTGTCACCATAAGTCAGCTGTGACTTGATAGCAAAAAAAGAAGTTATTTAAGACTCAATGTAGTGCAGTGACCAGGGAGTTGGACTAGGTTTTGGGAGACCTAGGTTCGAATCCCCACCAATGCTCCCTCTAAGCTGTGGAGTCTTGTGAGCAAAAATTCTGCTTTGTGGGCTACTGGCATTAAAGTTGTGAGTGAGCGGTTTGACTACTAAGTAAATTAGTTCGCTCTGGAGCCATCCTTCCAGAGCCAAGACAAAAATGTGTGAGCTGGAAGCTAAAAAGTTGTGAGCTGACTCACACTAACTCAGCTTGGAGGGAACACTGATCCCCACTCTTCCAGGTATGGCTGCCAAGTCCCTCCTGGCAACCAGCAGGGGATGGGGGTGGAACTTACCAGGAGTGGGAGGGAGACCCAGGTGATGTCACCAGTAACGTGGCTACATCACTTCTGGCATACACCGGAAGTGGCATCATCACACTGTGCCGTCACAGCGACACTCTGATATTTGGGCAAAAATTCTATGGTAAAAACAGCTTCTCCCATAGAGGTTTTCCCCAAATACCAGAGCATCACCCAGATGTTGCTGGTGTGATGATGTCACTTCCTGTGCACACCGGAATCGACATTGCCACACTGCCGGCAACATTACCTGGGCCTTCCTCCTTCTCCTGGTAAGTCCCCCTGCTGGCCAGCTGATTGGTGGCAGGGGGCAGGGCCTGGTGGCGGGGAATTCCCACCTCCACTGGGGGTGGGGGGGCTGGCAACCCAACTTCCAGGGTCACTCCCTCTGTAGGTTGTTGTTGCGAGGATAAATTGGAGTTAGGGAAAACAGTGCTGTAAGCAGTTTTGAATCCCCATGGGGGGGGGAGTGAAGTATAAATATCTATTTTTTAAAAAAATGCTGATTTGATAGCAAAGCCATGGTTGAGACTATTGGGCCTGCAATATGATGAATCCCTCTGCTCTAAAGCCTTTCCCAGTCATTGCAGTTCTGACTTTCCTACCTCACATACTGGGCCAGCATGCTATACATGATCTGCTCAACATCATTTGGGGTATATGTACATAATCAGCTTTGGCACATGTGATCAAAAAATATATAGATTTTTAATTATTTCTTTTTTACGATTTACAATCACATTTACCGAAGCTGGAAAAGATGTTTGTTTGCCCCATCCACACAAAATCAGGGTTGCCAGGTGGGGCCTGGAGATCTCCTGCTACTGCAACTGATCTCCGGACAACAGAGATCAGTCCTTCTGGAGAAACTGGCTGCAGCTGCTACTGAAGCCCCGAAATAACGGGCTTTGTTCTGGATGAGAGCCCAAGATGAAAAACGAGGTGCAGATCAGCCGAGGGAGCCCCCAGCAAACAGAGCAGGTGCAAAGAAACCAACCCCCGTAGGCACCTTTGCCACTTTGGAAGGGAAACAGCATAATTCCGAGTTCCAAAATCTGGGGAGAATTCCGATGAGGACAGTGTCAGAAGCCTCCCCAAGAACGTTTGTACACACAACTCAGCCAGATCAGGCCAAGCCCCTTTTTGGCTCAGGGACGTTACCGAGCGCTTACATCTTCGGGGGGGGGCGGCTCTTTCTCTGCTTAAGGAAACCCTCAATGAGGCTTTACATAAACTCTGCTCTTGTTCCTGCTGGGGGATCCCGGGGACTCTGCTCCGCATCTGTTTCCAATCTCCTCAGTTTTTCCAAGAAAATAGTTTGCTTGTTTTTCTTGAGCGTTTCGTTTTGGTTTTGCACCTTACTAAAGCTGTCCCTGAGCTGCGCTTGGGCCTTGTTGCCACAGCTGCGGTCCTGATGGGGAGATCAGGCAGCCCGTTCTTCGCCCGGTCCCGGCAGGGTCAAACAGCATGTGCCGCGAATACCAGGCAGGAGGCAGGACTGTTAGGTCCCAGAATCAATCCAGGTGCCCCTTTTGTTACTGGGTCAGCCCACGGGTCTGAAAGGAACGTCTGTTTCCAAACTGTGCCTTGGGGCGAATGAATGTATTTAATATTTCTGCAGGGCTGTTTCGGGGTCGGGCAAGGGTATGGATCGGTGCTCTGGTTCTTGAGTCGCCTCGATTATGTGCAACGCCCTCCACCCACTTGTACCTGTACAACACTCCCAATCGTGGCACTGGATAGGAGACAAGAGCCAGTCCCAAGCTACTAGGGATGCCAGCCTCCAGGTGGGACCTGGGGATCCCCTGGAATTACAGCTCATCTCCAGACTACAGAGATCAATTCCCTTTGGAGAAAATGGCTGCTTTGGAGTGTGGGCTGTATGGCATTGTACCCCACTGAGGTCCCTGTCCTCCCCAGGCTCCACCCCCCAAATCTCCAGGGCTTTCCCAACCTGATTCCCCACTGGTGGCTAGGAGGATTTGGCAACCCTAGCCAAACACTGGTCTTTTGGCACTAATAAAGCCACCTGCAGAAGCTATGTCACTTGAAGAGCCAGCTTAGAGTAGTGCTTAGGAGAGATCTATTCTCTGAACCTCGTCAGTATCCTGTGATTAGTCGCAGATGAGTGCATCCCAGCCTGAGTAGAGGAAAACGCGGGGCTTGCTGGGACGAGGAACCAGAGGGTGGTTGACTTTACACTTGCCATAGGCTGAGGTTTGAGGTCTGTTTCTTCTTCTGTAGAGCTGATGTAACGTTCAGGAAGGGACCTGCACGAGCAAGATGCACAGTGTCTCTTTTTGAATCTTACACCAGCTGTCTGTGCCCAAACAGGAAGCGCTACTTGTGCCCTTCCTGTTCTTCTCCAATAGGGTCATTTCCAAAGCCACTCTAGGAATGTAGGAGGCAGCTCCATAGTTGTGCCCTGTTGATGTGTCTACAACACAGATTTAAACTAGGTTAAGAAGAGCCACTCCCCTTCCTATTAGGAACTGTAGCTTTTGAAAAGGACCAGAGAATTGAGTGTACCCATAAAATTACAGTTCCTGCAAAGTATGTTGGGAACCATGACAGTTAAAGGGTATAAAATCTGCATCCGTTTGTTGTTCACACAAGCCTCTATGTTATTCTCACTGTAGGAAACACACATTTTTAAAAGAAAATGTCGGTTTCCCTGTATTTTCCCAGTCACTGAAACTTGGTATACAAATGGATGAATTCGAAGGGTATCTCTCCACTGCTAGCATACCCTTTGAATGCCATGGGCTTCCCAGGACCCTGAGATTTTGATGCCCAGATCTTCCTCTCCTGCTTAAAGAAATCTCGTTGCTTTTGTGCTCAAGAAATCTGACAGTGAGACCTCCTGAGCTTCACACCCAGTCAAATAGCAGGCAGCAGCTCTCAAAGGAACCAAGCCAGCAAGGAAAGGTATTTCTTCGCAATGGGCCCAGTGGCAACTATTATATAGAAGGGTGGAGTACACTTCCCAGAGGGGAAAAAAATCTGTGGCAGGAAGGATTAACCAAACCATGCAATTAAGCAGAGAAGATGGGGCACAGAAACGACAATCCCGTCAGAACCCATCAGATATAATTCGCCCTTTGCGATCGAATCCCCGCCCCAGGAGTGGCATGCAGCACCCCGCACCGCCTGGATTCACCAGTCTAAATCCGGCCTCATGCATTAGGGCAATACAGGAAGAGAACAGCAAGCTGAACCAGAACGCAAAAGCAGAGCAGCAGCAGCAGCAGCAGCACAATGGAACACAAGAGAGACCCAAAGCAGATGCTTTGGGAGAGGCAGTTGCCGACGCGGGTTCTTTCTGGTCATTCCAATTTGGCCCTCCCTGTCTGTTTTCACCCAGCCTGGCTTTGCTCCATCCTATTGTGTTTAAACCGCAAATCAGACTGGCGGAATGGATCAGATAAACAGCCACTGTATACAACAATACTGGGGATTTTGAAAAGCTATGACGCTTCCCATGATCCACAGCCAATGAGGTACTGAAGTACTAGCCATGCATGCGTAGTAATTGGTAGAAGTCAGAGAATGGAAATGGGACCTGATTTCTGACAAGGGCTGCCATTTTAAAGGCCACCAGTTTGATGTGACTTTTTCATGACCTTGTAACCGGTCGATACAAAGTAGGGTTGCCAGCCCCACAGGTGGAGGCAGGGAATCCCCTCCACCAGGCCCTGCCCCCCACTGCTGATCGGTCGGCCAGCTGGGGGACTTACCAGGGGAGGGTGGGAGGCCCAGGCTACATCGCCAACAATGTGGCGCTGTCACTTCCGGCATGCACCGGAAGTGGCATCACATTGGTGACATCATGGTGACATTCTGGTATTTGGGCAAAACCTCTATGGTAAAAGCCATTTTTACCACAGAGTTTTTGCCCAAATACTAGAACATCGCCATGACGGCACGGCATGATGACATCACTTCTGGTGCATACCTGAAGTGATGTAGCCACATCACCGCTAACGTGACCTGGGCCTCCCTCCTGCTCCTGGTTAGTCCCCCCATCTCCTGTTGGTTGCCACTGTGGGAGTCCATCTCTAGCAACAGCCATTCCTGTAGTGTAGTCTTTTGATAAGCAGTTCCATGGAATGCAAGAAGAATGTCCCAGTTTGGCCAAATGCTCTTTCTTCTCCCACCTCACCTGAATTTGTACCAACAGAAGAGTAGGGATGTATTTATACATGATACCGTAATGCCAAGAGGCTAGGGGTCAATTATGGTACTACTGGGTGCTCCAATGCCTCACAAAATGAGAAGAAGAGAAGAGATTGGATTTATACCCCGCCCTTCACTACCCAAAGGTGTCTCAGAGCGGCTTACAAACTCCTTTCCCTTACCCTCCCCACAACAGACACCCTGTGAGGTAGGTGGGGCTAAGAGAGGTCTGACAGAAACTGCTCTTTTTTCAAGAACAGTTCTTATCAGAACTACGGCTTGCCCAAGGTCATCCAGCCAGGTGCAAGTGAAGAAGTGGGAAATCAAACCCGGTCCTCCCAGATTAGAATCCGTGCACTTAACCACTACACCAAACTGGCTTCTCATTTGCCTTTTGCATACCAAATCAGCGTCTCCAGACAAGACCAGATCTGTAGCATGATGCTTCCTGGCTAGTAGTGCAGTACTATGGCCAGTATCACAGAGGGAAAGGCATGTGGGAATTTACAATGTAATTCTATACAAAGTTACTCCAGTCTAAGCCCGTTGAACCCAATGGACTGACTATGGGAGGAGCTCTGTACAGGAGGTGCAAAAATCCCATAAAAGACTCTGAACAGCCTTGTGCAAAATTCACCATCACCATCGCTGAAGCTACCTTGCAGGACAGGTGCAAGGATAATAATGGCCAAGCACATTCTACACAGTGGTGTTCCTTTGAAATTATGATACGTATCTCCAGGATGTTTACTGCCAGTTTCTATCTATCTGAAAGTTACTTCAACATCTGCAGTTTATTTGACTGTTCCTTAAGTAACCAAGGACTGGTCTACATGATATAAAACGAGGTGACACGTGGACTGTCTTCCATCAGAGATGGAATGGTCCCCTAACATCTGAATGTTTTTCCATGGCCATTGAGCCAACATACTCTTTCATCCTGTCCATTTTGGCTTTCCTTTTATCTTCAAGATGGCGGCAACCACAGTTCATTTCCTGTCATTTTGTATATGAAGATATTTGCACGCACAGGTTTTATCATGGCCTATTTCTAGAAGAACTTAGATCTCCCCATAAAACCAGTCACTCTTCATTGCTTGTATATTGCCATTGGACCACTGAGTAATCAATCAATCAATCAATCAATCAATCAGATCCTAGTTTGCCCCAACAAATGCTGGTTTCATCAACTTAACTCTTTGCTCCATGAGTATTCTGGCCTGCTCCAAGATCTATGAGTATTCTGGCTTGCGTTCCAGTGAAGATGGCACTGGAGAACAAGCCAGGATTAAGCCAGGATACTCACATTCATATGTCAGGTAAACTACAGTTAAGACCAACTCTGATTAATAAACCAACTTCAAACCAAAGTTTCAGATCTCCTAACTAACCACAGTCAGTGGAGTGGCCAACACAGAAATGACCACACTAACTCATAGTTTAATTAAACTGCCTTATATTGACTCATGGCCTGATGGATTACTGATTAACCCAGGATGTCCACACTGGTACAGCATGCAAAACCATAGGTAAGACAAATTGTAATTGACAAGTCAACTGGCAGCAGTTCTCCAGCTGAAGAAGGGGTCCTTCCTAGGTCTGCTGTCCAAGAACCTCCTAAAACTAGACATGCCATGGATTGAACTTGGGACTTTCTACACAGCTTGTAACCACTGACCCTTCTTTGGAAGCTGTCCTAGACCCATCATCTAGCCCACAGAAGGACCACAGCATCTCCTAAGATGGTTCCCAACATGGGCTTCAGAGACATTTCTTCCACCCCAGCTAACCACTTCACCTGGTGTCTTTACTTCAGAAGGGTGGCCCCTGGTTCGGTGATTGACAGCCAGGATCCGGAAGGCATACACCACTGAAGGATCGAGCCCACCAAGTTTCTGGTCACGGACATCAGGGTTGATATCACTGACTGCTGTTTCCCATATGGTGATTGCCTGCCGCTTGGTGGCCTTCTTGGCTTCCGTTCGCTGGACCAGAAAGCCCGTCAGGTTACCTGGGCCCTCGGTCTGCCACTCCACCTCCACTTCTGTGCGGTGGCGATTATACATCAGCTTGCTGATTGTCACGTTAGGAGGGGTCGGGTATTCTGCAGGAGGTAAAGGGATTGGCTTGTTAGTGCTGCACAGGGATCATCCTATGTCCCCCCCCACCTCCCCATTGCCACTCAAGCTTCTCATTTGCCTTTTGCACACAAACATGTCAACTCATGCATGAATACAAGCCTCAACAAGGCTTTTCATTTCATGCTACATAAGGAGATTAGGTTCAGAGGGGGACAGGCCTTCTATATCTTTAATAATCCCAGAGGAGAATTTTGGCAAGTGCTGTTTCTTATGCAGACTGAAGAGAAGCAGCATCTCTTGAAATGATCTCTTTTATACACATGTATTAAAGCTGGAGCAGGGTAGTTGTACTGTGTATTTTGGGCTCTTTGTGAGTAGATGGTGCAGATTAATTATGCTGAAGAAGGGGAAATTTGGGCAGGGGTGAGATGAAGAAAAGTTCTCCCTCTTGAATTTTATTCTACACTACTTGGGCTTTTCTGCATTTTCATTTTCCTCACTTCTAAGTTCCTGTTTTGGGGGGGGGGTGTCTGTTTCACATGCATTTTGCTCCCTCTTGTGGTCGATTTGATATTACAAGGATTTGTTTTGAATAAAAACTTGCAGTTTAAATCTGCAGGGAGATATGATGGAAATAAACTGGTGTAATATTGAATCGACCACTAGATGAAGCAAAATGCAGGCAGAACAGACAAAAATCCCTGAAGAAACAGGAACTTAGAAGCAAGGAAAATAAAAATAGCAGAAAAGCCCTCCTTGGTTTTGTTGATAATACTGCTGATTATTTTTAATTATGTTCATATGGGTTGGGTTGTACACCATTTGGGCTATAGTATATTTGAGAATTCAAAGGGTAGTTCTCTCGCCAACTATCATGTTTATGACCACATGTGAATATTCTTTGGGAATCTTTCTGGTTATCAACAACAAGGGTGCTTAAAGTGTTCTTTATTTTTCCAACTGAATGAATATATTCATGAGCATCTTTTGTCCCCCCACCATTAACCAGCTTGGTGGTTCACACACTGGGACAACTTGTGAGAAATGGTGAGATCCTCCAAATAAGGGAATTCTCTCTTACGTTCTACTCAGACATTGTACTTCCCAGTTTTGATGAGGTTCAGCTGACGCTTGTTGAACTGGTTAACCGCTTAGGGGTTATGCTGGACCCAGCGTTACTGTTGGAGAAGCAAATTAATGCAGCCACAAAAAGCCCTTTCTTCCAACTCAGTTTAGCCTGGAAGATGGCCCCCCTACCTTGGCTTGGCCATCTGGCCATCTAGATCCATGCCACGGTAACATCAAGACTAGACTACCCTAATGTACTCTATTTAGGTCTCCTCTTGAAATAAACTCAAAAACTTTAGTGCAGAATAGCGCAGCTCAGTTATTATCAGGAACTAGGCACTCCATGCATTTTACACCCATTCCGCATTCACTCCACTGGCTGCCCATCAGTCGCTGGGCTCAATTTAAGATATTGGTGATCATGTACAAAGGCCTTCATGGCCTTGGACCCTCATATCTGCAGGACTGCCTCTCCTCCTACTCCTATTATACTGTTGATTAGTTTAATTTGTTTTCATGCTGTTTTCATAGTCTTCACTCCAATGTTCCCTCTAAACTGTGGAGTCTTGTGAGCAAAAATTCTACTTTGTGAGCTACTGGCATTAAAGTTGTGAGCAAGTGACTTGGCTACTGCATAAATTAGTTTGCTCTGAAGCCATTCTTCCTGAGCTAAGATAAAAATGTGTGAGCTGGAGGCTAAAAAACCTTGAGCTAGCTCACACTAACTCAGCTTAGAGGGAACACTGCTTCACTCTTTCCCCCACAAAGATCCTGGGTATTCCTTTCCTTTTCCTTTTCTACCTTTAGAAGCTCATTTATTCACAAATCTTGAGCAGCAGAAAACACTTCTTGACCCAGGGTATTCTTGCCTGCACTGCAGTGAAGACAGCACTGGAGAACAATCCAGAACATCCGGGCTAGTCATGCAAAGCCACAATGAAGACTAACTGTGATTGGTATACCGATTTCAAACGCTGGTTTCAGATCCTAGTGTGATGTACACTAACCAGCCATAGTCCATGGAACAGCCTGCATTCTAATGATCACACTAACCCAGGGGTTCCCAATTTGTTTGAGCCTGCTGGCCCTTTTGAAATTTTGATACAGGGTGGTGGATGCAACCACAAAATGGCGGCCGCCAGAGGTGGAGCCAACCACAAAATGTCAGGGAGTCAGGTTACCCCAATACAAATGCAATACATACTGTGAGATGGCAGCCAATATACACAGACTCTTCTTTAAAGTTACTAATAAATAATACAACGGTGCTCAGTGTAACTTATATGATCCTTGTTATTTGAATCAGTACAAGTATTCCAAAATACAACACTGTCTATTTCTTACAATAACCGGTAGTCACAAACAACAGCATATTCTTTTGCTCAGTACAGCTTGTGAAGGATTCCAACGGGGTCCCGGTTTACTTCCAGCCCGTTTCTTTATCTTTATCAAAGAATCCTCACACTTAAAGACTATGTAGATGGAAGACTTCCATAATTACTTCTGTGGCATGCTGCCCCAGTTTCAAGTCTTGTCTTCTCGAAACACACAGTAAAGGTCCTTGTGCTGCAGTGGCAGCCGTTGTTGAAACAGCGTCATAAAATCAGCCCAGCCGATCATAAGCCCGGCTGGGCAAAAGCACCACCTGGCCCTGCCCACTTTCTAAAAATACTTGGTGGCCACCAGGAAGGGGATCAGTGGGTGCCATGTGGGGGGCCCCTGCAGGACCCCTTAGTTAACAAAACCATGTGATGTTTGAACTCAGCCTAACTCTACACAATGAACACGCTGCTGGGGCCGATCACAGCTACCCCTGCCTTTCCCCAGGTCTCTTGGGCCCCCAACCACCCACAGCGTACATACCTCCCCAGTATGCATCTACTTACTTTTCACCTGGAGGCTGATGGTGGCGGAGGCATTGCCCACGGCATTCAGGGCGGCACAGCGGTAGGTTCCACTGTCCCTCATCCATTCCGTATCCTGGAGGGTCAAGTTAAACCAAGCGTTCTCTTGCTGCAGTTTGTATTTCTGAGCATCGGGCCGAATGACCTGGTTCTTGTTGTTGTACCAGAAGACTTCCGAGCCCAGGTAAGCTCCTTGGAGGAGGCACGAAAGCTGGACCTCGTTGCCTTCAAAGAGCGACATTTTGGCTCTCTCTGCCACAAGCTTGGGAGGTTCTGTGGGGGAAAAGTGTCTTTAACGGGCTGCACAAAATGCAAAATAACAACAGACGCAGCTTCATCTATCCATATTCTGTATGTCAGACATAGGGTTGCCAGATTCATATTGGGAAATTCCTGGAGATTTGGAGGGACGCTCTGGAAGAGCAGGTTTTGGGGAGGGGAGGGACCTCAGTGGGATATAGAGCGGGCATTTTCTCCAGGGGAAACTGATCTCGGTCCTCTAGAGACTGGTTGTAATTCTGGAAATCTCCAGGTTCCCCCTGGAGGTTGGCTACCCTAGCATATACAGGAAATCAAGCTACAAAGAATCTGTCTGAAGTCCTATGTAACATGTACACTCAAACCAGGCAGTGTGTCCAAAGAAGCCTCCAAGCACTGCCTTCTAAATTTGTTCACTGTCACACTGCATCATGGGTCTTGTAGGCTTAAGGTTGTATGAATAGCAGCTCTTGTGTAGGATAATGTTCAGAATATTCTTTGCCTGGTAGAGAAATGGATCCTGGTTGCATGTAGCAAAGCTGACCAAAATGCAGTGCAGACTTTTGGTCCATCTGCCTTCAAACTTAGAAGACAATTCCACATTAACAGGACTGCAATTTTCAACTTGATGTGCACTTTAAGGTAGAATTTGGCAGGCTCCCTAGATGACAAATATCATTCCAAGATCTATGCATCCTTCTGAAGTTCTGGCCTCCTGCAGACACATTCCCAGATGTCTTTCAGGAGGAATCCAGACAAAGAACAAAACGTGCCATCATCATAAGAAGGGAAGAAGTGTGCACGTATTTGGGAAAGTCTTGAAAGTTGTTGCCAGCGCTAATCACCTGGCTGGACAAGCAAACTGGATTTAAATTGAAAGCAGCTTGCCCATTCCACGAGACAAGAAGAAATGCATACCTGTGCAGATGGCCATCTAGGCTTGTGGCCATGGGAATATACATACAGGGCTGGATTGATGGGCAGACTGCTCACACAGGCAACAGCCTGGTGCACAGGGCTTGGAGGGTAGTGCTTTCACAGAGTGCTCATCATGAGCTATCTGTTCAACTCTCCATTTAACAGCTGAAACACACAGTACTTTCCAAAGGGCTAGGGTTATCATTACAAGGCTATTGTATTTATCTAAAATTTCACATAAGCCGCCCTGAGCCCACCTTGGCGGGGAGGGCAGGGTATAAACCAAATAAAATAAATAATCCAATGTTGGGGCAGAGATCACTTGATGTTAGTCCATTTCAGCTGTTCTTAAAAATTTTTTAAAGTTTTTCTAAGCTTAGGGGAAGACAGTCTGGATTTTTCTTACATATGGCATGAACAACTACAGATTTATATACCCAGTGTACAAATGCGTCATTTTATATGACAGGGATAAATCACAGATATCCACAGAGTTGGAAGGGACCTTCTAGGGCTAGGCCATCTTGCCTGACCTGTTGCTCGATGCAGGGAATACAAAGCGACAGCATCGCCAGCAGACAGCTATCCAGAAGAAGAAAAAGAAGAGTAGATTTTTATACCCCGCTTTTCTCTACCCTAAGGAGTCACAAAGCAGCTTACGATCGTCTTCCTTTCCTCTTCCCACAACAGGCGCCTTGTGAGGCAGATGGAGCTGAGAGAGTTCTGAGAGAACTGTCATTGTGATTGTTCCTGTCACAGTGATGTTCCTGTCCCCCAGTGATGGGGGACGCTGTTTCCCTTGGTTTCTATTCAGATTGTATTTCCCTTGGGATCACCACGGTCCGTGAGGTATAGCAAGAATAGCAGTAGGATCACCAAAGACGGTGAAGAGTCTAACAATATCCTTCCCTTCCAGCATCTCTCTTAGGCCTGAGTTCAAAGTGATGCTGGAAGGTAAAAAGATCTTCCAAGCATTTATACCACTTAGGTATAGGTGCATTTCAGCTGTGTGTGAAATGTTGGCATTTCAGCGCTCATGCCCAAACAGGCTGCGGATGTTTGGAATAGGAAGACTGCGCACTGAGAGTCCCAGTGTCTGGGGGTGTCCTCCTTATCCAATAGCGTGACACTGAAACCAGGCCTTAAGTGAGGAGATATGTCCCCTCCGTAGCTGTGGTTCTTGCCTGGTTTGACTGTCGTCTTGTCCGATCTCGGAAGCTAAGCGGGGTCAGTACTCGGATGGGAGACCACCAAGGAAGGCTCTGGCAAACACCTCTGCTCCTCACTCGCCTTGGAAGCCCCTCGCTGGGGTCACCACAAGTCAGGTGTAACTTGACGGCAAATACATACATATAAACTGCTCCAGAGACCCCTTTAAAAACAAGGCCTTTAAAATAAAGACGTGTACACTTACCCAACCGGACGTGGCACTCGGCCGCTTTTGCCCGGAGTGGGTGAGCTGCCACACAGGTGAATCTCTTGCCCCCAAGGGTGCGGTTAGATTTCAAGACCAGGATGTTGTGGGATTGTTTCAGGACTCCCAGCACGTGTTCCCGCCAATCTCGCCACCAGAGCATCATCCGGGGAAGTCCTCCTGGCCAGTCGCAGGTCATCATGAGGAACTCGTTTTGCTTTGTCGCCATTGCCGAACAGGTGGGGCTCCCACCAGGTACCCCTACAGCACAGAGAGAATGTGAGAGGAAGCTTTCAGACAGAGAGGTCGCCATCTGTGATGAAGACACGCCCAGTATCTTTTACACCGGCTTAACATGGAGGAAACAACGGGTAAAGCTTTTCCCAGCAAGTCCATCTGTTTTGCTGCTCTGAAAGGCATATGGTGGTAATGAAAGGGGTCACCGTATTTCCAGGAAAAGAGTACCTATCTTTGAACCAGACCTTGTAGCTGTACATTCAGCTTCAGGATCGTATCTCCTCCCATATTATCCAGCCCATCAGAGGTGAGGTGGGTGGCGACTAGAGGCAGGGCATTTTCTGTGGTGGCACCTTGCCTTTGGGATGCCCCACCCCCTTGAGGCTCACCTGGCGCCTACTTCACTTTCTTCTAGGCACCAGACTAAAACACATCTTTTTTACCCAGGGGTTTATTTTAGCATCTTTTTAATAGTCTGCTCTGATTTTAGGATACTTTCTAGGCTGCATCTGTCTAAGGGCTTCTGTTTTTAAAACCCTGTGTTTTTAATGGCTTGTGTTTTATACTATGGTTTTTAATTGCAAGCTGCCTTGAGCGAGACTCTGAAGAGGCGGCCCAGAAATGTTCAAAATAAATAAATCCAGTGCTGGTTCTATCTTTCGAAAGTTGCAAAGACTGTGCATCCCCAAGCTGCGAAAAGCTTTGCCGGCTGATTTCTGCAGATCGTACCGACAGTAAAGCCTGGGGTGTGGGTGACGATTGGGGTGACACAGTGCAGCTCGCTCAGGCATGGTCGAGTGGGGACTTGAAGCTAGATTTCCCGGCTCCTCCACTCTATCCCTTCTACCTTACAGGCTTTTACCGATGGGGAAGGGATAAGATTTTGGCCATCCCCAGACCTCTCTAGGTGAGTGCTGTGCCTCAAATCTGCCTCACTACTTCTGACGAGGAGCTCCCTTTAGCTCTGAAAGGACCAGAATCAAGAGAAAGACATTGTGGAGCTGAGATGGTCCGTTCTGCATCTAGCATTCGCTCTGCTGTTTCACCGAACCCACACTGGAACAGAAAAAGGATGCAGCTCCAAACCACATTCAAATACCCCAGGCCAACACCATACTGACTGCAGAGTCACCCCTGAACAGCCATAAATCTATGCAGACAGTACCATAAAACTGAGGGATCAAAGGATGTGAAACCGGCATGCAGTGTAGAGGCTTCCATAAAATCCGACAATCAAAGAAAGTGAAAGTGGCATGCAATGCAGAGGGGAATTTCTGTTCCAACACGAGTTTGATAAAACAGTGGAGCGAATGCTAGATGCAGAATGGGCCAAAGTCTGAGTTCTGGCACACAGATTTCAGGAGAGTTTTCTAGGAGATGGAGGAAGTCCGCACTTACACACAGTTGTCCGGCATCTGGCGTCCGCTCTAAGCCCTGGATGGGAGGCGAGACATGTGTATGAGCTCCCGTTCCGAACATCCGCACCCCGCAGGACTAAGGTGGCATTGGAAGGGGTTGCCGTGCTGTTTCTGTCCTCTTTGGATCTCACCCACCGCAGCTGCACCGGGGGGAACCCACCATGCCACGAACAGCGCAGAGCGACGTCTCGGAAATTGGCAGCCGGCGACGGCATACAGCTGAGCTTCACTGGGGGCAGATCTGTGCGGGTGGGGTAGGGGGGTGGGGGGTAAACATGGTATCAAAAGCAACAAGGAATTACCAGCTCCAAGAATTCATGGGAGAGGGGTCTGTTACCTGCTATAGACTTGGCAGCACAATGGCAGAGGCAAACTGTAGTGTCTCCCTGCCCTTCCTGTCTCATATCCCACACACCTGTTCAATTCTCTGTGCCCGCCCTTCTTGGATACTGGGAAATTAGTCCTTCCCTTCAGCCTTTGCATGGCTGTCACAGAGGTGTGGGCGGCACATCACAGGAGCCTGTTTCCTTCCTACCAGCTTTCTATAGGATCTACTGCCCCTATTAGCTATACAGGCTAGCACAAGCCTGTGCCAGGTATGCCCTGCTGGGTCAGATGAAATGGTCCATCTTAACCCAGCATCCTTTATCTGGCCAACCAGATGCATCCAAGAAGCCCGCAGACAAACCATAAAGGTAACAGGCCTGCCCTGAACATGGACCCATCCTGGTTAATAGCCGTTGATGGATCCGTCCTCCATGGATTTGTCCAGCCCCTCCAAAAGTGATCTAATCCTGCGGCTGGTGCTACGTCATCATGCAGGAATGGACACCATGTTGATTCTGTACTGTGGCAAGAAGTACTTCCTCAGTCTGTTGCTCACCAAACTCACGGGGTAATCCCAAATTCTAATATCACAGGGCAGGAAGACAAAGCTCCCTCTCTTTAATGTTGTTCGCCATGCATCTGCTTATAAGCCTTTAACATACATCACCGTAGAGTCACGGGGGGAGCCATGTTGGTCTGAAGCAGCAGAGCAAAGTCGGAGTCCAGTTTGGCACCTTGAAGACCAATGAAGTTTAATTCTGGGTATAAGCTTTTGTGTGCATGCACACTCCTTCAGTGTGTAAGATAGCTGAAGAAGTGTGCATGCACACAAAAGCTTATGTCTTGAATAGTACATTATTTCGTCATTAAAAAAACAAAAACAGAAAAGTTCCGCACACTTGATCATTCTGGCTGTTCTTTTGTGCCAGTTTCCACACACACACCCCATCATAGCCTTTTCCACATCGCTGTAACTGAGAAGTCGGAGGTTTCATCACAAGCAAGAGAAGCAGAGGGTCGCCTTTCTGGCTAGAACAGCCAAATTAATGTTACTGTAGCTTAATTGAAGGAGGGGAGGCGGCATGGTATAGCCCGATCTAGTGAGATCTTGGAAGCTAAGCAGGGTCACTACTTGGATGGGAGGCCACCAAGGAAGGCCCTGTAGAGGAAGGCAACAGCAAATCAGAGGTGCCTCACTTGCCTTGAAAGCCCTTTGCTGGAGTTGCCATAAGTCTGTTGTAACTTGACAGCAGTTACATATGTACATAGTTTAATTGAGCAACCCACAAACGTCTTATGAATCTCTACATTACACTCAGAGTTCCAAAAGTGTGAGTGCCCAAGACCACCCTAAGCGATTGCAAGGAGAACTGTGACCACTGAAGCAGGGCGGCCAGTTTTTTGAAAGTTTGCTCTTAATTCTTCTGTGTCTTTTGATGACTATACAGCAGCCAGAAGCTCAGCAGGTGCAGCTTTCCCCCATCCTCAATTATGCATCCTCCAGAAAGCTTTACCTGCAGAATTGCTGCTTGTCATGCAAATGCCAGAAGCACATGGGCCCTGCCAGGAAACAAAAAGTTGTCAACTTCCTCTTTGTATGGAGTTTCTTAGCTGGGAAGGGCAATGGAGGGATGGCCCAGTGTGGTATCTGTCCCACCTCTAGGCAACACACAGGGTGATTCCGCACCAGACCGTAAATCCTGGTTCAACCCTGTCCCCGAACTTACACTGCACTCGAGTTCACCCCTACAATTATCTCGGGGTATTTTTTGTTTCCACATTACATTGAAGTCACCCCAGTTTCGCCCCACACTTGTCCCAGGATAAATGGATGCTGTTATAACCAGGGATAAATGCAAGGTATTGTATCGTGAGCTGAACTTTGATAAAACCAGGGGTGAGATCCAAGTGCAGAAAAGACCAAAGTCTTCATGTAAATGGATAGCCATGAATCTCCCATTTTTACCAGGCCGTTTTCTTTCTTGGAATCCCACCTTCATGAACATCTCATTCCATATTGTGGCCTATTTTCTATGTCTTGCCAGTGTTGTCGTCTGTGCCTGAACTCCAGACAAAAGTGTAGGTAGGCACCATATTACCTAAGATCCTAGCCACCCATGCAGCAGGCAATGCGTCTTCTACGGATCATATCTTTTCAGACTGCACATGACAGAATCTCACATCTGAACTCTCCACCATCAAAACAGATCCCTGCTTATAGGCGAGCAATATCTGGGATGTGAGAATTTCCTGTGTGCAGGGAAGATTTCTGTGTTGAAGGAAATCTCGTGTGATTCCGCCACATACATAGACAGGCTCTATGTTACCTTCAGGAGGGTGGTTTGTTCCCTGATACCAGAAAATGCTCAAGTATTTATAGATTGATCCAAGTTATTATCTATACATCAAAGAAGCCATTTCACCTCACTTAAAAAAAAAAAACATTTACAGAGCTACATACTGCTCTCAGGTCTGCAGGTATTATATTTGGTAAAAATATTTCCCTCTTTAAAACCCTGATAAACTGTAAACCACACCATCAATTGCAGTATCTCACAGAATTAAAAAAAACCCTTCTGTTCTCCCTCCTCCACTCCTCTTTTGCATAAAGAGCCAAATTAGAAGAGTCTGACCAGAAAGAACAGCAAAACTGCCGCGGCCCATACCCAGAAAACCCCAGTTAGTAATAGTAGCAAAACGGCAAGATATCCACCCTTCTGTTTTCGGCTTAGTCCTGCATACGGAACATTCCGCTGTGGCAGGTGGAACTTTGCTTTGCTTTGACCATCAAAGGACCATCAGCGGTGAAACCACCTCCGTAAGAGGCAACAATCACCGTCAGACCCCCTCTGATGTTCTACACAAGGCTTCTTGGACATTTTTTCCAGGTGCTACTCCAGCTATTCCAGGGGGACAATATGCAGGCAGGAGGAAGGAAACAAAATGCAGAAGACAGAGAGAGAAAAGAGGTGCGAAAGCACATGCCAGAGCCTCATGCCCAACACGTGGGAAGGGATTACTTACAGTAGACCGTCAAGAGGATGGTGGCCTGAGTCCGTGTGTTCAAATGGGTGTTCTGGGCCAGGCAAGTATAGGTGCCTGTCTGAGTTCGTAAGATCCTGGTGATCACATATTTTTGGCCAGAGTAGACTTGAGAGCTGTTGTAGAACCAGATGTAGTGGCTCGGTGGGTTAGAAGGAGCCAGGCAGGTCATGATCACTTCTTCCTGTTCGTTGGCTGAGAAGCCATGTTGGTTGATGGCAAATGGCTCCACACTGATCACGGGCTCATCGGGCCCATCTATAGGACAGAGCATTTAAGAACAAATGAGAAAAGGGGGTTCAGCGCCTGAGGTGGCTCATGACATCGTATGACATTGCATATGACATCACATATGACCTCGGCATTCAAAGTGAACATTTACATGCCAGTAAAAACCGATTAGTGGAGCAGGCAACACTTTTGATCCAAACAAGGCAAGGGCATTGCTGATAAAGGCATCAGGCACTTATTATTAAACTGGTCTTGTCCTCTTTTGCATCTAACAGTCCTGCTTTCAGCTCCAATCCTATCGGAGCAATCCAAATCCGCCCACATGCTTCAAGAGGTGTCTAAGATTTGTTTTCTACCGGTGCCTTGCAGCTCTGAGACATCGCTGAACATAAAGCCACATATAACAAGGAGTGGCTGTGCAGTTACTTACAGATGACATCAAGGTACATGCTGTCGCTGGTTTGGCTATTGACCTGGTTTTGGGCAGTGCAGGTATACCACCCCATCTGAGTCCGGTTTGCTGACGTGATATTGATCAGACCATCCACAGCTTCTGTGACATTCACCGTGCCATCCCGGTTAGTGTGGCGGTGCCAGGAATATTCAACAGGCGGTGTCCCCTCTTTCACGGTGCACGTCATCACTACAGGCGTGCCTTCCACAGGCGTCGAATTGTTCATCTGGAGGAAGGGCTTGGAAACAGGAACTGGGAGAGACCAGACATAGACCTGAGCTTGCCCTCTCCAGAATGCCACGAAAGCCAGGCTGCTGCTGAATTCCACCCCGAGACTGAGGCTACATTCAAGCAGCAAGGATTCTCTATTTTGCATTCCCTGGTTCTAGAAATGCAGAGGCATTTTGCATTGGCAACAGAGCATCCATGTGAAATTCTCCTGTGCACTTTCCTCCATCAACAGCCATTTCCCCTGCAATTTCCTCCAGCAGTCCAACAGAAGGCTTTTTAAAAAATCAGTAACTGCTATAGCTGCTGTTATAATGCTATAGTGTTGTAGCAATTACTGGTGTGGTTTTTTTAAAGTCCTCTGGTGGTGCAGAGGGGGAAATGGTAGCTGTGAGTTGATGGAAGGAAAATGGCAGGGATTATGTATGGGGCTTTTGAAAATGTGAATTCTCCCATCCAGACACAATACTAGTGTGCTAATTGCTTTCAGTCTGAAAAGATCACAGTAAACCGGGTGTGAGAAACAGCAAGTGGGAGAAACTTGGAAAGGGTGAGATGGTATGGATGCTCCAAAAGAGAGAGCTCTAGTTTGGAAGCAAAGACAGAGAAAAGTGTCCATGTGAACAAAGCCTGAGTCTAAAATGGATCTGGATGTTCTGGGAAGAAACCATGGCTCGGTGGCAGAGTGCATGGTTCAGTCTCCACTCTCTCCAGCTGAAGAAGGAACTCAAGGCAGCAATGCTGGGAAAGGCTTCCTCCAGGGAGCCATGGACAACCACAGTAGACAATCCTTGGCTAGGTGACCAATGACCTGACTAATACAGCTTCATGTAGGGAGAGAGGAACTTTGTAGGATCTGCCTCAGGTTCTATGTGAAGTATCAGCGTGAGCCAATGACATCATCAGCTGGTGTTGGTGTTTCAAGTCTCTGTCCCAAATCCATTCCAATCCAAATTTTGGGACAATGAGTATAATCTGCCTAGTCCAGCAATCAAGCCACTGCACCACAACGGCTGCAATGGGAACACGATTGCCATCAAGTCGCAACTGACTCATGGAGCCTCCAGGACCGTGGGGCAAGATATGAGCAGAGAGATGGTTTGCCCTTCCTTTCCTCTGCATAGCAACCCTAGCCCACCTTGGTGGTCTGCCATCCAAGTACTATTCACGACCGACCCTGATTAGCTTCCAAGCTCTGACTAGGGCCGAATCTGTATTTCCCTTTCCCACCGGGGTCCCAGCCTTTTGACTCCGTCTTCAACAAAGCTGTCCACATTTGGTGTCGTTTTCACACGTCAACAGTGCTAGCATACTTTTGCATGTCCACATATGTTTATCGTCCTTTCAGGACGGCTCCACTGTCATTGCACCTCTGCACTGCTTTAAAAGAATCTTCTCTGAACAACATTCAAACAAGCATAGAGAAAGACGGCGTCACAGCAGCACGCAACTGATTTAAAAAATGCAAACGCAGATTCGACCGAGATCAGGCTAATCAAGGCTATTCAGACCACAGTGGCTGCAATGGGGAAATGACTGCATCTCTCCATAAAAACTGGTCGAATCTGCATTTGCATTTTTAAATCAGTTGTGTGCTGCTGTGACGCCGTCTTTCTCTATGCTTGTTTGAATGTTGTTTGGAGAAGATTCTTTTAAAGCATTGCGGAGGTGCAATGACAGTGGAGCCACCCTGAAAGGACGATAAACATATGTGGATGTGCGAAAGTATGCTAGCACTGTTGAGGTGTGAAAACTACACCAAATGTAGACAGCTTTTTTGAAGATGGAGTCAAAAGGCTGGGACACCAGTGGGACACCAGTGCCCATATGCATATACATGTTTGCATGTGTGTCTGAAAGAGTTCTGTGCATGCTCAGACGGGACCATAGGAACGTGGTCACAAGGCAGCCCTTTCTTATATGCAACAGTCCCTCTGAGCCAAATTAGATGAGATATCAGAGATCTTAAAACACCATATATTTCTTTAAAAAGTAATCATGGAGAGGGGAGGATAAATGCTTTCTGCTCTTTCCCCAATATAAATCCCCACCACGACTGCTATTGCAGGTGCATCTAAAGAAAAGAGTTTGTCTCCCCTTCCCCCAGCACCATGGTCCCAGTTCCGTTTTGGGATGTGAAGATCTGAGCCCAGATCTCCCCCCAGTCCTCCTCTGACAAGTACACCACTCTGGCTCTTGCTGCGAGAATGATCTCCCCGCCCCCTCAGATGCACCGACTTACCCAAGACAATGAGTTCAATATAGAAATAAACCGCTCTGATCTCCTCATCTTCCTCATACAGCGCCTGGCACATGAACCGCCCTTCCGCTGCCATTTGCAGGTTCTGGATCTCCAGGGTGCTGTTCTTCAAAGTCACGTCCCCCAGCACTGCAGCCGCCTTCTCCACCTTGGATTCTAGGCCATTGCTGATGGCAACAGCCCTGGGAATGAGGGAGCCCGGCTTCGTGAAACTCCAGAAGATGACCATGGGCAGAACCACATCGCCACACAAGAGCCGCACAGAGCGATCGCGCACTCCTTTGACCTCCTGCTCCTCGTACTTGGCATCTTCCAGAGGGAGCAGCTGACCTAGGAGGGGAGCAGAAAGAAACAACGGTGGGTTTTTAAAAGAATTCAAACACTTGACTTCTCATTCATTCATTCATTCATTCATTCATTCATTCAGGGCTCTTTTTGTAGCAGGAACTCCTTTGCATATTAGGCAACACACCCCTAATGCAGCCAATCCTCCAAGAGCTTACAGTAGCCCCTGTAAGAAGAGCTCTGTAAGCTCTTGGAGGATTGGCTACATTAGCGGGTGTGTCGCCTAATATGCAAAGGAGTTCCTGCTACAAAAAGAGCCCTGCATTCATTCATTCATTCATTCATTCATTCATTCATTCATTCATTCATTCAGTTCCCAGCTTCATTCCAAAGGATTTGAATATTTCCTATAAATATATAAATAAAACATCCCCACCCCCAACACCCAGAAGCATTCTTGCTGGGGAGCAGGACTTAATATGCCATCTACATGTGTTGCCCTTGAGGGATCTGGGTCCCAGGAGACAGCGATCAGCTCACCTGGAGAAAATGGCCGCTTTGGAAGGTGGACTGTATGGCATGATACCCCACTGAAGGTCCTCCCCACCCTAAATCCCACTCTTCTCAGGCTCAACCCCCAAAATCTCTAGATGTTTCCCAATCTGGAGCTGGCAACCCTGACTCGGTCCCAGATTACCCTTCCTCTCATTTCCGCAACCACAGGACAACTTTTACTTTATGCTGTTGCTCTGTGTGGATCATGACTGACGCCTGTTTCCTATGCCAGCACCCAGCAAATTAGGGCTCGAGACTCCTCCCTGTGGCTTTTCCCCAACTTTAAACAGCCTGGTGAGCCACTTTTACCAATTGAGAAAACCTCCGTGTAGTTGTTGGAACATGTAAATTTCCCCAGCGAGGCCAAAGTACTTGCAGGTCATGAAAATGGCAGGGGAGAAGAGGCTTCAGTCCCCTGTCACGTCCCCCCCCCCCCCACACACACACACTATGGTCCTGGTTCAAACTGGGCCCACGTGTTCCTGGGGACTAAGGTTCCAGCAGGGAACTCCCAGAGTACGCCCCACATGGGCTTTATAACACGTGAAGGAAAGCAGACCAAGCACTGGGAGCTGGCTGAAGGTGAAACACCATGGGGTGCCGTTTCTCTCTCCCTTTCTCTCCATCCCTTGGGGTAACTGAAATGGGGGAACTGCTCCCATCCACAAGTGCCTCATTGCCTCCACCAGTGATCGTAAACATGTGCATTATATTTGTAAATAAACCAAACAGGACTGGTGCCACAAATCTCCCACGCTCTCTCATCCCAAGGAAACCAAACCGACTTAACGCTGTCCTTGGAACTTCTTGCCACTTGGGGAAGTGCGGAACATTAAACATTATGGCTCAGCTCTTTACAAGCGCATGAAATGACTTCAGATCAAAAGCATCTTTGCGCATCGGATGAAGGAGGACTCTTTCCTCCAAAAGCTCATTCTACAGAAATTATGTGCAATTTTTCACGTAGTAAAATTCAGCTGGTTCTTTTCTGGGACTGCCAGCGGGGGATGGGGAGGAAGGTTGCCAGATCCAGGCTGGGATTCTCCCGGAGATCTGGGAACGGAGCTTCAGGAGGACAGGGGCCTGAGCGGGCTACAGACAGTGCCATAGACCCCACCCTCCAGAGTACCCATTCTCTCCAGGGAAATTCTGGGAGATCCCCAGGTCCCACCTGGAGACTGGCGTCCTTTACTATAAAAAGGATTAGACAACTTCATAGCTAACATCCATGATGGGTAAATGGAACCTCCATGTTCAAAGACAATATACTTCATAGTACCAAATGCTGGGGACAAACAGTAAGAGGGCTCTATTTGTAGAGTGTCCTAGAGCTACCAAAGCTATTGGAAGCCGAAATCTTTGCTGCATCCTCCCGTAATTGGATCCTGTGCTCCCCTAGAGCGATGGCAGTCCTTTGCAACCAGTTTGTCCTGTCCACACAGGGAAATCCAGCAGCAAATGTGTGGCGATTCTGCTACATCGAAGGAGGCATGGGTGTAGCTCTTGACCAGACAGACCCACGGGTCCGATCCAGAAGGGCTCCCAGCAAATGGGTTCAATGTGAAGGGTCGAAAGGGCACTTTGCTGCTTTCCCATCTTAGATATACACATTCTTTCTGCATTGCAGCTATCCTGGCAACGGCTCCAGAATGTTACTCACCATAAGCCACTGAGGGGAGGAGGTAGAAGATTTTCAGCAGGCTCCTAAATTGTAGGTTCCTTGCCAGTCCATAACCCATTGCTCCATGTCAGTGCACGAGAAAGGAGCCAGAAGCCACACGCCTTCCACTTCTTCCAGCCTGGCACCTCTCTCTAGCCCGTGCCCAACTGCCTCCAGTTCTGATGCTACTTATTCCAATTCAAGGTTCTTCTGCAGACCTTGCTAACCTCTGTGACATGGAAGCAAGGCTCTCCTTCTCTCCTTTCAGCCTCCCGTGCGCCGAAATGCAGCCCTCATTAGTCTCAGATTACTCTGAATTGCCCCTGATTAATTTTCAATTATTCATTTCTCTTCTTCTCCTTAATCTCGTTTCCTTGATCTATTATGCAGGAGCTTCTTTTTCGGAAACAGCAGAAAAACTAGCCAACTTTCCCATCTCCTCAGATGTAACATCTTCAATGGGTGGTCTCTGGGGAAAAAAGGATTGAAAATATTCAAGGCTGCAGCCATTTTTCCCCCAGACGCCATTCAATTAGTCAGGTGTTCCAGAAAATCTGGCTGATACGTGCATACCATTGTTTACCCTACTGTCCTCTTGTCTTTTTCAAGACGTGGTTTCTGTCTGCTTTTGATGCAGTTACAGCAGTTACAGCACCAGCCTTTCATGTCTGGAATGGCAAAGTGCTGTTGACTTTGCCAATGAAGCGCAATGGTTTGCGAGCAAGTGCATGACGTGGTTGCTGAAGCCATATTCCTCCACTGATTGGCCTTCAAACTGGTAAGCCAGTTTGGTGTAGTGGTTAGGAATACGGACTCTAATCTGGGTGAACTGGGTTTGATTACCCACTCCTCCACATGCAGCCAGCGGGGTGACTTTGGGTCAGTTACGAGTTCTTTCAGAGCTATTCTCTCACGAGCAGCTCTCGAAAGAGCTCTCTCAGCCCCACCTACTTCAGAGGGTGTCTGTTGTGGGGAGGGGAAGGGAAAGGAGATTGCAAGCCGCTCTGAGACTCCTTCGGGTAGTGAAGGGCGGGGCATAAATCCAATCTCCTCCTCCTCCTCCTCCTCCTCCCTGGTTGTACTGCCACTTGATTTGCCTTGCACCCAAAACTTACCTTTATAAAACGCTGAAATCACTGAAATCAGCTGTCTGGAAAAGAGAGGGCAAGGGCTGAGAAACAAATCTCACTTCGTGCTGGCATCAGAGGGTGGCATAGATCTATCAAGGTCTATAGACCAGCAGAGAGTCAACCTGACTGCAAACTTGGGGTCCGTCTCCCATTTCTCACCAGCAGAAGTCCATGGTGGCAGCAAAAGAGCAGAAGAGGACCACGCTCTGCCGCTTCCTCCACATGCCCTTGCCAGTTGGCCGGTTCCCAGTGGAAACAGCACATTTTGACTCATCGGCATCCGTATGGCTAAAAGAAATGCAAGGAAGTCAAGCTACGCTTCACTGGAGCTACAGTGGGGGCCAGGAGGAGAGAAAGGACAAGATCGTGAGGAGCGTTGCCCTCAGCTGCTGCATCTACGTGGCTGTTTTTGCGCCATTGCTTTTCAAGCCCCTTTGCTGCTGTGACTCATCCTGCATTTGCAGCCACAAAGAATTCACAATAGAGAACCATCCCCAAGTGGATGGATGGCCCTCCATTACTGAAGGGAGAACAGAGCCTGTATTTGCCAGGAGAAGGCAAATAGAGGAGGGAAGTATGACAAAGAAGCCCGACAGAACTGGGTGGTTGAAGGCCAGAACTGCTCACCTCCAGCTTCCCTGTCAATCAGCTCATTGGTTGGATCTTGACCTTTTGCATCTCTGTCCTTCCACACCCTTGCAATACCCCCCCCCTTTTATTTTCAATAACCAGTGCCTGCCCTTTCTTTCTTTTTGCTTTTGTTTTGAAGCTGGGCGTGGGTTTTTTGCTAAATAATAAAAAAATAAAACCAGTTAGCAAATGTTCGTACCCTTTTTTCCCCTTGCAGGAGTTTTGCTATGTCTCGTGCAGACGTATGCTATCTGCATTAACTCTGCAATAGGGACGGGCATTACAGGATTGTTAACAGGGGAATTTAACACTGTATTGAGTGCCTCAAGAAATGGTAGCGATAGACCCACTTCCAGCTGATTGTGGGTGAGCTCAGCCGCCCTCCTTTGGAAGCAGTCCAAGTTACTAAAAGACAACCAGAGGCTGCGTTCAGACGGCCAGTCAATCGCGCCATGAGCCCTCCTAAAATTTTATCCCGATTTTTTAATCCAGCCTAGCACGACCAGACGCCCCCCATGAAATAGCCTCACCGCGCGTTGTTCCCACCATGATTTGTCTACACGGCATCCACCGAGGATTTTTAAAAAAAAGTTTTGTACATTCGCATAGGCAAGGCTGCGCCTCCTTGGAGAACTGAGGCGATCGCGGAGGGTTTTCAGCAAAGTCCCGGTCCTCCCCCTTGCCATCATGATCAATGGAGGGACTATTTTGCAAGTTAGAACAGTCCTTCCCCCTCCATCTCCCATCGCGGTAACATCTTGTCCCTAAAAGAAATAAGCATGAATATTACATTCCTCGTAGCGCTTATCGCTGAATGCGTCTCCTTGTTAAAGCGCACATGGGGTTTCAATTTTTTAAAAATCGCGCCCCGTCGGCTCGGTCTGACGTCAGACCGAGCCGACGGGAGCATCGCACGCTAATGGAGTGACCAGACGGAAGAAAGTCTGCAGTTGTTGCGTGGGTAAGCGAAAACCCTACATTGAAACTGCTACTTTTTAAATCAGGATTGGAGGCGCAGCAGAACGGGATGCCTATGGGACCGGAATATTTCGCAGATGTTTCTGTCTGGTCGTGCATTTTTGATCCGCAAGGGAGTCGTTCCTATGGCAGATCAAAAGATCCGTCTGAACACACCCTGGGTCTTGCATTTCAAATCTGGACATATCAGGGAGTCAGATTTCTTACAGCCGCATTACCCATACTTCTGATTGCTGAGGCCCACCTTTTGTCTGAGCTGAAACTGGATACATGACAGTACCTGGCAGGAAATGTGAGTGGCTCAAGCCAATCAGAAAAGCTCTTAAAACTGGGCCATCCACAGACAAGGCAGAGGCTTCTCCATGCTTGTTGACTCCACAAGGTATGCAACTGAATCTGTAAATCAACCAGAGGAAAAGAGCAGTAGGGCTAGTGAAGACTGAGTGTGCTCCAAGAGGCGCGGGATGTTGAAAACAGTTGAGACTCATTTTAAAAGAGCAACAAGAGAGAGACATGGAAATGGGGCGGCTCAAGACCATGAAAACTTACAGAATCCTGGAAGGGAAGGTTGGATAGATAAAATCTCCAAACTGCTTCTTTCTCTTCCCTACCCCACAATTCTGTGTGGATTCTCAGTTCTTTCTTTATTTTTATACCCTACCCCAAAAAGCCTGGGGTTACAATGAACAAGAGGAGTTGTTAACCATTCAGTTGTATGCAACTCTTGACGATTCTGTGGGCCAGCTCTCTCCACATTTCCCGATCTTGCACTGGTGTCTTTTATGGTGTCTAGCCACAGCAAGAGTAAGAGGAGTCATTGACATGCTGCATGAGTCACTGTTCCTTGCATAGTTTCACAGGGTAGCTGAGGGTGTGGTCACATATGCCAGATAAAATGGGGTGGGGGAGTGAGGCTATTTCTTCCTGAGGAAATAGACCTGCAGTGACATGATCACACCTCCTTTTGAAGCTGCTGGCGCAGCCCATCAGTGTGTGATCAGACACAACTGCAGGTAAGTCGTTTGTGGGGGGGTTTGTGTGCCATTTGTTTCCCATGAGCTTAAACGAGGAATTGATGAACTGCACCTCTGCACTGAGGGCTCCCTATGGGGTTTGCGAAGATGCACATACTGTGGGGGGAACAGTGGCATGGAGTCAGGATGGCCTGATCAGACCATCCCGATGGCACGAGAGCACGCTGGAGCGATCAGACAGGGGAAAGTGACCTGTCGCAACCTGTTTTCTACCAGATTTCCCCCCCGTGTCTTTTAATTTCGCTTCTGTAGTGGAGCAGAACGGGTTGCCGATGGCTGCAGGGTGCTTCCCAGATGTTGTTGTCTGATTGTGCGCTTTAAATCCGCCCAGCATTCGCACCTATGTCGTGTCCAATTGTGCGTATGATCGCAGCCTGAGTTGGTCTGCAGCTAGATTCCAGTCTAGCAGCACCTTAGAGACCAACAAAAATTTTGAGGTAGAAGCTTTCGACAGCCAAAGTTCCCTTCACCAAATACATTCTGTGCATGCCTCCTGGCTGAAAGACCAAAACAATTACTCATGCAGGGATTCAACACGCGCTATCGATTCCAGTGGGAGAATTCGGCTTGGGCTGAAATCTCTCCCAAGGCATTTATTGGAATTTTAACGTGATTAACTCTGGCTTGGATCACTCTTCAAGTTTACAGTGCAATGTGAGCTGGTTATTGGAGTTGTACCTGGATAGTCATATCCTAGCAACTCTCCGTGGCTAACGGTGCAAAAATGACACCTTAATTCAGAACAAAATCCTCTGGAGGCCCCATCTATCATAACGCAGATCTAGTTAGACTCAACACCTTCCATCAGCATGGAAGAAGGCCAGCTATTCCGTGGGAAAGTATAATCCTTTCCTCTAGCAACGAGAAGAAGGGCTGCATCAACCCGGTGGCCGTTAACTCAGAAGTAAGCCCCATTCCATTCCATGGGACTTACTCCCAGGTAAATGTGCCTAAGACAGGAGCCTTGCAGGCCAGTCCTAAAACCCCGAAGGCTGGTGTGTCTCTGAGTTATGCTGGCATAGAGCTTAGTCTGGGTGACCTTGGGCCACTCACACACTCTCAACCGAACCCACAACACAGGGTTGTTGTGAAGATAACGTGGAGGAGAGGAGAATGATACGAGCCACTTTGGTTTCCCACTGGGATGAACACATCAGGGTGAAAGTTAAAAAAAAAAAAAAGTTTAGGAAGTGTGCTGAACATCAGTTCATTGACAAAAAAGGTGTTCCCAATGAATCAGGCAGCAGATTTTTTTCATTCTTCAATTCGTTAAAAAAAGATTAAGTACTATAAACACTCCCTGTGCCCCGACCTGGATAGTCCAGGCTAGCCTGATCTTGTGAGATCTCAGAAATGGAGCAGGGTTGGCCCTGGTTACTAGTTAGATGGCAGACCATCAAGGAATAACAAAGTTGTGATGCAGAGGCAGACAATGGCAAACCACCTGTGTTCTTGGTGCTTGGGGGAGGGCAACAGTGGGAGGACTTCTAGTGTCCTGGTCCCACTGCTGGACCTCCCGATGGCACCTGGTATTTTTGGCCACTGTGTGACAGAGTGTTGGACTGGGTGGGCCATTGGCCTGACCCAACACTGGCTTAAATGGAGCAGAGGTCCATCAGTGGCTATTAGCCACAAGGTACAGAGAGGAACCCTCAGTCTGGGGCAAGTGAGGCTCTGTATTCTTGGTGCTTGTGGGAGGGCAACAGTGGGAGGGCCCCACTGCTGCACCTCCTGATGGCACCTGGTATTTTTGGCCATTGTGTGACACAGAGTGTGGGACTGGATGGGCCATTGGCTTGATCCAACATTGGCTTCTCTTATGTTCTCTTACGTTCTTACCTCTGAACGTCTCTTGCCTTGAAAACCCTATGAGGTCGCCATAAGTCAGCGGTGACCTTTCGGCACTTTCAGCCACCAGACACTGCACATACCAAGAGCTTAGTGCTGCTGCAGAAAAAGGAACGCCTCTTCTAAGTTGGCATCTGCTGCAACACACCACCTCTAGCAATAATGCAAACTTTTCCTCTTCCTAGCGATTGATTTCGTTCGAAAGCTACGTTAAGCAGGTTTAATTAATCCATTCATTCATTCATTAAAACTCAGCTCAGACCTCCTCAATCAGGTGGCGGCCCTAATAACATTAATAGCGATCGATACAAAGATCACCTTAATTTAGGAGTGTTGTGAAGGACAGAAAAGTGCTCGCTGCTGGAGCTTCCATGGTGTTTGATGGCACTTGTCTAAGAATGTTTAACTCCCCACTTCCTGGCTTTGTTGGTGTCACAATGGTGATGACACAAATCATAGGGTGCCATCATAGGGAAGGAAGAAGGTGGGGTTTTTTTCCTTTTTATGAATGGCCGGGGTCCCTTTGAAGGATCCGTTACCGTTCAGAGGGTGAAATAAGACTCTTAGCTCCTCGTTCTGCATTCAGACATCCTCATCATCTGCCTCTGATCAGATTGAGGTTAGGTATCAGTGTGCTGGTTACTTATTCATTACTGGGATGGTCAATGGTTTTAATTTTCATTCAGGCTTTTACTAGGGGTCAATTCACCATGAAGCATCATTCGGGATCAAAGTGTATGTCAGGCACAAAAGATGTACATTGGGGGCAAGGTTCTAGATTTCAAAACAGCAACCCTTGGTGTTGACTGGTTATATATGCAGCTGCCTTGAGCATTCTTTAAAAATCTATAAGTGCAAGCCACGGTCTGATTCAGTGTCCAATGCATTAATGCCACACATATAAGAAATGCAACCCATTGGTCTTAGAGGCAGACAAAGGCATGATGGTCACTATCCAAATAGCAACAGAGCAGAACACTCCAGCCATCGCAAGCATCTATGCTGTAGCTCAGGGCCTACAAGAACATTGAGGACAGCCAAGCTCATCCCTGGGCCCTAGAGGCTGTGTAGTGTGGCGTCCTTGAAGGACCAGAGTCTGGCCAAAAGAGACAGCCACTTGTTGTGTTATGTGCCATCAAGCTGCTTCCAACTTATGGCAACCCTATGAATGAATTATTGAAAAACTTGGTAAAAGTAGTCAGATATTCAGAGCTTGCAATGGATCTTTGTTCACTGCAGAGAAGACATATTCTTTCTATGTAAAAATCTTTATTTATAAAGGGATAGGTACATGGGAAATCTACAAAACAACAAACACTTAAAACTACATCCCTAGTGTTACAAGTACAACAGTCTGACTGACCACATGGTTGGTAATGGAGATTCTTCTTTCTTCTTGACCCTAGAAGGAAATCACCTGAGTTCATTAACCAATGATTGTTAGTAAATAGGCTCCAGTTTCCCGGGCTTTCTCCCCATTGGCTTCATGCCAGGTTACCTTCCAGGTCAGTCTAAACAATTGCACACCAGGTAAACACATTAACCCTATAATGACTGAACTTAGACCTTGCAATACACATATTTCCAACATGAATGACCTCCGAAACATCTTATTAACAGCCTTGCTCAGGTCTTGCAAACTGAAGGCCATGGCTTCCTTGATTAAGTCAATCCATCTCACATTGGGCCTTTTTTGTTTTCTTATTGCCTTCAGTTTTCCCCAGCATTATCGTTTTTTTCCAGTGAGTCTTGCCTTCTCACAATGTGACGAAGGTATGATAGCCTCAGTTTAGTCGTTTTAGTGTCTAGGGAGAATTCAGGCTTGATTTGGTCTTCAGCCTACTTATTTGACTTTTTGGCTGTTCCACTCAATTAGGAAGGGACCAAGAGCACCTATTCAGAGATCAGTTATTTAGACATTCTTAGACAACAAACAACAAACAAATTGGGAACTGTGATTGTGTGATGCAGGGAAAATGGGATCACGAAGAGAAAAAGCCATGACACTTAAAGTAATTTGTGTGTGTGTGAAGTGCTGTCAAGTCACAGATGACGCCAGCTAAGGGCCTTCAAGGCAAGTGAGAAGCAGAGTTGCTTTGCCCTTGCCTTCCTCTACAGCGCCTTCCTGGGTGATCTCCCACACAAGGAACGGCCCAGCTTAGCTTCTGAGATTTGATGCAATCGGGCCATACTAAGCTGCCATCCCTCCTTAAAGTGGTGACATCTATCTAAATTTGTCATGTCGATGTTGCCCTGTGACCAGATGATGCTGGAATTGATCTGGGGGCAGGGCTGTGAGATAACAAATCAAGTTCCATCATAAACTAGGTTTGTTCTGTAATATACCTCATCTGCAATTACTGAGCTTCACCCAGTCCCCATGCAAAGGAGCAAGCATTCCTCTTCAGCCCCATTGGTCCTCACTCAGACATGGACTCTGCCAATTAAAAACAAGTTTTCCATCCACCCAAGCAGCAGTTCCTAGAGAGGCCTAGTGACTGTGACAAGCTTTGGCTGCACTGTCCAACTATGGCAAACTTTTTGGCCCATCATTCAGAAAAAGAAGGAGAAAAGGAAGAAGTCTAAAATGAACATTTTACTTACTGGGCATTCAAAATGAACAATGGTGAAAAGTGCTGTCAAGTTGCCACTGATATATGGCAATCCCATGGGTTTTTCAAGGCAAGAGAAGAGCAGAGGTGGTTTTTGCTATTGCCTGCCTCTGCGTAGCAACCCTGCATTTCCTCGGCAGTCTCCCATCCAAGCAGGGCTGTTTTTGCAGCAGGAACTCCTTTGCATATGAGGCGACACACCCCTAATGTAGCCAATCCTCCAAGAGCTTACAGTAGCCCCTGTAAGAAGAGCTCTGTAAGCTCTTGGAGGATTGGCTGTATTAGGGGTGTGTTGCCTAATATGCAAAGGAGTTCCTGCTGCAAAAAGAGCCCTGCATCTAAGTATGAACCAGGGCTGACCCTGTTCAGCTTCTGTCATCTGACAAGATCAGGCCAGCCTGAGCCATCCAGGTCAGGACAAAATTAGAAAAGTTGTTCAAGAGCCCTCCATTTCTCAAGGTGGCCACTGCAGAAGACCAAAACCGAGAGGCATGGAGATGCTAGAAGCCAGTGAATGCAAAGCTTCCCTTCAAGACAGTAGAGGCAGCCGTCCTCTCCTTTTTTGGCATCCCTCAGAATCTGGCACCCTCGGTGATCGCATAGCTTTGCCAGCCCTTCACTATATGGCAGCTTCAAGTGTTCCCGTGTCTTCAGTACCACCAAAAAACGTCTAGTGAGGAAGCACCCATGCTCTCTAGGAAGCACGCAGAGGCCATTGTTTCCACCAGTGCTCAGTAACTGGATTGTGATCTTGGTTTCTTACACACAAAGGAGAACTGTGCTTTACATGAAGCTCTTTTTAGGATGTTTTGCAAAATGCAAACTCTGGGACTGTGATTTGAAGGAGGACATGTGGTGAGAGGGGCTATTTAAAAGCCTACCCCTTGAACAGTTTTCTCACTGACACAGCCCCCGACCTATATACCACCCAGTTGCTTTTTGAGGCTGAAATACAATGGAGAAGGGGAACCAATCATGGATTCCCCCAATTTTCCAAGTAGTTTGTCTGCAAGAACATACCAGGGTGGAGGAAACCTGGAACCTGAGTTTCTCCACTTCTTTCTCTTATACATGATAGCGGAGCTTGATTGGTCTACTGGCTGATGATGTCACAGTTGCCACTGCCAGCTTGTTTTTATTGGTGCTTGAAAGCTTAAGAACATCAGAAGAGCCCCACTGGATCAGACCAGTGGTGCATCTAGCCCTGCATCCTTTCTCACACAGTAGCCAACCAGTTCCTCTGGAGGGCCAACTGTAGGGCATAGACCTTCCCTTGATGTTGCCTCCTGGCACTGGGATTCAGAGGTTGACTGCCTCCAAACACAGGAGTTCCCTATTAGCCACTGATAAGACCTCTCCTCCATGAATCTATCTAATCCCCTTTTAAATCTCTCTACGCCTGTGGTCATCCTTTGGCAGCAAATTCCACATTTTAATCATTCTCTGTGTGAAGAAGTATTTCCTTCTTGTTTCTTGCTTGTTTCTTATTAGGGGAGTGAGGCTTTTGGTGGGGGGGGTTCAGCAGGAGAAAGTTATTATTACCTTCCTATCTGGGCACAGTTCAGGAGGAGTATAGTGAACAGCACATACCCAGGAACCTACATCTGGAGTATGCTTATCATGTTTCCTGGGGATGCCAGCTAAGACCCACGTTGTGCCGTAACCCTCTGAGCTCCCTCCCAGCCAGGTATATGGGACAGCATGTGATGGAAAGGCTGTCGAGAGATTTTTGGGCCAGCCTGTTTAGCGCATTTAATTAGTGCAGGGTGCTGGCTACACTACACAGAGGCTTGAGTGTTGTAATGGAAATTTCCGTAGAAACAGTTGCTTTCCTGAAGCGAGGAGGGCGAGGGCTTGTTTGTCTTGGAGAAGCCCTGAAAGTCACAGTCACTCAGAACTCATTTAAACTCGTCTGGCTCGCGTTTGGGGTGACTTAACCTGTTTGGATGGACCTCTCATTCAATAATGTGCCTGTCCTCCTACGTTTATCTGCCTCCAAAAAGCACTTTCCGACACAGTCCTTTCCAACAGGAGTTTCCATCTGTGGCTTCCAGTGAGATGTCGCTGACCTCAGACTTCTTCCTTCACACCCAAAGGAGAGTCCCTAGAGGGTTTTATGCATGCCTGCACATTAAGGGTCCAGAAGGCAGGCTTGATCTCTTTCCAGAAAAAGGAAACAACCTTGGGAATTCAGTTCGGGAATGGTAAAAGGGCACACTTCTTCACACAGTATGTAACTGTGGAACTCATTGAGACAAGTTGGGATGGACACCCGCTAGCAGGTGGATTGAACGAGGAATGCGACAAATTCATGAAGACAAGTTCCACCAGTGGCTATTAACCATGATGGCTAAATGGAACCTCCATATGCAGAAGAAGGTTACCTCTCAGTATCAGTTGCTGGGAGGGCACCACAAAAGAGCTCTGCTTGTAGCTTTACCAAGGTCGTATAACTGGCTGCTGTGAGAAAGAGGCCAATCACTGGACTAATCCAACAGGGCTGTCCTTGTGTTCTTAAATCAGAATTTCTCTAGCAGACTCTCAGCATGGTCCTAAGCATTTAATGCCCAGAAGTCAGAGCTACTGAGTGCAGTAGGTCTTTAAAAGGTAAAGGTAAAAGTTTCCCTTGCTCGAAAGCTAGTCAAATCTGACTCTAGGGGGCAGTGCTCATCTCCATTTCCAGGCCAAAGAGCCAGCACTGTCCAAAGACGTTTCCTTGGTCTTGTGGCCAGCATGACTACACGCCAAGGCGCATGGAACGCTGTTACCTTCCCACCAAAGTGGTACCTATTGATCTACTTGCAGTTTCTTGCTTTCGAACTGCTAGGTTGGTAGGAGCTGGGGCCAGAGACGGAAGCTCACTCCGTCACGTGGTGCTAGGGTCTCGAACTGCCGAGCTACCAACCTTCCAGTCTGCAGCTCAGCATCTTAACCTCTGAGCCACTGTGGCCCTGCAGTAGGTCTTATTCCCTGGTAAATGTGCATAGAGTTGCAGCTTTTTGTCATACAAAAGAAAATACCTCCACCATTACTACACATCTCTTACTGATATGTTATCAATTGAACACATGAAGTCACTTCATACAGAGTCAAACTATTCATGAACACGTGAAGCTGCCTTATCCTGAGTCAGAGTCCTGGTCCATCAAGGTCAGTATTGTCTACTCAGACTGGCAGCCGCTCTCCAGGGTCTCAGGCAGAATTTCACTTTTTATTTTTATTTATTAAATTAATTTTTAGGCTGCCCTTCCCTGCAAGCAGGGCTCAGGGTGGCTTACGACATAAAGGGACATACAATAAACAACTAGAAATTAAAATCCTACAATTAAAAACATAGTGCATACATCAGCAATAATAATCTTATCTACTGACAGATTTTTTTACATGGAGATGCCCGGGATTGAACCTGGGACCTTCTGCATTGCCAGGCAGGTGCTCCCCACTGAGCCGGGGCCCTTCATCTATCATGGTTGGTCTTGTCACCTGAGTGGCAGCTGCTATCCTGGGTCTTAGGCAGAGGTCTTTCACATAAGAACATAACATTACAAAAGCCCTGCTGGATCAGACCAATGGTCCACCTAGTCCAGCATCCTGTCTCACACAGTGGCCAACCAGTGACTCTGGATGGCCAACAACAGGGCATAGAGGCCTCCCCTGATGTTGCCTCCTGGCCTTGGGATTCAGAGAATGACTGCATCTGAATGCAGAGGTTCCCTTTAGTCACCATGGCTAGTAGCCACTGATAGACCTATCCTCCACTAATCTGTCTAATCCCCTTTTAAAGCCATCTATCCCTGCAGCCATCACTACATCCTCTGGAAGCAAGTTCTACATTTTAATTCTTTGTTGTGGGGAAAAAATGCCTTTTGTCAATCCTGATTCTAATCTGGGAGAACCGGGTTTGATTCCCCACTCCTCTACTTGCGCCTGCTGATGTGACCTTGGGTCAGTCACAAGCTCTGGCACAGCTGTTCCTGAAAGAGCAGTTTGTGTTAGAGTTCTCTCAGCCCCGCCTACCTCACAGGGTGTCTGTTGTGGGGAGGGGAAGGGAAAGGAGTTTGTAAGCCACTCTGAGACTCCAAGTGAAGGGTGGGGTATAAATCCAATCTCTTCTTCTTCTTCTCTTCTTCATTGGAAGCCATCAAATTCTAGTATTTTGGGAGAGGGAGAAAAAGTCCTCTTTGTCAACTCTCTCCACCCCGTACATAATTTTATAAATCTCCATTATGTTCCCCATAGTCATCTCTTTTCTAAAAGTCCCCTGCATCACCTACTACTATGTGCTCCTTTTAACTGCAGATGCCGAGGACTGAACTGGAGACCTTCTGCACACAAAGCAGATGTTCTGCCTCTGACCCACACCCCTGTCCCAAACTCCATAACAAAGCAGACATTTTCAGCTCTAGGGGAGCCAGTTTTTAAAAAAGACAAAACAGCAATTTTATTGGAGGTATTTTTCCCCACGTGGTTACTGAAATGACTGTTGACATCTGTTAGGAGGTACATAAAAGATGACATCATAGCCGTTCAAGCACATTTCTCACACCTGGATTTTGCTCAGTGTCTTCTTGGACATCATAAAATTGGGTGACGGATGTGAGATGTCAAGAAAGTCAGCGTAGTATCCACAAGGGCCGCAGAACTCTGATGTAGAAACAACGCACGCATAGCTGCTCTGCACCGTTTGCACCATAGTTCAAGGAGGATGCTGAGTCTGTGCAAAACCAGGTGAGGAAGCATCACAATGTAATTAGGCCTCACTCTATGCTAGTGGAGCTGGGAGTGGCTTCATGTCAATTTGTTTTTTTTGGGGGGGGGTTGCTGTTGTTTCATGGGAAGGGCAGGTATGATCTGAGACACCTCTGGGCTTAACTAGGGACTACTTGTTTAAGCAAAATAGTAGGAAGAGCCAGGAAAAACTTAGACTAGTGTCTCGAAATAATAAAACATTCAACTTCCTCCAGCATGTCATTTCAGTCTGATTATAAAAATGCTGTCAAGTTGCTGCAGACATATGGCAATCCTGTAGGGTTTTCCAGGCAAGAGACGCTCGGAGGTGGCTTGCCATTGACTACTTCTCTGTAGCAATCCTGGACTTCTTTTTTAGTGTGTGTGTGTGCACCTGGAAGTCATGGCGACTTCTGGCGACTGACCCCTACTGGGGGCCTGGAGGATATTCAGAGAGGTGGCTGAATAAAGCCTGCCCCCACCTCCCAGCTCTGGTATTCCAAGGAGGCCTCCCATCTTGACAGAGTCGACCCTGCTTAGCTTCCAAGATCCGATTAATTCTGTCTTGCCTGGGCTATCCAGGTCAAGGCACAGTCCTGGACACTCTTGACGGTTCCCCATCCAAGTGCTAAACAGGGCCAGTCCTGCTTAGCTTCCGAGATGTGACGAGATCGGTGTAATCCAGGTCAGGACCATTTTAGCCTAGCCTAACCTTATCAGGACAATGTACTAAGATGCAACCGTTCCTGTCTGATTTTATTTTTTTGGCACCAGGTACCAAAAATGTGCCAGTCCTAATAAAAACAGGACAGTGGAAATCCTTGTAAATTCCGCAGACAACCTGGTAGCGTTTTCCTAGACAAAGGCTGCCCATCATGCAAGTCACACAATGGAACAATTCATTCCAGAGCCTATAACTATTTAGAATTTTAACTATCCCCTTGCTATGACACTCAGGGTAAGTGGCAGCAAGCAGAAAGTGGTTCGCCCCGTGTGCTGTAGGGGTTAGCATGTCTGAGGGTCCCAACCCATTCGTATGGGTTGAAGACCACTGCTGTAGGCAGTAACTGGGTGACATTTTAGACTAACTGAAGCCCCCACATAGAGCACATAGCCTGGAGGTGGCCGGAATGTGGGTTGTCATCCATGTTCCCTCTAAGCCGAGTTAGTGTGAGCTAGCACACCATTATTAGCCTCCAGCTCACACATTTTTATCTTAGCTCAGGAAGGACGGCTCCAGAGCAAGCTAATTTATGCAGCAGCGAAATCACTCACTCACAATGCCAGTAGCTCACAAAGTAGAATTTTTGCTCACAAGACTCCACGGCTTAGAGGGAGCATGGCTGGCCATCCCTGGAATATGTGAGGTGTCCGCCCGGATGCCATGGGGAAGGGATGCACAGTGGTAGACCTCTTTGTCCTTGCCAGGAGCGGACTGTGGAAACCACTCCAGATGTGGTTTTTTTGGGGGGGAGCGTGAGATGGCATCACTCCACTTTCCACTCCGTGGAAGGAACCGTCCCTAATTTTCACCCCCAGAGAACTGCTCAGGAATCGTGGGGTTGCTATGCATCTGGTGGGGCGTTGATGCTGAATCAGTGCCGCTCACACCCAGGCGACCCAACATCTGGAAGCATCCTCTCATTACACATCTGGATTTGGGCTTGTGAGAGGTTCGAGAATTTTCTGCTGCCTGGTTGTTTGTGGGTCCCCGGGGATCCTCCTCCGCCCTCAACGGGTTTTGTTGCTTCATCGACGCTCGGGTGGCTTCTGAAGTTTGCTTCCTCTGGAGGACAAAAAATAGATTGGTTTGCAAAGCTGAGTTCCTCCCCCCCCCTGCCCCCAGACGGGATGCAAGAAACTTGGCAAAAAATAGAATCCCTCAAAAAAGTTTTCTAAAAAAAAAAAATGAGGAGAAGGGAAAGGGGGTGTGAGAGAAGATAAAATAGAAAAGAAAAACCTCCCCTGAGCAACATGCCCATTACTGTTTACCGCGAGTGGCAAACAGATTCCAGTGACTCCACAAGGCCTCTCTTCCCATTCCAGCAAGGCTTCACGTCACTCCCCAAGGGACAGATACTGTTACTACGCATGGTACAGACCACACACGGCGAGAGCGCACAGAAACGCACGCTGAATTATCGGCTTGACTCTGGTTACACCCTCAGACCGGGCTGACGCTGGTCCTCCTCCTGAGTTTCCCGCCCGGGGAAAGAAAATCACAGCTTCACCCCAAATTGGGGTGAGAGAGCTGCTGAGGAGGGAAACTGTATTAGCATTGCTTTTTTGGTGCCGCCGTGACTTTGTTCTCTTTAGCGTGATGAAACTCCGCGGCCTAATTTCGACGCTTCCAGCTTCAGCACTCCAGCCAAAGCTGGGAATTTAATTAGATCTCCCCTCTACTGAACACGCGGAGCTGCCTGGTGAGTCGGAGGACTGGTCTGTTCTGACTGGCAGCAGCTCTCCAGGGGTCTTTCGCATTGCCTGATACCTGATCCTTTTACTAGGATATGCTGAGACTCAAACCTGGGACCTTTTGCATGTGAAGCAGGTGCTCTACCTAGGGTTGCCAGGTCTGGGTTGGAAAATACCTGGAGACTTTGGGGGTGGATCCAGGAGAGGGCAGGATTTGGGGAGGGGAGGGGCCTCAGCATGGTACAATGCCACAGAGCCCACCCTTCAAAGCAGCCATTTTCTCCCGGGGAGCTGATCTCTGTCAGCTGGAGATCAGTTGTAAAAGCGGGAGATCCCCAGGCCCCACCTGGAGACTGGCACCCCTAGCTCTACCCCTGAGCCAGAGGAGAGATGGAATGAATGGAAGAAATGTAAGATCATTGCTTAGCCATGGCCCCACTGTACCATTGTCGGCCCTGGAGGCAAGCAGCAAGTTTCTGCAGCTCAGTCACGTACAGTTCAAGCTCCACTGCCCAAACAGAGCTGGGATAGCCCACTCATTCAGTCATTACAGTTTAGACCCATCCTTCCTGCAAGGAAAGTGGCGTACATGGAACTTTGTAGAAGCTGGCTGATAAGGAATGTTTTTGAAGCAGGAATGGTTCTTTCTAGAAACTGCTGGTCTTGGGAGTTTGCCTTGCCTCAAGCCTAGGGATGCCAGCCTCCATCTCCAGACTGCAGACATCAGTTCCCCTGGAGAAAATGGATGCTTTGGAGGGTGGATTCTATGGCAGTGTGTCCCACTGAGGTCCCTGCCTGCTCCAGACTCCATCCCCAAATCTGTGGGAGTTTCCCAGCCTGTAGCTGGCGACCTCCCTTCTCATCTCCTGCCAGTGTCCAGGAGGTACCTGGCAACCCTACTGAAGCTAGGAATGGCTGTACGCTTTGTAGCATCACTGCATGTAAATTCTGCTCAGCTGAGCAGGCGGTGCTTCTCCTTGTGATCATTCAACAGGATAAAATGAAGGGAAATTGTTTCAACATATTGGGTTGGATGCAGACTGAATTTTCCACTAACGGAAGGTGTGATTCCCGCCTATTCCATCTTCCTGCTTTAGACACCCAATTTGCCTCGCACGCTATACCCAAAGGTCCCCTGTCACCCCAGAGCAGTATTTAGGGGAGATCAGTATATTAATATATATGGTGCTGGAGAAGACTCTTGAGAGTCCCCTGGGTTGCAAGGAGATCAAATCAGTCAATCCTAAAAGAAATCAACCCTGACTGTTCCCTGGAAGCTCAAATACTTTGGCCACCAAATGAGAAGGGAGCACTCACTGGAGAAGACCCTGAGGCTGGGAAAGACTGAAGGTCAAAGAGGAAGGGGACAGCAAAGGATGAGATGGTTAGACAGTGTTATCGAGGCAATGAACATGAAATTAAGCAAACTCTGAAGGACGGTGGAAGACAGGAGGACCTGGCATGATGTGGTCCATGGGGTCGCGAAGAGTCGGACTCAACTGTGCAACTGAACAACAACAACAAAAAGTATATTTCAGTGGTAGAGAGTTAGGTGAGAAAGTTCTACTGCCCAAAGTGCCTTTTGTTAGTGGAAAGCATAGGCTGGACCCAATCCATTATCTGCCATTATTACTGGATGCCTGTCCATTAAAAAAGCTCAGAGTTTCTCATAAAATCACTATCCAGGTACATGGCTGTACTTTGTACCTATTTTGAAGCACTGGATTGGTTTAAACCCCATAGCCTGCCTTCTGGGGATGGTAGGGCTGTAGGGTGAATTATCTACCAAAGTAAACAACAGTTTGTGACTTGTTCAGCTGAACCAGTTTTGTGTGCGTGGTTCAGCACATGCTCAGGTTTGTGACAGCACATCTACGTTCACTCCACTTTTGAAAGACTTTATGGGCTACGGATGCACCCCTGGCACAGTTTGCAACTTGTCAGGCAGGCAGCCTGGAGACAAACCACTAACCCTTCTCTGAGAACTGGGAACAAACAAGAAGCTGGGAGACCTGCAACTGGATCCCCCCCCACACACACACACACTGTTTGCAAAGCTGAAGTAACACGGGGTCTCAGTTTGATTCAAAGTTGCATGGAGGGTTGCATGGAGGGTCTCTCCCCCACCCTGGTCTTCAATTTCTCCAACCAAAATTCGCCTCACTCAATGCTAATATTGCTCTTGGGTGCCATTCCTTTTGTAGGGCTAATAGCAATGTGGGGAGGGTGACTTAGTGCACAGGGTGGAAGGATCAAACGCCTTCTTCCCTCCCTGTATGGCTCCAATCCAGATTGGGCTAGATCGGGGGTCCCCCGCAACCTTTTTGAGCCTGTGGCACCTTTGGAATGTAGATAAAGCATGGTGGGCGCTGTTAAATAGTGGGTTTAACACGGCAGAGGCGAAGGCAGAGTGATTTCAACAAGCAGCGGTTTATTGCATCTCAACAGGAATGCTGTACATGGGGCATAACTATATATACCTAAGCCACTCCCAGCCCCCATACAATTGGTTAGTTAAAATAGCCTATAGGCTCCAGATTGGCTGGCTGCCTGTCCTCAAGGGCCAATCCACAGGCAGGTTCCAGGATCCTGCCCGCCTTTGTTCTGGGGCTTCAAGCTCCAACTAGGTGGCCTGCCCAGACAAGCCCAGACATGCTTCCCCATGCTCTGTCTAGGTGGCCTGCCAGACAAGTCCAGACTCTAGGCATGCCTCCTTATGCTGGCTACTAGCACCCACAGCAGTTAAGCCTGAGTAGAAGATTGCACATGTCCAGACATAACAGGCAGAGCCACAAAATGGCTGCTACAGGAGGTGAAGCCAGCTACGAAATAGTTGCTGCAGCTTACGTTCAGTCACACCGTGAAGATCCTTGTGCTATGGTGGCAGCTGCTGCCAAAGCAACATTTTAAAAAATCCGAACGGCCAATCAGAAGCCACATTGGCCCAACTAAATATTTTCCCCTCAAAAATATTAACTGTGCAGTATAACAAAGTCCCTTTCCATGAAAGGCAATGTGTCTGTCCTCTAAAATCGATAGATTCAATCCATCACATTATTTTAGATTGTCAATTGCATGCAGGTCCACGTAAGAAACTCCTTTCTTCTCCACTATACCCTAAACATTGTGTTAACGGTGACAGAATAATCCAAGTCTATTAAATGACAAACCCGACATCACAGCTCTGGTCGCTAGGTTCATGGCTGAAGTTAGATACAAGCTTTCTGTATGATCTGCCTTATTTTGCTGTCTCTGTAATGCCTCATTGCTCATATTTTATCACACCATGTATTTTATTGATATGCCATTAAAGGTATTTAATTTGATTTGATATTGCTGTGATCTGCCCTGAGACTGTTGGCAGGGAAGGCAGACTATAAATTTTTTTTGGGGGGGGAATAAATGAAATAAATTTTGCCACGTTGGGGGAAAGGCCTTCAATCGCACGGAGGTTCTAGTCTCTGCATTTCACTTGGCCCTTCCATTATGATTGGCTCGGGGGGGGGCAGGGGAGCCGCACAACTGCCTGCTCTTGCATTTCTCAAAAAGCAATTTGTAGTGGAAATAAATTCACCCTCAAATTTAGCATAAATGTCAGCCTAAGGAAAAATATTCCAGCAGAGGCTCCCCTCCCCCTCCCATTCTTTTCTGGAAGGAACACTTTGTTCTAAAACAGTGGTTCCCAATCTTTTTGTTTTGGTGGCCCAGCAGTCCAGATTTAATTGGCATGGTGACCCACTTAAAAACAAACAAACAGAGCATACATAAATCAGTGAAACTGCAAGAAACCCGGGACCCACTTTCACAGATGTCACAACCCACTTTGGGGTCTGGGCCCACATGTTGGGAAATGCCGGTCTAAAACACAAAGCACATCCAAAAAGCAAATCGAAGCGAAAACTTTGCAGGACAAAGTTTGAGTCCAGTGGCACCTTTAAGACCAACAAAGATTTATTCTGGGTATAAGCTTTTTTGTGTAAGCACACTTCTTCAGATGCCAGCTTTGCAGGGCAGAGAATTCATAGAATAGAATCACAGAATCATAGAATGTTAGAGTTGGAAGGGACCTTGCAGGTCATCTAGTCCAACCCCCTGCACTCTGCAGGAGCATAGCTGAAATATAGCCCTACAATGTACCTGAAAGATGGTCATCCAGCCTCCGCTTGAAAACTTCGAGAGAAGGAGCATCCCCTCCTCCATAGGCAGATTGTTCCACTGCTCAACCACTCTTACAGTTAGGAAGTTTCTCCTGATATTTAGCCGGTATCAACTCCCTTGTAATTTCCACCCATTAGCTCTAGTCTTGCAATCCGGAGCAAGAGAGAATAGATCTGCTCCATCTTCTACATGACAGCCCTTCAAATATTTGTCGACTGCAATCATGTCCCCTCTAAACCTTCTCTTTCCCAGGCTAAACATACCCAGCCCTTTCAACCTTTCCTCGTAAGACTTGGATTCATAATGCAATCCAGTGCAGAGTTACTCCACTCTAAGCCCATTGAAATCAGCAGTGGGAGGGCTTCTAGTGTCCTGGCCCCACTGCTGGACCTCCTGACGGCACCTGGTATTTTTGGCCACTGTGTGACAGAGTGTTGGAGTAGATGGGCCATTGGCCTGATTCAACATTGGCTTCTCTTATGTTCTTAAATCAGTAGGCTTAGATTGGAGGAACTCTGCATAGCATTGCACTCTTAAAGGTCTGAGCATATGTGACAGGCATTGATAGCACCTTACAGGGAACATTAAACCCAACACGGATTTGTCAGTGTCACCAAGAGCAAAAGGAGAGGATGAAAATCTTGGATCCCTATTGGTTCTGAAAAGGGAAATTTCAGGTATGGGCAGCCCCAGCTTAGATCAGGCTGCGTGGGGGGACAGGCTTTAAACATTCAGCCTCCATATGGATTCATTAATTGTAACAGCTGCCTGCCCCTTCTCATCAGCACTCCCAAGGGAAAACAAGCAGCCCATCTCCCCCCCCCCCCAAGTGTTAATACCCATGAGTGCGAAGGGAGAGGGAAGCTGGTTTTATTCTGGAGTGGAATGGTTGAAAGCAGCGAGGCCCTCCTTTGTGTGGCCTGCATTCATGCAAAAGACCTCTTTAAAAGTAGACCTCAAAGCTTTGCTAGATTAAGGGTGCATGACAACATATAACAGAGAGGCAGTGGGCAACGCTACCTCTAAGCTGTGAAGTCTTGTGAGCAAAAATTCTACTTTGTGAGCTACTGGCATTAAAGTTGTGAGCAAGTGATTTGGCTACTGCACCAATTAGTTTGCTCTGGAGCCATCCTTCCTGAGCCAAGAAAAAAAGTGTGAGCTGGAGGCTAAAAACCGGTGAGCTAGCTCACACTAACTCAGCTTAGAGGGAACGCTGGCAGTGGGGCATAGTGGTTAAGAGTGTTGGACTAGTATCTGGGAGAACTGCATTCAAATCCCCACGTGTGCCATGAAAGCTTGCTGGGTGATCTTGGGCCAGTCCCACTGTCTCTGCTTCACCTACCTCACAGGGTTGTTGTGAGGATAAAATGGAAGAACAGAGAACAATGTCAGCTGCTTTGGGTCTCCATTGAGGAGAAAAAGGTAAAGGTTCCCTTGCTCAAAAGCCAGTCGAATCCGACTCTAGGGTTGTGGTGCTCATATCTGTTTCCAAGCCGAAGAGCTAGCGCTGTCTGAAGACATTTCTGTGGTCATGTGGCTGGCATGACTAGACGCCGAGGTGCACAGAACGCTGTTACCTTCCCACCAAAGCAGTACCTATTTATCTACTTACAATTTCTTGCTTTCGAACTGCTAGGTTGGCAGGAGCTGGAACCAGAGACGGGAACTCACTCCATCATATGGCACTCGGGTCTCGAACTGCTGAACTACCAACCTTCCAGCCTGCAGTTCAGCGTCTTAACCGCTTGAGCCACCACAGCTCCTTTATTGAGGAGAAAAGTGAGGTACAAATGAATTAATTCAACAAATAAATAGAAAAACAAGAGTTGGCATGGGTTTTACGACCCTCCAGGGTGATCCTAGCTTCCCTTCACTTAATTCTTCAGATGACACAGATCCGCCGCTACACTGAGCACAGATTTCCTTGCCATTTTGGCCGCTTCCTTGTGCTTCAGGCTAACCAATCCATCTTCTTTTCATTTCTTTAAAGCACTGTTTTTGTGGTCATACAAGGGCTGAAGATATGGTTATACATTTCAGCACCTGATTTTTTTTATCTTAAGGTTGTTTTTAAGCAGAAAACACTGCTCCAGGGATAGAGTTGTTGGGAGAGCTGGTGTGTTACGCCAGATCCCTTGCTAAGGTGCAGAGTGCACTAGGCTCACAGAGCACAGCAGAACTCCTATGCTTGTAAGCAGGGCTTTTTTTGTATAAAAAGCCCAGCAGGAACTCACTAGCATATTAGGCCGCACCACCATGTTACCAGAAGTGTGGTCATCCAGCCACATCCATCTTTTGCTTCCTATTCTGTTTACCCTTGTTGTTGTCAAAACCCAGGGCTTTTTTTGTAGCAGGAACTTCTTTTCATGTTAGGCCACACACACCTAATGTATCCAATCCTTATGAGTTTCTGCTGTTGGGTGTGGCCTATTATGCTAATAAATTCCTGCTGGGTGTGGCCAACTCGAGAGCCAGCCGGAACTCTGTTCCTGTGTGTTCCTGCCCAAAAATTGCCCTACTTGTAAGACTACAGAGTTACAGAGAGCCAGTCATCGGTTTAAAAGAAAATAAGAACTGATTTATTTAGGAAAATACATACTTGATAGCGCAGCGTAGAGAAAGGGACAGATTATATTCTATCTAGCCAGTGATAGGTGTGGCTGCAGAGAGGCACCCTGCATCCATGGTGCCAGAGATGGAGAAACGTGTCCTCCCTCCGGGATGAGAGCAAGGGGACTGAAGGCAGTTGTTTTCCCTAGGAATAGCAATCTGCACTTCAAAGGGTTCAGTGATAGAAGAGTAAACAGGAAGATGCTTAGTGTCTGCCTATCTAGCTGTAACTCTCTGGTCCCTTGCTTCTTGGAGGCCGAGGCACAGGGGGACATCGCATCTGGTTCTACTAACAAGAGTACTTAGTGATGTCACACACACCCAACCAATCAGGACTCTGCACAGCCCATTCTGCTTCATTGCTGTAGAACTTGCTCCCCCAGCACTGAGTCTTCAACTTCAAGTGAAGAGTGGACGCAGGGCAGGTTCCAGGTTTTGGGAGGCCCCGGTCAGAGACCTCCCAGGGCCCCCTCCTCCTCTGCCCGCCCGCCCGCCCCACACTCATGCCCTCCTTCCCTCCCACCCACCTGCATGCCTCCCGTCTGCTTGTGCGCCGTTCTCACATCTGCTCACAAGCTCTCCCACTGTCTGAGCTCACAGCTGCCCGCAGACCTTTCCGCAGGGGCACCAGGAAGGGCCTCCAGCAGGGAGCATGGGGTGGGGGTGGAGTGCCCCCCCCCGCCAGCTGCCCTACTGACGCATGCTGACGCCAGCCCTGATTGCGTAACAACCACATGGTGAACCCACTTTCCAAAGCGGAGTGGCTCCAGGCTTTATGTACCTCTAGGCACCACCTGGGAGCTGCGGTGGCTCAAGTGGTTAAGACGCTGAACTGCAGGCTGTGGAAGGTCAGTAGTTCAGCAGTTCGAGACCCGGGTGCCGCATGACAGGGTGAGCTCCTGTCTCTAGTTCCAGCTCCTGCCAACCTAGCAGTTCGAAAGCAAGAAATTGCAAGTAGATAAATAGGTACCACTTCGGTGGGAAGGTAACAGCGTTCCGTGAACCTTGGTGTTTAGTCATGCCGGCCACATGACCACGGAAATGTCTTTGGACAGCGCTGGCTCTTCGGCTTTGAAACGGAGATGAGCACCGCAACCCTAGAGTCGGATTCGACTGGCTTTCAAGCAAGGGAACCTTTACCTTTACCTTTAGGCACCACCTAAAATCAGTCACGGTTTGTCAAGGCATCTCACTTCTATTAACCTCTTTATGACTTATCATCCTTTCGTCCTTTGGCAACTGCAACCCAACACTGCTGATGTCTCAGTCTAAGAAACGGAGAAGGGCAAGAGGGTGGCTGGCGATGGGCCTCGGGGCGCTCATGTGTCTGCCCCGTCCCTCCACTCCCCTTTGATGCGGTTCCTCCGGACAGCTGGGCGAAAGTGTGAATCCGCATCCGAATGCTGCCTTATGAAAACAACATGTGGATCTCGTTTCAGAGTTGGATCTCTAACCTATAAGGGGGAATATCATTGCAGCGATTGTGCTGACATGGATTTAACGATACACAGAAGGGCCTCCTGGGTTTCGCTCCATACTCCGAGGCAAATCCACGCATCTCAGCAAATAATCCAGAGCTGGGTGGTTGCGTGGGAAGTTCCAGGGCCACGATCAGCTTATAAGGAAAGATGTGGTTTTTTCCCCCACAATAGACCCGTTTTTAAAAATCCAATGTCTTTCTGCTGTACAATGAATGTTGCAATTGCAAACTGTTTTAATTTTGTTAGAGCACAGGGCGTGGCCTACGAGGAAACGAAAGGAGGCCAGAAGAATGCGGGCAAGCTGAGCACAGAATTGCGACTACCGAAGGATAATATTTCTAGCCTAATAATCTGTGTTGTTGCTGGACACGGTCACTTTGGCCCTGAGAATCGCCGCTTCTCTTCCAAGTGTTGAACTGGGTAGCGTTTTAACTTTGTATGGATTGTGTCCACTGTCTGTTCTTTACACATTACTTCTATGAGTCAACCTGCATAAGAGTGAGTTATAAAGAACAAAGTTCCCCCGGAGTTTGTTCTCTGGGAAGTGTTCTAGGATTGCAAGCTACAAAAACTGAAATATTCCTAGGCACTATGGGGTAAAATTTCAAAAATAAGGAAGAGATGTAAGCGATTTATTGCAGGGCCTTCAAATTGAATTAAATAACATTCTGGGAGGGAAATTTAAGAATTTCCAATCTGGAGTATGTTAATCATTCCCATTTTCAAATATATCTGAAAAGTCATTTTAGTTTGTATTCCTCGACAGGCACAGAAGAGGCTGTGGGTCAGTAGCCGAGTCCCACTCCAGTTTAAAGGGTATCAAGGAACAAGTAATGGAAAAGACCTTCCTCTGGTTGAGACCTTGAAGGGCCTTCGCCACCCAGAACAGACCATATTGTGCTTGGTGGACCAATGGAAGGGGCAGACTGGCCGTTAAAGCTACCAGGAAAAGTCTTCAGGGCTGATGGACTGGGGGCCACCGCCCCACAAGGGATATTGGACTGGGGGCCACACCCCTGGTGGGGCCAACCAGGCCCAAAGAGGGGAGTGGGTGCAATCTTCCCCATGAGTCAGAGGCACAGAAAAGGAGCCACCTCACCTGGCATTGCCCATTCAGCATAGGCCTGGCCTAACTTTGCATGGCTGCATAGCTTGGCGTGGCACCATCCGCTTGGAGCTGGCTGGACAAACTCTCCTTTTGTAGGGTTGCCAGCTCTGGGTTGGGAAATACCTGGAGATTTTAGGGCTAGAGCCTGGGAAGGATAAGGTTTGGGAAGGGGAGGGACCTCAGCAGGGTATAATGCCATGGAGTCCATCCTTCAAAGCAGCCATTTTATCCAGGGGAACTCATCTTGGTCGTCTGGAGATCCATTGTAATAACAGGAGATCTCCAGATCTTCTGGAAGTTGGCAACCCTACCTTTAGGGGCAGTGCCATTTTCCAGGGCCATTCTCCTGACTCTGCCCCTGGCCAATAGTCTGTCTCAGTATTTTAAAATGGCCCCCAACATAGGCAGTATAAAAGGAATATTTGTATTATTTCCAAGAAGGGCTTACGGCCTGTTATGTTGATGCTGTACCAAAGAAGAAGAGGAGGAGGAGGAGGAGAAAGAGGAGAAGGAGATTGGATTTCACTTGGAGTCCCAGAGCGGCTTACAAACTCCTTTCCCCTCCCCTTCCCCATAACAGACACCCTATGAGGTAGGTGGGGCTGAGAGAGCTCTGACAGAAGCTGCTCTTTTTCAAGAACAGCTGTGCCAGAACTATGGCTTGCCCAACGTCACCCAGCAGCTGCAAGTGGAGGAATGGGGAATCAAACCCAGTTCTCCCAGATTAGAGTCCGCACACTTAACCACTACACCAAACAGCTGGTATTGTTACTCTCCGTTCTGTTTTTACCCAGCTTCTTGGGATGTCACTAAACAGCTGAACTGTCATCACTTCCTCTTAAGAGCTCTTTGGGTCTGTAGTTTGGTGAGCGTCAAGAAAACCTTCCCCCAACTCTGTTCTTATCCACTGTTCCCAGGATTCCCTGGGGAAACAGAATTCTGTTAAATCTCTTTAAGTCCATAGCGTAGATACGCACAATGGAAAGCTTAACTAAAATTACTGTCAGATTCTTCAGTTGGCCGCGGCTTTCCAGGAGAACACAGAAGAGCTTTGTTAAGATGCCTGGATCAGGAAGCCCAGAGATGTTCATGTAATCATCATTCTCTTTTTCTCCTGTAAATCAGACTCTAGTTTGACAACAGAGCCCCGTTCGCAACAAATTCCAGCTCCATAGGCCTGCCGGCGTATTGCTGGGTTTGATATTTCATCCATCCGTCTCCATTTAGCCGTGGGCCATTCAATATAGATGAGGGTTTGTAATGTAACTACAGAGCTACTGTCCGTGAGATGGGGAGGCTGTAAATTTAGAGGTGCCGAGCTGAGCTCATCCATTTGTTTCTGCTTCTCGGTATCCGTGGCCCATGGGGGTGGGTGGGAAGAAGAAGAAAGGGGAGAAGACATATATCTGTTGCAATCACTATGCAAGCCAATAAGGGAACCTCACGTGCAGGTCCCATTAAGAATTATCTTCTGATTTCTGGAAAGAGGAAGGCCAGCCAGTCTCCCCTAGGAAGATCCCTACATCTCAACAGTAGGATGCCAGATATACGCCAGAACACTGCAACCCTATCCAGGGTGATCGCTTTGCATTAAAGCCCCACCATTCCTCATCTGAGATTACATTCTGAGACCCACCAAGCACTTCCCTAACATTCTGCAGGAGACTCTGGAGCAGGAAAGGACACGTGCAGAGCTGGGGCCCATCTATGGCACCCTAATGGCTATACTGAGTACCTTTTCATACATATTGAGAGACAGATGATGCTCTTCCAAAAGTGGTCACAGTTAAAATCCACTTGAGCTTCTCTTCCATGCCAGAGCCAAGCCACCCGAGAGACTGCTTGGGGAAACATCACAACGTTCAGCTTACTCCTAGGCACTGGCAGTATGAGAGGGGACCAATGCTCCCTCTAAGCTGTGGAGCCTTGTGAGCAAAAATTCTACTTTGTGAGCTACTGGCATTAAAATTGTGAGCGAGCCATTTGGCTACTGCATAAATGAGTTTGCTCTGGAGCCATCCTTCCTGAGCTAAGATAAAAAGGTGAGGGCTGGAGGCTAAAAAACTGTGAGCCAACTCGCACTAACTCAGTTCAGAGGGAACGCTGGAGGGGACGGGCAGCTCTTCCTGGAAATGAACCCATGTTTTTTGCACAAACCACAGTTTAAGCTAACCGTAGTTTATCCTGATACCCGAATGCAGTGCTAACTTGTAGAGGCTGTGCAGAGGGAGTTGAGTCCAGAGGAATGACAACTTGTGCAACACACGCAAATAAAACTGAAGCTAGGAATTCCCCCCCCCCCAAAAAAAATTCAGAACAAAGTAGGGATTTACCAGGATTAGGTTCCAGAAGACAGGAACACTCCCTGGTAAACGGGAACAAGAGAGGAGGGACCTTGCTGTACACAAGGTTGTTGTGCTGGAGAGAAAGGTAGGGTTCCCGGCTCTGGGTTGGGAAATACATGAAGATTTTGAGGGTGGAGCCTGAGGAGGGTGGGGTTTGTAGAGGGGAGGGACTTCAGTGGGGTATGAAGTCATAATATCCACCTTCCCAAAGCAGCCATTTTCTCCAGGTGAACAGATCTCTGTCACCTGGAGATCAGCGGTCATCCCAGGAGGTCTCCAGCCACCACCGTGAGGTTGGCAACCTTAGGAAAGGTGAGAATCTATGTGTGTTGTTTTTAAATGGGAGGGGGAAGAGATATATGCTTCAGCTCAGGAAAGAAAAACTGCATTCTAGACAGATTAAGATGGGTAGTCGTGTTAGTCTGTAGCCGCGGAAAAGAGCAAGAGTCCAGTAGCACCTTAAAGACTAACAACATTTGTGGCACTGGCAGGGTATGAGTTTGCGTGAGTCACTGCTCCCCAAAGCTCATACCCTGCGACAAACGTCGTTAGTCTTTAAGATGCTACTGGACTCTTGCTGTCTTCAACTGCATTCTAGACATATTACTTTTTAACAGGAAGACTGTAAAACAAGATGAATCTGGAACTCGCTCCCTGCTTAGAGTTATTTCTGGCCTATTGTTTGACCCTACTTAGAAGATTATTTAAGAGTCCCTCGGTTTTTGTAGCTCGGAGAGGAGCTCTCAAATTGCAGCAGAGAGAAACCTGCCTTTTCAGTCAGTCCGAGGATGGGCAGGCTTTTTCTTCGTTATACTCTCATTTGCTAGAGATGCTGAAAACAGTTGATTTTGAGCAGGAAGCTGACTTTGCACCCGCTGAGCGCTGGGAGTCCTGCTTTCCTCGTTTGTTCCTAAGTAAATTTCATGCTGACAGAACGGGACTGACTGACAAACCGGCTCCAGTCCCAGGACAAGCAAGTTAGCCTGACTGCAGACTGGTTGTTCTATCGACAGACACCATGGAAAGTGCTGTCAAGTCGCAGTCAACTTAAGGTGACCCCATTGGGTTTTCAAGGCAAGGAAGGTATTTTGCCATTGCTTGCCTTTGTGTGGCAGCCCTGGACTTCCTTGGTGGCCTCCCATCCAAGTAAAAATCAGGCCAGGGCCGGCCGACCCAGAGAGATATCTGGCTGTCCTCAACCAGAGCCAGGGTTTTCTCCAACCTGGCTCTGACTTGGTGGAACTCTCTGCCAACTTCCATCAGGGCCCTGCGGGACTTAATGCAATTCCGCAGGGCTTATAAGGCAGAGATGTTCCGCCAGGCTTTTGGCTGAGGACAGCAACAGTTTCCCATCATAGCTGGCACCCTCTTTTCTTCCATTCTGCCCACTTCAACCTCCTCCTTAAGCTGCCCACGAGATAGAAGAACAGCCCAGAGTAGGTTTTTGATTAAAATTAAGGATGCCATTTAGAGACTATTAAATTAAGGATAATTGATTTCTTGTTGATTTTAATCTGGAATTTTCTACTGTTTTTAACCTGTTGTAAATTGCCCAGAGCCTTGTGTACTCAGGGACTGGGCGATCCAGAAATGTAATAAATAATATAATAATAATTAGCTTCCGAGATCTGACAAGATCGGGCTAGCCTGGGCTATCCAGGTCAGAGTGGGCGTAATCATGCCTTCCCACATTTAACAGAGGAAAATAGCAGCCCTTGTTTCAGGGCAGGAGGGGTTTCATCCAAGCCAGTCAACTAGCTTCCCTCAAGCAATCTGATGACCAAAAGTATTATGGGCAATTGTTGACATTTTGCCAATAATGAGGGATTGGGGCCTTTGATAAAAGATGGTTCACGTTCCTTGAAGGCTGAGGAGGTCACCTCAGTGAGAACTAATGATTAGAAGATGGTCTTCTGGTAGCTTCTCTGTCCTCTTCTGATCTCTCTGAGCTTGGCGAAGATGCCACACATCCACCTGAGCAGAGGGGGACTGGTGTTTATGTGAAGAAACATCCATTTGCATTCAGACCAGAGAGGGCGCATACAAGCAGAGGGAACTGTGACATGGCAAGCCAGTGAGGGCCAACCTGTTTAGGCGTGGATTCCAAACATGGAATCTCACCATAGGAAGCAGCCTCCATGAGGGGGAGGGGCAGTGATAAGCCACCTGACTGCAATTTTTTTTTAGCTAGTCAGGTACCCATACCACCCATACCATTTGCCCTATTGAAAAGGCCACCCAGGCAACCCAGGCTACTTTCAGCCCCCTAGAGGGAAAGGGAGAGGTATCTGTATTGGCCAGAATTCTCCCTAAAAACTAAAATGACTAAACTGAGGCTATCGTACTTGGGTCACATCATGAGAAGACAAGACATTCTGGAAAAGACAATAATGCTAGGAAAAATTAAAGGCAGTAGGAAAAGAGACGGATTGACTCAATAAACAAAGCCAAGGGCTTCAGTTTGCAAGACCTGCGCAAGTCTGTCAATGATAGGACATTTTTGAAGACCCTAATTCAGAGGTTCGCCTTAAGTCGGTAGCCACTTTTACAGGACGTTAAACATGTACCTCTATGGGGGCCTGTCTTTCCCCCCCTGCTAGAAGTGAATGCGGGGCCAGCTTACTACGCACAAATGAGTCAAGTGGTCCTTGAGGTTGTGGTATATTTATTGTATATATGGATGTATGTAATGGAACAGTCTGCTCCCCCTAATATCTGTGTGATTTAGTTTGGTCCTATTGGGTGGAGCTCTTGTTTCAGTTTCCAGTTTTGTATGTTAGCTGAAGTTGTTGGTTGTTGGAGTTGTCTCCTTGCAAATAAATGGCTGATGTTCTGAGCCAGCTTGTCTCTACTGAATGGACCTGAAAACGAGTGCCTGAGTGAGTACCCTAACCGGGGAACACACAGCCAAAGGGGGACATTACAGAGGTCACCACAATTTGAGAACGCTGATGGTGTGGCAAGTAATAGATGCAGTTTAAGCTCCTTGTCATCCTCCAGACCTGCCCTGACAACACACTCCCTGTCCCAAGGTGGGCTCCAGTGGTGTCAGCAGTGCCCCTAGGGTTCATTTTATATCTATTTGTATTTTACAGAACCAGCATGGTGTAATGGTTCAAGTGTCAGACTAGGATCTGGGAAATCCAGGTTCGAATCCCCACTCATGCCATGGAAGCTTGCTGGGTGACCTTGGGCTAGTCATGCACTTTCAGCCTAACCTACATCACAGGGTTGTTGTGAGGACAAAATGGAGGAGAGGACAATGATGTAAGCCAATTTGGGTCCCCTTGGGGTGAAAAGTAGGATGTAAACAAACATATGCATGCTTTTTAATGTCTGAAATTTTTTCATATATGAAATGTTGTTTTTTCATATATGTAGTGTTGTAATGTCTGCCACCTTGGGGACCCTGAACTGGGTGGAAAGGCCACATAGGAATGCTTTAAATAATACTAATAATCTTCCTCTCAAGTTCCAGCTACCAGCACTGCAGGATAAGGAGGCAACAGGCTGCTCTAACCCACACTGGCCCCAGAACTTCTCACTGCTCAAGAGACTGAGGAGTGCATAACCATGAACCTTTTGCCCACCAAACCCCCAACCCTATTTTTTCTCATTTAATATCATTAGTGCTCATGTTTTAACACATAACTTCTCCATCCAAAATTAAAATAGTTCCAGTTTCACTGCTCAGCACACATTGGAAGCTTCCAGACGGAATTTACTAGTAGGTTCCCCTTGTAAGTCCCATGGAAATGAAGGAGAGCTGTACTAGGGGGACATCCCAATGGATCTGATCCTTTCTACCATCTAGATGACACATAAGACAAGCTGTATGTTGGAAGCCAGATCAGTACAAATTGTAGATAAGTACCAGTATTTCCAGTCAGAGTTTGGATTACATTTAGCCAGATTTCCTTTCAAGTGATGGACAACAGCAAACACTTGAAGCATGCCCACTTCTGTTTTGTGAAGGGGGGGGAGTTGTTTCTTGTTGTTTTAAGTTGTTTTAAGCCCATCTAGCCAGATTTCTTTTTAAATGAACAAACATTTGCACATTTCCCCCACTACAACACACACACTCTCTCTCTCTCTCTCTCTCTCTCTCTCTCTCTCTCTCTCTCTCTCTCTCTCTCTCTCTCTCTCTCTCTCTCTCTCTCTCCATCCTTAACAATAACCATATGTTTTATAGGTGGCATTGGACACTGGACAAATTGTCAAAATATTATAAGGATATCTCAGGGACTTGTTGGAGATGCAAGTATAATGTAGGAACATTTTACTACATATGGTGGTGCTGTGAAAAGATCGTTAAATTTTGGAAGAGTATCAAAAAAGTAATAGAAGAAATATTAAACATAGGATTACAATTAAAGCCAGAAATCTATCTACTCAATATTATACCGGAAGGGATGAAGTACCACGATTCATGCATTATTTTGTATATACTTACTATGTCAAGAATCCTCATAGCTAAATGTTGGAAAACGGATACGATACCAAGTAGAGAAGAAGTAACTATGAAAATAGCTGAGATAGCAGAAATGGACAAACTAAATATGATTGTTTCAGGAAAAGATGAGAAAATGTTTCAGAAAAAATGGCAAAAAGTGTATAAATGGATTGGAAAAATGACCAAATGAACTCTCATATGTACTTCTGATAGCATTGTTTTACCTTTTTCTGTATTTATTCTCTTTGTAATTGAAAAATGATAAATAAATCTATATATAAAAAAAATAACCACATAGTACAATATACACGTTTTAGCTGACTTTTTTTTTGCTGTCAAGTCATAGCTGACTTAAGGCAACACCGTGGGGTTTTCAAGGTAAGAGGCATCCCAAGACAGTTTGACATTGCCCACTTCTTCATAATGATCCTGGTATTCCTTGATGGTCTCCCATCCAAATACTAACCAGGGCTGACCCTGCTCAGCTTCTGAGATCCGGTGAAATCAGGCTAGCCTAGGCTATCCAGGTCAGGGCTTAATTGACATGGTGGTGGAAAGTGCCATCAAGTCACAGTTGGTGACCCCGTAGGGTTTTCAAGGCAAGAGATATTCAGAGGTGATTTGCCACTGCCTGCCTCTGCGTCACTACTCTGGTATTCCTTGGCGGTCTCCCATCCAAATACTAACCATGGCTGACCCTGCTTAGCTTCCGAGATCTGACAAGATCGGACTAGCCTGGGCTATCCAGTTCAGGGCTTAGTTGACATGGATATACTAAAATGTTGTCAAGCTTCTGTTTTTTGGGTATACCAATGTATTGTGTTTTTACCGGATATACAATTCGGGATGAGTTGACTAACAATAGAACAGCAAATGCAGGGAATAAAAGAGTCAGAATGCCTTCCTTCAGATATGAAAAACCACATTCAGAAACAAAGATGTCCAGCCTGCAACATGACTTGTCAGTGGACTTACAGTATATTTTTACAAAAACAGTTTAAGAATATAGCTCAAAGGCCCCATAGCTAGAGTCGCCAACTTCCATGTTGAATTTAGAAAGGTTTAGCTCCATTTAGGGTTGTAGTATAATTTCCTAGGATTTATTCTTAGGATTGTACCACCTCTTGCTTAGTACAGCCATGAAAGTGCCTTTGCCACCATCTTCAGCTTCTCACATTTACAATTTATTCAGGAATGTAACAACTCAAAAGCACTAGAACAGGTGTGGCCAAACTTGCTTAAGGTAACAGCCACATAGAATAAACGTCAGATGTTTGAGAGCCGCAAGACATGAACAAATATTACACATGTTTTTATTGGAAAATATGCAAATTTGCTTTCATTAATATTAAATTGATAACTTTAGATGGGAAGGGAGCGGAGAAAGAGAGAGAGGGAGAGAAAGGTGGAAAGAAAGTGGAAAGAAAGCAAATAGATGAGGGAGGGAGGAGTAGAAAGAAAGCAACTTTAATGTTAAACACCTCCTTCAAGCCCCCCCCTGCCCCCATGCTGGCCAGCTTGGCTTGGAGAAGGGATTTAAAGAGACAAATGCCTTCTCCAAGCCAGCTGGTGGGGTGGGGGACTTTGAGAATGCATTTAAAGTTCAAGTTGCTTTCTGTCTCTGCACTGGCTGGGGAAGGGAAGACCGATTGGGGAGACATGCCTCCCCTTTGCTTCCCTAGCCACTGTTGCAGGAGCCACACAATATGTGTGAAAGAGCCGCATGTGGCTCCCGAGCCACAGTTTGGCCACCCCTGCACTAGAGCAATGCTTGCAAAGTTACAGTCTCAACATGTGTTGCAGCATTCACAAGACAAGTTGCTATACGCTAACAGAAGTTCCAGAGTATCATTTGTGGGCACACGATAATATATCCTTTATAAAAAGCAAGCCAGGTATTGGTCAGCGCCTGGATGTTAAACACTGACGATTAATGAATAAAGGGTTTCCTTTAATCAGGTTCTAGAATAACAATTGTGATTATCCCTCATTAAGAGCACATCTTTTCTGTTCGGTCACCTGTTTAGTCTAGGAGGTTGCTCTCATTGATTTAAACATAAGAACATAAGAGAAGCCAATGTTGAATCAGGCCAATGGCCCATCTAGTCCAACACTCTGTCACACAGCGGCCAAAATATACCAGGTGCCATCAGGAGGTCCAGCAGTGGGGCCAAGGCACCAGAAGCCCTCCCACTGCTGCCCCCTCCAGCACCAAGAATAGAGTGCATCACCTGCCCCAGACTGAGAGTTCCCATTCTATACCCTGTGGCTAATAGCCACTGGTGGACTTCTGCTCCATATGTTTATCTAATTTCCTCTTGAAACTGTCCATGCTTGCAGCTGCCACGACCTCCTGTGGCAGTGAATTCCATATGTTAATCACTCTTTGGGTGAAGAAGTATTTCCTTTTATCTGTTCTAACCCGACTGCTCAGCAATTTCATAGAGTGCCCACGAGTTCTTGTATTGTGAGAAAGGGAGAAAAGTACTTCTTTCTCAACCTGCTCAATCCCATTCATAATCTTATAAACCTCGATCATGTCACCCCTCAGCCGTCGTTTCTCCAAGCTAAAGAGCCCCAAGCATTTTAACCTTTCTTCATAGGGAAGGTGTTCCAACCCTTTTATCATTCTAGTTGCCCTTCTCTGCACTTTTTCCAATGCTATAATATCCTTTTTGAGATGTGGTGACCAGAACTGTACACAGTATTCCAAATGAGGTCGCACCAATGATTTATACAGGGGCATGATGATACTGACTGATTTGTTATCAATTCCCTTCCAAATAATCCCCAGCATAGTGTTGGCCTTCTTTATTGCAGCTACACATTGTGTAGACATTTTCAGCGAGTTATCCACTACGACTCCAAGATCTCTCTCTTGGTCAGTCTCTGCCAGATCAGACCTCATCAACGTGTATTTATATTTAGGATTTTTGGCTCCAATGTGTATCACTTTGCACTTGGCCACATTGAACCCCATTTGCCACGTTGACGCCCACTCACCCATCCTCAACAGATCCCTTTGGAGTGCCTCACAATCCTCCCTGGTTTTCACCACCCTGAACAACTTTGTGTCATCTGCAAATTTAGCCACATCACTGCTTACTCCCAATTCCAAATCGTTAATAAACAAGTTAAAAAGCATTGGACCGAGTACTGATCCCTGTGGTACCCCACTGCTTACCACCCTCCACTGAGAAAGTTTCCCATTTACACTCACTCTCTGTTTCCTATTTATAAGCCAGTTTTTGATCCACAAGAGGACTTGTCCTTTTATCCCATGACTATTGAGCTTACTTAGGAGCCTTTGATGAGGAACTGTATTAAAAGCTTTTCGGAAGTCAAGGTAAATAATATCTATTGGGTCCCCCTTGTCCACATGTTTGTTCACTCCCTCAAAAAACACTAACAGGTTAGTGAGACAAGATCTTCCCTTACAGAACCCATGCTGAGTCTGCCTCAATAGTTTTTGTTCATCAATGTGCCTACTAATTCTTTCCTTAATAACAGTTTCCACCAACTTACCCGGTATTGATGTCAGACTGACTGCCCTGTAATTTCCTGGATCTCCCCTGGAGCCCTTTTTAAAGATGGGAGTGACATTAGCTACCTTCCAGTCCTCAGGAATGGAGGCAGATTTTAAGGAAAGATTACATATTTTTGTCAGGAGATCCACAAGTTCACATTTGAGTTCTTTCAGAACTCTTGGATGAATGCCATCCGGGCCTGGTGATTTATTAGTTTTTAAATTGTCCATCAGTCGGAGGACTTCCTCTCTTGTTACCGCAATCTGATTCAGGTCTTTCAAACCCCCTCCCGAAATCGGTGCTTCTGGAGTGGGCAAACACTTCTCCTCTTCCACAGTGAAGACAGAGGCAAAAAATGCATTCAGCTTGTGTTAGATATGTTTGATTTGTAATGGACTAAGCGATCGTCATTGACTACACCACCAAGTTAGGGTTGCCAGGTCCCCCTGGCTGCTGGCGGTGGATGCAGAGGTAGGGTGGCCAGCTCCAGTTTGGGGAACTCCTGGAGATTTGGGGATGGAGCCTGAGGAGAGCAGGGACCTTGGTGGGGTACAATGCCATAGTGCCCACGCTCTAAAGCATCCATTTTCTCCAGGGGCACTGATCTCTGTAGTCTGGAAACGAGCTGTAATTCCAGGTCCCACCTGGAGGCTGGCATCCCTTCTGATCCTGCAAAACCAACCCAGCTTCTATGCCAACCAGTTACTCCAGAACCCCTAAAGTTATAAGGGAAGCAAATTGCACACAGGCGCGCATTAATATAGTGCGTTTTTATAGCTATCACGATTTTGGGAGGAACAGCAGTCCCAGGCCGAGAAGAGCAACATTTGAACTGACCCTCAGATAGTTCACGGATCCCCAAGCAAGTATGCAGAGACAGGCCTGTTACTGAAGGGAAAAGGGAATGGATGACATTTAATCGCAAACAAGGTCAGGGGAGGCAGGAGAATGACTTTTACACATGCTCCCCTGATGAGGGACGGCAGCAATTTGTCCAAAATGGCGATCAGGTTTCTGGAGACAGTGGATGACGAATTAGGATTTGTGCAGATAACACCGGAAACATTGATTCCAAGGGGTCAAAGGCTCTGAAAACTGACAGGGTAAGGAAGAAAGGGGAACGTATATTTACATCCACGCAAGAAGACTGGGACAGAGACGCAGCGGAGGCTTTCCGAGATGTTTCCAAGGCCTGCCTCGTTATGGAATGATCCCCAAGGATGGAGGAGTAGCTAACTCAATTCCATTACTCTATATAACGACGTCTGGGGACTCGAACGGAAATTACAAACCAGGCTGGCTTGACAGGAGTAGTGGAAATGCTGCAAGGGCTGTTTTTTAAGGCACTGAGCTCAGCTTCATTGAAAAGCACACTGCGGGATTTCAGGAAAGGGGAGCTTGATGTTTAAGGGGGGTAGCTGAGTGGAACATCTCCTGGTTATTGCTGTATGGGGCCAGTTTTCCCACGGAGACGAGTCACGGATGGAGGTGGGTGTCTGAGAAAATGGGAACTCCAGCACAGAGAAGGCTATGAAAGCGGTGCTTGGAGAGAAGCAGGTATCTTCCTGTTCCCAGAGCTGAAGCCCACAGCAGGGCCTGAAACCGGGCCAGACCAGGCAGGGATCCGGCTTGTACTCCTCAGTACAGTTCAGGCCAAAGGAGAGCACTACAATGAAACTAGTCAGCCAGGAAGCCTCTTACCAAATGTGTGGTATTTCCTGAGTGTCCTAATCAAGCTTAGCCCCATCTTGGAGAAACAAGGGGTGTGTTCAGACGGATCTTTTGATCTGCCATAGGAACGACTCCCTTGTGGATCAAAAATGCACGACCAGACAGAAACATCTGCGAAATATTCCGGTCCCATAGGCATCCCGTTCTGCTGCGCCTCCAATCCTGATTTAAAAAGTAGCAGTTTCAATGTAGGGTTTTCACTTACCCGTGCAACAACTGCAGACTTTCTTCCGTCTGGTCACTCCATTAGCGCGCGATGCTCCCGTTGGCTCGGTCTGACGTCAGACCGAGCCGACGGAGGCGCGATTTTTAAAAATTGAAACCCCATGTGCGCTTTAACGAGGAAACGCATTCAGCGATAAGCGCTACGAGGAATGTAATATTCATGCTTATTTCTTTTAGGGACAAGATGTTACCGCGATGGGAGATGGAGGGGGAAGGACTGTTCTAACTTGCAAAATAGTCCCTCCATTGATCATGATGGCAATGGCAAGGGGGAGGACCGGGACTTTGCTGAAAACCCTCCGCGATCGCCTCAGTTCTCCAAGGAGGCGCAGCCTTGCCTATGCGAATGTACAAAACTTTTTTAAAAAAAATCCTCGGTGGATGCCGTGTAGACAAATCACGGTGGGAACAACGCGCGGTGAGGCTATTTCATGGGGGCGTCTGGTCGTGCTAGGCTGGATTAAAAAAATCGGGATAAAATTTTAGGAGGGCTCATGGCGCGATTGACTGGCCGTCTGAACGCAGCCAAGGGCTGGTATTAGCGTACTATTATGTACTGAGACCGAGGCAACGCTCAAACAAGTGGTTTCTTTATTCAGCTCAGAACACAACAACCAGCACACAGAACAAGCCAACTATATACATTTTGAGCTAGGAAAGCCACACCTCCTGAAACAATAACATCCAATCATAAAACAGTGCTTGGGACCAATGAGAACTGTTCCCGCTGAAAGTCAAGGTCTCTCTGGATTGGTCTGTTTGCAGCATTGACCAATCCGGTTGCGTATTTTAGAATGCTGGGCTTCTGTGGAGCTGTGATCTAAGCTCACATCTAATAACACAGTAAACTGAATACATAACACATACCCTGTGGTGGGGCAACTGCCAAGCTTCTGGCAGGGTCCACTAATGTTCACCCTCCCCCTTGCTTATTTGCTAGCGCCCCACCATGCTCCCAGCTACACTCACTGTCCAGTGCCACTGTCAAAAGGGCTGCAGGGCAGGCAGTGGTGCTTATAGGTAGTGTGGGAGAGTTCACGTGGGCAGGGGAAGGACCCACAGGCAGGTGGGAGGCGTGAGGGTGGGGGAAAGGGGAGGCTTTGCCCTCTCTAACCCAGGGCTGGTGGCAGAAGTGAGCCTTGCTGGGCAGCTGCTGGTCACCAGAGCCCCCTTGGCTCAGCCAGGCATGAAATCTGCCCATTTTGGATGGGCAGTCTCTTAGCAACCAGGCCCTCCCACCTACTCTTGCATCCAGGCAGGTGGGAGAAACTGTTTGTGTGGAAATTATATCATGTCCAGGTGAGAACCTAGACATGACATCAGTCAGTGCTCTGGAAACTCTATGGTATTACCATAAAGTTTCCAGGGCATCAGCTCACATATTGACATCTGGGTTTTCACCTAGACAGGATGTCAACGCATGATGCAATGCCACATCTGCCCCTTGCCCCAACCTGAAGCTCCTGGGGGTGTCTGGCAGTGGGCGTGAGGAGAAGTGGCAGTTGCCAACATCACCTGGCACTTGCCCTGTCTCCTAGGCAGTGTGTGGGGGGATTTGGTCTACAGGCAGAAGCAAAAGGGTAAAGTCTGCAAGGAGGAAGGGAGCCACTGAGAGTACTGTGAACCAAGGGGGGCAAGCTGACTAATATAATATAAACATACAAATTTATTAAGGTGTACACTTGTTAAAATAACTTCTGATTAAAATTTTTCAGTGTCAGATATATAAAAACATACAAATACTCATACACAAGATGGGTCAACACTAAACAACTGAAGACCAAACGCGTTTTGGCCCCAAAGGGCCTTCCTCAGTGGTCACTAATACAGATATATCATTGACACACATTCATAGACATATATACATATATCAACCCAGGTGTTGTAGCCTTATATGATTATACAACTATTACAGAGATTAGTACTGGGCCATAGGTATATCTGTTGCAGTCTCACCAGTACTTCTGGTAATCAGAATTTTGTAGTTATGAATGTGCCACACACATTCATAACTACAAAATCATATAAGGCTACAACACCTGGGTTGATATATGTATATATGTCTATGAATGAAAGCACCTCAAAGGCAGGCTGTGCCAAATGAATGGAGGCATCCTATTCCCGTAGCTTTCTTTCAATCTCCACATTCAAGAGGCAGTAAACCTTTGAATACCAGTGCCAGGAGGCAACATCAGGGGCAAGGCCTCAGCCTGTATGCCCTGTTGTTGACCTTCCTGAGGAACCGGGTGGCCATTGTGTGAGTCAGGATGCTGGACTGGATGGACCACCAGTATGATCCAGCAGCAATCTTCTTATGTTCTTATGCTTTGGGGAATTCTAGAATTTCTCTGAAACGTATCAAAAGTGCCTCAATGAGAAGACTACTAATGGTGGATCCAATTTCCTGAACAACTGCAACAGTGAGGCCTAGCAGGCCCAGCTGAGTTGGGAAATACCTGGAGATTCTGGGGGTTGAGCCTGGGGCGGGGCGGGGGGGGTGTTGGTAAGGGGAGGGACCTCAGCATGTTACAATGTCATAGCATTCACCCTCCAAAGCAGCCATGTTCTCCAGGGGAACCAATCTGTGTAGTCTGGAGAGCAATTATAATGCCGGGAGATCTCCAGGCGCCACCTAAAGGCCAGCAACCCTAGCCATGTGTACCGCCAGGTGGAGACTGGTGCTCTCCTAGAATTACAACTTATCTCCAGACTACAGAGACCAGTCGCCATGGAGACAATGGCTGCTTTAGAGGATAGACTCTGCGTCCTACAGCATTACATTCCTGCTGAGCTCCCTCCCTCCCACTCCACCCTCCCCGGGCACTGCCTCCAAATCTTCAGGAATTTCCCCAGCCAGAGTTCACAACCCTACCTCAGAAAGTCTCAGAACTTCCCATAGGGGTTCCAGACCCTGTAATGTTTCACACATGTAAATAGGACACACGTGTAAAACTCTCAATCTCATAAGTTTGACAGGAAACACGTATGGGGATTCCTGAGTAGACGTATTGACACAGAGTTCCTTGAGGGCAGAATGTTATGAAACTGCTCTCCTAGCCAGCTCAGCCTTCTGGGAGATGTTCAGTAGTTACCGCAGTAATACTCACATGAAGGTGCCTTATATGGAGTCAAACCATTGTTCTATCAAGGTCGATACTATTTCCTCAGACTGGCAGTGGCTCTCCAGGGTCTCAGGTATGTGCCTTTCATACCATCTGACCTTTCTACCTGGAGATGCTGGGAATGAACCAGAGATTTTCTGCAAAGCTGATTATCACTGATTACCACTGTGGCCCTTAACCTTCCTTCCAGGCCAGAAGCAAGCAGGAGTTTCCTGCTTCCGTTGTGTTGCTCTTTGGCCTGTCAGACTTGCTGCCAACTTCTTCCAAAGGTTCATGGTGAGAGTGGCTGCCATCACACAAAGCTTGGTTATCTGCCAGCACGGCCGGCTCGCTGATTTATGTAAAACCAGAACGGCATTCAATCCTCACTTGATAGAACCACATCCTCACTTGATAGAACCACTTGCATGTGGGGGAATCTCATAAGTCTACAATTTCTCCAACCCTTTTGAGCCTGCTGAATTCTGACACGGTGTGGTGGGCGCAGCCACAAAACGGCTGCCACATAAGAGCTGTTGTGGGAGACACAGGCAGCCATAAAATGGCTGCCGCAGCTTACCTACAATCATGCAGTGAAGATCCTGGTAACGTGGTGGCAGCTGCTGCCAAAGCAACATTTTTTAAAAATCTGCACACCAAACAGATCTCCAATGGCCAATCAGAAGCTCTACTGGCCAGAAGCCCAACCTGATTTTGCCCACATTCCAAAAGTGTTATGTATTGGGATGTGAATCCTTGCTATACATTTCCATGTTAAGCTTGAGTTTGAATGTAGCTCTTCAGCTGTCACATTAACATTGGCTGGTTCTGGCGAAACCATTGTAAATACCCAATCACTGTGTGAGAATGTTGAAAAGAGGGAACGGTCCTGATTGGGCTTTATCCCTGTGTTATGATTGGCCTTTATCTCTGTGTTGTGATTGGCCTTTAGCTAACTGTGGGTGTGGCTTTGACAGCCCGGGAGAGTTTAAAAAGGGAGCTGTGCTCCACTTGTTTGTTGTGTGTTCCTGAGTTGAAGTCTTGCTGTTAAATAAAGCTGAATCACTTTTGAAGCTGAAATTGTTGTTGAGTCAATACTTAACAAAAAGCACTTGGTGAGTGCCAGGACAGGTATCAGCGGATGCCATGGTGCACACAGGCAGGATGTTGGGGACCCAGGGTCTAGAACCTAGAAGCCCCCAATATTGAGGAAGGGAACTCTTTGGCTCCCTCAGAAATCTGCTTCCTGCGTAGAAAGACTGACTCAGGCCAAAGGGGCTGATAGATTTCCATTTTCAGTCAACCCCTGAGCCCCAAACTCAGAGCAGACCATCTGGGATCTGCTTTTGATCCTAGCAGGCCTCTGGTCTGGTCTGCAAGGAATTTCTCCTTGCAGATGGAGAAATTCCAGTGCTAAGTTCTGACTCTACACTGCAGAACCAGCTTTGCAAGATACAGGCCCATCACTACGGTAGGTCTTTGGGAAGTCTCTGCCCTTCTTAAAGGCAGAGCCCCACAAAAATTTCTCCTGTAAATGCTTTTTTCAATCATTTTAAACATTTTCAAAGGTCTGTGTTCCTTTAAGCAGAGTGGGGTGCTGTAGTTGACTAATTCCCGCATTGAGCAAGGGAACTGGAGTAGATGACCTCTGGGGTCCCTTCCAACTCTGTGTCAAGAAACTGGTCTCCTTTAAGAGAGTTTCTCTGCCTAAGTGTTTGCTTTCTTGACTATAGAAGTAATCACCCCCACCTGCTGGCTTGTTCTCAGAATTGTTGCTTAGACTGGCAGAAGTGATTAACTTGCAGCAGCTGAGAACTGTCACCTAAAGTGGTTGACAGCTTGCAATTTAGAGATCTCTCCTGGTAACAGTTTTCTATTGGCTAAATGGCTTTTCTTTCTACACTGAGAACTTCAGCCCCACCAGAAAAAAATTACCCTACAAGCCACAAAATCCTGGCTAGGGTTCTGGCACGACAGCTGAATTTTCTTCAGTTGCCAGTACATCATCCATAACATCCAGTCATACAGCTGCTGCCTGGCAGAGAAACGGCAGGAGGGGAGCGGCCTTGCGTTCCCCAGTGCCCTGGACAGGGCTCTTCCCTTCCTCAGAGCATTTATGGAAAATAAGAAAATGTTTTCACAGGGCGGGAAAGAGCAGAGTTGCTGTCACCACGAGCTCAAGATTAATAATGCCCTAGAATCTGTCTTGCAGAAGTCTAGCATGGCTGTACAGATGGACACGTGCTCAAAGTTACATCTTGTGCAGGCAGGAGGGGGAAATGGGTGGATGATCAGAAGAGCAGGCCACCGGTAGCTGTAGCTGGACTCCCTCCCTCTCTGCTGCAGCCCTCTTTAAAAAAACCAGATACAATCTCCAGGCTGCAACCCAGCATCCCTGATACCGTACAATCCTTAAACCCTCTCCCACACAGACTAACTGGCATTCTGGACTGCACTTTGTATGGTAGACAATTTTGCTCTTCTGAGGTAGTGAACAGATAGAGTACGAAAAGTCCAGGATCCTACTTACATCTTCCCATCTCGTTTCTGCCACAATTCATCCTTTCTGCGCCATCCCCCTGTGCTTCCTGAATTATTCTTCTTGCAGACCTGATTTCAGACAGCAATGAGGCATGCAGCATCCTCCCTGAAATGATCTGCTGGGGAGTGGAATGGGGAGGGGGCCGTGGTTCAGAGGGAGGGCATCTGCTTGGCATGCAGAAGATCCCAGGTTCAATCCCCAGCATCTCCAGGTAATAAGAACAGGCAGTAAGTGATGCAAAAGACCTCTGCCTGAGACCCTGAAGAGCTGCTGCCAGTCTGGCAGACAACACTGACCTTGGCATATCAATTGGTCTAATTCAGCATAAGGCAGCTTCACATGGCTCAGAGACAGAGCATCCGCCTGACATACAGAAGGTCCCAGGTTCAATCCCCATCATCTCCAGGTAAAAGGACCAGGCAGTATGTGATGTGAAAGGCCTCTCCCTGAGACCCTGGAGAGTTGCTGCCAGTCTGAGTAGATAATACCAACCTTGACAGATTGATTGGTCTGATTCAGTAGAAGGCAACTTCATATGTGTGTGAGTTTGTTTTTTTAATCATGCCTCACAATGTGACCCCAAAAAGTGTCCCAGTATCAGGTCAGTTGCTATTTCATAAGATTTACCAGCTGTAGTGTGGGGCAGGCAGGGGGATCTGTGGTTTAACTTCATCTACAGTTTTCTCAGAACTGTTGCAGATAATCTTGAACCCACAGGGGTTTTTTAGTTTGTGCTGCTTTTATGGTTTTATGTTCTTACACGGCTTTCATGGCTTTTTAGAAAATTGTATTGCATCATTGTATTTGAAAACCACCACAGGCAAAGTTTTAGAGATAACGCTTCACAAAATGTATACAATAAATAAGCAATACTGCGATTTCAAAAAGGTGCTTCAACATTCTCCTGGAGGGGAACCTCCCCACTCTCCATTCCCTGTTCAGTGCTGACATTTTCTAACCCACCCACAACAGACAAAATGTATGGCATTCCAAGTCCTTTGTGTACATTCCCTCCTCACACGCATATAACTGTCTACTCCCTAGGTAGGGTTGTCAACCTCAAGGTGGCACCTAGAGATCTCCTGTTATTACAACTGTTCTCCATATGACCAAGATCGACCCCCCCTGGGGAAAATGGCCTCTTTGGAGGGTGGACTCTATAGCATTATACCCTGCTGAGGTCCCTCTTCTCTCTAAACCCTGCCCTCCCCAGGTGTACTGGCTTGCCGGCTTCTAGTATCAGGTTACAGCATTTTTCACTGCTTCTCAAAGATAACAAGGCCAAAGGGTATCTCCAAAGTCCAGGGTCATTCAATCCGAGGTCAGGTTTTCCAGTAATCAATCAAGGCAGTGTTGGCAGTTCAGCGTCTAACATACACATTGCATCCACATCCAAAAGCATCTCTCCGGAGACTTTTATAGCCACACACCTAAATGTCACACAAACAGCCAGCTTCTTAGGAACAGTCCTGTAAAGACTCATCTTCACTATCAAAGGCTGCTGGTGTCGAGTCAAGAGACATGCACTTTGCCTCCTAGCCTGTAATTCTGTTCTCAGCCTTCTTCTGTGGTGTTCCAAAGGTGCAGATGATTCCAGACAGAGTGGCTAACTGACCTTCGCCTGCTGAATTAGAGCTGCAGGGTGGAGGTGATTCTGAATCAGCTTTTGGCTGTAAGTCCTGGCATGCCTGCACTTCATTTTCCTGCTGCTACGCTTATGTTGGCTATGGACCGGCTATGCAGGGCCTCCCCTCCTCTGAGGAGTTCTCACTGTTGCTGAACCATGGCTGACCCATGACACCAGGCTCCATGTTCAAAATCTCCAGATATTTCTCAACCCAGACCTCGCAACCGTATCTAGAGGCACTACATCACAGCTCAGCTGTTCATGTGCCTGCCTTCTTCCTTACACCAGTCAGCCTGCCACTTAACCAGCCTCCGTCTTGCCTTGCCTTTGGGGAACATGGGAGGCAAATTCCTCTCTGCAAAATCTCAGATGCACAAACATTCCACCTTTAACTGTATAGGGAGGAGGGATACAGAAGACTCTTCATGGTCCAAGGCAAGAAACGGGAAGAGGAGGAGCCTCAGGGGGAAAGTAAAGACTGGCAGGCTAAGCCAATCAAGTCTTATGGAATCCATTGACCAATCAGGATCTCAGAAATGCTTCTAAGGTTTTAGCCCTGGCCAGTGAGCTAGCACCTTTATGACTGGGCTGGCTAGCTGGGCATGGTCTGCCCCTAGGCTAAGTGGGCAGCTGATTTTGCTTTCTCTATGAGAAGTGGTTTATTTATGCTGGGACAAGAGCTGTGGTGGTGATGGTGTTCCTGTTGCAAATATTTTATGTGGAAAGGGAGAAGGGCTGTGGCTCAGTGGTAAAGCATTCATTGGCGTGCATGCAGAAGATCCCAGTTTCAGTCCGTGACCTCTTCAGTTTAAAAAGGATCAGGTAACAGGGCATGTGAAAGACCCTGTCCTGAGACCCTGGGCAGCCACTGCCATTCAGAATACACAATACTGTCTTTGATCAGTTCATGGTCTCAGGAAGGCAACCAAGATAATTAGGTGGTTAGAGCACCTTTCCTATGAGGAAAGGCTGAAGAGTCTGGGGATTTTCAGTTTAGGAAAGAAACGACACGGGGGGATGGACATGATAGAGGTTTATAAAAGTATGCACATGGTAGAGACAGTGGATAGGGAGAACTTTTGCTCCCTCTCCCAAAATCCCAGAACTTGGGGACATCTAGTGAAGCTGATGGGCAATAGATTCAGGACTACTGAAGTAGCTGCCAGAGGATGTACTGATGGCCATTAGCACAGAAGGGATTAAAATGGAAGGCTTTAAAAGGATTCTTGGAGGCTTGGTCCATCAGTGACTACTAGCCATGATGACTAAAAGGTGCCCCCACATTCGGAGGCAATAAATCTCTCCTAGTGCGAGGATGCAACATCAGGGGTAGGCCTCTGCCTCTATGCTCTGTCGTTGGATCTCCAGAGGAGCTGGTTGGCCACTATATGAGACAGAATGCTGGGGCAGATGGACTACTGGTCTGATCCAGCAGGGTTCTTCTTATGTTCTGATTATTGGAATATCTGGTTAATAAAGCAGAGTTCTCCCAGTCATAGAAGCGTGATATTGTGTGCAGCACACTAAACCACCCTGCCAGGGAGCCATACTTAAAAGATTTTGGTGAAAATCTGGTACTTTTGATTGCTGACAGGCCAATGGCGGACTTTCTTCTGTCTGATTGTTCCAGCACGCAATCACCCCTTCAGGATGGGCTGCTCCAGACCATCCCAAACAGCTGCCATTTAAAAAAAATCTTAGCGATATGCGCATGAACACGTAAACATGCGACAGCTGCAGAGCTCTGCTCAAACATTCCAGACAATTTCATGTTTCTGAATGGCCCGCTAAATTTATGAACTGCATGAATTGAAATGATACCTAGAGGGAGGTACTACTGGCTGTACTTTAACCATTCAGTTCCACGCATGTGCGGAAAAACAAGTACACATTGAGGCGCAGATGCGCATGCAGAAACAGAATTTTTAAAAACCCCAACCGTGCGGCTCCTTTAGGTGGACGCCATCTAGACAATCCACCGTGGAGTACACATGCGGTAATGGGAGCTGTCCGGTTGTGCAAAGCCGCATAAAAAGATCTGGATCAAATTAGAGCCGGGCCAATGACGGGATTAACTTCCCATCTGAACGCATCCTTATTCAAGTAGATTCAATTCACATTTAAGTTGCAGCTGAAAGGAGAGATAAAACCTATTCTAAAGAATACTGTCCTTATCACAAGTGGCCAGATAATCCGGCATGATGTATGTGTAAATATGAAGGCACTGTTTCTACAGAGGAGACCTGTAGAGACATGACTTCATGAAGAGCCATGTGAAGAATGAAACAGCACAAAGAGCATAAGGGGGAAGGAAGAGGAGGAGGAGGTGGTTTTATACCCCGCTCTTCGCTAGCCGAAGATGTAGGAGTCTTGGAGTGGCTTACAATCGCCGTCTTTTCCTCTCCCCACAACAGACAACCTGTAAGGTAGGTGGAGCTGAGAGAGTTCTGAGAGAACTGTGACTGGCCGAGGATCACCCAGCTGGCTTCATGTGGAGGAACGGGGAATCATGTGAAGGAGGAGGGTTAGAGGGCATCTCCCAGGTTAAGACAAAGAGAGGCATTCCATTCAAGGAGATCCCACACAGTCTGAGTGATGCCCTCCCCCAATGTCTGGGCATCATGCTGAGTCACTCATTGATAAGGCAGCTTTTTATTTTAAATTTTTGCATTTATGCATACAGTACGTGTGCCTGTCCCTGGAAGTCATGGCAACCTCTGGCAACTCCTACTGGCTCGATAGCCTGATAAGGCAGCTTTATGTGTTCGTGTGACAAGGGTGGGCTTGATTTTCTTGTTCCATGCTTTTTCTGGCTGCCACTGTTCACCTGTGCAGCAATCTTGTATCATTAACATTTATTTTGCAGATTAGCAGGGTAGGCTCCCTCCACGCAAGGAGTCTAATGGACCACCTGACACCGCTGTTGTTTTTGTCTTCACACCATCACCAACCACATCAAAAATAACCGCTGTGCATGGGGAGGGGGAGATTAGCACTGCAGTCAGGCTTAGCACAGTCCCCTGGGTCTAAATGAACCTATCAAGACAATGCACAGGATAGTCACAGGGTGTGGCATTCACGGGCGCCTGCAGCCAAGGAGAAATTGGCAGAAGATGGCACCCTCTTCTTAGGCATCTGAGAGCTAGCTCTTGGAGGATGCTAGTAACAAAATCCTCATGGTTATTTGACCTACCTGAAAAACTGAACATGTCAATAATGGCTTTTCCTGTCCCCATTAGTACTTAATCTGAAAACACCCTCTGGAGACAACAGCTACTTTTGACTCAACAGTCATTTGGGGATTTCAGTTTCACATGTTTCATCTTGGTCATTATTCCAATTAAAGCACAGTTCTAACTTGCAAGGGGATTAATATATATATATATATATATATATATATATATATATATATATTAAAGGAGTCCCTCCTTTGGGCGTGCTGCACATTTCAAACCTGAAACAGTAAGTGGTTTCTAATCTGCAATTTGCTCCTGTATGCTTTGGACAGCCAACGCGCATCTCATGTCAACCCAGGTTGGCTTCTGTATAAGAGGCAAGGAGGCCGTGACCATCCCAGGGGTTTGTCAGTCAGCACAAAATGGAATCTTGCAGCCCCTTAAAGATTTAACAGCTTTACGGTGTAATCCTAAAGAAAGTTCCACCCTTCTAAGTCTGTTGACGCTGTTTAGGACTGCACATGGTAATGCATGTAGCATGCCACTCCAGGGTATACTAAATAAGCACAGGGGCCCTTCAGACCATATTCATAACAGCTAATACTATCTTCCTAACTAATTTAATTCCTGAAGTAGGGAAGCGAATCCTTAATTTCAGATCAAAGCTAGACAAATACAATCAAAACTCCCGGAAAAATTCTCATTTGGCCTTGAGAACAGGACTCTAGTCATGCCACTTAAAGAGTGGTGTCAAGTTCAGAGATAAATTGTGATAGCATTCTAATCATATAGCAATCTAGTAATACACGATTTTTTTTTAAAAAAAACAAGCCTCTGGTGTGATGAGGGGAAACCCACCATGCGCAAGTCCTATCGCTGCTGTGCTGAACTGGTAGCAGCAGGAGCATTGGGAAAGCCACAAGAAATCATCTCATTGTAAAGAACCCCAGAATGTCAGGCATATCCTATAAAGCACTGTGCACACAAACGCAAACTAACACACATTTTTCCAGACTTTCTCACTGAAAGATCCAATGCCCGTTCAAGAGAAAATGTAGCAAAGTGAAGAAGTAGATGCAGCCACCTATGCCTCAGGGACACTCCTCTTAATACAGGAAGCACACTATTTTCCTGTCCTGGGAAGCCAAAGTGGTAACAGTCAAGTTCATGAAGAAATGTCTGAGGTTTGCACAAGTCCGTTTGCCACTGCAAAATGCCAAGGCAAGCACTGATCTCAATGCATAAAACAGTGACTACACACCACAGACAGTTTTTTTTCTTTCTCCCATTGCTCAATCGTGATATGTTTCAATAGAGGCAGTTCACACACGCAGCCAGGAATCCTACCAAGGGATCTACAGGTATGTGTGAATTAGTTCTACCACCAAGGATTGAGCTGATTCAAGCAAGGCTGGTGAGAGTCGCCTTCTCATCCCAGAGGCATGTTCACATGATGCCCAAAGGTGGGCGTACAGTCCCATCTCTGAATCCCCCATTTGTTAGGAGTACCATTTTATTAGGATGATGAGAATAACTGGTTTATTTATCTGGCTCTTCCTGCCGCCGGCCTCTCAGGGCACCTGTCCAATTTCCAGCCTTACATTTGCAATGTCAACAAAAACAAACTCTGCGTGTTGGAGGATAACTTGGACCTTCCTTGGCGTCAATCTTCTTTTGCCAGTGCCAGAGAGTAATGAGTATATTAACTATTCTGCAGGGACAGATGTAGTTAAGTAATGGGTTTGGTTTTTTTTCAAGAAGCAGCCAGGACAAACTGAGCTATGGGAGAGGTCACTGTGGATCTCAAGCATAGCCCCATACTTCACACAGAGGGTCTTTCCAGACCTGGCAGGTTAAACTGGTACGGCTGATCCTACTAAGCGCCTGTTATGGTACTTGTTGCTACACACAGAGGAGGTCCAATGACGCTGGGCCTTCCAGGACATGAAGTCACTTGATGTGAGGTGCCAGGACTGAAAGAAGTGAGAAAAGAAAATTGGGTATAGTGAGTCAACAGGGTGGAAGCCAAGAAGAACCCAGGCAGAGGTGTGGGGGCAGCAACGGCTGGGAGACCTCTAGGAGACAAGACAGAGCCCGGGAATGTTTGGCTGCCTCATTTGGTAGTGGAATATGCCGTCAACTAGCTGCTGACTTATGGCGATCCCATAGGGCAGGAGTCCCCAACCTTTTTGATTCTGTGGGCACCTTTTGAATTCTGACACAGGGTGGTGGTGGTGGGCACAACCACAAAATGGCTTCCACAGGAAGCCACACCACCAACAAAATGTCAGGGAGTGAGATCATACATCACTCTCATAGGCATCTCTTCAGCACTTACGGCAGGAGCTCCATTTGACAGGGCACCATGGCATCTACCAGCACCTTTCCTGGTGCCCCACTTGTGCTTTTAGGAAGTGGGCAGGGCCAGATGAGACTTGTGCCCAGCAAAGCCTCTTATTGGCCATGCAGTTAACTGCATGGCCAATAAGAGGCTCTGCTGGACACAAGCCTCATCTGGCCCTGCCCACTTCGTAAAAACACAAGTGGGGCACCAGGAAAGGTGCTGGTAGGTGCCATGGTGCCCCTAGGCACAATGTTGGGGACCCCTGCCATATGCTTTCAAGGCAAGAGACAAACTGAGGTGTTTTGCCATTGCCTGCCTGTGCTTCCTTGATGGTTTCTCATCCAAGTACTAAACAGGGCTGACCCTGCTGAGCTGATAGACTGGGCCGTCTGGGTCAGCTCTCTCGTTTTAGCTCATAACTACATGGTGGCAAAGTACTCCACAGTGCTTCCCCCCATCCCAACTGTTTTTACAACTTGCTTCTTACTATTGACATTAGACACTTATATGCCACTTTTTTCTCCAATAGACACCCAAAGCAGCTTACAACTTCCTTCTCCTGTCCTCCATTTTATCCTCACAGCATCCCAGTGAGATAGGTTAGGCACTGAGACTGACAGGCTAAGGTCACCCAGCAAGCTTCCATGGTAGAAGGGTGTGTGTGTCTGTGTGTGTTCATTCAAATCTTGGGTCTCTGTTCTGTATTGAGCCTAAGCCATCCCTGCATGTGGACCTTGAACTGGGTGAGCTTGCTCCCCAAGAACAATAGCTGACCAGTATCCTGGAATTGACCTATAGATAAGCAGTGTAAAATAAATAGCCTGTTCTAGAGAGGGTGTGGGAGGTGTTTGCATGCTTTATAAGCAGGGCTCAAACCCTGCTGGGTGTCCTTGTTGTGTTCCTGAAATCACTAAATAAACTAGAACTGATCACTGCTATGTATCCAGAACCCAGGATTTAACAGTCTCCCAGACCCTGCTGCAACACTCCAGGCACTATAGCATGCTGGATTATAGCAGGGGACAGAGGCTTGGTTGACCACCCGAAGCTGCCTTCTACTGAGTCAGACCCTTGGCCCATCAAGGGCAGTATTGTCTACTCAGACAGGCAGCGCGCCCCAGGGTCTCAGGCTGAGGTCTTTCGCATCACCTGCTTCCTGATCCTTTCAACTGGACATGCTGGGGACTGAACCTGGGTCCTTCGGCATGCAAAGCTGATGCTCTGCCCCTGATCCCCAGGAGAAGGACTGAATGGATGAAATGTCAGATCAATAAAGATGCGGTGCCCATCTTTCTGCTGTTGTTCACCGGGAGGAAGGATGCGTCAGGAAGTCTGGTTAAGCTCTACATTGGCCTCTACTGATAAACTACAGCAACTGCAGACAACCATCAACGTGCCTGATAGTCATATTGATACTCATGACAATTATCTCTTACAGTTCAGTTTTATCCTTCCCTTTATCTAATAAGCTTCGAGGGTTTTCCCATATGCTCGGGGCTAGTGTGTGTATGTGAAGTGCTGTAAAGTCACTTCCAAATTAAGGTGACCCTGTCACTTAATGTCCTCCAAGATGTCCTATCGTCAACAGTCTTGCTCAGGTCCTGCAAACGGAGGGCCGTGGCTTCCTCAACCCATTCTCATGTTGGGTCCTCCTCTTTTCCTGCTGCCTTCAACTTTTCCCAGCATTATTGTCTTTTCCGGTGACCCTTGTCTTCTCATAAGGGGACCAAAGTACAATCGCCTCTGTTTATTTATTTTAGCTTCTAGGCAGAATTCAGGCTTGATTTGATCCAGAACACACTTATTTGTCTTTTGGGCAGCCCGCAGTATCTGTAAAACTCTGCCACATTTCCACAGAGTTTGGGGTGAATTCTACAGAGTCCCACAATACAGTGACATCACTTCCCATTAGGCAGCTAGAAGTGACATTGTGTTATCATGGCACATTATTAGGGTCAGTCCCACCCCTACAGTGACCTTACTGGGGTACGCGGTTCCCCTGCCATTTAATCCTCATAACAACCCTGCAAGCCAGGTTCATGGGACAGCAGCAATCAGGACAACCCTTGGGACAGCAATCTGGAAGTTTTACTGTTTCTGATGGTTCTTGAAAGGCCTGTCGGGCACAGGCTGTGCTTGGGTTCTCATACGAAAAGCCACACAAGGAAATGAGATGAGGAATGTTTCTCATAGCCGCTGCCACATCAGCACTTCCTCACTTGACTTCTGACCCTCAGTGGCTTCCCTCAGCTCAAAAGAAGTGGATGGTGTTTATGAGGCAGCCATGCACTTTCCACCAGAGTCTCCCATGCAGCAGTAAATGAAGTATGTGTGTGGACTGGCTCAGCAACTAAGTGTGCATGGTGCGATACATACAGTTGCCAGCTTCCCGGTGGTGGCTAGAGATCTCCTGGGATAACAACTGATCTCCAGGAAACAGAGAACAGTTCACCTGGAGAAAACGGCCACCTTGGAAGGTGGACTCTGTGGCTTTATACCCTCCTTGCCCCAAACCCTGCCCTCCTCGGGCTCCACCCCCCAAATCTCCGGAGCTGGCAACCCTGATACATAACTGAAACATCTGCCCTGAGTGAAAATGTTACTGCTGAACATTATTCTCCCCCTCCAAAAATTAAAATCTGGCTTTAGACCAAAATGCTGGCAACCAGTTCCAATTCCTAGACTTTAAAGAGAGAGACACACACACAATTCTGGCAGCTGGCCTAGAGGTTAAACAAACACAGCCGGCTGGACTGAGATTGTTCCTGGTTAGCTGGCAACCACGTTGAGCTGTAGTATGTCAAATCGCAACCTATTCTGGCTCTAAATTGCTCACAAAATTTGCTCAGTAAGAACTCGTTTTTGATAGCAGATTGAAAACAGGCCATCTCCAAGGGAACTTACCATAAAGAGAAAGTTCACATGAATTGGCTTTCTCTGCAACAGATGGCTGCTAAACTGCAGAGAAATTTGCAGGTTTGAACATGGGGGTGGGGGGAGAATGACCCAAACATCTTTTCTCAAGAAAGCTAACTTGGTAGCAAAAATATCACATTTACCCAACTCTCAAACAGAAATGTTTTGTTGGTGAGAAAATGTAGTCTTCTTTCTACCAAACAGCACCCAAATTCAGACTGCAAATTTAGTGTACAGTGTGGTTGCATGAGAATCGCAGGGTTCCACTGGCCAGTGCCTGTGCCATCACAGCTAATGTGGACAACAAGAATTCATTCCTTGAGCACGCTTTCTTCCCATTATTTTTAAATGTCATTTTATTGTGGTTTTGGTTGAACATTCATCCACTGTAATTCACAGTGTTTTAAGTAAGCCGTTTATGAAAACAAAGAATGATGAGCACTGCAAATATGAAATTTTAACTTATTTTTAACTTACATTTACCTTATTAAATGGACAGCATTGCAGGGTCTGATTGGCTTGGACCTGGGCAGTGGCGACAATGATAACATTGCTTCTGTGGCTGCAGTCCATGTCCAAGTGAGCCGAGTTCTGTAGTACTACCAGCCACCAGTGTTCCCTCTAAGCTGAGTCAGTGTGAGCTAGCTCACAGTTTTTTAGCCTCCAGCTCACACATTTTTGTCTTAGCTCAGGAAGGACGGACCCAGAGCAAACTCATTTATACAGTAGCCAAATCGCTCGCTCACAACTTTAATGCCAGTAGCTCACAAAGTAGAATTTTTGCTCGCAAGACTCCACAGCTTAGAGGGAACATTGCCAGCCACCACACAGGACGCTTGGCTCACCACCCTGCTCCCCAGGGCTGTTTTAACCCCCCAGTCCTGTCCTGCGCAAAATGGTTCAGCTTTCAGAACATCCAGGCCCTCCAATTCACAATAAGAACAAGAGGGCAGGTTTAGAGATAACTGCTGTAGCCAGACCTCACTTGTCAGTCTTCAGGAGGCAGTTAAAGACAGTTTCATTTAGAACTGCATTTGATTTAGTTTTTATTTACTGGCAGTCCTAACTGGAGTTTTTAAGCTGTGACTTTTTCATGGATGTTTTTTATTGCTGTTTTATTTATATTATTTTTATTGTGTTTTTTATTTTATTGTTCCATTTATGAGGTGAGCCACCCTGAGTTCCGCAAGGGAGAGAGGGCAGCTAATAGATGTTTTAAATAAATAAAGCACACTACAATACAAAGCACAAGGGTGCCCTATGTTTTTTGTGTGTTATGTAACGCATCTTGTGAAGTATAAATATATTTTATTTTGGACTGATAGTACACAAACAAAGTATTTTTGTACTATACAATTAAGGCCCTGTTCTACTCAGGATGTCCCTATTTTGTTCCCGTTATTGGCTTTTGACAATGCCTGTATTAAATATTGTTAATATGAGCTACTTGAAGCTGGAATCCTTCAGGATTCAGCTCTCCCTATAAGATTAAATCCCAGAGTTGGGAAATAGATGCATCCTGTCAGTAGCAGCCATATACATTTCAATGGTTGCGCATGAGCATGAAAGCATTATACAATACTCAGCTATTTGTTACAACATCCCTCCCACTTTCTTTTTTTTCCCAATTTTTTTTATTTTAAAGACATAACAAACATAAAAGAGGGGAAATTATTCTTACAATTCCTTCCTGACAAACTCATGCCTAATTTATCATACATTTATATATTTCACCTTATATCATTATATATATATCGCTTGCAAATATATCAGAATTGTACTTTATATATCCCTCCCACTTTCTGACTAGAATAAAAAACACTCAGAGATCTCCAATTCTCCTCATGTCTGGAGAAGGGAGCTTTGACTCTCAAAAGCTTACGCCTGGAAACTCTTCCTGGTCTCTAAAGGTAAAGGTTTCCCTTGCTTGAAAGCCAGTCGAATCCGACTCTAGGGGGTGGTGCTCATCTACATTTCCAAGCCGAAGAGCCAGTGCTGTCTGAAGACATTTCTGTGGTCATGTGGCTGATATGACTGAACACCAAAGTGCATGGAACACTGTTATCTTCCCACCAAAGCGGTACCTACTTATCTACTTGCAATTTCTTGCTTTCAAACTGTTAGGTTGGCAGGAGCTGGGGCCAGAGACAGGAGCTCACTTTGTCATGCGGCACTCGGGTCTCAAATTGCCAAGCTACTGACCTTCCAGTCTGCAGCTCAGCATCTTAACCACTGAGCCACCATGGCCCCATTTACCTCGTCTCTACTAGACTCAAATCTATTAAATCAACAGAATTGGATTCTCTCCCCAGGTACTCTTATCTTGAACAAGCAAAAAGGCTAATTAAGCAGAGAATTCAAGATATAGAATGCCAATCTGACATTTCCAGTGTACCAAACCTTATTGCACTGTCAAATGTCAAATATACTGTCAAGCCAGCAGCTTATCTGGCTTCTTTGGAAGTAAACAGTTTTTGAAGGGCGTTCACCCTGGCAAGGAGTTCCACACTCCCCTCTGCAGTGCTTGAAGGCAGGTATAAGATAATCCCCTACCTAGAAAGGTTATGGACATGCCATTAAGGAAGGTAGAGTCCATTGAACGTATGTTCTTTAGTTGCCTGTATTATAAGGAGGCTCGTTTGGAGGTCATTGCTCTGTTGCTGGACAAGATCCCTGGTTGCACAAAGAAAGCCAAGCTGGGTTGCCTAAGATCACTTATCAAGTAACTAGATTCTGTGTACTGATACTGAGGTTATGGAAACAGTATTTTAATTAGGTTCTAAATTTTAATCCTTTTCTTTTGTGTATTCTGTATGTAAAAATGTTTATTATAACCAGGGGTCATTTTGTAGAAAAAGAGGTGCAGGAGCTCATTAGCATAACTCATTAGCATAGCTTATTTGCATATGCCACACACCTGACATCTCCAGAACTGTGTCAGAAGGCAACAGCCACCACTCAGGTTTCACCCCAAGGACTGTCTTTCCACTCTGAGGGCTGTCATTCCAGTCCCAGAGTAGCCTATCTGGGCCCAGGAGGAATGCTACACATGCTGCTTCGCACTTCTGCTAGGAGCTGCCGGAGCTCCGCTCCTGCACGCTCCTGCTCCAAATGACCCCTGATTATAACTATATGTATATGGCTGGTCTTGTGACCGTAATAAAATTCTGGTTCTGATTCTGTCTCAAATATAACTGTAATACACAGCTTGTCATTGCCACACAGCTGCTGCTGTGGGACCTTTGCAACAATGGTTGTTGAAGGGTGAGTGAACGGCAACAGAAAGGAGGCCAAGTGGCACCTTAGGAATAAGTAATACTGCTGGGGATTGGGGTACCTTGGACTGCACTTCTTGCTATAAGACATTTTTTAGCATCCCTGTCTTTTCATCTGCTGAAATGTCGCTGAGTACACGTAAGTCTAAAGCCCCCTGAGCAGACTCAACAGGTTGTAACAGGGCAGATCCAATGCTTCTACAAAGACAGCCGCTTTGTTGTGACAGCTATTTTTATCGGGCTCCCTTCCCCCTGCAACTCTTCCCAAAGGCCATGGTTGCGATTCAGGGGACATGTGGCCCATGGGGTTGCAGGAGGCAGAGGGAACTGGCCACAAAGTCCCTTTTGTGTGAGCCTAGCAAGCCCCACAAGAGTGAGGGGAGAAATTCCTACCAGTTATCCTTCCTGCTCAAGACCCCCACACACACTACATGCCATATTGTTTTGGAGGGTGACCTTTGACCCTCAGCAGTGACTTTTCAGGGGACCTTCCAGGGTGGGGAAAGTGGATAAAAATCACTTCCACAAATTCACTTCATTCTTGGAAACATTGGATCCAACCTCAGGTAAGTTGGATCCCCGCCATAAGGAGAGCAATGCTCAGAGCACTCCTTTCAGAGTATGCTCAAATGAGACTCCCGGGGCTATTGGTGGTGGTGGGGGAGCCATTTAAAAACTGCAGAACGAAGCTGAAGCCAGGACCTTGGTGTTCCAGCAGTAAGAATGGGAGAGGCAGATAGCAAATATCGACAGCTTTACAGCCCAGATGTCTTTTATATGCTAAATCTTAATTGGTACTAAAACAACCAGACTCTAATTGTAACTCTCTGGAGTTCTTTTCCATTTAAAGTAGCACCTTGGTGAATGCCGTCATTTTTCCTTGAAAGAGAGAAAGAAAGAAGTCTCAGCTGCACTTTATAGAATGTCACAGCTTGCTCTTTGGGGGGCTCACGGTACATATGCTTCCTGCAGAGATGTTTCATCCATACACACACCTATGAATGGAAGAAACCAGGTCCACACCAACCCCAGCTGGATAATCACAGTGATATCCACAAGAGAGGAGGAGTACTGGTCTAGAGCTAGTTTGGGCTCATTTAGAAATAAGCTGGTTGGAAGGCGGTTTTAGAATTTAAGAGCTGCCCATGTGAGCTCAGACTAAAGTGAGGTTGCTAGTTTTTGAACTGACCCCTGTAGCTGGACATTTAGCAGCATCAAGATGGGTAGCCATGTTAGTCTGTAGCTATAGAAAAGGGCAAGAGTCCAGGAGCACCTTAAAGTCTAACAAAATACGTGGCAGGGGATGAGCTTTCGTGAGTCCCTGCTCACATCTTCACATACAGCTAGAAAGGGATTCCATCTGTCCAATTTATTGGAAAGTGGAGTGATTCCAGATGCCAAATGACGTCAGCAGGCAAATGACAATAGCAGGCCTGATTGGATTTAGGTGAGACGTGCAGAGGGGTAATAGGCGTGGAGAAATCAGTGCTGGTAATGAGACAGGAAAACTAGGTCTCAATTCAGCAGCATGTGATCGCTAGAAACCTGATGAAGCCGATGGGCAATAGATTCAAGATGGACAAAAGAAAGTACCTCTTCACTCAATGAATAATTGAATTGTGGATTAAGCTAGGTGGTCAGCTGTGTTGGTCTGAAGCAGTAGAACAAATTTTTAGTCCAGTGGTACCTTTGAGACAGGCTTGCCAAGAACTTACCGTACGCTGGTGGGGGAACCATCCCCGGGGGAAGGAAAGACGCGGTGCATGATGCCGTCGCCAGGAAGTGACACTGGGTGACGCTCTGGCAATAGGGATCGAGTTTCTATCCGCATTGCCAGAGCGTCGCCCAGCGTCACTTCCTGGTAACGGCATCATGCGGCGTGGAAGTTGCCCGGGGAACATTCTGGCCGGGGACTGTGCATCCCCCGCCAAAATAGGGTAAGTACTTGGGAACCCTACTTTGAGACCAGCAAAGTTTTATTCAAGCTTTGAGCTTTCATGTGCACACACACTTTTTCAAATACATTGGAATGAAAGATAACAGTTCAAACTCATAGACTTACATATAAACTTATATTGTGGATTGTTTGTCAGTGGGTTTAGTGCTGGCCATAAGCGCAGAAAGCCTTAAAGGGAGATTAAGCGTATTGTTGTCGAAGGCTTTCATGGCCGGAGTTCATTAGTTGCTGTAGATTTTCCGGGTTGTGTGGCCGTGGTCTTGGCATTGTAGGACCTGACCTTTCACCAGTAGCTGTGATTGGCATCCTCAGAGGTATAACACAGAAAGATGGAGTACTCTCTGTGTCAAGGTGAGAAGAAAAACAGTAGGCAGGTAATTTATATCTACCCTGGAAGGTGGGGTAGGGCTGAGTCATTATCTTGTAGTAGTTCTCCAGGCTATGAGCATGCTAATGGAGGAGCTTTCCTGGGGAGGTTCTTTTGTGTGTGGAATGGCTATTGAAACTCTAATCTGTAGTGCTATTTTCAGCTCTACAAAATGCTCTGCTGCTGACAATAGCTGAAGTCCAGCTCTCCAGCTGAAGGCCAGCTCTCCAGCTTGGTCTTCGCATCTGATTCCTGTTTCTGTACCATAAGGATGCAGAAGTTGTTCCTTGCCTGAAGGTAGAGCACACGCACCTGCAACCCAAGCGCTGTAACACTGTAGTAAAGTTGCAGCAGGCATATAAAGTAGCATTCAGACTGAAAGTTGGGGGTAGGGTTGCCAGCCTCCAGGCAGGGCCAAGAGATCTCCAGAATTACAATGGATCTCCAGACTACCGAGATCTGTTCCCCTGGAGAAAATGGTGGCAGTGGAGGGTGGACTTGCTGGCATTATACCGTGATAAACTCCCTTCCCTCCCCAAACCGCACCCTCCCTATGCTCCACCCCCAAATCTCCAAGAATTTCCCAATCCAGAGTTGGCAACCCTTGGTGGGCAGGGGTGGTGGTGGCAGATACTTTTGAATGTTCTTACACATCAAAGTCTTTATGCCTTTGGAACGGCAGTATGTCAGGAAGATGGTTTCTACCCTAGCCTCCTCCATTTTCCTTGATGTGATCTGCTGACATCTCCCTCCGCCCCCCAGTTTGAAATGGTACAGCCCCAGGAACACAATACCATGTGCTTTTTTTTGTTCATCTATCACATCCTCTTCTCTGGCCCCACTGTTTGCTGACTGGGGCAAATTACCTTTGCTATAAGGAAATTCTCACAGGTTGAGGGAAAGAATATCTTCAAAATATGTTCTGAGTGATGTCTTCACTTTGGGGAAAGGCTGTGTGGCTCAGTGGAAGAGCCTCTGCTTTGCATGCAGAAGGTCTCAGGTTCAATCCTCAGCATCTCCAGTTGAAAGGACCAAGCAGTAGGTGGTGTGAAAGACCTGTACCTGGGACCCTGGAGAGCCACTGCCAGTCTGAGTAGACAACACTGACCCTGATGGACCAATAGTCTGATTCAATATAAGGCAGCTTCAAGTATGTGCTTAGTTAGGAATGAGAAGATATATCTGATTCTACTCTTATTTTCCTGGAAATCTTCTTCTAACTGGGGCTAAAAGCCATTGGGAGGGGTGCTTTTCCATCAGGGAAAGACTGCAGGGAAGAAGAGTAGTTCACCTCCCACCTCTCCAGTTCTTATCCCTGTCACCTGCAGCCACTGTTGCAAGCCAAACGATACACCTGGGGATCTGATCACGGAACTACGACATCTCACGTCATTGGGCCCTTAGTCCTTGATTTACGGCAAGGGTTCCACCAGTCACCTTTGGGCGTGAGCCTGTTTTGCACATGTAGTGATAAAATGTGTTTTGCTAACCTCCCTGTGGGCCTGCAGGCAAAAGTCCCAGAAAGCAAACATCAGATGCACGTGGAGGGAAACTGGATGAAGAAAAATCTACCAGCACAGCTCAAGCTTTGCAAGCCACCCAGCCCACACAGGGCTTGATCTCACCCTCGTGTGTATTTTGGGAAGAAGACGGGATAGAAATACCCGCTCCAGATGCAGACTGTGGGAACCACATACACATGGAACTTAACGGCTAGTGATTTTTTTAACACAGCCATCACGATACACCCATAAAATTATTATAGCCCCTGCACAAAAGGATAGATGTTAGCCTTGGTCTTTCCCCTGCCACAGACCCATTGGGATAGCTATTCTTGTTCTGTGTTCTGGAATCTGTAACTTTCCAGCTTTCGCCATCCAGGAGTTGCAGAGTGCAAAGTTCTCAAGAAAAGGAGATTGGATGATTTCCCAATACACTGAGCCTCAGGTTTCCTTGGCAAACTGGAGGGGAAAGAGAGAATTTTTTCCCCTCTAAGTGCCTTGTCTGAGCTTGTACAAGGAGACTTGGCAACCCAAACGATCCGCTGTCGTCATAGCAACAAACGACTAAATAATGACAATTAGCCGAAATAGCGGAGGGAACGGGGCCAAGGCAAACACCATTAAATTACCTGCAGTTCCTCCTCCCCAACATTCACACATCAGGCCCTTCCAAACAGCCAATCTTTTAATTAAAATTAATTGCTTATTACTAAAGGAGCAAAAAAAAAATCTTTTTTTTTTTTTAAGCATGAGGAATACAGAGCATGAGACTACCTGTCAGGAATCCCTTCCAGGTGAAGCCAGAGCCAAGCGAAAGAACGTTCCCTCAAGTCTTCTGACGTGGCCCGATTTCCTCACACCTTGTTGCATCCCCAGGCAGAGAAGAAATGCAGAGAGGATGGCCATGGCCTCCCCTGGAGGTGTCTCCATACAGATGGTACACGATGGGGAACCGGGACTCCTGCTGGGGTTAGATGGCAAACTGGGATTCTGGTTGAATTTCGCCTGTTTCACAGGCTAACTTGCTAGATACAAAGGCTGGGGTGATGTCACTCCTCCAGACCAGATAACAAGTGAACACACAAACACACACACAAAGCTGCCCTATGCTAAATCAGACTCTTGGTCCATCAAAGTCAGTACCGTCTACTCAGGCTGCTGGCAGCAGCTTTCCAGGGTTTTTGGCAGAGGTCTTTCAAATCCTACCTGATCTTTGTTACCTAGAGATGCCAAGGATTGAACCTGGGGCCTCCTGCATGCCAAGCGGATGCTCTGCCACTGAGTCACAGAATCTCCCCGACTGGCCGTGGCTCTCAGAGGTCTCAGGCAGAGGTCTTGTGTCTCACCTACTGCCTGGTCCTTTTAACTGGAGATGCGAGGGACTGAACCTGGAACCTTCTGCATGCCAAGCAGAGGCTCTTCCACTGAGCCACAGAGACAGAAAGATCCACACTGTCCGGCACAGAGGATACCCTCCGGGTCAGCGCCTGCTGTCCCCTCCCCTCCTGGTAGAAGAAAAAAGCCGTGAGCCGCCATGTCAGCCTGGGCCAGATCCAGCTTTTTGTGAAGCTGTTTTGAATAATCAGAACAAAGTCTGAGTCCAGCGGCACCTTTAAGAACCAGGGCTCTTTTTGTAGCAGGAACTCCTTTGCATATTAGGCAACACACCCCTAATGTAGCCAATCCTCCAAGAGCTTATAGTAGCCCCTGTAAGAAGAGCTCTGTAAGCTCCTGGAGGATTGGCTACATTAGGGGTGTGTCGCCTAATATGCAAAGGAGTCCCTGCTACAAAAAGAGCCCTGAGAACAACAAAGTTTTTGTTCTAGAGTAAAAATTGGTTGGTCTTAAGGGTGCCGCTGGGCTCAAATTTCATCCTGCCGCTCCAGACCAACATGGCTACCCACCTGAATCTATTTGAATCATGTTGGCGGCGTGAGGTCAGAATGCTTCCCTCCTTCAGCAGCCTGATCCCCAGTCTTCACAGCAGCTGGATACTAATTAGCTTTCACAAAAGCTGCAAGAGATTCCAATCACAGGACCTCACGCTCCCGCCACATATAATCTGGCCCTGATCAGAGAACCTTCATTCAGACCCGAGAGTCATCTCACGCCCTGTTATTCCTTAGCATTGTTAATCCTGTCCGATAAGCAGACTTAAGCACACCGTCTTCTGTGTCGTTGGACCAGTACCAGACATAGAAGCGGTTGATTTGCAAGAGATGGAAATGCAGTCGATCCATCAACAGCCAAGGATGCAGTTTTATTTATTTTTCTTTGCAAGCAAAAGCATCTCGCGCAAATGCCGAAATCGGATCCGGGCAGATCGATATCCGTGGAATTAATTAAGTCAAAAAGGCAAGCCATCTGTTTGCCCCGCTGAGGTGTGTCTATTCCCCTCCAGGCGCCTCTGTCAGTGTTTGGAGACTGCTCTTTATTTCGTCTGCAATCGGAACATGCGTGAGATTGCACAGATAGGAGGAAGCCAGCCCCGTGAAGACGGTGCCAAGATAGTTTTATAATTATGTAAATACCTTCTTTCCTCACTCTGTAAGGTTTAATAACGCCTAGAAATTTGAAACTGAAGACTCTTCTGCTGGCTTCGCTTACCTTTCCAGTCACATACTTGTGGAATAAACTTTTAAGGTTTCTTTTTTGTCCCTTTGCCATCAAGTCACAGCCAATTTATGGAAACCCTGTGGGGTTTTCAAGGCAACAGACGTGCAGAGGTAAAGGTTTGCCGTTGCCTGCCTCTCTGTAGCAGCCCTGAACTACCTTACTAGTTTTCCATCCAACAGTCTCCCATTCAACAGGGTTAACCCTGCTTAGCTTCTGAGCTCTGACAAGACTGGGCCAGCTTGGACTATCCAGGACACTCTTGCCCAAAACTGCAGATGTCCATCTATTGTGGGTACACAACAAGAAGCTACCTCTGGCTCTGCCATTCCAGACTGCATGGGAAGGATCAAATGGAAACATACCCATATTCTCTCTCTTACACACACAATCCTTTGCATGCCAGTGAGATGGTCTATGCCAGTTTGGTGGAACAGGAGCGTGGACTCTAATCTGGGAGAACCAAGTTTGATTCCCCACTCCTCCACATGCAGTTGCTGGTGTGACCTTGGGTCGATCACAAGTTCTTTCAGAGCTGTTCTCTCAAAGGCAGTTCTCGGGAGAGTTCTCTCAGCCCCACCTACCTCACAGGGTGTCTGTTGGGGGGAAGGGAAGAGAAAGAGATTGTAAGGCTCTCTGAGACTCCCTCAGGTAGTGAAGGGCAGGATATAAATCCAATCTCCTCCTCCTCCTCCTCTTCCTCTGGTAGAGACAGCCAAATAAGAGCACCGGGATACTTTACAATTTATGGGGCGCATCTCTGTGCAGGACAGTGCAGTTTAATATCTTTCAAAAACAACTGAAATTAAATTATTTCAAAAACAATTGATATTAAACAATTCAAGGGCTGTGAGCTGTTAAGAAGAAGAAGAGAAGAAGAGATTGGATTTATACCCTGCCCTTCACTTGGAGTCTCAGAGCGGCTTACAAACCCCTTTCCCTTCCCCTCCCCACAACAGACACCCCATGAGGTAGGTGGGGCTGAGAGAACTCTAATACAAACTGCTCTTTCAGGAACAGCTGTGCCAGAGCTTGTGACTGACCCAAGGTCACATCAGCAGGTGCAAGTGGAGGAGTGGGGAATCAAACCCGGTTCTCCCAGATTAGAGTTCGCACACTTAACCACTACAGCAAACTGGCAACAAAATGGGAGCCGGGGCCAGGGGTGGGCAAGTTATTCAACCTGAGGGCTATATCTGGGTTCTCTGCCCCCTTTGGGTGGCTCTGAGGTGCTGCAAACAGGAAAAGCCAGCGTCTGTCATGAGTCCTCAAAAGCGGGTAGAGACCCAGATGTTGTTCTCTGGCTGGAAAAACGTGTGTCTACTCCTGATCCTGGGTTTTATGGCTCAGCAGCATCTAGGCCACATGACACCAGTATGCTTAAAACAGTTGTCTGCAATTCTCCAAGCTGCTCAAGCATGAATGTCCTGCTGTCAGACTCTCTCAAGACCTCAGGCAGAGACTTGTCTTTCCCAGCCCAAGCAACATGAGATCTTTGCAACTGGAGATGCCACAGACTGAACCTGGGAACTTCGACACACAAACTGTATGCTGTGCCACCAAGGGCTCAGATGCTGTCACAGAAAAAGGAGGGTAAATAGCTGGTTGGAGGAGGAGGAGGAGGAGGAGGAGATTGGATTTTTAAAGGTTTTCCATTTATCCTCACATCTGTTTTGGCTAACACACCAGCACTCGTTTTTGATCATCTCATGTCCCCTTTGCACTAAACGTTACTTTGCATGTCAAAGCATTGAAAAGATCATTTAAAAAGAGGTGGTTCTACATAACATAAGCCAATGGTGTACAAAGAAAATCGCATTGTCTGTCTACACAAAAGTTACTCAAGAAGAATCTACGCAGTCCTCTCCTGCCTCTCCGAATGACCGAAAAGGACTGGGCTGGATCCCCTCTCCATCCCAACTCTTCACTGTTTATTAAAGTAATTACCCCCTACCTTTCCTTTTGGTTTGGGTTTGAAGCCTTCCTCCAGTCTAAAGAGACTTCTTCCAACTTCAATGGCTCTTCCATTGGAGGACAAACCACTTAAGTTGGAGGAAATTTCCTTAAGCTAGAAGAAGGATACTTGGAAGGATGGATGGATTCCACTGGGCTCTAAATTGCATTTTTGTTATAAGGGTCAAAGAACGTTTCTTCCCTTGATCTCAAGAAGTCATGTGATAAATCTGGGTATTCCTTAATCAAGATCTAGAGAGGTTACCACAGCTAAAGAAGGATCAGTGGTCAGAAGGTGTTATCTTAGAATATAAGCAAAATGAAGTTTCTTCATTGTGGGCTACATAGAGAGTCTCTGCAGTAAGAAGCAGAACTTAATGTTGAAAGATGTGCATTCTGAGCAGATTTAAATTCCCTGCGCTTTAAAGAAATTCACCCTACATTACTTATCTTTGGCTGACTTATGTTAACTTTGGCTCTCGCCAGACATGAGCAAAGTTGACGTCAATCCAAGCGACGCCACACAAGCTCCAACAACGTGATTGTCATTCAGAAGTGTAGTGATATATACATATTCTCTGAGAATACCTCCCCGCCACCACACACATACACAAGAGTCAACCCAAGTCAGTTCTGGCTTGGGTGCATCTCAACTGGCGTGGGATCAATGGCGTCAGGTTGATGGCAATCACTCAATCCGTTGCTCATAAATACATCAAGCATAGTTCATTACACGTAATGTGTTAGTTGGGGTGCGGGAGAGGACATTAGCTGAGTTCAGCAAACTGAAGACAATGTGGGCAGCTAGCCACAAGTCCACTGGAAGACTCACACCTCAGTGGTAAAGTATATGCACTGCTCGTAGATGACAGAAAGTACCAGATCCATTCCTTGGAGCCTCCAGCTGAAGAATGTCAGGTCTCGAGAAGACAATGGAGACCTACCACCAGTCAGACAAGGCAGCACTTAGTGGGGTTGGAGTTTAGAAGAAGAGGTCATTTTTATACCCTGCTTTTCTCTACCCTGAGGAGACTTGAAGCAGCTTACAATCTCCTTCTCTTCCTCTCCCCACAACAGGCACCTTGTGATGTAGGTGGGGCCGAGAGAGTTCTGAGAGAACCGTGACTGGCCCAGGGTCACCCAGCAGGCTTCATGGGGAGGAGGAGTGGGGAATCACACCCAGTTCTCCAGATTAGAGTCCGCTGCTCTTAACTGTGAGAGCCAGTTTGGTGTAGTGGTTAAGTGTGCGGACTCTTATCTGGGAGAACTGGGTTTGATTCCCCACTCCTCCACTTGCACCTGCTGATGTGACCTTGGGTCAGTCACAAGCTCTGGCACAGCTGTTCTCTCAAGGACAGTTTCTGTCAGAAGTTCTCTCAGGCCCACCTGCCTCACAGGGTGTCTGTTGTGGGGAGGGGAAGGGAAAGGAGTTTGTAAGCCGCTCTGAGACGCCTTTGGGCAGTGAAGGGCGGGGTATAAATCCAAACTCTTCTCTTCTTCTTCTTCTTAACTGCTATACCACGCTGCCTCTCTGCTTGCTAGGTAGATACATCAACAGTAGGTCAATCGAGGCAACTTTTTAATGTCCATTTGAACTTCGTTTTATGCATGTTTTTGTTTTAAGTAAAAAAAAATATCTTTGTGTCCTTTATAAAGTTCATATCTCCACTACCTGGCGTTACATTTTATGACACACATGGCCCGGCCCAACAAGGTCTCATTTATGTCAGATCTGGCCCTCACAACAAATGAGTTTGACACCACTGGTCTAAACCTTGTGAAAATTATGAAAATCAGAGACTGATCCTACATACTAGAAGCAGAGGCCCCAGAGCCCAGGTTCCAACTAGGGATGCCAGCCTCCAGGTGGGAGCTGGGAAGCCCCTGAAATAACAGCTCCACTCCAGACTACGGAGATCAGTTACCCTGGGGAAAACGGATGTTTTGGAGGGTGGGCTGGAGGGTGGTATATGCCACTGAGGTGCCTGTTCTCCCCAGACTCCCCCCCAAATCTCTAGGAGTTTCCCATCCTCAAACTGGCAACTCTAATTCCAACCCAGCTCATTTCCAGTGCCAGATTCCATCCCTGTAAATATGCATAACAATACAGACTGCCAGCATAATAAAGACTGCCTTGGACCATATGCAGAGCACATTTCCCACATCACCAAGTAAGCACAGTTAGCTTCCACCCATCATGGCCAGCAGAAAGATGTGATGGGTGGGCATTTCTTTATTACATGCATACAGTTCTGGGTACCGTAGGCTATGTGGTGATTAAAAAGGCTACCTCCTCTCCCCAAGATCTCATCTCTCCAGTCTTTGGTTTGATTCCCCGGGGGAGGGGGGCAGGAGCACTCACAAGCAATGCTGCTCCACACTTCAGCTTTAGAAAATTTAGTAAGGTTTATTAAAATCACACACTAGAGAAAAAAAAAGTGAAAAAATGCCTTCAAACTGGTATAAACAAAAAAGGAGCTTGTAAGCAAGTGCAAGAGCTCCTCCCCTTTGACTATCTGAGTTTGCCTCTTAAACAGCCACCAAATCAATGGGGCCCAGTGATTAGTTATTGATTACAGCTGCGGTGGCTCAAGTGGTTAAGACGCTGAACTGCAGACTGTGGAAGGTCAGTAGTTCAGCAGTTCAAGACCTGAGAGTGGCGCATGACGGAGTGAGCTCCTGTCTCTAGTTCCAGCTCCTGCCAACCTAGCAGTTCGAAAGCAAGAAATTGCAAGTAGATAAATAGGTACCACTTCGGTGGGAAGGTAACAGCGTTCCGTGCACCTTGATGTTTAGTCATGCCGGCCACATGACCACGGAAACGTCTTCGGACAGTGCTGGCTCTTCAGCTTTGAAATGAAGATGAGCACTGCAACCCTAGAGTTGGATTCAACTGGCTTTCGAGCAAGGGAACCTTTACCTTTACAGCTGTAAATGCTTGGGGAGGAAACACCAAGGTCTCACAAGCTCACTCCCAAGGTCAGACTTGGAGCTGGGGGACACTTCGCAGATCTTAAATTAGCATTCCTCTAGGCCTAAACTCCTGAAGCAACTCACAGTTTTGAGTTGCTCTTCAAGCATCTAAAAGGGAGTAAGCCTAAATGACAAGTGAGTCTTCTGTACAGCGGTATCCAAGAGGACTCAGAGATGCCTTGGCTATCCTGCCCCTGCTCAAAGAAAGCTCTTGTGCTCGCAGGCTCTGCCCCACAGCTGGTTCCAATGTTCTGCACTAACTTTATTGAATTTTTTAAAAAAAGAGTTTATCATTCCTGCCTTGCCACAGGACGGCTGATTAGCTACATATGATGCAGGCCAGCCGTGGAATGGGCAGAGATGGAGGCATAAAAAGCAGGATTGCCCAAACCGGGTAAGGAAGACGGGAACTGTGCAGAGATGGGTAATGAGAAAACTGAGGGAGGGTTGCAGGGATGGGGGCTGGTTGCCAGGTTTTACACTGCTCCAGTCCTCTCGCTGTCCTTTTCATATCAGTTTGATCAGCAGCAATTATCAGGTGATGTTATGGACCTCCAGACCATGAAAAGCTTCAGGCGTAGATTTCTGCATATTTATTCAACGGACAGGACATTTTATTTTCCGGACCAGCTGGGACTCTTTGCAGGGATTCAGAGTGTAAGCATCAAATCCCAAGGCACTGACTATTGAATATGTCCCCTTAATGGACTCCGACCCCTTTGTAAACTGGTTTCTCCATCACTATGGTCAGTTATAAGGGATTCAAAGAGAACTTGGTTCCCCTCTCCCCAAATACTAGAACTTGAGGGCATCCAATGAAGTTGATGGGCAATAGATTCAGGATGGAAAAAGGAAATACTTCTTTGCTGCCAGAAGATGTAGTGATGGCCAATGCTTAGATAGCTTTAAAAAGGGATTAGACAGATTCGTGGCGTGGCTACTAGCCATGGGGACTAAAGGGAACCTCCATATTCAAAGGCAGTCAACCTCTGAATCCCAGGGCCAGGAGGCCACATCAGGGAAAGGCCTCAGTCTCTATGCCCTATTGTTGCCCTCCAGAGGAAATGATTGGCCTGTGAGAGACAGGAGGCTGGACTAGATGGACCTTTAATGTGATCCATCAGGGCTCTTCTTATGTTCTTGATATCGTAATTCCCTGGGGATAAAACTCTATAGGAGGTTGCAAGCATGAGACTCTCAACCTTAGGTTCACTGTCACCATGAAAATGGTGGAGGAAGGCACTTACAGTGGAGAAATCCAGTTGCTTAACCATTCCCTTCTTTCCCTCTGATGGGAAAAGACACAGAGCAAAATTATTTCCTGCACAACTGTTAAAAGCAAAAGACATTCGCAAAGGAGGGGAACACACAAACCCTTTTCGTTGTTTTTTCTCTTTTTCGGCCCAATGTGTCATGTTTTGTTTTTTTTTTGGCAAAACTCTCCTAAAAAGGAGAGAATTTTATTCTTTTTATAAGAAAAGGAAGGGGTAGATAGATGGAAAAAGAAAAAGAATGGAGTGAAGTTTTCTCTGTTAAAATGGGTTAGTTTTAGTTAGTGTTTAATATCGTTTTTCGGCATTGATCATGGTTAGAAGATCTTCTTTTTGATTTTGCAAAGTCCAAAGACACTCTGTTAATACAGTTAGTAAAGTCCATTGGGGTTAGTAATTAAACAGCTCCTTACAGATGCAACACAAACAATCCTTAAGATGTCTTCTTTTTAAGTCTCTTCCAATTATGGGCTAAGTCCTTTTTAACCTTGATGGCTTCCTTTCCTTCACCTCTTACCCCTGGGCTGCTGTCTTCTTCACTGCTTATCATAGTTTTAAGTGCTGCGTCTTCCCTCACGCCGGCGTGTCTCTTCAGAAGTTTTTGCATTTCAAGGATGTAGTCTTTCTTCTTTCTTTTGTAGCTTTCAGATTTCCAGGGCGCCATAACCACTTCGCAAAGAATTAGATCTCCGATGTCTTGCTTGCTATGCTCGACCCCCCCTTCTACTGGCAGAGTAATTTCTTTTATAAAAGCGGAATTGGCTTTGGGAGCCATATCCACCTCTTCTTTTAATTCTTTCGCTTCACTGCCAGTTAGGGGAACCAATACATTCGCCAAAGTAAATCCGAGATCCTCTTTCTCTTCTTCTTTTACGCCCTGAGAACTTAGAATCCACGCTTTCTGTTCAATTTCCGTCATCTTCCTTGTTGTTTCCAATATCAGTTCTTGTCGACTGATGAGAACACTTTCCACTTTAAGCAGGGTTTCATTGATTTTCTGCATTTGCTCCAGCAGAGGGCGCAGAATCTCATTTTCCTGTTGATTGACAGCAAGCTCTGGGGGGGGGGCTACTCGGACCGGAAGTCCCTCCTCCCTTCTCTTCCGGTTTCTGCAGGACTTTCCCCGTTGTCGACATTTTGTTTTATTGTTTACTTTTAAGAAGTTCGTGCCGCCTCTCCCAGGAAGCTAATAAGGTCGTAGTCTTCTATGCAACCCCAACGGTACTTTCACCAACAGTTCTTTCTCTCTTCCCCCTCCGCACTCCCTTTGTAAATCTTGCTTCTCAAAAGGGGTGGGGACTCCTCCCTCCTCCCATACGCTTAAACACTTGCGGGGGATTCAAATTCACGCTTCAAAATAGACCTTCCACTCACGATTCGATGCCACTTCTTCTTTTTAAATTAAATCATATCGCTGTCTTCACTCCTGGAAGTCGGTGGCGATGCTAAGTCCCATGACGGGGCACGACGCAGCGGGGCCGATTGGGGCAGGGAGAAAGCCTCAATTTCCCGGCTGTCTGCCGGCAAAGAGGTCACTCTCCAAGCGCCCCCGGTTCGGAGCCTTAACCTAAGGCTCACTAGGGTCTTTCGCACATGCGAAGACCCCCCTATCTGCGCGTGGGCTAGCCGCCTCCAGGAGCGTCCCGAGACGCGGCCGCCATTCGCAACGCCGAAACCGAAACCTCCGGCCCAATGTGTCATGTTGATACATGGGCAACCAACATGGAGGAGACAGCAATACACTGCCCTGCCACAGTGCCAGTGGTGCAACTCCATGGCAAGGGGCCCATCTGTGCAAGACTATGGTCTTGTTCTGTCCTGTGCCAGTTCCTACTTTGTGTTAACACTCATGCAGTGCAAAGTTGTGTTCAGATGGAAAGCCTTACTGAGTTGGAAGGAACTGAATCCCAAGCATAGGTACACAGGCCTGACAGTATATCCTTTGTATACTTATGGTGAAATAATAAGAGTCTTCTCCCATATGTGCCCTCTTAATCACCAAGATCTTCAGGGGATAACATGCTGGTGGTAGTTCCAGCTATTAAGTTTCGGAGTCAGTTGAAACCCATCAGATCTGTAATCAATCGCCCTTTGAGAAAGCCCTGAAGATGTTTATGTTCGTTCAAGCCTTTTAGTAGAAGATCAGTGCAGTTTACTTTAAGCAACTTGTCGGAAAACAATACGTGTGATTCAGGTGACTGAATTATTGACAGTTATCACCATGATTTCATATTATCAATACTCTGTTTCTCCTTAACCAACTAGTGAGGCTGAATGAATATTCTACAAGATTTCTTATATCCTGTTGGGCAGGGCTCTTTTTGTAGAAAAAGCCCAGCAGGAACTCATTAGCATATTAGACCACAACCCCTGACAGCACAGCTCATTAGCATATTAGGCCACACCCCATGTTACCAGAAGCGTGGTCATCCAGCCACACCCACCTTTTGCTTCTTATTCTGTTTACTTTGTTGTCAAAACCCAGGGCTTTTTTGGAGCAGGAACTCTTTTGCATGTTAGGCCACACACCCCTAATGTAGCCAATCCTAATGAGTTTCTGCTATTGGGTGTGGCCTGTTATGCTAATGAGTTCCTGCTGGGCGTGGCCAACTCGGGAGCCAGCCGGAACTCCGTTCCTGTGCGTTCCTGCCCAAAAATAGCCCTGCTGTTGGGTTATTTTGAATCAATGAGTCCATCACGAGACTGCCATGTGCAGATGGGACACCATGTGGAGGTCAGTTTAAATCATTGCCTGTAGCAGATCCAGCTGTTTGAGATGATTTTTAAAATCCCGAACAGGGCAAATTTTGGAGTGCAAGTACCAGAGGTCTCAGTAGTTCTGCTCGAACATGCATGAAGCCACCTTCTACTGAATCAGACACTTGGCCCATCAAGCTTAGTAATGTCTACTCGGACTAGTTATAGCTCTCCAGGGTGTCAGGCAGAGATCTTTCACATCACCTACTGCCCGGTCTTTTTAACAGGAGATGCTGGCGATTTGGCCTGGGACGTTCTGCATGCAAAGCAGAGGCTCTTCTACGGAGCCACATCCCCCAGCAAATCCAGTTTCAGGGACTTGACTGTTTATTTATGGCTACTAAAGCAATTATTGTCACCAAGTGGTGTTCCAAGGGGACTCCCGTGGTACTTTGGCAGGTACTTTTCATGGGTAAACAGAAACACAGATGTTTGTGCAGTTTATTACCACACTCTTTCAACTACTTGGTTCCATCGCTTTCCTTTGTGGACAATGAGAGCACGCAGGAGTTATGTGGAAACAGGAACGTTAGATTCCCTGCCTTTGATCTATACACAGCAGCCCAGTTCTTTTTGGCAAGATCTACATTAAACCCAGGTCTTAGCGGTGTGGGTATTGTAAATCCAAGGTACAGCTGTTGAGCGTATAATATTTCTGACTATTATATTCCTTTCATTGTTAGCCTGTTGAATCTGTTGTATGCCCAGATTTTTGATCTACTGTAAAAATAAAAATAAATCTGTCTAAGTGCATGCATGTGTGTAGGTATGGAGGGAAAGTCTTCTTATCTGGTAATTCCTAATCTCATTATGAAGAGAGGAAACACATTATTCCCGTACCGCATCGAAAACGTCCTCTGCTGAACCAGGGACCTCTACTCATAAACTGTTTTCTTCTCTGTCCCACTATCATCCCAAACCCATTCTGCTCCCTATGGATGGTTAAAATTGTGAAGGCTACCATTCATGTTGGTTGCCTCACTATTCTGAATAGGACTTCTGGTTACAACGAGTGATATCCACAGTGTTGTGAAAAAGACTTTGGCCCAGTTTGTCTTAAAAGATTATCATTCCTGGTTTCATATTGTCTTCAATGTTTATAAACTGCTTGGAGAACCAGTTGGGGGTGAATGGTGGAGCATAAATTTAATAAGGGGACGGCCACAATATTCAGAACAAGTAGAAATTTTAAAGAAGATTGTAGAGATGCGAGCATTACCCTGCTGGAGTCGACCAGTGGCTGCATGAATGCATGAATCTGCCTTATACTGAATCAGAGTCATTATTGAGACTGGAACCACATCTTGGGCAGGGGTCTTTCCCCATCACAGCTTGCCTGTCCCTTTTAACTGGAGATGCCAAGGACTGAACCTGGGACCATCTGCATGTCAAGCAGAGACTCTTCCACTGAGCCACAGCCCCTCCCATCTCATCCAGTTTCCTGTTTCATACAGCGACAAAGCAGTTGCCCCGGAGGGCCAACAAAGATGGCTCAGAAGCCAAGGCCTTCCCCTGATGTTGCGTCCTAGCACTGGCATTCAGATAATTATTGGCTCTGGCTGTGGAAGTTAATACAGCTCATTCTATTTTTTAATCTACTGATGCTCAACTTTTTGGGAAGTGTGCCCCTACTCAAGTGGCACGCTGGCGTGAACTAAAAAACTGGCAGCTCTCCAAGCCTGCAGTGGTTTCACCTCCAGCGCACTGGGCTGGGGAGCAGGCAGCAGTGAAGAAAGAGGTCTCCTGGCCAGGAAGCCCACAGCCTCCTGCACTGTTCTGGCATATAAGCCACAGGCTGCAATTTAGAAATGACCCACTCACAGCCTCCAGCCATGGGTGTGGACACTCTATCAGCATTCCCTAGCCCTTCCTCTGGTCGGAACCTGTCTGGAGTCAAAGCTACACAGATTGGGCTGAAATCACCTTCTCTTCCTTTTGCACAGGACAATCTTGTTGCCTTTCCCTGTTAACACTGAAGATCCCCTGCTTGCCTGGTTATGAGCTTATGCAGACCCTGATAAGCAACTTCTCTGAAATTAGGGCTATTGGGGCAAGGGGAAGCCAGGTAAGGTTTCACAATTGTGCACACCTTCCACTAATGGATTGCTGGATCTAACCCTCCAAATGAAACCTGGGCAGAGCTGGCACCAGTGATTATTGCACAGGCAAACCCCTGGATTTTACAAATGGCAGCAAGTCATAGTCCACACTGCTGATCTCTATGGCTCTGTTCATAATATGTGCTAAGTAGACACTTGTATGCAATGTTATGCTTGGGCACTCATGAGCCACAAACACAAAACCCTGGTTGCTGGATGGTGTCAACTCTGTCATGATGCTTGATCCTCCAGGATGGTTAGCTGGAGCCACTAAAAAGATGCAGGATTGCTGCCAGACCTTGTGGATGAAAGTTGGTCAGGTGCACCCCGACCTATGAAGACCTGAAAACCAATAATGATACCCTATAAACAGGAGCCTCCAAATTCCTAGCAGAGTTTTGACAGCGAAACAAGATCATTGGCGTTGGAAGCTAGAGGACTGAGGAGCTTTGCTAAGATTTAATTCTTACAGGTTCATGCTGGGTTGAGCTAGTGCCAGACACCAAAAGTCAGTGAGAGGTTAAGGAAAGTAAAAGGGCGGCGGCGGGGGGGGACGGGACAGGACACAAAATCCCCATGATAACATTGTCAGCAGTCTGACCTAATAAAAATACTTCAACAGGAAAGAGAAATAATAAATTATAAACTTTTAAGAAACAATTTGGCAGCTGAAGAGCAACATGGCTCCTTGGTAATCATTTATAATTCCCTTTTATTACAGACTGTTTTGGCTAGAGGGGGCTGAGGGATATAATGTGTCAAGCAGGCTGAAAACAAGGCAAGATGGCACTTCCTGTGCTAGATGTGCAGGGGATTTTACACCAAGAGTCACAAAGCAAAAGTCTGCACTTCGCTTCAGCTGGCATATGCAACCACTGAACTTCCTTCCAGGGTTATTTTTAAAAAGATACAGCTTTTACATCAAATTTTAAACAACGAAGACGGCTTTTGATATTGTGCCTAGGAAATGATGGGATTTGCAACTTTGTGATATTGAGGCAAGGAATGGCTTTGCCTAATTAAAACAGCAACAGAGGAAAGAGGAGGGACTACAGCATACATGCATTCCTCCCCCCCCATATCAAAAGGTCTTTTGGCAGTTTTGTGTTTGTTACTTTGGGGAAATGGTCCTTCTAGGTCACCTGCGAAGTCTTCCTGTTTGTTTTTCTTGCCAAGTGGTAAACTTGCAAAGCCTCTACTTCCTCTACTGCTGTAACTTTAACAGCAGCAGTTTGCAGGTGCTAATGCTTACCACCATGCCCTGAAAAGCCCCACTTGTTAATTTCTAACAAGGAACAAAACAACTGCTTCCCAACAATTAATCTGTGCACTTCAACCGGGTATTAAAGACACAGAAAGAAGCCACCCCCAGCCCCTCAGTAAGAAGACATGGGAAAATAATCAATGCGCAAACAATCAAGGATTATTTCAGAAAGCTCATCTTGCTTGGAGTGAAATGTTTCAACAGGTGGATGCAAAACACATTTAAATACCACACATCTATGAAATGCACTTCAAGTACATGTGTAATTACTTCGCTCAATTACCCTGGGCCCAGTTATCGTAAAGAACATAAAAATGTTAGCAAGGACTTTGCAACCCTGCTTGCAATACTGAACTAGAAAAGGAGATCTTGATTGCAACATGGAGGGGGTGGTTAATGCAGGACTGTAGATGTTTATGTAACTGTAGAGATGCTGTCTTGAAAACAGGAATCTGGAATGGCTCTTCTGCAAGGTTACTACTGGATCAGCAGCTTGTCAAATCGTAAACGTGAGCATCACCAGCTGCTATACCTCAAGTTATAACTAAAGGCCTAGCTGCAAAGGCAAAAGAATCTTTTCCCCCAGTGTGGCTTATATTCCTTTCATCTGTACGACTGAGGACTACGTATAGCCTATGCATGCTTACTCATAAGTAAGTCCTACCCAGTTCAAGGTTTCAGCACATGTTTAAAACCCATTAAAGAAAAAGATGCTGCCCTCCCCAGCCTCTCATGATATGCAGGCAGTGCTTAGATTCAATAATGCCTTTATCAGAACACTGACATACTGCTGGACGTTTTCTACAGAAGATTTCCCTCCAACGCAGAACTGTGGCTGGTGATTAGTTATTCTATAAAAGGCTGGCTGGCCTTAGTGGTCAAATAACAGGCTGACCTGTTAACCACTTTCCAAGGCCCTGGAGATTGGAGTGGAAACAGGGCAAGCGGCTTTGGACTGCAAGATCTCTTTTGTGCCTCTCCCTTGCCTTTCAATAAAGCAAATGCTGCCATCTAGAGGCTGGTGATTTAATTACTTACTAGCAATACTCTTGTACCAAAGCAAGACAATTTACCTGATTAATCTGTAATTTAGTCCATACGCTAAAGCTACTTCCTACTGCAATCCTAAAGCAGGATGCTGGCACTCCAGAATCCTAAGTCGTCAGCTACTCAGGTCTGGGGAAATCTCCACCATCACAGCTACTGGTGAAATAACACTGAGCCATCCAACAAAATTAAAACCATGGGTAGTGCAGGGACACCTGGGTAAAGACTACAGCCAATTGTTTACAGATACGCTGGTCAAAAAGTAAGATACAAAAATCCAATAGTGTTCAAGTGCTTTCCCCGTTTCTGGTAACCAGGAAAGTAATTGCATTTATTATTTAACAGCAAACTGTGAGCAGTTTCTTTTCCCCAATTCTGACAAACTTTTTTTTTTTTGCAGATTATTTAACATTTTAAAGAATTCAGGCTTCTAGTTTTTCTAGCATGTCCATGTCTTCTGGGTCAAGGTACTTAATGGAAGTTTCTGAAAGAGAAAAGGAAGTTATTTTCTAATTGTCCTTTCTGGAAAGGGGATGCCATGAAGGGGAGCTGTATTTATACATTTTGTGAAGGAATGCATTTTTTCTTTGGAGTTTGAAATGAGCAAAACCTTCACTTTGTGTTTTAAAAAGGTCCCCCCCCCAAATCTGGGCAGAGAACAGGCAGGGAGGAGGAAATCAGTGAATGGCTTTCCAGGCTCACCTCAGCTACCTCTTAAGAAATGCTAAAAGGTCTATACCTAGAGACAAGAGGAGGGTCCAGATTCTCTCTCCCCCTTTCAAACAGGGAACAGAGATTTGGAGGTGTTAAATACTAGAGAGAATTCAGGAAAAAAACTCCTAAAGATTTCCAGGAAAAGCTTCACTGACCCAGCCTGACCTGGTCAGTGGATAGGGAATAGAGGTGATAAAACTCAGGGGAGCAAGGAGGAAGCGCTCTTTGGTGCCGAGTCCATCAGATCAGGTAGAACTCTTAACTTGAAGTCTGGAGGAGGTGGCCATTAACCATGTACTGACCTGAAAAGCTGGAGGAAGCTGCAAGGTAATGGTAACTCTGTACAGGTCTACAAAATCTTAAGGTCCTGTCTTATATTTTAACAGCTGATAGGGCATGTAGAGAGAGGAATAGAGGAATTGTGTTTTATCCATTTCTTTTGAATCCCTTGCGCCAGCTGGTGCTGTGCTAAAAGTATGCTTTTGAACATTTTTTTAAATAAATACTTTATAACTTTTGATGCTAGTAGCAGTTCTCTGTAGCACATAGACCCACGCCATCTTGGACACACTATTTTAAAAGAAGTGCCAGAGGAAAGGCAGTCAGTTGGCAAGTGGGTATTCCTCAAGGGGCACACAAGGCAGTAAACTGTCCCCATGGTGACCAGGCGCTAGGCAGTGAGACACACAGAGGCAAGGCCTCAGAACTCGGAAGGGAAGCTGGGAGTCTTGACCCTTCCAGTGGGCAATTCCTTACAAAGGTCGGGTGATGGCAAGGCTACCCAGGAGAGAAAGAAAAGCCTCTCCAGGTGTTGGGAAAACCTTGGAGGGCAGGGTGAAACAGGGCGTGCAGGCCAGAACAGGACCGTTTTGCCACACATTTTTAGCCTGCTGTATCTCCTGTCTCAAGGCTGCGAACAATTCAACACCAAGTTCTGAGGACAAAATGGTAACAGTCCTCTGACTCTATTTAAAAATGCAGATTAAAAGATGCACAGAATAATAAACAATGCAGCGAAGTCTGCTGAAACAGCTTTGCATCCTTCTCAAGGATTCCTAAGCCCCTTGCCTGTTGAGCAATAACTGTTTGTCTCTTGCAAGTGCACAGAAAAAGTATCTTCAGTTAGCTGCAGTTTTGGGGGCCCCCTTGTTTTAATTTTCTTGTAGCTTCCTCCATCTCCCACTCAAGGAGATACATGGCATGATTCTCTTTCTCCATCAGCTACTAGAAATTTAGCTGCCTCAGGAATGAAAATTGGTATACTTGGCTTAGCGTCCAGAATGAAAACCTGCATATGTATTAGCATATTCAAGCTATTTTTCACTGAGAGGTATCATCAGTCTTTCTGACATTATCTGGGGCCTACATCTTAGCCTACACCACGACACCATCACTCCTATACCTCTGAGACAAAATGTATGTTGCAATCTCATGCATTCAAGTGAATGACAAATATGCCATGCAGCCGTGTCTACCCCATGAATGAAGAAAGGGGGTACTTCAGTGCAGGGATGTGTGGCTAGAATAACTCTGATGAAACCCCAGAGATCCTCTCACATGTCAAGTTTCATTTTATTTATGTAATTACTTGTAGTTACTTTCTTTGCACCCCGAAAGCCAACTGAGAACAGATAAAATTCATACATTAAATTTATCCAGCAAGAACAGCTGAATAAAAGACAGAGCACTACTTTCCAACGACATATTTCCCAAGGGCAGAAATCCTAAATGCCTGCTTTTCGTCTCTCGGAATTGTTCTGTGCCATCCTGAAGCTTGCACTTCCTAAGCAAAATCACCCACCCTGGCATGCAAAGAAGACAGCCCAGATGACGCGCTAGTGCAAATCAGACACTTACAGCAGAATACTTCTGAACCCAGCCGATTCCTTTGCAGGCCACATGACTGTCAGCTGGGCCTGTTACCCTTCACGAGGAGCCTAAAGATCTCCTGGAATTACTACTGATCTCCAAACCACATAGGCCAGTTCCCCTGGAGAAAACGGCAGCTTCAGTGAATGGACACTATGGCCATTATACTCCACTGAGGTCCTCTCTCCCCCCCACCCCTTCCATGGGCTCTACCCCCCTATCTCTGGGAGTTTCCCAACCCAAAGTTGCCAACCCTATGGTCACTCCATAAGTTACTCAGTCTTATGCACTGTCCTCAGTAGCATGTTAGCAGGCCACCCACTGAATCCATCAATTACTTTATTCTGTCATTCAAAAGCACATCAGAGTCTCCCTCACATTTAGCTTCGTAATTCTATTTCTCAGCTAATTCCCTTCCAAGCAGGGATTCACGTCCCATTCAGGCAGGTCCAAAACCTGGTGTTCCACCCTAACAGGCACGAAAGTGACAGTGTACTCACTGAAGTGCTCTTCAATCGCAAACAGCAGGGGTAACTTGTGCCTCTCGATCATGTTGAAGGCCACGCCTTTCTTCCCGAAGCGGCCTGCGCGACCTATGCGGTGAAGGTAGGTGTCAAAATCGGCAAAGTCTTCAAGGTCGGTGGGCAGGCTGAAGTTGACCACTATGGTGACCTGTTTCACATCAATGCCTACAGGAAGGTATACACAAGGAGGTTACTGAGTGCTCTCGGTGCACAAGCACACGCTGCGGGCAATTAATTCTGCTCTGGTTTTTTTGGACTCGGTACCTCTGGCGCAGACATTGGTTGTGATAAGGACTTTATGCTTCCCCTCACGGAATCGCTGGATGATATCTGCCCGCTGCTCAACGGTAAGCTCCCCGCTTAAAAGGGATACTTGGTGCCCATCGTTCGACAGCTGCAGTGCCAGCCATTTGGCGTTCTTACGGGTCTGTTAAATGAATGGAGGCAAGAAAAGACAGACACAAGGTTATAGATACCGCTGACACACACTGAGACAGCCTGCTGTGTAGTCAAAGTTCTAATACACTGGCCCAGTGCCACCTGTTCCTCCCACACTGAGACACTGGATTCCTGTTCTTCCTACACTGTGACACTGGATGCCCATGCTTCTTAACAGAAAGGGTGTTATTTACATCAGAGACTAAAGCCAGTTAAATGGCAATTGTGTTTTCAGGCGAAGATGGGCATTTTACACGGCAACAACTTATAGCAGGTCCTGCAGCCACATGCAAGCCCAGCTGTCTCTCAGATATGCAACTGCAATGATAGATGCTCATAATAATGTGTTAAGAACCAAAAGCTGGCCGGGATGGGTGGGCTATAAATACAAATAATAAATAAATAAACTGAGGCCTTTTAATCGTATCTCTGCCTTGGATTACAGATCTTGATCATAATTTACATTTTGTCCAATTTTCAGGAACTATTGTGTTGTGACTGCAATGTCTGGAGCTAAAGTGCAACAGATTATGCTTGACCACTGAAGAAGGCCATTTGGCTGAAATGCGTATGGTCAGGGTCGCACAAGTCTCAGATTTATATATTATATATGATTTTATTCTGATTTGAGGCTATTACGTGGACCTGTAACCATTATTAACCTGAGTGTAATAAATACATGTATTTTTGTGTATATTTGTTTATGTTCTCTGTAGAGACATTTAATTATTTGACCCCTTAATTTCCATTTCTTTAACCTTTTGGTTCTTAATTCAAGATTTTCTTTGGGTTAAGTTTTTCTCCCCCTTCTTGATTTTTTGCTCATAATAACGTACACCATGCTGGGCCAGCTGTCAGTTCTCCGCCAGAATTTCAGGTGCACTGTCTACTATTTTTAAGTACTCCAGGTGTGTTTATCCATTCATTCATCATCTTATTAAAAGAAATCCAAGTATTTTAATGTTCTAAGCTCCTCTGGGACGGCAGGAAGTGACATCACAAGCATCAGCCAATCAACAGTGAGATAACCGACCTTTTACTGCAAACACACAGAGACACCTTTTTCACATCTCCAATCTGGAGAGAAAACAGGCACTCTGGATTGAACGCTATGATAGCATCACACTCCAGCATGAATGGAGGTCAGCCTGGAGTTGGCTTTTTTCACATTATTACAGAAATGTCTGCAGTGGCACACCTGAAACTAAATCCAGTCAACTTCTTTGCATGGCAACTAAGGACAGACAGTAAAAGTCAGCAATGTCCAGCTCTCTCAGAGTCACATGAAGCCACCTTATTCTGAATCAGACTCTTGGTCCATCATAGTCTACTCAGACTGCCAAAGGCTCTCCAGGGTCTCAGACAGAGGTCTTTCACAATACCTGCTGCCAGATCCTTTAACTGGAGATGGCAGGGATTGAACCTGGGACCTTCTGCATGCCGACCAGAGGCTCTACACTAAGCCACAGCCCCTCCTGTTTCTGACATCGCTGTGAGAATCAGCCCTTGAAGAAGCTCTGCCAAGTAAGTGGTCGAATGAGAAAGAGATACAGTACTGATCTGTCCCTCATTAACCTTAGGGTTGCCCAACTACTATGCAACCAATTACATCCCTGTTGCCAAGACAGTGACCCTCCCCTGCATCTATGTTCTGGCCCCTTTCAAGTTAGCTGAAGAAACAGTGGAAATTTACCTGGCAAAAGATTATAGCCTGGCCAACAGTGATACTGCCATAGATATTACACAGAGCTTTGTACTTATCTTCATTATTCTCACACACAAAGTAATACTGCCTGATATTGTCAAGAGTCAGCTCTTCTCTACGGAGCTTAATAATGTTGGGATCTGGTACAATGCGCTGTGCAAAGAGCAGCACAGGATCTTCAAATGTCGCTGAGAACAGAAGCATCTGGCAATCAGGTGATAATACCCTGAAAGAAAAAAACAACCGTCCTATTGCACAGGGCCTGAAGCAGACTACATTTCATCCCCAAGTTACATTTCTGAATTTTCTGCCAGCACTCGTTATAATGAAGTGCCAATGTAGTGTAATGATTAAGAGCGGTGGACTCTAATCTGAAGAACTGTGATCTATGGGTAAGTGGAATCTGTCTCCTCATCTCTCATAATCAACATGACCTCACTAAGGAGGAATGAAAGGTCCTAGGCAATTTGGCTAAGGACAGAACACTAGTGATAAAGGATGCAGACAAAGGGGGTGGGATTGTATTAATGGACTATAAAGATTATGACGGAGAGATTAGGAGACAGCTTCAGGAATCAGGATATGAATTTCTACTTACCCATAGATTACAATCCAACTGAACAAATTTTGAAACTCATAGTAGTCAATGAAGCCCCTGCACTGGAATATATTAATGAAAAGGTGGCATAATTCTTAATTAATAAATATCCAAGAGTGCCAGTGTTCTATGTGTTACCCAAGGCACATAAACCTGGGATGCCACCTCCAGGTTGGCCCAATAATTTCAGGCTACAATTCTTTGTTGGAACCACTGTTTTAAGTACACTTAAAAGATACTACTGACTTTATTAGTCAAACAGAGAATCTCAAGGTCCCTTAGAATATTGTACTAATGTCTCTGGACATAACATCTTTATACATCAATATCCCCCACTCTGAAGCAAGGGAGTATTTACAAATGTCTTTAGATTCACGCATAGACTGTTTTCCTCCCACTCATTTTTTATTACACCTGACATCATTTTAGAGAAGAACTACTTTAGGTATAAGGAGGATTTTTACCTTCCGATCAAGGAAGTGGCCATGGGCAGTGTTTTTGCCCCAAGCGTGGCAAACCTATTCATGGCTAATCTTGAACTTAACTGGACTAACAACAATCACCAAAATCCCTTTTATAAAGAGATCTTTTTCTACAGAAGGTTTTTTGTTTCAGAATGAATCTAAGATAGATGACTTTTTAGAATGGCCTAATAATATTCATTCTGTGGGAGCAGAATTACTCAGTGGTAAGTTATATTATATATATTTGGATATTGTAGCTGAGATATGCATCACACTATAAATTGCAAAAAGGACTAAAATGAGGTTGTTTTCCCCTTTAGTATGAATTCTGGAAAACTGGATTATAGGAACAAAGATTAATAACTGTGGCATCCAAAAGACACAATGGATAGCCTTAGTAGCAGGCAGGTCTCTTTTTGTAGCAGGAACTTCTTTGCATATTAGGTGACACACCCCTAATGAAGCCAATCCTCCAAGAGTTTACAGAGCTCTTCTTACAGGAGCTACTGTAAACTTTTGAAGGATTGGCTACATTAGGGGTGTGTCGCCTAATATGCAAAGGAGTTCCTGCTACAAAAACAGCCCTGGTAGCAGGTGTGTTTGTTTTTAATTCTTTTTAGGTCCTGTTATGACACAGCAATATTGAGATTATATTGCAGCTATCTTTGTAAAATGATTGTGATATTATTTCATATCTGTCCATGATCTGAGGAAGATAGTACAAAATGAAGCTGAATAAATCCAGAGTCTTCATCTATTCTTTGGAATTCAGGACAGGGATCTTTCCCATTGGGATATTTTGGACCTTGAATGACTTCACAGTTGTGCTTCCTTAACTCATGTTTAAATTTTCTACATAAGCCCTACTATTTGGATTGTACCACTGAATATATACTGCAAAATGTTGTAAAAGACACACACAAACACACACACACAAACATTGATTTTCCTATATCATAGGATTCTTTGATGTAAAGAGTGATTCTTTGATAGTACATTGTATATTAGTGGGTTGAATTTTGAAAAGGAAAAAATATATACCATAGTGTTTTTTTTATAAAAAATAGTCTTCATTAGTCTACAGCATCATATTGGTAGGGTTTTAGTTTTCTGGGTTGTATCTTAAGTGGGCCACGACCCCTCCTGTGGTTAATCCTCTTCTGAAGCCATTTAAATAACTAGTAGCCCTTCACTACAGACTGGGCAGCAAGTTCTACAAGTTAATTATGCAATATTAAGTTATTTAGTCAAAATCATACCCTGCCTTTCAGAAATACTCTTTAAGGCAGCTGCTTACCGCTGAATCCGGATACTCTGGTCTGAGAAGTTCTGTTTATTGATCATGACATCCGCTTCATCCAGCACAAACACTCGGATTTTCTTCACATCCAGAAGTTTTAGCTTGAAACACCAATCTAGCAGAGTTCCTGGGGTTCCGATTACTATTTGTTGTTCAATGACGGTTCTTCTTGGAACTGAGAGAGAAAAACATCACTTATTCTATGTTGTCAAGAGCATATTTGCTACATTAGAAAGATTGAGGGTGCAAACAGCATTATTTTTCTAAAGCAGTTAGTGGTATTCTCCTGTTCCTGCACTGATAGCTGGATAAGCAGACAATGAGGAAGGGCAGAGTGTTCAGCACTCCTGACTGCAGGCACTTTTCTTAATCACATATAAATATGTTATGATGAAAAAATTTCATTGTTACAGGAGTTCAAAAGAGAGAGCAAGAGAGAGACTACAGCTTGGAGGGGAAGACAACGGTTTAACCTCTGTTTTTAAAATCATTTTAAAGGCCCATATGAACACATTTCTAGTGGCAGCTACAAGCACTGACAGCTTCAAGAGGGATTACATAAACATATGGAGCACAGGTCCATCAATGGCACTTAGTCACGAGGTATAAATGGAGCACTGTCTGGGGCAATGATGTCTGTATTCTTGGTTCTTGGGGGGCAACAGTGGGAGGGCTGCTGGAGTTCTGGCCCTGCTGGTGGTCCTCCTGATGGCACCTGGGTTTTGGCCAGTGTGTAACACAGAGTGTTGGACTGGGTGGGCCTGATTCAACATGTCTTGTCTTATGTTCCTGTAGACTGTGCCACTCATCAGGCACCATCCCATAGTTGATGGTAACACTCATACTAAAAACACACATTACTGCAGTAACATTTAATTTTGATTTCCCCACTGCATAGGCAGAAGCTATGAAAAAAGGAAAAGCTGGTTTCACAACAGATAATAGCAGAATGCAAGTAAAATGACTAAGTACATATTTTACAGCAAGCACAGTTAAAGCATATTCGCAGAGGAAGTCGACAAGTGAAAGTTTAAATGTTAAGCAACAAAATGCATTTGAGAGATACTTACGTCTGTTTCCTCGGACAGCATAGATAACACCAATATTTACACAAAACTTCCCCATCTTCTCAATGACCTGTCCTGTTTGCACAGCCAGTTCAAAGGTGGGACTTAAGCAGAGGCACTTTAGGATGAGACAATAAAGATGGACTGAGATAAAGACTTGGCATGTTTGAGCAGCCATATGTTAGGCACGGCACAAGAGGGCAGCTGCAAATGCAATCCATAGGGGTTTTTTTCTCTGAATTTGATTTTACGCCCTCCCCAAGATACTAAACATGCAGTCAAAAGTCAGGTACAACTGTTAGAAAATCACTCCCATGTTATTGTTGACATGGGTATGAACTGAACAAGCAATATTATTTTTATATTATGCACATAACAGCAAGAAGAGTGCCCAAGAGCATAGGGAGAATAGGAGTACTTATGCCTGTAACCTCAAGGGGAATATCCTGAGGACCAAACTAGACCGTGGCCTATTGCGCACGAGTGTTTTGCCTCGCTGTCACCATGCATGTCCGTCGAGTTTTTCTTTTTCATTCTGCATTGTTTTTTCTCCCTTCAGCACTCAGTTCACTTTCCATTCCCCATTTTCGTGTTCTCTGAGAGTGCTTTTGTGCTGGTTTTCCCCTTGCTTCACTTCCAAGCTGAAGTTAAAAGCATACAGATTCCCTCCCAGGTGCTCTGGAGCCCAATTTGGCTTAGGAATATGTAGCAAAGGAAGGACTTCAGCTTTCCCTCCTGTACCATTTTCCTGAGCCGAAACAGCCATTTGTTTGTCACCCCCAGGCTTGGGGAAACAGTGCAGGAGGGAAGGCCAAAGCCGTTCTTTCCTGTTCTGTGCTCCTGACCCAAACTGGATCCCAATGTTACATGTGATTGCAAGTTGGACTTGTAGCACATATCATTGAGCCTCGAAAAACAGCAGGTTTGGTAGACAGCAAACTGTAAAATTCATATTTTTCCCACAGCTTTGATGATATTATTTGAGTTGTACAGGCAAAAGGAAAGCAGCTCCTTAAAGTCCTCCTTGTAAACAAGTAAGCATTGCTAGCAGTCTATGAGCCCTAAGTTGTACTATTTTATAGCACATTCACACATTCAAAGTATGAAACATGCATTGTTTTCTTCAAACCCCAGAAAGTATTGGGAGGGGTCTTGCCCAAGACCACCTGGCAAGATTTCATGAAGCGAGATTTCATGCTATGGATTGCCTGACGTTACTCAGTTTTAGCCACTATGCAACTTTAGCTCTCTTAAGCAAAACACAAATACTCTGAATACATTTTGAAACCCAAACCCACCTGAGTCAACATGAAATTCCTTAAGAGGGTAGTTATGTTGCAATGAGTGCAGTCATGATCCTTAACACTCTCACTACAGATCTTTGGTCGCTTTCATATGACAATGATTCATCGTTCTACGTTCGTGCACAGAGTCTAAATGGGACTTTCCGCTGCACTTTCCACCCCAAAGCTGGAGCAGGAAGTGAGGCTGAAAAGGGCTTCTCTTTGCCCACCCACAGGCTGCATCATGCCCCCTCCTCAGAGCCCACACTGAGAGCACTTCTCTGTTTGGCACCAGCTCAGCCCTGGGAGAGCGGGGCAGCAGGACCGGGGGTAGGCAGAAGCAGGCAAGGTGAACAGTCAGTAGGAAGCAGAGGGACTGGTGCCCAACAGAGAACTGCTTTCAGTAGGGGTTCCAAGGGAAGAGAAGATAAAGGGAGCAATTCCCAGTCTGCAAACCTTGATCACTGTGTAGCATACAGGAGAAGGGAGAAGCAGGAAGGCCCTGGGTAGGCAAGGCCCGCCATTTGCAGGGCCGGGCAGGGGATGAAGAGGCTGGCCAGATGCTGGGCTGGGGGGTGGGGCTGGGTGAGCGGTGGGAAAATAAGCGCCTCCCCTCCCTCCTCGGGCCAATGGCATGGCAACGGGGTGGTTGAGAGGGGAGGCCTTTAAAAAGTGTTGCAGGCTGTTCCCCATCCGCACCCGACCGACAGAGACCGGAGAGTTGTTTGCCCCCCCAGCCCTCCCTGTTTCCCGCGGTGTTGGGGATAGATTTAGGGGATGAGTTATTGGCAGAGGGTGTTTGCAGGTCTTTGCTCAATTGTTTGTGTTAAGTGTACTGTTATTGTTCCAGGGTGCATGTTTGGGCTCCACTCCTTTAGGATCAGGGCAGCGACCATGGCCGCGGGCCGTGGGATGCCTGAGGCGAGCGTACGTGCCATAGGGTGGTGGTGATCTAATGCCTTCAAGGCCTACGTTTGGCCGCATCCGGAGGGCAACTACTGAGGATATCTCTGACTCCTCGGTTCCAGGGTGCACACACAGGACAGTCTGGATTTTTGGGCACAGCATCGTTCATTGAGCAGGTTTGTATGCTTCATCGTCAGGTTGGGGCAAGGACTTGGGCTGGAGTCAGTCATGCACATCACGTGGATGGCTCAGCAGGGCATGCGCTGGGGATCATTACTGCCCTGGTTGGAACATGTGGGAGCTAGGCATCGACCTCCTGATGCGCTGGTGCTGCATCTTGGGGGAAACGATTTGATGGAGTAGCCTGGGGTGGCCCTTGAGTTCCAGGTGCAGGCTGACCTGGCCTCCCTGCATGAGGATTTGCCCGGCATAGTCATCTTTTGGTCAAAGTGGCTGGAACAGAAGTCATGGCAAGGAGCGGCTCATCCCAAGAAGGTGGATGTGGCAAGGAGGAAGGTGTCTGGCAGACTGGGCAGGGCGGTCGAGTCAACAGGCGGTGTTTTGATCCACCACCCAGACATCACAGGATGGAGGCCTTGTTCTGGACAGATGGAATGCATCTATTGGCTTGGGGTATTGACATCTGGCTACATGGGGTCCATCATTCCCTACTCTCTTGGCTACAGCTGTAAGGGCGTTGGCGGGAGCAGGACCACGGGGTCATCCTGCTCTTGTGGCGGGTAACAGCATGGGGCCAGATCCGTTTGCGGAAATCGGCCTGCATTCCATTTTCTGGAGGTGGGGACCCCCTTTAAGGGTCTTGGCGTGAGGGCTGAAGGGAGCAAGCAAACGCAAGGACTAACAGTGGTTGCCCTCACGGCCAGATGGTAGGGGAGTTCACAAAGGGGCAGGCATCCATGTGAACCCTGGCAACCTGCCATCCCACAGGCTCTACCCATGCCGGCTGGCTGGGTAACAGATACCTCAGCTGGCAGATGGTTCAGCCATGGGTCAGATCCAGTGGACCCATGCTGTGCCAATGCCTATTACAGCTGCAACCAATAAAGTTGTGGCCAGTTTTATCCACCTAATTTCCAAAGAAACTGTTGTGCGAGTGGTCAATCTAAGCAGGGCAGTATAGGACTGGCCAAGCCTCTCCATCCTGAATAAGACCTGGAACCGCAAGTCCCTTTCCTAGCTTCTTTTGACTTCCAAGCCAACAGTGCAATCCCACTTATATTTTTTAAAACCTGACTAAAAATGGGGGAGGGGGGGTTGTGTGTGACAGCTGCAAGGGGATGGTAGTAGCAAAATGGTACCACTGTGGGTGAAGAGGTTTGAAAACTCTAACTTGCCCATTCACCCAGCATGAAAATCCGTTTTGACTGCAATCTTCCAAGAAAGACTGTAGTGTAGCCGGTTTGGGAAATGATGGGGCAACTGCAGTTTGGCACAACTCAGCTATCAAGTTAACAGCAATGTGTCCGCGAGCATCACAACCATCTTATATTGATATTTTACCTGTGGAAATCTTTCTGCTGGATTTACTCTGCTCAACATAGCCAAGGCAAAAGCAGCCGTTTTACCAGTCCCCGATTGGCTCTGAGCAATAAGGTTTTGTGGTCTGAAATACAGAATCAAACTTGCATTATTACCAACAGATAACAATCATTCAAGAAAGGAAGTAGGACGCTGGATTCTTGGGGGGGGGGGAATGATAAAAAAAATATCTCCAAGCAAAGCAGAAATGGAATGACAGGGACACAAAACCAATTGTAATAAAGAGACAAAACAAAAAAAATACAAAATTGGAGATGAGGAAGGGGTAAGCAGCACAACACAGAGTGAAGGGGCCATAACTCGGCGGTAGAGCATCTGCTTTGCAGGTAGAAGATCCCAGGTTCCATCCCTGGCATCTCTATTTAAAAAAAGAAAGAAGGACCAGGCAGTAGGTGATGTGAAAGACCTCTGACCTGAAACCCTGGAGAGCCACTGCCAATCTGAATAGATAGTACTACTGACCAATGCTCCCTTCTAAGCTATGGAGACCTGTGAGCAAAAATTCTACTTTGTGAGCTACTGGCATTAAAGTTGTGAGCAAACAATCTGGCTGATGCATAAATTAGTTTGCCCTGGAACCATTCTTTCTGAGCTAAGACAAAAATGTGTAAGCCAGAGGCTCAAAAACTCACACTAACTCAGCTTAGAGGAACACTGATACTGACCTCAATGGACTAATGGTCTGATTCAGTATAAGGCAGCTTCATGTATACAAGACTCTAACTTCGGGGAAGTTAAAAAAAAAACTTACGGATCAGCTAGCATCATCGGAAGAGCAGTCTCTTGTATTTTGGATGGCCTGTTAAAGCCCATGCTGTAAATTCCTTGTAACAACTCATCTTTCCTGTTAAATGAGAGACAAAGTAGTTTTTATTAACAAGACATTAAGAAATCCGAATAAAATTAAGATGATGATTTTGAATTTAAGCTTTCCCGACACCAAAATGCAGTGAAGCAGCTAAGCAGGTATGACAGTACAGCTAGCTACCACCTCTATACTACAGAACAGCTGAAGAATATTTACTTTCACACACTCAGCATGAAGCAAACTATTAGTTTTAGAGGTGTTCCCCACCCCGAAAATGCAATGGTTTACTTTACTTCGTACATTATTGTCAGCCTGCCTTTCTTGCTGAGACTCCAGGAGGATTACAGCGTAAGACAATGCAATCAAATAGTGGTGTAGTGGTTAAGAATGGCAGAGTCTAACCTGGAGAACTGGGTTCAATTCCCCACTCCTCCACATGAAGCCAGCTGGTGACCTTGGGCCAATCACAGTTCTCTCAGAGCTCTCTCAGCCCCACCTACCTCACAAAGTGACTGCTATGGGGAGAGGAAGGGAAGGCGATTGTAAGGCGCTTTAAGACTCTTTGGGGCAGAGAAAAGCGGGGTATAAAACAAACTCTTCTTCTTCTTCTAGCATGGGGACATCGAACAAGCAAAGAAACATGGTAAGTACTAAAATAGCTTCTCAGTGTATCGAAAGCCACAGAAGTTTGCTTGGTGACCCTAAGCCAGTCACAAACTCTCTGCCTAATCTACCTCACTGGAGTCTTGTGAAGATCAAGGAGAGGAGAATAATGTAAACTGCTTTGGATCCCCATTGTGGAGAAAAGCGGGGTATAAATAAATAAATTCTTGTGCTATTTGGGATAAGTAAAGTATTTTCCCCAGCTGAAGCAGGCAAGAACTTTTCTTCTTCCAGCGTATGACACAATTTGCTGACCTGAACATTTGAACGTTCTGCCAAAAGTATTCTTTTCCCCACCAGCAGATGCTTTAAATTGTACTCCCCAGTGCCTTTTGCTCTCTGTTTCCAGCTTGCTGCAATACTGAAGGTCTATGAAAGGCCTTGGCAAATTTTCTCTGGCTCTAAAAGCCAGCCCAAAAATTCAGGAGGAAGGTTATTATTTTTAGCCTTCAGGGTTTTGCATGTTAATGACAAGGGTCTCTAATTATTGCTACCACAAAACCAACTCCTAACCTCTTCACAGTTTCTCATAATTGTATTAAAAGCTGTGCCAAAAGTGTTGTAGTGTATAAATAAATACAGGAGTAAACCTGGCGATCATCAACATGTGGTTGTCATCAACCCTAGCCTAACTTCTTCCCAGTTTCTCATAATTCCCTTATTGCTTTTAAAAACTCAATTTAATTAAATACTGGAAACAGTATAGAAAACAGCAAATTAAGAAATGAATTCACGCACCACCACTGAATGGTGTAAAGTTTACACATAAACAAGACGAACAAGAACTTCACGCACATTATTTTTGTATCCTACAATAAAAAACTCTGATGTGAAATGACAAGTTTTGGGTTTGATCGAAACATCTTTTTTTGCTCAATCTTAGCCAATTCTCCTTATTACAGTCCCCATTCCATGCTGCTTTTGTCCATACAGGTCCCACGATTCCAAACATACCGCCTTTACGGTGGTCCAATTGGATCCCTTCCTCCCATTTTAACCAATGGGAAAACTGGTTGGATCTAACCCTTTGTATTTCCACTGAAAACTGCTTAGAGATGGTACAATAACATCATTGCTGAAAATAGCAGGTACCCAAACGATCAGGCACCTGGGATGTGTTGAGCCCTGATCTATGATGTAAACTAATCTGCTGGTAAATCCATAGTTGTCAAAATAATACAAAATGCAGAGAAACAGCATTTGCTGCAGAGAAACTGGCACACAGGACAGACAGATACTTTACAATTCCCCCACTCATACTTACTTATTTATAGTCTGTAGTCAGAGTCTCCAGCTATAGTATCACTAATACATTTCACCACAATTGCATAAATGTTGTGTGTTGCGTACTACCCTTATTGGAAAGCCACAAAATTATAAAAGAGGAAAGGGACAAGAACTATCATGCAAGCAGGAGGTGGCAGTAGGGAATGAAAATAAGCAGCAAAAGAGAAGCAACCTGGATCAACAGAAATAGGGTACAGTGGGCCAGTAAGTCTTTAAAAGTCAGACAGCATACATTCAGAAACAATACTGAGTAGGGTTTTAAAAGATGTAAGGAAAATTCATACTTCAAAACACTGGCCACTGGATAGCAGGAAGAATGACAATTCTCTAGTGAATTACCACGGCTCTCAGTTTCAAGTAGACTAGCTCAGTTAAGGCCCTCACTGCACACAGACACTTACAGACGTTGTGTTATGTACTTTATGGTTACTCACAGACGCAGTTCTTCGAATGTTTTTACAGAAAACAGCGGTGACCTGGGATCACGTTGAAGAACTTCTACGTTGTTGCTGGAGTCCACAAGGGATATTCTTATCAACTTGTTTAAGAGTGAGGTTTCTGCTGAACTCACTGCATAATGTAAACGGCAAACCAAAATCAGGAAGTTCAATATTTGAATCAAGTAGTCAACCCTTAGAAGAGCCTCTATAGTTGGTGTAGCCTATGCTGTAAGAACTTGTTGTAAGAGAAGCAAATTACAACTAGCAAGAGTCCCAGAATGCATTTCTCAATGCTGAACCCACAAAAATTTATCTCACACATCACTTTGTGCTTCTTCACCAACTCAAGAATCCTCCAGATTGATCCACTGAGCTGATTGCTCCCTGGATCCACTGAGCTGATTGCTCCCTGGATGCAACAGCCTCTCACCAACTAAGGATCAACAGTGAGTACCTCCACATGGGGTGTGTGTGTGTCAACTGTCTTGATCTCACTGCTGCTGCAAATTTGCTTCCAAGCTGAGATTTTCTCTGTGCTTTCCCCTTGCAGCCCTCCCCCCATGCTTATGGTGGGCTTTTTACCCATTTTAAAAGAAAAAAGATCAGTAATAGAAATACCACTAGTGTTTTGAACCTATAGCAATAGCGTATGACTAATATATATATATTTTTTTTTAAAGGCAAAAAGTTGTGGGGAGGGGGGAACGGCAGAAGCAAAGGAAGATGGTGCCACCAACTACACATTCGCTGGGAGATGCAGAAGTCTGTGCCTTCCCATCCCCAAACCTGTTTTGGGTACAATCTTCTTAAAAAGATCTACCAAAGTAGGTTTGGAGAAACCTGAAACAGAACCAAGTAAAATTCAGAAGGTTGGTGAATATGCAACTATCTGTGCAAGTCCAGATACAAAACCATCCCATTGGGGGGGAGTGGGGGGTACAGAGCAAGATTCCCATACTTCATGTCTCAGCAGGCATCTGAACTGAAGTTCTCCTAGGTCACCTGTGTTGCATTGAATTAATATCAGTATTCTGTAAGCATGCAAGAAAAAAAAGAGATCTGTAGAATTATTGTTGAGCGGTGGTGCAGGTGGTGGAAAATGCTGCCAAGTCGCAGCCAACTTATGACCACCACGTAGAGTTTTCAAGGCAAGAGATGTTCAGAGGCGGTTTGCCACTGCTGCCTCTATGCACCAACCCTGGACTTCCTTGGCAGTCTCCTATCCAAGTACCAACCAGGGATGACCCTGGCTTAGCTTCCGAGATCAGACGAGACCAGCCTAGCCTGGGTCATCCAGGTAAGACATGAACAATACCACTCCGTTATGAAAAAGAGACAGTGCACTCACTCGCCAAAGTACAGTATAAACAAAGAATTCCAAATTATTGTTTGAACAAATTCCTGGAATTAACTTCTAGTTCTCACTGAAGTGGTAAACCTATATGTTGGGTATTTGTACAAAATAAACATAAAATAACTATACACGGAAGACTAAACTTGTCAGGCCTAGCCCTTTATTTTTCGATGCAAATGCACCTCCACAGAAACAATTCCTAAAAATCATGTGAGTCTCAATCCATACTCTAATACAACCCCAACAGCAGTCTACTAACACAGTAAGAAAGAAATATTGCATGTAATTGAACTGTTGTCCTACCTCGATCATCGCCTTCATCCTCATCCTGGTTTGCTTTGTTATTGAAAGCTCTCTTCTCTTTAAAAAAGTTTAAGAACAGTTACAAATATGCAGGCCCATGTTATAAAGACAATTCAAACGATATTCAGAGTTGTGTTTTCCCGGGGGGGGGATCAGTATATATTGTCAATAAAAGCAACTCAGACAGATGATGATAATGCCATAAAAGGGCAACCTGCTGATATGTAAAAATGATTTAAATACAGAACACAGTGCATCAAGATTCATTATCAAAGGAGGGGGAAAATCAAATCCAGGAATGCAGTGCCTAAGCAAAAGTATTCAATGGAGCAAGAACATTCACCATTCCATCTGGCTAATCAAAGAATATACACATGTGGAAACAGTAACATGAAACTGATAAGAACAAAATGACAGAATCCAAGAGAGCTTATAACAAAGAGTTACGTTTCCTGTATTTGTGAATGTTAAGTGTGTGTTTTAAAAATATGATATCAAGTTCTTGACAGTAAGATATGTAAATATGGCCACTGCCAAGTTAGGCTTTTTCCATTTCTGGCTGATTAGCTAGTTGATTCCCTTCCTCCAACACGATGAACTGGCAACAGTGATCCATGCAACTGTCACCTTGAGATTAGACTACTGCAATGCTCTCTACATGGGGCTGCCCTTGTCCCAAATCCAGAAGCTACAGCTGGTGCAGAATACAGCAGCCAGGCTGTTACTGGGTCTCCCTTTGAGGGAACACATTCAGCCTGCACTGAAAGCACTGAACTGGCTACCTATAGCATACCAGGTTCACTTCAAGGTGCTGGTTCTTACCTTTAAAGCTCTATAGGGCCACAGGCCTGCATACCTGAGGGACCACATTTCCTCATAAGTTCCCCAGAGAGTACTGTGTTCAGGATCACAAAATCTCCTCACTCTCCCTGACCTTAAAGACATCAGGCTGGCCACAACCAGGGCTAGAGCTTTCTCGGCAGCAGCACCGCTTTGATGGAATGAGCTCCCAGTGGACATCACGGCCCTGCAGGATTTATCGCAATTCCACAGGGCTTGCAAGACGGCGCTCTTCCACCAAGCGTTTGAGTAAAACACCATACTAAACTGTTTAACATCAACCGGGAAAGCTAGGCCCTATAATCCATCCTCGTTGCCCACTCTAATACTTGCACCCATACTGAGGAACAATGCGCCTAGGAGGCAGACATCAGCAGTACAACTACTGCTGACTTCACAGTGGCTGATGAGGACAATCTTCACCATCACATATATGTAGCACCTTTGGAATTTGTTTTTATGATATTAACTATTTTTAATGTTTTTATGTTGCCAATGGCCTTGTAAGCCGCCCTGAGCCTGCTTCGGCAGGGCGGGTGGGGTATAAATGAAATAAATAAATTACAATGTCCAAGCAATGGGTCAATAAGCCATCTATCAGGGATGGGCACAAACCGGTTCATAAGCCAAAATTTGGCACAAATTTGGCCCAGCTCAGAGCTCCAGAACGATGTTCGGGGAATGCACCTTCTCTGAACATTTATTGGACTTTTGCATAGTTCAGCTGTTCAGGCCAATTAAACCTAACAGCTGAGCAGCATGTGTCAGCAGCTGACCTGTTAGGTTTAAATGGCTGTGAGCCATTTCACTGGTTGGTTTCACTTCCCTTAGCTTTGAAGCCTAACAGGGGATGGACACACCTGCCTTGCTATTGAGCTGAAACGGCTGCGAGCCATTTCAGCAACCCATTTCGCTTCCCTCTCTTCCAAGCAGGGGAAGCGAAACCCACCAGTAAAATGACTGCCAGCCATTTCAGCCTAGTGGACAGGAGCATCCGCCCTGCTGTAAAGGTGGGTTTCACACACACCCCACGTGGAAGGGGGGAGCAAGACAGACCACTGAAATGGCTGCCAGCCATTTAAACTTAACAAGGGAGCAGGTCTGCTCATCAGCTGTTGGGTTTAAATGGCCATGAGCCATTAAACCCATCAGTTTCACCACCACCACCATCCCATTTTGAAGCAGGAAAAAGGCAATCCCCCACCCTTCTCCAGGAGAAAGGGAAATCTGAACTGACTGGTTTGTTTGAGGGCATTTTTGGCTCGATTTAGGAACCGGAATTCTTAGGTTCGTGCCCATTCCTACTATCTATTGCATAGCAAGAGGAAACAAAAGAAATGCTCAAAGTATACAATTACTGTATTTGTTTTGTATCTTGCCAGTCCAGATACCCAAGGCAGACAACAAGGCTGACAAATAAAACTGTTGTACAGCACTAATAGGCAAGAGAAATTCAGTTACTCTTTTACCTGAAGCAGTGAAATGTTCAGTAGTCCCACATGATCCACTGAGCTGGAAGACAAAAGGATTAACAAACATGACTAGGACAAATTAAAGCATTTTGAGCCCAGGGCTTAGCAACGATGACATGTGACCCTGTCACATCTAACTACAGCAATATTGTGGTGGATCTCTATTTGTTGCTTCTAACAGCTAACTTCACGGTCACATGGCTAATGGTAAGACAGTGAAAAGCCAGAAGGGCTTCCACTTAGTCAGGCAGTACCCAACTAAGTGGGGAAGAAATCAGTTCGTCAATTATGATGAGAGCACCTCTATCTGATGATGGACAAGCATGCTCACTGCGTACAACTACAGAAGACTAAGGACAATTGTTGGGGAGGGGGAATCAGAGGGAAAACAGAGGCTCAGGCTAATAGTTTACGGCAGCTGGAAAATATGAACCACACATCCTTCTCAACACTCCCACACAGTAGAAAGACGGGCAGCTAAATTCCCATCTCCTGCCCTATAGCACTCAGCTCAGGATAGGTTTTATCTATCTAGGAGATTAACAGGCCACCTCTTAGAAACTTGAAGGCAGCTAACAAAGGGGGGAAAAGACACTTAATGTAGTGGTTGTTAACCACTCCCACCCACCTAGTACGAAACATTATCACTGAATACCTCGCACATTACAAGCACAAAAAATGCAGAAAGGAAAACAGCACAGCAGACGTCACTGTTATTTCTATATAATCTGAGGGGCACATTCAAGTGGGACCTTTGTGCCTCATGGCCATCTGCAAACTCTTTAGTATTAGGTTTTGCTGTGTGCCACTTTTTAATGGCATGGGGACTTTATCTTCAGTAGGGTTGCCAACTCTGGGTTCAGAAATTCCTGGGATTTGAAAGTGGAACCTGGGAGAGTGGGGTTTAGGGAGGGAAAGGACCTTGGCAAGGTACAGTGCCATGCAGTCTGCCTTCCAAAGCAGCCATTTCCTCCAGGAGAAGTGAAATAAATGTTTTAAATAAATAAATCGTTCATGTAGTTTGGAGATCAGTTGTAATTCTGAGAGATCTGCAGTCTCCATTTGGAGGTTGGTAACCATATCCTCAGGAGATGTGAGAGCTCCACTGGTTGTCAGAAGCCACTGCGAGTGGCAGGGGATGCCTAAAGCCCCTACTACACTACACTGGCTCCCTCACCTAGCTCTAAAACTCAGTAACCAGCTCTAGAAGGCAAGTATGCTACAATGCTAGAATGCTGAGATTTAGGGCAAGAGGAAGAGGAAGTATCCCAAACTGAGCAGATTGAGACGGTGGGGACATTATTCCCCTCTCAAGATTCCTTACCCTTCCCCCAACTTGTGTTCCTCTAATACAAATATCTTATACTTGTTTTACTCTTTTCCAGTGAGCAGCTTCTCATAAAACCTAACCACATGAACAGTCTGATGTGATCATGACTGGCAGCTGCCAAATCTGGAAAGTCTTCACTTCAGGGTGCTCATTCCTGAGAAGATGCACCAAATTTTTACCCCTATTGTGAGTCAGACAAATATATTGCTCCAATGCTGTAATTTACACAGCAGACATTAGCAAAGCTGTAAGGAAAAATGATGTTGGATGGTAAATCACCAGATGGACAACTTCCTAATCACTCCAGCAAACCGGGGCTGCAATACCATAGCACCCATTTTATATAGCACATTACTTACACTGTAATAGCCTATGACACAACATACTGCATTAGCATATCGTAAACATATAACATAGTATTTATAAGACTACTGCTATATTTTACTATATGAAACACCATATATAGAACAAAGTTTGAGCCCAGTGGCACCTTTCTAAGACCAACAAAGTTTTAGTCAATGTATGAGCTTCAATGTATGTGCACACGAAAGCTCATACCTTGAATAAAATTTTGTTGGCCTTAAAGGTGCCCCTGGGGACTCCAGCTTTGTTCTGCTGCTTCAGACCAAAATGGCTCCCCACCCGAATCTACCATATAGTGTATCACAGAACATGTATTCACTGCAGAATGTAAAGAGGACGGATGCTAGTAAAAAAAATAAAATTAAAAATTAGAAAAGGCTTCTTTTAAAAAGTCACATAACTTGGAGCAAGAGACAGGGAACAAGGAAGGTCGACATATTCTAGGCTATATGCACGAAACAGAGAAAAGAGATACAGGGAGATATTAGAAGATTTGGGGGGGGGGCTTCACTTATTCTTCACTGGCCCAAGGAGCCCAACCGTTGGGGGCGGGGCTGAAATCAAACGAAGTGCTTTTAACTTAGGCCCCACGTGAAACTTCCACGTAAATTTGAGGCGGCGTTTTGGTTGCCGAAATTAGGCAGTTTGCGTAGGAAGATTGAGGGAAACGACTCAGGGAGAGGGAAAGGTAGAGAAAGGAGGAGTGAAGGAGACGAACACTCGTGTGCCCCCTCCCAACTGGAGGCGTTCTCCTCCTCCCCCCCTTACACTCCGAGGCACGCCCTGGGAATCCCTCGGCGGGACCCCGACCAGCCCCGTCGCCAAACGTCTACTCCGCGGCCACATCTCGCCCAGCTCCTCCACGAGCCGCCGATGGACGCGGCCCACGCGAGGTGCCTCGACGGAGCACGAGGCCACGCCGAGCCCGCAGCCTCGCGCCTCAAGCACGCAGTTGGCGAGAGGCAGAGGGGGCGTGGCCTCGTTATGAATATTCATATCCTGCTCCTTGGGGGCGCGGTTGCCGTGGAGACGGAGTGGCCGCCGTCGCTTTCTAGCGTAGCTTTTTGCAATACAAAACAGCTTTTTGCAAGACCTTGGAAGTTGAACCATTGCTCCCGGCGGCTGTTGTGGTGGACTGCGGGGATGTCCACGAAAGCTTCAGCGGGTGTAATAAAAAAAGAGCGTTGGTCTGGTCTTAAGGCTGGACTCCTGCTTGATTTTGCTACGAGAGACTGACACCACGGCGGCCCCTCTGGAATGGGTGCGATAATGTCCATTGGTCTGGCTTTGGTCAGCATAACAACGAAAAAAATCAAGACCATAAGAGTCCTGCTGGATCTCGGCCGCGGTCTGTCCAGCGAGCGCCCAGGAAGGCTCGGGAAACTGAGGCATAACCCCCCCCCCGCCGCCTTTATTACCCTCAAGCAAAATAGCTATATTGAGAGAACGAAGTTTGATTCCAGTATCTTAATTTAGATAGCATTAATTTTGATCAAAATTAATGGATTTCATCAAGGGTTGCAACAAACTACCGCAGTTTACAGCGTGCAATGAGCAAATTTTTGATGTAAAAACTACATTAAAATGTGGATTTTTTTCCCCTCCTATATGAGCATCCCCAGGGCCGGCTCGAGGTGGCTCTGCGCCCTAGGCGGGCGCAGATGCCAACCTCCCGGCGGGGCCTGGAGACCCCACCATGCCGCCCCTGCGGCCCGCCTCCCCCCCCCAGGGCACCTGTCGCCGCCTCCCCCCCCCCCCCGCCGCTGCCAAGAGCGCCCAGCTGGGGCGCAGGAGGTGATGGTGGCATGGCTCGCTCGCCTGCACACCCACCCTGGGGGGGAAGAGGCGGGGGCGTCCCTCCCGAGGCTTACTCAGGACTGGTGGGGGCTGCTGGGGCGGCGGGAAGAGTCCCTGCTGGCCGCCGCCATGCGCTCCCGCCTCTTCCTCCCCCCCGGGGCCGGGCGCCTCCTGTTTGCACCCCGGCCGGGTGCTCAGGACTGGCGGCGGCGGCGGGGAGAGTCCCCGCTGGCCGCCGCCATGCGCTCCTGCCTCTTCCTCCCCCCCGTTTGCAGCCCGGCCGGGTGCTCAGGACTGGCGGCGGCGGCGGGGAGTCCCCGCTGGCCGCCGCCATGCGCTCCCGCCTCTTCCTCCCCCCCACGGGCGCCTCCTGCACCCCAGTCCCCAGCTGGGCGCTCAGGACACGCCGCCCTCCCCTGTTCCCCCCCACCCCCCAGCCGGACGCTCTTGACAGCGGCGGCAGGGAGGCAGCCGCGGCGCCCGGTTAGGGTGGTGGGGGGAGTTTTTCGGGGGGGCGCCATTTGGCGCCCCTGAGGGCCCTCGCGCCCTAGGCGAGTGCCTAGCTCGCCTAGTGAGCGAGCCGGCAGTGAGCATCCCCATATACACCCAATGCAGTGTAGCAAATTCTTGAATTATTCATTAGCCTATAGAGGAAATTAATTTTGATGGGTGGTAGTGTGTGTGTATACATACATACATACACCTGTGCCTGAAATGGAAACATTAAAGAGACTTAAATTTCAGCATCACAGTTAACAGGATTTTTCAAAATGCTTTGTGAGTTGCATTTTTCTGCTTGAGAGAAAATCAGAGATTGTATTACTTGTTCTCACAATTAAAAAAAAGAAAGAAATTAGCAATTTTAAATTTTGTGTTATTCATTCTTCCTAAAATCCATTTATGCTTGACAATTGGTAGGCGCGTGCGTGCGTGTGTGTGTGTGCGCGCGCGCCAGAAGGTAGACTCGCCTAGTCTGCAGAAAACCCTGGCACTGGCCTTGCACTGAACGTGGTGGGTTAGTTTCTAATCTGTGCCTGGAGACTTCGGGGAGCCATTGCCAGTCAGAATAGCCAGACTACAAAATGTTAATAAAGCACCACACTGTAAACAAATAGAGAGGTCTCTAAGTATATAAATTCTTTCTGCCAAAACCAAACTCCCCATAGCATATGCTAACAAACTACATATATATTGTCCATATGCATCTGAAGACATGACAGGGAAAAATGCAGAGAATGAAACTCAGGAGATAGGGGAAAAATCTGAACCAACAACAGTTTGAATGAAAGGAAATGAAGGAAATACTGTGAACTGAAATATCGTGTTCCTCTGTGGCTACTAGTGAAGGTCAGAATAGGCTAGATAGACCTGTGACCTGACTCTGTGTACAGTAGCTTCATATTAACCAGAAGTCATTCAAAAGTCGCATTTATTTTAACATCTCGTTTTACAAGCTCACGACTATTTTATTTTATAGAGCTTTAAAACAGAATTGAAAAAATTCCTGGAGGATAACGGTCTGGAACCTCCGTGCCTCTTGATTCGCTGATGCAGGGGACACCGCATCATCTTCACGCTTGGTTTTTAATTCCAGAAGATTAACCGTCTCAGTCTGTTTCAGCAAACATACACAAGAGATTCGTTGAACCGGTGGTGGTGGCATGTTAGCCTGAGTATTTTAATATAGGACTACATTTCCCAGAACCCTTTTTGTGCCATGTAAAGAGGAGCTGTTATGTCATTTCCTACAAGGAAATAGCCGTGCACGCAATCGCGACCTTTTCCTACTTGTAAGAAACGCTGCATGGAGGCTGTCGCAGAGGTAGGAGAGACCTTCTCGTATTTGCTAGGGAGAGCTGGGGAGGCTAGTATTTCCCTCCTAGGCAGCCAAATGGATTCCTTCCACTTAAGGCCCCACTCCCACACGACAATGTACGGAATCTGTGGACGGCTTGCTATAAGTCGGGACATTCTTCCATGGAAGGACAAATCAGCCCGCAGTACTTTAACAGCCCGTTCCCATGAATAATTTACTCGCAAGTATTTTCTTCTGTACAAACTTATTTGAGAGTAAATCGCATTGACATCGCTGAACTTTACATCTGAGTAAAGGTACATAAGATCACGCTGCCGTTCTAGAAGTTCCATTGACCATCAGTGGGACAAAACTTCTGACTAAACTTGTATAGGATTAGGATCACACTGTTCGATTCTCTGAAACGCCCCTCCCATCAGTACATTGTTGGTCTGATGTCTCAGTGATTCAGTTAAGCCTGCATGTGTAAGGCACGGAGTGCGCTTGGTTTATTAAACCATCACAAGATTTCCCCCTCTTCACCTAAGTCTTCAATGAAAAATACCATAGGTTCTGGTTTAGTTTGTATTAAAGTAACTCAAGTTTCTGTTCTGAGCTAAAGTTATCTGCGTTCAAGAGGCCGAGGGACAACAAATAGAATCCAGACAAAACAGGGGAGATGATGCTAGTGAGGCTGGGGGTCTTGGGGGCGGGGTATAGTGCTCTCCATTTTTGCTGATACACTATGATCTTTGGGTTACTATTAGGAGACCAGAAGTATTTTTAGACCAGGCTGCTCTAATAGAAACAGGTTAATACAACTAAAGCCACATTTTGCCATGCATTTAGCATGGAAATTGGCCTTCTATTTCTAGTTGGCTGATCTGGGAGGGCAGAATTGTGCAATAACCTTGAAGCTGGACTAATGTGAAGCAGTGTTCATGAGGCTGGCCTTGGATATGAATTCCAGTTTGTGCAAAATGAAGCAGCTTTTTTGCTATTTGGAATTACTTGTAATTCAAACATTACACCAGTGTTATTGTTTGGCTGCCTATTTGTTTCTGGGTCCAACTCAGGGCACTGGTTGAAACCTATGAAGCCTTTAATGGCCTAGAACCCACAGATCTGCAGGAACACCTGTCCCAATATACTGATGAATGGCAGCTCTGTCCATCAAACTAGGGGGTAAAGAGTACTGGTAGATTAGATCACCATCTGCACACAGCAGAACTTTCTTAGCAGTGGTTTCTATGTGGTAGAATGTCCCAAACAGGTTAAAAACAAAAACCCTTCATATAATTATCATGGCAACAGTGCAAGATCAGTTTATATAGATGCGTCTTCCTGTGGAAATCTTACAGTGATCTAGTTTTAATTGCTGGCCTTATTTCACTGTGTATCTTTTTAAATAAAAATCACTGTAACCCCTCCTAGACTCTTTAAATGGACTTTGGTGAACTATTTCAAAAGTTTGCAAGATATTCAAACAGCTAAGCCTAGCCATAGATCTCTTCTCTTGTAGCTTCCAGTAGGGCAAGAGTTCAAAGGAAAAGCCTCTCTTGTCCAACAAAAATAAGGGGGGGTATAGTGTGAAAATAACATTTTTTTTCTTAAGGGCTTAAATTCTTACATCAATCCTAAGACCCTTCAGCAAGTTCAGCGTCAAACCCATCGGCAAGTTCATACCCAAAGTAAGATTTATATCAGGAACTTCCTGGATGTTTTTAATCCAGCATGGTGCTCAAGTCTGCCATTTTCATGGGGAGGGCAGCGAGACAGAAAATAGAACTAGGTTCTTTACCTGCTATTTTTGACAAGGGCAGGAATTTTTTTGTTCCATTATTTCCAGTATAGAGCAAGTTCACTCCTGTAACAATGATTTGCTAATAAAGTTGCATAGAGGTGTCCAGTTTTGCATAATTGTGCTATGCATTCTTCTGTATGCAAGCCATACTTCAGTGCATTCCTAACAGAAGTACTTCCTCTGAGCAGGAAACAACTGAGCTAAAACACACCCCAGTTTTTGTGACTTAGACAGCAACATAAGAATATTGTATGTTATCACTAGACTATCATTTTATACGCAGAGAGCCACATTTTTACTTTGGAGAAAAGACTTGTATAGTTTGAATTAATTTTTGCAGGGGTCACAAACTAGATCTAGGATTATTGATGATTGTTTAGTGGATTGATGATTGTTTGGTAGAAGCAAGCAGCTTCTATTGTGCAAAATTCAAATTAAGGAATTTTAATATCCCGACCTATAAGTTTAAAAAAGAAAACAGTGTAAACTCCCTGCCACTTACTTGTTAAGGATAGAGTGCCATTCCCTTTTGACTTCAGGGTTTTATTGACATTTGCTTCAACCATGTTTAATATTACATCAGTTCCACTGAAACTGTTACTTGTATCTCATTCTGGAGGATTTCTTCAGCTCTTTTAGAATTACTAGATGGCAGAAAATTCAAGCTTGCTAACAGAGAAACAAATACTTTTATTCCACACATTTTTAATAACTAGTATCAAGAAATTAGAGGATTTTAAAAAGTGACTCCACACTGGGTACAGAAGATATTTCAATAAAAGTTGTTCTCCTTGACACACATTCCAGTAGGCTGAAATTTATCTTAAGTTTTAGGGGTCACTATTTGTATGTAAGGGATCCTTTTCACAGCAACCATTTAAGTAGCACTAATAGGGAAAAAATTCTTCTGTGCCAGCACGGATCAATTTGGAAATCCAAAGCAATTGTAAAATAAGCAGGATTTACACTTCAGAGGAAACAAAATAGGAACACTTAGGTGATGCTAAGCAATGCACACTGCTGTGAATATAGCTGTAACGACACTGCATTTCTAGGATGAGTAAGAATTTCTAGGCACGACTCCATTTGCCAGGTCACAGCGTATTCCCCATCGCAGGGCAGATCTCTTCTTCTCAGTAGGCACCAGGTAATTGTTGGGTATGTAAACGTGCTGAGACCTAGGAGGAAATTCCGTCTTATACAGCATCTGTTCCCGAATGCTCCACCGCACACTTTTCCTGGAGTCTTCCCCTGGTAGCCGTAGCGACTCCCAGTCATGCTTATGCTCCAAATAACGGGCTACCCGATCAGTCTTCATTCTGTTTTGGCTTATCTGGTCTAATCTTGGTAATATGAAGGACTTTGGGTGACCAGTAATGATCAGGTCCTGCACGGATGATGGACTACTTTGGCACTGGCTCTCTCTTTGGGAGCCATGACTCTGGCTCTCTTCCGAAGATCTCCAGGAATAAGCAGCCTCTGATTCAGGGGAACTCTTTGGCTCACATTCTTCCTCAGACTCTTCATCTTCCTGCTGAGTGGTCTGACTGCATGTTCTCTGACTCAGATCCCCATACTCAGGGTCACTTGGACTGGTAGATTCAGGTTCGCTGGTGACTGATTCATCTGTCACCTGTATTTCTCCATTGGGTCTTCGCCTCAGAACCTTCCTTTTCATCACAGGTTTTCTAGGAACACTGGGCTTCTCTGGTAGCAAAGTGGGTTCTGTCTGAGGATGTTTGATCATCACAGGAAGCATGGGTCTGGTCACAGAGGTCACAGAAGCTTTTGTGTATGGATCAAGTTGAGGTGGAACACGGACTTGTCTTGGGCTGTCTCCCCCTCCGTGTTCCACACAAAGGCGGATAAAGGCCATAGCTGCTTTGAGTCGATCTTCGTAGTTCATATTATCCCATCGGTACCGATCTGGCCCCATCAGCGCATCCATTACTTCTCCTTGACAGGTGTCGTTACTGATTCTGCAAGAGAGATGCTAATACTCACATAGTATTCAAATCTGAGATCTGTTATACCTCCAAATTTGTTAAACAAAAGTTACTGGGAGAGAGAATCATTTGCTCATCACTTGCAGGAACTTACCTTGCCTTATGTCACTTTAGAATTTAAGAGATTTCTGTGCTGCCTCACCAGAGACCTTCTGAAGGCAGCTTACAATTAAAACAGTAAAATCTAGATTCTGGTAAGTTCCCTTTTACAATACTTAGAATATAGTCAGTCTTATACAGTAAATTGATATGCAAGTGATTTTTAGACTTTGATTCCAGGCAGCCCTGGGATTTCTTGGAAACATATTGGAAGTTCAAGAAAATTAGCTTCTCTGAAAAACACATGTTCTTCCACCATTCATTGCTGCTACACACTTCCAGGGGTGTGCTTTGGATGCACTCTTAAGTTTAGAGAGCAACAGCAAAGACCACCAAGCCCAGCAAGTATCCCATATATGCTCACCCTAGGAACTCATCCTAGGATACTCTTATGTTTCTTAGCAGCCTACTTAATATGGAAGACATTCTTGAAGTCAAAGTCTGAAACCTAGTTTAGTATACTTAAACTTGAGAATTTTGCAGTGTAAATACCTCCATTTGGAGTGTGAACATGCACAAAACCAGGGAGAAGTAATTACCTGGTAAAAACTATAGCTGCCTCTTTACTACAAGTAATATGCTGATGTTATTCCCAACCCTTTCAAATACATGTTTTAAAAGGCTCATTTTAAAAACACATTTTAAAAGATTTGTTAGCAAACACAGGAAAACAGGCTCCTTTTTCAGTACTAGAAAGATGTCATTAAGCATGAACATGATGCCTGTATAGAGGAGCAGAAAGAAAATCTAGTTTTTGCAAACTGAATATAGTCTAGCAGCAAATACAAAGCTTGAATAATTATGTAGTTACTACTCTAGACCAACTGCTACCAAGTTCTCTTGTCACAGTTTTTATAGGGGTCCCCTTACTATGGAGGAAAATGGTACAGAAATGGAGAAGCTGCTAAAGAGGGTTCAGGAGCTGGAAGATACTGTGCAAAGTTTGCAAGAAAAACTCCTAGAGAGGAAGGAGACCACAGGCACAGAAAGAGCCCCTCCAACAACTGAAAAAACTAAGAAGCGCCAGCAGCGGCCATTTGATTTTAGTGCTTATGGCCGAAGACACGTAGCTCTGAAGATAGCCTACCTGGGCTGGGAATACCAGGGCTTTGCTAGCCAGGAGAACACCACCAATACTATTGAAGAGAAACTGTTTGAGTCTCTAATCAAAACCCGGCTGGTGGAAAGCAGGCAATCTTCTAATTATCATCGCTGTGGGCGCACAGACAAAGGAGTTAGTGCCTTTGGACAGGTAAGCATTACCTTTGTTAGACCTATGTGAGATTGCTGACTTGCATGTGAAGTTTAAGATGGCCATTTTTACCATTTTTCTCTCCTTTCTTAATGCATCCTTTCCTATTCTCTAGATCTATGGGCAGGGAGTGGATTGACTAACAGCAAGCATTTGTATTGCATTATCAAAGTTACAGTCAACTTTAAATTAAAAGATTGAAATTTAAACATATTGACACTTGGGTCTCTATTCTTCAACAGACTTGAGCTAATAGTATATAGGGATTAAAAACCTTGTGTGTTTAGTTCCAAGAAATAAATACTAAAACAAACACATTTGTAAGGCATTAAGGTAGCACAGTAATTTGTACCTTTATTGACCTAAACCCTTTTTCCTGTCATATTTTGCTAATCAACTGATAATTAAGAGACATTTAGAATTTTAATTTCAGGATTACTATTAAGTTATGTTGGGTTAGAGCCAGATGAAATTTTCATCAGCAGAACGGAAAGTTTCCTGGCTCTCCCCCTCCTAGTGCAATCTACCAACCTCCACAAAATTCTGTTGCTGGAGGATTGGGGACCCTGAGGAACAATGTGAGAAAGTCCTGCTTTGGGAAAGGGGAATCAGTGGAAACTGCCAATGTAGCCATCCAACCCACTGACACCCTTGATCTCCACTGCATGCGGGCGGCTCAGGAAACTAACTGCATTAACAGTTCCTTAGTACCCAAAAGTAATTTAATAGGGAGCAAAGGTATTTGCTGTCAGTATCTGTTTGAGGAACTGTATTGTAACTTTTTAAAAACTGGCATTTATGTTGAATTAAAGGAGATAAATTTATCAGGACATCATGGGAAGGGTCACAAGTTACATTCCATCATCAACTTCCAAAGTGGAATTTCTAAAAATTATTATGTGTACCAATTTATTTGTTCTTGTTTTACACATGTAACTGTAGAATATAATACTTCTCTCCAATGCTTCAGGTGATCTCCCTGGATCTCCGGTCAAACTTTTCAGAGAAGACAGGAGATGAACCTGGGATTACCACAAAAGCCAAAGCTAGCAGTACATCTGAGGAGATCCGCTACACCCATATTTTAAATCGGGTACTCCCTCCTGACATACGAGTGCTGGCCTGGGCCCCAGTAGATTTCACCTTCAGTGCTAGATTCAATTGCCTGAAGAGGACATATCGCTACTTTTTCCCTCATGGTGACTTGGATGTAGCTCTCATGAATACTGCAGCACAGAGATTTGTGGGAACCCACGACTTTCGTAATCTATGCAAAATGGACGTAGCTAATGGTGTGACCAATTTTCAAAGGACAATCGTCAGTGCAGAGGTGCAGCCTGTGGATAGAGAGATAACCAAGCAACAAGACCCTTTCCAAATGTACCGGTTTGAAGTGACAGGCCAGGCGTTCCTCTATCATCAAGTCCGTTGTATGATGGCTATCCTCTTCCTGATTGGACAAAGGATGGAGAAGCCAGAAATCATTGACAAACTGCTGGATATAGAGAACAACCCTAGAAAACCACAATACAGGTAACACTTGGCTAAAAAAAAAACCCCTTACACATACTCATGTTAATCTGTTACAGCAAAAATTAAGTCATAGTGGTCTTATCGTGTTGGCTATGGGTTTATGTAGGCCAGTGTGGGTGTCCCTTTAACTGGACATTGAACCTGGGTCCTTCTGCAGCAATACATATATTCTACTATTAACTCCTGACCTGGATGGCCCACTAGCCTAATCTGAGAAGCTAAGCAGGGTTAACCCTGGTTAGTGCTTGGATAGGAGATCACCAAGGAAGTCCAGGGTTGCCACACAGAGGCAGACAATGGCAAACCACCTCTGAACATCCCTTGTCTTGAAAACCCTGTGGAGTCACCATAAATTGGCAGTAGTTTGATGGCACTTTCCACCACCTCCATTAGCTAGGGGTCTTTCCTTTTGTCCCACAGTACCTTAAGGACTGACATTATTGCACATCCAAGGAGACAGCCAGTACAAGGAGAGGAGCTAGACGTAGTCCAGGTGGCACAAGTGGCACTTGCCCATTGCTGAACTTTAATGTGCTCTCAAGTGTTTTGAACCAATGTTGGGGAGTGGAGCCCTGTAGAAATGCAAACAGTAAATATACAGCAGAATTGGACTCTGTCTGTAGCACACAGCCCCAAAGGTAGGCTAGTATTGCTTTGATTTATTGGTGACTAAAACTATATGGATTCATGATTATTCATATTGCATCTGATTACTCTGATGTCAGTCAGGCTAGTATAGTTTAGGGGGAAATGATTTCCTGTGGCCTTTGGCACTTAAAAGAATGCTCCTTCTCTCATCACATTTAGAGTCTGTAGTTTAAGATCAAGGATACCCAACATCACATACTTCCAATTCTGTTTGACAGTTCACAAACATCTGGTTTTACCAAATCAGTATACTGTATCTGAAAGCCAGTTGTCCTAAAATTAGCATCTTCTTATGGAAACAAGAATATGTAGGTCCAAACTATTATGAATCACCATTTGTTTATTTTGTTTTTTGCATATAATTAACTAGTGAGGGCTCCTAAAGATTGTTGCTCTAATCCACCTCTATGTTCATGCAACAAGGTGTGGCACAAGACCAGTGGTCTCAAATAAAAGTGCCTCTCCCTCTGTGCATCAAAAGAATATAGAGATCATTTAGTGGGGTCCAGATCAGCATTATGATACAGGTGCTCAACTGCATTCACATCAGGTGTTGTATACAATTCTTAGCTCAGCAAGGGATCTTCACATGGATGCCAGCTTCCACACATGCTTTCCTGCTGCACTGAAATATCAAGTCTACTTGTTAGTTTTCATTTCAAAATATTTTTTTTTGTTTCTGTAGCATGGCAGTAGAATTTCCTCTGGTCCTCTATGACTGCGAGTTCGAAAACCTCCAATGGATCTATGACCGTGAAGTCCAGGAGTTTAACGTTACTCATTTACAGCAGCTATGGGCTAACCATGCTGTTAAATCTCATATACTGCACAGCATGTTACAGGGGCTAGATTTTGCTGGAATACCCACAGGTAGGATTCTATGCATTTATTGTATCTGGGTCAGTGTATGATACCAGCATGCCCCTTTCATTATTCCACGCTTGTGTTTACAGCAATCCAAAAGGGGCAGAGGAGCCAGGGGAAGGTTATCCATAGTGTTTTCGGTATTCTTCTGACAGTGTTATGAGCACCATCTTCTATATATTTACAGGTTTGAGCAATAACACTACAATTCCTTGGAAAGACATAAAACCTCCAGTTCACAACCAAATCAGTGCTTTCATTGAGGGAGTAAAAGCCCGCAACTACAAACCGTTAATGGATCGCCCCAAATGTGAAGGTTTGGAGTCTCGCATCAGTCACTTTGTGCGTCGAGGACGCATTGAACTTCCACACTGCAAGAAAACAAAGCACACTGAAACGGAAGCAAATGAACAGGTGGAACTTAAGAGCAGTTTCCATGATATTGCAGAGAAGGACCATGAAGTTTTAGAAAAAGCTGCAAAGAGGGTTTGTGTGAGTGTAGACTGATGTTTCAATTTCTGGGACTACCTCTTTATATACCTCTATACGTGTATTGATACAACATTCTTCATTTGTGGAGCTGCTACTCCAAGAGATGTCAGTGTTTTGCTACTTTAAGAAATAAAGTTTTTATGTTGACTTCAAGGTATTTAAAGATAGATTGGGAAGCCACCATACTGGCTCTGTGGTTTCTTTCAAGATGCACTGGTAGAAAATAAACATATAGTATTGATGTTTTAACCAATTGCCTAGTAAACAATAAAAGATGCCGGGTACAAAAACACTGCAGAGAACAAATCCAAGATTAACTAAATCCACTGCTGTGGCTATGCTAGGGAAGAAAAAGGAAAGTAAGTAGCTTACTATTACAGACACACTATTGATAAAAAGACAAGCAGTAGAACGAAGCATATTCTAATGGAATAAACACAGAGTAGACATTCAAGATTTACTTTTGTAAATGTTCACTCTAATAATTACATCACAAAAACAGTGTGGCCTGTGTTTAAAATTCAAGTTCATATTATTTGTGGTACCACAATCATCACCTATCTCTCCCTCATCTGAAGTGTAGCATACTACAATATATTATTCAGTTCCCAAACAGATTTTGTATTATGATAGTTACCCACCTATACTCCTATTGTATCCAGTAGGCATCCTTTACAGATGTGTAGGCATATATAACTTTAATTTAGCATTAAGTCTCACTAAATTTACTTGTGAGTAATTAGGCTTGCTGCTGAGTGTCTCATGCTGCAATATAAAACCATTGCTTTTTTGCCCTAATTTCGTGGGACAAGCAGCATGAACATTTACTCAGAAATATTTGTACTAGACTATTGGTGCATTAAAGTATAATGCAGGCAGTACTGATCAATCCCTGTTTGTAAGCTGCTTACACAACTTAAAACTGTTTTGTGTGGGGAACAATAGCATATGGTGTGGGATGGGACAACTTTACCGGCTTGGATGGCGGACCTTACAGAAATCCTACATATACTGACTTGAATCTTGTAATGGAAGAAAGATGAGACATAAATGTGAACTGCCAACACCAGAGGAAAAAGATAGAGAAGCACTCATCCAAGATTTCAAAGATATGGAGCAGAAGTCCATCAGTGGCTATTAGCCACAGGGTATAGATGGGAATTCTAAGTCTGGGGCAGGTGATGCACTCTATTCTTGGTGCTGGAGGGGGCAGCAGTGGGAGGGCTTCTAGTGTCCTGGCCCCACTGCTGGACCTCCTGATAGCACGTGGTATTTTTGGCTGCTGTGTGACAGAGTGTTGGACTAGATGGGCCATTGGCCTGATTCAACATTGGCTGTTCTTATGTTCTTATCATATTTTTTAATTGATACCTGATATAATTTAGTTGCCATAAACCACTTTGTTAGGTGGAAAAGCAGGAGAAAATTCAGTACCTAAACAGAGCAGATGGCATAGATGTGAACAAACAAGCTTAGGATCTGAAGCCTTAATGAAAAGCTTAACCTCTTGTCTGTCACTTTGCTTACGTAGTTAGGATGCAGAATTCTGTACACAGACTAGAGGAAAAATACAAAGAAACAGTATGGTTTGTCCAAAACTATACCCTGGGTCTTTCCCTCCAGAAAGGCATACATTCTGACAGTTGAACATTTAAAACTAAATTCCTATTCTGCTATTGACTGTGGATTTCATTACTGTAAGCTGTGCTTTAATTTTCTGAGCTTTGTCATTTTATAATTATGGCTGCACTGTTAACCATACACCACCTCAAGCAGCTCTTCAAAGGAGACAGGCAACATATAAATAGTCTAACTAACGATTAATATGCATCTGGATCATTCATTTTCTGTTATTTAGCTAAATACATTCATTAGGACTAACCCCGTCAGCAAGCTTAAATTGGAGCAATTTTGCAAAAGACCACACTATAGATCTCAAAGCCAATGGTTAGGTTATCAGACAAGGTCTGGGCAAAGACTTGGGTTCGAATTCTCACTCAGTTATAAAACTGGTGGGAGGGATCTGGGGCCATCCATTTTCATTCAGCCTAACCTACCTCACAGGGCTGTTGTGAAATTAAAAATGAAGGAAAGGTCGTCGTGTAGACTACAAACAGACACCGGGGGTAAGAATCAGCAAAGAGAAACAATTTCAAAAAGCAAATAAATGAAATAGCAATGTATAAATAAGGGAGGGATGGAGATACGATAAAAGCCTTTGTGGAAATCCCTTACTGAGGCGCTCGAAAGGGAACCCTGACACGAAACGGCTACTCATAGCAAAGACGAGCAGTGACTCCATACTACTCTCCCGGGGAGACTCGCGCTGCACACTTACTCCGCTGATCCGTACTCTCACGCCCCAACTGCCGTCTCTTCCCTCAACGGCCGTTTAAACCGAAAAATGCCACGGCCTATCGCTAGCTCCGCCCCCTATGGGAATGCGCCTTTCCTATTGTCCAGGCTCGCTCCCGCCCCAGTATTATCATTGGCTTTCAACTCTCTTGTCCCGCCTATCCCTTTGAACCGGCATTCTTCGATATACAGGACGACGCTATGCCTTGTGCCGCAACGTCATTGGAGGGGCAGAAACAGACTGTAGCTCCGCCTCCTCATGTGTTGGAGTTCATTAGCCGTATTTCTTCCAATTGCCCGCCTACTTCTTTTCTGATTTGCCGCGCTGGTAACCCGCGAGCAAACGAGCTAGCGTGGCCACGCCCTCCCAGCGTCTCCTAGTTCCCGGCCTCAAAGATTCCTGAACAAGATGGCGGCTCGGGGGAGCGTCGCGTTGCGTTTTACGGTGAAGCCAGGAGGACGGCTTTTCTCTCACAGCCAAAGCGCGCCTGCCCCTCTCACCGCGGAACAGCTGGTGGAGAAAATACGTGCACAAAAGAGGGAAAAGGAAAAAAAGCTAGCACGGGAAGTGAGTCTGTTAGTAACTGACGGTTGGTCGGCAGCGAATCTGATTCTCCCGGCATGCATTAGAAACCTAAATTTCCCACCATGCACTCTGCCGTAGGAACACTGCTGTTTCCATTCATGGGATTTCTGAAGTTTGTAAAACTTCAGTCCCAAAGCAGAGGGTGAAGCCGTGCCTAGGATTTCATAGCAAGTGCTGCTGCTGTGGCTAGAGGGAAGAAGAAAAGTAGATGGAATTTATACCCCGCCCTGTATCCGAAGGTGTCTCAGAGCGGTTTGCAATATCCTTTCCCTCCCCACAACAGACACCCTGTGAGGTAGGTGGGGCTGAGAGAGTTCTTTTGGGGATTGCTCCTTAGAGAACAGCTCTGAGCGAACTTGTAACTGACCCAAGGTCACTCCAGCAGCTGCATGTGGAGGAGTGGGGAATCAAACCCGGTTCTCCCAGATTAAAGTAGGGCTTTGAACCTGGGTCTTGTACATCCTGGTTCAACACTAACCATTATGAGAACCAGTTTGGTGTAATGGTTAGGAGTGTGGACTCTACTCTGGGAGAACTGGGTTTGATTCCCCACTCCTTCACATGCAGCTGCTGGTGTGACCTTGGGCCAGTTACAAATTCATTCAGAGCTGTTCTCTCAGAGCAGTTCTCAAAAGACCTCTCCCAGCCCCAGCTACCTCACAGGATCTGTTGTGGGGAGGGGAAGGGAAAGGAGATTGTAAACCACTCTGAGACTCCTTTGGGTAGTGAAAGGTGGGGTATAAATCCAGTCTCCTCGTTGTCTTTGTTTAAGTAAAGACATTATAAAGGAGGAAAAGAGAGTTGTCCTACAATAGGGTATTGTGGTGTTGTGTTTATACTATCAAACTATGACTGAACAGTTGGCGGTTCAGTACTCACTCAACTGTGAAGCATACTAGGTGAGGTTGGGCCAGTCACACTCTCAGCCTAACCGACTTCACAGGTTTGTTCTGAGGATAAAACTGAAGAGAGAATCCTGAATGTCGTAATGAAGAAAGCCAGGATAGAACTCTGATTATCAGCACTTCAAATATACTTCTGTATCTACTATGTGCAGTCATTGGCTGTGTACCAGAGACTGTAGGATATTGTAACTCTGCATGGAAGAGGATCTGGGAGGGAAAGGATTAAGAGACTTCTCTCAGTCATATACTTGGCAGTTTGCCCCACCCTCTCATTGATTAGATGTTTGGCCATTGCTTGCCTTTCATCTTATATAGAACCTGGCCTCTCTCTTATGTAGGCCTGGAGCTGTAGCAAGTGAACCTTTTTGAAATTAATCTGTTCACAATAAGTTAAATGTACCTATATGAATATGTCATGTAAGATGTGCTTCTGTTTTTGTAAGTAAAATTTCTTTCTCTTGTTATCATTGGAGTCAGATCATCTTTGTAATTTGTTTGAACAGCGTTTTCCCCTTAACCGGGAAACGTGGAGAGTCAGGGATCCTGCGAAAAAGCTTCTGTGCTTCCAAGGCAAATGATATTTTTTGTATTTAACCCAGTAGTTTTGAAGATCAAACTGAAAGGGGAATCCTGAATGCCACCCTGAACTCCGCAGAGAAAGCCAGGATAGGAGTCTGATTATCAGTACTTCAAATATACCTCTGTATCTACAGTATGCAAAGTCATTTGGCTGTATGCCAGATAATGCTTTTCAGGGTGTTTTCATGGTGGGAGAGCCAAAGAGACTGGCATGCATTTGCTATGTAGCATTGAGCTAGACATTTTACAGTGCAATTCTGCATAGTTATTCCAGTCTAGGCTCATTAAAATTAAATAAATGCATAGGGTTGCACTGCCGATTGACTTGTCCAACTGTGGTACAAGAATGGTATCTTGAAACCATGTTTTCATGCTGCAGTTCTGATACCCTGTTTATGGATTCACTAGTTTACAGTTTTTGAGCAGAGTTCTTTTAGGTTATCACTTGTATATGCTTGTTTTCTATCTTTTACATAAACTATCAGGAAGAATTGATTTAATTATGTATCCTTTTCTTGCTGGTTATACACAGGTTCCGAAAGATCCAGTACTGAGACGCGTGCACGAACTTGTTCAGTACAGCCAACAGCTACAGCGGGTTCATCCTAATGTGTTGGCCAAAGCACTCAAAAACGGGATCCTGTACCAGAATAAAGAGATTGTGGTAATTAATAAGCCATATGGCCTTCCCGTACATGGTGAGAAAAATACAATAGTTATTTCAGTATCCTTATTTATTTGAGCATTTAATACCTTTTCTCCAGTAGAAGCTGGGGAAAGAGAACCTACACCTGCAGTAACAAAGAACCATGACATCTGCAAAACACAGGTTACCAAACAACACAACTACTAGCCATCAATGTGTGTGAGGGGAGGGAGGGAACAGCAAGGGGTCTGCCCTTGATAAAACCAGTCTTTTCTCCAGGCAGGTACCCCCTTCCAGCAGACAGCTTCCTGGAGAGTGGGGAGAGGGTCAGAGCAGGTGGCCATAGTTTGCCCTTGATTGAAACCGTCTTTCACCAGGGAAGTGAACACTCCCCATTATAATGCCAATCAAAGCTGTCTTCAGCAGGCTGGTTATTCTGAAGGGTCACCCTAACCATCCCGATGTTTATCTCTGCTGCTTGAGCATCAGGCCTGTGATGGTTTGATAAGAGCTTATGCATGAATCTTCACCTTGCCTGTTTCAGAGATCTGGACTGGCTGTTCTACACATTAAATATAGATTCATTCTGTGGAGTTGGATCACAGTGATACAGCTGCTGGTGTTGTGCAGAAAGCTCCAGTTATCAGACTGGGGATATGCAGCAGGAGATGCTTTGCATTGTTGGGTGGGCCTGTGGCTAGGTTCAATCCCTGGTGTCTCCAGGTAAAAAATCAGGTTGTAGGCAATGAGAGCAGCTGCCCGTCAGAGTAGATTAGTTCTCTCCCTACTTTTGGGGTGCTGTTAGACCGGTGGTCTAACTTAATTATGTTGTTGTTCAGTCGCACAGTCGAGTCTGACTCTTCGTGACCCCATGGACCACATCAAGCCAGGCCCTCCTGTCTTCTGCTGTCCTCTGAACTTATTATAGGGCAGTAAATATGTGTAAGACCAGACACTTTCTGGTTACTGGGCTTGGGAAAGCACTTCAGTAATAAGTCTATTTCATTGTTTTAAAAAGAACCATTATCTGCCCTTACCTAACAGAAAACTGGGGACAAAATCAGGCACTCCTCCTTGTCAGCACTCGCTTCTTCCTTGGCCACTGTTGCAGCATGTTTCAGCAACCACAACAAGCAAAGCCACACATGCCAGGAAGCAACAGTGGGAAACCAGAGACAGTTGGCTCCATTAGCTGTGCATTGCTGACAGGAAGCTGAGCTGGAGGTATGTCCTGGCTCCATCAACCTTACAGCGCTGATAGGAGGAACTCTGTCCCTTTAGCTGGTGGAGCCAGGGGCACACCTGGCTGGTTCTCCATCAGTAGTTCAGGAGCACCACAAACTGCTCTTGGGAAGCTGGCAAGCTACAAGCTGATCACAATTAACAGATTAGCAACCTTGATGGATCAACAGTCTGGCGCAGTATAAGGCAGCTTCGTATAACTGTGCCTGGCAGGTCACTGCTGGAGGCTAGACAGCCTGTTGGTTTAATCCAGCACAGATAGTTCTTGCATTCATACCACTGAGATCGCATAACGTAGGTGAAATATCCTTTAGGTAATGACTGCCTCATATCTATGTTCTGTATGCCGCCCAGATTGGTTTTTCAGATAATAATTCAGAAGGTGTTGACTGACACCTGTTTCATTTGTTTTAGCTCTTCCTCTTCTTTGGCTACAAAAATTGGTCAATGTGGTCACCTTGGGTGTAGTAACCTTAGCATGCTGTTGTCTCCACAGTGAAGAAACAGCCACTTCCTAGCCTTTGATATCTTCCCTACCCGACAAGAAACAAAAGGGAGACAGAACACAAGGCCCTCTCTTGTATTTCCCCAGATGTTGTTGTTTTCTGAACTATCTGCCTTGGCATTGGAACCACAGCTAACAGGTTTATCTTTAAGTAACCACAAGACTCCTGTTTGTTTTTGCTGCATCAGACTTACACAGCTACCTGTCTGGAATCTCTCCACAGAGCTTAGTTGAACTGTGAGTGAATCCACGTTCTAGAGAGGGGGTTAAAAACCCAAACATTTCCTCCCCACACACGCTCTGATATTTCAGAACTCTGAAGGAACATGTGTATGTTTTATCATGTTTTTCAGACAAGCAAGTGACTTGTGTAATTTGGAACTCTGTTCACAGGGCTGGTGGCTTTTGCTGTACAAAAATGAAAATAAGACCTTAAGGTTATCTGTTAAAAGACACAAGGGAAAGGCAATGAAGGGAAAAGGTAGAGGCGGGAGATCAGTCTGAAAATGCCAAACAGGGAGGAGGGTGATTAAGGCTTTTACATCTAGCTGGGCGATCTATCTTTGCAAACGGTCTCACTGGGAGTTATCTTCCAGTGAGCCTTGATCCTTCAGCTCATAAGCTGAGTGGTCTTCCCATCACGACTACAGTCACTGAGCACTTGGCACTGAGCACTTTCTGGCAGCGGGGAGCAAGTCTCCTTCGGCCACTGATTCAAAATCTCTTTTGAAAAATACATGACAAGGACGGTTTCTGTTTTTCCCTCCCAGGAGGTCCTGGGGTTAAAAGCTGTATCACAGATGTTCTGCCTGTCGTGGCAAAGATGTTGGATGGCATGAAAGCCAAACCCCTCCACCTTTGCCACCGGCTGGACAAAGAGACAACGGGCGTGATGGTGCTGGCGCGGGACCAGGACACCGCACATAGAATCCAGGAGCTATTCAGAACCCGACAAGTGGAGAAGAAATACTGGTATGGGAAATCCTAGCAGCGTTTAGCTAATTTTGTGCTTGAGAAGCTCCGATATTCTGTTTTGTCTGAGAAAGGTCCCAGGTTCAATCTTCAGCATCTCCAGTTAAAAGGACTAGGTGGTAGGTGATGCGAAAGACATCCACCTGAGACCCTGGAGAGCTGCTGTCAGCCTGAGTGGACGATATTGACCTCGATGGCCTGATGGCCGGATTCAGTATAAGGCTGTTTCATGTGTGTATTCAGTGAACCATGAGTTTGTGTGTGTTAAAATAATTTTTGTAATTATAACTTGATTTTAATTGTGTAGATGTTTTTATATTCACAACCTGATTGGGTGGAGCAGCGGCATAAAAGTGTCTTAAATAAATTAATAATAAAGAAATAAGATGCCACAGTGCCTACTGAGAGTGAAATCCTAGATCACTTGTTCCTCTTACTAGGAGCGCCTGACGTCACAGCAGTGGACCTGAGAAATTTCACTGTCTCTTATCTCGACAGGGCGATCTGCGTTGGAGCCCCAGAGCCAACAGACGGGGTGGTGGAGATTCCCATTATTGAGAAAGAAGTGGCGAGCCACCAGCCACACTTCAAAGTGAGTTGGGTTCCCGTCAGCAACTTCTTGCTCGTTTTAGCCAGGATTCCCAATACATCCCTCTTGTTCCTAAGCACTTCGGCATACATTTCTTGCTCCAGTGAATCTTAGCACAGTCAATATTGCGGCAGCTTTCCTAGATCCAGAAACCGCTGTATCGCTTGAGTGCTTTTCAGTTCATGTCAATTTCTGGTTGGACTACCAGAACTCTGCTAATGGGGGAAGGTGTTACCCTTGATGTTGCATGAGGGAGCAGGTGTGAGACTGGGACCCAGTCAGGATGTCCTACAGCACCATACTGTCAAGTCGATGGCATCGGTTTCATTGCGCAAAGTCACAAGGTCTGTTAACAAGTGCCGCCAAAGTCACTTGTTGCAAAGGAAGTGTGGATGGGACTGTATATGTAGGCTGAAAAACTCCCCATTCTCCCAGCCTGCAGTCCCATCTGCTGTGACCATGCCTAACTGTCAAACGTTATTGGCTGTGGGAGGCAGTTTCTGAGTGATGAGCAGATGAATCTCTCTGATGAATCGAGTTCTCTTTCTTTGCCCTAGATGACACTTGCTCCAAACTATCGCATTTCAAACGAGGATGGGAAGACATTCAGAGTACGCCAGCACAGAGATGCCCAGATGGCAGTGACCCGCTACCGAGTTCTGAGCAGCGCTTTTTCTTGTTCCCTCCTTGAACTCCAGCCAGTCACAGGTAAAGCCGTGCGTTGATTGCTCTTTGGTGGATGACTTCTATCCTGCTCTGGTTCAAGCGGCCTTTGGGTACATTCTGCTGATTTACTGGGTGTCTGGGAGCCTGATGATTTTCCTCAGTGGCTGCTGCTTGTGCTGTGTTACTACTAGTACAGAAATGCAGTCAACTTGAAACTTTCTGGTTGATTTTGGAGTGTGTGTTTTGCTCCAGGTAGGTATACTGTGCCTTTTTGATTACCCACTTTCCTCTGTTAGGATTGACAGCTGACCCAGCCTTCTCTCTAGAGCAGGAGGTCCCCAGTGTGGTGGCACGATGGCACCCATCAGCACCTTCCCTGGTGCCTGCCAAATGTTACTAGAAAGTGGGCAGGGCCAGATAGGGCTTGTGCCTAGCAGAGCTGCTGATTCACCATCAGAGAGCTCATTGGCTGTGCAGATATTTTAGGTGTTGCTGCAGCAACAGCTTCCACAACAGCACTAGGAGCTTCACTACATTACTCTGTGTGTATGGAAAAAATATTTTTAAACATTATGTTAATTTAAAAAGGCATCTTTTATTATGTTAATTTTAAAAGGCTTTTAAAATATGATATCAAATCAAGTACTTTTAATGGCATATCAATAAAATATGAGCAAATAGGCTTTTAAAAGAGTCTCTTCCTGAAATACTGAAGTTAATGGCATAACCTAATTCCCTGCCATTTAGTAGTTGGCCGTGCCTCCTGCGGCAGCCATTTTGTAATTGCTTGCATCACCCTCTGTCAGAATTCCAAAGGTCCCTGCAGGCTCAAAACAGTTTGGGACACCTCCTCTAGAGGTAGTCAGTATATGGAGCCAGTTGCTAAGAAATGACCATGTATGGAGCCAGTTGCTAAGAAACGATAAGGCAGATATGCTTTGCTGTTATACCTAAGATGTGGCTTTCTAAAAAAGATTTCCCTTACCTTTCCCTTTTGCTATATATACAGGAGTGAAACATCAACTCAGAGTCCATTTAGCTTATGGCTTGGGCTGTCCAGTCCTTGGGGACCACAAGTACTCACACTGGAGCAAGTTGGCACCACAGGTAAGAGATGCATGATGAGAAGAGCCATTGATGGTGGGATACAACATCAGTGTATCTCAGCTGTGGAGGTGTGGGGAATTCATGGCCTGGCATAGTCAAATTCTAGAATGCTGGCTGGCATGCTCACGTCCTGCTGTTCTGTTCTGTTCCATTTGAGGATCTGTTTGGCCACATACAAAGAGCATAATGTCAGTGACTCCCTAAACTTATGGACTCTGAGCCAAGAATGCATTGTGATCCATTTCAAAATACATTCTGTCTAACTATGAAGTTTGTATCTAGAGGTGCATTTGCAAAACTGCTCATGGCTTCCTCATCAGTTTCCCAACTATAGCCACATTAGGATCACAACATCTGCGATTTTCTGCTTCTCTGGTTTCCCCCCTAATTTCTTTGCAGTCCGGTATAACTGGAAAATAACCTTTTTATTGAATGAAATATTACTGGAGACCCAACATGAAAAGGCTTGCTGCCTGGCAGAGCTAGTCCAGGATAGGGTGTCTTACACCTTACATTTGATTATTTAAATTGGTTTTTTTTTAATATTTCACAAGGTGCTTTGGGTCCCCATTGGAGAGAAAAGTGGGATGAAAATATTTAAATAGATATACTCAGTTAGCCTTCCTTCGTGGCAATATCACTATCTGGATAGTTTTTAAAAGAGACTAGACAAGTTCATGGAGGCCAGGGGGCTCAGTGGCTATTAGGAATGATGGCAGAAGGAAACCTCCCCATTCAGAGGCAGGGTACTGGGGAAGCAGCCGTGGCGAAAGCTGCTGCTGTCATACCTCACTTGGGGGCTTCCCATCAATATCTGCTTGGCCATTGTGGGAAACATAACAATGGACAATTGGGTCAGATTCATCAAGTCTCTTCTCGTGTCTCCAAAGGAGACTGTAGTGATGGCTATTCAGTTAATTCACCACTCTCTTTTGCTTCATATTATTAAACAGAAGCTTCCTGGTAAGGCACTGAAGAGACTGGGTCTGGAACAGGTCAAAGTCCGTTACCTCCCCCTCCACCTACATGCCTGTGAGCTGACCCTGCCCGAAGGAGACGAGGAGAAGAAAATCCGTTTAGTCTGCAGACCACCCCGCTTCTTCTCTCTCTCCTTAAAACGCTTGAACCTGGCGTTTCCAGAGGCGGAGGAGAAGTGAGCAAAGCCTTTATTGGGAGAATGGCTTTGCTGGGCATTCTCGTAATAGGCGTTCCACAAGCTGCAAAGCTGTTGACCCCTGCGGTGACCAGATGTGGAGCAGGAGAGAGTCTCCTCTTTCAAAGCATGCAGCCAGCTGGAGAATCTTGGTACCCAACTTGGGGAGACTGGAAGTGGCAATTCCAAGGCCTGGAGGAATTCCAAGGACTGTCAACAAGGCTACCTTATTTGAAGATTCACGTGCTTCCGGTATCACAACGACTGTCAGATGTATTACGAGTGCAAGTCAGGAGGCGTATGAAACCCAGTCCAATTCAAACTGATTATTCTTTGGAATAAATAACCTGGCATGTGCTGAGTGGGTGTAATCCAATCGAGGCAGAGAGAAGGAGTCTGGAATCCCATATCGTCGCTGAAAGGATTCCCAAGCTTACTTCCAGCCTTTCCCCCGAACCTTAAGTTAACTGCCTTTCATAAGTGCAATAATGAAACTCTCCTCTCCCCACAGCTGGCAGGAACAGAAGGGCCACCTGATTTTTAATTAGCTGTAATGTTCTTAATGCCCTGACCCGGATGGCCCAGCCTGAATAGCCTGATCTCCTCAGATCTCAAGTGCTAAGCAGGGTCAGTCCTGGTTAGTGCTTGAATGAGAGACCGCCAAGGAAGAGCACAGTCCTTATGCAGGGGCAGGCAATGGCAGAAACCACCTCTGTTCGTCTCTTGCCTTGAAAACCCTGCAGGGTTGCTGTTAAGTCAGCTGCAACTTGAGGGCATTCTGCACCTCCAGTGCTCCTGATGTAGCACTGCACAACTTGTGACCCGCCAAGCCAGAGGTCCCCAGCACGGTGTCTGTGGGTGCCGTGGTGCTTGTCAACACCTTTTCAGGCATCTGCTGTTTTGAGGGAGTAGGTGGGCCTAGTAGGGCTTTTGCCTAGCAAGACTTCTGATTGACTATTGGAGATTTGTTTGGCTGTACAGATTTTTAAAAACATTGCTTTGGCAGCTGCTGCTACCACCTTGTGTTACTGAAGTTAAGTTGGGGCAATCATTCTGTGGCTAGCTCCACCTCCTGTGGCAGCCATTTTGTTGCTGTGCCCAGCATCCTGTGTCAAAATTCCAAATGTGTCTGCAGGCTCAAAAAGATTGGTCGCCCCTGCTCTAAGCCAGTAGGCCCCATTAGCTGTGAGGCTCAATAAATATTCTGTCCTGCTAGTGAAGAGGGAAGGCTTCAGGCAGCCATGCGACACTTGAGTCAGATGGGGCTGGGGTGCTAACAAGGAGGGGCTTAACACCTTTGCCGAAACTTGTTTTTCTGATTCAAATTCCCCCTCTGTGCTGCTATTTGCCATTGGCGGGAAATGCATAGTGATTCCAAGTAGTGGGTTTGCACTGGGATACTGCTTTCCCCCAGTACCAGTCCTCCCCCTCCTCCACAGGGCTGCTGGTTACTTCAAAGAGCTGAAGAGTTCAGTCATGGGTCTCCTGCTCTCTTATCTAAATGCAACCTGAGCTATTACTTTTTTAAAAATTGAGGCTGCTTTATAGGTGGCTGGAATTAGCCTCTGTCGTGTGCCAACAATATTGCTTGCAGTGTGCAAAGAGATTTTGCTTTTGTGACTGCATTACTGTGGACAAGCACAGTTGGCTATGGATCCTTAAAATATATATATACATGTGGTCTTTGTGGAGGGGGGAGTGTGGCTTTCCCATATTGAAAGTACTGTGTACAGCCATATCTGCTGATTTGAGCTATAAGTGGAGTAACTCAATTAAACCTTGGACAAGGGGACTTTTTCTCTTAATGCAGCAGGGCCCTTGACTTTACAATAATGCCATCTCCCACCATTACTTCATTATTGCATTTTCCCACAAACTTTGGTGCCAAAAACATTAAAAACTCCAAAAATAAACCTCCGCACTGCCCACATTCTCTTAAGTCCCAACAGGAGCAACAAAGATGAAATGCAACACCACTGTAACATTACACTTGCAGCTATGTTGTATGTGCTTTGCAAGCACCTTTTTGCAAACCTTTATTGCTTTTGTCCTGTTGTGATATGAATTGTAATGAGGCACATATGGATGGGACTGTCACAAGACAATTCTGTGGTTGGAGTAGGTGGTCTATAGATTTCTTTGTGACCTGGATTCTGTGGAAGACAAGTTGTTCAGTGAAAACTTTGTTGAATGAAAAGGTACCTTAGATGGAAAAACATATTTCTGATCAAGCAAGCAGGATAGTGGAGAGGCTATTCACTGCTCCCAAATTTACAAATAACTGCAAGCAGGTAAGACAGATTTGAAGAATCTATAGATGAATTATTGGATGCAAATTAAATGGCACACAGCACTTACCTTGTTTTGCCACAAGCTAGGCAAGTCTCTTTGGTACAGACAACGCAGCTGAATCACTGGCAGAGTGAAAACATTTAGTACTAGGAAGCATGAGCCACCTTCCTCGTGACAGCTTCCAGAACTTTGGCCACTAATAGAAATAGTCAAGGATATGTACGTATGTTTTTCTAGAAAAAGAACTGTACAGGGCCTTGGGGTGTTAACTGTTGGTATGATACTGAACAAAGACTTCTGCATCTTAAGAAGTCTCACCTTTCACCTATGTAAATTAGGCACGATCCAGTTCAGACCTTAAAAAAAAGTGCAGTCTTCCTTGTGGGAAGGAGATCAATGGGACTGAATTCTGTGTGGAAGAGGAAGATTCAGAGGAGCACTAGGGCGAATGGCAAAGATGACCTCAGAAGTCAAGGTTTGTGCAGACCTCCAGAGAAGGGGTTTTCGAATGGTTTTGGTGCTTTCCAGTTTCACTTTGAAGTACAGAGCACGACCGCCCCAGAGAATAGCATGCCCTCACTGTGTTCGTTGCCAGGAGGCAGCTGTGCAGCAGACTGATAGGTCTGTGCTAGCCATTGGTCTGCCACTTAGTTGTATGGGCTGTTACCAACGAGAAATCCCAACTGTGGGGACTGCAAGTGCTGAGTTGATGTATCTTTTAATTGGAGACATCTGTGTGCAGCTTCAGAGGTCGCGTGGGGTGATATCTTTGATGTCAAAGAGAAAAGGTTAAGAGGCCACTTACTTTGGGTGAAATGCCGTTGTAACCTCAAGCAATATTACAGGAGTGGAGTGCAAACTGGGGATTCATAAATTCTCCTAGCTGTGTCCCATTGTCTGCATGTAGATGTTCTGCTTTTTTTAACCATCCTGTCTTCTCTTTAGAATTTTTTGTTGCTGGAAAATACAAATTTCTTTGCTATTTTATACAACATTTGACATGTGAGGCTGACCAGACATTGCAGCCATACACTGTTCCCAGCAATATGTGTTGGAATAGATAGTTTGCTTCAATATGTAGATGAAATGAGGGAAGTAAAACATAACACACAGTCTTGCCTGTTTGGCTGTGTCATGCTGGTGAATGGACGAATCAAATTCAGTGGAGAAATAACAGCAGTAGAGAATTTTGTGTCAGGGCTGGCCCAAAGGTTTTTGGTACCCTAGGGCAGTCTATGATATTTACCCTCCTTCCATTCAATATAGAGAAAAATGAGTCTAGAATGAACTTTTTGGGATCTCAGTTCATCACGTGGCAAGTAATACAGACTCAGCTATATGACTGGCCAGCACTGGGCCTCTGAGAACGACTGAGCTGCCAAACCACATTCCCAGACAGCAGTCTTTTGAAACTATGCAGTGACACCTTTTCACTGTATTTGCATATACTGCCACATTCTACAATGTGAATACAGTGAATACTGCCACATTCTACAATTTAATTCAAATTTATTATGGCCAATTGACCAGCAGTACAGTACAATCACAAGCCACAGACCCCAGCTACTTAAAACCATAATTGTATTCACCAGATTCTAAATTCCAAAGATGTAGACTATCCTCAGTGTATGCTTTTTGTTAAAAACTCACTTATTTGTTACTAAAAAACAATATTTTGCTCTTACCAGAGTTACTGACTTTTTGGTGTCTACCAACAACTATTTCAGCAGCACAGTACCTTGCAAATTTCAAATAACTGTCCAAGGGTTTAAATTGGGAGAGTAAAGGAAAAATTAACTGATGTCTCATTCCAGAATAGAGTTTACAGTGTAAAAGAATGTGAATGATTGTTTCTATTTCTTTATCTGAGCACAGACAACATCTTTGATGGACAGGCCAACAGAGATACCTTCCTTGCAGTAAGTTAGAAGGGAAGGCATCAAAACGCGCTCTAGAAAAAGCCCATCGGTACTTTTCGTACGTAATGTTAGAGAGAGATGGTGCTGCTGCAAATCCAGGCCAAGATTTTAGATTACTATACATCTTGGGCAAAAGCACTCCATCAGTTTGAGCCTCAATGTCAACCAAGCGCTGATGAACCAAAGATTTCGCTTTACTCATCCCCATTTCCAAACTAGACAGAAGGGAATTTCTTTATTAAAGATGTAACTTATGTACAATTACTGACATTGTAACATGCTCTGTTCTACAAGCGAAATGTTTGATACATTCATTTATAAAGATTTATGAACAGTAACATATTAATAAGTTATCTCTCCTTATATATAATTGTGTTTTGGTCATGGACTCGCCTGAATGTTCCACATGCTCCCTCAGCCTTTGGCTCTCTGATCTGTCACTCAGAAGGTGTCCCTAGCCACTGGCTGTGTTGTCTGAGTCCCACCCAGCTGACACTCAAGAGTACTTGCATGCCATTGGCTGGGTGCTGGGTTTGCTTCTCTTCCCCGCCCACTCCTTCAGCCACTGTGCCCTGTCAGAATTTCTGGCAGACGGCTTTCTCTCTTAATGAAGACACTTTCCTCCTGTAGCTGTTGGTAGGTGTAATGAAATGGCAGTTACCTGTGTCTGTAAGATGGCTGCTGTCTGTGTGTTTAAAATGTTTCCCCCATAAGGCTTAATTGAGCTGTAGTTTCAGAGAAAGGCCTGCAGGGGGTATCATTCACTCTATGTTGTGCGCTGACCACATAGTCTCCCCCGCTCTGCGGGGAGGGGGTATCCCAGGGAAGCAAGGAAAGGCTGGACTCTTGGGTTGCCAACTTTCCAGGGATCCCCCCAAAGATTGGGGATTCCATCTCCAAATAGGGAGATTTGGCCAGAGGGGTCTCACTGTCCCTCTAAAAAGGCAGTGACAATTCAGTGAGTGGTGGCAGTGAACTTAAGGAGTGAGATACATCCACAGGACGAGGGTGGGAGGCAAACAGCTGAGTTGTAAACTGGAGCCTGTTTCGCCACAGTAGGCAACCAAGCTTGGTTCAGACAGGAAGGAAACCCTTCGCAGGCCTTTGTGAGGAACTCATTGGGGCCAGTCCTGACTAGGGTTGCCATCTCCACGTACAGAGATTCCTGGAGATTTTCTGGTAGAGTCTATGGAAGCCAGAGTTTGGGGAGGGGAGAGGCCTCAACTGAACAGAATGCCATAAAGCCCACTTTCCAAAGCAGTTATTTTCTCAGGGGCGGAGAGAGATCTTTTGTCTGGAGTTCAATTGTGATACCTGGTGATCTTCAGGCTCCACCTGGAGGTTGGCTACCTTAGGCATAGCAGTCAGTGCTTCAGAGCAGGGTCTGCTAGATCCAGGTTCTTGCTGTAGAAGCTGAGTGGGTGATTTTGGACCAGTCACAGATTTTCAGCCTAACCTACCTCAAAGGGTTGTTGTGCAAGTCGAAAGGGGGAGAAGAGAATGATGTAAGCTGCTTTGGTCCCCACTGCAGAGAAAGACTACTTTTTGTCTTAGGAATCCATTGTTGCTAATCTCTAGGTGAGGGCTGGAGATAATTCAGAGTTACAGTTGCTCTCCAGATGGCAGAGATCGGTTCCCCTGCAGAACATGGTGGACTCTGTGTCCTTCTACCCTGCTGAGATGCCCCCCATGACAGCCAATGTGACGAGGAAGTCAGGGTTTCAGAGCACTGTGGAAGCTGCAGATGGGGGGGGGGTGGAAAGCTGAAGAGTGAGGGGGAAGTAAAGGTAGGTTGATGCTTGGCTGAGGAGATAGGGTTGCCAACTCCAGGTAGAAATTCCTGGAGATTTGAGGGATGGAGCCTGGAGAGGGTGAGGTTTGAGGAGGGGTGGGATCTCAGACAGGTACAATGCCATAGACTCCACCCTCCCAACCACCCATTCCCTCCTAGGGAACCACTGTTGCCAATCTCCAGGTGAGGGGTGGAGATCACTCAAAATTACAACGGCTGTTCAGGTAGCAGAGATCAGTTCCTCTGGAGAAAATTTATTTATTTACTTATTTATTTATTAGACTTCTCTCCCACTGAAGTGGTTCAGGGCAGCTTACAGTTATAAAACCAACATCAGTCCACACATAAAATACAAGTCAATAAAATTCCAATTACTGCAATTAAAAACATTTAAAATTGGCGGTGTCATATAATAAAGTGCAGGTGCGGCATGGCTGATAGAATCATTCCGCCTGAAATGCCTGGTGGAAAAGCTCCATTTTCATGGCCCTGCGGAATTGCTGGTGGTCCCGCAGTGCTCTGATCTTGTTGGGGAGGTCATTCCAGAGCATCGGCGCTGCCAGGAAAATGCCCTGGTCCTAGTTGCTGCTAACCTGGTGTCCCTAGGCCCAGGGGAGGGCCAGGTGGTTTTGTGTTCCAGATTGCAGTGCTCTCTGGGGAATATGCGGGGAAAGGCGGTCCCTCAGGTAGGCAGGCCTCCGACCATAAAGGGCTTTAAAGGTCAAAAACAGCACCTTGAAGCAAATCCGGAATGCTATTGGTAGCCAGTGCAACGCCTTCAGCACAGGCTGGATGTGCTCCCGCATAGGAAGGCCCATCAACAGCCTGGCCGCTGCATTTTGCACCAGCTGCAGCGTCCAGAGTTGCCCCAAGGTCAGCCCCATGTAGAGAGCATTACAGTAATCCAACCTTGAGGTGACCATAGTGTGGATCACTGAAGTCAGATCATTGTGTTCAAGGAATGGTGGACTCTGTGCCATTATACCCTGCTGAGGTCGCCACAGCAAATTGATGCAGAGTGTACAAGGCCTTGGCACTCTCCCAGAGCCTCTTCCTAGAGCTCATTGTATTTATTTTCACAATGGGCCTTATTCCTAGTATCTTTAATAAAGAAATTCCCTTCTGTCTAGTTTGGCACCTAGGCAGCCACCTAGTTCAACTATATGGTTGGGCCAGCCCTGGTTTGTGAGTGTCCCTAATGCAAACGTGTTCTCCACCTCTGAATTGTTTCCTGCTAACCTTCATTAGATTGTCTAGTAAAGAGCCAGAGCAGATGAAACTTGTCTTGATTAGAGTCCAGCAGCGTCACAGAGACCAACAAAATTTTGGGTGTGATCTTTTGAGAGTCAGAGTTCCCCATCTGAGAAAAGAAACTTTGACTCTGAAGAGTTTATACCCCCCAGAATCTTGTTGGGCTCTGAAGATGCTACTAGATGCAAATCAAGCTCTTCTGCAGCCGACCAGCACAGCTACCCTCCTGAAACTGAAACACGTCTTGATAACCAAGTATGGAAAAAGTTTTGCCAATCCCACCACAAGCAGCAGGGGGGAAACCATCAGGCTAAAAATATTCTCTGCATCCCTGTGCCAGGTTCTGTGTGCCCCTCCCTCTGCATATGAGAGCTCGGCCGACGATTCCCCATTTACCAGCTCTCCCCCAAGCCCACTCTCCTGTATTCCTGGAGGTACAAACAAAACCGCACCCCTTACAACGGGCTGCTTGAAATACATCCGCTTATGAAAGAGGGATGTTAAACCACAAAGGCCCAGCCTCGCTTCACGATGCTTGTGGCAGGCCAAGGAACATGGTGTGCCCAGCAATCACAGTGCCGCTCTGCAGGCTGCTCTATTTCTGGGACCAATGGCAATGATTGTCTTGTGGGGGAAAGGCTGCCTTGTAATTATAATTTGGTTCAGCAAACAGCCAGAGCTGTTATTTTGCTGCCAAAGCTGTTATTTTACAACTGCCCCGTACCTAATGCCCTACAAATGAAGCTTTCAGATCGACAAGCAAGATCAAACTGACTGTTGCTTAGATGCTGGTTGAGAGCAGACTGCAGTAGCGTTTCCCTCTTCACTTCTCGAAGCTCAAGCCGTCCCAAGCAATCATGTCTATCGCACACACCGCTGGCGAGTACATGCTCTCAGATGCTTTGCTTCCGGACCCTAAAGGTTCCAGGGCCAAAGGACTTCGCTTGGAGTTATCGTGTGACCGTATTGTGAAGTTTGTCACAGTGGGCTTACCACTCTTCCTGGTGTCCCTGGCATTTGCACGGGAATTTTCCTCTGGTATGTTGGTTTGTTCCTTTTTTTAATCCCTCCATTCATACTTAGTTGCTAGATAAACCACCCATTTTTTAAACTGTCTTCCCCATCTTTTGACAAAAATTTGAGAACATCTGATCCAACCTGCTCTATTGCCATGTATAAAGTCAGAATAATTCTTGGTGCATTTTGCTGTCAACTTTCCCAGTGTTCTCAGAGTACTCAAATACTTGCTGGATATCTTTCAAATATTTGATACCCATATGTGTATGTAACATCCTACGATGATTGATTTCATTGTTTGTTAAGTGATGGCATTTGATGGATGATGTGCAAAAGTATTTACTATTGGCGGCTTGTGTGATTCCATGTCTGATGCCTGCCAAAAACCACCAAGAGGTGCCAGCAAGCCCAAAGCATTCAAATTTCAAACTTGAAAAATATTCAAAAATTTACATTTCATTCAAACATGAAATTTTTGCACTCCATATTTGAGATGAAATGGCAGACTTCTTAGCTAAATGTGTGAATATTTATCTGTCCCTGCTCTGGTAGATAAGAATGTATGTTATGTTAATGTTCAGCCTACCCCATTTCTAGGACTCAAGATATAGTTTGAAAGTAGGACCCCAGTACAATCAGAGCCAAACATTTCCCATCGAGTTGATCTTGGATTCATACAAAGCTCAGTAGTGGAGTCTTACTGATGTTAAGCACTGTTAAGTCCCGTTGATTTCACCATGGGGACAGTTACAGCTCAATCCTGTGAATGCATACTTGGAAACAAGTGCCACTCTGTTCAGTGGGGTTCACTCTCCAGCAAGTATGCACAGAGCTACAACCTGAATTACATACTTGACTCTACCACTGAAATCAATGGGTTCTTATGCATAGGACCTGGAAATCAGTTTTAATACCAGGATTGTGGTATTTTGGTAGGATTGTGATGTTCACAGAAAATGGTAGGATTGTGATGTTCACAGAAAATCTATAGATATCTATTGGGTGGAAAATTCCATCAAGTTGCAATCCACTTATGGCAAGCAACCCCATTCGATTTTCAAGGCAAGAAACACACAGTGGTGGTTTGCCATGACCTGCCTCTCTGTAACAATCCCGGACTTCCTTGGTGGCCTCCCATCCAAGTACTAGCTAGGGCTGGCACTGCTTAGCTTCTGAGATCTGATGAGATCAAGCTAGCCTGGGCCATCCAGGTCAGGGCAGGCACATATAACTGGAGATATTTGCAACGTCAACACTTAGAGCATTCTGAATAGCCTGTACAATGGGGTGTGATGTTTCTCTTAGTCCTCTGATGCAGCCCGAACAGCAGAACCCATGAAGGGTGAAAATGAGAGATGATGGGGCAGCAGCAACTGTGTCTATTAATATCTGTTAACGACCACACTTGAGTTTGTGTCAATGTGGGCCGATGTGTATGTGGCTTTGCATGTTTGTGTCCGAACTGAGCAGAGGCCAAGTGGATGCCATTACTGGCCTACCTCAGGAATTTTTTGTTAGGAGAGAGAACGCCTGCATGATGTTGGGGTGGATCCAGAGGGAATAAACTAAACATCTGCTCTGGCTTGTCCTGATTCAGAAGGTATCTTTGGGGTTTCTTGAGGATTTTCATTTGAGTACGCAGCTAAAACTGTGCACAGTGGTTAGTGACTGGTATTTTTGTGGCACTGTGAGAGTAGAGGGATGGCACTTTGTCGACTATGATGGAGGGGGAAGAAAAAGTAATGAAAATGTAGAGGGGAGGGAGTTTTAAAAACAGTTAAAAACAGGCCTAAACAAAAAGGTAGAGCTCAATGTGTTCAAACATTTCCAATGAGAGTGCGAAGAGTCGGACTCGACTGTGCGACTGAACAACAACTAAAATTATTCTGTTAAGCCATGACCTAGATAGCCAAACTAGCCCAGTCTCATCTGATCTGAGAAGCTAAGCAGGGTCAGCCTTGGTTAGTATTACGATGGGAGACCACTAAGGAAGTCCAGGGGCAGGCAATAGCAAATCAGCCCTGTACACCAGTTGACTTGAAGACCTCATGAGGTGTCACCATAAGGCGGTTGTGACTTGATGGCACTTTACACACAATCATAATAAAGCTGATACAAGTGTAGGATTACTTCTTGTGTCCATGTAAAACTCTAGCTGTCGTACTGCATAAGCTGTCATATCATCTGCAAAAGTGTACTTTAAAACAGCTGATCAAATGGCTGAGTTTACACTCAAACTTTGTAAAGAGAAACCCATAAATAAAAACTTTGCCCATGCTTCACTTGTACCACATGGTTCATCTCTGCCAATGCGTGCATTTTGCACACCGCGTAGAGGCTGCTTTGAATCACTCCACATGGCTCTGGCAACCAGACAGTGAGTGGTTCTGGTATAGCAGCTCACCACGTGGCTCCAATGACCAGGGAGCCACTCATGAATAATGCTCTGTGAGGACACCTGCCAAGGGATTAAGGCAGACCTGAGAGGTTCAGTCTCCTAATTGCAGACAGGACCATGGGAGTGGCTTCCTTGGGAGTGTTTCCTTAAAGGTTCTGGGGGATGGGAGTGGGACACATCCTGCTGACTGGGGTCTTGCAGAGTGGCTGTAAAGAAGCCCCCCACCACCACTGCACTATCCGGCACTTGTGGTAGCTAACAAAGCACTAACCTAAAACCTAAAAACAACACTGACCTAAAATTACACAAACGGAATTATAAAGTCCTAAAGAGCTAGCACATCTTACAATACCAACCACACAATTAAAAAGGGGGCATATAAGTATCTTAAAACCTGCCCACTGGAAGCATAACACACACACACAAAGGAACTATATCCAACAATAAAAGCATCAAAGAAAAAAGGGGGCAGTGTAAAGGGTTGGCATAGTGGAGAATCGACCAAGGCTCTGGGATGGGAAACACTGTCCTGGGGATTTGGGGGGTGGAGCCTGAGGTGGGCAGGGTTTGGGGAGGGGAGGGGACTTCAGTGGGGTATAATGCCATAGAGTCCACCTTCCAAAGCGGACATTTCCCCCAGGGGACCGGATCTCTGTCACCTGGGGATCAGTTTTAATACCAGGAGATCTCCAGCTACCAACTGGAGGTTGGCAACCATACCAGTCAGAGCTGCTCCTGCCAGTGATGCAGAGACCTCTGGGGCAGTCCCCCAGCTTATATTGGAAGCAGCTGCTGGCAGCGTCATGCGGGAGCAGAGGATGGCTTTTTTACACTCCTTTTAGCCTTGCTGGTTCTCACAGGGCTAAAGGGGCCTGAAGGAATTGCGTTCTTCTGTTCCTTCCTCTAGAGCAGCAGCTGGTTCCCACTGGGGCTGGCGGGCCAGAGCAGTGAACAGTAGGTGGAGCCAGAGCCTATTAATTCTGCTTTTGTCCCCATTCTACCTGCAATTACACTAAAACATTTAAGCACCACAGTAGTTTCTTAATGCTTAACCCAAGTGGCAGGACAGGGATTCCCAGTCTGTCATGTTTAAAAAGCTCTCCACCTACAAATGGGGCACAGGGAACGGAGGGGCTTCAGACCTCCCCTCCCATAGCGTTTTCACCATCTGAAACAGCACCAGGGCCCCTGTTTGACCCTTTCTCTGTGACCACATGTCCATCCCATGTGAAGCCAGAAGAAGGGGCAAACAGGGACCACCTCACTGCTGTTTCCAGTGCTGAAAATGTCTCAGGAGGAAAGCTCAAAGCCTGTCCCTCAGAGATGACTCATTTGTAGCTGAATGGGGAGTTTTTTTAAAGATGAGTCCGTGCTAGAACGTATAACAGTGAGTCAGGTCAGGAACCCATGTCTTAAGCCAAGGGTTTTGTATTGTGTCTTTTTTTGCTGTTTCTAACTAAAGCAGGGATACCCAATATAGGGCGGGATACCACGGCCCTTTGGCTTGCCAGCTATCAGTTGGGAAATACCTGCTGATTTTATAGGTGGAGCCTGGGGAGGATGGGGTTTAGGGAGGGGAGGGACCTCAGCTGGGCATAATGTGATGGAGACCATCCTCCAAAGCAGCCATTTTCTACATGGGAGCTTTGTTGTTGGGAGATCAATTATAAAAATGGAAGATCTCCAGGTGCTACCTGGAGATTGGGAACCCTACCCTCCTCCTAAAACTCATTCATCAGAAAAGGAAGGTTTCTGAGACTATGAAGGATATGTGCACAGCAGGTCTCACACCAATTCATAATTCACCAAAAACTCCAGCTCAGTAATTAATTTTCTATGTTGTAAAATAAAGCAAAGAGTTCTTTGGATACATGTGAAGTTGAAGGTGTTCCTCTATTCCCAAGCAATCCCATACAACCAGCCCAAACCAGATTAAGCACTGTTAGTTCTAGAAAAGAGACTTTCAGGAATCACAGCCTCTTTGCTCTCGAGTCTTAATATTTTCAAGTCTTAACAAGACAGATGGATTCCCATTCTAGCTGTACCTGAAGAAGTGAGCAGTGACTCATGAAAGCTCACCACCTGCCACAAATGTTGTTAGTCTTTAAGGTACTACTGGACTCTTGCTCTTTTCTACTGCTACAGACAGATGAACATAGCTACACATCTTGATCATTTTGCAAAAGTTTTGGAAAGAAAATGCCTGAGAGCATGTGCAGAGTGGCATTATGTTGCCACTAATGGTGCAATCCTATTAATTAGAAGCAAGTCATTCTGTATTCAGTAGGATTTACTCTCAAGCAAGTGAAGTGTGTATAGGACAGTACTTTTTCACTGGGGCTTTGGCAGCCATAGAATTTCTCCATCTAAAAGAGTATTTGATTGGTCAGTTGTTTTCTTCTCCTCCCTCCTCTCTGGGAAAGAAATAAGATGGACAGTGCTGGTCAATGGATCCATTGACCAATCAGGAATTCAAGAGGGAACTCCAGGGATGGCTCCCTGCCCAACAAACTAATGCACTGGTGTGGGTGGAGCTGGCTTAAAGGTGAAGAAAAACCCCTCTGCCTTTGTAGGGTGGGTCTTGCTTTCTTAGAGGGCTGAGTTAAGCAAGGATGAGGCAGGGACTGACTCAGCTGACAGGCTGCAACACACACCCCACACCCTAAGGGCAGCCTGAGTGGGGCACGGCCCCATTTCCCTAGTGGACGGCCCCCTACTGTCCCTCTACAAAGGTGTGTATACACCGCTGTTATTGGCGGTTGGGAACTATTGGAAGGCATCTACCAGTCCCCCTCCTCCCACCTTAGGATCTGTAGCAGGAAGAGAAAAATAACTGTTCGCTCTGTCACCATTATTAACATCTAAAGTGACTTCCTGTACACTTAGCCTTGCACTGTCTCAGAGCATTTTTCTGTAAGGCTGGGGACTAATAGGGAACATGCTTAAGGTTAACGGCTGCATGTCCATCTTGCCTTCCATTTCAGGCTCCCAAATCAGCTGCTTTTCTCCTGGCAACTTCACAGGGAAGCAGTCTGCCTACGTTGACGCTGTGTGCTGGGATTCTTTGCTTCTCTATGAATCAGATGCTACAGGAGACTCAAGATCCAATTTCCTCTGGGTCCTCAAGGTGCTTTTTGTTTTTTTTGCTTCAGAGGAAAAGGTTTTGGAGAAGAACGGCTGATAGACTAGACCCATTGTGTAGTGCATGCCCCAAGGGCCTTACAGTTAGACCTTGAAACCCCGATGTAGGTCAATATTCAGGAGGGAACTCACTTGCACACCCCTTTCTCTCTTGCAACGTGATGCCTGAACTCTGCAATCTTCTAGGATGTGCATCTTTCCCTCATAGGGAGAGGCAGTCTCATGAGTCATGAAAGAAAAGAGAGTTCTGTTTCTGAAATACCGATAGAAAAATATTGGTAAGCCAAGTCGTAAGAAAATTGCATCCCAAACTGGGCCCCTCAGGACCTCTGGTTCCTTGTAAAGTGTGTTCTATTTCCCACCCCCGTCATGGTCCTGCTATCCTGTAAACCTTTCCTAACACATTCCCTGTAAATTGTCTGAGTTTCCATCATTTATATGCACAGTCCTTCCTTACTCATGTAGATTATGTTTGTGTCTATCAGGGCGAATCGATACATTGGAACATTGCCTTTTAGAATGTGTGCTTTACTCAGATACAAGAGAATGATAGATTTTGCCACTGCTTTAAGGGAGGGCAAATATACTTACCGGAGAGAGACAGAGTACTCCTGGCAGGTACTGAACACAAAGGTCACTTGGGCTGTTGCAAACATTTCCCCCCCTCCCCAGGCTATTGCAAGATATAATAATATGAATAAATAAATGAGTCCAAGGCTGGACTCAGGTTATTAGGATTGTTTTTAACTTTATTAGTGTGATACTGTTCAAGGCCATTGGGTCAAATGAGTAGTTTCATTTAAGTATATATGCACTGAAGGGACAGATTCTCATTCTCTGGGACTGATCTTGCACAGCTCTGATTTGGGCTGATTCATCTCAGAAGATAACAGTCGCTTCAACAATCCCTTCCATGTTTTCCCTCCCCCCTCAGGTCTTTCCATATTCCTTGCTGGTTATTGCTGTTGCCATGTATTTACCTTACCTGCTCTGGAGATACGCTGCTGCCCCATCACTCAACTGTGACCTGTTCTTCATCATTGATGAACTGGATAAATCCTACAACCGTTCCATCCGCTTGGTGCAGCACATGGTGAAACTGCAGCAGACTGGCACTGATCCCGAGGAATTATGGGAAGAATATGACAAGTAAGCTTGACCTGGATTTCAAATGCTTCCCTGATAGTCAGTTGCTCATGTGATGAATTATTTTTGTTCCATGCATACAAACCTGCATACAAACCAATTCCCGTTTGTTTCAAACCATCTGAAGTATCTGCCTCCCAATGCCATGTCATACAGATTCCTTGGATGTCCTGTAAAATGTCCCTTAAGCCCATGTGGAACATAAACCAGTGGCATTATTACCTAACCTGCAAATCCTGCTGACTCTTTTTGTAATCAGCATCCCCACTCTGCCCCCATTTCGTCATCAACAGAGGCCTAGTTCTCTTTGGTAAACTCGTATTTGGGCCAGTATTACTTCAGACTGCAAGAAATGGCTCAGATGAGTGAATGCTCATTCATATAAAACAATTCCCTCCATTTAGAAATCTATAACATGTCAGAACAAGGCCTGGTGGTACCTGAAGATCTCCCGCTATTACCATTGATCTCCAGACAACAAAGATTAGTTCCCCTGGAGAAAAAGGCTGTTTTGGAGGGTGGATTCGATGGTATGATACCCTGCTGAGGTCCCTCCCCTCCCTAGGCCACGCCCCCAAAATCTCCAGGCATTTCCCAACCCAGAACTGGCAACCCTAAAGCTAGAACCTTCCTCCCTTGCATTTAGCTGTCTGTAGGCCCGGATGTTCCTCATTAGAAGAGAGTCTGGTCACATGAAATCCCATGTCCAGTCTGAAATGATACATCCCAGATGTGAGTTTAAGAACTAGGCCTTGTTCTCCACAGTAGCATATATAAGCAGATGCTAGCCATCGTAAAGAGAGGCTTAGCAGAAGCAGTAGCAATCTTTCAGTTTTTCTTGGCAACTGGGACATGTAATCACCACACCACCCATACAGCTCAATGTCACTGTGGTTTATACATACACTGGAGTGGGAGGATGCGGGAGTGATTTAGCACATTTGTATCTCACTCTTCTTCTAAGGAGCTTGGGGCAGCGGTCATGGCTTCCCCTCCTGTTTTGTCCTGTAAATCAGCTGAGGATGAGAGAGAAAGACTAGTATAAGGTAATCCAAGGACTTTCAGGGCCAGCCAGGATTTGAACCTGGTCTCTGCAGGTCTAGTACTGCCCTTTAACCACTACACCACACTCGCTGTCGATATGATTCTATTCCTGTGGGAAATAAATAAAGTAGGCATGCCGATAGTCTAATGCTGGCTGTGAAAGCAGCTTGTGGATTGGCTGCATGAGGGTGTCATACAGACACGATCAGCAGATGGTATATCACTAGGCATGCACAGTTCTCCCCTCCCTTGTTTTATTCTCCCAGCAATTCAGTTAAGATGGTTAAACTGAGAGAGACCAGCTTAAGGTCAAAACCAGTGAGCTTCATAAGGACTTGAATCCATGTCTTCCAGGTCCTAGTCTAACCCATACCTCACACTGACTCTCGTTATCCATTAAAAGTTGGTGCACTACTCGTCTACCACTGAGCCGTCCTGTTGCTTTCCTTCCCAGGGCTCGTAGTGAACGTTATTTCGAGTTCCCTCTGTTGGAGAGGTACCTGACGTGCAAGCAGCGCTCCTACTACCTTGTTGGCATCTACGTGCTGAGGAATCTCCTCCTCCTGTTTCTCCTGGCTGCCACCTGTCTCTACTTGGGATACTGCCACGCGGTGGTGTTTTTCAAAGACGAGTTCAGCTGTTCAATAAAGACAGGACTCCTAAAAGATGAGCCTCACATCCCAGACTTCGTTCCTTGCAAACTGGTTTTCTTCTCCATCTTCCAGCTGACCAGCATCTGCATTGGAGTGGTGTATGTCCTCCTGGGGCCAATCATAATCTACCACTTGCTCCAGCTGTGTCAGTGGGACAAGCGGCTTTTGGCCATTTACGAGATGCTGCCAGCTTTCGACCTGCTCAGCAGGAAGATGCTGACCTGCCCCCTGAACGACCTAAACATCATCTTGCTGTTCCTGCGAGCCAATATCTCTGAAGTCAAGTCCTTCAGCAGGCTGAGCGTTCTGTGCACCCTGAGGGATGTCACGGCAGACAAGGAGAACATTGACACTGTAGTAGATTTCATGACCCTCCTTGCTGGCCTGGAGATGTCCAAGCCTAAACACAACTTCTGCTCATCAGGCACGGATGGAAACCCACCTCATTCGAACAGTGAAGTCGTGGGTAAGTGGCATTAGGGCAGAGAGTCTAGTCCTCCCCACTTTCGAGGATGATGGCCTGAATCCAACACCAAACCCTTCTATTACATTTTTAATCTCATCCTTCCTCCGAGGGTCATCATACCTGGCTCTCTTCTTGATCTTCTCAATAATCCTGTGAGGTAGGTTAGGCCTAGGGACAGAGACTGGCCTCAAGGTCATCTGGCAAGGTTCATGACTGAGCAAGGATTTGAATTGTCTCTCCCCAGTCCTCGATGGACACTCCAACCATTACACCACTCCAGCTCACAATTGTTATCCACACCTAGGCCCCCCCCCAATCTTTTTTCTCCTCTTACTGTGTTTCCCCTCTGTTAAAATTGGGATTGTCCCTCTACTTTGTTGTTGGAAAGATATCTGCTTTAAAGCTGCACCAAACTGTAGACCCTGATTTTTAAACCAGTAGGGGAATACGCACACACACTGTTCAGTTTTTGGGTTGCATATTTTCTAACTCTACCATCCACTAATATATACATGTCCTAGCCTTGATTTGCCCATTCTTGTCCCAGTTAAAAGCTGAAACATCTTTACAATCTGGTGCCCAGGTCAATCTGACGACTGAGGGTTAGAATGGGAAAGAAGTATCAGCATCCAGTTTGAGAAGATGACATTGATACTGCAGTCCTAGGCATACTTTTTAGGGTGTAAATCCCATTTGACTCACTTGACTTGCTTCTTAGTAAAGATGCTTAGGATCATACTATACATGTGTGGAGAAAATCAAGCTGTGGGTTCTATGACTTTTCAGTTTTTGGGGGGTGAGCAGCATTTGTCATTCACAAGAAGCCACTTAGGAAGTTAGAGAAAGCGATGGAGGCAACATTACGTAACCCTTTCCCCTGATGTTAGGAATGTATTTCAAGCAAGGATAGAACTTGGCACAAACTCCAGCAGCCAGAGAATATTCAAGCTTTCTGTAAGTGGCTTTTAGTGAGAGAAAGCTGATGTGGCTGTGAATCTACGAGACATAGTGCTTAAAGCTCAAGCCCCGAAACATTTATTTCCTGCGGAGATGCTGCCACCAGCACAACAAATGTTAGCTGAGGAGACATTTTACTTGAGAAGGTTGTCCTTTGTAGGGCAGCAGTGAAAGTAACGCCTGTGCTGAGACCCCTGTCCATGGCAGAATGTGCAGTCCGGATGGGCCGTGGCTTAGAAGACAGGCATTTTGAGGGTACTGCTGGCTGCCTGTTTTGCTACTGAAAGGGTACTAAAAGCTGTTTATGGCATTAAAATGACTAAAAACAGCAAATACTGTAAACAAATCCATCCATAACAAGTCCAGAAGAAATCAATAATCAGCAGCAGCTTAAAAATCATTTTTAAACACTGTGAACTGGAAAACAAAAAATAAAGGCAGCAACAACAAAATCCACCATCAGCAACAGAAAGGCCAACAGTCCAGGTTACAAAAAGAAGGAAAGGATACAGAAAGCCCGCTGGAACAGAACAGTTAAACACACAGGAAGCTGCCTTGTGCTGAATCAGACCATTGGTCCCTCATGGTCAGGATGGTCCATTCAGACTGGCAGCAGCTCTCCAGGGTCTCAGGTGGAGGTCTTTCACAGCAGCTCCTACCTGATCTTTTCAACTGGAGACGCCAGGGATTGAACCTGGGACCTTCTGCATATGAAGCAAAGGCTTTCCCACTGAGCCATAGTCCCTCCCCAAGCCACAGCTTCTCTCCTAGTTCCCATGAGTATCTGGAAAGCTATAAGGTAGGATAAGTCTCTTGTGACAGGGAATTCTGCAGGGTGGGGGCCTCACAGTCCTGGAGACCTATCCACCTTTCTTCTGTTGGAGCTGGCACACCAGCAGGGCACCAGTGGCCGATCTCAGAACCACAGACTAGGTCAGAGGGCTTTCCTGCTTCTCCCTTGGTATGCTATAAACACCCCCCTCCCTTTTCTGTGCTATTTCAAGCACCCACAGAACGGCCATCAACAAGACACAGCATCATTTTAACGTCTGAAACTTCCTTCCTTGTGTCTAGACATGAAGCCCACCCATGAAGCTAAAGAAAATTGCAACAGCGTGCCATCTTTGACCCTTGCTTGACTCGAAGGAGCAGCAGTCAGCAAAGCAATCGGGACAGATTAATAGTGCTGGAATGCAGAAGAGGACAGCCAAACATCTCAGTCTTAAATACTGGCAATGGTAAACTGCTGTGTGCTATAAGTCATACTGGCGCCAATGGACTGGTGCAGCAAACTGAAAGCGCTACCCAAATTGCTTGTTTACTGGCTATCAAATCCATAGCATTTAATGTTACCAATTTTTTTTTTGAGACAATAGCAAGTGATTTTTGTTGGTTTTATGCTTGGGATTTAATGTTCTCACAATATTAGGGCTGTGACTTTATTATTATTATTTTGATATGGTCTTGTATCTTTAATAGCTACCCGCAAAAAGATATCCAACAGGTACAGGTTTCCTTGCATGGAAGAGTCACACCAAACATGATTTCCCTGTTCAGTATATTGTCTTGACTGCTGAATGGAAGGCTGGGAAATGGCAACCCTAAATTGTGGGCAAAAGTTAAACTTGTTGTCATCTTCTCTCTTTATCTTAATTATCTCAGGATCTATCAAATTTCATATTCACCAGGTTAAAACTTGTCCCTTTACATGCTTTAGATATGTGACCCCTGTTGCAAACTGGCAGCCAACAGCATCATTTGAAACAGTTTCTAAGGGAAAGAGCCCAGTCAAGCACCTCCTGTGTATGAGGTGGTCCTGGGTTCAAATTCTGACATCTCCAAATAAAGGATCACAGGTAATAGGTGTTAGGGAAAGCCTTTCTCTGCCCAAGACTCTGGAGTGCTGCTGCCAGGCAGAGTAGACAATATTGAGCTAAATGGACCAATTCAATAGCAACTTCATTTACATTCTACCCTGAGCTCTATTCTGCAGCTGGTTTATACATCAAGACTTGCTGTTGAATATATCCCAAAAATGTTTTTTTATAAACTTTTTGCTAATAGCTTTTAACAATGTGCAAGACATTTTTTCAAACATCTCAAAAGATCATTTTATTCCTTTAATATCAAGGAGGGGATCATTAACTTTGGCTACCCAGAAACTCTCAACTGGCAATTCTTGAAGAAATTATTTATAGACAAAGGCTCTTAACTTACACAACTGGAATAAATTATGCAAACTCACACAAATTGCAGAGCAGCTCTTGCTGTGGTTTTTAAGGGTGTTTTGTTTCTCCACTTGCTTGTTTGTATGAGAGGATGGAGCAAGTAATGCTGAGCTACCTTCATGCCAATCACTTGGATATTCTGTACTGACCTTTTTATACTTTGTATGTGAAGTGACCTTAAATCCACATTGTGAGTTATCAGCTGTGCAGATTTTCAGAAAGGATGGATTAGATTTAAATCCACAATTTAAGCCAAATTTTTAATACATATGTTTTCCAATCAAGCATGTATAACAACTGGCTGCTTTTAAGAATGAAAACATTTTTTCTTTAATTAGAGCTTTTATACTATTCCAAAACCTCTGGGCATACAATACAGCTGCCTTTTCACAATATAGAATTTATATTTACTTAAGACAGGGGAGCAATTAGAAAATTAAGGATTTCTGCCTTGTGCTCTCTCTGTACTTATAAGGACACCAAGCAAGAGTAGTTATGAAAAGGCTAAGTACCTCGTACTTTTCGGAAGCACAGGATGGTATTTTCTGGTTGGAATAGTCTTTCAGCAGGACATTTTTTAAAAAGAGAATGTGTAGATTAACATGTTTATTTTAAAATGAAATCTACATTGAATGCAGTTGTAAGGGACATTTAATGAAACCAACAAGTTTTTAAAAAGCTGAAATCCAATTTAAGTGACAAAGCAGATAAAACATAGGTTCTTTTTTTCTGAAGCCCCTCTTTTGACAGCACTTTTGATTTTTCACTCTTTGCCTTTGACCAGCCTTTGGCTGTAGGTGAGTCATTATTTGGCACATTTTGAATTTCACATATATCCCTCACTGAAGAGCATGAGAGCTGTGAACTGCTGTACCTTGTACTACCTATATTTGTTTCTGACATTTGAAAAGCAAGGAAAAAAGAAAAATCATGAAGCATTTTAGAAAACAAAACATGGTTCATTTAATAGGTCTTAGATTCAGGTGGTTAGCTGTGCTGATCTGAGGCAATAGAACAAAGTTTGAATCCAGTGGCACCTTTAAGACCAACAAATTTTAATTCTAGGCATAAGCTTTTGTGTGCATCATGAAAGCTTATACCCAGAATTAAACTTTGTTGGTCTTAAAGATGCCACTGGACTCAAACTTTGTTCTTTTATTAGGTCTTAGAAACAGTCTTTGTACTAAAACTACCAAATTCTTCAGCGGTGCATTATTATACTCATGCTATGTTATTAATTATGGACAAAATTAGTCATCTTTAAAACTAGAAGCGTATGTTCACAGATAGGTTATCTGACCATAGACTAGATGAGTTATGCAAGATATACTGAATAGTTCTGAGAAAGCATTTCAGTGAGTAAACATCTGGAATGAATGAAATACTGTATAGCAATTTTCCCCCAACCCAGAATTCAGTTTTTCAATTGGGAAAAAATTAATTAGAACTTCCTTGGGCCTTCACATCTTTTCTGAAGCTATTCGTGATCAGTTTCACAATCCATTGAAGGCTATGATACTCAAAATATCAGACTTCCCTCACTTAATACAGCCTTTACAGCCACGGAAGAAAGGTTTTTCGTTTTTTAAAGGCTAAATATGACCTCAGGAGCAGACTGCAGAAGGGAAATCACATCATCCTTAAACTGTAGCTCTGGTCCTGAAAAGCCTCTTAACACCTTACTCATCTTGCCTCCTGTGCATTCACTAAAATCCAGTGAACTTAGCCACAGGAGCAAGCTGTTCCTCCTTTCTGCTCTGGTTAGCATGACAGGAACAATCACAGCTGAGTGCAAAAGGCTGGCTTGTTGCTTCTCTAAATCACTTCCACTTGGGTGGCGGAGCCAGGGCAACCAAGGTCCACTGCTGGAGAGACTGTCTCAACTCCAGGTCGGGATTTTGGTGGCGCCAGCTACAAAGCAATGTACTTATCTTTTTAAAGCAGACAACACAGTGACACAAATTGGGCTTTTAATATAGAACTTAGTCCAAGTGGAACCAAGTCGTTCTCAGCATTTAATGTTCTTAAAAAGACTTAAGCGTGGAGAGGTTGCAGGTAGCTGTGGTGATTGAAAGCAAAAGCCAAAATTAAACACTGCATGATACCTTTTATTAAAACCAACCAAAATGACACAGAACAGTATGGGTTGCATCTGGTAAAATTTTTCAGCAGCAGAAGTTTTCTGCAGAATCCCCCCCCTCCCCGGAGTCCACTGATCATGAAATTATACTACTGGGGAGGGTAGTAACTGCAGTGGGAAAGGCAAATTGTTCAGTGTCATTTTGGTTGGTCTTGATAAAAGGTATTGTGTGACTTTTGTTGTTTGGTTCAGACATGAAGCCCAATAGGAGACTTTGGACCAGTTTCTCAGAAGAATGCTACCTCACAGTGTTGTCGTAAAGACATAACAGAATAATATATACCATATATTTTGCCCTCAGTTTCCCGAAGGAGGGGCCAGAATAGAGGTGTGCTTTTTCCCAATGAGCCAGGGCCATTTCTTGTTTTAAGGGGGATCAATTTATTGCAGTCCTTTTCATCACCTATGTATATGGACGAAAAACTACAACTGAAAACACAAGGATCTCCTAAAGAGCTAACACAGTCAAAGGAATCACACGATATTGCATTCTTTGAAAATTTTGTATCCCAACTTTATTTTAAAAAGCAGCTTGAAGTACAAAAGAATAAAAGATGTTCTATTTCACAGGCCATCTAGTCCAACCCCCTGTTCAATGCAGAATCAGCCTAGCTATTTTTAGCTGTTCCGTAAAAAAACAATAATAAAAGCAGTTCATAAAACATCAGCCAATAAGATTTTTTGAAAATAAGTCAATAAAAATCATAGAAGTGGTACCAACAAACCCCCTAGAATGGATTAAACATGTCAAGAGATAAAAATCATCAAATTTCCTCCCAAACAAAGGTGACTTGGATCAGAACTCCAAAAGCAAAGGGGTGAACATTTTGAGATAGGACTTCCATAGTCTGGGGGCACCACAGGAAAGACCTTGCTCCATAAGAACATAAGAAGAGCCAATGCTGGATCAGGCCAATGGCCCATCTAGTCCAACACTCTGCCACACAGTGGCCAAAAATACCAGGTGCCATCAGGAGGTCCAGAAGTGTGTGCCAAGAATCCAGTACCAGCAAATCCTAGCTAACTTGGCATGTAGGCCTTGTTAAAATTAGGCCTACTCCTTCCACAATTGAAGAGAAATAATTTTAGCAGGGTAGCCTTCTTTCAGTATGATGTTGTAGCTGCTCACAGATAAAAGTAGGCATGCGAGAAGGCAGCCAGTCAGCCAGGTCCAAGCATCATGACGACCCAATAAGTATAAGTGTCCAATTTCTTTCTGCTATTTCTGGTATGCCTTTTTAAAGTACGGTGCAGGGGTGCATGCAATGGGCTGGCACGAGGCATGCCTGATCTCTGGTGTAGTTTCTCTAAAGTGTTTGTTTTAATGTTTCTTGTTGATTGGCATAAGGTGGTACAGGTAATATAGCAAGCACTAATTCTTCGCAGCCCCCACCTGTAGGTCTAGTGACTCTGCATGGATCAATTAGCCTTTTTGTTATAGTGGTGGATGGGAACAAAACAAGAGCTCATCAGTCTGACACTACCCACTCCCACTCATGACACAACCCAACCAGGATTATTGTGAGAAAATGAAATGAATGGAGGGGCAGGCAATGACTGCGTGTTGTAAAGGGGACACTGCTTGTAGTCGCAAGGCCACTCAGACCATGCATAGCGCAGGCCACTCACTGTTTCAGGGCAAGCTATGTTCTGTAGAGTCACTGTGCGGAAGGAGACAGCTGTGATAGGTATTGCGTTCCACTCACACAGAGCTGGGTCAGAACAGCACACCTGCCAGAGAGAGACAGAACACTCAGTCAAACCTGCTTGGTGTCTGGAGCACTGAAATTAACAACATGGAACAGCCAAGTCACTCCACTAGTGTGGCAACTTCTCAATGTCTGGCAGTCGCAGATGCCTGGCCTACGGGCTGAATCTCTAGATGTTTTGGTTTTTATTGAAAAGTGGTGTAGGAAATCCCGTTGAACAATAAAAATGGGAAGGGAGTGCTTAACCCTTTTCACAGTCCAACACTCCTCCCCATTATCGGCTCTCAGACCTGTATTTTTCACCATCAGGGCTAACAGAAGCTGAGGAGAGGAGTTAGAGTAGGACAATGATGCTGGGGAGAAGGAGTTATGGAACATATGAAGCCCTGGGTATATCAAAGACATATAAAACTGCTCTACATTGAATCCAACCAGTCTAGCTGCATATTTTATTTATTTATTTAAAACATTAGTTGCCTTTCTACCTTGCAGACTTCATTTAGCACCACAGTGGCCTTGCAATGTAAATAAAACAACAATTATATAAAAAAAACATGTAAAAGATCACAATATGTGTATTCTCAGGGCTCTCCGGGCTCTCAGGCTGGGAAAGATCTTCCCCCAACACCTACTAGAGATGCTATAGACCAGGGGTGTCGAACTCATTTGTTATGAGGGCTGGATCTGACATGAGACCTTGTTAGGTTGGACCATGTGTGTCATAAAATGCAATGCCAGGTAGCGGCGATATAAACTTTATAAAGGAAACAAACACAAAGGGGCTTTCCCCCCCCCTTAAAATAAAATCACACTTAAAACATTAGCACTCTTGCAATATTTTGTTTATTTAACAGTGTCTGATAACTGACACCTCTTGCTCTGAATTATTGCATCAAAATGTCTGTGCTGCTGCAATCTTGAGTATGCTGTTCTGGTTTTTATCAGTAAGCTACAAACCTACGATGGCACAGCAGCAGCAGCAGAACTGGAAGAAGCAGAAGACACCCAGTTCCACTGTGGGCCTGATCCGGCCCCCGGGTGGCATGTTTGACACCCCTGCTATAGACTGTAGTTTGGACCCTTATGAATACTAAGCATATGGTCACAGCAACCTTGTGAGGTTTGCCATAGGCCAAAGCTTTGTGACTCACCAGGGATGTGTCCCTAGCCCTTCAGATCCACACATGCCATTTCCAGCACTATGAATGTTATCAGCTTTATACCAATATAGCTGCCAGTGCATCCACCAAAGTCCCTTGGGAACTGTAGGATGGTTACGAGTGTTGAATACAATCTGCCTTACTGTTTCTCACAGGACCAAGACCAGAGGTCCTTGAACAGCAGCCAGTGTGACTCTGTGCCATTCCCATGAAGTACAGGATATAAACAGCACTTCCCTGCTAACTCTTACCTCAAATGCCTTGCTGTCCATGTGGCGGAGCTGGATATTCTGGCTGTAGGTAACATTCAGAACCTTAAGGGCTGCATCCACTAGCACCTGGTGAGGGTACGGGCCTTGGAAGGTCACATTCTCTTTACCATAAGCCACTGCCAGAGCCCCAAGGTGCAATCTATAGGCCACGCTCTGTTTATCACGGGGGTGGATACTATAAAGCAAGAAAAAAACATATATTTTGGTTCTCACTTGAAACACTCCATTTCCAGTCCTCACAGTTACAAAAGCAAAGTGTGTGAGTGTGCACGTGCAGAGACAGTGTTTATGTTTCTCTCTTTCTCTATGTCTCTCATGGAGGCTTGGAACCTACCAGAATCTACTACTTGAGTAACCCTGCTTCTTTTCTACTAGCAGTTGTCCAGATGCAACCTCCAGGGCTAGATCATGTCTGTCTCCTCCTCCCTTTGCCATTCCATTGTTCCCCAATAAGGAGGCCAATGGATGGGGATGAAGCAGGAAACTGCCATCAGATTAGGCTCATATATTTAGAGGGGGGGTGCCCTTTGATGGTCCCCACTCCTCTGTACATCTTTCCACATGTGTATATCATAAGCTATTAGACTGTCTCTCTCTTACACCAGTTCTTAATGGAATAGACAGCAGCTGCTCTAGAATCGTTACAGCTGTTTGGGAGGGCCTGGACAACCTAAAACAAGGGGAGCTTCCTTACCTGCCATAGGGAGATGAAGCATCACAGAGGTCTAAGGCAACAGCCATAAAAGTATTGGGCATTTTCTCATTAGGGACATAGCCGTAGTCTGCTGTTTGATGCCATCGGATACGTGGAAAGCTGTCATCAACCTCTGCTTGATGATCTGTAGATAACTGCAACACAGGGACAGCTGAAACCTACCTGAAGTTGGGGATCACATAATCCTTCTAGGCTATAATCCCATTATTCATACATGTGCTTTCTCCTGCCATGGCAGGATGACTCAGTGAAAGTCATGGAAGACATGCCACACATCCATTCTGGGGCTATAGCTATGACCCTGGAGGCAGGGGTCATGTTGGGGTGTTGATGCCGAGAAGGTTGCACAACTATTCTCCTTCCAATCAATGTCAAAGTCTAGTCCAGAATGTCAAGAGGACACAGCTTTCCCAATGACCTAGCAAACAGTTCCTAGAGTACAGCTGGAAGGCACATGATACAGCATCCTCATTGAAGCTCAGTGGGCATAAGCCTCACTTGGATGGGAGACCTCCTGGTAATTTTTCCAATAGTGCAAGATATAAATGCAACAAACTATAAATGTAGCCTTCCTAGAGAGAAATATCATCATCTGCATCATTTGCCTGTCTCGGTATAGTTAAGGAACAATATTGGCTTCATAAAGCTACAAATATATTAGGAAGGTGCTATTGTGGGTGGAACTACATGTTTCATAGATCTCAACGCTGCCAGTGAAAATGGCATCCACGTGTTGAATCCCACTAGCCTCATCACATATTAGCAGCAGCAAATAATGCCAGTTAGGAGTGGGGACAGGGACAAAAATGAAGGTATCAGGACACAGAATAAGTGGTTCTATACTATACTGAGGAAATATATGGGGATCTCTTCTTTTTTTTAATTAGTATTAGTCATGTACAGAGAGTGACACACCGTGCTGTCCCTCATTCTGCTGACCACCCTCAGGCGTGAGAAGATTCAGTCTTTGTTGTGTGCAAGCACTCATCAAGGTTAAAGATGCAGGAAATCAGTGCAAATAAAGAAAGAGGCTAAAACCCATTGGTTTGGTTTTTTTAAACGCTATATTCCTGCATCCCTTCCCTCATGTCTGCCAGTGCCAAACAGCCATCCCAGTGTTTGCACCTTCATGCCCCTGCCCGTTACCTGGACAAAGCCAAAGGGAAGGCTCCGCTCTGTTTGCCCGACTGACCCTTCATGGAAAGCTTCTCGCCAGTCTTCAATGAGTGCTGGGAATGTGCAGTTGTACAAATCGGTGTTCATGAAAGTGTTTGCTTCACCTGGGAGAAGCACGCAAAGGATGAGACAGGCCAAATGCAGTAGTGATGGTGCTGCCCTCCCAGTTCAGTCCTTTTGCTGGCTTTACGTACCTTGATACCAAACAACTCCTTGGAAGGTCATGTTGAGAAGAGGGTGGATCATTGCATTCCAGAGCACGGAATACTCTTTAGGGCCAGAATCCAGATAGGAGACAGGGAAGCTACAACATGAGACAAATCCATTAGGTGGGGGACTTATTTTACTGCACACAGATATCGCTTAATCACTGATGCCTGGGCCCTCTCTAAAACCAGAGCTCAGAAATCACAAAGTACTGTACTAATGTTTGCTGTACAGGAGAGGAGATCTGCCTTGGGCCAGCAAGTTCAAAGCAGGTTTACACCCCATAAGCTACAGTACTGCCTTCTGATGCCATTCTGGTTCTCAGGGCTAGCCAAGCATTTCTTTGCTGTTATCTAAGACTTGGCAGTTATGCCTAAATCTGACCCACATTTAATTTTTCCACTGTCTCTAGCACCTCTGAGGATATGCTTTAGTACGAGTGAAGACAGATCGTAATATTTATAGAGCAGTGGGAGTGATTTGAAACCAGTCTCGCCACGTTTAATAAAAATAAATCTTCCAGGGACAAGCTCTGAAAAGCTAGTTTCACAAGACTGCAGCATTGTTTAACAAAAATTGGTTATGGAGGCCGTCAGTTAGCAAATGCCCATGACATCACCAGCACATCTTCTCCTTTCAACCCCTAGAGTAGTTTTCCACTGTTCTTAAACCAGGGTGTTTGGGGGGGGGAGACTATAAGGTAAAAGACTAACATATGAACAACATACATTCTAATAAATATACATCTACCACCTATGTAAAAAAACTTTTAATATAGAATACTCCACCTAATACACAAAGGAAAGCATGAGGACTTATGCAGCATCTAGCTGCTGGAATGTATTCCTGCAACGTGATACAAACCTGCCATTGCAATTTGGAAGTGACGAGCTAGTGCCAGTGTCAAGGGTCAACATGATGGGTACTTGCCAAGCTCCACAGCTTGGCATAGGAGCTTGCCCATTGCTGACCAGAAACACCTGGTTCATCTACTTCCACTAGGAACAGAAGATTACCCAAACACCCCTGTGATGCCCAATCCATGTTTAGAGCCCAGAAAGAGAAGGGCACAACTCTTTGGGACTTGTTAGCCATGGCAGCACTGCACAAATGGAGCTTATAGGAGGAGTTACACTCCTCTCCCTCCTCCAGGTTATGCAAGGGCGAAGTGTACCTAAGGGGAAAGGCACTGGAGAACATCTATTCCATGTATGTGAACCCTGCGAAAAGGCCACTGTGACTGTCTTAAAAACTGAACTGACTGGGCAGCCTATGATTATCTGCCTCTTTAATAACTAAATTTGTTTACCTAACTCTTTAATAATTATTTTTGATAATAACTTGAAAAATGTGCAGCTTTGTACATCTCCACCATACTAAGATGCCATGGGGAAAGGGATGAGGGCCAGGTTGAGAGCTAACAAGAGATTTCAGTCCACACTCCTCCTTGCATTGCCCTCAGCTGAAGTAAGGAAGTCCACCCTTCTTCAAAGTAGTACAGTTTGAACCTTATTAATGCATGCTTGTACTACATCTACACTGATTCTCAAATGTTTTCGGCATAAACCCTACATCAGCTATATGTTAAATCAATAATCAACCTGAACATTTAGCAGATTTGCTTGATCATTTGGTATTGCTTAATAAACTGGTTTAATTTTGTAAATCTAACCAGTACTGTGTATGGTGTGTCTTGAGACCACTGGAATCCCAAAAAGAGCCTGGGGCACTAAGCATTACTCTGAGGAGTAAAACATGGTGTAACATTAAGTCTTTATACATTTGCTGCTGAGGGGACACTTCATGCATCAGATGAAATGGACTCTAGCCCACAAAAGCTTCTACCACAATAAAGCTGAAACTCATTTTTGTTCCTCCTGCAACAGACCTGCATAGAACTTAAAAATAGATGCAGCTCAGGGAAGTTGTTTTCCTGGTAAATGCAGCTGTGGGCTTATAGGTTTCCTGCCACTGTAAACAGTGAGGCAGTGCGTGTAAGGCAACCACAGGGAGAGAGTGCCAGAGAACGGCCTGCACACAGCACTCAGCGAGAATGGAAAGGATCCAGTCTATTAAGAAATATATAAGAAAGGAGCAGGGTCTGTTGTCATCAGCTCTTCTTACCTTCTATGGTCCTCCGAGAGTCCACATTTACGCAGTGCCCTTTGGGAGGACCAGGCCTCAACTGGTGTCCCTCCCCAGGAGGACTCTACCAGCCCTATGGGATACTGGAGTGTCTCATACAGATAGCGTCCAAACAGCCAGCACACAGCAGAGAAGTAACTGAAGTCTCCACTGCCCAAGTTTTCTTTTCAGAGAAATGTTAAAAAAGCAATAAGAATATTTAAAAGTCTGGAAAGGAATATGGCTGCATTAAATACACAACTGGCTTCTTCTGCCACACTTTCAGCTAGGATCCACAGTACAGCTGTGTGAAGTACTGGCATGTATCCTGGTCCACAATCCTGCTCAACCTGATGAGGGATGCTTGGTCAGACTCACTGTTACCACTGGAAAAACCTTGTCTTGTTTTCAGTCCTCCCTTGTGAAAGCTGAACCTGCATGTCTCTGTTGTCATACCAGCTTCTGTCTACTTATGCTAAATTTCTTGATGAACATCTGCAATCTAGCATCAATTTTCATATAGCATAGAAAAGGTGTAAAGACGATAAAAAATGGCATTAAAAGGAACAAATGAATTGGTGACATAATCAATGAAAATGGGCAAAACAGGCTCACAATGACAATATATACCTCTGTAATTCTGATATCCTTAAATACCACAGACTACTCCATCTTCCATTTTCCCTTGAACAAGTTGCTAGACTTCAATTTCTGCTCTGCAATCCTTATCCATCTCCTTGAAACATTTGTCCATTGCCAAATGAGGGAGTTTGCTAACCCACAAATTCTGCCAGAGCAATATTAATAAAACATTTAATTGGACTTCTAGTACATAGAGGTTGCAGCCACCCATGGCTGGATATTATTGTGCTACTGTTGATCTACAAAGCAATTGTTTGCCACTGGATTTTCTTATCCACAGAAAACCAGTCACAAATGACTGCTATAGCACAATGATAACGTAATATCCAACAATACATGGATGCAGCCAGAGTTAAGAAAGATTCAAAAACAAGGGGGGGGAGGGATTTAGGCCCTCATGTCTACAAATCTGACAACTGAGGTTTCTCACTATGAAATACTATGTTAAAGGGCAGCATCTCTTTCCATGTAAATAAAACATAAATCCAGTGGCTCCTCAATGACTTAAAAAAATTATTCCAACACTTGCTTTCATAAGCCAGAGCTGACTTCATCAGATGGATGAAATATACATTCATTAGGCAGCTGGTGGCACTTACAGATTGTAGTTCAAACTGATCTAACATCATCAGTGACCTACAGCCACCCCGGATATCTCTCTCGCACGTATGTCTTTCATTCTATACAGCAGTCCCCTAACCTAAAACTTCTAATCTACAACAATGGATCACCTAACAGAGACACACACTCAGGAACCAGGCTCTGCAACAAACTTAGATGCCAACTTTGTCCTTTGTCCACACTCAAGCAAAGTGATCAACTATACCACTGCAATTTAGAGTACAAAACCTTTTTACACAATCAGGTGACCCTATCTGGGTCCATCTTTGGGATGGATCTTATATAAATTAGGAGGAAATCCCTTGGTGGCTGGAAGTGTAATCCTATGCAGTATAACTGCAGTCTAAAGCCACTGAGATGAGTCAACTTACGCTGGAGTAAATCTCCATAGGATTTCACTGTGAAACATGCAATGAAATCTGAGTCAGTGCCAGACAAGGCAATTAGCAGAATACAAAAGAGAAGAGAAGAGGTGTAATCCTCAAACAACTAATTTTTGGACCTGGACACTTTGGAGGTGTTGGCATATATGCTGTGGCCATATGAGGCAGGCTAGCTTCCAGGAATCAGAAAAACCTTTAAATCTGTTGTGTTTAAAAAAGGCAGCACCTGGGTCAACAATGCTCTTAAGGAAGAACTCTGTTCTCTCAGAAGGTGCTTTTCTCCAAAAATGGTGACAGATCAGATATTTGGCATAGAATATTTCAGCATTACTCTTGTACCAGCTACTGGTTAGAAGTGGATAATGGGTTACATGGATCACCTTGTGGTGCAGCCTAAAGGAAACTATCCTATGATGTATGTACAAAGAGCATAAGTCTCAGTGAGAAAGTAAATAAATGAAGCAAATAAATCAGTAAATAGAATGACTAGATATAGAAGAGAGCATTCAGAATCTTTCACAAAGCACCCTTTTTACCAAGGCTGCAATATTTAATCAATAAAACAATTAGATTTAATCAGTAAATAGATTTTTTTAAAAAAAATGTTGGTTTTCATGCTACTTACAGTATGGAAAAATTTTAAGAGGGGGCACTCATCCCTCTCTCTCACAAAGGAGGGAATATATCTTCCAAACTGTTTCTGTGACAACATATGTGTGCATCTAAAAACGCTTCATAACAATTGTTATTATTCATATGCAATCTAATAAATGATTCATCCATTAATGCCCATGAGATTAACCAACTACAGTGCTTTTTTAAGTCTGAGAGATAGCCCTGCTTTCACTATAGGACAAACCAAATTATAACTCATCCTATGCCAACAAAAACTTCTCTTTTCCAAGACTGTAACTCTTTCATTCCCTTCAACCTTGCCAGATATTGGGGTGCTTAAGACACACAGACAAGCGAGGGGTAAATTAAAAGATGTTAAAAAATAGAAACAAAAAGCCCTAGAAGACACAAGAGCTTTTCCATTGTTTGTGATCTCATGGTAACTTGGTGGTGGTAGAAAGTGTAACCCCTAAAAGGTTTTCAGTGCAGGAGAGGTTCAAAGGCAGCTTGCATAGCAACCCTGGTCTTCCTTGGTGGTCTCCCATCCAAGTACTAACCAGGGCAAACTCTGCAGAGTTTCTGAGATCTGATGAGATCGGGCTAGCCTGGGCCATCCATGGTAACATACCATGTAAATAACATCCTGATTCAGAAGAGTGACACCTTTCTAAGTTCCTTGAAGGCTGTTATTTTAGAAGGGTGCAGCTCAGCTTAGGATGGCGTCGACAATGCCTTTCTGCTATAGGAAACATGCACATACAGTCTCCTCTCCCAACACCCTATCCTACCAATGCAGAAACTAATTTTTACCTTGCATGAACAGACCAGAGGTGAGGTTAACTAAAACTCACAAGAAAAACCTGAAAAAGAACTTCAGATAAACTAGCTGTAAAAACAGCACATGCTGTTATAATGGCAATCAGTCTCCAGCTAAACCACAAACTCTACACGAGTTGTGGACACCATACCACCAAGTTCAGCAAAAAGACTTTTTTTTAAGCGTTCATTTTTCAAAGTTCTGCAGACCCTTACCGGCTGTTGGCACAGACCACTGTAAATCAATATCGGGAAGGTCCAGAAGTTCCTCTTCTGACTGAGCAAGAGAAGCTGTGAACACACGCACATACGGAAAGTGCGAAGCCTGTGCGAGCTCCTTGCTGGCATTGAATATCTAGGAAACGGGACAGATTCCACAGAAACCATAACTTTAAAAGTGAAAACAAATGAATGTTCTTCTTGGGTGTTAAGTCTTGAACAATGGCAGTTTTATGTGATGGAACTGATTGCATATAAAAACATTCTAAATGACAATGCTAGGCAAAAAGCTCAATTCCCAGCAATTTGGTATCCATTTCTAGAGTACATGACAACTAATGGTGAAGTGCCAAGGAATGTTTACCCTTTAGATCTGTTACAATTGTAAGCTGAAATTATCTTTGTATCTTATTAGTAAGCTGTAGCTCTTCTTTATTTTCTTTTTTTCTTTGAACCAACTGTAAAATGTAAAACTATGTATCTACTATGGTAATGGGCACTGCCAGCTCGCCCACTAGGTGAACTAGGTGCTCGCCTAGGGCACTGGGGCCCACAGGGGCGCCAAACCACCCCCCGCCCCGCCCTCCGTGAAGCCGGCGCTCCGAGCCCTTCTCCAGCTTTCCTGGGTGCACCGCTACTGCGGCGTGCTCAGGAAAGCCGGCGCTGGGAAGGGAAAGCTGACACTGAAAAGCCGACGCTGGGGCTGGGAGGGAAGGGGCGGCCATTTGAACAGCCGCCCCTTCCCTGGCTTTTCTGGGCACACCACTGCTGCAGCGTGCTCAGAAAAGCCGGCGCTGGGGCTGGGAGGGAAGGGCTGGCTTTCCTGGGCGTGCCGCAGGTGCCGCGGGCCCAGGAAAGCCAGCGCTCCACCCCCCCCCCAACGTTTGTAGGCCCCACCAGGAGGTTGGCATCCTCGGTGGGGTGGGCGCCCCAGGCTGTCTTGCCTAGGGCGCCCAGACACCTGGGGCCGGCCCTGGTAACAGGCATGTCAAATCTTGATTTCTCCAATAAAAACGTTAATTAAAAAAAAGAAAAAGTCTTGAACAATGATTTACAGATGGAGAACCAAACAGCTGCCAAAATCTGTTTCACCAGAGTCAGACAATGAAATCAACTGCCAAGTTTTCCTCTTCATTCCTGGAAAAGAAATGTAGGAGTCTGCATGGGCCCAGAAGCCCAATTGTAACTACTACATGGCTACACATCTGGAATTATCTGCATGGGCTGTGGGATTCAGGAGGCACTCTTCCCCAGCATTTTCCAGCCCTTAAGTCTAAAAACCATGCCATGTGCGTTTGCTGTTCTGCTTCTTTCTTTTGATCTATTCATCTTCAGATTGGCAGCTGCCAAGCAATACATTTGGAGAGGTTGAAACAGTTATTTTCTTGCTTTTCTAATTTTAGGCGTGTGATGATTTCCCTGCTCCAGAAGGATTTCTTCTGGCATTGTTTCTAGTGTTAAACATATATTTTATCATTTTGTCAGGCCAGTAAATGTAGATGAGAGGCTAAGGTGTAGAGTACAAATTACAGGACAAGGTTTACCAGTCCACTCTGTCACAACTATGCAGTATGTGGGCATAGTTTTGCAGTCTAGTGAAAAAAGGAGTGACAGCCACCAAAGGCTGAGAACCCTGTGAGAATTTTGGACCAGAAAAATATACAGAAGCATGCAGGCAGTGTCTACAAAAACTTCAGACACTAGAAGGTGTTACAGGAGAATTTCTAATACATCATTAAGAGTACTGTGCACCACTAAAAATGTGTCATCCTCTACCTGTATACTGACACACACCTGATAAAATGGGCTCCAGCCCAAGATTATGTTGGAATAAAAACTTTTTAGTCTTTAAAGATAACATAATTTTTATTTTTTTAGGCTCCTTTTATTTTTTGCTGCAAGAGATTCTGAGCTTTTAAGTGCAAAAATTCTCTCATGCACCAGCTGCAATTGTGCTGCAATAACATACAAGGCACACATAGGGATGGCACACATAAGTATCCCACTGCCTCCATTGCACTCTAAGGAAGTGTGGCTCACCTGAGAAACTGTCATCTGCATGTTACTTTGCCCACTGCAAAGCCAGACATCTCCAAAGTATACATCTCGCAGCATAATGCTGGAAACCTCATCTTCATAGAACTGCTGTACCACTATGGAATAAGGACCACCCTGTGGCATGGCGCTCAGGACTACCTTCCAGATCCTAATGACTTCAGAAAAAAGTTTGAAAATAAAGCTTCATGCTTCTTTATCAGCCTGAAACAATTCCTAGGCAATATTTAGCTGCTGGAAGGAAATGAAGAGAAAGCAAAGCCTTCTCCACTGGCCCTGCTAGGAACAGTTGCCATTTGCTCCCCCCACCCCTCCAGAAGAGTCTCTGTCAATGGAGATTCAACCTTCCATGAGTCTGTCTGTTGTAATAACAGGGTCAGATTTTCACATCCAGTATTGTGTCTGCTGGGGAGACTAGCTTATTCGTCATGAACTTATTTTGCTTCCAACCTCTTCCCTCCCACCATCGTTGACCACTGTTCAGGTGAGACATAATTACTCAAATCATTTTCATTTTCAGATGCATCTTTTCCTCTTTTTATGGACTTCACAAATCCACTAACTATCTGCCTTAGCCAAAAGTCATTCTAGTGAAGGAAACAGATAAAGACAGGGATGGCAAAAACAGCAGTTCCCTTTCTACACAGTTCCCTTCCCTTCCCTTCCCACATTGTCACCTCCAGTCAAACCAGTTTTAGAAACAATTCATAAGCATGTAAGACCTTGTAAGAAATGAAAGTGGATCAATGTACACACTACATACTACAATCCCTCTTTCATACTGCCTCCGTCTCTCTGAACACCCCCCCAACAACTACTACTGTTCATTGACAGGTGAAATCTCCAAGTTTGATTCCCAGCACCTCCAGAATAAAAGAAAGGCAGACTAGGAAGGTTTTTTTATGTCTGAGACTCACAAATATGAAAACTGAAGCATAGGGGCCACAGCTTAGTCTCCATATATTTATTTGGAAAATTAATATGCTGCTTCTTCAGAGAACTGCACAAGGTAGCTCATAAAACAGCACAAAATCATTAAAATTAACAAGCTATTAAAAACCCACCTGGAGCATTAAAAAAGCATAGAAAGATTTAGCATCCTAAAACAATCCTTATAAAGCAGCCCTCCAGTTCAAAGCAGAATGCAAACCATTTTAAAAGATCAATCCCTTTAGTTAAAATGGAATGTCTTAGCTCAGTGCCTAAAAAAGAACAGGGTAAACACTAGGTAAGCCCCAAGGGGATAGGTATTCCACAGGCAAGGTGTTGCCACTGAAAAAGCCCTGTCTCTGACTGCTACCTGCCAAACCTCTGCGGCTGGTGGGGAGGGGGAAGAGAGCAGGGCTTCTGAGGAGAATCTCAAATGGCATGCTGGACAGTACAGGAGGCTGTCTTTCAAGTGCTCTGGCCCCAACTACAGGTATGGTACTGCTAAGCAAGGGCTATAGTACCTTTCCCAAAGACAACATTATATCTTGCCTGAAGTTTTAACATAGCACAATGAACAGTTAAAAAACTGTTGCTACATCTTTTGAGTAGAAAACTGTATTGAGTGTTGTTGATTATTTATTTATTTATTATTTATTATGGGATTTATACCCAGCAGATCAACACCCTCAGATATATGCAGCTAAGACAGAGGAAGCCACAAGTGAGCCATGCCTTTCTGGGGAGAAGTGGTGGGTGGAAAACATGTTCACATAATTTGATAATTTATTACCTTCAGCCTGTACCATTTTTTTCATAACAGTACTGTTGCCCTGGTAAACCATCACTGTTACATTGGCATCAGGTTCTCCATAGCCCCATAAAACTGCACAAGCTGGACCCTTCTGCAATACCATGTGGTCAGCAAAATAGGAGGCAAAGCGAAGTTCAGCACCTGGAACACACAAAATGCCGTTAACATTTCTGTTAGTGTCTGCGGCCTCTTTGGAATGCTCCTGCAGTATATTGGCTGTGGTGAAGCCACCCCAATATTAGACCTTTCTCACTGCAAAAATATCTACCAGTTTATACGGGGATATTTAGGAAGCATGATACTGAAAAGAGGAACACACATTTGGATACTTCAGTTTGGCTCTTGCTAACATTTTTTTAAAAATTCAAGAAACCAGACCACATACCAGCTTTCACTGCAGGGGAAACACACACACACACACACACACCCCAAAGGAAAAGTCAACTAAACAATCATGATTTGACACAAAAATAAGATTCTACATATTTTAAAATGCCTGAAATGTGAATGTTGACAGTTGCATGTGAATATTGACAGTTGCATGTGAATATTGGTAATCCCACAAAAATTTGGCAAATATAAAAAAATAAATATTTCTTTCCCTCATTTGTTCACTAGCCCTAATGGATATTTATAATTCAGTTTAGGTGAGTGTCAACAATCACCATTCTGTCTCTGGGGTTTTAGAAATCTGTAAAAAAGGATTGTCAAGATTCATATGTGAATAGCAACTTTTGAAAACTTATTGCTGGCTGAACATTCCTTTGTTAGGCTGATATTCCAGAATGATCAGGAGATGTTTTCTCAGTGTGAGCTATTATAGAGTTTGGACTCCTGCTGTCTTTCTCATCAAAGGATACATCAGAGCTTGGAGAAGGTGTCACCCCTAGAGCTCAAGGAAGAAGACAGGTATGCAATGGACAGGAATCAAAAACATGGAAGAAATAGAGAGAGACTCAGCTGAGAACTGGCTGCTGATATTTGTTATTTATGGATGTAAAAATATTGTAAGTTCCATCTATAATGTTCCCACAGACCACACAACTGGTCACTTGCACCCGACAGGGGATATGGACTTATATTTCTTGAACAGCAGCCCACAAGACACACGACAAACCACTTTTGAAACTAAGGGGAGTTTCAAACGTAGTTAGCAATCTGGGATGCAGATCAGAGGAAGAAAGGGGGGAAATTGAAAAATTCCCATTGGGCATGAATAAAACCTAATGTAGGACTCTGGATACCAGTCCACAAATCTACATCCAGTTTTATATTTTAACAATTAAGGTATTTAACCTTACCACTGAAAACACCACATAATTTTTTTTTGCATAAAGAGGAGTCACTGACACACTTTTTTTTTAACTAAGGACCCACAAAAATCCAGAGAATATAAGCCTTCTTATATCAGTCACTGCTACAAGTTTTTCTCCGACAAAAGCTGCAAAGGATTATACTTCAAAGAGGTACATGGGGGTTAAATGGTGAAACTAAGGTGGGCATTCATTCAAAAAAGCTAAAAGTTGTAAACTATTTTTTTTTGCATAAACAGGTGATTTAATACATGGCAGAGCAATGATTCCCCCCATTGCCTAAGGAACATTTAAAGGGATAAAATAATAATGAGTTTACATAAGAGACTGCATGAACAATCAAGGCATGCTAACAAAGTAGAATACACAGACACAGCATTATAAAAAAGTATCACAATGCTGAAGCAAACATTCTTTATTATGTCAACATAACTGCAGTAAAACATATTAAAATGTTCCCTAGAATAACACTGAAATTGGTTAAAATAGGACCTGGCCTCACGCTTTGCACATCAGCCTGATGCTGAGTAGGTAAAATTTCTCCTGTTGTAATAAGGGTTGGGAAAAGCTTCACATACTACATGTCAACATACCAGGTTACTGCTAAAATTCCAAGAGAAGGGCCAATAGAAAAAGAGGTAACACTCCCACTTTCTGAGCCACATTAATTTAACATTTTGTACATACCCAATAAAGGCAAACAACATTAAAAATATTAGTAGGTGTTAAGAAATTTTACTTTCTCCCTCTGGTACTGAAACATCTATATCCACAGCTACATAAAACAAAAGTTTGAGTCCAATGGCACCTTTAAGACCAACAAAGTTTAATTCTGGGTATAACCTTTTGTGTGCATGCACACCTGTATCGGAAGAAGTGTGCATGCACATGAAAGCTTATATCCAGAATTAAACTTTGTTGGTCTTAAAGGTGCCACTGGACTCAATCTCTGTTCTACTGCTTGAAACCAACACGGCGACCCACTTGAATCACAGCTAGATAAAGTTAAGGTTAAATATTTTCCTAAGACTTTACGCCACTAAGGTACAAAGTCTAAAAGGGCAATTCTAAGAAGAGTGTTCTCTCCAGCATGACTATTTTTTACGTACTTATTTGGAAAAGTCCCACACATGTTTATAGATTTTACTTCAGAATAAGTATTGCATTACTAATATTAAACTATGGATTGTTAAATCCCCTACCAATCTCAATAACACATCCTTAACAGTGATCATTAACAATTCAATCACCAATCACCCTTGCTGTAAACTGCCAAAAATAGCTTTTCTAAGGGAAATAAAGCCTTCAGTATGTCCAAAACCCAGATTATTTCCTCATATAAAATAATGGCAATGTGTTCTTTCTGACTTCTGCAATGTAAATACAGGCTTGACAAAAGAACCCGCATGCACACAAAAAATGAAGGAAACAATACATTTCAATGTTTTTTTAAAAATCCCAAACAGAATGGGTAAGTATCTCCACTAATGGCAGCAGTCGTTTTAACATTCCATTTAATAACTGTCTCTTCCCTTCTGTTTAAAGTCAGACCCTATAGAAATTCCAGCCAGCTAAATAAATGAACTTACATGACAGGTATAAAAAGTAAACAACAGAAATAAAAAGAGATAAAAGGAAAAGAGGGCGGAAAAGCCCTTTACAAAATGGGGTGGAGGTGGGGGAACCAGCTGCTGCAAATATACTTATCATATACTTATCAGAATGCAGAACAAAGGAAAAGAGGAAGCAAAACTTACAGGAGTGAGAAACTGATTAAATAAAACTTCCACTAATTATTGAAGTTAGAAGTTTACAGCTCCCAAAGATCAATGAAAACCTTCTGCTATTCTCATCAGACAGAGAATGCTCCCAAATCCAGTCCCCAAGAAAATTGTGTTCTAGTTTAATTTTTGTACCTCCCCATAAGAATCACCTTCCCATCAGAGAGATTCAAGTGGCATGTACAGGCAAGTAAACATGAACTGCACATTGCCATGCATTACGGAGGTAAGCCATTCTGGAAGGTTTTCAGGTCTCTCTTCCTCTACACATATGCCCCTCAGCAAATAATTTATGCAACTGCATGCCCCACTCACCTGCCATTAAGGCCCACGTCAGCATAAACAACAGATGAATTGCCATCATCTCACTGAGAACAGGAAGACAAAAGGACAGGAAGTAAAATAAGAACCTAACCATCCAGCATCTTAAGGAGACAAACTTCCTTATGATCTCATACAAGGCTGGGATAAACCTGGAAAAAAAGCGTAGATTAAAAAAATGCTTATCATATATTTCAAGTGTATTTTAAAGGGATGCCCTCAACCTAAGGTGTTTTGTTGTTATGCAGCTTGTGACAAGAGTTATTTCCTAAGGGATTTTGTCTATGAAAGGACTGTGACTATTTGGCCCTTTGGGATATGCCTTACTAATTTTTTTCAGTGATTTACCAGACTTGTTATACTTACTTTTCAGACTTACTTCTGACTAAACATGCATAGAATGACATTGTAAATGGTCAAAATAAACAAGAGTCCAAAGGCTCCTTAAACAAGAGCAACATTTATTCCAGCATAAGCTTTCTTGAGTCAGACAGCACTTCATCAGATGTACAAAGTACACATTCGTTAGGTGTATGTATGTGTGTGTATATATATATATAAAAAAACTGCAAATATGAAGTAAGGGGGATTATGTCACAACCGGAGATGTTTTAAAAGATCTGAGCAAAATAGTGATCAATGCAGAGTAAACTGGGTTTCTGCTCCCTCACAGCCTTTAGAATCTAAATCCTTGCACTTTGCATGAACATATCTCATCTCAAGGGCATACTCAAGTAAATACATAGATGTGAATACAAAGACATCAGTCCAGACATAGCCTGCCCCCAGACACACAGCAACTACGAAGGTATATTTTGAACTGTTGATATGAACTGTTAGTGTCAGACTAGGATCCAGAAGATCCTCTTGATTTCTCTCTGCCATGGAACCTCACTTCCAGTCACTCTTTCACAGTTGTCACAAAGGTACAAGGAGTGGGAGACTGATGCACAAAACTTTTAAATCTCCACTGGAGAGAAAAGAGGGATACAAATATCTATTCTTGGTGCTTGGGGGGGCAACAGTGGGAGGCAGTGTTCCCTCTGAGTTAGTGTGAGCTAGTGTAGTATGAGTAGGAATATAAAGATTTTTTATATAGGTTTTTTCTTCTTGATTGTTCATATTCATATTTTTTCTTGGTTTTCTGGATTCCTCTTTTAAGTAATATTTTATTAGGATATAAGAAAGACCTGTTATATAGAAGGCTTTCCTCTTGTAGGTCTGATATTGTCAGCAGACAACATAATAGGTACAAAGTTCATGATTCTGTAGTTCTTAAGGGCAACACTCTGCAATGTCTGGGTCAGATAAGATTTTGGTCTCATATCAAGAAGAAAAAACCTATATAAAAAATCTTTATATATTGTCCTGGCAATTAAAAATGTGCTACTACTGGACACTAAGGAATTGAACACAAACTAAGCAAACTAAAGCAACCAACGTTGTATGTGGATTTGTCAGATCTGCAGACCACAGGAAAAAGGAAGAAAGTTACTTCATGAAAAAAACCACACAGATAAGGCGGCGATACACAAAACCTATTGGACAACCAAAAAACAAACTAAAATCGCTGGTGATTCGAAGTGGGCTGCCGCTGCTGGATCACAAAGAGTTTAACACAAGGGTAAAAACAAGACAGGAGAGCACAATTCTTATCTTATCTTAACTCTAATAATTAATCTTATACTAAATAATAACGGCACATCATTTATTCTCCATATTCAACAAACAAGGACAACATATTCATATTTATACCATACTGGAAACATGTACACAGGAATGGGACAAAGAGTGACTTGGAGAAACATAATAAACAGTGTACTGGTGCTTCTGTGAACAGAATGTCAGACGAGCCTTCAGCTTCTGGAGAGAGTGTGATTGCTCACTCTTCCATCGAAACGGGCTGGAATTGTCTCCACCAATTCCAGACGTCTGCCCCAAGTTGGCCAGGAAGGGGAAAGGGAAGGGGATATTTTCACTCATACTATTTTATTCAACAGATTATATTAATAACTCATCACATTCATACAGGCTGATCACAAAAGAAACTTAAAAGCTTTTATCTTACTTCTATGATAAGGAAAAGAGACAAACCTTAAACCAGCTCCTGGCCTTCTGACTGCATGCGCGCGCACACACACACACGATAATGGGCTCCGTTTTATCTACAGTAACAAGTTTTTTCAACAGTAACAATTTTAATTGCCAGGACAATGCTTGCCGCTCCCACGGCAATGGCCTTGGGCCTCTCCTGATATTTTTGCAGGGAGAAGAGAGCTTGTCTGCCAGCCCTTGCAATTTTGGAATTTGGAATGGAAGAGGGGTGGGGTAGGAAAAGTTTCAATCAGTAATATAGTTAGGATAGAAGTTTAAATTGTTGTTCTGTTTTTGAAACTCCTTCTTTCCTGAGCGGCGGAACGAAGGATGGCCATGGGGATGCCCACACGCCCACAGTGGGACCCCAGTATTAAAGTCTGGATCCTGTGGTCTGCAAAAATGTCAGCACCATGGCCCTCCTGGTTGGTAACTGCCCCGGGAGGTCATTAAGCTCTGTGGTTTTTCTGCCTCCGCAACTTTTGCAGGAATCCACACTGCACCTTGCTAATGCACGCATTTAAAACTGTGAGCCCAGATTTTGTTCGTTACCAAATTTTGTTTATGATCCAGCTGCTCATTAGCAAGGGAGCGTGGGTTTTGACACCCGGCCACCCTCCCTCCACTGCTAGTGAAGGGGGGGTGCACTGAAACTATGACAACTTCTTGCATGCAACCTTAAGTTTAAGCATGTCTGGGACTCCTGGTATTCTTTATGTTTGTTTGTTTTATGAGACCTGCACCACAGTGCGGCCATGGTTACTACACACACACACACACACACACACACACACACACACACACAAAATAACATCTCCAATCTCCTGGATGAGGGACCGGGAGCTCCCAACGAATGGTCTGTGAAAGCACCCATGCAGGCCTCTTGTAATCTGCCTGACTGGAGAAGGGGGGAGGAGTAGCAATTTAACATCCTGGATTTGATTGTGAATGTGGGAGACCCAGGCTTGCCTTATCCAATAAAAAGTAGACATCAGAAGGAAGTAATTGCATAAGTGTATAGAATTACTATCAAATAAAGATTGTACACATTTGCTTAAATTATTAACTTAGATAGAAGGAATTCTTATGAATAGCCCATTATGTTTTCAGAACCATAGACCCCCACTGAAGTGACCCCACTGAGGTAAAACCAAGTAATCATTTAATTCAATTATTTTATTTTTGAAATATTCTTACCCATTTGTGAGCCTGGAATCTCCTTTCGGTCTCAGCTGATGTGGCTTGCCCCTGACATCTACCCTGGAGATCAAGTCTGGCTACTGACGCTTCTAGCCAACGGCATCCTGGTTTCACGTCTTTCGCACATGACAAGTTGTGTCTCCGGTGGACCCTGAGCCTGACCTGATATCAGTTTCCAGACGCCTATCTGGACCTGCAGCAGGTGGAAGTTCCAGAAGCCGAGGCCCTATCTGTGCCTGACACATTTGCTATCGGTGTCACAGCAGTAGCAGCTGGTCCCACAGCCGTTCCAGTGGGACCCACCCCTTTGCATTTTGTGTCCTTACAGGCAAGCTTTGAAGCCTGTACTTGCACTACACTTTTGACAGTGCACAGCCAGCACTCTTACTATTCCAGCTTTGTTCCCATTTCATTCCTGTGTGTTCCAGAACTATTCCAGCTTTGTTCCCATTTCGTTCCTGTGTGTTCCAGAACTATTCCAGCTTTGTTCCTGAACAATAAATTTTGCAAGCAGCCAGCCAACACAAAACTCTTTATATCAGCAAGAGATTCCAGTGATAGTGACAGCGACTGTAGTGGCCCTAGTGAATGTTTTCAGGTTTTCATTTTGTTGTACTCATTTTTATGTTGATGTATATGAGCAGGACTATCGGGGGAGTGTTTAACTATTATATTTGTATGTGCTTCCCAAACAAATTTGGTGTATGAAAAGTTTATTGGGCCAAAATATAGAGTGTCCCCAATTTACCGGAGTGTGAATGATAGAAGGAATCAATGGCACTTTACTTCTCCGTGGTACCCTTCCCTACCCCACATATTCAGAGGTATCTGACCGGATGGGAGAACTGTTACAGTAGATTTGTGCAGATTGTTTTTAGATGTAGTTTCAGGTTTAAGTTTGAAGGAAACAGTAAGTTGAAGATGGTAGAAGATATGTCACTTTATAGTGGTTTATCTGACATGCTTTGCTACTGGGCTGGAACATCCATATAGATCTAACATATGAAAAAAGTGGGGCAATTCAATGATCATTAACCAAACTTTATGGTATATGCAAGCAAGAAGGTCTGTTAGGGCCAAATGGGGGTGTACCGTCAAATTCAGTTTAACTTCACAGGGACTTGGCAATGCCAGCATTCCAGTTTATGTAATCATAGTCAAGCATATTCAGCACGAATTGCAACCATGTTCAGAAAACCATTTTGTTTAAGGGGGAGCCTTTGAAGTGCTCCATAGAATGATGATGTGCGCATGTTCAAGAAGAATCAATGGATAGAGGTATACCATATGAAATGTTAAAATATATGACTTTATTTGATAAGACTATGTTTATGTCCAGAACCTTACAAAAAAAAGAAGTTAGTATGTTATTCTTGTGAATGCAAATTTCTAGAATATTCTTCATTTGTGATATGAATGCTTTCAAGGCCTTTCCCTATGCAAGTAATTATGAAAACATACCTTGTTTTTATTTATTTATTTTGAGATTTTGGGGTTTTCTTGGATTTTGTGGTTGTATTCAATGCCTTCCTTTTTGGTTTGTCTTGTTGCTAGGCGTTCCCATCATCTATTTCCTGAGGGAATTACATTATGATGCACTCATTGTCACATAGAGATTGATAGTGGTAGCAGTGAGCCTGTATTTGGTCACTGTACCAAAGGGGGGACTTGTAGTATGAGTGTAGTATAAAGATTTTTTATATAGGTTTTTTCTTCTTGATTGTTCATATTCATATTTTTTCTTGGTTTTCTGGATTCCTCTTTTAAGTAATATTTTATTAGGATATAAGAAAGACCAGTTATATAGAAGGCTTTCCTGTTGTAGGTCTGATATTGTCAGCAGACAACATAATAGGTACAAAGTTCATGATTCTGTAGTTCTTAAGGGCAACACTCTGCAGTGTCTGGGTCAGATAAGATTTTGGTCTCATATCAAGAACAACAAACACTTTTGTTTAGGATATGAAGAATCCCTGCCCTTTATAATTTAGGTTAGGTTAAGTAAACACTTAGGTTTTACGTAGATTTGATGTAAATATGTTTCTTTACATCTGACAAATCAGAGGCTTATTATTCAAATGACCACTGTCTTTTGTAACCAATTATGCTTTTTGAATATTGTTTTTTTGATGATGTCAGTCCATGTATAAAATATGTATTTCCTGAATATGCTCAGAATATGTTCAAGAAGAAGAAGAAGATGAAGAAGAAGAAAAAGAAGAAAGTAGTCAATTTTTTGATGAGTTATTTGGTCTAATTGTTTTCCTGTTAATTGAAGCCTATCTTCCAAATATGCTGAGAAGAAAGTAGTTAATTTTGGATGGACTATTTGGTCCAACTGTTTTCCTGTTAATTGCAATAAAAACATAGAACTTCCTCCTCATTTGACTTCATTTTTGACATGGAATCAAATATGTACAACACTAGCTCACAGTTTTTTAGCTGCCAGCTCACACATTTCATCTTTGCTTCAGAGCAAACTAATTTATGCAGTAGCCAAATCGGTAGCTCACAACTTTAATGCCAGTAGCTCGCAAAGTAGAATCTTTGCTCACAAGACTCCACAGCTTGGAAGCATCAGTGGGAGGGCTTCTGGAGCGGAGATGGAGGGCAACTCCCCACCTCCCAGCCTAAAATATGGTCGCTGCACCACAGCCTTCAGTAATGTGCAGGCCGGCTCCCACAACTTATATTCCACCTGTTTCCCCAACAGGGACCCAGAGTCACTTACATCGTTTCCCACTCTTCCATTTTAACTTCACAACAACCCTATGAGGTAGATGAGGCTGAGAGTGTGTGACTGGCCCAGAGGTCACCCAGAGTGGGGATCTGAACTTGGGTCTCCCAGATGCAACTCTGCAAAGCCTTTTCCTCTGCGAAATTCTCCAGGAACTGCCTGAACTACTTACCTACGGGGCCATATAACTCTCCCTATTGAAGGCCGGGATGTCGGCCTGAGGCCTAGTCCGTGATGCCACCGCGGCCCTTTATGACCGGCCGGCCACCCAAAAACAGCCGTTTTCTCGAGCACTCCTCGTCAGAGGGTGACGCCAACGGGCCCTAACAAGCCACGCGGAGAGAGCTCAAGCGCCCCTGCTCGAATCTAGGGGCTCGCCTTTGCCGCCTCTTCCTCCACCGCGAAGACGCACATACCGAAAATAAACGGGCGAGACTGAGGTAGTTTAGTAACGGGCAGAGTCGAGTAAACGGGGCTCTTGGACGGGCGGGTGGGCGGCGCTTTGACTGACCGGAAGAATTCCGAGACAAGTTTCCGAAAGGCCCTGTGTTTATCCCTTCCCGCTTGCCGTCGCATTCGAGTTGCCAGGACAACTGATAACCGTGGAGCTCTAGTTGTGGACTGGCCGGGCTTTTTGATCTCTCCCGCATCCTCCCAGCCAAAGAAGCGGGGAGTTCAGGAAAACGTGGTGAGCGGACTGCGATGTAGCGCTTCTTGGCCCCCCTAAGCCCCGGATCCTGTTTTCGCGATCGAGTTTACAATTGTAGGATCTGGGGAAGACTGCTAAAGCCAGAGTGTCGTTGAGCATGGGCAGAGTGACCCACAGGGAGGAGGACCTACCGCGGCCATCTCCTCTCGCATCTGGAAGGAGAGGCTTCGTGACCGCTGAGAATCTCTCTGCTGAGATATCTTTTTAAAAACCAAAGTCTTCCCTGGTTTAACATATGAAGCAGAATGAGGTGGTAATATACTGGCTTGGAAAAAAGTAGGCGACGAATTGCATTTAAATGTCTTCTACATTTAAGAAAAAAAACCTCTTTGCAATTAAAAAAAACTAGCACTGCTGGGAGTGAACCTTTCTCCCTTTAGGGCTAGCCTTTTACTTGCGGGGAGTCCCTTAGGTGGGGAAGCATTCCAGGATAGCATATCCCACCTTCAAGAGGTGCACTCTCCATTCTGCCACATCCCACTGCATGTGTGAACCAAGTGGTGGCATAAACTTTCTTGTGCATTAGGGCCAAATTTGCCTATGGATGATGTGTGTTTTTCTTGAATGGGTTGTGTTGCATGTGACTTCTAGCAAGCCATAAGGAAAGTTTCAAAATGTTCTCATAACAACCAGTATGTTGGCTGTACTAGTAATAGCATTTGTCTTTGATGGTATACCATTCCAGTCAGTGATCCTGGACACAGATAATGGGATCTAGATATGAGCAGCACTTTTTCTCTGCAAGAAATGTCCTTTACTAGTCATTTATTGCCTTGACCTGGATGGCCCAGATTAACCCATTCTTGTCAGCATTTGGAAGCTAAGTACTGGTTATTGGACCGCCAAGGAAGTCCAGGGTCACTTTGCAGAGGCAGACAATGGCAATCCACTTCTGAACATCTTTTGCCTTGCCAAGTCCTATGAGGAAAGGCTGAAGGAGCTGGGTATGTTTAGACTGGAGTGGAGATGACTGAGAGGTGATATAAGCATCTTCAAGTAGTTGAGGGGCTGTCATCTAGAGGATGGTGCAAAGTTGTTTTCTGTTGCCCCAGAAGGTCAGACCAGAACCAATGGGATGAAATTAAATCAAAAGGGTTTTCGGCTAAACACTAGGAAGAACTTCCTGGTAGTTAGAGTGGTTCCTCAGTGGAACAGGCTTTCTCGGGCTTTCCTACTTTGGAGGTTTTTTAATAGAGGCTAAATGGACATCTGACAGCAATGCTGATTCTGTGAACTTAGGCAGATCACGAGAAAGGAGGGCAGGAAGGGCTGCATCAGTGCTTAGTTCTTGTGGTCCTTTCTGACATGCCCAGGGAAATGCTGATCACCACTTTGGAGTCAGGAAGCAATTTTTCTCCAGGCCAGTTTGGCTGGGGATCCTGGTGGGTTTTTTGCCATCTTTCTGGGCATGGAACAGGGGGTCACTGGGGGATGGGGGGTGTTTGTGAATTTACTGCATTGTGCAGGAGGTTGGACTAGATGACCCTGGAGGTCCCTTCTAGCTCTATGATTCTATGAAAACCCTACAGGGTCACCAAAAGTTGGCTGTGGCTTGACAGCACTTTCCACCACCACCAAAATGTCATTTGGTGTAGTGGTTAAGTGTGCAGACTCTAACCTGAGAGAACTGGGTTTGATTCCCCACTCCTCTACTTGCACCTGCTGATGTGACCATGGGTCAGTCACAAGCTCTGGCACAGCTGTTCTTGAAAAAGAGCAGTCTCTGTCAGAGTTCTCTCAGCCCCGCCTACCTCACAGGGTGTCTGTTGTGGGGAGGGGAAGGGAAAGGAGTTTGTAAGCTGCTCTGGGACTCCGAGCGAAGGGCGGGATATAAATCCAATCTCTTCTTCTTCTTCATACCACATGCTTCAGCCCCCACTTCTCTGGGTTCTCCTGGTCCATTTTTCCCACTCCCATAGTAATTACCTAAACTCTGCTGAAATAAAATGAAAGGGTGATTGATGTGTTACCTGAAAGCATGAAGCTGCTGCAGTATGGCTACTTTCCATGCTGTTCAAGTAATATATGACTTGCCCAAGGCTGTGATCTTAAGCACACTTCTCAGGAATAAATCATCTTCATTTCTGAGTAAACGTGATTAGGAATGGGCTCTAAAGGCTGTATCCTAATCTTATTTACTTTTAAGCAAGTCCTCTTGACGTCATTGGGACCTTTTGAGGTGAATATAGAACTCTAAATAACAGTGATAAAAAACAACAGGTGTTGTATGTTTGAGGGGAGATGTCAGGTGATTTTTCTCCACCCACTCTGCAGGTGTCTCAATCCACCACTACCACCAAAGTCAAATTCAAAAGTGTGTGTTTGGGTCCCTGCATAGATGGAGAGGAGCACGATCCAGACACAAATGCTTGACAAAATAAATGCCCAGAAAGATAGTGTACTGCTTGCAAGCAGAATTTTTTAAAATTTATGTATTTAGAGAATGTATATGTTGCCCACCAGAGACATGCTTAAGGCAGCTTACAAAGTAAAATACTACAATAAAATCATTCTAAAAAGCGCAATTATTAATAACAAACTAATGAAACCCAGCCAGGGTCTAACAACAGCATAAAAACAGACGGCAAATTAGTATAATTTGCAATTAGCAGACCTAAGTATCTGAGCCTCTAATTACATTTATTAGGAGTAATGAGAGTTGTAAAACTTCACACCTGTTCCCTTTATTGAGCTGCAAATGTAAACTGTGACTGTATCAAAGCCAACTCAAGTTTAGCATTCATAAATTCTCCCGAGAAGCAAGGATTATTGCAAATATCGCCCTTGTGCTTGCTGACTTTGCTTGCCTGGAAACTTATAACATTAACACTGTGGATATTTAATTTCCTCGAGCTTATTTTGAATGGCAGAGAGAAGAAATACATGTACACAGGTACTGAGCCAGACCATCAAGTCCTTCCAAGTCAGTATTGTTGACTCTGACTGGCAGTGACTGTCTAGGGTCTCAGGCAGAGGAGGGTCTTTATTACTTAAAATATTTATATCCTGCCTTTCCTCATAGCTGGAGGCATCTTCCAAGTCATAGTGAAGACATTACAATTTTAAACCTGTAACCTGATCCTTCTATCTGGAAATGCCAGAACCTGGGAGCTCCAAGTGCATCCAAGATTCTGTTAAGTTCTGAGCAGGTTAAATAGCTGCTTCCCCCACCTCCCACCCCTTTTCCCCAGCTTGGTGTAGTGGTTAACAGTGGTGGACTCTAATCTGGAGAACTGGATTTGTTTCTCCACTCCTCCACTTGAAGCCAGTTGATTGACCTTGGGTCAGTCACAGCTCTCAGAACTCTCTCAGCCCCACCTACCTCAAAGGGTGTCTGTTGTGGGGAAATGAAGGGAAGGTGATTGTAAGCTGCTCCAAGACTCCTTCAGGTAGTGAAGGGTGGGGTATAAAACCAACTCTTATTCTTTTGCTTACATTTAGCTGCTCTTAAAATTCTGGATTAGTTTCAGTCCTCAGCAGGCTGCTTTTGTATGGTTTGAATTAATTTCTGAAATCATATTTTCCTGCATACCCGGAGAGTCTTCTAAGGATGTAGAGACCCTCTAAGTCAGGGGTCCTCAAACTTTTTAAACAGGGGGCCAGTTCACTGTCCCTCAGAGTGTTGGAGGGCCGGACTATAGTAAAAACAAAAACTATGAACAAATTCCTATGCACACTGCATATATCTTATTTTGAAGTGAAGAAACAAAACGGGAACAAATACAATATTTAAAATGAAGTAAAGTTAAATCAACAAACTTACCAGTATTTCAATGGGAACTATGGGCCTGCTTTTGGCTAATGAGATGGTCAATGTCCGGTTCCATATTTGTCACTGCTTCCTTCTCATGTAAAAAAAAAATGACAGACAAGCAGTGACGGCATAAACACCCGGCGGGCCGTATAAATGTCCTCGGCGGGCCACATGTGGCCCGCGGGCCGTAGTTTGAGGACCCCTGCTCTAAGTGGTCTGAACGTGGTCCAGTTTGCAGCTTTCATTGCCCACACAGGAGCCAGCCAGTTTACTGTAAGATATCGTAATGTTCATACTTGATTCATTGAATGGTTCTGGGGATGGAGGAGGTATGAGTTTTCATAATTTGGGCTGTAAAACTTGCTATATTTGTGTGTGTTAAAACAACAAGAATATGATAAAATATCAATAGAATAAGTTTGCTGTTTTCAGATATGAGTCATCCTCTGCTTTTGTGTTGAAACTGCAGGTGCGGTAGAAGCCTATTAAAAGACAATGTCTATTCCATTCTCCAACACCACTCAACGCATTCCTCGAGGATTCGCAAATCTGCTGGAAGGGCTTGCCAGAGAAGTTTTGAGGAACCAGCCGCAAGACATACCGTCCTTTGCCGCCAAGTATTTTGAAAATCTCCTAATCGAAAGAGAAAGTGAGCATAAGTAGAGCTGATTTCACCCTTTCTTCCCCCTGTGTGCTCACGTAAATCCTTCTTCTCCCTGCCTTGGAAAATGCCCATGCAGCCCAATCCTAAGTAAGTTTATTCCAAAGTAGGTCCCACAGTATTCAATGGGACATGCTTCCAAGCGGGACTGCAAGCCGAACCTCTCTGCCTCTGTTTTGCCACGATCTGGAAAGGCTGTGAAATTCATAGTGATTCTCAGCACTATGAACCGTTTAAGCTCTGTGGCTGTATTGTGTCCTTCTTTGTCTCAATGAAATCAGTGTATTTACCCCCTAAGCTTGGAAGATCAAAGCATAAACGTGCATGCACACACATGCATGTGCACACACACATACACAGAGTGCTATTTCACTAGGGTTTCCAGCCTCCAGGTAGCTTCTGGAGATCTCCCACTATTACAGTTGGTCTCTGGATGAACAAGATCAGTTCCCCTGGAGAAAGTGGTTGCTTTACGGTGTGGATTCTATGGCATTGTACCCTTCTGAGTTCCCTCTCCTCCCCAAACCCAACCTCCTGAGGCTCCACCCCAAAATCTCCAGGTATTTCCCAACCCAGAGCTGGCAACCCTATATCTCATACAAACTCTGTGTATTGGTCCGCCCTCCACCAAGAAGCTCATTACGTCGTACATGGGCCTCCCCCCTCCCTTTTCATGCTCACAACAACAACTCTGTGTGGTAGGTTAGGCTGAGAAACTGCTCATGGTTTGATTAGGGTGATCTCCCTCACAGGATCCGAATGCAAGTCTTCTCAGTTTAAATCGAACTCTGTCGCCATAGTGGTTTCCAGTACTTATTTTTAAACAAGCCACTTTCCAGCCTTCATTTGTGGAGAGTAGCTTGTAAACACGTGGGCATTGTCTGGTGAAGGATGTTGATAAGATTTGGCACTGATCTGGAGATAGAACTTGTCAAGTTTTGTCCAGTTATCTTTTGCCTCAGGTAAAAGCCTTTTAATGCTCAGAGGTTAAGACGCTGAGCTGCAGACCGGAAGGTCTGTAGTTTGGCAGTTCGAGACCTGAGCACCGCGTGACAGTGAGCTCCCGTCTCTGGCCCCAGCTCCTGCCAACCTAGCAGTTTGAAAGCAAGACACTGCAAGTAGATAAATAGGTACCGCTTTGGTGGGAAGGTAACAGCATTCCATGGGCCTCGGTGTCTAGTCATACAGGCCACATGACCACGGAGAAGTCTTCGGACAGCGCTGGCTCTTCGGCTTGGAAACGGAGACGAGCACTGCCCCCTAGAGTCGGATTCGAGCAAGGGAAACCTTTACCTTTATAAAAGCCTTTTAAGACTCTTGTTATCTAACCCCACTGGTCCTGCCCTTCCCTTCCTCTTTTTATACCTTACATTTATAGTACTCTGCGCTGGGAAAAAATTCTTCCAAAATCCAAGTTTGCAAATTGCAGAATCTGCATTTTCTTGGTGCGGTGGGGAGGGTGGAAAGGTATAAGAAGCATAGGTCTGTGAGACGGCTTTCTTACCCCTCAGTGTACAAGAACTGACCAGGATATTGCTTGCCCTGACCTGGGCCCAAGAAACCAAGTTTCTACAAAATTTTGTGTCCATTTCCCATTTATGTCATCTTTCTTACATGCTATTGTTTAGAAGAGAGGAAGATACGTGGTTGCTCCCTCAAAACAGTCCTTCCAGTCCGGCTCATTGCATTCATGGCCAATTACCTCAAGACTGTGACTAAACCGAGAGGAGGAAAAACCCCAGATGGTTTTGAGGCCCCTTCTTCATTTGAAAAGCCTCAATCAGCCTGGCCCTACTGGCTGATTTCATATTGCGGCTTTTTCTTTATAGCTCGAGAGCGCTTGGTTCTCTGGGAAGAAGTTTGTGATGCGTTTTAGGCAGCAGCGGGCCAGAGGAAGCAACCGTGCTGATTTGCTAAGCCACAGACATGTTTTTTAATTACAGGATGACTCACAGGCAAGCTCAGAGCTTTTCTGGGCTCTTGTTTGCTATGCTCAGAGAAGGATGGTGTTATGCAAGGAAAGATAGTGAGTGGGGAATGTGCTGAGTTTGCAACAGAGACCATCGTTCAGTGTCACACACAAACTGTTTGTGTATGTTTTTCTGTTCTTGGCTGAGCCTTTGCCATAGGTAGAAATCTGTTGGGGTTCCCCGCCCCCCTTTTCATTTGGCTTGTAATAATTATTTCCTGCAACTTTTGCAGAGTTTCAGAATGTCATGGATGCTATATGTGGGGATGTTGCTAGGCAGATTGACACCGGGGGGTCATTTCACTGTATGCAGTGTTGTGCAAACTGGGAACTGCACAGTAGGTTTCTGTGAATTCTCCCCCCTGAATACTCTTCAGCATACTTGTCTGCATTTGCGAACAGCTTAATGAAATGGTGTTTGGTGACCAGAGGGATGGATTAAGGAGATCTGAGGTCAGGTCCCCACTCGGCCTAAGCATGATTGGCCCACGGTCATCCAGTGAACTTCACAGCTAACCTACCTCCCAAGATGGTCGTGAGAATAAAATAAGAGGGTGCTATATATGCTTCTCTGAGCTCCTTAGAGGAAGAGTGGAATAAAAATTAGGTAGCAACTCAGCCCTTAGTTTTGAAAAGGGCTAGTGAGGTTTGTTTTTTAAGTACAGACTCTTGTATAAGGCCAGAAAATAAATTCTGAGCACCCATATATTTATTTATTTATTTTTATTTAATTAATTTATATTAATATCCTGCCCTCCCCTCCAAAGCAGGCTCAGGGCGGCTCACATAAAATTCTATTAAACGGATAATACAGAGAATTGAATAAAATGTAAATAGAAATACAAAAACACTACATAAAGTGCTAGTGCATATCATATGGCGATGGCGAGGTTTCAGGAGCATAAAGTACCATCAGCAGGCAGCTCCGTCTGGGCCACATCGGTGTTTACGGGCTGTCAATGGTGGTATTCATGTTGGGGCCAGGGCCTCAGTTGGTTAAGGGTGGGTCACTAATCCGTCTGGGCCATATCGGTGTTTACAGGCTGTTAGTGGTGATATTCATGTTGGGGACAGGGCCTCAGTTGGTTAAGTGTGGGTCACTAATCAAAGGCCTGGTGGAAGAGCTCCGTCTTGCAGGCCCTGCGGAACTATAAAAGGTCCCGCAGGGCCCTGATGGCTTCCGGGAGCTCATTCCACCAGTATGGAGCCACCACTGAGTGGGCCCTGGCCCTGGTCGAGGCCAGCCTGGCTTCTTGGGGGCCCAGAAGGGCCAAACGATTTTGGGACCCTGATAACGTTCAAAGGAGACAGGCAGTATGAGGCGCCATTGTAATCTGCTCCTTGAACAGGATAGGCTGGAGACTGAAGCCGGAGCCTTCTGCACGCAAGCAAAACAGGTGCTCTGCCATGGCGCCACAGCCTGTCTCCTATCACGTTCCTCTTCTGCTGCAGTGGTCGCTTACCTTGTGTTGGTGTTCTAAATTCCTCTGTTTCAAACTGTGTTTCTTCATGACTTCATTTGTGTTATGATTTTATTTTATTTTTTAAAAACGTAAGGCTTTGTAAGGGCCTTGTAGTGTTTTGTGGCCATTATAAAACCAACTGGGGGACTTTGATTTAAAAGAATAGGATGGAAAGGGAAGAAGAAACAACAGCTGGGGTGACCGGGCCTGTAGAAGTTGCCCCATCGTGTGCTACAAGTGGACGTTAAGAGAGACAAGGTGACGGGTGGGTGGTATAACTGTGCACAGGATGGCTTGGTGTCTCAGAAGTGGTTCAAATCCAGGGGCGCTGTTCCTAAACCTAAAAATCAGCATTGAAAGCTCTCTTTGCACTGTCTAAAATACGCCAGATCTGTTGTTTTAAAATAACACAAAGAGCTGGTCACACATGACGTTGCACGCTTGGGTGTGAGCACAGATGCAGCTTAGGCCAAGAAATGTCACCTGACATCTGCTGTGTTGCAACTCTTAGTAGTCAGGCTATGGCCAGGAAGATTTAATTTTGTTTCTTAGGTGAGCTAGCAATAAAAGCATTTAGCCTTTATGTAGTGTTTCCAGTGTTCAGAGGGCTTTATACACATTATCTCATAAACCTTAACAACAACCCTGTACATAGGCCAGGTATTATCCCTGTCCTGCAGACGGGGCTATGGTGACTGAGACGGAACAAGCTTGCCTAAGTGAGTTTGTGGGCAGAGTTCACAGCACATTCTCTTAATTGCTGTGCTACTTAATACATGAATACATGAAGCTGCCTTGGTCCTTCAAAGTCAGTATTGTCTACTCCATTTGGCAGTGACTCTCCAGAGTCTCAGGCTGAGGTCTTTCACATCACCTCCTACCTGATCCTTTTAACTGGAGATGCCGGGGCTTGAACCTTCTGGGGCCTTCTGCATGCCTAGCAGATGCTCTGCTAGTGAGCCACAGCCCCTCTCCTCCTAATGTAATCTTATTTTTGTTTACCATGCTTTTCTTTCAGAAACTGGATTTGACCCGACGGAATGGGGAGCGAAACTAGAGGACAGATACTACAACAATCGTGCTTTCAACGTAAGTCTTGGTGTATACTATTAGCATCTCCTTTCCTGCAGCATGCCCAGATTTGCGGGTTCAGATGGCTGTTTCCCTCACTGTGGAGTGACGATTTGTAAGCACCATTCTTGCAGAGATCTGAATGGAATGTGGCCTTGCAAAGAGGTCCAGCATGGGCTTAGCATGGTCCTGCTGTGATCTGTCCTGCAAATCCGGGGGCAGGGAGCAACAAAGTGCACCAGAAGCGAGAGGACTTCCTATAAAAGTACACAGGGTCAAAGAAACAACTCCAGACTCCTTAACCTGGCTTCTTGTTTGTAGAAATACTATCCCACGGTGCTTCTAGATGGAAGGTTTTGTGAATCTCTCTCTTCCCGGCAGCAAAAGTTTGGCTTTCCGGTATGCATGAAAGCCTCACCTCTATCACTCTTACGGGTGACTGACTGATGTATTAAAAACGATCGCTGTTTTCCCAGGAACTTGCCCCTCCAGGAGGAAAGAGTCAGACAGAGGATAAGACAGAAGAATCCGCTCAATCAGTAAGTAATCCTCCTTGAAACCGAGAATTTCAGTCCCTTTTGTTGTTGGCTAACCTGTGCTGATCTTGGCATTTCAGGGGGGAAGCCGCAGCAAGAGCACTCTGAGCCAGTGAGGCCGGAGCCAATCCTAAGAGGGAATGTGCAGTTCCAGCCAACATCAAATGTGGCCTCAGCCTCTCACTTTCCTGAAGTACTGGATTAGAAAAGGGTTAAATCACCCAGGGCACTCCTGATATTAACATACAAAAGTGGAGATCTGATCTCATAGGAACATGAGAACATCAGAGAAGCCAGTGTTGGGTCAGGCCAGTGGCCCATCCAGTCCACCATTCTGTCACACAGTGGCCAAAAATACCAGGTGCCATCAGGAGGTCCAGCAGTGGGGCCAGGACACTAAAAGCCCCCCCACTGTTGCCCCCCCTCCCCAAGTACCAAGAATACAGAGCATCACTCGCCTCAGACCTAGAGTTCCTACCTATACCTATATCCCAAACAAATCTGGAGATCTGAACCCAAATGAAGGGTGCGGTCAGACGGCGTGCTGAGAGCAGGTTAAACTGCTCCAGTTCTAACCAGATTATATTTGATCTGGACAATCAGGATCACACTCGCCTCCCTTATCCCTCTTCACTGCGCAGTCACGTTGTTCCCCAGCATCTACACTACCGACACGCGGGAAGCATGTGTCGGTGGTTTTTTTTTATTTTTACTCAGTTTGCACATGTGCACAGGTGCCCCTTCATAGAAGGGGGGGAAACTATCATGGCGCATGTGCAGAACCACCAGGGCGAATCAATCCAACCCCTCCAACAAAAGACTTCCCTTTAATGTTTGACCCGAAAACGGCCTCCGTGAGATCCCGAACTCATCTAAACGCTAAAACAAGTGACTGTTTAAATGTCAGTTTTCTAAACATGGTGGCCCTAACCCTAACCGGCAACGCATTAAAAAAATGGCGGGCGAAAAGCGGAAGCCTCGGGCAGCTTTCGAGCTGGGAGGGGGTTTAAACCGGAAGTGGCTTGACACCGCAGGAGCAATCAGACATCAGAAGAGTGCGGCTAGAACCGGAGAATGAGGAAAACATCACTTGGCGACCTGGTATCAAAATACTCCGTTTTAAAGGGGGGTTGAGCCGGAAAGCGACGGCTGGGGACTGTGCACAGATGTTGGGTGTGTGAACATGGATATAAAATCTGTTACTGAAGCATGCTGAAAGCGGACTAAACGGCCCATCTGAATGCACCCGCAGTATGTAGCCTGTCGGTGGTGGACAATGGATTCCCCTCTTCCCTGGTATTTCAGTTGAGAACCCCAGACTGCAAAGTAATTCCTCCACTGTAAGTGAAGACTTGAGAAATCAAACCATTCGGGACAAGGGGAGAGCGATAACGTGTCGCCAAAGCCAGCTCCTACGCAGCTCATATTTGTTGCACAATTAACTCTCTTACATAAGCCAGCAGCCAGCTCATTTTCTAACACCTAGCTAAGATACCCAAGTTGAATTTGATTTGACAGCCAGGGTGTAATTTATTCACGCAGTAAGTTAAGAGCCAAACTAGAAGTTAAAGCCTGGAATAGTGTGTACATTCTGGTTGCTGTATCTTAAAAAAGGATTTCATAGAGCTGGGAAAAATACAGAAGAGGGCAACTGAGAACCTTTCCTATTGGGAAAGGCTATGGCTTTTTAATTTAGAGAAAAGGAGGCTATGGGAATGCGTGGTGGAGGTTTGTAAAAATCATGCATGGGGTGGAGAAAGTAAACAGAGGGAGCTTTTTCTCCTGTAGTACTAGAATTTGGTGGCACCCAAAGATGCGGATGGGCAATAAGAAGGCAAAAGGAGATAATTCCTTACTCAATGAGTAATTAAATTGGCAGTGAATTCCACAGTGGAGGTAGTGTTGGCTCAAGAATAGATGGCTTTACAAGGGGGCTAGAGATTCCTGGAGGGTAGGTGGCTACTTGCCCTGGTGACTAAAGAGAACTTCCATATTCAGAGGCAGTAAACTTCTGAAGCAAAATGCTAGAAAAAGGCCTTGGCCTCTGTGTCCTGTTAGTCCTCCGGAGTAACTGGTTGGCTTCTGTTTGAAACGTGATGCCGGACTGGATGGACCAGTTCTTATGTTCTCTTAAGTGGTAGTGGGATCACATGTCACATAAAGCTGCCTCATACTGAATCAAACCCTTGGTCCATCAAGGCCAGTACTGTCTACTCAGACTGACAGCGGCTCTCCAATTTCTCAGGTTAGAGGTCTTCCCCATCACCTACTACCTGGTCCTTTCAACTGGAGATGCTGGGGATTGAACCTGGGACCTTCTGCATGCTAAGCAGAGGCTCTGCCACTGAGCCCCAGTCCCTCCCAAACCCATGTATGTGTTACAATCCTGATATAAAAGGAGCTCAGAGGTATTTTTTTTTAACCAAAGGGAAGTATGCAAGTGAAAGGAACTAAGCCCTATTCTTCACCTTGTCCCTGTGTTCCACTGGGCTAACCATATTTCTTCTAGGCGACTTCTGGTAGTGGAGATGAGCCGGTATGGGGCAAAAATGTTTTGAATAAAGTGCAGCAGGGTAGGGTGGGAGATGGGATTAGCTCCCCTCGCTTGCATCCGTCCTTCAAGTGTTCTTTTTTTATGGACCCTCCCCATATCTTACACTTGACTTGTGAATGGGAGGACATGTGAATAAACATGCACAGGTCCCCCCATCACAGCCAGCCTGGCCTTATACATGGCAGTCCACAGCCGAGAACCATTTCATTATCTTGTGTTCGATCTTTGTTGGAAGTCTCAGTATGGAATGGGGGGCGGGGGGGCAGTGTATGCAGACAAAATGAACTGCTTCCTCTTTCCATTGCTTTCAACATGAAAGAATTAAGCACCTGCTTAGCGCTCCTGTCAAAATCTCTGGGATTCACAGTGCTTGATTCTGGCTAGATGGCACCCTGTGCATTTCATACTGTTTGAGTGTGGGGGAGGGGAAACCCAGGTATATTCCTGAGGAAGCTTTAACCTATTTTGACGTTCTTCCTTTCTCTCCCAGGAGTGAGAGGTTTGCTCTAGCAACTTAAGGGTGAACAGCTGGTATTACCTAAGCGCCAGCTCCTGACGTTCTTTGCAGGCAAAACATCCTGACATTCTTTGGAGGCAAAACTTACTTTGAAAAATGATGGAAAGTTGCCCAAGTGACATTCACAGGATGCGGTGCTAAAAATAGCCTCGCCAATGTCTTGCTGCAGATACAAATTTGAAAAGTGACAAAATAAGATGCATCTTTTCCCACCCGCCCTTGGAATCAGCTTCCAAAATGCCTTGGGGGGGAAACAGAGATGACCACGAGTGACTTTTTTAATTGTAGCTTTTTAAATACTGTATCAAAACTTCTAACCCATCAGCTGGTTCAAATACAAAACGTACACGTCTAAGTTGGTCTCTCTCTATTGCCAGGGGGAAGCTGAGACTTCAGGTACCACAGAGGAAAATGGCTTTAAATTAACAGAAGAGCAAGCGGCGGTAAAAATTCAGGCCAGCTTCCGGGGATACAAAACGAGAAAAGAAGTAACCTGCCCCAAAGAAGCAGTAGCAGAGAAGGAAGAGCCCGCAGAGCCTGATAAAAAAGAGCCGGAACAGGCACAGTAGTCCAGCACCGCGATCCTGCCGGCAGTCGAGTTTTTAGAACGGCTTGCAGCAAAAGGCCCATTGATCTGATTTAGAAGCGTGGGTCAAGTTTATGAAATAAACCATAGACTTTAAAAATGCTCCTCAGTGGTCATTGGTAAATCAGTAAATGGGAATCTGTTTTGCATGCCCGAGTCCTTATAAAACAGCTTCCTGGCGATGGGGCTACAGTGAGACTCGCATTACTTGTTGCATGGTGATTTCGGATCAGACCTCCTGATGTGTTTTTAAATGTTAAAAAACAGCTATGAGGAATCCGCCCCCCTTTTGGAGTGGGGCTGCAATCTACTCTTTCTGTCGAACCGTTTTCCTGGACATTTCTGCTTTCCAGTCCCACTGCTATTAATCTTGGTAAGAGGTAAGGAACGGTTGCAGTCTTGTTGCTTTGGTTTCTCCCCGAGCTAACAGCAGCTCAGAAGGGCATCTGTTTACTAGGAAAATGGCATGGAGGCAAATGGCTAAATTCCACCACCTCCATAATCCACGTCCTCCTGTTCCCTACCCCCTAGTGGGGGAAAGTGCTGTCAGGTTGCGGTCAATTTACAGCAACCCAGTAGGGTTGTCGAGGCAAAAGATAAGACCTGACAAGATCAGGCGAGCCTGGGCCATCCGGGTTAGGGCTCCCCGCCCTTTATCTGGTGGCTTTTTAAAAACATTTTTAAAAGTTGGGTGATCTGGTCATGAGCCTCTCATGTGTCCTTTGACCCTCAAAGGTATATAAACCTAAATCCCAGCAGAGCTCTATCTGCACAGTATTACATTGATGAAGATGCTGTAGTTTTCTGGATGGAAAATGCATTTTAGACACTGTCATGACACTTTGGCCTGTGTGGTATATCCTATCATAGTGCTGGCATGCTGTGGGTTGTGCCCATGAATTTCACACTCTCGGGATGGTTTCATGTGGTTCTGCACTGCACGAGAAGTGCCCATTCCGGCCCTTGTATCGTTTTCTTTGAAACAGTGAATTCTGGACTTGTAAACCGGCAGGAAGGAAACGGCTCAGAATCTCATAAGTGCCTATCCCCAACAGTATTTATTGATTCTATTTTCTATGCTGTTTCATCCCCAGCAATCGGAAACTAGTTAAAATTTAAGCACAGCCAACTATTAGTCATGACTTAACACAGCTGGCAAAGAAACGGCGAATGAGTGTGGTTGCCGGGGGACCATTCTTTAAGTCTGAAAAAACACTCATTCATCTTATTTCTTTCTCCATCCGCTCTTTTTTTTCTCCCTGTCTTAGCCTTTGTGCTGTGACCTGTAAATTCAGATTTTGTTCCCTCTTCACAATAGCCTGGCGGGACAATGTCCCTCTCTTCCTGTTGCCTCTCTTGGTCACCATGACCCTAACAGCTTACTCTTGTCCAAAAGGTATGTAGGGAAGGGAAATAGTTTGTAAAAATACTTCCTGCAAGTATTTGTGTACCCCTAGTAAAGTCATACTATCAACCATGCTGCTGTAAAACAAAGGAAATACTGTTTTGCTTATTTGAGGCCTGCTGTGGGAATACAAAGTTGCCCTCAGGGCATTCAAGAAAGGGGGAACTTAAGACGAAAATAGACAGTAAAGCCCATAAAAAGTAAAACAATTATGTACTCATTTAGAATACAACAGTATTATCTAAAACAAATAACATCTTTCCAATTTTATATAACAATAGCAAAACACTCCTAATATAATAAAATTGAAGATATTAATTTCAATGATGGACTTTTTTTTACAAACGAAATCGCAGAATTTCTTCTGATTCTTGCATATATCTTATGTCTGGTTTGTCCAAAGCATATTTTCTTAGGGGCAGTTCCCCTGGTCCTAGATAATAACCCAAGCACAGGTAAAGAGGCTACTAGAACCACAGGTGCTCTGGCTCCATAATGCACATATTTTACATGCAGGAGGTCCCATCTTCAGTCCCTGTCATCTTAAGATACAGGATTTCCAGGAGGACTGGAAGGTCCAACCAAAGAATGCAGACATGCCCACACCAAGCATCTTTTAGGGCATATGTAGCCTACAGCCATCTCAACATGTTTAATAAGTGTTTTCAGCCATCATGGTGTAGAGATTAGAATGCTGGATGCCCAGCTTTGAATGGCCACTTTGCAGTGGAAGCTTGCTGACCTTGGGCCAGTCACTCTCAGCCTAACCTACTTGACGGGGTTGTTGTGCAGATAAAATAATGTAAGCCAACTGGCAGCTATGCTGCTACTGTATGTGTGGGGAGGCTGTAGGCTGTTGGATGAGCACCTTAATGTATTGGAATGTTAGCTTTCACTTCTTCTACTATGTCTTATCTATTTGCCCGACTTTAGTACTTTGTGCTCTTCACTCTGCCTGGGAACCTGCACCCGTCAGTTTAGGCACACAATGCTTCCACCTCCGATTGGCTCAACTCCATCAGGGGACTACACTTTGAACGCAGTATATCTTCCCCTCTCCCGCTCATTGGGTTAGCTCTAACACAGAATGTACACACAGATGACCTGCCTTTACTGTACTCAATAAACTTGATCCTTTGGAAGGAACGTTGTTGAGACTGATTGCTGTGGGCCTCTGACACCAACCTGGGTCCCCATTGGTGAGAAAAGTGGGGTATAAATGAAGGGAATTACCCTGCTTCAGCACTGTATTATGCACAGGTATTCAAATTTGATATTTGCATTTTCCCATCCTCCTTACCTGTGCTAGGGCTTTTGTTTGCAGAAGCTCTCAGGTTAAATTCCTGGCATCTCTCCAGTCAAAAGAATTTCTGCAAAAATTTCACCTATGCAGAGGCACCTGCCTATATATCTGAACTGTTAGCTTCCATTTCAATGTATCTGAAAAAGTGTATGTGCAGACGAAAGCACATAACTTGAATAAACCTTTGTTGGTCTTAAAGGCGCCACCTGACTCAAAATTTGTTCTTCTGCAAATAGCGTTTAGGAAAAGCTGAGACTTTGGAGAGCTCCTAACAGTTAGAGCAGGCAATACTACTTGGGAATTTCTACCAAAGGTCTGGCTCGTACTGCAGAGGGGCTGTGGCTCCGTTATACACGTATTTTGCATGCAGGAGGTCCCATATTCAGTCCATGCTATCTTCAGATACAGGATTTCCAGAAGCATATGTCGGGGAGGACCCTGCGAGAACTGCTGCTAGTTAAGAGTAGACAGTGTTGGAGCTAGATAGACTAACAGTCTGTTTCAGTATCATGTTTCAATTAAATGTAGGGAATGTACCTTCAAGCAGGAGCAAGGTGCCTGCCCTCCCTCTGAATATCAAACAGGAAGTGGGTTTTTGAGGTTGTGTCCAGGCTACGTGCTTGGAAAAGTCTTATGTCTGTTGCCTCTGTGCCCATAAACAACCATGCCCCATGCAAAAGCCTAGGCATCCAACTAATACTTATATGATGTTCCAGGCAGTGGGGCAGGGACTGTGTTACAAGCACAGTGAATATCTCTTGCACACAAACATTCAACCACGGTATTGCTGCCACAGGGGACACGTGACAGCAATATAGTGTACTTATATTGATGTGCAGTGCCACCCAAACATGGAAGAATCCACACAGTCATCTGAAGCGGCAGGTTTTGATTCCACAACGGTCCTCCTTCTTGCTTTCGAAAACATGTTGCCTCGTCCTTCTTGTGTTAGGCTGGCTTCTGTTGTTACTTCTTATGTATGTCGCCTAGCTCCTTAAGTGTGTCTGAAAATCTACAGCTAAGCCATTTAATATCTTTTTTGCATTTAAATATCCCCTAGGTAAAAGATGGGAAAACATTTACCTAGCACAACAGTAAACATTCAAGATCCTTTGTAGGCGTAGATGTTTAGTATTCTCAGGAGCTGATGGAGTGCAATACAGCCTCACGTTGGCATAGATGCATATTCCTCTCATTTCTGTAATCATTATCTTGGGGTTACAAATGTTCTGATATTAGGTGTAGTACAAATAATATCCACCAGATGGTGCTTGTCAGGGTGTTAAACCCTCTGCGAAGAGGAAGAAAGCCGTTTTCCTGTCGTCTTCCACATTCCAGGCAGGGCCAGAACAGGCTGCAGAAATTCTTCCACAACTACACAGATACAGAACATTAGTAGTCAGTACTGGTCCTTGAGGATTGTGTACGAGAGCTTAAAAAAATCATTCAGGCTAAAATTAAGAGATTTCTACCCCACTTCCCCCACCCCAAGACAACTGGTAACGTCATTCTCCACCTCTCCTATTTTACCCTCACAGCAAAGACTCTGTGGAGTGGGATGGGGGAGAAAGGATGACTGGCTCCCTTGACATCTCTCAGTGCTGAGTGGGGATTTGAACCTTGGTCTCTCAGATCCCAGTCCGGCACTCTAAACGAACTGCCACCACGTTTCACTTGCCTCAGCAGCAAAAAAAACGCAAACCCATTTCCATCAGTGGAAGTCTTCCATACCACAGCTGTCATATACAGCTTCTGTGGACTGCCACCTTGACAAGGGATTTCATGCCCATCTTTGAGCTCCAAGAATGCCTCACCGGGAGATGGAGGCTGCAGGCAAATGTGCTTCTCCTCCATTTGGTAACCTGTACTGTATGTTATAACACGCAGTGTGGTGTAGTGGTTAGGGCATTGCAGTAGAATGTGGAAGAGCTGAGTTCAGATTTCCCCTTTAACCAAAGCTTGCTGGTAACCTGGGGCCCATCACTGTTGTTGTGGGGATCAAAGGGGGCAGGAGGAAAAGACCCCCTGCCAGCCAGCTGATCCGCAGTTGGGGGAGGGGGTCCCCCGAACATGGCAGACAGCCCTAGGAAAGGGGGACCTGTATATACCGCCCTGAGCTCCTTAGAGGAAGGGTATGTTAAAAGTGGATAGACTGATAGACAACTTGCCCTCTATGAGGGGGAGTGGGAATCACTGGCATGAACACAGTTCATACTGCTGGACTCAGGAAACTAATTTGTCAGTACAGTTTACAAAGACTGAAGACAGCATAGCTGGTTTACGGTGCAGTATTAAGCAGAGTGACACCCTTCTAAGCACATTGAAGTCAATGGCCTAAAAAGGGTGTACACTGCTAAATGGAACAGCAACAGAACACCAATTAGTTGTAGATTTTCCGTGCTGTATGGCCGTGGTCTTGGCATTGTAGTACCTGAGGTTTCGCCAGCAGCTGTGACTGGCATCCTCAGAGGTATAACACAGAAAAATGGAGTACTCTCAGTGTCAATGTGAGAAGAAAGATGGTAGGCAGGTAATCTTTTTCTTCTCACATTGACATAGAGTATTCCATCTTTCTGTGTTATACCTCTGAGGATGCCAGTCACAGCTGCTGGCGAAACGTCAGGCCCTAAAGTGCCAAGACCAAGGCCATATAGCCCGGAAAATCTACAACAACTAATGAACTCCGGTTGTGAAAGCCTTCGACAACATATTGAATACCAACTTTGTTAACACTGAACTTCAGGGCAGACAACTTGGTTTAAAAAAACAGATGCAACAAAACGAAGAACAAAGTCTGAGTCCAGTGGCACCTTTAAGACCAGCAAAGTTTTACTCAAGGTATAAGCTTTCGTGTGCATGCACACTTCCTCAGGTACAATGAAATGGAAATTACTGGTTCATACACATAGGTAGAGGGTGAGCAGTAAACTAGCATACAACATATATGCCAAAATTGGAGATTAAGGGGCAGATGTATCCTTAACTGTGGAATGCTGAGAGTAATTAACTGAGACCCTACCATGACGCTCCATCCATCTCTTCTTCTTTATTTTCTTTACTATGTCCCCCCCCCCAAAAAAAAATTAAACTCAAACAAATGGTAACCGTATAAACTAAGCCTGTTATTGCTGTTTGGTCCTTGCATCTGTTAAACATCTTCATTATGGACGCTAATTTACTGCTCTCACTCTCAACCTATATGCATGAACTGGTAATTTCCATTTCACTGTATCTGAGGAAGTGTGCTTTGCACACAAAAGCTTATACCTTGAATAAAACTTTGTTGGTCTTAAAGGTGCCCCTGGACTCAAACTTCGTTCTGCTACTTCAGACCAACACAGCTACCCATCTGAACAAAACTAAGCTTTCTGTCTCTTGCCCACTAGGCCCAGGGTTGTCCGGCCCTGGTTCTGAATCATAGAATCATAGAGTTGGAAGGGGCCATACAGACCATCTAGTCCTACCCCCTAGCCAGTTCAGGACTAGCCTAAAGCATCTCTGACAAATATTCATCCAGTCTCTTCTTGAAATCTGTCAGTGAAGGGGGGCTAACCACCTCTCTAGGCAGAGTTTGTAAGAGGGAGAGATCCTCTGCGAATTTTCTCTGCCCCCTTGCTGGTGACTGGCAGGCCAGTGGGTAGGGTTGCCAGCCTCCAGGTGGGGCCTGGAGATCTCCCATAATTACAACTGCTGTCTAGACTACAGAGATTCCCCTGGAGAAAATAGCTACTTTTGAGGGTGTACTCTGGCATTATACTTTGCTGAGGTACCTTCTCTTTCTTCTAAACCATGCTTTCGCCAGGCTCCACCCACAAATCTTCAGGAATTTCCCAACCTGGAGTTGACAAGCCCAGTGCTGGAATATTAAAGAGAATGCTCTTCTTCCTCTAGGTATGCTCAAAGCAATTAAAGAAACCTCTAAATTAGGGTTCCCCCCCTGTTGAGTGGGTTTGACAAATGGCAAAGGAACACTGTTGCAGGAAAACAAAAGTAAAAACATCTACAGTACCGTTTAGAGTAACTGCAAATGCACTTATAGAATCATAGAATTATAGAGTTGGAAGGGACCTCCAGGGTTATCTAGTCCAACCCTGTGCATGATGCAGGAAATTTTCAAATACCTCCCCTTCCACACCCCCATTGACTGCCGTTCCACGCCCAGAAGATGACAAAAAATCTCCAGGATCTCCAGCCAAAATGGCCTGGAGAAAAATTGCTTCCTGACCCCAAAGTGGTGATCAGCATTTCCCTGGGTGTGTGAGAAAGGGCCACGAGAACTAAGCACTGATGCAGCCCTCCCTGCCCTCCCTTTTCGTGATCTGCCTAAGTTCACAGGATCAGCATTGCTGTCAGACGGCCATCTAGCCTCTGTTTGAAAACCTCCAAAGAGGAGAGTCCACCGCCTCCCGAGGAAGCCTGTTCCACTGAAGAGCCGCTCTAACTGCCAGGAAGTCCTTCAAGGTTCTGTATAAGGCAAAAGTTTTTTCAAGCATTAGAGGTTGATGCTCACAAGACAACTGGCTATCAAATTGTGATTGGAGGAGAGGTGTGCTCGCCCATTGCTATAGAATAAAATACTTTTTTTCAGTACACAGAAGTCTTCCGAGTGGGTTATGCTTCCACACAGAAGAATGTTTCCAGGTTTAATTCAGCAAAAAAACCAAAAAAAACCCCCACCACTTTGGTTATTCAAGGTGTAGGAAATCAATATTGCAATCCAAAGCAGAGTTACACCCTTCTACGCCCACTGAAGCTAATGGTCCAAGAAGGGTGTAACTCTACACAGGATTGCACTGCTAATCTGTCTGGTTCTTTTTTTCCCCGTAATGAAAATGCGATGTTGGGACACAACCTGCCAAAACCGAGCACAGTGGTTGTCAGTTCTTTAATCAATGGGTTCCCTTCCCTTCCCGGCTTCACAATACATCTGAAAACAATGATTGAAGAACAAAAGATCTCCTTGCCGACTTCATCATGCTCTTGGGGCGGGAGATTAGCTCATCAAGACGCTTGTTTAATGAAAACTTAATAAATTGCCATCAATAATGGGATATTTCCCCAGAGGCCCTGTTGCTATTACGTTACATCACCTGAGAGTTCTTACTCATTGCTCCTTTTTTTTTTTTTTAGGATAAGAACAGTCTTGCTGTCTTCTCCATGAGCTTCCATCCCACGAGGCTGTGTGTTAGGGAGGGAAGATCTATATGTACCGCTCTCTAGACAACCCTGCATGGTTCTAATTTTAGTCTCCCAGCATCCCAGGAGGCTGCCTCAGCTCCCTTCGTGAGGGAAGAATGTGACATTTGCTGTTATCGCATGCCTCATGAATAAGCAACGAGGCGAAGGAGCTCTATGGTGGGGAGGTCACAGAGAAAGTCTTGGGCATATGTCAAGCTGGTATCTTCCGCACACGAAGCGCTGCTTGGTACTGAATCAACAACGGGGTTTTTGAACGCATTTGCCCTCCTCTTGGGCGTGGAATAGAAGTCTCTTCAGATGAACGTACCGAAATCACTACAGCTATGGTGGTAGAAAGTGCCAACAAGTCACAGCCGTTCATGGTAGCCCTGTCGGGTTTACAAGGCAAGAGATGAACAGAGGGGATTGTCGTCGCCTTCCTCTGCAGCACCTTCCTTAGTGATCTTCCATCCAAATACTTGGCAGGGCTGATCCTGCTTAGCTTCTGAGATGGGACAAGACCAGCCTGGCCTCGGCCATCTGTGTCGGAGCCGCTACAGCTGTAGAACAACTATAGATCCATGTGGCTAGCTGTGTTGGTCTGAAGCAGTAGAACAAATTCAGAGTCCAGGGGCACCTTTGAGATCAACAAAGTTTTATTCAAGGTATGAGCTTTCGCGTGCATGCACACTTTTTTCAAATACATTGGAATGGTAGGTAAGGTTCAGACTTACAGACAAAGGCTGAACAGCAAATAAACATGTAACATGATGAAGATGTGCAAAGACAAAATTCAATTAAAAGCTAAGGTTCTAAGGTCAACAGGCTTTTGAGTAGGAGCCGCCACTGCCGCTATTCCACCTTCGATATCCCACCTTGATAACCGTGCCATCATACTCCCGTCATCTTGGTTTTAAATGTTGTGTTTATGTTGTATTGTTTGATTTTATAATTTTACCTGTTGATATTGTTTTATATTGTTTAAATTGGCATTCATGCCCATTGTTAGCCGCCCTGAGCCTTCGGGGAGGGCGGGATACAAATCGAAACAAACAAATAAATAAAAAATAAATAAATAAACAGTCGCAAAGCAATAAATATGTCAAAATGGCAGATAAATGTGTGAAGGTATCTTTTCTAACTGGGGGAAGTAAACCGATCCTCTCCATTCTCTCCTCTCAGGCGTGGAGGTCACTTAACAGCAATTTTTATTTCGTTTTTCAGGTGGATACAGCAAAACAGCCTGATATTCTTTGCATTACATTCAGTATTCTAATATACTATTCCGAAAAAGAAATACACTAAAATACAGAGGATGTATAGTTTATAGAACAACCATTTTAGTGAAAAACCTGTCATTGCAGCAAGCGATGTGCCAACAGAGAGCTTGCAGCATCCCTGTCACTGAAGGACGGGCCAATAACAGGAGTGGAGAACATTTTAGCCTCAACCCAGAAGGGTCTCCAAGTGCCAGAGCAGGTTGAAGGCATTTTGTTATCTCAAGCAAGGCACACTCATCACTGCTTGGGCCTGTACCACTGCTAGTCAAATCCAAGCCAAGCCCCTGTGGCGTGGATCTGACCAGCAGTGGCACAGGCCCAGAAGATGACCCTGGCCACCTCTCATGCCGCTAATGGCTGGCCTCAAGCTGAGTCCCTGTGGTGTGCCTTCCTCATTGTTCCGCTTCAAGCAGTCACCTGGGTAGCTTCACCAGAGAACTTGCCTTGCCAAGTGTAGCACTTCAAGAATGAACACAGGATGACTCTAAGGGCTAACAGACTCTAGGGTTGCCAACTCTGGCTTGGAAAATTCCTGGAGAGATAAAGATGGTGCCTGGGGAAAGTGATACTTGGGAAGGGAGCTCAGCAGGGACAGTGTTCCCACCAAGCTGAGCTAGTGTGAGCTAGCTCACAGTTTTTTAGCCTCCAGCTCACACATTTTTGTCTTGGCTCAGGACAAGCTAATTTATGCAGCAGCCAAATCGCTCGCTCGCTCGCAACTTTAATGTCAGAAGTTCACAAAGCAGAATTTTTGCTCACAAGATTCCACAGCTTAGAGGGAGCACTGGATGTGATGCCCTCCAAAGCTACCATTTTCTCCAGGGGAGCTGATCTCTGTAGTCTGGAGATCTGTAGTCTTGTCCTTCCCTACCCTTTTGAAATTGACCGTCAGTTTCAAAAGGGAAGGGGACCCAACAACTCCAGGAAGGGGAAATGGTTGTGGGGCTGAGGCCAAGCTCTTTGCGAGTCAAACTGGAACTTTAGGTTTGGGTCTGGCTCCTAATTCACTTGGAAGTTCTGAACTGTGGAAATCTGTATTCCGAACTCCCCAATTCCAACCCTGGGCAGCATTATAATAATTAAAAATGGAAGGGAAAACAGATCACAAATACTCAACAGTCATTTCAGAGCAGGTCTGAGAATAAACCACCACGCATTCTGTTTCTCTAAAACAATCTGACTTAGGCTGATTCTTCATTGGCTTTTCCCTCCGTTGTTTTACCAAACCCACATTGGAACAAAAAAGGTGCAACTCAAAACCACATTCAAATACTCTTGGGCAATGCCATACTGACTGCAAAGTCACCCCTGAACAGCCATAAATCTATGCAGACGGTACCATACAATCCAATGATCAAAGAAAGTGACAGCAACTTGCAATGCAGAGGGGAATTTCTGTTCCAATGTGGGCTTCATAAAACAACGGAGGGAAAAGCCAATGCAGAATCGCCCTCAGTTGCGTGGTTTGTTTGGTGAATGCGTATTTAATGCTTCTCTTTGCTACCTTTGGGGACCTTAAACACAAATTTCTGGAAACGGGAAATGGGATTGATTGAAGTTGACTTTGCATACAATTCTGCCTGATGAAAATGACAGAGAAACTCCATCCATGATACATTTCTGGCTCATTACAGGCTAAACTTCCAAAATATGAACCCTCCATATGAGCGGGTGGCGACTCTTCTGCTTCCTCCTCCGCACTCCCTTACCGAGATCACGCTCAGCCCTGAAGGCGAAATTATGCAATGTGGTAAAGTAAGACAGAGTCAAGTATCTGCCGTCTGGCTCAGGATTCTTCAAACACTTCAAGGGCTGCCTGGCAGGAATGCTCTGGGACCGGAGGGCTGGTGGCCGATGAGAGTGAGGCCCTTCTTATCTGAGCTTCCCATCTGTCCGTACGACCGCCCATAATCTGGGATAAGAACAGAAAAAAACTGGCCTGGCCCTCAGAATCAGCAAGGCCCACAACGTCTTTCGGGTTCTGGGTAAGCAAGTTCTGCCCAAGGGCTCCCCCCTTCACTACACTTTCTTGAACCAGCCAAATGGTGCCCATCTTTCATTACTAATAAATTCTGCTGGCTAGGGTTGCTCGTTCTGTGTTGGGAAACACCTGCAAATTTGGAGATGGAGCCTGAGGAGGGTGGGGTTTGGGGAGGGGAGGGGCTATGGGGTATAATGCCATAGAGTCCACCTGCCAGAGCAGCCATTTTCTCCAGGTGAATTGATCTCCGTCACCTGGAGATCAGTTGTAATAGTGGGAGATCTCCAGCTACCACCTGGAAGTTGGCAACCCTACTGCCAGCCCTTCAGCTACAGTTCCACACTGCCTCACAGGAAATCCTCTGGCCTCCCACAGGGACAACCCCCTGCAAAGGTCACTCTGCTCAACTCAATTTCAATGCCACCACCATCATAGCAGCTTCCTATTTATTTGACTTCATTTACACCCCACCTTTCTCCCCAAGAGGGACCCAAAGCGGCTTACATCCTCCTCCTCTCCTCCGTGTTATCCTCACAACAACCCTGTGAGGTAGGTTAGGCCAAGAGCATGTGACTGGCCTGAAGTCACCCGGCGAGTTTCCATGGGACGAGTGGGGATTTGAACTTGGGTCTCCCAGATAACAGTTTAACACTCTTTAACCACTACATTTGTTAAATTGGCTCTTTGTTCAGCTCTTGGTCAGAATTTCTAAGGGTGCTTGGCTCTTTAATTATAGAGGATTGCAGACCCCTGTGATAGGCAGACCGAAGCTGCAGGCCCTCCTATTCGTTCGCCCAAAGAGAGTAACCTGCTGTCCAGGGCAATGTTTTTTAATGCTGCAGCTGCAAGCAGAAGCCACTCACCATTCTCAGTTTGGTGTAGTGGTTAAGTGCGCGGACTCTAATCTGGGAGAACTGGGTTTGATTCCCCACTCCTCCACTTGCACCTGCTGATGTGACCTTGGGTCAGTCACAACAATCTCTGGCACAGCTGTCCTTGGAAAAAGAGCAGTTTCTGTCAGAGCTCTCTCTCAGTCCCACCTACCTCACAGGGTGTCTGTTGTGGGGAGGGGAAGGGAAAGGAATTTGTAAGCCACTCTGAGACGCCTTTGGGCAGTGAAGGGCGGAGTATAAATCCAATCTCCTCCTCCTCCTCCTCCTCCTCCTCTTCTGCTTCTTCTTCTCCTTCTTCGATGCTTCAGGGCACGTACTTCCCCCCCCCCACCCAAAAAAAGAGCAGAGCATGAAGGAGAGGCCCGTACCAGACTGGAGGCACAGCAGGGCAAAACAATAGATGAGGAAGCAAGCAGGGAGGAGTGGGAGAAAGCTGAGGAAGGATTCAGAGTGGGAGGTCAACAGCAGCTCTGCAGGACTGAGCAACCACGGAGAAGAAGAAGGGGTGAACCAGAGAACGCATCCAGTGAGGTTGGCTGCTATGGCGAAGGGAGTTATACGAGCATTGGAATGGTCAGTTGGAGACTGATGCGCTTCACAGCCAGGTGGTCATTCTGGATGGCCCTGCCCCATATCTGGAATGGGCCAGGGACTGTGATTTGGATATTTCTACAATTTAATCTCTGAATCTTAATATCAGGCACCGTATAGCCCACACCTCTGCTCCAGGGGTGCCTGTGCTAGGCAACTTCACTCCTCCGTGTTGTTGCCATGAGGATGTCAGAACTGAAACAAGACAGCACAGGTTTGAAGACTCCGCAGACATTTCTGTTCCGTTCTTACACTTCTCAGTGTATACTTAGATGATGCAGTAACGGTTCCAGTGCTAAGCAGCCAGGCCTTGGGCTGGTCAATGGCTGGATGGTTGACCTCTAGCAGGAGAAGAAGAGATTGGATGTATACCCCACCCTTCACTTGGAGTCTCAGAGCAGCTTACAATCACCTTCCCTTCTTCTCCCCACAACAGACACCCTGTAGGTAGCTCTGTGTGAACTGTGATTGACCCAAGGTCACCCAGCTGGTTTCATGTGGAGGAGTGGGGAATCAAGCCCAGTTCTCCAGATTAGAGTCTGCCACTCTTAACCACTACACCAAACTATGCTGCCTTGATTTTTATGGAGGAGGAAAGGCAGGATATGGATTCAAGCAAGTAAAATAAAATTGGGGTGGAGCTGTGGCTTAGTGGTAGAGCATCAGTCTTGAATGCTGAAGGTCTCAGGTTTCATCCCTGGCATCTCCAGGAAAAGAGGGGCTGGTAAAGGTGATCCTCCGCCTGAGATCCTGGGAAGCTGCTGCCAATCAGAGCAGATAATATTGAGCAAAACTGACTTATGGTCTGATTCAGTAGCGCTTTTCTGTTGATACATTTTGGGTGTTCATACCTCATGTATTTAGGAGAGCATTCTACTCCCAATCCTCCTGATAGGTGTGATCACCACTTTGTGCGAATAAAACAACACATCTATTTTCCAGTTTCAGTGCACATGAATGCATACCCACGACAAACTTGGGTTTCATATTGTACATACTAAAGCCAGGCAACAGCAATCATTTGTATGTAGAGTACTGAGCTCAGTACATTCTCTTGGGACACAAGAGCACCAAACTGTATCAACTGAAGGCCCAGTTTATAGCAAATTCATCTGTTCACGGTTTGCCTTGCTCGAAAGCCAGTTGAATCCGACTCTAGGGCGCGGTGCTCATCTCCGTTTCCAAGCTGAAGGGCCAGCGCTGTCTGAAGACATTTCTGTGGTCATGCAGCCGGCATGACTAGACACCAAGGCATACAGAACGCTGTTACCTTCCCACCAAAGACGTACCTATTTATCGACTTGCAATTTCTTGCTTTCGAACTGCTAGGTTGGCAGGAGCTGGGACCAGAGACGGGAGCTCACTCCGTCATGCAGCACTCGGGTCTCGAACTGCTGAACTACCAGCCTTCTGGTCTGCAGTTCAGCGTCTTAACCACTGAGCCAACTATCATTCCCTCACCTGTTCACAGATAACGCTCATTTTATCATCTTTTTTTTTTTTGCTACATTTCGCAGCAGTGCTGTGACTCTGAGGTCGTTTCTCAGAGAAATAGACTTCTTCAGAATAACTGTTTTCTTGATGAGAAATTATCTAGTGCAACATCAATTCTGATCTTCTCCAGAGATACTGGACTTGTCTAGCTATTTCTGAATGGGAACAGGGTAGTATGTCATCCCAAAGCCTAAAGGATCCTTTGGGACAGTCTGTAGGTGACAGTTTGCCAGACTTCAGGCGTTTCGGGGCCCTTTCTTTGGACAGAAAACATCAACGTGGTTGCTGAGTGAAGGAGTTGGATGGTTTAGTAAACGGAAGCAGCCTGGCAGCTTCTATTATTAGTTTCAGTCACACAACAGAAGAAGGAACAGGTGGCTGTTGCCCATGCTAGGAGAATGTTGGCACCAATGTCTCTTCAGCAGGTGGAGATCAGAGTGTTACATCAGATACTCCCTCCCAACAGTCTCTTCCATGTAGCTACCTCAGCTTGCCTTCGCCAGCAACACAGATACAACTGATATGGCACGGTGACTAACCGCATGAGCCAAGAAGTCTCGGATTCCAATTTCACCTCAGCCACAAACTCTCTAGGCGGTCTTAGGCAAGCCGTTGTTTTCATAGCCTCAGATCGTCCCTCTGCGATATGGTAAAATACCGACAATGTGCCAGCAGTGCCCTTCTACTGTCTACATTGGACAAACACGTCAGTCTACATGTGAGAGAACAAATGAATAAGCGTAAATTCACAATGTTCAGAGACCAGTAGGGGAATATTTTAATCTCCTGAGGCATCCTGGGTGATTCTTTCTCAACGCTGAGGATCTCAAAACCACATTTAGGTACCCAGGGGCAATGCCGTCCTGACTGAACGGTCAGAAATCTATGCAGAAGGTACCATAAAACCCGATGATCAAAGAAAGTGAAAGCGGCATGTGATGCTGAGGGGAATTGCTGTTCCAAGGTGGATTTGGTAAAACAGTGGAGGGAAAAGCCAGTGTAGAATCTCCCACTGTTACAGATCTCAAAGTTACTGTTCTGCAAAAAAACCCAACACCTCCCAAACCCTTAAGTTATATAACATGGAAGTGCTGAATTAAAACTCGTACTACATGTTATCCTGTCTTCAACAGAGACTTGGATATCCTCCGTCACCTCAATCACTAATAGTTCTACAAGACCCACTTTTTGGAAATTTTAATTAGTTGTTCTTTACATGTTTTATCAGATTACTAGCGGTAAATTCCGTTGTGAAGGCAATACAACGAGCTCTAGAAAGATGTGACATGTAACAAATGCATAGGCTGGAAGCAGGTTAAGTACATATTAGGAGTATGTAATAGAAAGGCACAAATGTGGAAGTAAAGTCTCACAGTAAAGTGTTACACAATACCTGGTGTCCAAGATCACAGAATATGGGCCAGAAAATGCAGCATACGGGTCTCCGTGGAGTCATTTCTACAATTGGGCACCCTCAACTGCTCCCTCTAAGCTGTGGAGTCTTGTGAGCAAAAATTCTGCTTCTCAGCTAAACAGCAACATACCGTTATCTGCCCCTCTGACTGCAGCTGACTTCTGCCCACCCTCCCTCCTGGAGATCAGTTGTAATTCTGAGTGATCTCCACCCCCCACCTGGAGATTGGGAGAGAAGTCTAATAAATAAATAAATAAGTAAATAAATAAATTTTCTCCAGAGGAACTGATCTCTGCTACCTGAACAGCCGTTGTAATTTTGAGTGATCTCCACCCCTCACCTGGAGATTGGCAACAGTGGTTACCCAGGAGGGAATGGCTGGTTTGGAGGGTGGAGTCTATGGCATTGTACCTGTCTGAAGTCCCACTCCTCGTCAAACCTCACCCTCTCCAGGCTCCACCCATCAGCTCTCCAGGAATTTCCCACCTGGAGTTGGCAACCCTATCTCCTTCCCAGCCAATCATCAACCTACCTTTATTTCCCCCTCACTCTTCAGCTTTCCATCTCCCCACCACCACTTGCAGCCTCCACTGTGTTCTGAAGCCCTGACTGCCACGTCACACCTAACCTTTCTAAATCAGTTCCTCTTTTCCCCTCTTACATTGAGATTTACACAAGGAAAACTCATGCTGTAATTCACATTGAATTCTGGCTCCCCCCTCCCGATATTTCCCACTATGATTTTCCCTTCACGTATTTATCTGAAGAAGTGGGCTGTGACTCACAAAAGCTCACATTGAAATAAATGTTGTTAGTCTTTGGGGTGCTACTGGACTTTCGTGATATTAATACCAGTCTACCTTACGGAATTGTAGTGTAATGAGATACAATACCCAAATCCATTAAAGACTTGGAATGTGCCATACAAATGCTTATTGCTATTTGTATAGTTGTTTCATAACAGTAAGAGGACTGAGCTTATCTGGATGCAATAGATGCAGCAATTGAACCTAACTGTAGGCTGATGCCCAGCTCTTATAGATCCACCCACCTCAAGACAGGTAACTGCCCATCCTCTACCTGTGTGCTGAAGTGGTATAGTCCCAACAGTATAACCTGCATTTTTGCACACATAATCAACTGATTCTAACATAATTTTTTCCCTTCCAACTACTAACATTGGTCATAGACCAGAGACTGCTTTGCGTCATCTATATTACATTTCTAGTTAATATAGACACACAGCACCATGAGTATATATAGAGACATTTAAGCAAAAAAAAATAAATCTCCTTGCTCCTAGGAGATTATGATGCAAATTTTGCCAGGTGGAGTGGGAGTGGTAAAGGCAGCAGGAAATAAATGTGAGCAAATGCCATTGCACAGAGGTAAGCTTTGTTGCAAGCAGGGATAAAGATAGGGGGGTTAGATCAAAGCATTCGTGCAGTTCTAGTGCCTTTGTAGCAATGCATGCTTTCATGACTTTGCTTATTTTCATATGTTTACCAGTTTCTGAACAGAGGGGGTAATACTGGCATGAGGAAGAGCTATGGAACAGATTCTTGACTTAGGGTTGGGTACTACCATCTTTTCCACTGGTGCAAGAGGAAGGAAGGAAGGGTGATCTCTCCCTTCTCATTACAGTTCTATCATACATGGATTTTTGGTAGGATTTCCAGCTTTCAGATGGTGGCTGGAGATCTCCTGGGATTATAACTGATTTCCAGGCAGCAGAGGTCAGTTCACCTGGAGAAAATGGCCACTTTGGAAGATGGACTCTGTGGCATGATGCCACACTGAAGTCCCTCCGCTCTCCAAGCCCCGCCCTCCTCAGGTTCCACCCCCAAAATCTCCAGGTATTTCCTAACGCAGAGCTGGCAACCCTAATTTTTGTCCACTCAATTCCTACAATCCCTGACCTTCCTTTTTCAGGTGTCAAAAAGCTCCTCCTCCCTGCTGCGCCAGTGAAAATGATGGTTAGCGCTGACTCTGGTATTCTACAAATACAACCAGATCACTGCCAGAAGTCAAGAATCTCTTCCTGATCATTTATTTATATTTCTACTACCCTATGCTTCACTGAAGATTGGCTCCCAAAGCAGATAAGATTTGTGAATGAACACAAAGTAAGAGATTTTCCCCCTCTTCCCAAGCTCTCCATGCATCACAGAGAACATGGAGGAGAGAAGTTTTGTCTTGGGGGAAATTACATGGGTCATCACCACAACTGTAGGTCAGCTCTCAGCTGGGCTCAACATGCAATTGAAACCCCTCAAGAATTCTTCCACAAAGATATTCCTCCACGGCAGAGGAGTATTAATTTTGATTCAGCCCCCCCAAGCTCATCTTTAGGATCACAAGGAAATGGATACTTGGGAAGAAGAAGAGGAGGAGGAGGAGATTGGATTTATACCCAGCCCTTCACTACCCAAAGGAGTCTCAGAGTGGCTTACAATCTCTTCCCCTTCCCCTTCCCACAACAGACACCCTGTGAGATAGGTGGGGCTGAGAGAGCTCTCTCGAGAACTGCCCTTGAGAGAACAGTTCTGAATTAACTTATGACGGAGCCAAGGTCACACCGGCAGCTGCATGTGGAAGAGTGGGGAATCAAACCTGGTTCTCGCAGATTAGAGCCCATGCTCTAACTGTTACACCAAGCTGTAGAAGCCACAATGAGGCATAAGAAGGGATGAGCTGGGGCTTTCACTTTCTTTGGGGTTAGCTTGTTCTTGACAATACATCTCAAAAAAGTTTTAAGATTCTCTGGCAGGAAAGGAAGCTGAGATGAACTGAAGATGGCATGCACACAGAAGTATCAGCACATGTTTTTTTAGAACAGGAATGCAACAATAACACCTGGCTCAATGGGAAAGCATCAACCACATCATCAACACATGAAATATAGCAAAAGAAAATGCATGTGTTGGAACAAGCTCAACATCAGTGTGTTAGTAATGACTTGGCACTCGAGTTTCCTTCCCTGTTAGCAAAATAATGACTGCAAAATACCAGTATTGGACAGAGAAAATATCATGAAGTTTGCTTAAATCAGAGTGTTTTAAATGTATCTGTTACAATCATCTTCCTTAAGCAATTTGGTAGCAAGACCCTTGCTATAGTGGAAATAAGACATGGCCAATCATTATGCAGTCTAACTTGCCAAATAAATTTATATCACTTTGGTCAGCCCAGCCCTGGGTGAACTGGGTTCCGTTTGCAGTTGAAATAAAAATGGGCTATATTCTGGTCTCTGTTATGGCAAGATTAATATGCTTAAGACAAAACCTAGACTAGATGGATGTTAGATGGTTGTCTAAATTATAACATCAAGTTGAATATTTGCCAACACCCTTTTCCGATGAAGTCCCCCAAGTCTTCTATCGATGTCTACCTCTTTTCACTTGGGTTGCTGATGTCTGTAGTCTTGGTTGATTGCTGCATTGACTCCATTTTCCCCCCAGTCTGTCTGGTCTCCCTGGAACTGTGAAATGATCATGTAATGCAGCAATCCCCAACATGGCTGGCACCCACTAATGTATTTCCGGGTGCCCACTTCCTTCCTCTCTGAAGTATCTCTTCCCAGAAGTAAATGGCTAGTCTTGGCTTTCCACTACCATGCTGGAGCAAGAGGCACACATATGAAGCTGATTTATACTGAATTAGACCATCAGTCCATTGAGGCCAGTCTTGTCTACTCTGTCATTGGTTGTCCAGGGTTTCAGGTAGAGGTCTTTCACATTACCTACTGCCTGGTCCTTATAACTGGAGATGCTGGGGACTGAATATGGGACCACCTGCATGCCAAGCAGAGGTTCCGCCATTGAGCCTCAGCTCTTCTCCTACTTCAGAAGAGTCCAGGAAGCCAGAACTTTGTGTGTGCACAGAGCACCTACCTGGAAACAAGTGCCTCTTCCTTCATACCTTGGGACTTCTCAACACTTTGGTCAGGCTGCAGTCTCATTGGGAGCCACCTTGCGGTTGATTGTAACCTCCAGCCCACCTTGCCAACTATCTTCTGGTAGCACCTACTACATGTTCTCAAAGTACAAAATTGCCCATGGGCTCAACAAGGTTGGGAACCTCCAATATAGTCAATGAGATCTGGATATATGACGATGTCATAGACAGCAAATGAACAGTAATGGCAGTCTGAATACTGGGAATTCTGAAAGCACCAAATATGTCTTTGTCAGTGTGAGCACACTGCATCCCTTTATCCTGCTGCCATTCCTACTCCGTTCCTTAATTAGGCCCACACTGCCCCTCTCTATGCGGAACCAAGCCCCTCATAGCATCAACCACCCCGTGCTTTTCTGTGTGGAACTGCTCATCACACTACCCTTACCTCTAAGCTGTAATTGGTACCAAGGGGGATTTAAAACATTGGATCGATTCAGGACGTGGAAGAGTAAACAACAGTGTAACCAAGGGGGTTTAAATCACCTCTGCCTACAAGATTAGCATTGTGTGAGTGAGCCCTGTTGAATCAAGGAGCAAACACATTTTCCCATATTATACCTTCATTGCCAACCCAGTGCACAAAAATCAACCTGTGTGCTTTAATTTCCATTTCCCACACAACATACAGTATGATCTATGGAAACAATAAATCAAAAATAACAAATATTCATGGTATGGTATGATATGGTATGGTATGGAACAGTGATGAACTGGATTAAAAGAATCTGGCAACCCTCGCTCAAAACAAAGATAAAATCACCAACAGGTTGGAATCAATTACTTTTTCTCCCATTGTGTTGCACTATTGGGGATTGCTTTTGCCATGCAGGAAATAATGGCAAATGTCAGCTGAAGGGGATGAGTCATGGAATGTGACCGTCTCACACTAACGTTATACTTTGTACCTGTGTTAAGCTATTGCCCAGATGTGTCAAGGAGATACAAGAGTGAAGAACCAGTGCATGCTGAAAATCCATGGGTACAGGGCTGTGTTTAGCCTTACAAATATGTGGAACAAAATCCAGCTGCTGCCTCCACATATATAACCACCTTGTCAAGAGGCACAGGCTCCCTACACTCTGATCAGACAAGGTATTTCTAATGGGGAGGATCAGGGCTTCTTTGGTAGAAAAAGCCCAGCAGGAACTCATTAGCATATTAGGCCACACCCAACAGCAGGAACTCATTAGCATATTAGGCCACACTCCTGACAGCACAGCGCATTAGCCTATTAGGCCACACTCCTGACAGCATAGCGTATTAGCCTATTAGGCCACAGAAGTGTGGTCATCCAGCCACACCCACCTTTTGCTTCTTTTTCTGTTTACCTTGCTTGTTGTCAAAACCCAGGGCTTCTTTTGGAGCTGGAACTCCTTTGCATGTTAGGCCACACAGCCCTAATGTGGCCAGTCCTAATGTGTTTCTGCTGTTGGGTGTGGCCTGTTATGCTAATGAGTTCCTGCTGGGCATGGCCAACTCAGGAGCCAGCCAGAACTCCATTCCTGTGCGTTCCTGCCCAAAAATAGCCCTGGGGAGGATACTACAAAAGGCTATGAGCCTCCTGGGAAGCCAGGTGATGTTGAAGAGCCAATTGGTTGTGACCAAAGGATACAAAGACTAGCAGGCATCCTAATTTCCCAGACTCTGTGCAAGTGGCAGTATTGTAACTACCAGCAGGGGTCACAAAGGGCCAGTGGAGTTCCAACTGGTCCTTTAAAGCCACTGACTCTCTTTTTTAAAATAACATTTTATTGCTTTTCACTACATACTACAAAGGAAAGGTAAAGGGCAATCTAGACTAAAATACAAAGCTAAACAAGGATCATATAAGGATATACATAACTTGTTTCGATACTTCCCCCCCACTTAAAATTTCAGGAATGCAGTTTAACCATTATAATTTCAGAATCAAACTAGTACAAGCATAGTTTAGCCTGAGTATGTGCGTCCTGGTATTATATAGTTAATATAGAAAAAAACCAGGCTTTCAGCATTAAGCTATTTACCACATTCCCCCCCCCCCATGTTTGCTTTTGTCAAAAGTCATTCTGACTTTGAGAAGTTTAGGAGCAGCCGCTCCTTTCTCAGATTCAGAGTCTTCTTCTGAGGAACTTCCCGATGAATTGTCACTGCTTCCTGACTTATGTTTGTTGTTTTCTTCTGCTGCTTTATTATCCTCTGCTTTCCCTTTATCTTTTGCTGTTGGTTGGTGCTGCTCCAAAAATGTCTTTGCTTTTGCAACAGAGTCAATCTTTTCTTTTTTCTCTATGAAGTTGAAGATAAGTCCTTCTGGTGTTATCCATCTGTAAGGGGTGGAGTTTTTCTGTAGAAGGATATCAGGTTTTTATATTGTTTTCTCCTTTTTCTTATCTCATATGGAATATCCTTTAAAACTCTCATTTCTTCTACTTTGATTTTTAGGGTTATCCTATTAGTCGCTTTCAGTATTTTATCTTTTGTTGACCTCTTGAAGAACTTCACAAAAACTTCACTGGGCAGATTATTTTTCTTAATAAAGTCTGAATAGGTCCGATAGACTATATCCATATCATTTTGTAAAAGTTCTGCTTTAAAATCTGCCACTGGAGCTAAAGCTTCACTTAAGATCTCTTTCAAGTTCTTCCCTTTTTGCTCTGGAATACCTTGAAATCTCAGGACATATGATGAGTTTCCCATTTGTAATTGCAAGAACTGTTCTTTATCAGAGGTTCTCTCTTTTTCCACTGCTTCCAGTCTTTGGTTTATCACATTTGACTTGGCTTCAACTTTTTTCAGCGTTTTGGCTGTTTGTTCTGTTTTTTTTATGGTTCCCTTCAATTGCTTCTGAAGAGCATCAAAGCTGTTATTAAGATTAGTCATCTGATCCCTTAACTTCCTGGATCTACGCTCTAAAGCTGCTGACTCTTAACATGGACCTCCATCTGTTATTCACACAGAGTAAATCGCTTTTGGGCTGATCATCACTGTCTCGGTCACTGTCACTGCTGTCAGGTTTTCCTAGCGGTTACTGCCAGAGGTGGTGATATATCTGATGGTGGAGAGGCATGCCATATGAAAACTGGTAGCTGTGTTTAGAGAACTCGCCACTTCAGTTCACAGTCTTCTTACCAGTTGCGATCAACATGACTGAACATTTGACAAAGTTCAGATGGAGTTTGAAGAGTCATTCATAGCCTATATGATGGAGTTTGAAGAGTCATTCATAGGGCTCTTTTTGTAGCAGGAACTCCTTTGCATATTAGGCGACACACCCCTAATGTAGCCAACCCTCCAAGAGCTTACAAAGCTCTTCTTACAGGGGCTACTGTAAGCTCTTGGGGGACTGGCTACATTAGGGGTGTGTTGCCTAATATGCAAAGGAGTTCCTGCTACAAAAAGAGCCCTGTTAAGTATTTGATTGCACCAAAAAAACCCAATTGCATATGTGTTATCTCATTTGGCTTTCCTGGGTGTTCTCAGCCTCAACACAGTTAGCTTCCTGTCTCTTTCCATCACCATATTCCTTAATGTAATCTTCACCCCACCCCCCACATGCACCGTGATGAGCTGGGATGGCAGGAGCAGGCATTGATGAAAAGCTAGGGTGGCAAGAATGGGCACTGATATATTTTTGGCAGGAAAACCCCCACTCAGTCCAGTCACGCTGTCCTCAGGATGGTAGTATGTATTTATTTGGGGTTTAATTAAAGACTGCTGCCCACACCACACTTTCCTGTCAACCCAAGCACAGCTGTGAAAGAGGCCTAAGAAATATTTAGTAGCTAGACTGCAATAGCTAACCACCCCTGAGGTAAATTGGGATGGTGATACTGAGGTACCCACTCCCTCGCCTTGGTAAAACACAGATATGACCTCGTCTGCCCTTAATTACCAAGGAGGAGAGAAAAGATTTAACACAACAAGAAAAAAATATTTTACAGACGGGGAAAGTAGACTGGGGATGTCCAAGACCAACTTTATACAAGGGTAACCCTTCTGAGAAACTGAGATACAGTTTCTTGGTAGAGTACATTCATGTGTTGTGTCAGAGAAGAAAGGACGCCAGTAACTGCCAGACTGCTTCTTTTGAATTTAAAAGCAGTTACTTTCTTCCACCAGTTTCCTAACCATTTAAAGTCTTCACTAGAGCCCTTTTAGACTTGCAGACCTCTGCCTGCCCTTGGGTTTCAAATAACCCTGAAAGACTATATAGGAGAACCATCAACTAATGTGTGCCCAACTAGGCCACCACGCTGAACAGCTCACTTACTACCGGAGCCAGTTTAGTGTAGTGGTTAAGTGCGCGGACTCTGATCTGGGAGAACCGGGTTTGATTCCCCACTCCTCCACTTGCACCTGCTGATGTGACCTTGTCACAAGCTCTGGCACAGCTGTTCCTGAAAAAGAGGAGTTTCTGTCAGAGCTCTCTCAGCCCCACCTACCTCACAGGGTGTCTGTTGCGGGGAGGGGAAGGGAAAGGAGTTTGTAAGTCGCTCTGAGACTCCTTTGGGTAGTGAAGGGCGGGGTATAAATCCAATCTCTTCTTCTCTTCTTCTTCTGATAGTACATGCAAGATACCTAACCTGCTTAAGGAACCTCTAAACACTATCTTATTGGTTCTTTTTCATCTGCTCCTCCTCTTCTCTCCCCTCTCCAAATGTTCCAAGGGATCTAGTTGGCCACTATATGGCAGGAGATCTCAAGGCAATCCCTGTTGTTACCCACAGGTACCTGAAAGATTGACGGGAGAAAAATGGCAGCAAATTCACTAAAAACTCTGTGAATCCTAGAGTGTCCCCCTGACATCATGATGTCACAAGTGACACTGCACACCAGCATGATGCCAGGTCGCCTGTCACCACCCCCCGAAATGCTCACAGGGGTTCCAGACTGCAGCCTGGTGATTCTACCTCTGAGGTAGGTAGGCTGAGAAATAGTGACTGGCCTGAGGTGAGCCCGTGAGCTTCATGTCTGAGTGGGGATTGAAACCAGGGTCTCCCCAGTCTAAATCCTACATCCTACAAACTATAATTGCTCAAGCAACGAGGGAAGACAGAAGAAATTAGCCGTCGGTTGAGAAGGCTAACCAGTGAAGTGAAAATGACTAATTAAAAGAAGGATAAGAGAGAAGAAACCCAGCAGTGGGGAAAGCTATGTAGAAAAAAACAATGGAGTAGAATCTCGGAGCAATCCAAAAGGAATTGAGAGGCCTTCTGGCTAAGATCAAATAGAAAAATAGTCTCCCGTGGAGTATTGCCAAGAGGGTTTTGCAACACCCACTGAAAGCAATAGAAACCTTGCCTTCTCTTTTGCAGAGCTGGGATTCAAGCCACAGAAATGGAGACCTTTATTTAGAAAGCTGAGAGATGATTTTAATGCAAATGTTATTGAAAACAGTGGCAAGACAAAAACTTCCTCCTTGCTAACAGTATTGGGAAGAATGACATTTGCAAGAGTTAGAACCTTATGTTTGCAAGTAAGAGCTGCTGAGACAGACGATAAGGACTCGAGAGGTGCTATAAAAGCCTTGTGTTCAGAAAAAAAAATGTAAAAATTGCTGGCTGAAAGGAAGAGGAGGAAAATCACATTTGCCTAATTTCTAGTCAATCTGGTGACAAAACACCGTTCGCTCTCTGTAGACGGAGCTCTGGTTTCCACGTGTCTTCTGCAATTAGACGAGATGTGGGGGAGCTGTGAGCAGATCTTCCGATGTCTTTAATTTTACTTAAAAGCTGCTGGAGGGGTAGGGGCAGGGATTTGATCCAGGCTGTGGGGCTAGGACACAGGGGATTTACTCTTTCCCCGTGAGGGTGGCCAGGTGCCCCCTGGCCACCAGTGGGGAATGGAGGGTAGTATGGTCAGATCCAGGCTGGAAAACTCCTGGAGATGTGAGGATGGAGTCTGAGGAGGACGGGGATCTCAGTGGGGTACTTTGCCATAGAATCCACCCTCCAGAGCATCCATTTCCCCCAGTGGAAGCATCCATTTTCTCCAGAGCCACTTTGGTGTAGTGGTTAAGAGTGGCAGACTCTAATCCGAAGAACCGGGTTTGATTCCCCACTCCTCCACATGAAGCCAGCTGGGTGACCTTGGGTCAGTCACAGTTCTCTCAGAGCTCTCTCAGTCCCACCTACCTCACTGGGTGTCTGTTGTGGGGAGAGGAAGCGAAGGAGATTGTTAGCCACTCTGAGATTCCTTTGGGTACTGAAACTGCTTGTCATCACCCCTGCCAGCCAGCAGGGACATAAGAGGGAGGGTTGCCTGGAGATCTCCCACCATTACAACCGATCTACAGACTACAGAGATCAGTTCCCCTGGAGACAATGGCAGCTTTGGAGGGTGGACTCTCTGTGGCTTTGTACCCTGCTGAGGTCTCTCCCTCCCTAAATCCCATCCTCCCCATTCTTCACCCCCCCCAAAAAAAATCTCCAGGTATTTTCCAACCCAGGGTTGGCAACCATACCTAAGAGATTAAAGAGGGAAACAATACCCACTGTTGTTGTCACTGGCCAGGTCTGAGATGCAAACTACACAATGCATTTCTTCACTTGTTTACACTATTTTGCCCGTGCTTGCTGCAGCCACACAGCTGTTGCAGGGAATTGCTTCTAAAAAAGAACATGGAAAAAGGTGAGTCCGGGCAATCTTGGAACGGTGCCTCACTCCCAAGCAGTTTTCTCATGGAAAAAACCACTTCCGGGGGGGGGGGATTTTGCAGCTCCATGTAGAGCATCTTTGTGTGTAGAGCAGCAAAATGAGTGAAATATCTCCCCTGCCCCCGGCACAGTTTTTGTGCGAGAAAACTGCAGGGGTGAGGGGAAGGCAGGAACCCTCCCTCCCTCCACAGTGTTATTCCAAGACTGTCTGGGCTCTCCTGTCGTGTATTAGTAGCAGTTCTCTTCAGCTGCTGGGTACCTGCAAGTAACACACGCAAACTAGTCTAACTGTTAGCCTCTGAACACAGAGTGGTTCTTGCATAGTGGCCACTTGGCTTGACTTGCTGCTAGGCTACTTTGATGGCCCAAATCCACCCCTTCCCTGCACCGTTTATTTATTTATTTATCTATCTATCTTTCAGTTTGTATACTGCTCACCCCCGGAGGGCTCTGAGCGGTTCACATATTTCATTAACACACAAATCCTAACTTAGGGCCACATACCAGGGGGGGTGACAAGCCTACCAGGCACCCTTATTGCAGCGAGTTGTTGTTGTTATTTCCTGTTGCCTTGCGGGTGACGTCCTCCTGGCGCTGGTCTTGATTTCTTCCGACCTTTTTGTGGCTGTTGCGACATCTTTCGAGCTCGGGTCAAACACACGCTTTGCGCATGCTCGTTGACGGCCTCTGTCCATCCGGCTCCGGCCTGTCACATCGCCCCGCCTCTGCGCCTGTCGACCCAGCCTCCTTTCACTTGCCCAGCCTCGCCAGCCGCCGCCATACTTTTCCACCACTGTCACTCGCTGTTCGCCACCGCTCACGCCGCTGCCACCACGCCACAAGGGTGGGTGCCCCCCCGCTCTAAGAGCAGGTACCCATTTTATCTAATTGCCCTTTAACGGGCTTTCGAGCCGCTGGGTGAGCGGGAGCTGGGACCTAGGGCCGGGAGCTCACTCCGGCTGTGGTGGGGCTCAAACAGCCGAAGCTGTTTGGCCAGATGTTGTGCAGGCTTCACTTACTGCCTGCGCCACTGCTCCCAATTTCGCAACAGAAATTGATTGGTGCTGCTCCCCCCACCTCCCCAGGCTGCTGTCAGCCTTATTAGTCAAGACTGAATGCAGGTACAATTTGGCTCCCTGTCTTTTTCCTCCTACAAGTCTCAGAATGATTTAGCGGGAAGATTTTTATTAGGAAAATTGCATTGAAAGATGGGTTAGGGTTCCCTCCCCCATGCCACCACCTCCATTCAAATTGTTCCTTCCCCCTCCCCCTCCCCAGGCTGCTTGCAGCAGTTAAGAGTGTCAGAGCAGGACCCGGAAGGCTCAGACTTAAACCCCCACTCTGCCATGGATGGAAGCTCGCTGGGTGACCTTGGGCCAGTCACACACTCTCAGCCTAACCTACCCCACAGGGTTGTTGTGAGGATAAAATGCTGGAAAGGAGAACAACATCAGCCACTTTGGGCCCCACTGGGGAGAAACATGGGGTATAAATGAAGGAAAACAAAGGAAAGAACGGGTTCTTGTGATGCGTTACTGTAAGGGGAAAGTTTAGCCATGATTTGAAAGCGCACATGCAGGTGAGTTCAGAGGGACCAAGAGTGCAGCCCTAAGCAGAGTTTCCCCTTCTAATTCCACTGAAGCCAATGGTCAGAGAAAGGTGGCTCTGCGTTTCAGACTATAAAAGCAGGCAGGATTACAAACAGGAAGGGAGTTGGGCAGTTCTTCCATGAGGCTGAACAAATATGAGACACCAAGAGGTGTGGGTCTATCATACACCTTAGTGAGGAAGGGAAGGAAGGGAAGGGAAGGGAAGGGAAGGGAAGGGAAGGGAAGGGAAGGGAAGGGAAGGGAAGGGAAGGGAAGGGAGATCACATCTGCCCTGCCAGTCTCTTCTGTTTCTTCTATGTCAGCTGTTCAGTTTCTTCTAAAGGAGGAAGAGATAGGCACAGAGCACTTGAAAAACACACCGGAGCTCCAGAAAGAGATTTCACCCACATTTATCACCAACAAATCTAGAAATGTATTGCCAAAGTTCTAAGGAGTCATGTAATCCGTTTTCCATATCGCCAGCCTCTCCTTGTCAGTTTTCAGGGATGGATAGTTCATCATGTGTTAGTGCAACAAGCTGTTCATATCAAGGACCAGCTTACAGTCTGCAGCATTATAGCACAAGGTGGAACCTCATTGGCCCAGGTGTCACTGTCCCCCTATTGAGTTATTAGCTGCAATACCACCACTGGCCATCTTCAATGGGGGCGCTGATACATAACAGCTCCCTCCTCTAGCAAGCCATGGTGCAGAGAGCTAAGCCCCTTTGTCTGGCTCTCAGAAACCCTGGGTTGAGACCCCTGGTGCCTTACACCTGGAAGATGTTTGTAGCCTTCACCAGCTGCTAAAAAACACTTATGAGAAGGCGTCATAAACCAAACAGCAAGCAGCATATCTGATAGTTACTACCTGCCTGTCTGTGAATTGCCAGCTCTAATCCTTTAAACAAAATCACATTTATTGCACATCACACCGTTCAGAGTCATTATATCAACACAAACAAAACCTGCCAAGTTTTACAATGTACATGACAGTAATTGCACTCCCGTTTATAATGGCTGCAATCCAGCGCACAGTTCAGATGATTAGAATGGCAGCCGGCATCTTTTTCTTCTGAGCAATACATTAAAGCAGCAATCTGAAGAACACAAAGAGACCGATGCAATGAATAGTGACTTGGGAGTAAGTCTCCTCGTGTTCAATGGGTCCTGCATCCATTTTAGCGTGTACAGGATCACAGCCTTTAAGGGAAGTAAATCCCACTGAAATCAAGGCTCTGATTTTTTAGTAAACATACATAAGTGCCAGATAGTTCACTTGTACTAACTGGTGTTTTGGGGTAACAAAGCAGGGAACGCACTGTTTATTTTTGTACTGGGCTTTCAGATGAAAATGTTAGGGTTTCTTTAAAAGCTCGGATAAAATCCTGCACCTGGGAGGGCAAAGATTTTTGGAGAAACAAATCCCTAGGCAATAAGAAACGACAAGCCTGCTGAACGGTAGCAACACAGAGTGGGAGATTGTAAGGTTGCCTAGCAACGTCCAAGCCTTTTTAACGTAGGCAGGGAGCTCAGATGGGAGAAAACACACAGTCGAGCCAGGCTTATTCTCAGGCTCTTCCTTTGCTCACAGGCAGACAAGCACCGAAAGTTTCGCCCAGCTCTCTCGGCACATATTCAGTTAACAGTCGCTCAGATATTCCAGCAATGAGACCTCATGTCAGTTAGAAGTTCTGGCTTATCCTTGCTTCAGTCAAACCAACCTACATGGGCTGGGTAGGGTTGCCATCTCCAGGTTACGAAACACAGAGTCAAGTATCTGCCACCTGGCTCAGGAGTCTTCCGACACTTCAAGGGTCACTACATAAGAACACAAGAGAAGCCAGTGTTAGGTCAGGCCAATGGCCCATCCAGTCCAACACCCTGTCACACAGTGGCCAAAAAAACCAGGTGCCATCAGGAGGTCCATCAGTGGGTCCAGGACACTAGAAGCCCCCCCACTGTTGATCTTCCCAAGCACCAAGAATACAGAGCATCATTTGCCCCCGTCTGAGAGTTCCTATCTATACCTTGTGGCTAATAGCTGTAGGGTTCTCAGCTCCACTGACAAATACCTGAAGATTTTGGAGGTGGAGGCTGAGGGTGGGGTTTGAGGAGGGGAGAGACTTCAGTGGAGTAGTCCATTTTCCAAAACAGCAAGGTGAGCTTGTTGCCTGGAGTTCAATTATAATCCCAGGAGATCTTCAGCCACCACCTGGAGGCTCGTAACCCTAGGGGTTTGAACCCCATTAAGCAGACAAAATCGTTCAGACTTAAATCTAAATAGTTCCATTAGTTTGGGAAGAGTATTGGCCTGTTTTTGAGGAGCAGACTAGATATAGTAGCAGGCAGGGCCTTTTTTTTTTGCAGAAAAAGGCCAGCTGGAACATAATAGGCCATATCCATGGAAGCACAGCTCATTAGCATATGAGGCCACACCCCATACCTTCCCTTGGCTTGTGCAGGTGCCCTGCAGCTGTGGGGAGCCCAGGCAAGCCCCCTTGAAGGGAAGGCAGTTTAAACTGCCTTCCTTTGGCTTGCCTGGGTGCCCCATGGCTGCAGGAAGCCCAGGCAAACCGGCCCTTGCGGGGGAGAGAAGGCAATTTAAACTGCCTTCCCTTGGTTTGCCCGGGTGCCCCACAGCTGCAGGGAGCCCAGGCAAGCCAGCCCTTGGCGGGGAGGGAAGGCGTTTAAATGCCTCCCTGATCCAGAGTCGCCAGGGAGGTCGCTCTCCAGGCCTTCCATCTGTAGCCACGCATGCACAGAGGTTTTAGCTGTAGGCCTGGGCGTGGCCAACTTGGAAGCCAGCCAGAGCTCCATTCCTGTGCATCCCTGCCCCAAAATAGCCCTGCATATATCTGAAGAAGTGAGCAGCGTCTCACAGAAGATCATATTTTTATTTCATTTATTTAATTTTACTTCATTTATTTCTTGTCCTTCTTTTGAATGGGAACCCAGAGTGGCTTAACTTGTGCTCCTCTTTTTCATTTTCTCCTTACAACAACCCTGTGAGGTAGGTTAAGCTGAGAATGTGGGACTGGCCCAAGGACACCCAGCAAGCTTCCCTGGCAGAGTCAGGATTTGAACTTGGATCTCCCAGACTTCCAACACTCTAACCCCAGACCGCTCTGGCCCTCTTTGTATTGAAATAACTGTTATTAGTCTTTAAGGTGCCACTGAATGTATTTTTTTATTTTCCAGTGTACACAATCCTAGCAATGCACAAGGTGCTTCAGCCCTTTCTGATCTGTTGCCAAATCACATGGCTGAAAAGTGAGCCCATTTCTACTTTCCCCAGAAGCTTTGAGGAGCGAAAGAAGGGGTCATCTGGATGTACTCGGTGACTCGGGGGTCCATAATGAGACAAGTGTATTTCAGTGCACCGTAGACTCCAGAAAGTGAGGATGTGCCTTTGTGCAAGTAGGTCAGCCACCGTGTGTCATGCTTTGTCTTTGTGTAGGTAAGCCTGAGTTATGCATGGCTGCTTTATGATGTGGCGTGCCTTCATCCTTTTATGGCTTATGTTTGCAAAAGGTGACAATTGCTGTTTAGCTTCCTTTCCCCTCCAAAAAAAACCCTTTACTTTAATTCCACTTGTTAGTGCAAGTATGGACGTTCACGGGGGATTGCCAACCTCCAGGTGGACCCTGGAGTTCTTCCCAAATTACAACCGGTCTCCAAACTGTTGAGATCAGTTCCTCCGGAGGAAGTGGCAGCTGCGGAAGCTCTACTGGGTTCCCTCCCCTCCCCCAAATCTACCCTTCCATGGGCATGGTCCCCAAATCTCCAGGAACTTCCCAAGCTGCAGCTGGCAACCCTAGTTCAAGGGAACCATATTGGCTAAAGATCTCAGAGCATGATCTGGGATGCCCTTGGCTGAAATCTCAACTCAGCTGTGAACTCAGTGAGAGGCCTTGGGCGAGTCTGTATTCTAAGCACAGAAGAGGCTTGCTGGATGAGACCAAAGAGCCATCTAGTCCAGCACTGTGTTTTCTACAGTGGCTCACCACATGTCCCCAGAAGGTCTGCTAACGGCACAGTGACCAAACCATCCCCTATGTTGTCTCCCACCTACTGAAATTCAGAGGTATGCTGCCTCTGAACATGGAGGTCCCATTTAACCACGGTGGCTCTACTTCTGGCCTCAGCCTGCAGTAGGGGGATTTATTAGGGTCACATTAAGGAGATTAGCAGGCCTTTCTTGTCTGGATTACATTATGGGAAGCTCTTTGAACACTCAGAAAGTAGCCTGTGCTGACAATCTTATGCACATTTATCTGGCAGCGAGTCCTGCTGAGCTCAACATGGTGGATCCAGGCTAATTTTTTCCAGAGGCAGAATGGACCTTTCCTGCCCCCTTCCTCCCTCCCACAGCAGCCCACTGATCTCCAAGAAATATTGCTCCTGGGGGACAGGAGACCCTGAGGACTCATATGACAGGGGTCTGCAGCAAGAAGGGGAAATAGTAGGGTTGCCAGATCTGGGTTGGAAAATACCTGGAGACTTTGGGAGTGGATCCAGGAGAGGGAGGGGTTTGAGGAGGGGAGGGGAGGGGCCTCAGCATGGTCCAATGTCATAGAGTCCACCCTTCAAAACAGCCATTTTCTCCAGGAGCTGATCTCTGTCCACTGGAGATCAGTTGTAAAAGCAGGAGATCTCCAGGACCCACTGGAGGCTGGCAACCATAGGAAATAGTTCAGTTCTGACCCAATGGGATTTAAATCTGCAGATCGGAAGGTTGGTAGTTCAGCAGTTCGAGACCCGAGTGCCGCATGATGGAGTGAGCTCCCGTCTCTGGTTCCAGCTCCTGCCAATCTAGCAGGTCGAAAGCAAGAAATTGCAAGTAGATAAATAGGTACCACTTTGGTGGGAAGGTAACAGCATTCCATGTGTCTTGGCGTCTAGTTACGCTGGCCACATGAGCACTGAAACATCTTTGGACAGTGCTGGCTCTTTGGCTTGGAAACTGAGATGAGCGCTGGATCCCTAGAGTCGGATTCAACTGGCTTTCAAGCAAGGGAAATCTTTACCTTTATACCTGCTTAGGATTTCCTCCCATAAATGCTTACTATTGTTACTCTAAAGCCTAAGTCTTATAACAGATGTAACCTATGGCAGACCTAGGAAAAAGCTTACTGGGTTTGTACAGATTTCCAGACACTACAGCAAGCCAAGTAAGGTGCACTGCCCAGCCCATGTCATTCATGCCACTACAACACGTACGGTTCATTTAAGATATATTTTTCAAATCTTGCCTTTCTACTACAGAAGCTCTCAAAGCAGCTTACCATTAGAGTTACCAGTTCCTGGAGATCTGGAAGCCTAGAGAAGGCAGGGTTTGGAGAGGGACCAAAGGGGGGCATAAGAGGGCACCCTACAAACCAGTAGGTTTTCTTCCCTGAAAGAACTGATCTCTGCTGTTTGGAAACAAAACTGTAACTCTGGAAAGTCTCCAGGCAGCATCTGGAGGTTGGCAATCCTATTTACATAATATTAAAAATAATACTAACAGATACAATAAAGCCAGCCAGCAGTAAGAATATAAATGTCAAAGAAGCCCTTTGATCCTATATATGGTTAAAAGTATGAGTGAACAGGACAGACCTCACCAGGCACTTAAAAGACAAAATGAAAAACTGCATAGGGAAGGATTTCTGCAAGCAAGGGGGGGCCACCACTGGAAAGGCTCTTTCAGCAATGAACTTTTGAAAGTGAGTGTACCTGCAGAAGGGCCCCAGCAGATTATCTTAATTGCTGGGCAGTTTCATAGGTGATGGTACCTGCACCTTTTGCATGTAAAGCATATTTGGAGCTACAGCCCTTCCCCAAAAGATCTTTTACATATTTGGGTTATATTAACGCATTCACTGTGAATAGGTGCCCAGCACACCATTGTACCTCCTGGGCATCTTGAAGTTGATGGGCAACAGGTACAGAACAGACCAAAAGAAATACTTGACTCAACAAGGAATTAAATCATGGGATTCACGGCCAGCGGAGGTAGAGATGGGCACAAGGATAGATGGCTTTAAAAGGCGAAATGGTTCCATCAGTGGCTACTAGCCATGGTGAGTCAAGGGGACCTCCATATTCAGAGGCAGTAAACCTCTGAAACTCAGTGCTAACAGGCAACATTAGGGGAAGGCCTTGGCCTCTATGCCCTTATTTGTTGGCCCTCCAGGGCAATGGGTTTGTCACTGTATGAAGCAGGATGCTGGACCCCCTAATGATGGGCCCTGATGAGGGTTTGTGTGTTCTTACGTTCATATTGTCTGTGTGTAAACTGTCATCAAGTCACAGCTTGTGGGGTTTCGAGCAGTGTTCCCTCTAAGCTGAATTAGTGTGCGCTAGCTCACAGTTTTTTAGCCTCCAGCTCACACATTTTCGCCTTGGCTCAGGAAGGATGGCTCCAGAGCAAACTGATTTATGCAGTCGCCAAATCGCTCACTCGCGGCTTTAATGCCAATAGCTCACAAAGTAGAATTCCTGCTCACAAGACTCCACAGCTTAGAGGGAGCACTGGTTTCAAGGCAAGAGACTTCAGAGGCAGTTTGCCATCGCCTGCCTCTGCAATAGCAACCCTTAGAGTTCATTGGTGGTCTCCTTTCCAAATACTCGCCAGGGTCGACTCTGTTTAGCATCTGAGATCTGATGTGATCAGGCTACCCTGGGCCAGCCAGGTCAGAGTATGTTCACGTTAGAACTGCTTAGATGACCACTTTTGTATCCAAAGCTTTGGCTGGCGAGGGGGAGGGGGAGGACGTGCCATTTTACCAGGTCCAGAGAATAAGTTCGAATCTGCATTTGCATTTTAAAATCGGTTTCATGCTGCTGTGACGCCGTCTTTCTCTATGCATGTTTGAAAGTTGTTTGGAGAAGATTCATTTAAAGTGTTGCGGAGGTGCAATGACAATGGAGCTGCCATGAGAGGCCAATAAACATATGCAGACATGCAAAAGTATGCTAGCACAGTTGAAGTGTGAAAACGAAAGCAAATGTAGACAGATTTTTTGAAGATGGAGTCGGAAGACTGTGACACCGCTGGGAAAGACAAATGCAGATTTGACCTAAGTTAGCAAGTAGGGCAGCACTCTTCTGTGTACTCTGTGTTCATGACAAGAGAAAATGCAACTTCCTCCCATTTGACTTTCAAAAAGTGACTCAGGGGACTGCCTACGACTTTACCTAAAGCAAATGAGAGGCTAGAGAACTGATAGCCAGGGCAGCTGTGTTGAAAAATGCATGCTGGACACATACAAACAGAGGATCCATTCCTAGACATGTAATTCAATCAGGTCCGGAAGTAGAGAAAAGGATTCAGTTGGATTATCTATCCACTCAGATAACCGAACCTGATCAGGCCCTGGTAGAAGAGAACTCCTCGCCATGCCCTAACAAAGAAGCCTTGTAAAAGCAGCCGCTGAATGATCGGGACCACTTGTTCTTCTAGTGTATTTCTCTATGGCACAAAGGTATCCTAATGCCAGCCTGCCTGTCTCTTTAAGTATTTGAAGGGTGTTGGAAGCAAAGGGGAGTTGCTGCTGTAAAATAAGCTGGAGGGAGAGAGAGGAAGGGAGAGAGAGAAATTAAAAAGCATGTGAACTGGAGCTACTTGAGTGGGTCTGATAGGCTCCCCAGCCGCGAGTAACTGGGTTACGTAGGCAATCAGCTCCACACAACTTGGGCACCTGCGGAAAGAGCTGATCCAGAGACAAGCAGGGGGGGAAAGGCAAGTTCTCCAAAGCTCAAAAAGCGGATCTCTGCTTTCCCCACTATACCAGCCTCTTGTTGCCTGGAAAGCTCTCCGTCACAGTGGCATCCAGGATGGACTGCTGTAATGTACGTACAGATTTTGTACTTTTTTTTTTTTTGTTAATGCACAGAAATTGTACATGAGCTGGCGGTGTAAAAGATTGCAGCGGGGTTGGATGTGCTGCTGTGACTTTTATTTGCTGGATGTGGACTTGCTTGAGGTGTTGGATCTTTCTTTGGGGGGTCTAAGACCCTTGGGGAAGGAAGTGGTTGAGTTCTGACCAGTGTGCGCTGTGGGACTCTTGTGATCTCTGGAAACGGTTGCACTTTAAGCCTATTGCATTCGCCAAGCTCTTCAGAGCCTGTTTCCTTTCCAAACGAGATAAGCTTTGTCCTAAGATTTCCCACCTCCCCTTATTGCTTTCCAAAGAGGTTGCTTTGGGACATCGGCTTTTCTGCATGGCAGAGTGATTTTTCCCCCTGTTGCTGAAATTTTAAACATGAAATAATAATAACAGGACTGGCAGAACACTTAGTTTGTGTGTGGGAGTCACTGTTTATTTCTGTGCCTGCAAACTGGGGTGAAAAAGCAGGGAAGGGAAAACCAAAGTCCTTTTGTTGGGAGAGAACAAGCGGCACTTGCTAAATAAAAGCAAGGAACAGGGTTGGGGTGTCCCCTCTCCCCTTTACAAGAATACTTACTAAAATGCTGAAACTTCGGACAAGCAGAACTGTAAAGCAGGGATAGAAATGATCTGTGTTTTTGAATAGTAAAAGGCTGAATTCATATGGGTGGGGGACGTATCCTGTGTTGTTTATTCCATGCTATTCCTTAAGTGTTGAGCCTTCAGAGAGGCATAGATCCGGAGCCCACTCTCCTGTTCCAGCGCTTGGCAGTGCCCACACAAGCTGTTGCTAAATGGCTGGGGACACATGAGCTCAACCTCTTCCACAGTTCCTTTCATGGCAATTTCTCACCCATGAGGGGTAAGGCATGAAGGCAAAAATCTGGCCATGCCCTTGGAAACAGGAGTGGGGCCAGTGGTTGTACATCAGCCAAATGCTGACCCGTATTCACACATGAAGTGGCATGTAGCGTTGCATAGTTGTCGGAGTGCTGGAGTGGGACCTGGGAGACTTGAGTTCAAATCTGTACTTAGTCATGATACTCACTGGGTGACTTTGAAGCAGTCATCCATCCTCTCTCAGCCTAACCTAATTCACAGTTGTTGGAAGAGGAAAATGGGCAGGAACCATGTACATCATCCCGAGCTGAAAACTGAGAGATTAAGGGCTCTGGGGTGTAGGAGGGTAAAGGGAAGAGTGGCGGAATAAGATCTGGGGGACCCGGGTTCAAAACCTTGCTCTGCCACAGAAGCTCACTGGAGGGTTGCCAACCTCCAGGTGGCACCTGTAGATCTCCCACTATTACAGTTGATCTCCAGACAACCAAGATCAGTTTCTCTGGAGAAAATGGCTGTTTTGGAGGGTGGATTCAATGGCATGATACCCTGCTGAGGCCCCTCCCCTCCCCTCCCCAAACCCCACCCTCCCCAAACCCCACCCACAAAATCTCCTGTATTTCCTCACCCACAGCTGGCAACCCCAGCTCTCTGGGTCAGCCTAACCCACCTCACAGATTGTTGTGGTGACGATGAAATGGAGGAGGGGAGAACAATATTGTAGGCCACTTTGGGTTCTCATTGAGGGATACAAGTGGGCTATAACTATCAATAAAGTTTCTCAACAAGGTAACCAAGGTCTGTGTTTTGTCCCCCGGGTAGAGCTCCTGTGACTTTTAACATCTGCATGGCACACAAAAAAGTGACAGGTGAGGCTTTTCCCAAGCAGACAAATGCAGTATCTGTTTGCCATGCAGATGTTAAAAGCCTAGGGGCCTTGCTGGGAAATAAAGGTAAAAGTCCTTCTACCCACATCAGGGTTTGTATATTTAAGAATTTGAAAGATGAAAAGCTTTTTCTCTTTGCAACATAATGTGAAATCCAGCCCAGAGAGATGCCACCATCTGCCATGCAACCAGTGTTAACCAGAAGTCTGAATCACTGTAAGAGCCTGACCCAGAAATCCATCCCTGCCCATGGAGCCGAATGAGGAAGGATTTGACGTGCACGTTGAATGCTTGGGTTGGAATTTCCCCATGATCCAATTTTCAAAGCCAGGAGATTCTAGCACTGACGTCCCCGTGGTTCCCACAGGACTTGGTTTTGTTTCCAGCAACTTCAATTAAGAGATGGCAGAGTCATATTGCGTTGCATTAAGTGGGATCAAAACCAGGTCACTTGATCGCAGAGAGCAAGACTTTGCACCGCCTCAGCATATGTGTGGCTTTCCGAACAATGAGGGCATCCAAGAGCATGGTGGATGGAGTGGTGGGTTGGCCTAAGCCCTTCTGGCCAAGGGCACAGGTGCTTGACATTGACCTGTCTAGCAATCTGCTAAGTCCTGTAGGCGATGCTCACTGCCTCCCACGTTATTGATGGCCAGGAGTGAGCTGAGCCTCTGGGCAACCTCTCGGGCAACCTCTCCTTTGTGGCACCCCAAACAGCTGCTAGGGTGGCTCAGCTGGAGAATGAGCATTGAATCCCCAGAGGCAGGCCTGTCTGACCTGTGTAGCCAACATAGGTTGAAGCTCCTGACCTTCCTGCTTGGCATTTTCAGTTTTTAGCATGGGACATCACTGACAAACAGAACATTATGGGTTGGTATCCAAGGGACCTGAGCCAAAGGAACAAAGCTGCTAATGCTGTTCTGCAAACGTCTCTGCAAGAACTGGTAGAATGAGAAGTCACTCTGTGTGGTCACAAAGGGGTTCTACAGCAGTTTTCAATACATCCATGTGCACTAGAGGTTGCCCACTCTCTCTTGTGGAACAGAAGGCCATAGTTTTCTCCAGCTTTTCTCACAGCTTTTCTCCAGCAATGTTCTAGCACGATGTCTAAAAATGGCTTTCTGGGAGCAGAAGACTCCTTTTGTGTGTAGAATGGTGGTCCCCTGTGGTCCAGTATTTCTATAAAACAATTTATACTTATTTCTTGTTGCCAAGCTTTCTGTTTCTTTGCTGCTCCTGGAAACTCTGTCGTGATGAAACAAAGGGTCTGCTCACAGTTACGCCATCCAGCTTTCACGAGTGCCCACCTTGCTGTATTTCATCTCTCAGGAGGAATAACTCACAATAGCAAAAATGTGAACAAACATCACTGACAGTAAGTCTTCTGCTCAACAGGGAAAATAACAAATTGTTGTGAGTCCTCGATAAACTTTTGAATTGGAACAGTCCTAGAGGGGACCTTCTGTTCTAATACTTTGGGGATTTGAGAGTGCCTGCAAGCCCAAATCTGACTTGGATAGCCCAGGCTGGCCTGATCTCATCAGATCGCGGAAGCTAAGCAGGGTCAGCCCTAGTTAGTGTTTGGATGGGAGACCTCCAAGGAATACCAGGGTCATAACGTGGAGGCAGGCAATGGCAAACCATCTCTGAACGTCTCTTGCCTTGAAAACCCTACAAAGTTACCAGAAGCCAGTTGCAACATTATGGCCAAAACCCGCCCAAACAAAACTCTAAAACAAAACCCAAACACTAAAGAGGTTCATTCTTCATTCAGATGAGGGTGGACTCTTTTCTCCTCTGGAAGAACGCCCGTGCTTTTAACAGCTGTACCTGCATGGTGGACAGAAAAGAATCCAGCTGGTGAATTGTTTTTCCCAGCATGCAGATGAATTGATGGGAAAGCTTGTGTGTGGGGGGAGTCTCGTTCCAGCCCAACCACTGTCACTACCATGATGTCAAATTTGTCTTTTAAACTGCAAAGGAGAAATAAGACCTCAGGATTCTGTGAAGGCCCGTTCATTCCTAGAGAGAGGAGAAACAGTAAGGGCTGAAGAGCAACGGGCTGGTGGGCAAAAGGGCATCCCCGGATGAATCTTGTTTGTGAGTTTTGAATAGCAAATGCTGACCTTTAAGTTGGGTAGATCTGCTCTCTGTGCTATGCTAGCACAATGTTTTCCAGCACAGCCCATTCTACTGTCATTGGCAGCAGTGCCCCACTGCCCCGCCCAGGTCTGTCTTTATTTCCAGTTTATCCCTGTGGCCTTTGAGTCTCCATCCCTCCCACCGTCCTGTTCTCTTAAGCCACTGTCTCCCATCACTTCTTTTTAGGGTCAACTCATGGCTCTCTCTTTCTGCCCTCTCTCATTCTGCTCAAAGCCCTTCCCTTGGCCAGGAAGCCGTTGGTTTAATCCTTTAGTCCTTGATTCCTCAACTCCTCTGCTGCCTATGATCCAGTTCACAATCCTCCCTTGTTGCCTTTTCCTTCTCCAGTTCCTGAAGTCTCTCTGATGTTTGTTCCCCTTCCCCTTCCCACTCCCAACCTTCCCTCTTATGTTCTCGCCTACTCTGTTGAAATTTCAATTGCAAACTCCTAGGGGCAGGAAACTATTTTTTCCTCCTAATTGTTCATTTGGTTTGCATTTATATATTCTATTATATATAATATGTGCATGGATCCTGTTGGCAGAGTGTAGATATGCAATAAAGCAGAGCACAAGCTGTTTAAAGAATAAAGTCGGTTTATTAAGAAGAGAACAAACTTTGTACGAAAGAGGAGACGGAAAGAGAAGTCTGCCTCACTGGCTAGGAGAGAGTCGGTAATAAACAGTTCTCAGGAGGAGTAGGAAAAACCCCAACTGAGCCAATCAGGAGACAGGAAAGAGACTGTTTGTAAATAGTAGGAAGTCCTTAATCTCACTATGCTAACTAACGGTCCACTCTGCTGCCCCCTGCAGGATATTCTTGTCATTTTCTTTATCTATGCACGATAGACCCTGCATATTCTAACAGATCCCAAGTCTTGCTCCCATTTGTGCCCCTGTTCATCTGCTGCTTGGGTAGTTCTAGGTACTTTTCAGATGATGGAAAAACACTGACCTTGCATGAATGGAAGCTCCGAGTGCTAGAGATACACATTGAGCAATGGATACTGTCTCTACCATAGAAAGGGGTGCAACATGACAGTGAGGTAATGCTTAGGATCCAGTGTGGGGTAGTGGTTGGAGAGTCAGACTATGAACTGGGAGGCCCAGGTCTGAATTCCCACTTGTGCCATGAAAGCTCGCTGGGTGACTTTGGGCCAGCCACACACACTCAGCCTAACTTGCCTCACAGGGTTGTTGTGAGGATAATACAGTGGAGGAGAGGATTGCCATGTGAGCTGCTTTGGGTTCCCACTGGGGGAGAAGGTCAGATTATAAGTGAAGCAAATAAATAAATAACGAATGAACTAGGATCCAAGCCATTGTATAACAAGCACACAGGCATGCACACAGCTAGGGCTGCTAGATCCAGTTTGGGAAATTCCTGGAGATATTCAGATACTGCCTGAAGAGGGCAGAGTTGGGGAGAAAGTCTAGCGAGGATGTGATGTAGATTTACCAACCCAACCTCCAAACCTCACACTCAATCACCCTTGCTTGATCAATTGAGTAGTGGGAGAAAAAGTGAGGGGGTGAGATGTCACAGCGTCCAAGATACTCTAGAAATTTACCCTAATCTCTGTGGCTTTTCCCATAAAGATGGGAGGGATTCTGAGAGCATCTTGGGGGCCGGGGCATCACTTCTGGGTGACCACTCAAATGTGAGATATTTCTCCCTCCCAGGTTCCACCTCCAAAGGTCCTGGGTTGCACAGGGCTAGTGACTCTAATGTGAAGCCATACAGCATCCTCTCCAAAACTGCCGCTTCCTTCACGGGCACTGATCTCTGTAGTCTAGCAATAATTTGTAGTTCCAGGAGAATTCCAGGCCCCGCCTGCAGTTGGCAACCACAATTGGGTCAGATGTTGTTCTGGGAGATATCCAGACCCCAGCTGGAGGTTGGCAACCCTACAACCTATGCACAGGGAAGAACCATGCATGTCACCTGGAGCTCTTTTGGAGAGAGAGTTGGACAAATGTGACTAAATGGCCAGGTATTTTTCAGGACAACCAACCTACCTGTCCTTCATCCTCTCCAGTGCTGGCCTTCAGGGGTGAGGAGTTGAAATTCCCTGGTTTGGCTGGGCCTGGCATCCTAGGAACTGGCAGTGCAGTCTGCTTCCCCCAGTCCCAGTCCTTCATCTTTCCTTCAGCATCCTGTTTCACATATTACAGTTCCTAGGTGTACACCTAATATATTTAAGGGTGTGCCTAAGATATAAAATGCGGTTTGGAAGGGGTTAGGAGTGTGGACTCTAATCTGGGAGAACCAGGTTTGATTCCCCACTCCTCCACATGCAGCTGTTGGCATGACCTTGGGTCAGTTACAAGTTATTTCAGAGCTGTTCTCCCAAGGGAAGTTCTTGAGAGAGCTCTCTCAGCCCCACCTACCTCACAGGGTGTCTGTTGTGGGGAGGGGAAGGGAAAGGAGACTCCTTCAGGTAGTGAAGGGTGGAGTATAAACTCAATCGCCTCCTCCTCCTCCTCTTCTTCTGTTTGTATTCAGACTCACCAGGGAGGTGTGATTGGATAATGGGCAACGTAGCTGTGAGATCTTTGTACAGCCAGTTGCTCAGTGTCAAAAATTATTCCTCATTGACTGCTGTGAGAGTCTTGAGCTTTATGTTGGGAGGGAAGGAAATAGTGTGGAATTGTTTTGCAAGCAGGGATTGAAAAGCTTAGAAGTGGGTCCCACATCAAGAAAGTTAGTAAAGGAGAAGGAGAGAGATGAATAAGGGGAAATTTAACCAAGGACAATGAACTTTTCCCACATTTTTCCACATTTAGAGACTGTTCATATTGCTGTAGATTATTTACTTGATCCCTAACTCCAGCTTTGAAGGCAGACGACCAAGGAAGGCTCGGCCGAGGAAGGCCATGGCAAACCACCCCTGCTTCTCAGTTGCCTTGAAAGCCCCTTGCTGGGGAGGTCACCATAAGTTGGCTGTGACTTGACAGCTCTTTGCACACACGAATCCAACTCTGGCTGCACCATGGGATGCCAGCCCATGATTGCATACTTTATTTTTTAAAAAATATATTCCCTGCAGACTCTCCACACACAGGCCTCTGAAGCTGCCTCCAGTTCTGCACTGTATTGTTGTTTTTTGGGGGGAGGGAGTTTCACTTTAAGGCTAACAGCAACATTAAGCAAGCTTTCTAAAAGTGGACAAAATAGATTGTAAAATATTAATTCTTTTTCAACACCCACTTTGAAAACCGAAATGCCCACGCAGGATAAAATGATGGGTTGCTCAGGGCTCTGAGACATTAGCAACCTGTTTGCCATCTCTAGATTGAATATTTACAATGATGTGACTAAATCTCTATGATTATCCAGTAGCTGTAATAGCAAAACCAGCCTTGATGGATCACCTCAGGGGTCTTCCTTACCCAGCATTGTGTTTCTAACTGTGCCAAACCAGATGTCTTTGGAGAGCTCACAATCAAAAGGAATATACCTCCATGTTTGTTTATCCCCAGTATTTGGTGTTCACAGCAGAACTGTTCCAGAATTGTCTTTGATAACACACCTTCATTTTTCAATTTGTCTAACCATTTTTAAAGGGCATCTGAGTCAATAGCCCTCAGCACATCTTGTGACGGTGAGTTCCACAAGTCAATTGCAAGTTGTACGAAGTCATGTTCTTGCGTCTCTCCTGAAACATCCAGCCAGTTTGGTGTAGTGGTTAAGTGTGCGGACTCTTATCTGGGAGAACTGGGTTTGATTCCCCACTCCTCCACTTGCACCTGCTGATGTGACCTTGGCTCAGTCACAAGCTCTGGCGCAGCTGTTATCTCAAGGACAGTTTCTGTCAGAAGTTCTCTCAGCCCCACCTACCTCACAGGGTGTCTGTTGTGGGGAGGGGAAGGGAAAGGAGTTTGTCAGCCGCTCTGAGACGCCTTTGGGCAGTGAAGGGCGGGGTATAAATCCAAACTCTTCTTCTTCTTCTAAATCCATAGGCCCTTTACCGTCCAGTTTGTTTTGTCTTACTAATGCAGTGAGCAGGCTGGACTGTCCAAATAGTGCCAGGATAAAATGTAGCAATCTTACCCGGTTAATTTTGCTAGCTTATTTCCTCCCCCACCTACATGGAGCAAGGTTATGAATCAAAACTGGACCAGGAACCATCGGCATCACAAAGTCAGCTTTTTGCCTTCCAGAAATAAAAAAGAGAGTTGTAAATAGCAGGGTGTTAGACTGGTTGTTACCCGCCAAACGGAGATGGGCTTACATAATCATTCCCAGCTGTGTAATATTAATGTACCGAACATTCACAGAAAATGCGATACAATGCAGCCGATGCTTACCATGTGGCACTTTTCATTTTAAAGGTATCTTAAAATAGCTTCCAGAAATATCAAGCCTCCAAAGATTTGAGAAGCTTTAAAAAATTTAAAAACTGAGACAGCCATATTTATGTTAAACACGTGAGCTACAGCTATGGATCACAGATCCTTTACACTGGTGTAATGCCATCAGAGCAGTAGGGATTACACTTGTATATGCAATTCTGCCATTGCCTTTAATCTTTTTTGTTCTAACTTAGGGTAATTCTTGAACCCGACTGCAGCATTCTAAACACGTTCTTTGTTCTGCAGGAAGCTTTCCACAGCCTATGAACTAAGAGTTTTACACACACATACACACACACACGTTGGTTTTTTTTACAGATATCTATGTTTTCCTCTTGTCATTCAAAATCTCACTTCCAGTGTGGTCTTAGCGATGAAAGAAGGCCATGGGAGCTAACCCCACTCTCTTTCAAAAAAATCCCAGGTACTTGCTCTGTTTTCAGCATTTGGGGGGGAAAGTTCATATCCTCTTTATGTATGGAAATACAAACAAAATTACTGAGTTTCTTCGTATTCATCAGCCATCAATATATTGTATAACTAAAGGTCACTACAAAGTCCAGTTTTTTGCAGAGGCAATCAGGAGAAACACATTCTAGTAGAAATGAATACAATTAATAAAGAGCAGCAGTAGGGCAGAAAGGTAGGGTTGGATCTGAGCTAAATTTTCCAGACAGAGTGAAAATTTCTTGCCTCCCACCCACTGCAGCTCACTGGACTCCACAAAATCTCCTGGGGATCAGGGGGCCCTGCAGGCAGCCAGGTCTGACCTGGAAAGGATGTCTCTCACATGGTGCCTAGTCGCTTCATGACACAGCCTGGATAATCCTGGGCCTTGGTGTCTGCAGTGGGAAGGGTGGAGTCAGTGCAAAATTCCCACTGAGTCTAGATCCAACTCATACTTTCCCACTTTTCACAGACGAAGACCGGGACACATTTATAACACCCAGGGCCGGCTCCAGGTGCCTGGGCACCCTAGGCAGGACAGCCTGGGGTGCCCCCACTCGGGATGCCAACCTCCCGGTGGGGCCTGGAGATGGGGGGCGGAGGCGGAGCGTTGGCTTTCCTGGAGGCTCTGCAGCTGCGGGGCCCCCAGGAAAGCCAGGGAAGGGGGTGGGGGGGGTCTAGCCACCACCCCCTCCCTCCCAGAGCTGGCTTTCCCGGGGGCTCTGCGGCTGCGGGGTCCACGGGAAGGCCAGGAAGGGGGCGGGGGATCTAGCCGCCGCCCCTCCCTCCCAGCGCCAGCTTTCCCGGGGGCTCCGCTGCTGCGGGAAGGGGGCGGGGATCTAGCGGCGGCAGCGGGCGCCCTGTTAGGGTGGCGGCAGGGGGCGCTTTTGGGGGGGAGTGGGGTGCCATTTAGCGCCCCTGAGGCTGGCAGCGCCCTAGGCGAGTGCCCACTGCCGCCGCTAGACCCCCGCCCCCTTCCCTGTTCTCATGTCAAGATACCACCACCGATGACATGTACAGTTCTCTGTCATAGAATCATAGAGTAGGAAGGGACCTCCTACTACATTCAGTCTTCCAATCAGTGTGCTTAGAAGGGTGTAACTCTGCTTAGGAAGGCACTGTCTGTTACTTGACGGCAGCTTCTCCTCTACCAGTTCCAAAGCTAAGTAGCTGCTTTGGCTGCTGAGAGCCACCAAAAGTCACCAGGCAGATTCCTCTCCATACCAGATCTGAGCCCCCAGTCACATTCAGAAGAGCACACACAAAAGGAATTGAACTGATAAGCTACTGGAAACGGCGGAAATGGGCAAATTAACTTTACAATTACAAGATAAAGGAGAGGGAATTTTTGAGAAAAACTGGTCAAGACTATTCAAATGGATTGAGAAATATCTTCAAGGACCCATAATTTAATTATACAGCTACAAGCTCTAGGCATTAACTGTTAAATAGGATTAGGTGCAAAACTGAATGATTCCTTGTATGTAAAATTTCAGCTGTTATAATGAGTACATGGCTCATTGCTTGTTGTATTTTTTAATCTATTGCAGTTGGTGTCTTTGTCTTTTTCTTTTCTTTCTAGAAAAATAATAAAATTATATATATGTGTGTGTGTGGAATTGAACAGGAATTTTGCTATAACGTCCCCCCAGCTGTCAATTTCTCCAGGGGAATGGATCTTTGTCATATGGAGATCAGTTATATATCCGGGACATCTCCACGCCCTACCTGGAGAATGGCAACCCTGCTGGGTCCACAAGATGTTGTACCCCCTCGTCTCCCCTCGTCTCCCCTCCCCTCCCCCCCAGAAGCCTTGTACTAGTTTGTCCTACAATGTGCTATCAACAGTTCAAAAAACAAATCTCACAGCTGCAGTGTGGGTGACCTTATCGTCCATAAGCATGTATTTACCATGGATGCACACTTTGTTTAGTACAGCAGTTCTTTAAACTATCCAAATTTTTAAACATTTTAAACATTCATGCACTTGCAATGTATCTAGCCCACATATACATTCTTACTTATTATGAGATCTGCTACTGATTTTTGTTAAGAAAAATTAGGAGGAGGAGGAGGAGATTGTATTCATACCCCACCCTTCACTCAGGGTCTCAGAGCGGCTTACAGACTCCTTTCCCTTCCCCTCCCTACAACAGACACCCTGTGAGGTAGGTGGGGCTGAGAGAACTCTTTCAAGAACTGCCCTTTCAAGGACAGCTCTTATCAGAACTATGGCTTGCCCAAGGTCATCCAGCAGCTGCCAGTGGAGAAGTGGGGAATCAAACCTGGTTTTCTCAGAATAGTCTGTGCACTTAACCACTACACCAAACTGGCTCTCTCCAGTGTCCATCTTGTAAGAAGATGATTAAGGCCAGCATTGGAAAGCACATTGGAAAGCAGATAACAAATGGTTTTGCCACCGTGCATAAATGGCATCTACACCGGTTGAATAGTGACCTGATAGTCCTTGAAAGTACAAGTCTCTCTTTACAATGATGCAGTCACTGGCTTATGATGTAGAGAAGAGTTTGAATTAGAAAACACACAGTGGACAGCTAAAGAATAGCTGTAGCACGAACTGAAGGAACGGCAATGGCACACCTATGATGCTCGACGTTTCATCAGGCTGCTTTTCTTAGTGGTGGAACCCACCCAGCTCTGGAAAGATTCAAAATGACATGAAGTCTACAAGTATATTCCAAACCACTAGGAGCCTGATTCCCAGCTCCCTTGGTTCGTGCTACAGCGAATCTTGAACCCATGCCATCCACTGTGTGTTTTCTAATTGAAACTCTTCTCTGCATCATGAGCCAGTGACTGCATCATTCTAAAGAGAGACTTGTACTTTCAAGGACTATCAGGTCACTAGTCAACTGGTGTAGATGTCATTTATGCATGGTGGCAAAACCATTTGTTATGTGTATTGTTTATAATTGTAAGTAGAACTGTATAAAAGGATGGAAGCCTCGAGTGTGATTTGTACAGCGTGGCAGATTATTCTGTCTATTTGTTTGCACAGCTGTATTCGCTGCATTTCCATTCGTGTGTGGCTGACGACCTGGAGACTGGCAACTAGTGCTCCCTCTAAGCGGAGTTAGTGTGAGTTAGCTCACAGTTTTTTAGCCTCCAGCTCACACATTTTTGCCTTAGCTCAGGAAGGGATGGCTCCAGAGCAAAACTGATTTGCTCCCTCACAACTTTAACGCCAGTAGCTCACAAAAAAGAATTTTTGCTCACAAGAGTCCACAGCTTAGAGGAGGATAGCTGGCAACCCTATTGCACAAAATGCAATCCCTTTTCTTCTTGCTTTGCAGAAGAATCAGAGAGGGGAATAAAAAGAAAGGAAGGAAAGCCTGAGTGGAGGGAGAACGGGGGGGGGTGGATAGGAAGGAAAACTGGGGTGGGGTGCGGTAGATGGGGGAATTGCGGAATTAAAAGAAACAAAGGAAACCTGAAAGGCGAGGGGAAAAAGAGAAAGGAGAATAAAGAGAATGGAGAATAAAGGGAACAAGAGAAAGGAGAATAAAGAGAAGAAGAATAAGAAGAACTAAAGCCAGAAGGGGGAATGGAACCCCATATTGGCTAAGGAAAGCTTGGGTGCTTTCCAGTCCTCCTGATCCTCCAATAGTCGTGGCTGCTAGTGCAGCTATGGAAAACGCTTTCCTTTGAATCAAAGGCGCCAATAACAGAAGCCCTGCCTTACAATGGCACTGCCCACTCTCTGAAAAGCACAATAGACACTCACGGGCACCATGCTGGGGAACCCTGATTTAATATTTTACACCCCTAGTATTCGCATGACCCTGACTTGGATGGCCCCGGATGGCCCTCCCCTCTTTAGATCTCAAAAGCTGATGCAGGAGGAGCAGCAAGACTGAAGGACAAAAAAACAACAGCCCAAAAAGAGAGCTGGACTTGAGTCTGAGGAGAACAGAAGGGATTTGTGGGCTGCGTTCCCATTATATTCCATCACACCGCGATTATGAAATCCCCAAGAGATTATGTTCAGCTCAGGGTAATTGCAACACAGGAGCTTCTGTTCTTGGCTCAGAAAAGGGAGAAATCTGGAGGTGTTAATCCATTTTCCAACTGTATTTGCATCTTGCTGTCGACAGCACTTTGCAGAAGTCGTCCATCCACGTCCCCCCCCACCCCAAGAAAACGAGAGATTCCTTAGAGTGGAAGGATGACAACCTTCATTAATGATACGAGGTCAAAACTGAGAGGGGGGAGGAGCAACTGCTTCCAGGGTCATATGAGCCTAACCAAGGACCACCAGCACAACAGGAAACCTCAACGTTAATGACACGTATGAATGCATATGAATCTGCCTTATACTGAATCAGATCATTGGTCCATCAAGGTCAGTATTGTCTGCTCAGGCGGGCAGCAGCTCTCCAGGGTCTCAGGTAGAGAAAGGCCTTTCACATCACCTACCATCTGGTCCCTTTAACTGGAGATGCCAGGGATTGCACCTGGGACCCCCTGCTTGTGTTCTTCCACTGAGCCACAGTCCATCCTTAATGAGATTATTATAAGGTAGGTTATCATTTCAGTTCTAGTTGAAAGAGCAGGAATTGTAGCTTAGAATTCATACTTTGCTTGGAGGGTCCCAGGTTCAGTTCTTGACATCTTCTCTTTGAGGATTCTCAAGCAGCAGGTTTTGGGAAAGATCTTTGTCTAGGACCCGGAGAGCCATTGCTGGTCAGAGTAGACAATAGATGGACCGATAAGTATAAGGCAGCTTCTTTGTATGAGCTCTTCTCAGATGCTTAGAGATAAAGTTCACTGGCTCCAAGTGGAGAAGGCCTTGGGACTTCTCTTACTATAATGGAAGATGGATTAAAGCCTTTAAAAATAACTTTGAAAAATATTGCACTATTTACATTATGGGGTTTTTGCTCTGACCATTAGCCATTGACCACTGACCTCTGGAAAACTGAATCCTCAAGATGAAGCTTCCTTCCCCTTGCACATGGTCAGTGTGGTTGCCAACTCTTGGAGAAACTTTTGGATATTTTGGGGTGGAAGGTGGGGTTTGTGGAAGGGAGGCACCTCAGAAGAGTGTAATGCCGTAGAGTTCATTTTCTGACACAGCCCTTCTCTCCAGGGGAACTGATCTGTGCAATCTGGAGATCAGTTGTAACCAGGGCTTGTTTTGTAGAAAAAGCCCAGCAGGAACTGATTAGCATAATAGGCCACACCCATCAGCAGAAACTTATTAGCCTATTAGGCCACACCCCACGTTACCAGAAGTGTGGTCATCCACACCCACCTTTTGCTTCTTATTCTGTTTACCTTGTTTGTTGTCAAAACCCAGGGCTTTTTTTGTAGCAGGAATTCCTTTGCATGTTAGGCCACACACCCCTAATATAGCCAATCCTAATGAGTTTCTGTGTTGTGTGTGGCCTATTATGCTAATCAGTTCCTGCTGGGTGTGGCCAACTCAGGAGCCAGCCGGAACTCCGTTCCTGTGCGTTCCTGCCCAAAAATAGCCCTGGTTGTAACTCTGGAAGATCTCCAGGCCTCACCTGGAGGTTGCCAACCCTACTAGCTAGGGGGGAAGTTGTAAATTCACAACAAGCCATGGACCCTCCATCCAAACCACAAACAGGGCTTTACTATGCTTTTCTCTCCCAACCAGGATTCCAAACCAGGATTTAATCCTGATTTGCAGGGAGGAGTACTAACCATAGCCTGTGGTTTACATGGAATGGCCGTTTGCTGCAAATCTGGAAGCCTTTCCTTTGCTTACTGTGGGCAAGGGGAAGAAGGAATGGGAGGGAGCCCATTAGCTGGAGAATTCCCTAGATCTGTTTATTTATTTATTTATTTATTTATTTATTTATTTATTACACTTCTACCCCGCCCTCCCCGCAAGCGGGCTCAGGGCGGCTTACAATAAGACATCCAAGTGCCAAGACAATATCTTAAAAACATAAAGGCCACACCTTGGTTTGGGTATCTCATCAGAATGACGCCACAAAGATGCTTTGTGAAAATCAAAGAAATGTACTCTGGGATCCCTTGCAATGTTATAGAGAATATTGTGATGCAGATTATGTACAGTCTTTTCTTACGATATTCTTGCAATTACAGCAGCAGTGGCTTTAGGAAAATTGTAAAGAAGATGTCTAATATTTCCTGTTTTATACAGATATATGGAAGGTTTGATAGTTGAGGTGAAGTCTAATAACATGGATTTCCATTTACTTGGTTGCCTGGCAGAATCAGGATAATAATAACAACACTGATTAAAACAACAGCAATGGAAAATTCAATTATGGGCAATGAAGATGCACAGAATGTCGTGACTGGAGAAACCACATAAATATGTCTAGGCAGGAGTGTGTAGGTTACATTTCCCATGCCCAAGTCAGCAGCTTGCTGGTTGCAATTTGCCCCTAGTATCAGTCTGTGCATTGCTCTTAAAGCTACTGGGCTGGGGGGGGGAATGTGTTCTACACACCCAATATTTGTCTGTCTTTCTGTCTAATCAATCTATCAAAAGTCCAGTTTTGGCATAGATGCTAAAGAAAAGCAGCAGCAGATGCTAACAAAAAAAGTCTCATTCCAAAAAGAATATTGAGGTGCATCCTATATACATTCAGCAAGGTCTCTCTCTCTCTCTCTCTCTCTCTCTCTCTCTCTCTCTCTCTCTCTCTCTCTCTCTCACACACACACACACACACACACACACACACACACAATGTCTGCGTGTGTAGATCTCTTTCAGCAAGTCATTCTGGCAAGTAACCAATGATCCCATGATGGAGTTCTTTGGCACAAGTGCATGTTCACTTTCCCCAGTGAGGCATGATGTGAGTAACGTGTTCAGTATCACCAGCATTCAAGTTCAGGATCACCAGCCCTCAAGGATATAGAAAGGGAGCAGAAGGCAAGGGGGGACTTTTAGGTGGGTAGCCGCATCAGTCTGTGGTAGAAAAGAGTTCAGTAGCACCCTAAAGACCAACGAGATTTCCATGGCATAAGCTTTTTTTTTTAAAAAAAAAACCAACTTTCATTAGGATACACAAAGTATAAGCTTTTGAGAGTCAAAGCTCCCTTCATCAGATATGGCCCTTCATCAGAAATCTTCTTGCTATCTTGCATAATTTTAAAAAATTAGGCTGAAAAGCCAGAATATTTGTTGCTGAAGCTGATGGGCAGTGCAGAGAAGAAATGGGAATGGCCCAGCTGCTTTCCTTGCAGCTTCACAGGACGGATGCACGCAACCATGGAGGGATCCAGATGGAGGATACCCCGGGCATTAATGTCTTACTGGGTTTTTTGGTTTACTATTGCTGCCTTTGTGGTTTTATTGCAGGTTTATCTGTTTGTTATTGCTAACTTTATTAATGTTTTATTGGTAAGGTCAGAAGCAGCTCAGAACTCTACATAGAAAGTATGCATTTAAAAATACTGCCATGTGCCTGTAAATCCCAGTGGTGTCCTAAAATGCACCTGAAGCCAAATTTAGGGATAAGGTAAATAAACCTACATAACCTGAAGGGCTTTTACATAAGAAAAAAAAAGGTAAATCACCCCACTCCCCAGTCTAAGCCTCCAACGCTGCTTTGGCAAATGCCGGAAGATTTGGGGTGCCTGGAGAGGGATGAGTTTGGGGAGAATATGATGTCACTTCTGGGTGACTCTAGGCAGCCACCCGTGGTCTCTAGGGTCATTACTGTAGAGACCAGCACCACAGAGACTAGGAGAAATTCCTAGAGCATCACAATATGGTGGCCATTCCCCCCCATTCCTCTGTTTCCCAGGAATGGAAAATTAGGGGTGGGGGTATGTAATTCCCTGCCCAGGGAAGGTAAGTGGGAGGCCTACTAGGGATAGGCACAAATCACAATTTTGCGGTTCGGTTCATTGTTCATGGTTGAACTGACCAGTTCATATTAGTTTGTGAGCCATTTAAAGTTTAAACCCCTGCTTTTGGCTCCCCACTGCTTTTCATGGGGAGCAGAAAGTAGGGGATGAAAAAGTTGGGAGCCATTTAAACCACTACTTTCTGCTCCCCATGAAAAGCCATGAGGAGCAGAAAGCCAGGGTTTAAATGGCTCCTAGCCATTTCACCCCCTGCTTTCTGCTCACCGCCACTACCAGTCATTTAATCCAAACAGCTGAGTGGCGGAAGCTCCCCACCGCTCAGCTGTTTTTCATGAAGATCAGAAAGCAGGGCTTTAAACACCATGAACTGCATCAAAATTTGTGAAAGTTTGTGGCAGTTCTTCAGCTGATGAACATTGCTTCACCAATCATGAACCGGACAAAATTCATGTCGAACTTTAGTTCATCAGCTGGTCCATGCCCATCCCTAAGACCTACCATCCACCCAAGCTCAGACTGACCGCAACAACAATTTATATTGGCAGCATCCTTTCTGTAAGAACAGTAAAATAATAAAGGGTCCTCTGAAGCTGACAGTGGTCTTCAACCCATGGGTCAAGACTCTGGGGGCGGGTCACATGGAGCCCTACCTGGTGGATAGTGGGCCTCTGCAGAAGTTACTGTTTTGTATATCTTTAGGGTAGAGAGAGCAAAGATTCCATATCTTCTGCCTCTCTTTGTGAGTATGCTTAAGAGGAAGAGCAGGATGCTGAGGCCAGGCCAATCAGTTGCAGAGAATATCTCCATGCCCCGCACCCTTCACAAGTTCCTCGCTATAGTAAACTGCCAGTGCTTGGCTCATGTTTCCTGTTACGTGCTTGCAATTCAGTGGGTGCCATGTGGGTCCCAGGTCTGGAAGAACTAAAGGCTACTGGCTTAGGGCCTCGTTATGCCCTTCCCTTTTTACACAGGTAACTGAAAGCCTCTCGGCCACAGACGTGTGAGCAGAAGGGTTCTTGGCCGTAAGCCGCGGCTTGCAGCCTGTGGTCCTCTGTGCCACCAGTGCCGGCCAGGATGTGGTTGTGACTCATCTCCAGTTTTCAGTTTGGGTGTGCTTGCTGGGTTGTATATTTTTGTTTACATTCCTATTCTTGATGTGTCTTTTATCTTGTAAGTCATGTGCAGACCCCAGTGTGAGAGATAAGTGGGCTAAAAATGTTTTCACATGTAGATATCCAGCCTTGGATGCACCGCTTGATGCTTCCTTTCAAGAGCTGGTAGAGCATCACAGCTAACAGTGCTGAGCCCGGAAGGACCTGGGTTTAACGGCCCACCCAGCCACTAATTCATCAGATGGCTTTAAGCGACTCCATTGACTTCATTGGACTAAGAAGGGTGTAACACAGGACACTGCCTTATACCGAATGAGACCTTTGGTCCATTAAGATCAGTATTGTCTACTCATAATGCAGGGGCTCTCCAGGGGTCTCAGGTCGAGGTCTCTCACTTCAGCCACTACCTGGTCCTTTGCGTGGATATGCCGGGGATTGAACCCAGGACCTTCTGCATGCAAAGCAGGGACTCTTCCACTGAGCCACACCCCTTCTCTGCTTAGGACTGCACTGTCAGTTTTCTCTAATGGGGAAAATAATAATAGACTGCTTTAGAAAGGATTACCAAGATAATCCACCCTTCAGATTCTTAAAACGTGTGCTATAAATGCTGCATGTTGTTTATTCATTGGAATCCCTAGAAGTACTGTCATTCCAGCCCACTGGCCAGCTTGCCTAGTGCATTACACCAACCCCAACTGTAAGATATATCTTCTCTTTTTGCCTTTTTGTTACTCTGTTTTTTTCTCTCTTTTCACCTCCGTCTTGGCAGCTTTCTTTGTTTTGAAAGGGAAAAAAAAGAAACCATCTAGCACTTGTCTGACAAACCTACAACAAAAAGCCAGTCATTTTCCAACAAACCTGTAGCTATTTGCAGTGAGAAGATATGGTGGGTTGAAGTCAGCCAAGCTGTAATTAAGTTAGCACAAACTCAGCCCTTTATGGAAACTTGAGGGGAAAGACGGCAGAAATGAACAATAGCTTTCTTTCTTTCTTTCTTTCTTTCTTTCTTTCTTTCTTTCTTTCTTTCTTTCTTTCTTTCTTTCTTTCTTTCTTTCTTTCTTTCTTTCTTTCTTTCTTTCTTTCTTTCTTTCTTTCTTTCTTTCTTTCTTTCTTTCTTTCTTGGGACAATACATTTAGTCCACTGATTCTTAGGCATACCTGGGAGCTAGGTCAACAGGAAACTCAGTTTCTGTGTAGTAGCTGTTGGCACACTACTATCACAGACTGGAGCAGTTGTCAACTATAACCTGTTGTTGCTTCTGGTTGCTGGGGGGAAAAACAGAGCATTGCAGTTTTGCAGCTCCTCACTGGGTGCTGTTGCAGGAGTTTTGGTGAGTCCTGACGACATGGGCTACAGGATCATGGACTGGGAAGCCATCAAGGCAGCCCACTGTGGATGGTCCCAAAGGTTCCAGGCGGCCAGGGATACCCAGGGAAGCAAGGAATAAGGCTACCCACTCCCTGTATTTGTCATAAGCTGTAAAATTTGGAGACATTGGCAGATTTTTCATTGGACTATCCTTTTCGACCCAATAGGATGTTACCACCACCACCCCAGATGGTGCCTGGAGATCTGTCGGAATTACAGCTAATCTCCAGACAACAGGGATCAGTTCTTCTGAAGAAAACTGCTGTTTAAGAGGGCAAACACTATGTCGTTATACCCTGCTGAAGTTCCTCCCCTCTCCAAACCCCACCCTCCCCAGGTTCCACCCCCAAAATGTTCCCAACCCAGAATCGGCATCCCTAGGACCCCCACCACCCCAAACAGCTGAGCTCCATCCTTGGACTGTATGCCTAGAATTACTTGGGGCTCCACCCCTAGACCCTGCCAGGTACCAACATTTTTAAATTGCAAGGCTTGATAGCCCTAACTGCATCGAAAGAAAGAAAGAAAGAAAGAAAGAAAGAAAGAAAGAAAGAAAGAAAGAAAGAAAGAAAGAAAGAAAGAAAGAAAGAAAGAAAGAAAGAAACGGCAGAAGCAGTGCTTCTCAGAGCACAACAGTGTTTGCTAGCCTGTAAAATTTATACAGTTTCACAATCTCCATGTTTCTGAGCAATAAGTGCCAAGTAAGGGCTGATCCCCTTTGGAAGAGAGAGCATTGGAAACATATGGAACGGTTGTACTATTGCTTTACTTATGAGCAGAAGAGAGGTGGAGACAAAGAAGCATTACTCTGGGGACACCAGCTCCACTGTCTCCAATGGGATTGCCAATCTCCAGGTGGGGCCTGGACTAGAGATCTCCTGGATTTGCATCTAATTCCAGGCTACAGAGATCAGTTCCCCTAAAGGAAATGGCTGCTTTGGAGGGTGGGCTCTATGGCATTAAAGCGCCCCCCAGGCTTTACCCCCAAATCTCCATAAATTTCCCATCCCAGAGCTGGCAACCCTAACCCCAAATCAGATCCCAAACAGAGAGATCCTGTACCCCCAAAGTGCTTTGGCCTGGCCAGCTCACAGCAACGTCTGCTTCTGTCTCTTCCAGCATCTAAAAGGCCCTATCTTTTCACAGAGACATCTGCTCTCTCCCTTTCTCATAGGAGGGAGGAGCGCACCACTTCCGAGTTCTGATGGACACTTGGCCAGAGTCATTTCCTGATGCTTAAGGTCCATATAAGGTCTCCAGTCATTAAGAAACACACTGAAGTAGTGTGCATGCACACGAAAGCTTATACCCAGAATTAAACTTTGTTGATCTTAATGGTGCCACTGGCCTCAAACTTTATTCAGTTACTTCAGATCAACATGGCTACGCATCTGAAGCTACCCTTCTTCCTGTCATTTAAGACAGACTCTGAGCTGGATGGCCCCGACTCACCCAGTCTTGTCAGATCTCAGAAGTTAGTACTTGGATGGGAGACCGCCAAGAAAGAACAGGGTTGCTATGCAAAGGCAGGCAATGGCAAACTACCTCTGAGAGCTGCTTGCCCTGAAAACCCAACAGGGTCACCGTAAATCAGCTGCAAATTGATGGCACGTTTCACCACCAAGATAGACTGATCCACAGTTATCAGAATCTGAGCCTGCATAACTCTGAATACACCCAGCCCAGTGATAGCAATTAGGGTGCATCTTGGTTGTTCCACCCAGGAAAAATAACCATCCAGATCCTCCAGTGTTTCAAAGAGGAAAACAGGGATGCCTCTAAGGTTTCCTTTGCACACACACCCCATTGATACACACTGTGCCATTTCCCTTTATTCTCATTTGCTTTCAGAGCCAACAGGATATTTGTTCTCTTGGTTCAAGAATACTTGAAAAATATAATTGCCATACACTATGTCACCCACAGTTCAGCAGTTGCCATAGTGTATGCAAGTCATGCGCAGCACGGTGCTTTTGTGTTCATGTGCCTGTATTTACCTACATGTGCTCTAGAGACAAAGATACATGTACTCACCCAAGTAGTTAACTGGTACAGACCCAGGAAGAGAGACCAGCCGTTGAGAACAACAGCTGTAATGATATGTTACTAATAAGGCATCCTCAGTAGTCAAAAATCAAGACAGTGACTCTCCCGGGGACAGGTACCAGTAAAGATGGACCCTCTCCGGTCTATAGAGACAGCTGGAGGAGAGTAGGAACAGGCAAAATCAAGAGTGCAGTCAGTGATTCCCAGTTACTCAGAGACATTGCAGGAGGAAGAGAAAGGAAGTGGAAGAGGAAAGGGGGAAGGAAGAGAAAGGAAGATGTAGGGGTGTACTTTTCCAGTAGGTTTCCCTTTTTATGTGACCAAATGAGGCATGAGGACCCAGGCAGCGTAACAAACTAGTTTTATTAAAGAGATTCAACAATAACTGTGATTCAAAAACGTGTAGGAAAAATGAGCTCCGTAAAGGCAGGAAAACCAGCAAAATAATAAACCCTGACGTGTCTGGCTCTACTGTCTTAGCCTTCTCTAGGCACCTGGTCTCAGAGTGACTCACCCCTTTTAGATGAGGGACCCCCTCCTTCTGCAGCAGCTTCACCAGCTCTGCTCCCTGAGAGAAAGAACCCCCTCCCACTTTGGGCAAGGCCTTTCATATCTTCTTCCCAGGCACCACCCTCTGCTCCCCTGCTGGTGTTGTTTGCCCTCCAGAATCCCCTGTTACCCAATCACAGGGTCTAGAGAGAACCTGGGAAATGTAAGCCTTGATAACTACTCCAACATAGGCTCCCCTGGAGTCTGTAGGCCGCACCACAATAGGCCCAGGGTCATGACAGGGTGGGAAGAGTGTTGCCGCTTGTTGGTAAAGGCTTGTATTCTACCAGCAAAGTCATGAACAAATGAAGCTGCCTTATACTGAATCAGATTACCGATCCATCAACGTCAGTATTGTCTAGTCTGGCTGGCAGCTGTTCTCCAGGGTCTCAGGTATTTGACATAATTTACTACCTGAGAGATGTCGGGATCCTAATGTCCTTTCAACTGGAGATGTCGGGAACTGAACCCAGGATAGTCTGCTTGCCAAGCAGATGCTCTGCCACTGAGCCACGGCTCCTCCAGCCTACGGAACCTTCCTTCCAACAGGAGAGCCACTGAAGTTGGAAGAAGTCTCCCTAGAGTGGGGGAAGGCTTCAGTGGTGGCAGAGTGTAGATATGCAGTAAAGCGGAGCACAAGCTGTTTAAAGAATAAAGTTGGTTTATTAAGAAGAGAACAAAATTTGTAAGAAAGAGGACAGAGACAGAGAAGTCTAACTATATAACTAGTCAGGAGAGAGTCAGTAACAAACAGTTCTCAGCAGGAGCAGGAAAACCCCCAGTTAGGCCAATCAGAAGACAGGAAGGAGACTATTTGAAAATATCAGGAAGTCCCTAATCTCATTATGCTAACTAGTTGTCCCCTCTGCTGCCCCCTGTAGGATGTCCTTGTCTTCTCCTTTATCTATGCATGATAGACCTTGCATATTCCAACATTCAAAATGGAGTAATAGGACAGAAGCCACTGTTTATGGCTTGTTTGTATTTTATGAGCTTCTTAGGCCTGGAGGGGTTCCCTTCCCTCATATTCATTATTATTTTATTTCTCATCAGAATCAAATCTCAATGGAAAATGTGAAATGTTATGTGAACGATGAATCACAGGTGAAACATTCACAGTTTTGACTGAATCAACTGATATCCATTAGCAACCTGTTTCCAAACTCCATGTATAATTAAAATGCCTAAAAAGATGAGATGAGATGCCACTGCTTAGACTGTGGCTGCAGCAAGCCCTCCTAATGCGGTGAATAACTGGATTGCATTTGGAATGTAATTAGGATGATATTGTGGGGTTTGATCAAGGTGGGTAGCTGTGTTAGTCTGTAGCAGTAGAAACGAGTAAGCGTTCAGTACTGGACTATTACCCTTTTTTTCTGCTATTGTGGGGTTTGAAAGTAGGTTTTATATTTTTCAAAAAGGTGTATAGTAAAGGTAAAGGTTCCCTTGCTCGAAAGCCAGTCGAATCCAACTCTAGGGTTGCGGTGCTCATCTCTGTTTCAAAGCCAAAGAGCCAGCGCTGTCCGAAGATGTTTCCGTGGTCATGTGGCTCACATGACTAAACACCAAGGTGCACGGAACGCTGTTACCTTCCCACCCGAAGTGGTACCTATTTATCTACTGGTTTTATCTATTTCTTGCTTTCGAACTGCTAGGTTGGCAGGAGCTGGAACTAGAGACAGGATCTCACTCTGTCATGCAGCACACTCGAGTCTCGAACTGCTGAACTACTGATCTTCCATATCCTGCAGTTTAGCGTCTTAACCACTTGAGCCACCGCAGCTCCATAAAAGGTGTATAAGGAAGGCTTAAAAGGCAGAGAGACTCAAAAAGGTTAAAAAGAAGTTTGAGTACAAAGATCCAGAGTCTTACTGTCTATTGGATGATAAGACCAATCAAAAAGGAGCGTGATGCTGAGTGTCTCATCTACACATCTTTCTGTATTTGTCGCGGCACCAAGCCAGCAAATCAGTAACATCATACAAAACCAATATAAACAATTTGTTAAAATATGAATATAAAAACCATGGTCTAAAAGATTTGAGGGGTTAAATAATCTTTTCTTTGCGGATACAGTAACAAGCCGCATAGAATTTAGCTACAAGTTTGGTGATGGTCTGCTTATCATCTGACAATAAGTAACTGACTATAGTCAAGAGTCCATCAGACCAGGCATTTCCTTTACCAAAGTGGATGAAAGTCATCTTCTCAGCCATGACTGGAGTCTTCTCAGCCGGAGAGAAAGAAGTATCTGAAGAAAGGGAGATAATGTGGTGAAACACCAGACAGTATCATGCCAAGTTAAAAGGGGGAGAGCTTAGGCAAGGAAAGAGACCACTGGATCACCAGAATCAGGCCAAGCTATCTGTGATTTTGGTCTATAACACTGAAAACCCATCAGCTTGTTTTATGACATGAGATTCTATGTGGAAGTGAAAATGAGGTGTAAACAAGGTGTTTCCATGTGGCTAATGTCTGAAGGAGAGCAATATGCCCTCAAGTCACCACTGACCCACGATAACCCCCATCCCCAGGGCATTCCAGGCAAGAGATGAGCAGAAGGGTGGTTGGCTGCTGACCTTTTCTGCATCGCAAACTCCATCTTCCTTGTTGGTCTCCCAGCCAAGTCTACCCCAGGCCAAACCTGCTTAGCTCCCAAGCAAGCTAAGCTGGGCTATTCAGGCTGCTGGCTAATGTTTACCAAGAGAAACTTAAACAATATTTACTTTTGCTCATCACTTAAGACATTGCTTGGATGTGTGTGTGGAAGAAGGAGGAGGAGGGGAGGGGGAGATTGGATTTATACCCCACTCTTCACTACCCAAAGGAGTCTCAAAGCTGCTTACAAACTCCTTTCCCTTCCCCTCTCCACAACAGACACCCTGTGAGGTAGGTGGGGCTGAGAGACTGCTGACAGAAACTGCTCTTTTTCAAGAACAGCTGTGCCAGAACTACGGCTTGCCCAAGGTCATCCAGCAAGTGCAAGTGGAGGAGTGTGGGGAATCAAACATGGTTCTCCCAGATTAGAGTCTGCACACTTAACCACTACACCAAACTGCCTCTCAAATATTTCTGTATGTATTATACACCCTTATACTTTGCATAAAAATCTGTCCTGAAATATTATCATTTTCTATCATGGCAAAGACTCAAGAAAGTCTACCAATCACGTAATTACATTTCAGGAACCCCACTGAAATATAAGACATAAATGCCCATCAGTTACTGGGCTCAATTTAAAATATTGGCTATTGCATACAAAGCCCTCCCCTTCATGACCATGGTCCCTCATATTTGCAAGACTACCTCTCCTCCTATGCACCACCACCACAGTTTTACTCATCACAGCAGGTGCCATCTGCAGGTTCCAACCAGCAAATGGACAAAACCATACACGTTTTCTACACTGTGGCCCCCACCTAATGGCATGGCCTGCCTGAAGAGGTCAGGAAGGTTCTTGTTCTCCTGGCTTTCTGCAAATAATGCAAAACTGAGTTATTCAAGAGAGCTTTTATATGCAGGCAGAAGAGTTGCACAGTACTAAATGATTCACAAAGTTATGTAGGTAAGTTATAAGGGAATGCGGTCTATGATACTGTATTTAGCTTACCGAAACTAGGATCCCACTATGTAATTTTTGTATAATTTAATGTGTTGCATTTAGCTTACTGAAACTGGGATCCTACTATGTAATTTCTGTAGCATTTAATGTGTCATGTTAAGACTTGGGCTTATGCTTTGCGTCAGTTCTGTTTTGAGATTCCTGGTTGGTTCTATAGCCCGGACCGCATTGTTTATTGACTACCCCATCCTGCCAATTGTATTGACTCACTCTGTGTAATCCTCCTTGAGTCTAAGTGGAAAAAGCAGACTGCCCATGATGCAAGTAAATAAATAAATAAATTCAACACAGACTAATCAGACGTAGGTGTACACTGGGAGAAAATCAGTATTTTACTGCCAAACGGTATCCATCATCTCTTCCTACCCTCCTGCATTCTATTCTGTCTGCTTTTTAAACCATAACTTCTAACGTGACTCCTCCACTCATCTCTTGCTCTTTGGACTTCCTAAAAGAAGCATGCGGGGAGGATGTAGGAGGAACCCGGTAACCTGTGACCTCCAGTGTTGACTCTGGTATCTTATTTTTGTTTCAGCAAGGGGCTTGCACCAAGCTGGATGAAGACATCTTGGACATTCCCCTGGATGACCCGGGTGCCAATGCAGCTGCGGCCAAGATCCAGGCCAGTTTCCGTGGTCATATGACTAGGAAGAAGATTAAAGGGGGTGAAAGGGAGCGCAAGAGGAAGGACCCGGAGTGTACGAGCAGCGCCCGTGCAGGGGACTTACGCAATGGCGATTAAGCAAATGGGTAAGAATCCTACCCTCCCATACATGTTTGCTTGTTTTCAGAAGGTTACAGGCATCATGGAGAGCAATTTGTTGCATCTGGTTTAATTACCTTTGTACTAAACAATCTAACCTTGGGTATAATTGGCCAACCTCAGTCCTGGTCATACATGCCAGATAATGTGTGTGTGGGGGAAGCGAGGCTATTTGCTCCACAGCAATTTGACCCGCCACTGTGTGACCTGCGCACCGGTGGATAAACCGGGTTTTTTCCATCGCCACGTGTTTCCAGTGTGCTTCAATGAAGGAGCACTGACACAATGGGAGCGTGCCAGAGCAATCACATGGAGAAGTCCATCTGCAGCCCATCACAAACCTGTTTGATACAACACTTTCCCTAGTATTTTTTAACTCCACTTCTTTGGCAGCAGGGTCGGCTCCAGGTGTCTGGGCGCCCTAGGTAGGACAGCCTGGGGCACCCCCCACCGGAGATGCCAACCTCCCTGTGGGGCCTGGAGACCGGGGGCAGCGGCGGAGCGCTGGCTTTCCTGGGCACTCCGCAGCTGCGGGGCCCCCAAAAAAGCCAGGAAGGGGGCAGAGGTTTAAACCGCCACCCCCTCCCTCCCAGCGCCGGCTTTCCTGGGGGCTCCACGGCTGCGGGACCCCCAGGAAAGCCGGGAAGGGGGCAGAGATTTAAACTGCTGCCCCTTCCCTCCCAGCTCCGGCTTGCTTGGGCACTCTGCAGGGCACCCAAGCAAGCCTGGGAAGAGGTGGGGAGGGCTTTTCACGGGGGGGCGCCTTTTGGCGCTCCTGCGGCCGGTGTGCCTAGTGGGCGAGGCGGCCCTGTTTGGCAGAGCAAGACGGATTGCCGACGTGTGCGGGATGCTTGCCAGATGTTCCGGTGTGGTCGTGTCCTTAAAATCCGCCCAACATTTGTGCCTATTGTGTGGCTACTTCTGCGTGTGATTGGGACCCTCAGGTACTAGATGGATAATGCTACATGGTGAGAGGACCCAAGTCAGATGCTTAGAGAGCCAGTTTGGTATAGTAGTTAGGAGTGTGGACTCTAATCTGGGAGAACCAGGTTTGATTTCCCACTCCTTCACATGAAGCCTGCTGGTGTGACCTTGGGTCAGTTACAAGTTCTTTCAGAGCTGTTCTCTCAAGAGCAGTTCTCAAAAGAACTCTCTCAGCCCCACCTACCAAACAGGGCATCTGTTGTGGGGAGGGGAAGGAAAAGGAGATTGTAAGCCACTCTGAGACTCCTTCAGGTAGTGAAGGTTGGGGTATAAATTCAATCTCTTCTTCTTAGGTTTGCTTTAGCACAGTGGTGCTCAATCTACAGCTCAGCAAGAGCCACAATTGCAACTATCATTAGCCAAAACAGCCACATTTACTCCCATTCCTGGCATGGGGTCTGCAACTCAGGGAGAGTTACAGCTTACCTGTTCCTCTGGTAGTGGCTGCTTCAAGGTGGGAACCCCCTGCCAGCCATAAGCCCCAGCAGGTAAGGGCCTTGCCCACTTTCCTGAAATATGGGGCAGGTGCCAGCTGGGAGAACATGCCCAGAAGAGTCACAGGTGACATGTCAAAGAGCAACATGTGGCTGTTGAGCCACTGAGTGAGTATCACTGCCTTGGAATCTTTTGTGCCTTTAGAATGGCATTGTCCCTGGTGAAGAGGAGCTGGTAGTTGAAGGCTAGTGTATGCTTAGGGTTGCCAGCCCACCCAATGGAGGTGGGGGTCCCCTGCTGCCAGGCCCTGCCCCTTGCTGCTGATCAGCTGACCATTGGGGGGAGGACTTATCAGAAGATGGTGGGAGGCTCAGTTCTTGTCACCAGTGATGTGGCGACATCACTTCCAGAGTGCCCCGGAAGAGACATCATCATGTTGGCAAAGTTGCAACAATGCTCTGGTATTTGGGCAAAAACTCTATGGTAGAAGCCATTTTTTACCAGAGCGTCATCGTGACATTGCAGTGTTGCAACATCTCTCCCTGTATGCTCCAGAAGTGATGTCATTACGTCACTGGTGACGTGGCCTGGGCCTCTCTCCCACTCCTAGTAAATCTCTTCCCTCCGCAGGGACCTGGCAACCCTATGTTTGCTTTAGGGTCTCCATGTGGTGGGTGCACCTGTACAGCAGCTGTTATCACAAGGACTAGACTGGATCATTTTCATTATAACACTGCTAGAGTTGCCAGCTTGTAATCTAACCAGTCAGTCATGGGGAATCTAGACCTGCAGCGAAAAAGCAGAATTAGTTGATTGTCAAAGGGTTTATTGCATAATCTGGTTCCCTTATAAAATTATTTTGTTTTAAAAAATGAAAAATATCTATCATTTGCAAAAATAAAAAAGAGAGAGAACGGGGAAAACATACCATTAGGACACAAATACCTTCCCACGTTACAGTCAATATTATGCATTTTTCTGGTATTCCCTTCCTCTTAGGCTAAAATTAAGGGATCTTATTACAGCTATTAACACAAAGTCTTAAACCTTCAGCTTTATGATTTTATTTAAAGCATTTATAGTTACACACTACTTTTCTGCCAGTATTGGCGCCCAGTTTTCTTACATTCAAGACAATCGGAAACCATTTGTTCAATAGATCCTGCTAATACCTGTGAACACAGATGTTCTTGTGGCCTAACAACGATCCACGAATTTCTGGATTTTCTCTGATATTCCATAAAAATATCTCTCCCCAACACACACCTTGTGTTATGATTGCTACTGTTAGTTTATCCTAGGGGTCCCGACTCCAAGGCCTTCTTAAACCCAAAGGCCCTTCTGTTATTTTAATTATTATTATTTATTTGTTTCAATTTGTATCCCACCCTCCCCGAAGGCTCAGGGCAGCTAACAATATAAACAATTTAAACAATATAAACAATATAAAACAATATCAACCAGGTAAAATTATAAAAACAAACAATACAACATAAGCACAACATTTAAAACCAAGATGACGGGAAGACAATGGCATGGTTTTCGAGGTGGAATATCGAAGGTGGAATAGCGGCAGTGGCGGCTCCTACTCAAAAGCCTGGTGGAAGAGCTCCGTCTTGCAGGCCCTGCAGAACTGGACAAGGTCCCGCAGGGCCCGGATCTCCTCTGGGAGCTCCTTCCACCAGGTAGGAGCCGCCACCGAAAAAGCCCTGGCTCTTGCGGCAGCCAGCCTCGCATTTCTGGGGCCAGGAATTTCCAGGAGATGACGGCCCCCAGACCGAAGTGCCCTTGGGGGAACATGTAGGGAAAGGCGGTCCCTCAGGTAAGCCGGACCCTGGCCATACAGGGCTTTAAAGGTGATCACCAGCACTTTGAAGCGAATCCGGTACGCTATTGGCAGCCAGTATTAAGAAAGGGTAATGGGTACAACCCCAAGAATGATTGCACCGGAGAGCAAAGTAGGGTTGCCAAGTCTGGGTTGGAAAATACCTGGAGACTTTGGGAACTGGATCCAGGAGAGGGTGGGGTTTGAGGAGGGGAGGGGAGGGCTCCTTTGGACCTCAGCAGGGTCCAATGCCATAGAGTCCACCCTCCAAAGGAGCCATTTTCTCCAGGAGAGCTGATCTCTGTCAGCTGGGGATCAGTTGTAAAAGCAGGAGATCCCCAGCCCCCACCTGGAGGCTGGCAACCCTAGAGCAAAGCGAATCATGAAATGGCTACCAGGGGACAGGATCAGTTTGAGGAAGAGATTTGTTTTTGTTTCCATTTCCAAAGACAGGGGCCCTCAAGGAGAGGTTGTATTTGCAGCCAATGCGACAACAAGCAAACCGAAGATTCCTGTGGTTTTTTTTCTTCCTTTTTAATATTTCAAGATGTTTCGGGTTTTAGCCCCAAGAAGCAAGAGGGCAGGAAACAAATTGGTAGGTACCCTGGTGCCCACTGGTACAATGTTGGGGGCCCTTGGTTTTCCCATTCACAATACAGGCTAGGTTTGATTTAGCCATTCTTCCATTCTAAGAAACATAGCACTTTCCCAAGTTTTGCAACTCCTGTGTTGGCAGCGGCTAACAAATTACCAATTACCCTTCTGTATTTCTTCCTAGCACGATGCATTAGTTCAATGGTCATCATGATAACCTCTTATTATTCTGCACAACAGCTTCAGAGTGAGTATGATAAATGAAATGCCACTGCTTATGCCGCATATTTCTGCAGAACAGCATATCCTTTATTAGGTTGCCCTTTTTTTTGAGAGAGAGAGAGAAAATTGGTGCTTGCTGCTCCCCTCGCATATTTTTGAATTAAAGGCAGGGCTGGCCAAAGTTTGTTCAGAAAGCTGTCACTTAAAATAGGGACAAAAATCCATCTGTGGCGCCGGTCACACGAGCGGGATAATCCGCAGGGAATGGGAGGCTTTTAGAGCTGGAGCAAAAAGATGCGCGGCAGTGCGATCTCACCTTCCCCCGAGGCTCCCCGCCCAAGCCTCCAGCAGCCAATCACACCACGCGAGGCAACACAGCAGCAAGGCGTTTGTGCGCATGTGTCGGACACCGACGGGTGCTGGCTGCGACGGGCTACCAGCGCTTCCTGATCAGATGCCCGCACGCACCGTGCATTATCGGAAAAATAGTGCATGGTTCCCAGTAGCTTTTAAATCCGCGTCTTTGGGCCGAAGCTGTGGGTTAGAGACGGGAGTGCGATGCTTCCCAGATGTTAAAGTATGATCATGCCAGTCTAATCTGCAGGCAAGCCGTCCCTCTCGCGGGGCAAATTCTCCGTGTGACTGAGGCCTGTAATTCACTTCCTACATCTTAGAAACAGAGCTCTCCAAAATATGAGCCATCCATACAAATGCTAAACAGGTACTCTGTTTAACCATATTCCTGAGCGGACATTTGCAGTGGTGGAAGGAAAACCAGTGATCTGCACGGGAAGCTTTCCAGAGTTTTTTTTTTCTTTAAACAGGTAAATAGCAGGTTCCTTCATTCTGATCAAAACCACAATGTAGCGGGGGGGAAATAGCAAACATTCCAGCCTTAGAACTTTTTACAGAGCAGATTCTCTGTCCAAGATGGTAAATAAAAGTCCTGCATTTACAAAGATGGACAGTTGCATGGAACTCGCTGGCCTGCCATGTGCTCTGTAAAAGTGGATTCACCACTTTGCTTCTTTTTCCAAGCTCATCATCCCCTTTTATGTCTAGCCTCTTTGCAGCCCACCTCCCTTTGGAGAGTGGCAAGAAGTTCCCTCACTTGGATGAGCCAGATGTTTCACCAGTGGCTGCCCAACATCCCAGTCCCCGCTCCCCCAAGACAGCTTTTTGCTTCTTTTAGCAAGTTATCATCAGCCTGTCTTCCCATCTTCAGCAACACGAAGAATTTTCTCCTGCTGAGACAGTCGTAGGGTGGGCTTTCTGCCTACTGGTAGTGAGAAAGGGAGGAGAGGGTGGGGGTGTGCAGAGCAAGATGAGATTGAAGCAGAAATAGATGTGCAAAAATGGGTCAGAGCAAGTCTCTGGTGCAGCCTGCCCTCCGTGGGTCTAGAATCGAGGACAGAGACGAAATTCTACTGACTGCATCCCAATATTTTCTGTTTCAGTACTGGGGCATCCAATATATATGCAGAGGGGAATTACTGAGATGGCACAGCGTTTCAAAATTATGTGTTTACACACTCTATATTGGTTCGTTCCTCCCAAAAGCTAGATGCTGGCATGCCTGAGAAGTTGTCTTGAGGCCTTTAGCAATTGGCAAGTGAAATTTCAATAGTGTAGGATTTCTGCAGCTGAACATGAACACAGAGAATGTAGAACACGGGAAGCTGCCTTGTAGTGCGTCAGACCGCGCCATGGTCTATGAAAGTTATTGTCTGACAGGCAGTAGCTCTTCAGGATCCCATGTCACCATCTTTCACATCACCTACTACCTGATACTTTTACCTGGAGATGTCAGGGGTTGTACCACGGACCTTCCATGTGCAAAGCTAATCTTCTTCCAGTTCCTAGGGACATCCAACTTCAGTCTCCACTCTGTCATGAAGCTCACTGGGGAAACTAGGGCTTTATAGGAGAAAACAACTGTTCATGCCTGAAGAAAAGGCAAGGAACTAGCATCAATATATCTAATTCTTAACAAGGCCAAATATGTGAATATCTAAATCTGGAGACTGGAGCCATGATCAGACAACACAGATCTTTCTACAAATGTGACAAACACCTCAGATTTTCAGAAAAACCTGAAACCTAAAAATAAATAAATAAATTGGGTGTTTAACTCCCCTGAATAATAAAAACAGCACCTATAGCTTTAAGAAATGAATGCTCTCAGTGGCCATTGCTAGGCAACCACAATAGACACTGTTGCTAGTCTTAAAGGAAGCTTTTTGAAGGTGTTTTTGCTTTTGTAGGTAGACTTATCAGGACCAGGCCTGGCAGCAACCACCAGAAGACTTGCTACCCGGGCTATTTTTGGGCAGGAACACACAGGAAGGTAGTTCTGGCTGGCTCCTGAGCTGGCCACACCCAGCAGGAACTCATTAACATAACAGTCCACACCCAACAGCAGAAACTCATTAGGACTGGCTACATTAGGGCTGTGTGGCCTAACATGCAAAGGAGTTCCTGCTACAAAAAAAAGCCCTGGGTTTTGACAACAAACAAGGTAAACAGAATAAGAAGCAAAAGGTAGGTGTGGCTGGATGACCACACTTCTCGTAACCTGGGGGTGTGGCCTAATACGCTAATGAGTTTCTGCTGTTGGGTGTGGCCTATTATGCTAATAAGTTCCTGCTGGGCTTTTTCTACAAAAACTTACATGACTCACCCAGGCCTGGCTGCTTGCTACTGTTCAAGAGCAGCCACCCCATGGGAGCCAGGTTCAAATCACCACCACCATGGAAACTTACTGGGTGACTTTGTATCAATTACACATTCTGAACCTAACTTACCCCACAGGTTTGTTGTGGGAATAAAATGGAGGAAAGGAGAATGATGTCAACTGCTTTGGGTCCCCATTGCAGAGAAAGGTAGGGTATAAATGAAATAATAAATAGACCTGAAGATGAAGGGGAGGAGAGAAGGAAAGAGGGAAAAGTGAGGATATGAGGGTTGCCAAGAGGAGGGAAAGAGGAAATGGTGCAGGGAGGAAGGAGATAGAGGGGAAAAGGAGGCACCCCCTGCAGGTCATTTGCAAGTTCCTCACCATATAACTGGGCCCTGCCTGGCAGCTGGCACAGCACAATCAGGCCATGGTTTTCCTAGTCAGAGGTTGCCAGTGGGAAGGAAGAAGGAAAAACTGAAGATGGGAGCAGATAAAGGGAGGTTAGTTGATGGGTGGGAAGGAGAGAAGAAAGTCGGAAAAGGGGAGAAACTGTGGGGCTTTCAGGGAAGGGAAAAGGAAAACAGTGGGGAAGGGGGAAATGAGAGGCCCCTGCAAGTCCTTGTGTGTCCCCCAATTGTTCCCTCTAATAGCAAAGTGGGGTTTCATCTTGACCAGTCTGAGGGCTAGTGTGGCAGAATGTTTAGAGCCAGACTAGGATCTGGGAGACCCCACTTCAAACGCTGCCCTGCCATGAAGCTCTCTGGGTTGGTGACCTTGGGCCAGTCACTCTTTCCAAATCGGGGTACCTCACAAGTTTGTTGTGAAGACAGGAGGGGAAAGAGCAAAACATGTACACCTCAGGGGAAATATAATGTTAAAAAAGGTAATGCATAAATAATCAGTAAAATCAGGTCACCCAGAGAGAAGGAGACAGTCTCTGCATATACAACCCCCATTTTTAAAAAATGGAGAGAAACTCCCAATCAGAACACCCCTATGCTACTTGAAAACCACACAGGATGCCTTATACTGAATCAGACCACTTCTCCTTCAAAGTCAGTACTATCAACTCGGACTTATGTCTGAATGGCAGCAGCCGTCCAGGATCTCAGGCAGGTCTATCCCATCACCCACGACTTCATCCCTTTGAATGGAGATGCTGGAGATTGAACTGGAGCTGTGGTCCCTCCAGCACCATGGCATGTGGGCAGAGGGCAGGCACAAGCCATCAATGTGCTGGGCAGTCACAAGGCTAGTAGGAGGAGAGGGATGAGGGCTGGAGGATATGTGGCATCGCACGCACGTGCCTCAACCTCAGTTTCACCTTACACTCTCCCAAACTGTAGTGAGAAAGGGTTTAAGCTATCTCCCGTGTGCCGAATCAGAGGCTTCTTGGAATTATAACACCACCCCAGCTCTGAACCTGGGTGCCATAGCCCAGTTGTGCTAAAGAGGATGAAGCAGTTTCCCCATCATCAATCCCATCTGCACTTCTTTAGACTTCTACAGTTTCCAGGGCTGTAAAAGTCCATCCCTCCTGGTTGCCTTGACATTTAATGTTTCAGTGCCTGGTTGTCTGGTCCAAGGACCACTCCCACGGACCAAATGGACCTCTGCAAAAACCATGGTGGCCTGTGGGCAGTCCATGGAAAATGTGAACACATAAACCAGGCAAACAGACCACGAACCTGGCCCCAGTCCATGACGAAATTTGGTCCGTGGTCTGAACTGTACCCATCCCTAGTCCTGATTGCTGGTACTATCCCTCAGTTCAGAAAGAGTTTCAAAGAACTGCCAGGAATGCCTTACTGCTTTGTGGGCAAGTGTGTGCATGTCTGCAAATATACTGCACAAGCACAGAACAATTCAAGCTCATTCCTGGAAGCCTCCCATGTGGTAGAGTGGGTAGTGGACTAGGACCCTGAGCGACCCTGGATCAAATTCCTACTTTTACCATAGAAGTTCGCTGGGTGACCTTGGGCCCATCCCAAACTCTCAGCCTGGCCTACCTCACAGGGTTGTTGTTGTGAGAAAATGGAGGTGTGGAGAACAATGTTGTAAGTGGCTTTGAGTCCCAACTGGGGGGGGGTTATAAGTAAATAGAAAAAGACATCATGACTAGTTCTTTTGGCCTGCAGTGAGAACCTTTGAAACGTGGAGCAAAGCCTGGGATGTGGTTGGGTAGGAGCAACGTCTGCCATTGCTGGGACCTGTGGACTCCAATCTTCTGCATTTCTTCTCACCCTTTCCCCTGGCTGGGGGACCACAGTGCCAACAAAAAACCACAGCAGTGCTTACTTTGCATGATTTATTCCAGGTGCCAACCTGGATTTTGTTTTGAAGGCCTTCCTCGGGGGAATCTTGCCAAAACAGTCAGACAGGATGATTCTTGACATCCCTTCCTGCTCAGTCTGATGGAGACAGATGCTGTGCAGGCGGGTTAGGTAGAGTTCTGGAAACTCCTCTGTGTTTTACCCTTCCCTGCCCTCTGCACTCAACCAAGTTGGTTCTGTATTGCTTACTCTGAGCTGGCTTTTGTCAATTTCACATAAAGTTAGTGGTGTATCAGGCTGTGGTTATTATGGCGAGAGAGGATCAAACTGAGATCTGTCTCGGGAGCGTTTGGTGTTCCTGTCACACGATATCCACGTGAGGGACCAGTGCCTTAGAAATCTAAAAATATGTTGAGTTCAGCCCAACCAAATGCCAAGTTTATTTACTGCTACAATTACTATTTGTTGATTTATTTAGCTATTTGCACCACATTTTTCTCACCAATGGGGACTCAAAGCGGCTTAAATACTCCCCTCACTCCACTGTATTCTCACCACAACAACCCTGTGAGCTAGTGAGGCTGAGAGGGAATCACCATCCCCGTGAGCTTCCGTGGTAGAGTGGGGATTCGAACTTGGATCTCCCAGATGCTAGTCTGGCACTCGAACCACTCTGCCATGTAAGTTTGCATAGCGAGAAAGTGTCTATCCAATGAGAAATTTAAGGAAAAGATGTTCCCATTGGATGAGAGTAAACATTCTCTGGCTCCGATCACACACAGAATTAGCAGCGCGAAAGGGATGAATGCTGGGTGGATTTTACGGGTGCAATCACATGGGAACATCTGGCAAGCGTCCCGCACCCATCGCCAACCCATCTTGCCCCACCAAAGAAGCAGAGTTAGAAAATACCTGGGAAAGTGCAGTAGCAAACGGGTTTGTGATGGGCAGCAGACAGACATCTCCGTGTGATCGCACCGGCACGCTCTCATTGCGTCAGTGATCCCTCATTGAAGTGCACTGGAAACATGCAGCAAAGAATTGCGTCTGATCGCGCAGTGGTGCATCAAATTGCTACGGGGCAAATAGCCTCACTCCCCCTCACATGTGTTATCTGGCATGTGTGACAAGGACCTCTCTGTATTAAACTGTGTAGCAGGAGAAATTTTTTTGGTATTTTTTTATGTGCATATGAGTGTGTGTGCACCTGGAGGATGTTCAGAGAGGTGGCTGAATAAAGCTTTCCCCCACCTCCGGTATTTCAAGGAGGTCCCCCATCCAAGTACTTGCCAGAGTTGACCCTGCTTAGCTTCCGAGATCTGATGAGATTGGGCAAGAGAAATTATTCCGATGCAGTCTCTTTTGTCACTTATGTGCTGGTGGGGTGAGAAGCACACTTCCTCAGCCCCTGCCTGCCAAGCAGCATTGCAAGTTGCAGGAAAATCTTGAACTTTCTATGGGACACTCTCAAGCTGCATTCAGACATCAATCTCCCCACTCCTTGTGGTTTAAAAATGATGGTTTGATCCAGCATTAGTGAGCTGTAACATCCAAATGCAGACAATTGGGTTGGCACCAAACGGGGATTTCAAACTAAGGTTTGTCGCTGGTTTGCTAACCACAGTTTGTACTATTTATATCTTACTTCCCTTTCCAAAGGGGATCGGAAACGGCTTCCAATCTCCTTCTCTCCTTCTCCCTTATACCCTGACACAACAACCCTTATAAGGTAGAACACAGTTTGAATCCAGTGGCACCTTTAAGGCCGACAAAGTTTAATTCTGGGTATAAGCTTTCGTGTGCACTGTGTTCTGTTGCTTCAGACCACGGCCACCCACCTAAATCTACCTTATGAGGTAGGTTAGGCTTAGACAGACTGACTGACGCAGGGTCGTCTAGCGTTGCTAGTGAGCTTCCATGGCACAGCAGGGATTCAGCCTGGGTGTCCGAGATCCTAACCTGACCCTAACCACCATAACCGCATTATCGAGCGTGTCGGATGGACAGCAGCACAAGACAAAGCCAGCAGGCTCCCGGTTCACACAAAGGGAATGCAGCCTCTGCAGAGAGCTAGTTTACTGCACGAATCACGGCTGAAATTTAAAGTAATTGCTGGTTGGTTAATTATGAATATCAATTATGAATTCTTACGAGAATTTACCTTCCCCTCGATACACACCAACCTCTGGCCCCCTTTAGTACTCTCTCGAGCAGAATTGCCCAATATATTGAATCTGTTCTTCCAAAGCGACTGTGCAAAGCCACCAAGCTTCGAGGGACTGCGCTTACCCATTAGAAGCAAATTGTTCTGGATGGTTATTAACACAGCGAGAGGCCCCCTTTCTTCCTCCCACCACTCTGGGTAAGCTGGGCTGGAACGCCAGAGGGGAGAGGCAATTAATGAGCCCCACGGCGGTTCAAAGGCACGTTTTAAGGTTGGGATTCTCAGCCAGGCACTTACATCAAGACAAATTAAAGGGCATCGCATGTGCCAAGCCATACGTATTGTGTTTGCTTATTCCCCTCAACCCCCCCCCCCCGCCTTAGAATTAAGCATTGTGTAACTGCCAAAGATAAAAGAAGGGATATTGGTTTTGAGACCTGGCCCCTGCAAGATCTATTGATACTCCTCTCCCAAACTTTCCTTCTGTGACTGAAACTACATGTGAATGCCAAAACATAGCATTCGAAATGCAATATATATATATCTGTATGTATGTTATGGAGATGTGATTAATTCCTTTTGAGGTGGATAAACAAGCTCATTATTACAAGCTCATAAACAAGCTCATTATTACATTACAACAAGCTCATTATTGTTATTATCGTACCAATTCATGTACATAAATGGTTCAAGCGCTTCAGAATCGACCATCTGTTCTTAAAAAGAAAAGAAAGAAAGAAAGCTTTAACCATTTTTTATACTGTCAGCTTCCTAAAACTAGTAAAGGAAAACCTGTAATGGGCAGGCAGCCCAGGCTATAGACATCCCTGTGTGCAAAACGGTGACCGTTTTCATATGGATGCAGAATGGCGATCATTTTCAAGTGACAAGAAAATTGCTCGATTAGCCCCCCAAAATCTTGGATAAATGTTAGCACTGATCCTAATTAATTTGGTTCACCAGGGAGGTCAGATGTATATATATCTGACCTCCCTGGTGAACCAAATTAATTGTACAAGTTCTTGAAAACGTTTACCCAAGTGATTGTGGTATATGTATAGACATAATTTATATATTAACAGATGATGGCAGGAGCACTGATAATCTGGTTCAGGCAGAGCAGGTGCGTTCACACAATTCACAGGTGGCCGAACATGCGAAGGTTATAGCAGAGTTCTACCCTTCCAAAGCCGTTAAGTTCAGTGTATTTGCAAGGGGTAACTCTGTTTAGGACTGCATGACCAATCAACCTGCCTACATAACATTCAGTCTGTTTGGTGCAGTGAGCCAGTTTGGTGTAGTGGTTAAGAGCAGCGGACTCTGATCTGGAGAACTGGGTTTGATTCCCCATTCTTCCACATGCAGCCAGCTGGGTGACCTTGAGTCAGTCACAGTTCTCTTAGAGCCATTCTTTCAAGAGCAGTTCTGAAAGAGCTCTACCTACCCCACAGGGTGTCTGCTGTGGAGAGAGGAAGGGAAGGAGATTGTCAGCTGCTCTGAGACTCTGAGTGAAGAGCAGGGTATCAATCCAACTCCTCCTCCTCCTCTTCCTCCTCCAACTAGGCTTCTAGGCATTCAAGACCAAAACTACATTTCAGTAATCCACAGATGCTGAAAATCAGCACAGGCAGCTATGGCAGCAGATCTGTGTACTTTATTTGGGGGTCTGTTTCACTGAACTCAGTGGGACTTACTGCCAAATAAGCATGCCCAGGAGGGCGAGGCTGTAAGCAAACTGGGGCTTTTAAGAGTGTCAGAAATGGCTTAGGCATTGCTTCCCATGCTGTAAGTGTATGCATATTCCTTTCATCCTACTTTTGCCTCTGGTAAACAGGTGCTATGGGTTTTTGAAAGATTCGAAGCTACCAGACCTGTTTGGCTAGATGCAACAGTGCAATGAATTGGCATGCCTTGAAAACCAATCCCTCTTTTAAACCACTTTTGACTCCTGTCTAGAAGTCCCCCCACACACACACACACATACAAGATTCTCCTTCCTATAGGAAGCCACTGCGTGTAAAGCATTTCCGGAGATCTGTTCTGAAATGAGGGGAATGGTTAATATCCTGCCCCAGCTGCCTCTGCCTTGCAGGAACAACAAACAGCCCGGTGATGTTTCAGCATGACATGAGAGGGAGCCCGTAATTCAGGCTTCCCCCTGGCAAGGATTGACCATCTTGCTTTCCTTGCTACTGCTCAAAAGCCAGTCGAATCTGACTCTAGGGGGTGGTGCTCATCTCTGTTTCCAAGCCAAAGAGCCAGCACTGTCCAAATATGTTTCCATGGTCATGTGACCAGCATGAGTAAACGCCGAGGCGCACAGAATGGTGTTACCTTCCCACTGAAGTGGTACCTATTTATCTACTTGCAATTTCTTGCTTTCGAACCGCTAGGTTGGCAAGAGCTGGGGTCAGAGACGGGAGCTCACTCCATCACATGGCACTAGGGCCTCGAACTGCCAAACTACAGACCTTCTAGTCTGCAGCTCAGCATCTTGACCTCTGAGCCACCGTGGCCCCTGTAAATGCAGAGGTATGCACAATAATGAGGGAGCTTCCACACATGGGATTTTTCCATGCGCTTCTCTCCCTCTGTTTCCCCCATCTTTCCCTTTCCACACGTTGGCCCTTGGGTTCAGCTCCTTTGTTTTGTTTCTCAACACAGGTGCTATAGAGCTGTAATGGTTCTATTAAAATGTGAAGCAGATACATAGCAATAGATTGTTATAATGCTATATGTAGCAATAGATGGTTTATAGTGCTAGAGCAATTACTGTTTTTAAAAAAAATACAAAATGCCCTCTGATGATGCATCAGGGGGGGAAATGCTGGGAACACGGTGCTCGTGAGATGACGGCGAGGAAATGCCACGGATGTGGGCTGTACCTTTGCAAGGTGGGCTAATGCATGCTGTTCCTCCCAGATGATGTGCTAAGGTACTTTGTGCTGATTCCAAAAGGTTTGGTATAAAGCAGGTTTAGGAAAGAGGGTTTGCTGGTCTGGGAAACCCTGGAAACAGGACGACTATAGCATTATCTCATATGGAATCTCCTCCTGCCAAAAAAAGCACTCTCGTTTTGGAAGCCAAGGAGGAGAAAAACCTCCCTGTGGCAGCAGCCTCAGTGGCAGAGTGCCTGCTTTGCATGCCGAAGGTCCCAAGTCCAATCCCTGGCCTCTCTAGTTGAAGATTGTCACCAGCATAAAACCTTGGGGAGATGCTGCTAAGTAGACAGGACTGAGCTAGACAACCCAATCATGAAACACAGTATAAGGCAACTTCATATGTTCATCACAAACCATTTCCATTCATTGGTATGACTAAAATCCATGCTGTCCTTTCCATTATCACTGAAACAGGGAAAGACTGACAACAGCTCGGCTTGGTGTAGTTAGACAAGACTCTTCCAGGGCATCTGAAGTGGCCCTCTCTATCCCATGCACCCAGATTTGCCCCATGCAAATATTAGTGGCTGCGTGCCCAGTCCATCTGCGAATGGGATTTACATAAGCAAACATAGAGCTTTCTCCAGAAAGCCATTTGCACACCAAATTACAGAAACAGCCTCGTGGTGCAGGAAAAAGCTTTTAAAAAGGGGGCCTTATGACAAATTAAAGACGTTATTTGATGTAAAAAGAAAGTGAGCAGGAGAAAGAAAGACTTCTTTCATCTTTCTTTTTAACCTATCCTGGAGCCAAATTGGCTAATGAGTAGTATGTTGGGTACGCGCTGGGGACAGTGAGTCAGTGCAGAGGGAGTGTCTTTCCACATTTCCACAGGAGGATTTTAATATATCGGCATGAATTATTGACCAATGAAACTTTGCATTTAGCAGTGAAGGACTCAACCAGCTTCTGGGTTAGGTTCAGTAGTTTCATCACAGAGACCAACGAACTGACAGCCCTCGTAGTTCTCTATGGGATGGAACCAGGCTAAAAATGCCACTTGTGGAAGGTGCTTTCATTGGTGGAACAAAATGTTCCCCTCCTCACGCTGCAGCCCATTGGTCTCCCCAAAATGCTGCTCCTGGGGGGGCAGGGGACCCTCTGGAATATCATGAGGGGCAAAGCAGGGGTCTGCAGCAGGAGGAGGGAATTGGTGGGATTTACCCCTTCCCTTCCATTAGTGGAAAATTTAATCCAGATCCAACCCACTATTATTTAGTGATTTCTATCCTGTCTCTCTGTTCCAAAAGCGGACGCCCAAAAGAGCTATCACTAACAGCAGCAGGACATCATCAACACATCCTGTAATAAGTACAGCAAAGTCAGAAGTCATCCATCAATCAAAACCAGCAACATCAGAATTCTGGGATAACCCATTGAATAATTCCTTTTAAAAGCCTTTTTTTGGGGTAGGGGTGGGTGGAATCTATCTTCAAATCTCTCCAGAAGGCCTGCAAAGAAGATGCCAATCATACTTCTATGGGATGTAGCACCCAAGAAGCCATTTTGCTAATTAAAAGATACAGAACTGGGTCTTCCTCAATCTTCAATAAGCCTTGCTTTGAAAGGGTGATTGTCGCTTTTTGTAGTACATCCACTGTTGACTCCAGGCAGCCACGTATTGCAAGCCTGGGTGATTCAAAACACACAAATCAGACTGCTTCTCCCATCTGGAGTGTTAAAATCTAGGGTTTTTTTGGGGGGGTGTTGCACTACCTTTTCTTCTTCTTAAGGTTGCCAACTGGCCAGGGGGGGAAATGCACTGTCCTATAATAGAGATTTATTGTGTAGAAATGGGCAGTTGAAGCTTTTACTGACATGGAGTTAAATAACATCACCTACGAATTGCTGCAGACAAAACAATATTAAAGGGACACCCAGAGGAGCCAATTTATAAGAAGGGAGTTCTGCTTCTGCATCTGATCACCTTTTTTAAAAAATAGGTTTTTGTTTTGTTTTGTTTTCTATTTGCCCTAATTGTAGTGGACAGGGTGCATTAGCAATCTGGAAATCATGTCTTCTGTATGCTTAGTGGTGACTCAGTAATAGCTGCCTAGGGTTGCCACTGGCTGGGAGTGAAGGGTATGGTTGCCACATCTAAGTTGGGAAATTCCTGGAGATTTGAGCCTGGAGCCTGGGGAGGACAGGGACCTTAGGGGGGTACGATGCCATAGACTCATCCTCCAAAGCACGCATTTTCTCCAGGGGAACTGATCTCTTTAGTCTGGAGATGAGTTGTAATTCTGGGAGATCCCCAGGTCCCACCTGCAGCCTGGCATCCCTGGTGCCCCCTGAGGATGTCACACACACCTACACCTCTCATTCTCCCCAGTCAAAAGCCAGAGTGTCTAGAACCCCTTTCCTCATCTTCTCCCAGGGGCCTTTAGAGACAGGCACCTCTCCCAGATGCTCCACCAGGGGCCACTGCCAGCACAGTGTAGTGGTCAGAGTGCCGGACTAGGATCTAGGAGACCCTCATCTGAATACTGGTTCTGGAAGCCTGCTGGGTGAGTTTTGGCCAGACGGCCTAAATCTGCTTTGCCAGGGCTGTTGCTGGGAGGATCAAATGGAGGAGAGGGCAATCATGTAAGCTGTTTTGAGTCTCTGGCCTATTATGCATGGGTGTTTTCCCTCACTTTCACCACGCATCTCTGTTGGGTTTTTTTCTTTTTCCTTTTCCATTCTGCATTGATTTTCCTCCTTTCAGCACTCAAGTTTGCTTTCTGGTTGCTGTTTCTCCAGGTTTTCTGAGAGTGCTTTTGTGCTGATTTCCCCCTTGTTTCTCTTCCAAGCTGAAAATAATTCAAAAACATACAGATTCCCCCAGATTCCCCCCCCCATGCTCTTTTGCCAAGAATAGCTTGGGATCGATCCATTTGGAGGACGGAGCGCAATCCGCACAGGAGAGGCTCTAAAAAACTGTTAAGATCACAACCAGTGTGCAGGATCAAATTAGAGAATCACAAAGAGAAAACCATGCAAATGGAAGGGTGGGAAATTAGCATTGCCATGCAACAGCACTAGGGCATCAGTGAAAATACCCCCATTTTCCCCCAATTTAGTGGCACGAGACTAAATGAGATCTCCAGAGCTTCTGCCAGAGCACTCCTCCCCCATACAAATTGCAGCCCTGTGCAAAGTGTGGTGGAGTTGCAGCTGACTTTGCACAGGCACATGCACATGCGCACACACATTGTCAACCATCACAGCTTGCAATGCCAGCGTCAGTGAGTTCTACCATGCATGCTGTACATTCAACATGTTTCCCCATGTTATGAGTTCATGTGAATCCAATTTTTCACAGTGACTGGTAACACAGCAGAGAATCCTCTAGTGCTTGGCAATATGGAAAACGCACAGCTGCTTGTTAGTTTCAAAAAATGTCTGATCAGTTTCAACACTGCCCCCCCCCCATTGCCTGCATTTTCTGTCTGTTCCCTTTCAAAACCTGAACCACGAGGATTAAATGGAAGGTGCACGCTGGATGCTACCACGCAGCTGCAATACAGCAATTGCATATATTTTTTAAAAACTTTGAATGCCCCCCCCCACACATCACAAGTGACATTCCATTCCAATTTAGAAAACTGTGGTTTTTTTAAAAAAATTGTTGTTGCAGAATAAATACACTGGAGGGAAAAGAATGGTGCATAAACCAGGCACAGAATTCGAAGTCAAGATTAAAGGCTTACTGCTTTGAAAATCTGCAGTAAAATGTGAACATAAGGACATAAGAGAAGCCAATGTTGAATCAGGCCAATGGCCCATCCAGTCCAACACTCTGTGTCACACAGTTGCCAAAAATACCAGGTGCCATCAGGAGGTCCAGCAGCAGGGCCAGGACACCAGAAGCCCTCCCACTCCTGCCCCCCCCCAGCACCAAGAATAGAGTACATCACCTGCCCCAGACTGAGAGTTCCCATCTATACCCTGTGGCTAATAGCCACTGATGGACTTCTGCTCCATATGCTTATCTAATTCCCTCTTGAAACTGTCCATGCTTGTAGCTGCCACCACCTCCTGTGGCAGTGAATTCCATATGTTAATCACTCTTTGGGTGAAGAAGTACTTCCTTTTATCTGTTTTAACCCGACTGCTCAGCAATTTCATGGAGTGCCCACGAGTTCTTGTATTGTGAGAAAGGGAGAAAAGTACTTCTTTCTCTACCTGCTCTATCCCATGCATAATCTTATAAACCTCGATCATGTGCATGCATGATGGGCCTCTGTTGGGAAGAAAAGCAGGATATAAATACTGAAATAAAAACCTTCCCTTACTGTAGAGTGAACCATGTATATGCTATTGTTCTTTTAGCCACAAAGAAATAGACACAGGGAGAGAGGGATTTCCATTGATGATGGATTTGGTTTGTTTTTCCGGAGTCAAACTGGCTTTTGCGAGCTCTCCCCATGTCGAACCGATGAAGAGCCACAGCAGCAAGCAAGCCCTACACACTGGTAGTTATCATGGAAACCAATAGTAACTCCCCAAAGAAGGCGAAGGGCCTGGATTTGAATTTAATTTCTTCCTTAGCAACACCACACTGAATGCCTCTCTGCTCAGCACAGGCTATTTTTAAACCCATTGCCTGGCAGTAAAAAGGTACATACAGTGGTGTAAATCAAAGCCGGATACCATTCATGAAGCCTTGTGCTCTCATGCGCACCAATGCATTGTGTCACCGGCTGACACGCAGGAGTCTCGCACTAAGGAGCCTAAACACAACCATCCACTGCAAGCCACTGCAAACCATCCACTGCAAGTCACATGTGGCCTAGTGGAATCCAGATTCTGGGAGTTTGTGGGGCAGGGCAAAGTGACCCATGCATCATAAATAAGGAGCATCTCGGGCTGAGGAAGAACAGGAAGAACAAGCCAGCTACATGCAATGAGCCCAAATCAGGGCTCTTTTTGTAGCAGGAACTCCTTTGCATATTAGGCGACACACCCTTAATGTAGCCAATCCTCTAAGAGCTTACAGAGCTCTTCTTACAGGGACTACTGTAAGCTCTTGGAGGATTGGCTACATTAGGGAGGTGTTGCCTAATATGCAAAGGAGTTCCTGCTACAAAACGAGCCCTGGCCCAAATAATAGGGTTACCAGAGTCCAGGTGGGGCCTGGAGATCCCCAGGAATTACAACCGATCTCCAGACTGCACGGATCAGCTCCCCTGCAGGAAACGGCAGCTTCTGAGAATGGACTCTATTGCACTGCATCCCTGCTGTGGCTCAGTGGTAGGTAGAGAATCAGCTTCTCATGCAGAAGGTCTCAAGTTCAGTTCCCAGCATCTCCAGACAAAAGGAACAGGCAGTTATGTGAAAGACTTCTGCCTGAGACCCCCTGAGAGCTGCTGCCCATCTGAGTAGGCAATACTGAACTGGATGGACCCAAGGGTTTAATTCAGTATAAGGCAGCTTCCTGTGTACCCCTCCCCTCTGCAAACCCCAGCTTCCCTAGGCTCCACCCCCAAATATCCAGGAATTTCCCAAGTTGGAGTTGGCAACCCTCTATGGAAGGCACAATGCACAAGGGGGGGTTTCAGGGGAGGGGAGTTATTTTGCATTCTGCTGATCCAGGCCCCCTAATTCCCCACAACCTGGGTCGGAGGAGGGTGAGTGGGTTTGTGCATATTCATCTGTGCGCCAAGGGAACTGGTGCCTGCCCAGAGACCTTTCCTATTCTGCAAACAAAATTCCCTTGTAAAACAGATTCCGTTTTAAAATTTCATGCAAAACACCCTTCTGCTACAAAAACAGACGCTGCAGAGACATAAACAAAGAAAAACAAGATGGGAACGCTGCAAGAATCCAATAAGATTAAACAAACAAGTTTTTTTTCAAAGCAAACACCAACCTAATGTTTACATTTAAAATATTAGCCTGATTACATGATGCCATTAGGGGGCAGAACAGCAGTTGTCCTGTAGATGTGGCTTCCCAGGAAGCATTAGGGAGCAATCCGGCAGGCTCTTAAGGGACTAAAAGGATGAGACAACGAGCCGAATACCGGCTGATCAAACAGAGACAGCGACGATTATGGTCCCCAATACGCTGCCTAATTTCACTAGTGGGAACAGGGAATACCCCAGAACAACTCTTGGCCATGCTTCCAGCTGGAACAGTAAGAGACAACTGGGCCATCTTACAAGATAGAATCATAGAATCAGAGTCGGAAGGGGGCATACAGACCATCTAGTCCAACCCCCTGCTCAATGCAGGACCAGCCTAAAGCATCTCTGACAAATATTCGTCCAGCCTCTTCTTGAAAGCTGTCAGTGAAGGGGAGCTCACCACCTCCCTAGGCAGCCGATTCCACCTTTGAACCACTCTGACCGTGAAAAAGTGTTTCCTGATATCCAGCCGATACCTTTCTGCATGTAATTTAAACCCGTTGCTTTGGGTCCTATCCTCTGCTGCCAACTGGAACAGCTCCTTGCCCTCCTCCCAATGACAGCCTTTCAAATATTTAAAGAGAACAATCATGTCTCCTCTTCTCTGAACTAAACATTCCCAGGGCCCTTAGCCTTTCCTCGTAGGGTGAGAACAGGTTATGGGGCTTGTTCTGTAATAGCTCTACATGTGTGGGACAGCCTTCTGGAGGGAGCAAAATGATCTGTCCCTAGTCAGAAGTTTGGAGGTGATGTGACGTATGTATGCGTGAAGTTTGCTGTCAAGTCACATCTGACTTGTGGCGACCCCTAGTGGGGTTTTTAAGGCAAGAGACATCCAGAAATGGTTGGCCATTATCTGCCACCGTGTCGTGAGCCTGGTATTCCTGGATGGTCTCCCATCCAAACACCAGCCAAGGTCAACCCTGCTTAGCTTGCAAGATCTGACGAGATCCGACTAGCCTCGGCTATGTGGGGGGAGGGGTTGTATTGCGCTCTTCCTCTTCCCATGACAGGCACTTTGTGAGATCGGTGAGGCTGAGAGGGTTCTGAGAGAACTTGTGACTGGCCGAAGGCCGTCCAGCAGGCTTCATGTAGAGGAGGAGTGGGGAATCAAATCTGGGTCTCCGGATTAGAGTCCAGTGCTCTCAACCACTGCACCATAAGGTATGATGCCATGCAGCCCACTTCCCAAAGCAGCCGTTTTCTCCAGGAGAAGTGGAATAAGTGTTTTATATAAATAAATAGGTGCTCTATGTAGTCTGGAGGTCGGCTGTAATTCCAGGAGATCTCTAGCCCCCACCTGGGAGTTGGCAACCCTATATTAGGAATCCCGCAAATAAGAATACCCAAATAATGGGAATAATCTCATAGCAGAGAGACTTAAAACCCTTCTCATTCCCCGGTTTTCTGATGGCCAGGCTTGCAGGTGGTATCAACCAGCATAACACCATCAGGGATCTTTGGGGGGGGGGAGATGATTCACACTCCCTTGAGGACAAGGAGAAACCTCCCCCTGTGAGGCTGCACAGGGCTTTACGTGGTAGCAGCACTGTGAAAAACAAGAGCCCCCCATGCCACAGAATACAAGAGAGGAGAGTAGTTATCAGCAGCCATCTGGCAGAAAATAGCAGGAACCAGAGTCCCTCGACGCCCACACACCCTCTGCAAGCGCTGTTTTCAAGTCAGAAAGAAAGCCGTTCTCTCCTACACTTCCTCCTCCAGACAGAGACGGTGAGTCCTGAATGCCTTCCACCAGCTTCCTGCGTGCCCCACCTCTTTCCTGCCGCTCTCCTAACCCCGCCGTTCCTTCCAAACAACAGGCAGAACACCAACTTCCTTTCCCCCCCAGCGGTTCAGCACAGCCAGTCCAGCCTCGCAAGGGAATGGAGTCTGCCCATGATTCAGAGCATCCTTGACTGTTCCATACGAGACAGACGTTAGGGCTGTAATGTTGGCAGCTCATCCCTTTGGGAGCCGAATCCAGCTGGAGTTCTGCCAGATCCTGGGCGAGTTTACTCAGAAGTAAGTACAACTGAACCCAGCAGAATTCAACGCCAAATACAGCTCGCTTGATCTGCTACGTGGGGATTAAAAACCAGGGTGGTGTCGCAGTGAGAGAGAGAGTCTAGGACTTGGGAGACCTGGGTTCGAATCCCCACTCTGCCAGGGAAGCATGCCGGGGAACCGCTCTTGCTCTCCCTGCCTAACCTACTTGCAGGGTTGTTGTTGTGAGGATAAAATGCAGGAAGAATGGTGTTGTAAGCTGCTTTAGGGCCCTGCTGAGGAGAAAAGTGGGGTAGAAATACATGTCGTGTGGCCCCCTCAAGGCGCCCCTCCCAACCCAAATCCTGGCTCTCCCAAATCCTAGTGTGACACTCAAGCCACAATACCACACTGTCTTCTTCCTCCCCTGACCCCAGACACTCTTCCCACTGGGAAATGGAAGATTGGCCCAGGGGGCTCAGTACCAAGCTATAGGCTTCAGCAGGGATCCAGCCACAGTTTTATTTTACTTACTTACTAGTTAAATTAGATTCCTAAACTGTCTTCCCCTGTAAACAGGGCTCAGGGCAATGTACAGCAGTGAGTCACAATTCACCTATTAAATTCACAGTTAAAACAATATCAGTGCAGCACAAATACAATAGAAATACAATAATTAGCCTAATTTGATGCTAAGACATCCACTTATGCCACTGCCTCATTGGGGGTGGGGTGGGGGGAGGCAGGAAACAGGAGTGCCAGATAGGTGGAAACCATTGCTGTCCTCAACCAAATTCCTGGTGGAACATCTCTGCCTTACAGTGACTAGCATCAGTCCTGGGACTGTCCCACAAAGGCTAAATGGTAGAGATTACTCACTTTGAAATGACCTTATGGATAAGATATTGAGTCTCGATCCAAAGATGTCTCTCTAAGTTTCCTTATGATGGAAACAAAGGAGGAAATCTTCATTAAATCCACCCTGCTTATTCTCCTCTTGAGAAGCTGTAGTCTTCTAGGAAAAGGGTGGCTCAGTCTGCAGGGGAAAATTTCTGGTATTTCCCCCCTACATTAAATTGGGAGATAGACTTCACTAGAGTGTGCAAGAGGATGGATCACCCACCCTCACAAGTGTTGCTCATCTTCTGTGCCTCTGCGTGAGACTTTGAATGGAGGGAGATGGGCTCAGAGCACAGACTCGTGTGGAGATGCAACAGGCAACCTCCTGAGATGGGATCGTGTGGAGCATCACTGCATCAGGAATGATGGACTTGTTGCACCCAGTGCTGACAGACAGTAAAAGCATGACTGCTCAGTGGTCCAAAACAGAATTGAACCGTGTTCAGCTTCAGCCGGCAGCTTTCCCTGCATCGATTGGGGACCCAAAGCAGCTTAACACCATTCTCCTCTTTCCACATTTTAGCCTCACAACGACCCTGAGAGGTAGGTAAGGTTGAGACTTTGTGACTTGCCTGAGGTCACCCAACACACTTCCATGGGAGAGTGGGGATTTGAACCTGGGTCTCATAGACCAGCACTCTCACCACTACCCCACACTGGCTCAGTGCATTCTCAGGGTTCACAGCAGCTTTTAGTTCACTGGCAGCCCTCTCACAGCCCCAGTACACAGTGTCAGAATTATTATTCTCTGAGAGATGGAAGGAACTTCTCAGGTCAGAATCCAAAAGCCTGCTGTGGGCAGAAATAGCCTGTTCTTTGAGCCTAGAGGGTGCTAAACCAGGCCTGGAGAAGACAGACCAGTGGAAAGAGTCAGCAGCAAGCACTTGTTTTGCTGAGACACCGGTCTGTACAGGACCTGGGACAGCTCCTAGTAGAAGGAGGAAGGGGTTTTAGCAAGGCTCTATGGCCCTTTCTGCACTCTCCTCTTAATCCACCTTCACCCTGGTGTCCTCCAAGCAATTCTGCACTAAAATCAAATTCGACCTTCTTTTCAATCCATGTTTTTCCCCCCATTCTGCACTAAAATCAAGTTCAACCTTCATTTTATTCTGTCCCCCCCCCACATTCTGCATTACATTACCTCTCATCAGTGGTCAGCCCGTTTCCAGCCTGCTGTTGCCCCTGAGTTATTTGGATGCTGTTTTGCAGTGGACTTGAATGGCCTCGACTTGAACACTGAGAAAACCTGGAGTGGCAGGCAAATGCAGAAAGGACCTAAGTTAACGGCCTTTAACCTCTAATCCCCTACCACTCCCTACATTATCCTCAAATATCACCCTCTTTACTTAAATATTTATATGCCACTTTTCCCACCAACTACCATCTGGAGACCACCAAGGAATAAGAGGGTTGCAATGCAGAAGCAGGCAATAGCAAACCACCTCTGAAAACCCTATGGGTTGCAATGAGTCGGCTGTGAATAGATGGTACTTTCCACCACCACAATTCCCACACAAATGAACCAGGTCTGAGAAGCTTGCATTCTGGAGTCAACTTGAGCCCTGTTCACAAATTACAACAAAGGCATGTACACTCTGCACACAGTGTACCCTTGAGCCCAGTTCACAAGTTGCGGTGAACACGTGTGAAATCCACGTACAGTGTTTGCTTGATTTTAATTTCTATGTGCATTGAGTTTTTTCTCATGCTACGTTCAGCATATGTACAACTGAACCACATATTTCTCCGGGTACTGGTCCTTGGTTTTGTGTGTAAAGTGAACACATGCATTGGAGCTTTCTTACATGTGCACATGCAGGAGGAAAACACACACCTATTGCAACACGTGAGTTGTCAATATATGTAACAGTAAGACATAAGCTGGTGATCTAGATCGAATGCCTCTATTTGACAGTTGACAGCATCTGACTGACTGTCTCATCTGGAGCAAACCAATTCTGACTAGTCCTGGCTAGTGCCTAAAGGCTGGAGTCAGAATGACTCAGCAGTGAAAGCTGATTGGCTGATAATATGTATATACAAGTGGAGACCCGCAAGAAACTTGCGGGATGGTCATCCCATTCCTCACACCTTTGCTTCCTCCCCTCTACCCTTACCTATCTCACACTCTTTCTCCCTTCTGGGGGTGGAGCCATAGACTCAACCCTCCAAAGCAGCCATATTGCGGTGGAAGCTGACTGGGTGATTTTGGACCAGTCACATACTTTCAGCCTAACCAACCTCACAGGGTTGAGTCATGCAAATTAGGTGGTATCAAGTCACCCAGAGGGTGCTGCCTAGGGATGCCAGCCTCCAGGTGGGATCTGGGGATCCCCTGGAATTACTGCTCAGCTCCAGACTACTGAGATAACTTCCCCTGGAGAAAATGGATGCTTTGGAGGGTGGACTCTAGGGCATTGTACCCCACTGAGGTCCCTGTCCTCCCCAGGCTCCATCCCCAAATCTCCAGGAGTTTCCAGACCTGGAGCTGGCAACCCCACTACCCCATCCCCTGCCAGTGCCTGGCAACCCTATACTGCTGCCAGGCCTAGGGTTGGCAACCTCCAAGTGGGGCCTGGAGAGTGAACTCCAGAGATCTGTGAACAACAGAGATCTGTCTCCCTGGAGAAAATGGCTGCTTTGGAGGGTGGATTCTGTGGCATGATGCCCAGCTGAGGCCTCTCCCTTCCCCAAATCCTGCCCTCCTTGCACTCCACCCCAAAACCTCTAGGAATCCCCCAGCCTGGCCCCAAGGCTCCCTCCCTCCCTCCTTCCCTCCCTCCCTCCAAGGCCGAAAGAGGCCTGGAAAGAAAGGGCCCTTCCCCCCACCCTTTGACTGACAGAGCCAGTCAGAAGCCTCCTCTCCCCCCCTCCCCTCCAACGTTCTAATCTCTCACCGTTGCTGCCTGGAGTCAGGTCCCTGCAGAGGCCATTTCAAAAGGCTTTTGGGGGGGAATTCAACCGTCCCTGAAGGGATTTCCTTACTTTTCAGATTTTTCTACAAACCCAGGAAGTCTACTGACTATGTAGGAAAAGCTGTTGGGGGACAGTGAGGCCCCTGTTGGAGGGAATAGGTATCCGCACAGAAAAAAAAAAGTCTGGGATTAGAATATAAGATGTAACCATGTACAGTATAGATTTCTCCCTCTTCATGTTTGGATATATGGCGAAGCACTCTGTCCATGTATACTTGCATTATCAACTTCTGTGTGTAAATAAATCTGTAAATAGTTTCTACACAAGTCTGTGTGGACAGTGGCTTCTTTGGACTGAGCTCACTAGTATAGAAACCGGTGCAGGTACTCAACACGCCTGACCTTAGGCAGCCTGCAGATATACCTTGGCTGATTCTGCATTGGCTTTTCCCTCTGTTGTTTTACAAAACCCACGCTGGAACAGAAATTCCCCTCTGCATTGCATGCTGCTTTCGCTTTCTTTGATCATCGGATTTTATGGTACCTTCTGCATAGATTTATGGCCATTTCATGGCAGTTCAGGGGTGACGTTGCAGTCAGTACGGCATTGCCCCAAGATATTTGAATGTGGTTTTGAGCTGCACCTTTTCCTCCCAGTTGAGAAAATGGGAGCAAGTGCCAGATGCAGAATCACCCCTTCATCCTTTTCAGTGTTCAGCCTTCTTAGAGGGTCAGCCTGGGATCTGGGAGGCCCAGGTTTGAATCCCCTGCTCTGCCATGGAAGCTTGCTGGGCCAGTTCATCTGTCCCAGCTTCACTGACCACACAAGGTGATCATGGTGAGAAGAAAGCTATGGGTCTACAAGAATCCCTCTCTCTTTTTGTGGAATGAGTGCTGGTGTTGCATGGTAGGTGCATTGGGCTGGAGGCATGCCCTTTGTCATCAGTGATGTAGCAGCAGCACCCCACAAGTGTCCTTGCTGTTTATTCAAATGCAACCACAACCCAAGAAGACAAATGAAGACAGGTAGCCATCTTAGTTTGTCTGTAGCAGTAGAAAAGAGCAAGAATCCAGTAGCATCTTAAAGACTAACAGAATTTGTGGCAGGGGATGAGCTTTTGGGAGTCACTGGTCATTTCTTCAGATACAATTAGAATGTGAGTCCATCTGTCCTCCATATTGGAAAGTGGAGTGATTTAAGATGTCAAATGACAATAGCTGGTGAATGACAATAGCAGGTGTGATTGGATTAGGTGTGATATGCAGAGGGGTAGTAGGTGTGGAGAAATCAGCATTGGTAACGAGACAGGAAACCTAGATCTCGGTTAAGTCCAGATGGATGCATTGCCTTGAGCTTTGTCAGTTGTAATTCAGCAGTCTCAAGAGGTACAGTGCAATGGCCCTGCTGCCTGGAAAAGAAACAATTTCCTCAGTCACACCAGAATATAAATACATTGCAGGGAACGTGCAATCCCGCCCCCAAAAATGGTATTCCTTGAAGGAAGAGCCTTAGATCCTGTGGAACTGTCATGCATTTGTTGTGCTGTACTAAAGCAGAGTTGCCATATTTTGAAGGGGAAAAAAAGGAGGACGTATTTCCCAACTGACTACTTCAAACAAGTGATCACTGTGACAAATCTCATTTTAAATATGCCTACTATTTAAGCTGTGATAATTGCTACTAACTAGGAATAAAGAGGACATTTCCATCAGTTTTTTTTAAATAGCCCAGAAGAGAACAGACACCAAAAAAAGAGGACAAGTCCTCTAAAAAGAGGGCATCTGGTAACCCTAACTGAACTAGTGGCTGGAGGGGGGGAGGCGTGCAGATTTAATTGGGTGGACTCAGCTACCCTCCAACTTAAATAGCCTTCAGCAGGAGAGCTACTTAAAGTTGGAGGAAGGCTTCACCTTTATCAGTGGAGTAGTAGCAGGGGGGCTAGGATTTACCCTACGTTCTTAGAGATCCCCATTGATATAATCATCTGTAGATTCATGTGGGTCACCGCATTGGTCTGAAGCAGCAGAAAAAAGTTTGAGTCCGCTGGCACCTTTAAGACCAACAAAGTTTAATTCTGGGTGTACGCTTTCATGCGCATGGACAAAACGTATCTGAAGAAGCGTGCGTGCACACGAAAGCTTATACCCAGAATTAAACTTTGTTGGTCTTAAAGGTGCCCAACTGGAGTCAAACTTTGTCCTATGTTCATCTGTAGACATTCAAAGGGTCAGTTTCTGTAATCCTTCCTTTACTCTGATTAGGGGAGATTCTCTCCGGCTGTGGCCTTCCGCTTAGAAACCAACCAGTGTGTCGTTAATATTGCAAGGATCCTGCTGCTTCCCCTATAAAATGGAGATTTGTAGCCAGGAGGGGAAAGATATTATGCCAACGATTGCATTTTTTTTATACCGACGTGAGTTTTGCCGTGCCCACTTGGAAGACGTGCTTGCTGCCTGTTAGTGAAGCTCTCGGGGAGACTGGACCGAACCACGAGAGGATTGTTGTCCACAAATGATGCAGATGAATGTAGGAAGGATGAAGGAATCACATGTCTTGAATGCAGACACATCATGATCCACAGTGAAGGGATAGTTGGGTGGCATCCGCATGGAGAGCACATCATTTAATCCAGGGTGAGATGCGGATCCTTGCATCATGCTGTGGATGAAAACGGATCCAGCTGGCCTCAAGGACTAGCCAGGCAGGACCGGTGATCTTATGAAGCTACTTCATGTCTAATCTGACCCTTGGTCCATCTAGCTCAGTATTGTCTACTCAGAACAGCAGCAGCTCTCTAGTCACAGGTAAGAAAGGCCCTTCCCAACACCTGCTGCCTCCTTTAACTGTAGATGTTGGGGGTTAAATTAGGGACCATCTATGTGCAGACAAGCCCACTCTCGTCAGATTCCAGAAGCTATGTATTATTTATTTATTATTTAGATTTATATCCCACCTTGCCTGTGGATGTGGACAGTCAGCGCTGGTTAGTACTTGGATGGGAGACCACCAAGGAAGTCAAGGGTTGCTATTCAGAGACAGGCAATGGCACAGGCCCGTAGCCAGGATTTTTTTAATTCAGGGGGCCTTTAAATAAGTGTGAGGGGCACCCTGCACAGACACTCCCACACCCCCCAAGGAAGCATCACAAATAAAATAAAAAATTGAAAGCTGGGAGGTCTGGGCTGGATGGGAATTCGGGGGGGGGCTTGGCACTAAGTCGGGGGGCCAGGCCCCGAGATGCCCCACTGTAGCTACAGGCCTGCAATGGTAAGCCACCTCTGAACACCTCTTGCCTTGAAGACCCTACTATAAATTGGTTGCAACTTGATGGCACTTTCCGCCACCATGTGCAAAACATTTGCTCTGCAATGAAGCTATGACCCACTCCTCTAACGCTCAAGTCCTGATACCAACAGGGACCTACTGAGAATTTCCAAAAGCCCAACTGGTTGTTCTACCTGGAAATCTGTGAGCTTCTACTTTCAGTTAAAAACCGGAAGTTCAAGGCTGTGTATTGTTCTGCTCTGTCTCTTTTGGGTTTTCTATTGTTTCTAGGGTGGGCAGCATGCTGAATGCAGCCTGCACGGGGCACATTTAACCAATCCCTCTTCTTCCTGCAGTGGCTATGAAGAAGTGGATGAAACAGCAGCATCCAGCCAGGTTCCTGATTGGTCCTCTGAACAGCACCTCCCAGCTTCCAGAAGAGCAATCACCAGCCTAGCCAGTCTGACCACAGAAGAGACACAGCGCTCTGCAGCTTTCTCCCCGGACTGCCTTTGATTCCGAACCGTCCATTACCATCCCTTCTGTTTGAAACATGATACTCCCTCCTTTCCCCTTATCACACAGACCTTGAAGTCCTCCTTTGCGCTTGGTCTCTGTCCTTACTCTGCACATACCAGTTCCTCAGCTCCTAGATCATATATTGTAATTGCATACGGCCATTGCACAAAAAACATACAATGCACATGCATTTATTTGCAGAACGGATAGTCCACCCTGTGTTTCTTTACCTTTTTGTGCTCGCTTTGATCTTACTTCTTTGATCCCCCTTGCCAGCCCTGTAGAACTTTTTTTGGGCATTTCCTGCAGAGCCCCAAATTTCTTAAGCGAAATAGACAGTGGGGGGAGAGGTTACCTTTTGCATTACCCATTCTTTGCAGCCTTTTTGGCGATTGGCCAGCAGAAACTGGAGACAGATAACAAGAGTTGGGAATAGTAAAACAGCTGTACTGGCACATGTAGCTTTCACCCACTGCAACCTCTGCAAAGACAGACATGATATTCATAACAGGCTCTGCATCTGGGGTATAAATCTAGCTCCATAACTTGCATACACGTGTGTGTTTGTGAGTAAGTAAAGATGAATGGTGGATCCCTTCTCACCCTTGTCTCTCCTCGTGTGCTTCAAGCAGGCTATGCATTTTAAAAGTATATGTGTATCTATACACATATATGTTTATCATGTACGTTATCAAAATCTTTAAAAACAGTGTTCTGGGGATTTTCAGGGAAGATATGGTGCTGATGTCGCAGGCTCTAACCAATAGGTACCCAGCACAGCTTCCTTGTACCTGATCCACTGGGAACTTGCAGAAACATATTTCCAGAGCTTGTTCAAGGGCAGATACTAGAATTTTCAATGCAGTGCAGATACATTCAAACTATCTCTACTGCACTTAACACAATCTGTCTCGACTCCGGATTGTACCAGCTTTTGGAAAGAACGCCTTGCAAACTTTCTCATAAATTTTAACCATCACCTCCTATAACCAGATGTGACACTGCAATTGTGAGAGAGAGGATTTGAAAGCACTGTTCTGAAAACTCAAGACATTTTTCTGTCCTGGAGCAAGCCCTGCCGGAAAACAAAAACGATTCTGCATCTTTCCAGTGCTCCAGAAACAAAACAGGATGAGATGGGTGCCTACTGATTAGCACCCATGACGTCACCGACTTAACTGCCCAGTTCATCCCTGGAATAGTTATGCAACTGGATTTTTTATAAAGCCTCTTCTGTTTTATTTTGATAAGGGGAAGGATAAATTCACACACATACACATGTATTTGGCCTGCAGAAATATATATATGGCGGACAGCTCTCCTGAAGTGTGCAGGGTGGGCAGGGGCACGAGTGAGCGTTGATCCTGCACTATTCGATTGTCAGAGGAAGAAGTAGGAAGAAGTAAGCGCATGGACCGCTCTCATACCACCTTCAACCCTCTTAAACAAAACCCCTCTATTGTCTCCTTCCAATCAAGACAGAAATACACCACCCCTTCCTTCATTTCAGCTTGGGGTTCCCATAGTCATTTCTTGCATGCTGCATGCTTGTTTACTCCATTGCATTCCACGGCTTCCAAAAATATCCTTTGAAGATGTCATGCAGCCAACCGCCTTTTCTTAACCCAGCCTCCTCTTTGAACATTCCCCGTTCATTAGTAAATTCAAGACTGAGATATTAATTCTATCGATGTCTTCAATTGTTTTCGTGTTGTGGCGAGCACTCTTGCGACGAACTTAACATTCGCTGTAGCACAGGGATCCTCGATTCCCAACTTCTTCGGGCTGTTGGGCCCATTGGGAGCTCTTGGTTTCTAAGATTCCACCATCAGCATTCACAGCCTTCATTGATATGGGATCCAATTTGCCTCCCAATCTATAGTGTACGAATTCTTCACCATGGTTATCCTACAGCCCTTAGTTTTGGAAACCACGATGCAGAATCCAGTTTTCATTCTTCCCCATCACCCTTCCCTCCCCAAATCTTGCATTCTTCATTACAGCTGAAATGCTGATTGTATGCTCTTTGTAGATGGCCATCCTGAAAGAAGTCTAGGCTCCCTGACACACCAGCCACTGAAAAAGAAGCACCACCCAGCCAGGGTTTCACCTTCCTGTCTGTTCCCCTCTCATCCAACCACCCACTTTTACTTCTCACCTGTTGGAGGTAAGAGTCCAGTGTTGCCCCAGAGCAGAAAGCAGAGCAGGTGATGGAGCTGTTGGAAGAGTAGAGGAGAAAAACAAACCAACCAACCAACAAACAACAAGACAGTGGCTGTGTTTTCTTTTATAGCTGTTAGAGGCAGGACAATAATCGAAATGGAGAGACAAATGCCAAGAAACCAGGGAGCTCTAATAAGGATTTCTAAAGAAAACCTCCCAATCATGCCCCGTTCCTTCCTCTGGCTTGCAAACACCCCGTGCTCTTTATTCGGTCCTTGTGCATCTTTAACAGTCGGCAGGAGTTAGTGCAATCGTCTTTCGAAATATCCTTTTGGTTTTGCATGTGATTTCTTCCACCAAGATGGAATGTTAATAAAGGAATGTTGATATGAAACCTTGGAGCAGCCTGGATCTTTCTGCACATTGCAGGGATGCTTATCACAGGGAAATCGAGAGAGGAGTTCTGTGGATTCGGCACTTATGCAAGGACAGAAACTGGCACCAGACACAGAATCCAGCAGTTCAGGCACTGTATCAGCTTTCAGTGCCTTTTTACTCACACAGCCTTGAGCATTCCATCATGAAGTGTGTTTCCAGCCATTTACTCATTAAATGCATTGCTGTCCTGCTTTTCCAAAGTGGTTAATAGAAATAAGTAAAATATACACATTGTTGCAGTGTAATTAATCAAACTGGAATGTTTTTAAAAAGGTGGAGAAGCCAGACACAGAGCAGTATACTTCCTTCCATTAAAAATGGCACTGGTAACGCTGGCAGATTAAAATGTCAAGGAAAGGCAACTCAGCTAAAGCAGTATAATGGACAACACAACTTGACCAAGAACAGAAGGAAAAAAGCCTTTGCCTGATGCCTGAACACCAGCAAAGGTTGTTCTAGGTAAGCCTTCAGGAGGAAAGAAAAGTCTATCAATGTGGCACCACCACTAAAAAGACTCTGCCCCTATTATCACCCACCTTTCCTCCAAAAATGGGGATACCCAGACATTTGTTATACAGTCATAAAACCTGCACTGGCCAGAATGCTGCTAATCAGAGTTTGTTGTGCAAAGCACAACTTAAACAAACCATAGTTTATCATGGTCCTGAATGGTGATCTAGCATTAGGGGGCAGAGGCACAGATCAGAGGACACGATGTTCAAGCAGGAATCTCTGGTTTGTTCAAATGAGTTTGCCCTAATCGTGATTTGTTGTGAGGTCTGATTCTCCTGATTGCTTAGAAGGGGTGTGTGTGAAGGGAGGATTTCCTCATTCAGACAAAAGTTGCCGTCCAGCCCAGAAAGCTGGGAACGAATGGCAGCAGATTTCACAAGCACTGCTGAGACAGAATTTTACCAACAGGCATACAAACCGACTGAATATTCAGCAGTTAAGAAATAATGAATAAAGCATCAGAAGACTGATCTCATCTACAACAACTTAGCAGGCAGATTGGGGACACCAAATAAAGGGCTGCCTAAAACGGATGCAGCGTGCTGTCTCTAGAGGAAACATTTGCATTGCAATGAAACAGAACAATTCCCCCCCCCAAAAAAAAAAACACCCCAGAAACAGTCTCTGTATAAACTCAGACAAGAATGTTTTGCAGTTGTGATTTGGTGGTGCTGGCAGATCCAGGCCTTGAAGATAACTTTTCCAAGAGGTGGCTTTCCGACTTGCTGTCTCTTCTCTCTAAGGAATCTTCCGAGATCCCTGGGGCCGTGGCATCCTCCCTTTAAAGCGGAGGGGGGAAATAATGAAGGAAAACTTTAATCAGACAGCATAAATTAATAGTTTCATCGACTTTTCAGAAATACTTCCAGTTTTGTATTGGGTTTCAAGGGTCTAGCATTTTAAATAGCCCTTTTATGTAGCAACACCTGGAATCTTGCTGCCTTTGCGATCAGCATTCAAATACCATCTGCTGCTCATCAGCCCAATATTCACACTTGCAATCATCAGCAGGTGAACCTTCAGACCTCTGCTGGGGCAGGTTCCTTAGTGCAGAACTGACTGCCTCCAGGTGAAAGTTAGACTGAATTTGCCTTGCAGAATTCTCCTCTGTAAACGTTAATGTTGAATATGCCTTTTTAAAATGTTCACCATACATTTGAGATTAATATTTTACATTCCATAACACTGGCATTTAGTGATTGGCAGTATTTGATCAGCCACATTCTTTGGTACTTAGTATTTGGTGGATAATAGTGAATGTGATTTGACATTTGATACTTCCTGGTATCAAGAGATTCCAAATCCAACACATACAAATTACAATAACAGGGAAATGTCACATATAAAGTTCAAATTCTAATCTGGCCTTTCAAATTTTAATGGCAAAACTGGGAACCTCTGTCAAATTTCTGAATTTTTACAGTCTTTCTTTCTTTTCTTTTTTTGCTGTACTCCCGATAGCCGTTTTGTGTCTTCCTCCCCAATAACTACTGATGTGAAAGAGATACACTGGCATTCAAACTGATAATTTTGATTATAGAACAATAAGCTGCTGAACAAACTGATTTCGAAAAGACTCATTTTGTCCAGATAAATCCATCTGGGTAAGATTGCTAGCTTTTTTCTTTTTTTTTTAACTGAGCCAACTCCTGAGCGTTTATCAACAGCCTGAGCAACAAAACAGTTGAAATCACTGGTTTAATTTTTGTAGGAGATAAACAATCACATATTCTCTGTGATGGAAAGAGTGTTTTCATGAAGGCTGCAGCCATCCCAAACAGAATGGGCAAAAGGGGAAAGGGGGGAGAGAGGTACAGGCTGGCACATGGAAAGTTGACCAAGTATAAGAACCTGAATTCACCCTTCACCATTTCCATCAGTGGGAACTGATTACAAAGAACATAAAAAGGGAAAGTGGAGCTGAGGTTTGTGCAGTGGAACTTTTGTCTTGGCTGCAGAGAACCAGTTTGGTGCAGTGGTTAAGTGCGTGGACTCTAATCTGGGAGAACTGGTTTGATTCCCCCACTCTTCCACTTGCACCTGCTGATGTGACCTTGGGTCAGTCACAAGCTCTGGCACAGCTGTTCCTGAAAGAGCAGTTTCTGTCAGAGCTCTCTCAGCTCCACCTGCCTCACAGGGTGTCTGTTGTGGGGAGGGGAAGGGAAAGGAGTTTGTAAGCCGCTCTGAGACTCCAAGTGAAGGGCGGGGTATAAATCCAATCTCTTCTTCTTCTTCTTGAAGAATAAATTCACCACTGAGGCATGTTATTTTAGAAAAGAAACAGAAGTTCTCTCACAGAACTCCATACCTGACAAGAAAGAGAGGGTGAAGGTTTCTAGCTAGCTATCTGAATCATGATGGACAGACTATAGAAACCGTGTCCAGCTCTCACAGTGCATGAGAGAGAGAGAGCTGGAAGGATGTCCCAAGTCTTTGTGGCAAAGGCGCAGCAGCAGAGTGGAGTGAAGAAAAGGCACAGGAAGTGGCCTATCTGGTCCTGCCCTCCTCTGAAGTCCTGATATCTGGGCCAGCACTATGTGACATCACACAGTCCATTCCTTCCAGAAAGTATCACCTGGCTGGATCAAACCAAAGATCTATCTATTTCAGCACCCTGCCGCTCCCAACGGCGGCTAGCCAAATGCCTCTGGGAAGCTCCCAGGCAGGCATGAAAGCAACACCTCCTCCTTTACGGTTTGTTCCCAGTGCCTGACATTCACTGGCACACTGCATCGAAACATGACGGCTTGCCACTAGTAACTGACTGTGAATTTGCCTAATTCCTTTTCAAAGACATCTAGACCAGCAGCCGTCAACACATCCTTTGGTGGCGGAGCCTGTAAATGCATCATTTTGTTTGCGAGTAAATTAATTACCCTGGTGGGGTTTTGACAGGGTACAGAGCTGCTGTCCACAATAAGAATCCACGTGACATATGTGGAGTAAACTGAACTGTAAGTATTATTATTTGCTTTATTTCATATTCCACCCCGAAAAGCCACAAAGGACAAGAACAGCCGGGAAAAACAGTCCTATTTAGGAAAAAGGATTTCCCCTTTCCATGAGCCTTCCTGCCCAGTTTTCTATTTACGCTTGTTTTCAAGTTACTTGCTAGGTTAGGATTTATAGCATGAAAGCAGTAAGGTGGAAATAATGTCCATTGTGTGTATTAAGGGCCACCAAGTCACTTCTGAGTTATGGGGACCCTATGAATTAATGACCTCCGAAAGATCCTATTGTTAACAGCCTTGCTCAGGCCTTGCAGGCTGAGGGCCAGTTTTGTTTTGTTTTGTGTTGCCGTCAAGTCACAGTTGACTTACGGCGACCCCCCTATGGGGTTTTCAAGGCAAGAGGGGAACAGAGGTGGCTTGCCATTTGCCTGCCTCTGTGTGCGACTTTCCTGTTCCTTGGTGGTCTCCCATCCAAATACTGACGAGGGCTGACCCTGCTTAGCTTCTGAGATCTAACAAAACTAGACTAGTCTGGGATATCAGGTCAGGGCTAAAGGCCATCGCACTGTAGCAAGTATCATCTGTACATTGTGTCGCTGTCAAAAACGCCCTCAGTGTGGGTTGTTTTTTTTTTTGGTTTCTGACTTCTGGCTCTCAGCTTTTGGACTGCTTCCCTTTAGGATCAACCCTTAAGGAATTGGTAGGCAAGAATACTTTGCACTTTATACCAGGGAAACAGGAGGAGGAAGGTAGACTTTAGGCAGCGGCTCTAACCTTATTTCATTCCCGCTGTATATGGATTGTGTCTTTTTCTTCTGTTTCCGCTGCTTCTGGTGGCGTAAGAAACAGATCACAACTGCAGCAAGCAGGAGAAGAGCTAAGAGGACCCCAATGATGGCTCCGGCAATCGTTCCAGCTTGTGTGAGGCCTTCAAAACACAAAGAGAGAGGTACACACAGACACCCCTTAGTCGATTTCAGGCTCTGACAGTAATGTGGAAAAGTTACCGAACCCGCCGTTTCCCCACTACTATCCATGGTTGCCCTCCACACAAGGCAGAGAGCAGCGTGGCACACTTCTCGTCCCGTGAACGTCTCTTGCTGGGTCTTGGCTTCCCGTTTTTCTCACACAAAATTGTGCCATTCATGGCCACAAGGGCCCAACTGCACATGATGTTTTCCCCTTGCAATCAAGCACACATTTCAAACCCCTGCTGCAGGCCCAATTCAGATTGGAACCATGGTGCACGAGAAGAGGGGGCTTCAGCTGCCCCCCCCCCCATCCTGTTTTCTGAGTTGAAATAGCCCTGAGTGGTGCCATTTGCTTCACTGGGGTACATCAAGATCTCCTAAGCTAAAGGCTCTGCTCAGGCATGCTGAGTTGGTTTTCTTCCATTACTAGTGGAATTTCCATTTCCTTCTTTCCTTCCTTCCCTCCTTCCCTCCCTCCCTCCCTCTGGTGATTTTGTACCACATGAGTTGGTTTTCTTCCATCACTAGTGGAATTTCCATTTCCTTTCCTTCCTTCCTTCCTTCCTTCCTTCCCTCCCTCCCTCCCTCCCTCCCTCTGGTGATTTTGTACCACATGACCTGTGCGTCTCAACTAATTTGATCCACTGGCAAAAGTTAAAACCTTAAACCAGAAAGCCAGCATGGTGTAGTGGTTAAGAGTGGTGGACTCTCATCTGGAGATCTGGGTTTGATTCCCCACTCCTCCACCTGAAGCCTGCTGGGAGACCTTGGGTTCAATCTCAGTTCCCTCAGAAGTCTCTCGGCCCCACCTACCTCACAAGGTGCCTGTTTTGGGAGAGGAAGGGAAGGGAATTGTAAACAGGATATAAAACCCAGCTGTTCTTAAACCCCATGTATACTACAATACTGAGAAGAGGCTCTGGGGGATGTCTGCGTAGTGTCCTACCCACTGCATTTCCCACCCCACTGTGTGTCAACAGGTGCGAAAGTGCTCAGCCCTGTCCTAAGCCCAAGTATAAACAGACAACGTAAAGCAAAACAATAACCCTCCCTCCCTCCCAAAAACGCATGCAGTTCTGGGAGGCAGAAATCACAGCTATGGGCAAGACATATATCCATGTCTCTAATCTGAGTGATTTTTAACAGGTCAGAATAATGATAAAACTCTAAATGGCCCACCCTAAGCATTAGGATGGCTGTTCCAAGTACCCTACACAGGCCCCATTCACATGGAGCATTTGCCCCGCTGAAGGCATGGTAGCCCTGCGGACTTTCTGTGCGCGATCATACGAGCACATCTGGGAGGCGTAGCACTCCCGGGGCCAACCCGCGGCTTCCCTCCGAAAACGCGGAGTAAAAAACTACTAGGGTCGAAGTACTAGTTTCCGGAAACCCCGGGGCAAAGGCCGGTGTCTGATTGCGGGAGCGCCAGTATCCCGTGGCTTCTGATGCCAGCCCATGTCCCGGGGTTTCCAGATGTTGTAAGTTTCCATGGGATGCGCACCAACGCTGAATGAGGCATGCGCATATGCAAGACACCGGTAGTCACCCCCCCCCACGGCACATGCGCACTTCACAACAGCGCGGCTTGCGTGGTCTGCTGTGCCGGGTTTTTGCCGCGGTGCAGCAGCACGGTGTGCTCGGCACTTGGAGCTGGAGCATGGCAACCTGGTGGCCCGTGTGATCAGGCTACCGTGCCTTATTTTGCTCCAGGGTTAACTGCCATGCCTCCCCCTTGCGTTTTCTGGCCTGTATGACTGGGGCCACAATAATGTTTCAAAACTGTATCTTTTTATAAACTTGTGCCAATCTTCTGGTGGCAAGGTGTACCACAGGTCAAACGATTTGATTGACTTCTCCCTTGGTTAATTTTATTGGATGGCCTCAAATTTATTCTTACATGATAATCACTTTCTGTGAGAAAAAAAAAGTCATACCCTTATTCTTGTTGCTGTTCTTTACTTTTACCACTTCTACTAGATCCTACTTTTTAAACACTCCCCACCACCTTATACCAATATAGATGCTTCAAGAACGACTTCACACCATATGCTTCTTCCCAACTGCTCTGCTTTTATAAACCACTCATCTTCCAAAATGTATTTTGAACACGCTGCAAAATTTCTACTCTCTCCCCTTCCCTGTGCAAATTTTTCCAAAATCTGACAGAAATAAAACTAGATTTTAGAGCTGTAATCCTCAGACTACTAATTAGGTGTGAATATTCAGCCTCTGTGTTTCATTCACTTTACTCCGGGATTAGTGGGTTATGACCTACTCCGGCTGTCCTCCAACTAACTTAGTATTGCCGCAACACCTTCTCCCCTGAGTACAGCACCACTTTCTTATTAGGATGCTGCTACCTAAGTCTGGTCTACGCATGGGGCAAAATCAGGTGGTTAAAATGGACTGTGCTTTTGGTGAAAAATCACATTCCCTGCTCCCTGTATAGAAAGAGCAGCATGGCAAGGAGAAAGACTGTCTTGCTGATAAGCTAGTTTTCTGCTTGCAGAGAGATTCCTTCTAGGCAGAGGGGCTTTCAAGAATGCGATCCTTACCAGCAAACCATATTTCATTCCCACCCTTTCATGGTTGCATCTGTAGACCAGGCCTGGGGGTATGTTATTTCTAAAAACAAGACCATGTTTGCATAAGAACCCATATCCAAAGCACTCTGCGCAAGCTCTGACACACTGGGCCCAGCCCCTGCCTACATGCAATCGCCAGCTCCTGTACATAGAAAATATACATAGAAAGTGCACGACTCTGTCTCCTGCTTTGCTCCTGATCATGGGAGGTGGAGGGAGTTCATGTGTATGCAGTTGTACTTCCTAAATGCAAAGACTTTGTGCTCACGCACAGGTAGAAGTGGTACCAGCATGCACATGTCCCTCTCCCTCCAAGTGTGTTGAGGGCTAAACTAGATCTAAACTAGACTAAAAGTCTCCACTCTGTTCACTTTCTTAGCCTCACCTTCCTTGCAGGGTTGCTGTGAGCATAAAATAGAGGAGAAGCATGCATTCTGCCCTGGATTCAGAGAAAAGATGGGACAAACAAGATATAGATGCACAAACAAGAAGCAGAGAAATCTTGTCAGGGACTCGAGTGAAGTTATTCCCTTCAGGATAAGATCTCCATTTACGTCCTTGCATTTCAATTTATTCATTCACACAGTCACCGTGTAATTCTTTCGCCCTATTCCCCAAGCCTTCTTTAAAGCCTTTAAAAAACGTTAAGCATATTTTTGACCTGAATTTCCTTAATGTCCTAATTAATCTTCCATCCTCCTACGACCATCTTCCCATCCCTCCCCCCAATCTGGGTGTTTTCTCCTTCCAATGTGTACAAGAAGCCATCTGATTTCTCCCTGCAGTCGCCGTTCAGCCGAGATGGGAAGCCAGCTAATGAGGGGAGCTGCCCACCAGAAGGAGAGCTAATTAGACAAGCAGCTCCGACCTGAGTGGGAGACGAGGCAGAAAAACGGGATGTGAGTTGTTGAGGCGGCCGCGGTCACCAGAACATTCCGCAAGTTGCTTAATGGCGGTCAGGCGACAGAGACGGATTGGGCCGTGGTTTATGCCAGGCGTTTCCTTGGCACTCGACACTCCTAGCCAGCCAACACAAGCTTTTAAAACAGGAGATCCTAAATCTCCTTAAAGTCTGGCTGGAAGTCAAATTGCGTGACTTCTATCCCCTCCTCCTCCTCCTGTTGTGGGAACTGGTCGTGGTTAACTCATTCTCACAGGCACTCCAAGGGGCCCAGGGAAGAAGGTATTAAAATAAAATCTGGACACTTATCCAAGACTGGAGGTGGCCAAAAGATATTTCTAATCCTGATCAAGGACACAGTGGCCCACAGGAAGGGGGTGCTATTACTTAAGACCTCTGGAGGCCTGTTTCAGTGGGGCAGCTTCCACGCACTTTTGCCTCACGGTCTTGTGAGGCTACTAAATTACTTGCGGTAACCAATGCTCCCTCTAAACCGTGGAGTCTTGTGAGCAAAAATTCTACTTTGTGAGCTACCAGCATTAATGTTGTGAGCGAGCGATTTGGCTACTGCATAAATTAGTTGCTCTGGAGCCATCCTTCCTGAGCTAAGAGAAAAATGTGTGAGCCAGAGGCTTAAAAAAGTGAGCTAGCTCACACTAACTCAACTTAGAGGGAACACTGGCTGTAACCTGTTCCATGCCTGGAGCAACAGCGTCCCAGTGCTGTGCCTGTGTCAGCATCACTGTCCTGTAGTCTCTCTTCCCCACCACTTAGGGCATTGTGGGTTTAATCTTGACTGCCTCAGGGCCAAACTAGATGCAAAGGTGTCCTTGTGGCTGTCACAAGGATGCCACCAGGGGAAGAAAAGACTACAGAAGAAAAAGGCAAACAACGGGAGATATCTAGCGATAGTTCCTCCTCTACCTCGGTGTCTTTGGGCGAAATCTTTGACTCTGACCTTGATTCTGATCTGGGAGCAGCAGCCCCCAGAACATGCAAGATAAAAATCCCCTGGCAAAAGAAGAAAAAATGCAAAGAGAAGAAGACGTCTAAATGAAGACCTAGGATGTTTTTTCTATGCTAAAATCTATAGACCATATATTATTGCTCATACACATTATTATAAGTAATTAATTTTTGTTCTTCTATTTGAATAGTTTATATTCAGAAGGTAAATGTTATATTGTAAACATAAAAATACAGGGAGATAGCTTATGTGCTGAACCTTGCTACTCTGAATCTGTAGTGAGTAGGTTGTAGTTTATAGTATAAAAGCAATATAAAAGTTTTTTTTTTTAAAGTGCTCCAGGGGCTCCATCCTGAACAGGCCCACAACAGTGCTCGTCTCCCTCCCCCATGCGTCTTTTTAAGAGCCAAAGCAGCTGGGGGGGGGGCGGGTACTGCAGCCATTTTGCACTTGATAAGGTGCAGTAGTGGAGGGGTCAGGAGCACCTCCCAATGCTCCCTCTAAGCTGTGGAGTCTTGTGAGCGAAAATTCTACTTTGTGAGTGACTTACATTAAAGTTGTGAGCGAGCGATTTGGCTGCTGCACAAATTAGTTTGCTCTCGAGCCATCCGTCCTGAGCTAAGACAAAAATGGGTGAGCCGGAGGCTAAAAAACTGCGAGCTAGCTCACACTAACTCAGCTTAGAGGGAACACTGCCTGCATGGACAACTGGACGTGGTGCAACAAATGCGCAGCCACTGCATTAAAATCATATCATGCTGAAAAACCTTAAGATGCATCCCCAGGGGACAGATCTTCAAGCCAATGTGAATCATCTTTAACAACTTACTTACTTCAGCCCAGCTGAAACAATGCATACCACTTGAAATACAACCCAGTGTCTATTGTGGTCCAGGACATTGATGAGAATTTGGCTGCCAGCCCAGAAAGTGCTTGTCGAATTAACAGAAATGTCACCGGGTAGCCAAACAGACCTGGTGTCGGAGATTTAGTCCAGGGATAAACAGGGAACAAAGGATCAAGTTGGTGGGGACTGGGGCAAGCAGAAACACCTGCGGAGAGAGTCCCTGGATCAAAAGTTCAATGTGACAGTGAACACGGTTGTCGCCAGTTTCTGCGGCTGCCTATGGAGAATCCCTTAACGCGGATCAGCTATGCTTTTAACAAAGATACAAACAAGGAGAGCAATTAATTGGCGGAGGTTTGACTTTTTACAATGAACACTTATGCACGAGACGACGACACTTGCACAAAAGTGTTTGTGAAGGGTGCTTCCAGCAATTGTCAAAATGAAACCTTCCTCGTAGGCGGTGGCATGTTTGTGGCATGTTTGAATGTTCCTCTATGTTGAAAACCCCCCTGCCAATGGAGAAACAGCATACCAAGGTGATTATAGCTGACAAACTAGTTCGGTATTTTCAGAGAGGTGCAATTCCCTGTCATAGGGGAATCCTTCATACATGAAATCCTTGTATGCCCTTTCACATGGCTGCAGCCAAAAAAATGATATGTTCCAGGAAAAATTCTACTGTACTTCTGCTGAGTGTATAAACTGTTCTCCTGGACTGTAGAACCAGGGAATGCAGCCCAGATTAATAATTAATTAAACTATTTATAACTATTTTGATCAAGCTCTCCAAGGCAGTAGGTTAAGGTTAATTAATAAAGAATACGAGGACATGATCTTGTACATATCATCATGGATTCCACATGTTTTTGATTATGCCAAAGAATGGGAGCAGGAGGGGTTGATGGGTCTCTTCTGGACACTGCTGATAATCCGTCAGCCAATCACTTCGCAGGCATGCCAAAATGTGGAGCAAAAAAGGAGATACATATTGGCCACTAGATGGCACCAGTGTCTCATGGAGCTTTAATTCTCAAGGAAGAGCTTTTTGCAAGAGGAGTTTATGGACATCTTGCAAAACACATATGCAAAAGGCAATTGCACCCACCCCAGTGCATTCACTGTTCAACAGTATACCTACTTCTCAACATGGCCACATCTGTGGATACTTAAATCTGGAGACTGGGGGCATGAACATGCAAGAGAGATCTTTCCATAAACCTGAGAAAAGCCCCAGGTTTGGATTTAAAAATTCCAAAATAATAGAATCAGTGTCTGTAGATTTCATGAAATTAATGCCTTCAGTGGCCATTGCTAGGCAACCACAACTCTGTATTGCCAGACTCCAAGCCTTGGCTTCTGTCAGTAAAAGACAAGGAAGGAAGCAGGGCCCTTTTTCAGGGCTGCTGAGAATTCATTGAGGCCAGGCCCACAAGTACCCACTGAGTGACTTACTACCACTCAACTTGCATGACACCCAGGCCCAGCTGCTTGCTACTATTCAACAGAAGTCACCCCACGAAAGCCAGTGCGGCGTAGTGGTTAGAGTTTCAGACTAGAATTGCCACTCTTCCATGGAAGCTCAGTGGGTGACTTTGAGCCAGTCACACACTCTCAGCCAAACCTACCTCACAGGGTTGTTGTGAGGATGAAATGGAGGAGAGGAGAATGACGTAAGTCGCTTTGGTTCCCCATTGGGGAGAAAGGCTGGATACAAATGAAGTAAATAAACAATAAATATAGCTGAAGATGGAGGGCAGATAAAAGTTGGTGGGTGGGTATGAAAAAAAAAAAGGGAGCAGGGAAAAGAGGGGATATGGGGGCTGCCAAGAGGAAGAAAAGAAGAACTAGTGTGGGGAGGGGGATACTGGTGAAATTATGGAGGTGCCCCCACAAGTTCTTGCGGGTTCCCCACAGCGCGACTGGGTCCAGCCCAGCAACCAGAACCACACAGAGTTTTCCCAGAGAGAGACTGCCGGGGGGAGGGAAGGAGGGGAAAGCTGGAGACAGGGGGCAGGTAAAGGGAACCTGATGGGTGGGAAGGGGGAGGCTATAGGAGCTTTTAGTGTAGGGAAAGGGGAAAGAGAAAATGAGATGCCCCTTGCAAGTCCCGAGGGGGGGATGTCCTGCACTTGTAATGCTTAATAATAACGGGTAGCATTTTTTCAGAGTTTTCAAAGTGCTTCAGATGTCTTTGCTTTTCTTGGTTAATGGCGTTATTTGCATGACTTTGAAGCGGCACCTACTCGGAATATTCCACATGCAGCTCCACGGGCACGCAAATAGCTCCCCACAGAGGCCCTTTCAGCTCAGGAAAGAAGTGTGTGGGGAAGGCAGGAGCCTCCTCTTGCCCCCATGCCACTGTCCTGAGCCAAAATGGCCCCTGTAAGCTTTTAAAGCGATATTCCCTGCAGCTGCTGGGTGACTAAGGCAAAAGTGAGCAGACTCAACTTTGTTTAAAAAAATTGTGCAGTTTGGCCCTTAGACAACTATACCAGGGGTGGGCAGAAGGGCACTTGGCAATAGGGCCACCAACCTCAGTGTTGATAGCATCTGGCAATAGGGTTACCAATCTCAATGTCAGGATCACCTCTCCCTATATACCGCCCCTGGGCATTACACTCCTGTGATAAGAACCTCCTGGTGATCCCTGGCCTGGTGGAACTCTCGTCCTGATGATATCTGGGCCCTGTGGGATCTCATGCAGTTCCACAGGGCCTGTAAGACAGAGATGTTCCGTCAGGCCTAGAGCTGAGGACGGGAGTGATTTGCATGAAGCCTGGCCTCCCCATCTCCTCCCCTCTAGAGAAGGAAACTTGCTTTAGTTATGCTGTTTATTACCTGAGAATTTTGTGATGCAAAAACTGTACCTTTTGGCTCCTTGATGCTAATCAAGACATCCAAATGCCATTGCTGAGGGGCAGCTGCTCAGAGAGAAAGTAAAGCAGAAGAATGCTCAGGACTCGTAACCTGTAACCCCGTGCTCACCTGTCACATGGAGGGATATCTGGCAGCTTTCCTGACCATACTCATTGGAGGCAACACATTGAAACGTCCCAGAGAACTCTTGTGAGAGGTTTGTCAACAGCAGGCTCCCGGTTTGTTCATCTGTGGGCAGGAAATGAAGGCAGAATGAAAATGGAAGTCAGTGGTGGAGAGAACAAACTTTTGGTTTTCTGTAGGACAGACAGCTTATGGAAAAGTCAGCAATGCCCTGGCCTGGATCACCCAGGCAAGCCAGATCTCGTTAGATCTTGGAAGCTAAGTAAGGTCGACTCTGGCAAGTACTTGGATGGGAGACCTTCTTGGAATACCAGCAGTTGGGAGGCAGGGGGAGGCTTTATTCAGCCACCTCTCTGAATATCCTCCAGGCCTCCAGTAGGGGGTCAGTCACCAGAGGTCGCCATGACTTCCAGGTGTGTGTGTGTGCGCGCGCATGCACACACACACCAGAAAAAGAAAAGTCAGCACTCTATACTCCAGGCCAGAGTAGTGGTGAATATTCAGGACAGGGGCCCTCAAGAAGAAGAAGAGCTGGATTTATATCCCGCCCTTCGCTCAGAGTCTCAGAGCAGCTTACAATCTCCTTCCCTTCCTCTCCCCACAACAGACACCGTGTGAGGTAGGTGGGCCTGAGAGAGCTCTGACAGAGCTGTTCTTGAGAGAACGGCTCTGAGAGAACTGTGACTGGCTGCATGTGGAGGAGTGGGGAATCAAACCCAGTCCTCCAGATTAGAGTCCACTGCTCTTAACCACTACACCAAACTGGCAAGGAAATTCCCATGGCTGGAATTTGCTTGCAGAAAAATGTGTTTGTTCGTTTTCAATCTGACCATTCGTCCAGCCTTACCGTTTTATATATATATATTGCTCGGTTTAGAAACTTTAGAAACCAAGGCTAGTATTCAACAGTATGTGAGTGGAGCAGCTTGAGTTAGTCATACCGGTCCTTTTTGGAACGACAAAATCCTACCAACCAGTTGTTTGGGGAGGGACTGAAATTACCGTCTTAGTCCCCTTCAGTTGACAGACAGGCCGGATTTCAGATTTTTTTTAAAGGGCAGTATGCAGGGCTATTTTGGGGCAGGAACACACAGGAACAGAGCTCCGGCTGGCTCCCGAGATGGCCACACCCAGCAGGAACGCATTAGCATAATAGGCCACACCCAACGGCAGAAACTCATTAGGATTGGCTACATTAGGGCTGTGTGGCCTAACTTGCAAAGGAGTTCCTGCTACAAAAAAAGCCCTGGGTTTTGAAAACAAAGAAGGTAAACAGAATAAGAAGCAAAAGGTGGGTGTGGCTGGATGACCACACTTCTGGTAACATGGGGGTGTGGTCTAATATGCTAATGAGCTGTGCTGTCGGGGTGTGTCCCAATATGCTAATGAGTTCCTGCTTTTGGGTGTGGCCTATTATGCTAATGAGTTCCTGTTGGGCTTTTTCTACAAAAAAAAGCCCTGGCAGTATGTATGCTGTTCCCTGACCTGGATGTCATCAGATCTCAGAAGCTAAGCAGGGTCAACCCCAGTTAGGATTTGAATGGGAGACCACCAGGGGCCCTACACAGAGGCAAGCAATGGCAAACCACCTCTGACCATCTCTTGCCTGGAAAACCCCGTGGAGTCGCCCTAAGTCAGCTGCGACTTGGCAGCACTTTCCGCCACGTGTGCGCCCTGTCCTAGCTGATGGATCAGGCTGGAGAGCAGAGCCGCTATTTGCATACGTGGCTCTCCATTCAGTTTGGAGTGTGCGTACAGAAATAAGTCTCATGACGTGCCATGGGGATCTTGTGCGGAACTATTGATAGAGGCGTATAGTGTTATTCATGATGCTGAAAAAACGGAGAGGCAACATTTTCTCTCTTTCCCACAACTGAAGAATAAAGGGGCACCAAATGAAGCTGGCAGACAGCAGATTTGGGACAGATAAAACAAAGTCATTTGCACAGTGCATTGACTATGCTGTAAATTGGGGGGGGGGTGTCCTCTCACTTTGCCCTTCCTCGTACGAACAACCGTATGCTTTTATTATTGCTGGTCTTACACTATTGCTGTTACTGGGGATTTCCTGTGACCCAAGTGCCTTTTTCTGCATTGCCACCCATGTCCTTCTCTGCAGACCATTTTTCTGGGCCTTCTTCGTGATCAGTGACTCATGAAGAGACATGACAAGCAACCTTTTCTCATGACAGCTAATACTGCCACACTTTAGCAGTGGAGGTGTTATTAAATACTCCGGTTACACGAAAGACAGAGGCAGCACAGAATTTGTCTCCTATAGCAGACGACAAAGAGAAGAAAAGGACAAGGCCAGAGTGCCGATCAGTCATGTAAGGAGAGACACAGTAGGCATCCTCCTTTACGAGAGGATTCTTGGGCCTCCCCAGGGGACTTCTATGATTTAAAAAGTTTGTTTCAGATACTTTTGGAAACTACCACCCTGGCTTCTCTACCCCCCCATTCAATCCAGGTTTGAATCCCCACTCATGCCCTGGAAGCTCGCTGGGTGACCTGGGGTCAGTCACACCCCTCTCATCCTAGCCTACCCCACAGGGTTGTTGTGAGGATAAAATGGAGGAGAGGAGAAGGACGTGAGCCGCTATAATAATAATAATATACTTTATACTTTATTGTCATTGTACATAGTACAACGAAATTAAAAGTGCAATCATTTCAGTGATCTTCAACAATAATCATGCGCGCTCACACAGCCATTCACAACTGCTTCATAGCTCCTCTAAAGTTCACATAGCAGCTAGACCACTGATGTCCCCAGTTCCAATCTCATGCAGCATTTAGGGCAATAATAGCTCTTGGATAAAAACTGTTTTTTAATCTATTTGTCCTTGTTTTAATTGTCCTGTATCTTCTGCCCGAAGGCAGCAATTCAAACAAGGAGTGTCCAGGGTGAGATGAGTCCTGCAAAATGTTCTTTGCCTTTTTCAAGCATCGAGAACTGTACAGTTGTTCCAGGGATGGGAGAGGGCAGCCAATGATCTTCTGAGCTATGGGTCCCCAGCTGGAGTGAAAGGCGGGATGTAAAATATAGTGAATAAATAAATAAATGGACTATTCGAAAGAAATGAAGAAGTGACTGGAGAAGGGTTGCTGTTAGGTTTGGGAGTTTTTTAAAGCTAAAGAGAAGCATGTGAAAGCCCAGCAGATAGCAAGACTGACAAAACCCGCCCCCAAAGGACATTCCTGTTCTACCTTTAGGGAAAGTGAGCCTTCTGAAACTATTCGCTGGCATTTTCTCGAATTGTAGGATGAGAGACTTTGATCACATTCCTTTGAGAAAGAATCAAAAGAGGGGCAGGTGATGGTTGGCTTTGATGCCAGTGTGTGTAGGGGAGAGGTTTTTGGGTTTTTTTAGCTTGGGCTGGGTTCTTAAAGATGCGTTTTCAAAGCCTTTTTTTCTCCCCAACTAGGCAGAAGAGATCTGAACCAAGGGTTGGAATGACTGATGAAAAAGCAAAGAAGAGCGTCTTCCGCCTGGTTTGCAAATGGGAATGCAAAACACTCTGAAAGAAAATCAGCTTCCCGGTAGCTCAAAACCAGTTTGCAGACGGCCACACCGCCTGTTGGCTGCCTGCAAGCATTGCACGTACGCAATATTGCACACACACACACACAAGCTGTTGCTTTTAAAAGTGACATCTACTGCTCTGACTTCACAAAACAAGACATTAAAGCCACTGAGCCGACCACCTACTTTGTACCATGTTGGACAGAGGGAGTGGAGTCTTGGGATCCACCCGAGTCCAGGAGTAAATGGGTGCTGGCACACCTTCTGAAGAGCTGCAGGTCAAGGTGGCATCTGACCCCACAGGAGCATAGGCAGTCTCTTTGCACACTGGACTGGATGGAGGCACTGATGGGGAAAAGAAGAAGAGAATTCTGTGACCGACTGTGAGCTGGTGAAGCTAAAAGATGTGATCCAGAAGTGGGATGGCCCTTACCTCTGCCACAAGCTTGCCAGTTGGCCTTGGGTGAGCCACTCAGCCCCTTCCCACCCACAGAAATATGGAGACAATAAGAATGTCCTATCTTACAGGGTGGTTGCAAGATTTATGGCATGACAATATATGTTAAGCACTTTGAACACTGAAAGCACTCTATAAAAAGTATCATGATGTAGGCCAAAGTATATAGATGTTTCTTGCTGCTAATGAAGCCTGGTGCATCCTCTTTACCCTCCCACAGAGGAAAAACGGGGACATGTTTTTGTAAAGATACAAAAAAATACAATAATACTTATAACCCCCACATGCGCCTCCCCCATTTCCAGACCATGCATTGTGTGGTGACTTAGCGTTCACGCACAAGAATTTTTATACCTGCACACTGATCAAGAATATCCATTTGCTTCTCTCAGAGGGACTGAAAAATGAATGGCCATTCTACAGCAGATAGCCTCAAATTACTATCTTTTTTAAATTAAGAAAGCTCTCCAGTGTTCTCAAAATACCAAATAGGCATGGGGGGGGAGGGCTACTTGGGACCTTGTTATTCTGCCCCCAAATACTGAAGTTTGCAATGGCACTAGGTATCGCCCCCCACCATTCCAAGAATATCTTCATAACCATGAGGGCTAGAAGCTTGTTATCTTGAAATAGAAAAGTTAAGATTCTCAGGATGCTGGATTCTGTGCCCAGAGCTAAATTCTGTGCCCCGCACTTGTGATTTCAGAGAATCATAGTATACACAGAGACATACGTGACCCTTCCCCCATTATAGGTAAAATCAGACTTACTTAAAACTACAAAACTGATATGCCCAGAGCCAGTTCCATAGAAGTCTGGAGGGTCATTCACTTCACAGAAGTAGGTGCCAGCGTCCGATTTACGTACATTGTCTAATCGAAGGGATGCATCCCCCAGAGTGGGTGGGTCATGAAGGAGGCTTAGCCGTTCTGCCTGAGAGCCTGGTTTGTAGAGCATGTTGCTTGTGAAGTAGAGGATCTGCAGAGAGAGCACTGATTGGGATGGAGAAATCCCCAGAATCCCCTCTGTTGTTTTCCTTGGTTTGTACTGGCCTATGGCTAAATACAAATACAAATAAATTTCTTCTGGAAATTCTTGTGGACTTAGAGATTTGGAGGTAGAGCCTGGAGCGGGGAGGGACTTCAGCAGGGTATAATGCCACAGAGTCTGCCCCTTGATCGTCTGGAGATCAATTATAATAGTGGGTGACCTCCAGGCACAACCTGGAGGTTGGCAACTCTACTTAGCAGCTCATCTGGAGCCACCAATCCGCACTGCTGACTCCCATCCAGCACCCCCACTCCCTTCCCCACCCTCCTTTACCTGTTTGGCATTTTCAGGAGAAGTAGTTCCTGGCGCAAACTTCCATTCCAGCACAAAGTTCTTGTCAACGGAGGTTTTGTAATGGCATGGGAGCTCCACGTTCAAGCCCTTCTGCTGCATCACCGGATCAGATGGAACAGTCACCTCCACACATGCCCCATGGTCTGTGGGATACGTAAAAATGGGCTGGCAAGTTCCATCACCCCGGGTCTTGGACTGCTTTCTCTTCCCTGTGTCTGGCATGGATTCTTCCCCTGTTTGGTTGCTGCTAAAGCCGCCTTCCATCAATTAGCACCAGTCTCCCTCTCTCTGTACTCTCCTCACTAGTTTCTCCACCATATCTCAGTCTCCTTCTGGGTTACCTTTCAACCTGTCCGCCATTTTTTATCCACCATCCCACTCACATTCTGTTTATCACAAGGGGGGTCCTGAGAAGTTGTACGTTATGGCCTTTTGGTCTACCATTGCTGCTTCCCTAACTTATGTTGAGAGAAATCAAACACTAGCCCTGTTCATATATTACAGTAAGCACATGTACATCCTGCCTGTCCGGGCATACATCTGTTTGTAAGGAACAGCCAACGAGTATTCACCTTTCAAATGAAACTGGGGACCAGCACCTGGATACAGATGCCGTTTCAATCACATGTGCAGCTGTACATGCATTGAATATAACATGATGATTACTCAGCTCACAAAGCACAACCACGTCTACACTGTACAAAGAGTACACTTCAATGGCTACAGATGTTTCTTCTGTGGGTGCTAAGTCTTAGTGCATTCACTGTGACTTATTAACAGGGCTATTATGGATGAGTCTCTGACTAAGATTTTTGGTAAAGACATCTGATAGAAATGAAGATCTTTGACAAAAAAGGGAGGGGGGTTAATGTTCTTTATGGCTGCAGATGTTTCTTCCATGGGCGCTAACTCTTAGGCTGTGATCGCCACTTAGCTCGACGTTCTTGACAGCCATGTGGTGTAGTGGTTACAGTGACTGACTTGGCCTGAGAAGCGTGGTAGTTGAATCCCTGATCTGTGAGCAACTAATCAGGTTTGGGTGACCTTGACCCAATCTCTCTCTCTCTCTCTCTCTCTCTCTCTCTCTCTCTCTCTCTCTCTCTCTCTCTCTGCCAATCTGCATTTAGCATTTGCTCAGTTGTTTTACCAAACCCACACTGGAACAGAAAAAGATGCAGTTCAAAACCACATTTTACCAAACCCACACTGGAACAGAAAAAGATGCAATTCAAAACCACATTTTACCAAACCCACACTGGAACAGAAAAAGATGCAGTTCAAAACCACATTCAACTATCCCGGGCCAAGACTGTACTGTCTGCAGAGTCACCCCCGGATGGCCATAAAATGGCCATAAATCTATGCAGACAGCCACTATAAAATGAGAGATCAAACGAAGTGAAAGCAGTATACAGTCTGGACACTGCAATAAAATGGGACAGTCCGTCAAAGTGAAAGTGACATGCAATGTAGATGGGGATTTCTGTTCCAGTGTGGATTTGGTAAGACAGTGGAGCAAATGCTAGATGCAGATCGGGCCTCTCTCTCACACACACACTCTCACACAAACACACACACACAGCCTTTTCTAGGCTAAACCTCCCTTATAGGATTGCTTAGTACATCCACAGTGCCATCCTATGCAGAGTCAGTCCTGTTGAAGACCTTTGATTTCAGTGGGTTTAGACTGGAGTAATTCTACATAGAACTGTGGTGTTAATACTTTATTTTCATCCCACCCTTCCCCCAGGGAGCTAAAGATGGCGAACCTGGTGCTCTCCTGCTCCGTTTTATCCTATGAAGTAGGTTAGCCTGGAGACTAAATGACCAACCCAAGGTCTTCCACCGAGCTTCATGATAAGCATGAGTTTGAACTCAAGTCTTTCTCCGCCAACACTAATTGCTGTGGAATGCTGGTTTATTCTAAGGATAGAATGGAGGAAACAGCTACTGCCTAGAAGTCCTTGAAAGAAGAGTGACAATTGTGACAGAGAGACAGGGAACCTCTAAGCCAGGGGAAAGGAACAGATGTGAGCAACTAATCAGGCTATATACAAACCCTGTGTTAGGAGAACCCAAGGTTTTTGTATTTTTAAAAAATCTCTTACTAGACATAGACATAGACTGAGACCAGAGCAAGAAAGAAGTGTCATTAAATCTTCTCCCTGCACCATTTGCCCAATCTGAAGTGGTGCTGGGAAGCTCTTATCTGTCCCACTGGGAAAACATCTGCTACTGATATTGATAACCCTCATGCTGTGGTCCCAATGCAAATCAAGGACCCTGGGAAGTGACTTTAAAAAATTCTGGAACTCTCAGCATTTGAAGAAACAGCAGTTTGCAAATTGCAAAGTAAAGCAAAGCAGCTATACGATAGCTAAAGGTCCTGCACCATGGGATGCAAAGTCTCTCACAGGATCTGATGTGGCTTAGTAGATCTGCTGCCCAGTCAGGAGCACCTCTTTGCCTCCACTTGGACGCACACACATGTGAATATAGAGCGAATATGAAGATGCAAGAAGTGTCTGATGCGCTCTCGTCCAAAGGAAACCGAACCCAGTGGCATCTTCCCTGGAAATTCACACTGCTTGGTGATTTCAGTCTCCCGTGTCTAATACGCCTTGATTTGCAAGCCTCACGTACTCACCCAAAAGCGAGATGAAGGCCAGGAGCAACCAGGAGAAGGCGACCAAGTCCAGGGCCATTGTTCCGGATGGAGCCTGCTGCTTTCACCTGTAGAGCCGAAACTCGACGGAGGGCGAGTCTGTTCTTTATCTTGCATGGAAGCTAAAGCAAACAGTCGCGGCAGAGCTCTGAATCAGACTGAAACGCGAGGCCTCCCCTGACATGGAAGAGTCCTCATGGTGTTCCCTTCTGATACCCCAGTCTTGCTGGAGCTCAAAACGAGGCTTGTCAGCTCTCGGTTGGGAAATGCCTGGAGAGTGGAGTCTAGGGAGGGTGGGGTTTGGGGAAGGGACGGACTTCAATGGGGTATAAGGCCATAGAGTCCACCTTCCAAATAGGGTTGCCAACCTCCAGGTGGCACCTGGGGATCTACTGCTATTATACCTGATCTCCAGACAACAGAGATCAGTTCCCCTGAGAGAAAATGGCTGCTTTGGAGGGTGGACTCTACGGCATTATACCCTGCTGAGGTCCCTCCCCTCCCCAAATCCCACCGACTCCTGGCTCCACCCCCCAAATCTCCAGGTATTTCCCAACCCAGAGCTGGCAACTCTACCTTCCAAGGTGGCCATGTTCTCCCGGAGAACTGACCTCTGCTGCCTGGAGATCAGTTGTGACAGGAGGAGATCTCAAATTCTAGACTAGTTCATACAGCCTCAGATCTGGCCATGTTGTGTGGCTACTAGTCATGACAGGTATCTACTCCCTGAGAAGCAAAGGCAGTATGCCTCTTTAAATCAGTTGCTGGGGAGCACAGCAGGATGATGCGGTCACAGTCTTCCTGCTTGGGGGCTCCCTAGAGGCAGCTGGCTGGGCCCTGTGTGAACAGAATGCTGGACTAGATGGACCTTTGGTTTTATCCAGCATGACTGTTCTTGTGCCCTTATGATCAAGGCCAGCACACATATTTATTTATTTTTATTTTTTTTATTTTTGACATTTTTACCCTGCCCTCCCTGCAAGCGGGCTCAGGGCGGCTTATTTACCATATGCATACAACTTCAGTATGCACGAATACAACCCCTGAAAAATCCAACGGTCATTTTGCACTAACTGGAGCTGTGCACATGTATGCATGCTAGACTACGTGGCAACCACACACATCAAGAGGATCTACATGTTGTTGGAAGGACCCCAGTATGTGCTACTGGAATGGCCGAGCCGAACTTTTGTGATGAAACTGAAGGAGACTGAATTGGCAGGGCACATTTTTAAAATGTTTTCAGGTTTAAAACTGCAATGATGGGTACAATTGTAGATAAAATTGTACCCATCAATAGCAGAACCATTAAGGGCCTTGGATGTATTTGCACATGCAAAACTTACATTTCCATTGCATTTCTTTCTTGTTCTTTATTCACATATTGAATCCTTGCTAAAAGAGGCATTTCTAATGTGAATTATCTACATAGGTTTTACGTGCACATTGCAAATGCATTTCAGCAAGGGGGAACTTTTAAGTATGCACAAAAATGCTTTTATAGTAACTCTACTGAACGAAAGCTGTTTGCATCATCATGGCTTTTCAAAAAGTCAGTCTTTGGGTCATAAGAACATGGGAGCTTTGTGAGATCAGACCCATAGTCCATAAAGCCCTGCATCTGTTTTCCCACAGGTATTAAACACTTTGGAAAGTGCATCCCTTCCTCCCATTGCTGCCATTCTGCAATCAGCATCCAGTGTGCAGAGATGTACTGCCTCTGGAGCTGGTGGTTCCATAAAGCCATCCTATCTAGCAGTCATTGCTGGGTTTCCCCTCCACGAATGTGTCTAATCCTCATTTAAGCCATTGGAGCTCTTGACCATCACTATAATCTGCAGCTTTGAGTTCCACAAGTTATTATGCATTATGTGAAGACATACATTCTTTTGCATTGCTTGTTCCGAACCTCCTGCTCATTAACTACAGTGGGCAACCTGAGTTTTGAGAGAGGAAGGAAACAAGTTCTCTCCATCCACTTGTTTTACCCTGTGCAGAAATGTCAGCTCTAGAGCAGTATGCACGAATATGCCTGTGATTTTTTTTTACAAAGAGAATTACAGCTCTTCCCTCCACAAAGGAAATCAAAATCACCCTGGGCAATTAATTATTAACAAACCTGCCAAATGAACCCAGCAGCAGCTACCCGTCCCCACCAGAACAAACAGCTTTCCCCAGATAAGTCGAGAACAAGACAGGGGACACCTTTGCTAAACAGTTTTTGCATGACCCACAGTGTTTTTGCACACAGGCTACATGTGCAGTTGATGGCTACAGGGCATTATGCAAGATGGCCCATTGTAGACCTGGGTGGAAGAAGAAATGTGATAAATTTATGCTGAAGGAACATTGGTGATTGGCTTAGAATGCTCATCTGAATAATGGGGTGAGTTCAGCACAAGGAGCTCTCTAGAATTATCCTCAGTTAGGGATGGCCAACTTCAGCCTGAGATGCACCCCAGCCAAGCTCCTCTGGAGTCAGACCCATAGCAATAGCACCACCACCCAGAGCCAGCTGTTTGTTGGAAGTTCCAGGTGTGATGTCCCCTGTCTCAGATGTCCAGCCTGCATGGCAAGAGAGGCTAGATAGCTAGAGAGGCACACTGACCTTTCTTCCTGTCTTTACTCTTCTGCCACTGTCCCCTTGGAAATGCAGATTGTGTTCTCAGGGGACAATTCCCCTTCCTTCTTCTCTCTCACTCAGATGAAGATGAGCTCTCTCCCTGCACGCACCAAGAGAGAGAGACATGCAGTCCTCTCTTGGCACCATGAGGCAGATGGGCCTCTTGCCATTTGCTTCCATCCTTTAGCTAGTAAGTTAGTCCTCTATCCTGTGTCTCTGCTCTTTCCTATCCAAAGTGTACTTCTCAAATAAAGAGAGAGGTATTTCTCTTCTAAACTTGCAACGTGGCTCTGTGTAGCTTTGTAAGCTGAGTAACCTGGTAAAGTGACACTGCTGCGTTTGTAGCTTTGTTTAAGCACTCTGCTAACTAATGGCGACTGGACTAACCACACCAGTTAACGTCAATGCTGTTAAGATCAGAGGATACAGGCACTGGAGCTGTAGGATTTGGTGCAGCTAACTAGCCTGCTCCCTGAGCTTTCTGTGTTCTGTTCAGAAGGGCACCTGCCAGGTAAGGAACCACACCTTGCATGGCCAGTCTGGATTGGGGCCAACGCTGAGGAAAACAGAGACCACTGACCACAAACATCCCTTTTGTAGCTTCTGGTAATGGCTACCTCTGTAAAACTATGCAACATGTTATCTAGATTAAAGCAAAGTTTCTTAGAAAAACTTTGCTAAACCTGAGCTGCCTGATACATCATTTCTCTGGTTTTGCAAGCAACTGTTTGCTCTTTTGCCAGCAAGCTAAAGCAGGAGATGCTTGGGTTAGATTTGATAAAGGCAGAAACTCCAGACTCACACCTACAATAGCACAGCAGCATGAAGTTCCTTCATTCCTTCTGCTTTTATCATATGCTCAGGATTATTTTTAGAATGAATGTTATCAAGCTTTGTTTTCCTGGTTCTACTTTCAAAGACTGGCTGTTCAGCAGGGAAGGAGGGTGGGAACTTATTTGCTATTGGAGACTGGCTCGATGAAGCTATAGGTCTGACTCAGCAAGGCTGTTCCCTTGTGGTGAAACCAAAGACCTTATAGAAGGGAGGGACTAAATCTTACTCCCAAATTATTGGCTGGAAGAACAGTAACAGAGAAAGAAAGGATTCAAGTGACAGAGACTGAACTTCCAGTAGAATTCGGCCATGATCCTCTGTGCATACAGAGCGGAGTTCTCTAAGGTTTGTCTTTCTATGGCAAAATCCTCCATTGGAAGTCAGAAAATGAAGAAGCAGCTGAGACTGGAACTGTTCATATGGACTGTGGTAGTAGCAGCTCTCTGCTGCCTCCAGTGGCTGAAAACTGGAGAGTCAGTTCGGTGTACTGGTTAAGTGCGGGGACTCTAATCTGGGAGAACCAGGTTTGATTCCCCATTCCTCCACATGCAGCTGCTGGCGTGACCTTGGGTCAGTCACAACTTTTTTCAGAGCTGTTCTCTCAAGAGCAGTTCTCAAGAGAGCTCTCTCAGCCCTACCTACTTCACAGGATGTCTGTTGTGGGGAGGGGAAGGGAAAGGAGATTGTAAGCTGCACTGGAACTCCTTTGGGTACTGAAGGGCAGGGTATAAATCCAATCTCCTCCTCCTCCTCCTTCTGAATTGAGAAGTACACACCAGGTATCACTGTGGTGTCAAAGTCTTTCTGACTTTACCAAATTAAGTGCTGTACAATGTAATCTGTAAGGCACAAAGGTAGGAAAAAATTGGTCCATATAGCTATCAGCCATGATGGATACACAGAACCTCCATGCTCAAAGGAAGTGTACCTCTAAACAGGAGTGGAGAAGCAACAGGGAAGACTGCTTGGAGGCTCGCCAGGGCATTTAGTTGTTCAGTGTTGAACAAAATGCTGGACTAGATGGAACCTTTGCCTGACCTGGCAGTTTCTTCCTTCTGTTCTTATATATACTAGCATTCAGCTTCTTAATTCCCAGCCCCAGAAACAACACACACACTGTTTCCCAGCATCTGTTTTGTATAAAAACAAATACCTTTAATGATAGTTTATGAAAAATACATTTTGAAACTGTACATAAAAATATTTCAGTGTCTACCTACCTCCTCACGCAACAGAAGGGTCTTGTTGCAATTGTGTTTTTTTAAAAAAAAAAAAATTAGCCAGCATGAAAATGGTTAGAGGACTGTAGTCCAGATTCACAGATTTGTTAATACCTATAAGTATAAATTAGATACTATATATATGTATATAAAAAGAAGAAAAGATCAAAGGTGTCCATCGAATAGACAAATGTTATAATTGCACAATACGTATTAAATTGCTGAAGGCGTCCTTAGAAGTCAGTTGTTAGGATATTCTGACAAAAGGTCATTCGATAATGTTACATACAGGTTGCCTGCACAAGCTGACAGTCATCTCAGCATGAAAAATGTAAGTATTCTGCAAATCCCCAAAGGCAGAATCCAGCCTCATCTCTGCAAGACCTTGGATGCAGTTTCAGTAACAATCACAGGGGGGCAGAAGATACACAACATAAAAGGATTTTGCAGGACAGGGACAGACGCATTCAACAAGAATTGTAGCATAAAGGTCCCTGTGAAATTTTGGTGAGCTAAGAAAAGCATAGAGGCCAAATGGATTTAACGTAGGGGCTAGTATATTTAGATGTTACTCACAGCAAGTCAACATAATGATGGACCACCCCATATGGATTTTTCTAGCATCTTTCTGCAGTTCACAGTATTTGCACATTATATATAAAATAGCTTTTAAAATAAAGTCTGAGCAATTCCAATATTCGCTTTAAAAAATCCACGAGAACTGGGATCTTAACAGCAATTGCCACTGAGCCCAGATCAATTTTCTGAGTAACAAGGGCTAGACTACTAGGTGAGGCAATAGAAAAATTTAAGTCCAAATTTCTGCATAATGATGGAAGTTCTTTGACATAAAATAGACATTCTTTAAGCATGCTTGACATATGTCCCAGGCTAACATCTGCCCTACGTGGGATCCATTCAAGAAGTGAATTGGAGATTGGAACAACTAGAACAAGACATGCATCATCAGATGGTCCAAGGGAACAGAATCATGTTGATACTGAACACTCCTTCTATACTTCAGTGCAGCTGTACCAAACAGGAAGTGATGTCTGGTAGGAGGAGTCATTCTCAAACTGGTCCTGAAAGGTCACTGCTTGATTTACAGAGAGAAAGAGCACAAAGACAGCAACATTTTACCTGCTGTCTAGCAACCCTTTGGCAGCGTAACTAAATCACCCAGTTAAAGGTTTCCCTTGCTCGAAAGCCAGTTGAATCCGACTCTAGGGTTGCGGTGCTCATCTCTGTTTCAAAGTCGAAGAGCCAGCGCTGTCCGAAGACGTTTCCGTGGTCATGTGGCCGGCATGACTAAACACCAAGGCGCACGGAACGCTGTTACCTTCCCACCGAAGTGGTACCTATTTATCTACTTGCAATTTCTTGCTTTCGAACTGCTAGGTTGGCAGGAGCTGGAACTAGAGACAGGAGCTCACCCCGTCATGCGGCACCCGGGTCTCGAACTGCTGAACTACTGACCTTCCACAGCCTGCAGCTCAGCGTCTTAACCACTTGAGCCACCGCAGCTCCTAATCACCCAGTTACATGCTTCCAAAGGTGGGCTTCCATGCATGATAGAAAGAATTAGGTATACCAAACTTTCAGCATGGGAATGAGGCCCATGTGATGCCAGCATGAATACTAGCCACATGGTTAGGCCACACATAATCAGCAGCCTTCCAAACCCAGCCCCAATGAAATGCTGAAAGGTTTGTGATCCAATGAAGATGAACTTTCCAAGCATATACAATTCAGCTGTACATAACCTAAAACATTTGTTTGTTAAATCCAGATTTGGGGCTCAGAAATGAAGAGAAAAAGCTGGGCTATCTAAAAACCACTTTTTTACAGCAAAGATTAATTGTCCCTGTCACAATCCACTTTGCAACACCCCTTAGTGAAAATTCAAGACATTTGCCCATATTTGGTTTTGCAGGATTCCTCCATTCCTATCTGATGCCCTCACCCTTACAAAGCACTGTGCATCAGACTACACAGATACATCACCAATGAGGCTGAGAGCAGGTAAATAGCACCTAGGGACACAAAGACACAAGTTCCTTCCCCCCCATCCCAAACTGTTCACATTTCATAACTGAAGTTGGATTGCAAAATCTCTCTTGTTCATGGCTGTGTTTATCTTGTGCCAAGAGCGTCTAAATTGAAGAAGAGCTGCAGGCATCACGTATTAGGAAGGATATTTATTCTCCCATTTGGATAATTCACTCTGCCAGGCACGGGGAGAGGCAGTGAGCTGACACTGGAGCCCCATCTCTATCTGACAAAATCCTTCTGATCTCCATGCTGAGTTTGGAGATTTCACCAATATTGATTATAAACTTTGAGGTATTTCTCAAAGGACTAGAAACTTGCTTTTTTGGTTTGCGGTGTCGTCAAGCTCTGCACTTTGTTCCTACCCTATGGACATCCAGAGTGCCACAGTCTTGATCCAGCTGCACGTTTGAGAACTACTCCCAGCCCTTCCTTCCTAACCAAGACAGCCAATCCCTGCCCAGCTTTTGCACCACAATAACAAGGGAAAGAAGGACACCCTAAAGATTTTTCAGTTCAACAGAGTCTCTGCTTCGAAGGCTCCCAAGAGGCCTAGGATTTGAGTCAAGAAGGAGAGAGCGTTTAGGAAAGTAACACGGAAAAGGTTTTCCGAAGCTTCTTGCAAGAAGCCCATCTCAAGAATCCTTATTCAAGTCCCACTTATGGAAATTGCTTGCACATGTGCTGCTCTGCAGGACAGGTGCGCACAAATGCACACAGGAGTTCTGGAGGCAGGCAGGCAAGCAGGCACTGGCTGAGCATTTCCCAGGGCCGGTACGGCCGCTTGCCATGCAGGAGGGCTACACAAGCCATTGAGTCTTTACACCAAGGATCCCGCTTGACTCTGGGCAGGCACCATGACGGGCACCGCCCCCATGCGGGTGAGGGCAGAGGATGTGAGCCCTGGGGGGAGGGTGGGCTCCTGGCGAGGGGCCTGGGGCTGAGCCCCGTTTGTCCTGTGCTGAGCGTTCCTGTGGACTGGCACGTTGGTGTGGTGGCCGAGGGTCCCGTTGACGTTTGGCGGGAAGTAGAGGGGCAGGGACTGGCTGGAGAGGCTGGGGGTGGGGGTGAGCGTCCCGCCTCGAGGGTTGTTGTAGGGTGGCTTGTAGCCCACCACGCTGCCAGTGGCAGTGGTGACAGAGGCTGTGTCTGAAGGAGGCTTGGACGGATACAGTTTGTGGTCCTGAGTGGTGTTCATTGAGGACAAGGTGCCGTTTTTGGAGACTATGTCCGAACCAGGACTTTTAGCCCAGGAAAGCGTCTTGGGAGCGACGGCATCTTCCCTGCAAAAGGGTGAGGGGGAACGGTAAAGGAGGAAGCAAAAAGGAAGAAGCAAAAAATCATGTTCAGCCATTTTCTTTCTGGTTTTTACGTAGAGATAAATCACAACAGCTGTTACAAAGACGAGTGATTACAAAAACCGTGCTGATTGCTCAGTACCAAAATTAGATAAGCATATGGAGCAGAAGTCCATCAGTGGCTATACAAGGTACAGATAGGAACTCTCAGTCTGGGGCAAGTGATGCTCTGTATTCTTGGGGCTTGGGAGGGGGGCAACAGTGGGAGGGCTTCTAGTGTCCTGGCCCCACTGCTGGACCTCCTGATGGCACCTGGTATTTTTGGCCGCTGTGTGACAGAGTGTTGGACTGGATGGGCCATTGGCCTGATCCAACATTGGCTTCTCTTGTGTTCTTTTCTTAACAATGATCCTGTCTCCCTTCCATCCCTTAAACATACCAGTTTCGTTAACCTGAGAGTACCATACCTTTTCAAACCAAGCTTTAATTTTTACTGCATTAGGATTTTACAGATCTTAGCAATTAACGGTTTCTCAGGTATTTTCTTAACGCATTTCCCCTCTGCATTCAAAAGAATTTTCCTGAGGGTGGGGATTCTCTCAGGAATAATCAGAACTAGTTTCATATACCAAAATAGGCACAGGGGGTGATTAGAGTGATCCTGACATCAACACGTTCCATCTCACCCTGTCAGCAGCATTCTCTCTCAATCTGACTTAGCTACACCAAGACTGCATCTATCTATATAAGAAATCAAGAGCAGGCAAATAATTTTCAGTAGGACTAAACACAGTATATTTGTAGTCACTCTCTAGTCTAACAGTTGTCAGATTCTCTTCATCACAGATTATAACAGGCTCATTAACTGTCAAATGAGAGAAAAAACCCAGCCCTTTCCAAAAAAGACAAGAGTGTTACATTTGTTTGTAATTTTCAGCAGATGTGTGGTTTCTTTTCAGAGCCCATTCTTACACAGCCTAGTGGGAAATGCTCATGAGCAGGGTTTTCCCTGGCTCAAACCCTCATATTTATAAGATGTGTACCCTACTCTTGGGCAGTTCCCAGCAACACTGTGATTAACCTCAATATTCCTTGGCTCCTCAGTCCAGTAGTCCAAACTCATCAGGAACCAACATGAGCTAATTTACGTATTTTTTAAGCACCTGTTCTGATGGATGTCCACCACAAAATCATACAATCCATACAGAAGCTCATTTAACATTCTGCCTCAAGCAAATGTTTCAGGGCAGAAAGTTCTCCTTACAATACATTTGAGTATCACAAACTGAAGAGATTCCTGTTGTGAGACTGACATTTTGACCTTCAGTGATAAGGGAAACAGGAACTTGAACAGATATCTGGAGTGACAAAATTAAGCTGGTGTGCTGCTCCCTTCTCATTTCTGGAAAAATTTCCCTTCATTAGAATCCAGTCCTTCCTGTACCATTTTCCAGGTAGGAACCATCCAGCCCCACATTTTATGATCAGGAAGGGAAAAAATGACAGATACAATTTGGGTTCCTCTCCCCCGCCCCATAAGTGTAATAGCAGCTGCGGGGTGTGATTTGTCCAAGACATCATAGAAGGAAAGCGTTAACAATTCCAAGTACCAATACTCTGGCCTTGATCCAAAATCACATCTCTCCACAGACGCATGCCCTGCTTTCTAAATTGCACACTGGGACACTTAATCATTGTGTGGCCTTAAAGTCCCTCGGGGGGTGGAGGATTTCCCTTGTACAAAAAAAAAGGCATGGCACCCCATTGCCAGCACAAAAAGATAAACTACAGACTTGGCAGACCAGCCGAGTCCAGGAATCTCTGCACCCACTGCAGTGTATCTCTTGACACTGGTTAACAGCAGCTTCATCTTCTCTCAACAGGTAGCTCCCGCCTCTCAAGATTTCCACAGGCCACCAGATTAAATTCTGTTATTTTTAATGATGGTGGAAAGATGCTTGGCTTATGATCTGAGCACTCATAATTCTGTTATATGCTTCAAAGCTAAGCTCTGGAGGTGGTCCACCCTTGCTAAGTTTTTTAAAAAATCCCTAGCAACTGGCTGCAGGAATAGCAAGAAGCAAATTGCTCCCAACCAGAAGTGCTGAGCGATCCCGCAGGCCAAAAAAGTTTGGGCACCCTGGCTTAGAAACATAGAGCTGGAAGGCACCCGAAGGGTAATTTAGTCCAGCCTCCCAGACAGTGCAGGCAATTCACAGCTACCTTCCTACCCCCGCGCTCTCAGCGACCCCTGCTCTATGCCCAGAGTTTAAGCCAGAGAGTTCCCCTTATCGTGCCAGATGTTCATGGTGAACAAGGATTCTCACTTGATCTCATTGGCCATTTCCTCTTGCCCATCTTTCTTCTTCCTTCGGTAGACGAACATCTGGAGAGCAAACAAGATGATCAGGCCCAGTCCAATGAGGGCTCCCACGACGGCACCAGCCACCACCGCCGCATTGAAAGCTGCAAGGGCCACACAGCAGAGGAAAGGTTTGGTTTCTTATAAAGAGAGGAAGGTGAATATTTCCAAGCCTGGAGCAAATAATCCAGTCTGGTCTCCCAAAGGCTTGGAATTCAAGTGGTTCCTTCACATGTGCATGCCTACTACCACTTAATGAGAAACAACCAGTGTTCCCTCTAAGCTGAGTTAGTGTGAGCTAGCCCACAGATTTTTAGCCTCCAGCTCACACATTTTTGTCTTAGCTCGGGAAGGATGGCTCCAGAGCAAACTAATTTATGCAGCAGCCAAATCATTTGCTCACAACTTTAATGCCACAGTAGCTCACAAAGTAGAATTATTGCTCATAAGACTCCGCAGCTTAGCGGGAGCCTTGGTCACAACTGAATGTGTAAACTGATTCCACTGCAAAGCAATGCCCCGATCTGCATCTAGCATTTGCTCCGCTGTTTTACCAAACTCACGCTGGAACAGAAATTCCCCTCTACATTGCGTGCCACTTTCACTTTGTTTGATCTCTTTGTTTTATGGTAGCCACCTGCATAGATTTATGGCCATTTTATGACCATTCAGGGTTGACTTTGCAGTCAGTACAGTGTTGGCCCAGGGTATTTGCATTTGCTCCGCTGTTTTACCAGACCCACATTGGAACAGAAAAAGATGTATCTCAAAACCACATTCAGATACCCTGGGCCAATGCTGTACTGACTGCAGAGTCGCCCCTGAATTCCATAAAACTGAGAGATCAAATGAAGTGAAAGCAGCATGCAGTCTGGACACTGACATAAAATCCAACGATCGATCAAAGAGAAAGTGGCATGCAATGTAGACGGGAATTTCTGTTCCAGTTTGGGTTTGGTAAAACAGCAGAGCAAATGCTAGATGCAGATTGGGCCTTTGAATGTTGTTTTGAGCCACATCTTTTTCTGTTCCAGTGAGGGTTTGGTAAAACAGCAGAGCAAATGCTAGATGCAGATTGAGCCAATGTGTGTAACACCAATGCTGGGTAATACAGGCAGGGCCTCTCTGATAATAAATCACAAGCTCTATCCAGGGTTCATACATATGTACATACCACTGCCTGAAGGAGTATGTATGAAGCAGCCATTAGAATCATAGAGGATTTTCCCTAGTGATGCTCAAAACACCTTTTAGCTTTTAACCCCGGAATGCCTGGTGTATGCTGTTAATGGAACAGAAGAAAGTATCCACTCAGGCCTTCTGCAGGGCTAATAATAGCAGACCGCAAGGGAAACTAGGAAAGTGATACAGTGGGGCAGATGGTTAGATGATCCCCACCTGATCAAAGAAGAACTGCACTTATTTTCTAATGGTTATTACAGGGGGGGAGAAGCATCTTCCCCATCTAGGTAGCATTTTTAGCTGGATACAGAAATGCAAAAACTCTTTTCAGCTTCTCTATGTAAAAATGGTCTCAGACAAGAAGAATCTGACATTCAGCCCCTTACAGCACTTTGAGACCTTTCACCCCACCCCTCACCCTGGTATCAATCTATACAAGCCAGTCCTAATGAGCAACACACAAAGAGCCGGAGTTCTGCAAACAGCTCTAGGTGTCTCTGGCAAGCAAGCCAAGGTGCATGCTGCCAGGAAAAGGGACAGCCTGCTGGGATTCAGTAAAAGGCAGAGCTGCAGGAGGAATTTGTGGGATTTAAGGCTCATATCCAGATGCTGTGTGCCTGCACGCACACGCACACACACGCATGCACACACACAAGTCCACCAGCTTCCTGTAGCCTACCAAGCTTGCTGTTGCCAGGCCTTGAAGGACGCTTTACTCCTATACCAAATGTTTGTATTGCCAGATCAAGGTGTGCAGCCACCCTATATATATATATATACACAAATGATCTATAATTCCATTTCATTGTCTAATGAAGTGTGCATGCACATGAAAGCCCACCCCTTGAATAAAACTTTGTTGGTCTTAAAGGAAGTCCTTCTTCAACCAAAGAGTGATTAACACATGGAATTCACTGCCACAGGAGGTGATGGCAGCTGCAAGCATGGACAGTTTCAAGAGGGAATTAGATAAACATATGGAGCAGAAGTCCATCAGTGGCTATTAGCCACAGGGTATATATGGGAATTCTCAGTCTGGGGCAGGTGATGCACTCTATTCTTGGTGCTGGAGGGGGCAGCAGTGGGAGAGCTTCTAGTGCCCTGGCCCCACTGCTGGACCTCCTGATGGCACCTGGTATTTTTGGCCGCTGTGTGACAGAGTGTTGGACTGGATGGGCCATTGGTCTGATTCAACATTGGCTTCTCTTATGTTTTTATGTTCTTATGTAAAGGTACCACTGGATTCTAAGTCCAGAGAAGTCTGAAGCTTTTCTAAACAGAGGCTGAAGCTCTATCTTCCCAGCACCAAAGCACCCTTTCAGTCAGTCGCTGGCCGCTTTCCATCCCCCCACAACCATTATAGCAATTTCCTTCATCCTCCTTCAGCCAAAGAATCTGTGTGGTGTGGTGGTTAGGGTCTGAGACTAGGATCTGGGAGACCCAGGTTCATACCCCCCTGCCATGAGGCTTGCTGGGTGATCTTCCTTCAACGAACACAGGATCTCCCCTCCTCCCTTTTGTCTTAAGGAGGGAAATCCAGTGTGCCCTACTGACGGCAGTGTCAGGGGAGGAAGACTCAGATTCAAAACACGGTTCATCACAAAGCGCACTAGATGACCTCTCTCATAGCCAGACCTATCTCACAGAGTTGTTATGAAGATCAAATGAAAGGAGAATGATGCAACCGCCTTAAAATAGGTGGGGGATAAAAATGGGCTCATGTAAAATTCCTTGGCAGCTTTTGAGAGCCAGTTTGGTGTGGCGGTTAGGAGCATGGACTCTAATCTGGGAGAACCGGGTTTGATTCCCCACTCTTTCACTTGTAGCCAGCTGGGTGACCTTGGGTCAGTCACAACTTCTTTCAGAGCTGTTCTCTCAAGGGCTGTTCCTGAGAGAGCTCTCTCGGCCCCACCTACCTCACAGGGTGTCTGTTGTGGGGAGGGGAAAGGGAAGGGATTGTACACTGCTCTGAGACTCCTTCGGGTAGTGAAGGGCAGGGTGTAAATCCAATCTCCTCTTCTTCTTTTCCCTGTGTGATAAGCGGGCACCAGGGAACAATGGTCCAGGCAAGCAACACCTGGTGGAAGCAGGATGTTATGTAAGTGGACCGCCTCCAGGGGTCTGCGGCTAAAGTAAGGAGCTTGGTCCCTGAACACAAAGGGACCTAGGATCTTAGGACACCTAGTGTCCACCAATAGCACCTCTGGCGGGATATTCAAACCCTCCAATGGGACTGTGGGTGTGCCAGGTGGGATGTATATAGTTGGCCTTTGTGGGGCCGTTTTGTCAGTTCGTGTGTGAAGTACAATAAACGCATCTGAATGCATGTCGTAGTACGAGTCCTCCAGGCGGCAAACCCAGTACTTTACACAGGCACAGAGGGGAGGAACAGGGCATGAGGGGGGCGGGAAGAAGCAGGCCAGGGAAGGCTCCAAGATGCTTTCCCCTTCTGTTAGATTTGAATCCCTAGCACCTTAGACACCAACAAGAGTTTCAGGGTATAATCTTTCGAGAGTCAAAGCTCCTTTCATCAGACACGGCAGAGTAGAAATGTAGATGTGAGTCCTTTTATCCTTGTTAGAAGATGGAAGGAGCGTTGTAAAGAATGCTAGTAATGGATGCAAAGGTATATTGTAATTGGCTTGATTTTCACAAAGGGCTTTCCCCCAATTGGTGTCAGGTTCTTCAATCAGTCACACCACCTCATGGGCTTCTTCAGAAGACAGTGTTTAATGATGAACAGTACCAAAGACACGTGTACATTCTCTGTGTCAGGAATGACTAGATACAGCAGTGCCTACTAGGTTATACTACATTCAAACAACCCCCCCTTCAGCAGAAGCCAATAGATACAGTTCGTGCGCGTGGGAGGCTTTAGCGGGCTAATAAGCTAAACATTCTAGGAACCGTTATAATTCCCAGTGTTGGGCTCCTGCAACTGGAGCAACAAGGTCAGGGACCTGATAAGACACTGTGTGGAAAACTTCAGAGGCTTCAGAGGAAAGGAGGGAGGCATCAGCCCTCCTCCCACATACCATCAACATGACAGGGCTACCTGGCAGTTGGTGACTGAGTGGTGAAGCTGTGGAGCATCGAGTGGGGCACTCACCTGGATTCACCTCCAGGGTGATGGTGCAGTTGGAGTAGCCGGCCGAGTTGGAGGCGTTGCAGATGTACGTTCCAGACATGTTCGTGGTGAGATTCATCAGCGTCAGAGTCCCCTTCGAGAGGTCTGCAAAAGTTGACAGAAGTACCTTGAAAGCTGCAGCCTCCTGGCCTGCAGCCTTTGCATCAACAGTGCCACAGGGCGTGCCCATACTACAGGCAAACTGATTACAACCAGCAAAGGCTCTCAATGAGCCACCTTGTCTTTCGTGCCCTCGCCTGTGAATGCTAGTCCCATTTGCCTGCCCCCAATCTGACAGAACTGGATGGTGTATATAGGCTAACAGGCCCATTCCCCTGCAGCTTTCTGCTCACACCACCTCATGGGCGTTTTCACAGGAGCACTTGTTTTTATGACAAAATTAAATTGGAGCCTGGTGACGTCTTAAAGACTCATTTTGTCAGATGCGTAGCTGTTCTGGATGGACAATCCAGTACACCTGATCAAGCGAGCTCTGACTCACAAAAGCTTATGCTTGCTAAGTCTTTAAGGTGTCACTGGAGTCCCACAAATTTCTGTAACTGGACTCAATTTCACAATTTTGGGGGGACCTGGAAAGATCCATTTTCGTGCCTGTTCGTGAAAATTCACCTAAGCCCTACTCAGAAACTGGCTCCTCGAAAGGCAGGTATGAGTGGTTCTTCCCACCTGCTCTAGAGGGAAACCTTTTCAAGTGTAACAGTGCTTCCGATTTTAATTAAAAATTAATGTGGCTCAGCTATCATGTTTGGGAAAGCGTGTTCTAGCAGTCTGGTTTCCCTTTCCACTGATTCAAACCCTTTTGTTAATGCATGCCAGCCCTCCTAGCTTAGATCCAAGAACCCATTAGTAGACCTTGCAGTGATCTCGGGCAGAATCGTTTCCTACCTTGCATGGGTGCAAAGAAGACCTGAAAAGTGGGTCCGGTGCGCCTCCAGCGGTACATCGGACTGGGCTTGCCAGACGATGACTTGCAGCTCATGGTAACGTTCCCTCCTACGTGGGGATTTCCCTGGATCTTACATACTGGTGAAGATGGGGGGACTGCAAGACGAAGAAGAGGGAGACTTACTGAAGGATTTACAGTTTGAGGGTGAAATGGAGATAAATATTGGCAGCAGTGCCATCTAGTGGGCACAAAAATGACTGGAGCTTGTTCCACAAACCACAAACAAAATTAGTGATCATGTAAAACTACAGCCTGTCCACCAGCACACTTCCACTGGAATCCTAATAGTTTCCATTGTTAATACACTGTTCCACATTTTCTGCATTTCTTTTGAAGCTTTACGTTCATATTTCCTCTCTGAGCAATTAATAGGCTGTCTGTGCACTTGGGGAGTAATTCTGGTTTAGTTTTGGAGTATAATACAAGCAGGTCACATTGAAGGCAGCCAGGGGTGCACCTCTTGTCTCTACCAGCTTTTGCTGGGGTGTTGTTGTTTTTAAATTGCAATGCTATGACACTTCAGCCATACTACAAGCTCCTTTTGGGCCACAAGATGTGGGATTGTAAGAGCACGCTTAAAGGTTCAGGTGCCTGGCCGGTATTAGCAGAAGCAGGATTCAAGGGAGCAGAGATACATAAGGGGACAGGGCTCCTGCACTTTTAACAGTTGGAGTCGGGGCTGATAGAGATTGCCACATAGGTGTGAGAAAAGCTGAGCATAAGAGCATTTTTTTTTACAATTAAAGAGCCAAACTAAGTCAATATTCAGAGCAAGAGATTAATAAAACTCAAACCTATTGATTTATTAATCCAAAACATCTCTGCAGCCCAAATACTGGTTGTTGTGAGTCTTTTATTGCAAGTGGCACACACAAGATGTGCGCCACTCACAACGAGAACAAATAGAACCGTCTTGAAGGACTGTTTTAGTGCTCTGGCATAAATCTGTGTATGGTTTGCATTAGGATTCCTGGAAACTATTCACCTCTATCTGGTTAGTTGGCCAATACATTGACCTTTCCAATATACCTTAGCTTAAAGACTGGATTGGGTTTTTTTTAAAGGAACCATAGGTTGCAGACTACTGGCCCTTCTAGTCCAGCATCCTGTTTCATGCAGCAGCCAACTAGATGCCTCTAGAAGGCCTACAAGCAAGACACTGCCTCTGAACATGGAAGTTCCATTTAGGTTCATCTCCAGTTAAAATGATCAGGCCGCAGATGATGAGAAAGACCTCTGCCTCAGACCCTGGAGAGCCACTGCCAGTCTAGGCAGACAGTACTAGCTCTGATGGACCAATGGTCTGAATTCAGTTTAAGGCAGCTTTGTATGTTCATGTGAACCCAACGGTCTACCTGAGCATTCTTGTGAGGTTGCAGGTAAAACCTTTCACCCTATTCTAGGTCAAAATATCATCATCATCATCACCCCGCCCTCCCAGCCAACTAGACTTCCCCAATATGCTTTATTCTGCATCTATTTAATAGGAATAAATAACCTCCACTTGTTGACTATTACCCTCTTCCCATGTTAAGGCTGACCTAAATCCCAGAATGCTCTTCCTGCCCCTTGTCCTTTCCCATCAACTTTACAAAAAGTATACAAAAGCTAAGAGTCAATAATCACTGAAGTAGTTATTAGGGGAAAGCCTCTATTTGGTTAGTTGTGTCCCCAACCAACTGACAAGCGAGCGCTCAATTTACCCAGAACGGTAAGGTTGATGAGTCCGATGTTTCTCCCATCTGCCGAGCTTTCGTCTGCAAGGTTGACTGTGCACATGTACTGCCCGGAGTCTTCTTCTTGAGTATTATTAATTACAATAGAGACGTTAGACGAAGGCATGGGGTACCGAAAGCCCACCCGATGCTTGAGATACATCTCCTCTACCTTTGACTTTCCTTCTATGTACGTCAGTACCTGAAAGACAGACAGGTGTGAACTGAGTTGACCACACCCCAGCAACTAGAAATCAAACCAGCTTCACACATCCAGACGCAAACCAGCCAATCCACCCTAAATGAAACTTGCATGTAAAAATGTAAAAATACAGGCAAGGCTCCTGACAACAATTTTCTTATAACCGGAGATGTTTGAGCACATCTACACCATCAATGCTGAAGCTCAAATACTTTGGCCACCAAATGAGAAGGGAGCATTCACTGGAGAAGACCCTGATGCTGGGAAAAATTAAAGGTCAAAGAAGAAGGGGATGGCAAAGGATGAGATGGTTAGACAGTGTCATTGATGCAATGAACATAAAATTGAGCAAACTTCAGCGGACAGCGGAAGACAGGAGGGCCTGGCGTGATCTGGTCCATGGGGTCGCGAAGAGTCGGACTCGACTGTGCGACTGAACAACACACCATCATGCCTGGAATGCCTTCTTTGGCCATCAAGTTGCAGCCAACTTATGGGAACTCCATAGGGTTTAAGTCCAGAGGTACCTTTAAGGCCAACAAAGTTTCCATCTGTAATATTTATTACTTTGATGGTCTTAAGTATTTGAGCTTCAGCTTCAGTATCTGTCAGCCGAATTACTCAATCATGTACAGACTTTTCAAGGGCCTACCTAATATTGGGCTGGTGGCCACTATAAAGGGGGCATTTTTAAGGATGGCACCCCCAGATTGGGAACACATTTTATTCCATGACTCATTTTCATGTATATTTACATTTGTGTTGTGAGCCGCCCTGAGCCCTCCATGGCAAGGAGGGCGGCATATAAATCTAATAAATAAATAAAGGCGCCACTGGACTCCAGTTTTGTTCCACTGCTTCAGACCAACATGGCTGCCCACCTGAATCTATCCAATGGGGTTTAGACATGCAGAGGTGGTTTGCCTTTGCCTTCCTCTGCACAGCAACCCTGGACTTCCTTGGTGGTCTCCAAGTACTTATCAGAGCTGACCCTGCTTGGCTTCCTTGGTGGTTTAGCTTCCTTGCTGGTCTCCCATCCAAGTTCTAACTAGGGCTGACCCTGCTTAGATTCCAAGATCAGGCTAACCTAGGCTATCCAGGTCAAGGACAAAGTACCACCTGCTTTCCCGGGAGATCAGAAAGATGCTACAATTGGGAGCCCAAGTCCCATTAGCTTGGATCTCAGTCTTCTCTTCCTTCCCCTTTTGGAGAGTTGCACCAGGAGCACATGTTGCTTAGCTCTTCCTACACTCCGACAGCCCCGTTCCTCACTTGATGCAGTGATATGTCTAGCACATCACACGGATGAGGCTAGATTGCTACGGCAACAGCAATAAACACTTCAGATTTTCACACCCCGGATGCGGGTGAGCTCTTCAGAGCAAAGACGTGTCTCGAGAAAGCAGGGCAGGCGTGTGGCTGAGGTCACCCCCTTCATCTGTTCATCCCGCATCAACGGGACCCATTCTGAAGCAGCTCCAAAGAGCCCAGACCAAGTTTTCTATGGGCAGGGATTTCTTTTTTTAGTTCTCCCTTTGGCTGCTTCGAAGGAACAAGTCAGGAGATTGGCTCACATCCCTGTAATGAAGCCTAGACACAGGTCACCAGCCTCTGCAACACACAGGCCGAACCACTTGTAATTTGTAATGTGTTTAGATCATCCAGCATGCAACTGAGCTGGAAACACAGCCACAGAGGGGCTTGGGTGGGATATGGATTGGAATCATGGCACTGGGGAATGGAGGGGACTGCATCTCTCATACCATTCCCCAGATTGGAAAGAAGCCCCAGGCTACTTTAAGCCCTTCAAGGGCGGGGGGAAGACAAGTACCCATGTTGTAACCATCTTTTCTCCCCCCTGGAAACCAGCTTGAGGGAGGGTGGCATTTCTGATCCAGGAAATGCTACAGGGAAGTAGAGAAAGTCAACCCTTTCCCCTTTCCCACTGCCATAGCCTTGATTCAGATCAGGGCCTCCTGCTGCTGCTGCTTTCTGCAGCTCATTTCCACATCTGGAGGACCCCCCCAGATGCAGTGGTTAGGAGTGCAGACTCTAATCCGGGAGAACCAGGTTTGAGTCTCCACTCCTTCACATGCAGCTGCTGGTGTGACCTTGGGCCAGTCACAAGTTCTCTCAGAGCTGCTCTCTCGTGAGCAGTCCTCGAAAGAAGCTCTCTCAGCCCCACCTACTTCACAGGTGTCCGTTGTGGGAAGGTGACTGTAAGCCACTCTGAGACTCCTTCGGGTAGTGAAGGGCGGGGTATAAATCCAATCACTTCTTCTTCTTCCCTGTGTGGTTTGGCCCAAAGAACCAGGCCTGTAGCCAGGATTTTGTCATTCAGGGGGCCTTTAAGTAAGTCGGGGGGCACTGATGTCACAAAAATAAAAAATAAAAATTTTAAAACTCATGCCTGCCGGTTGGAACAGGCAGCTGCTCATCCATGGAGGCCTCCCATGGCAGGACAAGGGGCTCCAGCAGCAACAGGGTAAGGGGATGGGGTGGCCAGGGCAGCAGGGCAGCTGGGCTAGATGGAAGTCAGGGGGCCTTGGCAGGAAGTCAGGGGGCCAGGCCCCAAAATGCCCCACTGTATCTATGGGCCTGTGAAGAACCTGATCACGGAACTGGGAGGGCAGGGGGTTTACAGACAACCATGCTGAAGGCACTGTTCTCCTGTTCCCAGCTTCCAAGGCCTTTTCTTCAAATCCAGGTCTCCTTGGGGGACCCGGTCACTAGCCCCCTGGCCTCTCCCTACCAGTAACGGGATACTCTATTGTTACCTCCCCAGCTAGATTTACTACACACCTCACAGCTGAACCGCTCTCTAACAGAAGCTCCTTTGTATGTGTGGGAGGGTCTTCCGCACAGGGAAATCGAGAGAAGCAGATGGCAAAACAGCAAGAGGCTTTCGACAGCTCGACAACTCCAGCATGGGGTGCCGTGGAAGTTCTATCCTGTCTTCTTTACACAAATACTTAAGCAGCCACAAAGTGATGCAGTGGTTAGAGTGTTTGATGAGGACCACCGAGACATGGGTTCAAATCCCCACTCAGCTATGAAGCTCGCTGGGCGACCTCGGACCTGCTGCCCCCTCTCTCTTTCAGCCTAACGTACTTCACGGCATTCTTGTGAGGTTAAGCAGAGCAAGGGGGGAACAGTGTATGCTGCCTTGAGTTCCTTGGCAGAAGGGCAGAATTTTTAAAAAACGACTAAATATAGCATTTTACAACCCAAAGGCAGCATCTGTGCATAGGCCAGCTTAAGCTCATCCTCTCAATGACATGCGACCGCCTGAGACACAAAACTGATGTGTTGAAGATCACTGATCTTCCTCAGCCTGGAATAATGCCGCACGCATATGCAGGCCCCGTTCAGGCCAGGGCCCATGTGCAGGCAAGGGAAAGGGAGAGGGGATTTAACCCTTCATCCCCTAAGCAGGGTTAAATCCCTTTCCGCATGGCCCCAATCTGAACTGTGACTATGCATCCAATTTGCCTTTCACTGACTTAACAGAATCCTTCAATATCAGTAATGCCTATTTTGGTTCAGGGTAAACTGCCTCCACTGGACTTATTGGTCTTGGGATGATCCAGGAGCCTAGGAAAGCTTATTCCATGGGGTTGTACAATGGTTGTTGTACACCGAATGGAAGGTGCAGTGCATATGATGAGCATGCATATAAACTTGGGGAAGGATTATAGCTCAGTGGCAGAGCACATGTTTTACAAGCAAAAGGTCCCAGGTTCAGTCCCCACCATCTCCACTCAAAAGGACCTCAGGCAGCTGGGCAAGGAGATCAGGTAGAGCTGGGTAGACACTACAGTGTCAGACTAAGTCTGAGGAGCCCTTGTTTCAAAGCCCAACAGCCAAGAAGTTCACTGGGTGCCTCATCCTGTCCAGCCTAACCTACCGCACAGGGTTGTCGCAAAGGTAAAATTCAGAACAGAGAACCCCCTTGCTGCCCTGACATCCTTGGAAGAAGGGGAAGGAATAAAAACATAAAACTACTTTACAGGGTTGTTGTGAGGGTTACCAAGACAATGCCTACAAAGCTCTTTGAACATTCTCAAGTATTACTTGCATGTTAAGCATCATAATATGGGAAATTTGTTTTTCTCCTGCAGGGTTAACTTTGCGCACAGAAACTCCCTCTCCCCCAGAAGAATCCTTCGTATCATCCCAATTACATTTGCAGGGAAATGGTTTCTGTTGAACAGCTGACAGGTTCTTAAAATTCGTCTGAAATACTCTCATATTTTAGATGGTTTCTAAGAGCCTGTCAGCTGGAAATTCTCCAAACATGAGTACAAGTTTTTGGAACCTGCCAGTTAAAGTAAGATGGGAACCAGAGGACTCGGCCTGCTCCTTTTGCCCAGAGCTGTTTATGTACAGTCACACATACACAAAAAAGTTAAAATCCTTTCAAAAAATCTAAATGATATAGCAAGAAACTAACATTCTGTACCAGGAAGACCCCCCAACCCAGTCTAAAACTGTGCAGATGACTAGCATGTCTGAGAAAGGAGAAGTCAGAGATCAGCGAAAATCTTTCCAGAGTGACAAATGAGTCTTGGAAGGAAGAGCCCAATGTGCTTCTCTAGGATCTTCCACTGATCTGTCAAAATATCCTACTGGCCAGACAGTAATCATTCTGCCAAACACACACCAAACACTGTGGAACAACAAACATTTGCACACACATTATGGAGCCTGCAACATCCACAAAGAAGAACATGTTGTTGAGTTGCAACTGATTCATGGCAACTCCATCCACGCATCTGCATAGCAGCCTCCATCTTCCTTGGTGGTCTCCCATCCTAGTACTAACCAGGGCTAACCCCTGTTTAGCTTCCAAGTTCTGACAGGCTCGGACTAATCAGGCTGGTGCAATGTCCATACAAGTAAATTATTCACAAAACAGCATGATTCAGCAACCAATTTGAAAAGGGCAAGCAAAAAGGAAGCATAACCAACACCCAACAGTTTTGTGTCGTGTGCACAAATGCCATGTTTGGAAAGGACAATGAAAGAATGAAAATTGCACTTTGGCTCACTGCATGCCAACTATATGCTGCAAATGGGAAACGCAGTAGGAATGAGCAGATTTTCCATTCTGTTCCTTTTAGCATTCTGGAATCTTAATCCTGTTTGCATTCCACTCCTCTGTAAATTCAGTTCTGTTTTTAAATAGGAAGCCTTCTAAATTCATTCCAGGTTTGGATCGTGCACTATTTGCTGCATCTTCTCCCACCCACATTACCAATATGCATGTAGCACAATGGCAGAACACTTTATAAAGGCAAATTTTGATGGGCTTGTTATCAAGGTTCTTTTCTGCAATGTTTTGCATGATGCGCACATGTGCTCTTGGGCACTGAAAAGAACACCGCACACAAAAGAATCTTAATGTGAACCCATTAAAGTTGCTTTCAAAGGGTTTTATCAATGCTCATTGTTCATGTAGAGGGTGGAAGATCCAGACCAACTGATGAAACTGCAAACTGTGTAATATTGCACATGTGCAGCAAGTGCTCTGTATAAAAATTGGAAAATTTAAAAAAATGCAGCAGAGGTGGGCAGCGAATGCATTAACTCCATTTCAGAAACAAGACTAGGGAATTTTAAACTCTGAAATTCACAGGCAGATTCAGAAGCGGCCCTAAAACAAATACCGTTTTAAGGGGGCGAGGGGAAAATGTTAGGTAGAATCCTCTATCTTGATCCTCTTTAAAGCTTTATTTCTTGTGAAGATTTTTTTGAAAAGGACAGTATCTTTTTTATATATCATGTAAATGCCATGCCATGGCAGGGTGGGTCCAGAGTTATTAAGAGGAAACTCAGCGCACGGGGCTTAGCTTTCCAAACATCAGCAAAACTCTTGCTATGTCTTTACCTGAAAATGCTTTCTAGGTCCATGTCTTTCAAGAAGCCAGGAAACAAAAGGCCTGCTATTAGAGATCGATGTATACCAGACCGGCAGGATGGCCTGCTGCCCTTTGATGGAAACCACGGAGGTCTGTCCCACATGGACTTCCAATACTGCAGAACAAAGACCTGCGGAAACAGAGGGAGAGATCAATATCATAACTGCTACACAAATTCTAGGATCTGCAGCCTTTTCCGGAAGTGTTTAATGAGCAGGTTGCAACTCACATGGCACCATACAGCATCATCACTACCAAGAACAGGGCCGGATTAATCATTCAACTTGGTATGCTACAGAATGTGCCCACAGGTGATGAATAAGGGCCTTCTCCAGACAAACCCTTTGGAGTAACACACACACACACACATATACACACAGAGCTGTTACTTATTTAGTGCAGGTGATCCAACAATTGCCCCTTGAGGAAGCATTTCTGTGTTGGCTGCATTTCAAGCAACAGAATACATAGGAACCTACTGGCGTGTACCCATGCCATCACCCACAATGACAAAACTCCCCCCCCACTCCATACAACACGACCCGCTCACAAAATGCATCCTAGTTCACTGCTCCAAACTATGTCAGTCAAATGTGGCACATTGGAGGTGTGGCAATGGTGTGACAACTAAAAGAACCAACCTTATAAAGAATTCAGTATGGAAGCTACTGCAGAATCACCGATGCCATCGTCAAAGACCCACATGTGGCTCCCAGCCACTGTGTCAGTATCATTGCCTTACAATAACCCTTTAAGTTAGGTATTTTATTCCCCTATAATAGAGCAGATCTCTGTATCAGCAGCTGATAACCACTTTCCCTGCTTGAAATGACCCTGGAGAGCGGGTCTGTTGGGAAAAGTCTGTATATACAGACAATCAGCATTTCACAATTTCCTTCTCTCTCACCCACATCACTAGGACTTGAGGTCATGCCATGAAACTGATGGTATCTGGAGAAGTGAGCAGTGACTCCTGAAAGCTCATTCCCCAGCACAAATGTTGTTAGTATTTAAGGTGCTACTGGACTCTTACTCTTTTCTACGGTATTTCACAAGTTTCCCTAAAAGAGTATATAGTGCTGACCATTTTAGGTCAGCAAAACAGTTTTTGTGTGGGGTGGAAAGGTTAATCCTACTTTCCCTGCAGGATTGATTTGAATTCAGCCCCTCTGTGCCTGAGAACTAGTGTGCTGTAGTGGTTGAAGTGTCAGACTAGGATCTGGGAGACCCAGGTTCGAATCCCCACTCTACCATGGAAGCTTGCTGGGAGGCCTTGAGCCAATCACACACACTCTCATCCTAACCTACCTCATAGGTAGGGCTGTCATTCTCCTGGATTTTCATGTGATCTCCAGACGACCAAGATCAGTTCCCCTGGAGAAGACAGCTGCTTTGGAGAGTGGACTGTATGGTATTATACCGCACTGAAGTCCTTCCTCTCCCCAGACCCTGCCCCCCCCAGGCTCCACCCCCAAATCTCCCAGAAATTCCCAACACACAGTTGGCAGTCCCACTCACAGGATTGTTGTGAGGATAACTGGAGGAGAGGAGAACAATGTAAGCTGGAGTATAAATGAGGTACATAAATGAGGTTTCAATAGGGAACTGCTAGCACACAGCTGTTTGACAGCAGCATGGGAGTAACGTGTAGTTCGGCCCACAGTGTCTTGACCCTGCTGAAGCAGAGGAGCTGGTGTGGCACAAAAGCTCTCTGCCTGGTTACCTGGGATGACCAGCAACCATGTCAATGTTAATTTTAAAAAATGTATATGCATAAACTCTGATGGTTAAGACAAGGATGGAATCCGGGATGCAGTATGGATTTATGGGAAGTGGGTGAACCTGAAGATCCTGCTGAGGGTCCAAAAAACATTCCAAAGGAGATGTGCACTGCAAGATGCTCATGATGGTGATGCATATTATCTAGCGGCTTTGTTGCCAAGGGTTTTGGCATCACGCTCTCCCCCAGCCCCATTTAAATGTCCCTTTACCTCAAGTCAACTCTTTCAGCTTCTCACCCCCACGATCATTGTAGAATTTCTTTTAAGAAAACCATTTTTGGAAGATTACCAGAGAGAAATTTTACACATTTCGGATGGGGGAAAGAATGCAACAGCTGGAGTGGGAACGTTTGGCATGCCTCCCGAACAGGCTGCGTGCACAAAACGGCAGGTAAAGCCAGGTTTGATCTGTGAAATTATTCCATGCGCGTCATGTTCAGACACTCTGTGTTTGGAAAGAGATGCGCTTCATTAAAAAAAAAACCCACGCACATACACCAAACTCATGAAAGCTGCTACCCTCTCTCATTAGTATTTCTATTTTGGGACTGAGAAAGCTGATTAATTTTTAAAAAAACATGCCAGAAGAGGGCAACTGTTCTCTGAACTCAGAGCGCAAAACATTCTTGATGCCAAAGTGTTTTACATCAGCTATTTCCAAAGCAGAATCACTCCGATATCCTGTTGTCAAACAGCAGCAAGTATCGACCCAAGAAACATACTACTCACGATAGCTAGCAGGGGCTCTGTACAAACAGTCTCAAACACAGCACACGGTGCCCACGCTCTGCTCCCAGCGCACCTTATGAGTAAAGGGCATTGTTTAAGAGACCTCACTTCAGAGGGGTCAAGATGGAGTTCAAGCATGAGAAAAAGAATCGTGCTCCAAAGGTGCATACCAGGTGCACACACCCCAATCTCTCATGCTGCTGATTCAAAATGGGGAGAGGAAGAGAATGCCCCTATTTTTGTAAAACATTCTGACCCCTCCCTCCTGTAAAAACTGACCCAATAACAAAAGCGTTCAACTCATCTCTAGCACAATGTGCAATGATTCTCTGGCCTCTTACCAAGAGAAGGGAAGGACTGGGCTCACAATATCACACTGCGGGAAACAATCAGCAGCCATTTCACATACATAGGATGGTACCTAACACTAGGTCACAACACTGATTTACCTAGTGGGCTCTCTGGGGGTCTCAGGCTGAGGAAGATCTGTCCTGGCCCCTGCTTCCTGAGATCAGGGATGCTCAAACACTCACCAGTTTGGCACACACGCTTTTCACCAGCCATAAACAGGGAGCTGGTGTTTCAGTTGCCTGCTTGTTGCCCTAGTCATAGGTTGCATCGACTACTCCCTTCTACAATTGGTTTTCTGCACATGCGCACTCTGACAAGCTCCTAGCCCCAACCCATCGCTTCACCACTGCTCTGCCCGGCAAGCAATTGTTTAAGCAGACAATTAAAAGAGTTGCAAATGATATAAATCCAATATAAACAAATACTATTTTTAAAAAATCCTACCATTCAAGCTTCGGCTAAGTAGTCCTTAGATGTTAACAGCCGCCAATCTATTTGAACTGGCAGGGTTTTCATGCATGTGTAGTTTTGAAAAAAAATCATGATGCAAAACAATTCTTCAAGTGTTTAAGATGTTTGGTGGCTAATACCCCTTGATTTGCTCGTGTCTGATAGATACAGACGAACACTCCAAGTTCAACTGCCTAGCACGTTAGCTGCAAAATTTGCACTGTCCCTACCTGAAATTTAATAACTGGAGATGCCAGGGATTCAGTCTGGAATCATCAGTATGTAACAGAAATCCTCTACCACTGGGAGAAGACCCCATAGATGTATGCACACTGCAAGCTACCTTTTCTCTTGCTAAGGGAAGAGGAGGATCAGATTGGGTTTGCAATATTCCTACAGTCTTTGCAATATCCCTGCAGAGAGCTAGTGTGGTATAGTGGTTAAGAGTGTTGAACTAGCATCTGGAAGGCTCAGGTTCGAATTCTCACTCATGCCAGGGAAGTTCGCTGGGTGACCTTGGGCCAGTCACACTTTCTGAGCCTCACCTATCTCACAGGGTTGTTATGAGAATAAAATGGAGGAGAGGAGAATGATGAAAGCCACCTTGGGTCTCAATTGGGAAGGAAAGGCTGGGTATAAATGAATGGATAAATAAAATAAAATACAGTCTGTGTCTCTTCAAGAAGCTACAGCAGCCATTTTACAAGAGGCAACTGCCAGTACGTTATGGAAAACCCTTGAAAATAAAGGGGTGCCTTTCCTTCCTCAAAGCAGCAGCAACAGCGATAGCAATATATTGTTCTCAGTGGGAATCTTCTCCTTCTCTCAGAGATTGCTTTGCCAAAAGGAAGACAACCCATGAAGGACAGAACCAAGTCCATCCCCTTTTACCTGTTCTGCCTTTTAACCTATTGGTGTGGTAGATGAATAATAATAATAAGAGATTGGATTTATACCCTGCCCTTCACTACCCAAAGGAGTCTCAGAGCAGCTTACAACCTCCTTTCCCTTCCCCTCCCAAAACAGACATCCTGTGAGGTAGGTGGGGCTGAGAAAGCTCTGACAGAAACTGCTCTTTTTCAAGAACAGCTGTGCCAGAGCTTGTGACTGACCCAAGTCACATTAGCAAGTGCACGTGGAGGAGTGGGGAACCAAACCCGGTTCTCCCAGATTAGAGTCCGCGCACTTAACCACTACACCAAACTGGCAGAAACAGCCAGCCAGCCAGCCAGGACCCTCAAAGTCTTTGGTGGCAGAGGTGGACAGGAAAAGGAAAGTCTGACTATCACTTGGGCAGACAGGGTGATGTCCTTCAGGCAGGTGAAGGATTTGACCCCATCTCACGAGTCCCTTCAGGTAGAGGTCGCCTGGAATGGCACCCACTGGTTTAAAACTCACAGGCACAGTCTTTCTGATATGGGGGAAAGCAACAGGGCAGGCTGGTGTCTGTGGGGTTAAAACTTCAAAGGAAGTTTTAAATAGGTTAGAAAATGTGAGGGAAACTTGGCCATCTTGTCATTCAGAAATTATTCTGGCAGTTCCTGGCTCACTCTCCACACTGAAACACTCTTTCTAAGGAAACTGTTATTTCCATAAGTCTCTCAGTAAGTCACATTTGTGTATAGTTAATCACGAATACCCACAACTTCCCTCCCCAGACAAATAAATTCATTTGTTGTTGTGTTAAACCTCTGTTCTTCCCCTTGGTATTTAAGGCAGACAAGGTTATAAACGGGTTTCACCAAGGCAGGGGAGAGGGTGCCTCAGAAACACCACGGATGATTTGCCTCCTGAGTGGCAAATATTAAAAAGACCTGGGCACTTGCAGACCAATACCAAAACATCTCTCTGGCCTCTCTCTCCATGATGCTCAGTGTGTATCAGGGAGATGTGGTATAAACAATAGACCTCAAGTATTCCTAAAAATCTTATAGGCTACCATCAAGGGGACTTTTCCCGCCAAAAATGGATTAGTGCCTGCTTGTATCACCCCAGCCCACCACAGAGGGATGCCCAGTTTCAAAGCCGTGACCTTCCACCATGTTCTTCCAACGGGCTCACGCACTCATCTGTTATAGAAATTCTCAAACCGTGGGCCAGTTGGTAATTTTGCAAAGCTTTAAGAATTTTTCTGATCTGAGGAGAATGGTTACTGCATGAAATGTATGTTATGAATGTACAGACAGTCTCTTCTTTGACAAAGCTTGTGTGAAATGGGGTTGTCTTTTAGCTAGGTCGCCTGTACGAGCAGAGGCAAGGACTGAATCTCCCCTTTTATAGGGGGGGCTACTGGATTACTTTGAAAACTAAAGCTGACTTTGTTGGTAATTGGTATTGATTTGTAGTTGTAAATTTTGATTTATTGTTATTTATATAACAATCAGACTTGTACCAGTATTCTATACATTTATGAACTTATTGTAAATTGATTTTGACATTTTCTTTACACAGTACTGTTTTGTTTTTGGTTTTTCCTTTGACTGTGTATCTCACCTTTGGATTGTGTATTAGGCCATTTAGAGCTTTTTAAAGTCAGTACAAGCAGCTTGATTTAGACTGAGAAACCCCACTGAGAAACATCATCCACCTTTTTTTTTTCCAAAAAAGGGGGGTGAGTGGGACAGCAGCAAAGTAACCTCCATCCCTTGCACAGGGAATGGAATTTTGCAATGTTGCCTTTGATTTTCAGGACTATCTCCCCAGTCGTCATCCCCCCCCCAAGGCTAGTCTGTGTTTGTGACAAGCATTTACCAATCCTCTAATGAATCTATTACCCTTCCTTTCAGTGGATACAGTCAGCCACAGCTGTTGTTCTTATTGACATCCTCTTCAATGTTTTGATGATGATCAACGTGCATCCCCTTCTGGGGACAGAGGTTTATTAAACCTCTTACAGTAATTATGCATGTTGTAAAGAAAATGGAAGATTTCCCCACCACCACCCCTTCTCCCTTACCTACATCACTAGGACTTGAGGTCATGCCATGAAACTGATGGGCAGGAGACTCAGAAAATGGGTTTACATTTTCACACAACTTCTGCAGTTCAGAGCCACAGGGTGTGGCGATGGTTAACAGCTTCAATTAACCTTAAAAACTGGAATCAGACAAAGTCATTGAGGGCAGGTCTAACAATGACCATCAACTGGGAAGGCTAAAAGGGAGCCTCCAAGTTCAGAGGTGGTGTACCTTTAAATGACAGTTGCTAGAGGGCAAAACAGACGATAGCTACTGGCTTTTACACACTCTTTGTGGGCTTCCCAGAAGTATCTGCCTAGCCACTGTGAGAAACAGGATGCTGGACAAAAACCAGGTAGACCTTTGGTGTGATCCAACTTTTCTGCAATTACATTCTGTACATCTTCCCAGAAGGTCTGGGCAGTGCTCTTCTCAAAAGGGAGGGCTGTGCTATTACCCTCTTCCCAGGCAGAAAACAGCCAAAGCTTCTCTGTGGTGAGCTCTTAATGATTTAATTGCAATGGCCCCAACCGGCATTTCAGATGGAAGTTAACTGCTCTTGAAAGTGATGGGCTCGATTCTTACTGATCCGAACGGGATGTGGAAGCTGCGGGGCAAAACATCAGCAGAGATCGGATGCTCCGGGAACATCCTGCATCTTCCTGACATTGTGATACCACTGAATATGGCAGAAAGAAGAGAGAATTGCCCACGAGGTTAGGAGAATTTCCATACATCCTTCAGACTTTGCCCACTGCATGCTCCTTGCCTAAATCCCATAAATAATATGACAACAACATTGGTTAGCATCAGAAATGTAGTCTATTAAATGTGAGGCCCTGTGTACAGGAGCTAGTGACCAGAAACCAGTTGTCTAATGAATTTTAATGCACCAGCTCCCCCGGATTCTCTGCACAAATCTCAGTTTGCAGGGGTTTACTGTTTTACCACTACTAATGACGGGGGAGACAGGTAGGCTTTTGCTGTCTTTTGAGAGGTGCTTTCCTATCCTATAGTTATGTGTGCACATGTACATGTCTTTAATCCACAAGTGTGACTGGCAGCTGGGTGGGGCCAAATTCAGTGCTTGAGATGACCCATAGTAGTTGGCTCTGTTTTTCAAACAGAATGCAGGTTTTTGTGAATGAAAGACAGGCTCTTTTTTAGGGTGAAGGAATTGCCCCAGGCATCACTGATGGAGCAAACCATATCAACGGAGCACAATGTCACAGTGCGTGAAATGATCAGATCCTTTTCCTTCCAAGGCAGTAACAATTGGTCAGCGGGAATGTAACCCCAGAACTGGGAATGACTTCAGAACTTCTAGGGATACCTCATGCTCCACTTATTGGGTCACTGATTTGGGGGCACAGACATCAGGAGAGAGTTCTGTTCTAATTGTCCTGTGAGTTTAATCCACATATAGTTATTTCTTTCTTCCTCCTTTTTCACCCGAACCCCCAGACTAAGGCTATTTCTACATGGGGATGTGAAAATGCATCCCCAGCCATGGATGCAGCAGCAAGCAATGTGGGAACAGGCAGGAATGGTGTCCACACAACCAATCCTGTTCCACTCATTGCTTTTCCCCCACCTACCCCTTCTAGGGTTCCCAATCTCCAGGTGGGGCCTGGAGATCTCCCAGAATTACAACTGAACACCAAATGAGAGAAATTAGTTCCCCTGGAGAAAAGGGCTGCTTTGGAAGGTAGACTTCTGTGGCATCTCTACCCTGCTGAGGTCCCTTCCCTTCCCTTCCCTTCCCCTCCCCAAACTCCGCCCTCCCCAGGCTCCACCCCCAAATCTCCAGAAATTTCCCAACCCAGAGTTGGCGAAATCCCTTTAAAAGGGCTGGAAATTGGGAGGAGAGGGGCACGCTACTTCCCTCCATTTTGAAAGCAAAGTTTTAACTCCAGCCCCCCTCCCCTGTAGAGGTGATGCCCTTGAGCAACCTGCAGACCCCTTCCCCTTAAACCAGAGAAGAGCAGGTTTTGGTTTTCTCTGGGTAAAGGCAACAGAATGAGTATGACATCATGTTTTATCCATGGAGTTCCTGCTTTTCATGCAGGGGGAAGCAGCTGAGGGGCTCAAACTGGAGGACAGAGGCAGTGGAGCCAGCCCCCCACCCAAGAGCAGGAAGGCAAAAGCCGCTCAGCTCAGGGAAAGCAGAGAAGGAGGCTCAGCTGAATGCTCAGCTCCCTTCCCTGCAACCTCTTGATGTTCAATCACTTTACTTTCAGTACAATCCTATGCCAAAGAGTTATGAACATAAGAGCAGCCCTGCTGGATAAGACCAGCAGTCCAGCTAATCCAGCATTCTGATTCATGTAGTGGCCAACCACAGTTGTTATGGAGGGCAAGCAACACGGACAGAGTTACTGCAGCGTGAATCTTAACAAAAAATACACAGAGAGTCTGATGAAAGATCTTTAGGTTATGAATACTATTTACTCTAGTTACGTCCTTCTGACCAGAGCTGGAAATGCTGCAAGTAAGGTGGGCCTGTGAAGTTGGGTTTTGCGCACAAGTTAACCTGAATCAAGCGTGACAGAACCGTGTGTTGGAGCAGCCTATAAAATGGGATGGGGTGACTTTCAGGATGGAGTGTTGCTTTCCCCAACAATGCTTTCTCCACTGAAACAATCCCCCCCCCATAATTTTTCTCCCAGAGGGGTTCAGAGTTTGAAAATAGGCTATACTATGAGTAAGGTGGTGGGGAACAGACGGCAGTTCTGGAGACAGGAACACACGTTAGGTGGTGGTGGTAAGTGCCATCAAGTCACAGTAGAGTCAAGAGATGTTCAGAGGTGGTTTGCCATTGCCTGCCTCTGCATAGCAAGCAACCTTGGACTTCCCTGGTCTTCTCCCATCCAAGTACCAACCAGGGCTGACACTGCTTAGTTTCTGAGATCTGACGAGATCAGGCTAGCCTGGGCTACTGAGGTGGGAAATGTTCACTGCCATTTTCCCATCTGTTGTGCATGCTCTTTCAATTACTTTGTTCCCTGTATTGGTGTCAACCTTCATCCTAAAACCAATTTTGCACATGCTAGTGTTTTAATCCTCTTTTAGCCCTGCTGAGGACAGTTTTAAGGGCACTGGATCAGGTTTTAAAAAACCTCTTCAAAAGGCAGGTCTGCACGGGATGTATTCTAAAACCTGTTTCTTCTCCATCTCCCTTACTAGTAGAAAATTCAGAGAAGCCTTTGCAGAAACAGTGTCTTTGGAGGAGAGAGTATTTATTTCCATATATAACCCATTCTGTCATAAATCCAAACATACTTTTCCTCTCCAGGGGACAAGGCTCAAAATGGTTACTCAAGTTGGCTGGAACAGCCAGCTGCTCACAGCACTGATTGGTTGTCCTTCCAGTCATGTCATTAAAAACAGTCCTCCCCACACTCCCAGCTCCCCAAATTGCTGATAGCCAATGCATACCCACTCCACAATTAAAGCTGGACACACAATCTATTCTTACATAAATAGCTTACTATTTGGAGCACATAAGAAAAAAAAAGGAGAGGCTGCAGCTCAGTGGTGCAAACAGAGGGTTGGCTTCCTGGCATCTCCAGTTAAAAAAGGGATCAAGTGGTAGATGATGTAAAAAGACTGCTGCCAATCAGAGCAGACAAAAGGATCAGGTATAAATGATGTGGAAAACCTGCGTTTGTGACCCTGGAGAGCCACTAACAGAATAGACGAGACTAATCTTGATAGAACAAGGGTCTAAGTCAGCAGAAGGCAATTTCATTTGTTCACAAGAACTAAATACCCTCAAATGAGACACCATCCTCTATATGCTTTACTTATGTCAGTGTAGTGAGCACCCCATCTTTTTTTGCATTTGTGGGTGTGTCTGCGCCCATGCTTGGAAGTCATGGTGACCTCTGGCGAATCCCAGTGGGGCATGGAGGACCTTCAGAGAAGTGGCTTGATAGCCTGCCTCTGCCTCCCAACCCTGGTATTCCTTGGAGGTCTCCCATCCAAGTACTTGCCAGGGTCGGCCCTGCTTAGCTTCCGAGATCTGATGAGATGGGGCTTGCCGGGGCTATCCAGGTCAGAGCAGGGCACCTTCTTTTTTTGAAGGACAAGGAATTCTGCTACATGCTAAGACAGGGGTATCGAACTCAATTGTTATAAGGGCCGGATCCGACATAAATGAGACCTTGTTGGGCCGGGCCATGTGTGTCGTAAAATGTAATGCCAGGTAGTGGAGATAGAAACTTTATAAAGGACACAAACACAAAGGTGGTGTTTTTTTACTTAAAACAAAAACACGCTTAAAGCAGTAGCACTCTTGCAATATTTTGTTTATTTAACGGTGTCTGATAACTGACACCTCTTACTCTGAATTATTGCATCAAAATGTCTGTGCTGTTGCAATCTTGAGTATCCTGACTGATACTGTGAATCCACGTGAGCCTTTATTACTCATGGCACACTGTTCTGGCGACCAGTGAAGTAGTGGCAGATATCACCCTTCAAAGACCTATCCATTCAAAGCCTGGATCACATTGTTGAACTCCTGCATGCAAGCTCTCAACCATACAGCGAAAGGGTACTCCTAAACAAGAAGCATGGATGAGGAACCGCCAGCCATCTCTGCAAACACAACCCCAGCAAGACCTGTAGCCACGGATGTGACTTCTGACACGTACAAGCCTCACGATATTGAAGAAGGTGGACCCAAAGCCTGGTCCACTATAAAGCAGTTCTCCTTATTACCATAACTAAGAAGTCTCCTAAGCAGTAGAACAGATGAGCCACATTCTCTTGCACTCCTTGGACTCCTTGGAAGTGGTAGAAGGATGTGCCATCTGCCTTCAGATGGAAGGGATTTCCTGCCTCCCAAGGCCAAACATTCAGAGGGCGGAAGCAAGACAATGGCATTAAGATGCCCTCTCCTGCCTCACAGGAACAGCTCTCCGACATCAGGTCCAGCCATTTCCACCCAGCACTTTGGTCAAAAAAATTGCTGGAAACTGCCGAGACAACAACAGGAAGCTGCACTTTAACATCTTGCTTGATAAGGCGTCTCAGTCTGTTTGAAGCCTCTTGCTCCTTCCTATCAGCTTCCTGCAGATTCAAACAGGACCACAACGGCTGGCCGAGTTTTCCAGTGTTAGCACTGGCCGTTCCCTGCTTCCAATGTGAGTCCCACTGACTGGGTTGCCAACCTCCAGGTGGTGCCCGGAGACCTCCCGGAATCACAAGTGATCTCCAGACGACAGAGAAATCCATTCCCCTGGAGAAAATGGACAGTTCAGAGGGGGAACTCTGTGGCAGCACATCACTGTGGAGTTTACTCCCTACCCCAAACTCCAGCTTCCCCAGACTTTGCCTCGAAATCTCCAGGAATTTCCCAATTGGGAATTGGCGATCCTACCCAATGACCAGGCCTCAAAACTCATTCATGTTCAGTAAGACTTCCAAATAACATGCTTAGGACCTATTTACTTAAAAGAATTTACATCCCACCTTATCTCCTGAGACTCAAAGCCTCTAACAGCAACAAGAAGATAAAAGGGCACGCACAGTGCACCAATCAGATAAAAACAAAGAAACACAGCCAGATCTGCCTGAATGGTTTACATTCCATCAAATGCCCTCTGAAATGAATCAGTCTTCCTAAATGCAACAGTTGAAGCTGCTGGCACCCACTCTGGTATGCCGTCCCAAAGGACTGGACCAGTGTTCCCTCTAAGCTGAGTTAGTGTGAGCTAGCTCACAGCTTTTTAGCCCCTGGCTCACACATTTTTGTCTCGGCTCAGGAAGGACGGCTCCAGAGCAAACTAATTTATGCTGTAGCCAAATCGCTCGCTCACCAGTAGCTCACAGAATAGAATTTTTGCCCACAGGACTCCAGAGCTTAGAGAGAGCATTGGACTGGACCTACCACAGGAAAAGCCTGTAACGTAACTGTGGCTGAACCAACAGTCCAGAGAAAGAAAGAAAATCTTAAACTTTGTTCTGTTGCTTCAGACCAACACAGCTACCCACCTGAGTCCAGAGAAGGGTAACTGAAAGGAGAAGGCTGTCTGAAGAATGTAGGAGTGGTACGCGGGAGTTTAGTGGGAGATGACATTTTGATGAACATTGAGAAGCCCAGACTTTAGTGGTAATAGCCAGCACGTTGAGGAGGGCCCAAAAACAAGCAGGTAACCCATGAAATTGAGGCAGCCCTGGAATTACACCTTCTGAATGTTGGACTCCACAAAGGAGCCTTACTGTGGCATTTTATTAAGAACATAAGAACATAAGAGAAGTCAATGTTGAATCAGGCCAATGGCCCATCTAGTCCAACACTCTGTCACACAGCGGCCAAAAATACCAGGTGCTATCAGGAGGTCCAGTAATGGGGCCAGGACACCAGAAGCCCTCCCACTGCTGCCCCCTCCAGCACCAAGAATAGAGTGCATCACCTGCCCCAGACTGAGAATTCCCATCTATACCCTGTGGCTAATAGCCACTGATGGACTTCTGCTCCATATGTTTATCTAATTCCCTCTTGAAACTGTCCATGCTTGTAGCTGCCACCACCTCCTGTGGCAGTGAATTCCATGTGTTAATCACTCTTTGGGTGAAGAAGTACTTCCTTTTATCTGTTCTAACCCGACTGCTCAGCAATTTCATGGAGTGCCCACGAGTTCTTGTATTGTGAGAAAGGGAGAAAAGTACTTCTTTCTCAACTTGCTCAATCCCATTCATAATCTTATAATCATGTCACCCCTCAGCCGCCATTTCTCCAAGCTGAAGAGCCCCAAGCGTTTTAACCTTTCTTCAAAATGAATCTCCCAATACAGCTTCAAAGGCATAGAGCAGCATAAAGACCATGGCTGAAGTGCATGAAGAAGAGCTGTTCCAAACCTTTCCTGGTTCTCTGCTGTGCCCAAAGTGTAATACACAGGTAGCCATTGTAAAACAAGGGCTGCTACATTCCTGAGGTTTGTTATCTTGTTCCAGCAGCTGTGAGTGACAGCATTTAGTTGTTTATTTGCTTAGAGGGCTGTTAACGGCAGTTCTTGTGGGGGGGGAAATATGCTTGAAGCAGCTCCTATCAAAGGTCCAGCACATACAGACCTTTTAGAAGAGGGAACAAAATTATAGCCAGCGAGATAAAAATATGATAAAATAATTCAGTGCAAAATGGCTAAGAAACTCTAAGCATTCAAATGGTACAATGTGAGGAAACAATGTCTGGGGAGATAATTAGGTTTTTACAAGGTATCTGAATGTTAGATACTGGATTGCTTTGGGGAGGGCATTCCAGGGCTAAGAGACCACCACTGAAAAGTCCGCTTTTCTGACTGCCATCCACCTTACCAGGGAAACTGGGGACATGCAGATCCCAATCTTAGGGTGTGTTCAGACGGATCTTTTGATCTGCCATAGGAACGACTCCCTTGCGGATCAAAAATGCACGACCAGACAGAAACATCTGGGAAATATTCCGGTCCCATAGGCATCCCGTTCTGCTGCGCCTCCAATCCTGATTTTAAAAGTAGCAGTTTCAATGTAGGGTTTTCGCTTACCCGCGCAACAACTGCAGACTTTCTTCCGTCTGGTCACTCCATTAGCGCGCGATGCTCCCGTCGGCTCGGTCTGACGTCAGACCGAGCCGACGAGGGCGTGATTTTAAAAAATTGAAACCCCATGTGCGCTTTAACGAGGAAACGCATTCAGCGATAAGCGCTACGAGGAATGTCATATTCATGCTTATTTCTTTTAGGGACAAGATGTTACCGCGATGGGAGATGGAGGGGGGGAAGGACTGTTCTAACTTGCAAAATAGTCCCTCCATTGATCATGATGGCAATGGCAAGGGGGAGGACCGGGACTTTGCTGAAAACCCTCCGCGATCGCCTCAGTTCTCCAAGGAGGCGCAGCCTTGCCTATGCGAATGTACAAAACTTTTTTTAAAAAAATCCTCGGTGGATGCCGTGTAGACAAATCACGGTGGGAACAACGCGCGGTGAGGCTATTTCATGGGGGGGCGTCTGGTCGTGCTAGGCTGGATTAAAAAAATCGGGATAAAATTTTAGGAGGGCTCATGGCGCGATTGACTGGCCGTCTGAACGCAGCCTTAGTCAGCAAGCAGGTTCATAAGGGAATAAGAGAGTCTATGCCTATGGACAGGGAGCTGAGTTCAAGTGAGAGACAAGTCATTTCTCTTGCTTCCAAGGATGTTACAATCACTGCCTACTTGGAACCACTGTAAGTGAGTGTTTTAACAGTGCAATGTTGCTTTTTCAGCAAAAAATGGCAATGCATACAGAACCAGTCAGCTATGCAACTTATTCTATCTTGGTCTTAGCAAAGACTCATCCTGTTCAGCACATGATTTAAATTAGGTTAACACTCATGCAAAACTCTCCATACAACAATTACAGGAGGAATAGATAAGAGAACATAAGAGAAGCCAATGTTGGATCAGGCCAATGGCTCATCTTGTCCAACACTCTGTCACACAGTGGCCAAAAATACCAAGTGCCATCAGGAGGTCTAGTAGTAGGGCCAGGACACTAGAAGCCCTCCCACTGTTGCCCCCCCAAGCACCAAGAATACAGAGCATCACTTGCCCAGCCTGAGAGTTCCTATCTATACCTTGTAGATAATAGCCACTGATGGACTTCTGCTCCAAATGCTTACCTAATTCCCTCTTGAAGCCGTCCATGCTTGTAGCCACCACCCCCTCCTGTGGCAGTGAATTCCATGTGTTAATCACTCTTTGGGTGAAGAAGAGTGGCTTTTATCCATTCTAAGCTGACTGCTCAGCAATTTCATGGAGTGCCCACAAGTTCTTATATTGTGAGAAAGGGATGCTTTTTGGGACAAGAGGGAGCTGTACAAAAGGGATGGTCTCCACTTGTCCCGAGAAGGAACCAGGCTGCTGGCGCTCAAAATCAAAAAGGTGGCAGAGCAGTTTTTAAACTGAATAATAGGGGAAAGCCGACAGGATATGAAAAGTCTCTGGTTCGGGATGGCTCATCTCAAAGAGATGAAGGGGTAGCTATTACTTTTGTACAAGGAAATGGATTACAATTGTCCACTGAGACTGTGGCTAATGATAGGAACTGCCTGGCAAGGTCTCGAGGCAGCAAGAGGAAGGCTGTGGGCTTAACAAACATGGGAAACTATAAGTGTTTATACACAAATGCTAGAAGTCTCCGAGGTAAAATCAGGGAGTTGGAATGCTTGGTGTTGGGGGGGAAATAGACATTGTGGGTATTTCAGAAACTTGGTGGGATGAGGAAAATCAGTGGGATACGGTGATTCCTGATTATAAATTATATCGGGAGGATAGGGGGGAAGGGTTGGAGGTGGGGTGGCTCTGTATGTCAGAGAGGGTATACCGTCCAGTAAGATTGAGAGGGTAAGAGAATTGGATTCACTTCTGGAAATGCTATGGGTTGAAATAGTGGGTCCAAAAGGAGGCTTAACAGTGGGAGTTTGTTATCGCCCACCAGATCAAAAGATAGAGGAGGATTATAAAATGATGAATGAATTAAAGATAGTGGCTAGACGAAATAACTGTGTTGTAATAGGCGACTTTAACTACCCACACACTGATTGGGTCAATATGAGTTCTAGTCGGGAAAAAGAGATTGCGTTCTTAGACACTCTCAATGACTGTGCTGTGGAACAGATGGTCACAGATCCTACCAGGGGAGAGGCAATCCTGGATTTGGTCCTAAGTAACACCCAAGACCTGGTGAGAGATGTAAAAGTGATTGCACCACTTGGGAACAGTGACCATAATGTCATTGAGTTTAACATTTGTACAGATAGGGAGTTGCCCAAAAAGACTGACACAACCACTTTTAACTTTAAAAGGGGTAACTTCTCTGGTATGAGGGGACATGTGAGGAAGAAATTGAAAGGAAGAGTGGAGAAGGTCAAAACCATTGGGGAAGCTTGGAGACTATTTAAAAAGACAATCCTAGAAGCTCAGAAAAAATATATACCGCAGGTTAGGAAAGGTACAAATAGGTATAGAAAAAAGCCTGCATGGTTAACAAATAAAGTAATGGAAGCTGTAAAAGGTAAGAAGGATTCCTTTAAGCGGTGGAAAGCTAGTCTTAGTGAGGTTGATAAAAGGGAACACAGACTATGGCAAATAAAATGCAAGTCTGTGATCAGGCAAGCAAAAAGGGAATATGAGGAGCATATCACAAAAAACATAAAGACCAACAATAAAACTTTCTTCAAATACATTAGAAGTAGGAAGCCAGCCAGGGAGGCAGTGGGGCCTTTGGATGACCAAGGGGTAAAAGGAGTAGTGAAGGATGATAGGGAAATGGCTGAGAAGCTGAATGCATTTTTTGCCTCTGTCTTCACTGTGGAAGAGGAGAAGTGTTTGCCCACTCCAGAAGCACCGATTTCGGGAGGGGTTTGAAAGACCTGAATCAGATTGCGGTAACAAGAGAGGAAGTCCTCCGACTGATGGACAATTTAAAAACTAATAAATCACCAGGCCCGGATGGCATTCATCCGAGAGTTCTGAAAGAACTCAAATGTGAACTTGTGGATCTCCTGACAAAAATATGTAATCTTTCTTTAAAATCTGCCTCCATTCCTGAGGACTGGAAGGTAGCTAATGTCACTCCCATCTTTAAAAAGGGCTCCAGGGGAGATCCAGGAAATTACAGGCCAGTCAGTCTGACATCGATACCGGGTAAGTTCGTGGAAACTGTTATTAAGGAAAGAATTAGTAGGCACATTGATGAACAAAAACTATTGAGGCAGACTCAGCATGGGTTCTGTAAGGGAAGATCTTGTCTCACTAACCTGTTAGTGTTTTTTGAGGAGTGAACAAACATGTGGACAAGGAGGACCCAATAGATATTATTTACCTTGACTTCCGGAAAGCTTTTGATACAGTTCCTCATCAAAGGCTCCTAAATAAGCTCAATAGTCATGGGACAAAAGGACAAGTCCTCTTGTGGATCAAAAACTGGCTTATAAATAGGAAACAGAGAGTGAGTATAAAAGGGAAACTTTCTCAGTGGAGGGTGGTAAGCAGTGGGGTACCACAGGGATCAGTACTCGGTCCGATGCTTTTTAATTTGTTTATTAACGATTTGGAATTGGGAGTAAGCAGTGATGTGGCTAAATTTGCAGATGACACGAAGTTGTTCAGGGTGGTGAAAACCAGGGAGGAGTGTGAGGCACTCCAAAGGGATCTGTCGAGGATGGGTGAGTGGGCGTCAACGTGGCAAATGGGGTTCAATGTGGCCAAGTGCAAAGTGATGCACATTGGAGCCAAAAATCCTAAATATAAATACATGATGATGGGGTCTGAACTGGCAGAGACGGACCAAGAGAGAGATCTTGGAGTCATAGTGGATAACTCGCTGAAAATGTCTAGACAATGTGTAGCTGCAATAAAGAAGGCCAACGCTATGCTGGGGATTATTAGGAAGGGAATTGATAACAAATCAGCCAGTATCATCATGCCCCTGTATAAATCATTGGTGCGACCTCATTTGGAATACTGTATACAGTTCTGGTCACCACATCTCAAAAAGGATATTATAGCATTGGCAAAAGTGCAGAGAAGGGCAACTAGAATGATAAAAGGGTTGGAACACCTTCCCTATGAAGAAAGGTTAAAATGCTTGGGGCTCTTTAGCTTGGAGAAACGACGGCTGAGAGGTGACATGATCGAGGTTTATAAGATTATGAATGGGATTGAGCAGGTTGAGAAAGAAGTACTTTTCTCCCTTTCTCACAATACAAGAACTCGTGGGCACTCTATGAAATTGCTGAGCAGTCGGGTTAGAACAGATAAAAGGAAATACTTCTTCACCCAAAGAGTGATTAACATATGGAATTCACTGCCACAGGAGGTCGTGGCAGCTGCAAGCATGGACAGTTTCAAGAGGGAATTAGATAAACATATGGAGCAGAAGTCCATCAGTGGCTATTAGCCACAGGGTATAGATGGGAACTCTCAGTCTGGGGCAGGTGATGCACTCTATTCTTGGTGCTGGAGGGGGCAGCAGTGGGAGAGCTTCTGGTGCCTTGGCCCCACTGCTGGACCTCCTGATGGCACCTGGTATTTTTTGGCCGCTGTGTGACAGAATGTTGGACTAGATGGGCCATTGGCCTGATTCAACATTGGCTTCTCTTATGTTCTTATGAGAAAAGTACTTTTTTCTCAACCTGATCTATTCCATGCATAATTTTATAAATCTTGATCATATCACCCCTCAGCTGTCATTTCTCCATGCTAAAGAGCCCAAAGTGTTTTAACCTTTCTTCACAGGGAAAGTGTTCCAACCCTTTTATTATTCTAGTTGCCCTTTTCTGCACTTTTTCCAATCCTAAAATATCCTTTTTGAGGTGTGGTGACCAGAACTGTACACTGTATTCCAAATGAGGTCACACCAATGATTTATACAGGGGCATTATGGCTGATTTGTTTTCAGTTCCCTTCTTAATAATCCCCAGCATAGCATTGGCCTTTCTTATTGCAGTTGCACACTGTCTAGACATTTTCATTGAGTTATCTACTACGACTAGATGCACTAGCAGTTAGAAGAATCACATTTCCTGATCACCAAAAGTATGGGGCCAATGATATATTCACACAGCAGAAGCGCCAATGGTAGGAAAGTCCCTCTGGATGTCTAATTTATTGCACACACACACACCTGGAAAGATGCAGAAGGAACAATAACCTTACAAAGGTGGCTTTCTCTCAAAATAAGGCCATCTTGAATGAGTCAATCAGGACATGGGGCAAAGCTACTATACTCCATGTTACAGATAAGGAAAGGAGCCAGAAGAAGAAGAGCTGGTTGTTATACCCCTCTTTTCTCTACCCTAAGGAGTCTCAAAGTGGCTCACAATCGCCTTCCCTTCCTCTCCCCACAACAGGCACCTTGTGGGGCTGAGAGAACTGTGACTGGCCCAAAACTACCCAGCAGGCTTCATGTGCAGGAGCACGGAATCAAACCTAATTCTCCAGATTAGAGTCTGCCACTCTTAACCACTATACCACGCCGACATAGGGTTACATGGCAAGACTGTGGGTTCCAAACCTGGAGAAGGCCAACCAAAAAATTTAAAAAGCCACATTCCCCTTCTTGGTCTTATTTAAACCTATAAAGCTGGTCTTCACAGGGCGATCTGCAAGAGGGCTTCTTTGCCCACACCTTATCCCCATTTCAAATGGTATTTTAACTCAGACGAGTAGAAAGATCTGCACTCGTTTCCTTGGAGATAGCCCAAAGCAAAAAAGGCCACCTGTCACTGTGATGTTCATGGCAACAGCAAATGCGGGCACTGCCACCACCACTCCCGGCAAATCTGACGACACCAACCATAAGCAAAGCGTCAGGAAATATTAACAGGTTCGAACACAGAATGACGGAGTCACCGGCTGTGAACTTCCAACTGTGTCTTGGGGAGAACACCGCTCGGCAGCCGGCAGAGGCAAGCCGGTTTAATTGCCGAAGTTTATACAGCTAGAGAGATTATTTGGGGGCAGCGCAAGAGAAGGATCAGTAGTGGAATTATCTACTGAAGAGAGGTCAACAGGGCATTGTCGGAAGAGGAGAGGCAGATTGCTCCTGCTTGGGAAGCTGCCACTTTCTCCAAGCGCACGCGTGAACGAGAAAGCCTGGCGCTTCGTGGCAATCGCATGCGAGCCCGCTCACAAATCTCATTCCCAGCGAGTATGTGTCAGTCTAGCAAAGCAATGTGTGAGCCCATTAATTCTCTGTGAAGGAGGGCCTTCGACACAGATGCAAATTAGATTCAGGGTACAGCCAATGTATGACTCTCAGTCAACTCACATGAAGCCACCGTATACCGTCTTAGACTATTGGTCATCTCAGACTGGCAGTGGCTCTCCAGGGTCTTAGACAGAGGTCTTTCACACCACCTCTGTGTGTAAAGTGCTGCCAAGTTACAGCCAACGTATGACAACTGGAGGGGAGGTTTTCAAGGCGAGCGAGAAGCAGCGATCATTTGCCATTGCCTTCCTCTGCAGAGTCTTCTTTGGTGGTTTTCCTGCTCAGCTCTCGAGATCTGATGAGATCAGGCTATATCATGCTGCTTTCCCTCCACACCACCTACTACCTGACCCCTTTAACTGGAGATGCTGGGAACTGAACCAGGAGTCTCCTGCATGCCAAGCAGATGCTCTACCACTGGGCCACAAAACAGGACGGAGGATCTGAAAATCCCTCTTTTGCGACCACCCCCAGCAAATTACCATCTTGCTCTTATTCATTCCCCTTCACGCCACTGCTACTTTACAAATCATGTGAATGAACATCAAATATGGTGGGAGCACAGGAAGGAAAAAAGAAGAGACACCAGTAATGGGACAATCAGGATTAGAGAATCGCATAGAAGGAACCTCAGGAAGGAAACAGGGGGAAGCTGCAGATACGGTTATTTATTTATTTATTTGTTTGTTTGTTTGTTCGATTTTTATCCCACCCTCCCGCCTAAGTGGCTCAGGGCGGCTTACAACATTAATAAAACCAATATACCTACATGGGGGGGAGTTGAAAGGAGGGGTCCTAATCAATACACCTCCCCCCTTGAATACAGGTCCCCCTATGCCCACTCTCCACAACCTTACCAACACCTTTCAGGCTTAACGCTTTTTTCCCATGAGCTAATTTTCTAGCGATACCTTATGGGCATCTCTTTGGGGGAATTCTTTCAAAGGTTCCCTTTATTTTCAGAGGAAAAAATGCAGCTCTAAGGGACCCTTTATATTTTTAAAAAAGAAGTTTCATCAATCTACTTTTCAGATTATTTTTTTTTTGTGCTCATCCTGTGTAACTACATGTGGAAGTAACAGAACATGCCCATCTGCAGGGATAAATCTGTAACACTCATGCCCGAATCAGTGACACCCAGGGACCTTCATGTGCTGCAGAGGACATTTTTGGCAGCAGCTGACTACACTGGCAGTCCCAAAGTGACTGCCAGAACACTTGTCACTTCATTGGGTAGTAAGGCTTTTATCTTATAAAGGAGACAAGACGGTGATGTACATTATGAGCATCCTACAAGATCCCTGCCTATGAGAACCAGATTACCCAGTGCCAGAAGTGGAGGATGGAGAAAGCGGTCATACTGCAGCACTTTCAATGCAAAAGGTCCCAGTTCCAGTCCCTGGTCATCTCCAGTTGGGAAGAAAAAGAGCAGGTGGAAACCTGCAAGACTTCTGCCCAGCACCTTGGAGAGCCGCTATCAGGGACAGCACATAATATGCCGGGATAGATGGACCCACGGTCTGATTCAGCTTCCGGGAAGTTGAGGGGATGCATAGGAGAGGCCACAAATCAGAGAATGTGATTGTGACTACCTTTTCTTTGTCCTTCTGGTTGCTGATCTGGTGCTGTGCTAAAAGTATGGTTGTAAGCTTTTTCTCTTTTTAATAAATATTTTACTCTTTGAAGCTGGTCGTGTTCTCTGGACCACATTGTTTCCCCAATCGCCTTAGACCAAGCTACTTCAAGAGGGGAGTCCCGGGAAGGAGGAAGTCAAGGCACTCATTGCCAATCCTCCAGCCCCCCCTCCAAAGAAGGAATTTGGTCCCTGTGGTAACCAGGTGCTGGGTAGCAGGAGACCAGAGGCAGGGCCTCAGTTTGAGAAGGGGTGTCAGGAGTCTGTCCCTCCTGGCAGGAAGACCCCAACAAGACAGTGGTGGCAGCGTAGCCTAGTGGCAGGAAGTGGAACAGCACCCTCCAGGAGGCACAAGCCAGTGGGGGGGGGGGGCTCTGGCAGAACAGGGTCTGTAAGTCAGAGCAGGCCTGCAGCCTCCAGTTAGGGGATTTCAGGCACTGCCTGAGAAAATGGGGAACTGCTGCTAGACTGAGTGGACAGTGCTAAGGTTGATGGGTTTGATTTGGCATAAGACAGTTTCTTATGTTCATGACACCTTGTACCCACACTATAGTTGTGGTCTTCCAAGTGGAGTGAAGTGTGGTGCTTTGGAGACAGCCGTAGGAGTGGAAGATTAATTTGCTTCATGCCTTCCCCACTGGGAATCTAGCCTGCATAGTTCCATCTTGGATTCTGTTTCCGGTCACACTGAAGAACAATGGCACGCAGGGAACCAGTTTTTATATGTATAGACTTTAGACCACCTAGTCTCACCCCGACAATCCATTTCACAGCATTCCTCAGTGTAATTTACAAGCGGCTAAAACAGTCCAAATTCTAGACTTCTAAATGAAAGTATTGATTACTTGGCACTGCCCCAAGATAACATCCATAGAGATGGCAGTGACAGGTCCATTATTTCATAGATCAAAGCATAAAGCATCATTGCTGCCACTGGCTAAGTCACGTCTGCTCATTAACTAGCATCCCCACCTCCACAACCATTATCTGTTCACGCCATCTCGGTGCCCTAAGGAGTGAGAGCAGCCTGGTCTTCAGCTGCACGCATCCGCCTCCCACGAGACTGACAGCTTAAACCCTTAAGCATAAATCAAAGCAAAATGCCTCCCGGGTTCCATCCTGTAGAATTCTTCTCCTTCATGCTAGAGGCCGTTTTTCAAAGGAGGTTGGGAAAGTGACATGATGGAAGCTCGGCACCTGAGCGCAGCAGCCAGCCAAATGGGGGCTTTCGAGGTCAACATTAACACAACTTCATTACCACTGCAGACTGTAGCACTGGGGCTCACAGGACCAAAGACAGTATTTTGTTTGAAAGCAGGGAACAAAGGTAGAGTCAAAGATCATGCAATACAGGACCGGATCCTTCCGCGGAGGAAGAGATCCTGAGCAGCCTTCCTTGTTCGGCATGTAACCTCAGCCACACAGAATATCATGCCATCCACAGCCTTAAACAATGTTGACCTTAAGGTCAAAGAGAGTAACAATAGATGAGGCTGCTTTTGTCATAGAACACAGCATACTTTAGAGACTGCTAGCCTTGAACACCACTGAAGTATACAAAAAAATAGTGGAAAATAGTTGCAGCTCAACGGGAGAGCAGATGCTTGGCTTGCAGAAGGTCCCAAGTTCATAGAATCATAGAATGTTAGAGTTGGAAGGGACCTTGCAGGCCATCTAGTCCAACCCCCTGCACTCTGCAGGAACACAGCCGAAACCCCTACATACCTACAACATGCCCAAAAGATGGTTGTCCAGCCTCCTCTTGAAAACGTCCATCCCCAGCATCTCCAATTCAAGACACCAGGCACTGCAAAAGACCTTCCACTATCTGAAACCCTGGAGAGCCATTGCCAGTCAGTGGATATCACTGACTTGTTATATGACTTCAGATAAGGCAGTCTCATGCATGATCTGATGAAGACACTTCCTCTTAAAGTGCAGGAGGGCATCTACAGACACATCAAAGCATCCCTTCAGTCTGGAACCCACTTGCAACTGGAAGATTTTCATAAGGCATTTGTAAAACTGCAATGTCCACCTAGTGAAATGAAGACACAGATCTTCACGGCCCACTGGGTTCCAAGGGAGTCATCTACTACTGGACAAACCCAGAGGAAGCAGCAGATCACTAGAAGTTGCCAGCTACTCCGAGCAAATACCTACCTTATCAAAGATCTCTATCTCGTTTTCATCTCTTAAGTGCTGATTTTAGAAGTAGGATGGATGGCTATGAAGGATATCATCCTTTTTAGTAGTGGCCCCTGGCTGTGGAATACCATTCCTCTCTCCCTGCACCTAGCACCATCACTATTTTTTGATGCCAGGCTAAGACTTCTTCATTCTAGTAAGAATTTACTTGACTGATGTTTCAAATTTGTTGAAGGTTGTCCTTTGACAGCCTACAATGCTACATTTTGGTGCAGACATTTTCAAAATATAAATGCAAATCCCAGGAGAACATTGGTAGTGGTAGGAAAGCTGTCATTCAGGAAAGACTGACCATGTATGTACCTGAAGAAACATGCTTGCACACAAAAGCTTATACCCAGAATTAAACTTTGTTGGTCTTAACGATGACACTGGACTCAAACTTTGTTCCATGATTTAAACCCTTATTCAAGACATACATGTGGTACCATCAACATGCGTCAAAAGGGAATGCACATACTAGTCCACCCCATATACTGCATCAGCTTCACACCAACATTGAGCCTGTATGCAAAAACACTACATAAATAGGCACACAATTAGGAATGTGGCAGGTTCACAGTCATGCAAACAGACCCCACAGGAAAGGGGATGGATGCACATAGGTGGGAGATTGGAACTAGATGATGCAATCCTGTTTCTCGTTCTATTTGTGATGCCCACACAGAGAGGGAGAGGGAGAGGGAGATGGATGTATATTTAAAGGATAAAAGCCCTGCACACATTTGATAGAGTCCCCCAGCCTCCCAAAACAGAGTTTAAATTCAAATCTCATGCAATACTAGATCAATGCAATAGAAAATCAGCGTGCACCTCCTTATACACCATTGTGCCACTAGCATCCGGCAACAACCTGTGTGTTACAATGCAAGATTTTTTGTTACACATTCCAAGAGGGCATTAACCTTTCAGAGAGGCTCAGATATTTTTAAACTTCTCAGATGATATATGATTTGTTCTTTCAACCAACAGATGTTAAGCAACATTTCCTGACAGCATCTTACAAACTTCTGGGCAGGAAGCTCTGTTCTTTGGTGATAACTGCAGTTCTCAGGAAAGCACCCAGTTCCAAGACCTCAGCAAGGCAACTTGAACAATGCCAGGGAAACGCCTAAGTGGTGTGCAGAATTAAAATGTTTAACAATTCCAGTTTCCTGAAACTTTTGTTAATTACAGGTCCTGTACAGGAAGCAGTAGTAGAATTCACCTTTTTTCTACTTGCAAATACAAGGCATTAGATTACCCTCACTGGACACTCACTAGGGTGACTGGTTGCCTAATAATAGCTAACTCCATCATAAGAACATAAGAACTTAAGAAATCCATGCCAGAAGGGAAAGCCACTGTGCTAACTGTCCAGAGACTGAGAGGGCAGGAGAATCAGGGAAGGGAAAGAAAATCCAGGGCTCACATAGTGGAGGGGAACTGAAGTTCCCTAAAAACCAAAATACTGGCAGGAACCACAGGTAGCTTTGCCCCAGCCACAGCCCTTTCCTTCCTTCCTCGGTGATAAGGGAATGCTGCTCTGGGCAGGAGGTTCTGAAGGGACTTGGAGCCCTCTGACTGGGGACTTGACATCTGTCATTCTCCCAAACTGTCTGACCAAAGCCTGATTCTCACGAATGGGGCTCGACCTGCATCTGGACTGTACCGATTACAGCAGCTGGTGAGGAACCTTATGAGGAAATACTCCAGTATTAAAATGAAGAAAGAAACAATTCCCGCCACACTGAATGTCTGGAAGAAGCTCTGGTATAGCCTTCTCCCCAATATGCTAACTTTGTGTGCATGAAAAATTCTGTGTATGGGGGAGGGAAGATTTCATCATGTGGTTCCACACCTGCAGTCTGAAGCCCACAAGCGAATAAAAGCAAATTACCCTTATTCACTGGAAAGACAGAGAAATCATATTGGATGCAGCTGCTTGCCAGATATCTCTGTTCTGAGCTTCTAACTGTTAGATCAGTGGTACTCACTCCACAGCTCACGAAGAGCCACATTTGCAATTATCAGGAACCAAAACAGCCACATTTACATTCATCTTTGGCATGAGGCGTGAACCTCAGAGGTACACGGCTCATCTATCCCTCTGCTTCAAGCTGGGAACCACCTCCCAACCAGAAGCCCCACCAGACAAGGGCCTTGCCCAGGGCAGTTGCCACACTGGGGACCGATGTTCAGAAGACCCACAGGCAGCATGTCAAATGTGCTTTTATGCGTGGCACCCACACGTAGCTCCCAAGCCACCGAGCTAGTATCACTGGGTTAGCTGTATTACTTGTAAATAAGCTCTCTGTAGCAGCTCATTGTGCAAGTAAATTTAAGCAGCAGAACTCACCAGTGTGCGTAGCCACCTTCAGAAAGACCAAAAATGTCATCGAGAAGAACTGTTTAAGCAGGGTCGATACAGGGCTTCTCTCTTCTTCTTTAATGGCCAGGCCCTATTTATTTTAATTATCTTTATTTCTGTTTTGAAAAATAAAGGCCAAGAAGCAACTAAAACTTAAAAAATAAATCACCAAAATATGCCTTTGGCTGTCTATGGCAACATTTAGATTTGTCCGTTCCATAATGGCTGTTTAACGCTGACTGCAGCTTTTTCTTTATGGGGTTTTATTGTAAGCTGCCTTGAACACATCATGGAGAAGCAAGGCATAAAAAAACGTTTTTCGAAAAAATAAAATATGGACCACTTAAATCATCCCCACGAAATTGTCCAAACACCACCAGCAGATGTCCACTGACCTTCAAGAGGAAGGAAATGAGAACAAATCATGTGTGGACCTTGGAGAACACCATTGACAGCACATAGCTACAGATGCCAGAGCATACATGCGGCATGCACAGAATCCCAAATCCATTCCTTGTATCTCCAAGAAATGATCTCAGGTAGCAAAGAACCTCTGCTGGAGGCCCTGAGGAGTCACTGCCAGCAGGCAGAAACTAGATTAAGCTATTGGATCAGGTGCTGAATTTGACCAAGACTACCTGGGTCCAAAACCCATCACTAGTACTGCTTTAAGCCAAAACGACCATACAGGATGGTTACACAATGATAGCCACATGTACAACACCCTTAGTTCCTTGGAGGAAGGGCAGGACATAAAGTGGGATTAAATAAAACAAAACTTGCTGGAACATAAGGAGCCCTGATGGATCACATGAAAGGTTCATCCAATTCAACATCCTGTTGGCAAAGGAGATGCATCTACAAGCCCACAAGTGAGCAATGAAGGCAGTAGAGTGCCCCCTACGCACGCGCAGCAGAGTGCCTGCTGCGCATGGTCTTCCCTCTGCCACAGGTATTCAGGAGTATAACAAATGACCATTGAGCTTCCAGTTAACTAGCCATTGCTTGGACTAACTTTGGCCTCCCCCTCTGTATAAAAGAGTTCATCTATCACAGTGAGGCTCCTAAATGCTTTTGCAAGACCGACACATTTCTGAACATGCACAAAACCCCCCGAGAATTCAGCATCTCCAGCCAGTGCACATTAATCTGGATCCCTGAGCGTTTGACTTCATGGGGTCATCTTTGAGCAAGTTGCATGAAGGTTTGCACAGGGAGGTCGGTACAGATGTGGTCTCTCTGTGGGCATCCTGCCCTGCAGAAGGGTGAATGTGTGAAACATCATGCTCTCTGTTGTTGTTGTTGTTTTCTATGGCACCACGCATAAAAGCACCCTGATTCCTGTGAAATACATCTGTGTCCAGACAGCATGCTTAGTCATTTGTTCTCAAAGAACCTCTATGAACGCAACACTGACCTTACACATCATGTGTGTTCTCAACTGCAGTCAGAAAGACACACGGAAAGAGAGAAAGAGTGAGAATAAGAATGTGAACCCTGACAAGGGATCTTAAGAGAAAACTCTCGTCAGTAATGCCGCAAACTGGGCTTGGCCGCTCTGCCGCCCGGGAAGAGAGGCTATTCCCATTATCGTTCCCAGCTTCTTTTTATTTATTTGTTCCCTCAGGAACCGAAGGAAAGCTGCTTCCAGTTTACTGGCTGGGTTTCAAGTTAAATATTGAAGCTCCCCAGCAGCTTGAGGCTGAAGTGACAGATCGCTATGCACAGGGAGACAGCAAAACCCATCAACGTCTGAAGCCGCGCCTTTGGGGAACAACCATTGTCCGTGTGCTACGGGGCCCACAGGGAGATCCCCGCCTACTCGATGCAGCCTCAACCTGCGGGCTTTAGGAAAGAAGTCACCCACATGCGCCCACAAGATAGGGCCGCATATGCAAGCCTCTGACTTTCAGGGAACATTATGCATGGCCAACCTGGTTCAGCGATGAGTGTATATTCAATGGGGAATGGCAGCCACGCCTGGCTCCCTGGTGAACACACGCATGTGTCATGCTGTGGCTCAAACTGCACACTAGGAAGAGTTAAGTGGGTTCTGTCAACCTATATTTCCCCAGGAATGTGTCACTAGAAACACACACATACACACACACACACAAAAGACATGATGTCACTGCATCAGAGTTTCCCTGCCAGAGACATTGGCCGCCACTTGCAGGGGGCAGGGAAACATTAATGCTACATCGCTTTTTCTTCTAACTGCCTGTGGCATCTGCAGTAGAGTGATACAGATAAAGAGGTGATATAAGGAGACACAATCATGACAAGCGGAAGGAAGGAATCAGAGCCGGAGATGGGGGAATGCTAACAAATTACTTAACTCCCCTTCACCAAGAGCATGCTACTGGCGAGGAGGACACAGGTTAGAGATGTGTATTTATCTTCATGCAACACGTAGCTTATGCATTCAATGAATCTGTGAAGGACTATAGTGTAAAGAGGGCGTGTGAGCAATATCTGGGCACGGAGCAGGGGTCAGTGGGGGTGTGGAGGGGGAAGTAGTTGTGAACTTCCTGCATTGTGTAGGGGGTTGGACTAGATGACCCTGGAGGTCCCTTCCAATTCTATGATTCTGTATGTGTCCCCCACATCCATGCTTTCAACTGAACATGTGCATGGAGCTTTGTCCAATAAAGTGGGGAGAGAGAGGATCCCTCAGTGCACATATTCAGCAAAACACATGGAGACTGGGAGCCGGAGACTGCCACCATAGTCCTGCTCTTCCTTCAGTGAGCATGCCGTTTCCGCACATCTCTCACTGGGCAACACACATTTTGAGAGGAGGAGGACGACGACGAGAAGAAGAAGAGGAGGAGGAGGAAGATTGGATTTATATCCTGTCCTTCACTACTCGAAGGAGTCTCAGAGCTACTTACAATCTCCTTCCCCTTCCCCTCCCCACAACAGACACCCTGTGAGGTAGGTGGGGCTGAGAGAGCTCTTTCGAGAACTGCTCTTTCCAGAACAGCTCTGAGAGAACTGTGACTGGCCCAAGGTCATGCCAGCAGCTGCATGTGGAGGAGTGGGGAATCAAACTTGGTTCTCCCGGATTAGAGTCTGCGCTCTTAACTGCTACATCAAACCTCCAGGGTCATCTAGTCATCTAGTCCAACTCCCTGCACTATACAGGAACAAGGAGCCCCCAGGAGCACAACACATTGAAATGAGCTGAAACAAAAACTGTGAACTGTCTGTCATAGTTGTACATGGAGCCAATTAAAGCAATGTTAGACTAATGGACCATCTACCTTAGTACCATCAACAGAGACTGGCTGGAGAACTACAGTCAAGCTCTCTGTGGCTTCAGACAATTGCCTTTCGCCCTTTCCTCAGCTGTCATCTTCTGAGTACTTAACTAGACCTATGAAGGAACTGGATATGGGAATTCAGGAAATCCAAGCAACAGATTGTACCATTGCATGAGAGGGGTTAGGGAGTGGTTGATGCTTTCGCAAAAAACATACAGTCGCCACAGTTCCTTGAGGGCAAGTTAACCAGGCTTAAAATATCCTGTAAGTTTGCAACAGTTGTGTGTGTTTCCATGGAAATCATTCCAGATTAGCAAAGACTGTGCACCTTCATCAGTCAAACCATTTCATTAACACATCCGCTGAAAGCATTCAGCAGACCAAAAAACAGAACAGAATTCTGGACCAAGTTGGAAAAGCTTCTGTTGTACAAGAGGAAGAACGTTCCTCTTCTGCCTAAAGACCCATAACGCTCAGTGGTGAAACACATGCTCTGCAGACAAAGTCCCTGGTTCGATTCCCAGCATCTCTTGGGCAAGATCGGGAAAGCAGCTGTCAGTCAGAATCAACAGCTCATTGCCATAACCATGCATATAAGGCGTTCTACCACTTTCTGAGGACCAAACTGGACAATACTGCATCCCCAAGACTGCCACAGGGAAGCAGTGCCATTTTAGAACTTTTCAAAAACTTTTGAAAATTTCACAGGGCCTGATTCTGCTGGGGACAGTGGCACGGGGCTGATGAATGGCTCCTCTCTCCTTCCCCCAGGCCATTCTCGTCAAAAATATCCGGCCACAAGGTAGTTACTAGGGGGATTGCGGTATCCATCATTTCCATAAATTTCATACAAATTGTTGTTGGATCTGGCCTATTTTATCCCTGCACTGATACTAGAGATGATATGAATTCTGCATTAAGCATGTTTGTGGCTGATTTAATCATCTACTGAAACAATTGCCAGCCAAACAGAGTTGCAAGGATGGGGGGAGTAGAACTCAACTGGGCTGTGTGAGAACTTGCATGCACAAAAAGCCTAACCGACAAACAGAACGTGAGCCAAAGCTGTGGGCATTTGAGCATTTCTAAAGGAGGCAGACAATGGCAAACCACCCCTGCTTCCCACTTGCCATGAAAGCCCCTTGCTGGGGTCACCATAAGTTGGTTGCAACTTGACAGCAGTTAAGTATGTGCATAATTGATGCTGACTCTTAGAGCTTTGGAAGATCTTTCCTACTGATGGTTGTTTGGGAGTCCAGAACTCAATAAGTTCTCATTTGCAAGTTTAATTTCCTCCGGACACTTAACCATAACCATTCTTCTCAGGTCTATTGCGGTCCTAAGTCAACCCTGAACATGTCCTAGAATTGCTCAGCCTTATTAAACAGCGGTCAGTAGTTTGCAACACATTGAGGTCTAGGAAACGAATGGGCTAGGACAGAAGCAGAGCTGTTTAGGTGCTTATCATGGATTCCTGAAGATCAGGAATGGTGCCTTCTGCAGGATTCCATCCCACTATACTTGATCTTTCCCCTGTACTGTGTAGCCACTCACTAGTGTGTTCTAGGATGTATTCATAGCACACACAACGTGCAAATATGATACCACTCCAAACTATGATGGAGTGGGATGGCCCTGCCTCCCCCCACCTATACATATTTGTCCATTACACACAGTCCACACATAGAAAACTAGTATGCACATAGGTTCTAATCTTTACAACTGTGGCTGTTTGAAATGCAACATACTTGATCATGGTAATGGAGTCTACCCATGTAGGCACTGTACCCATGCCAGTGAACACAAATCAGCTAGGCCAGTATACTCAACTCCTGCTCCTCTTCTGTGCATTTTGGCATTCCACATAGTTCTGTCATGCACACAGGGCTGGTCTGCCCACTAGGCAGACTTAGGCAATCACCTAGGGCACCAGATGTGGAGAGGCACCAACCAGCCCTGTTGCTGCCCTGCTGCCTGGTGGGGGGATACCGCAGCAAGCAGTGAACCAGTGTGGTGTAGTGGTTAAGAGTGGCGGACTCTACTCTGGAGAACCAGGTTTGATTCCCCACTTCCCCACTTGAAGCCAGCTGGGTGACCTTGGGCAAGTCACAGCACTCTCAGCCTAAAAATAAGCATAGCTCGCCTAGTGGTGTCAAAAAAGAGCAATGGCTTCAGGCAGCCAAACAATTCTTTCCGATCTCCTGGCTATTCCACATACGACGCCATGTGGTAATTTATTTTTATTTGCCAGAGCAAGCAGCAGCCCCAGGAGGCATCCTGCCCCAACTGGGTGGCCCACAGGGAGGCCCCTTCTTCCTTTCCTCTCCCACCCTAGCCTAAGGTGCCTAAAATCTTTGTGCTAGCTTTGCATGTGTACTGTCATGTGAATAAGGCCCAACTGGTCTGGCCAGCACTCCACCCATTCTGACTATGCATCCTCAGGCACAGAGAGATTTAATAAACAGAGCTCAAAGCAAGATCAGGTTCAAGGGAGTGGCCATGGCTCAGTAGCAGAGCGCCTGCTTTACGTGCTGAATGTCCCAGGTTCAACCCCTGGCATCTTCCGTTAAAAGGTTCAGGTAGCAAGTGAAGTGAAAGACTTCTACCTGAAACCCCGGAGAACTGCTGCCAGTCAGAATAGACAAAACTGACCTTGATAAACTGAGTGTCTGACTCAGTGTAAGGCAAGCTTCATGTGTTTAGTTGATGTGATAACTCAGCTCTGCAAATTTATTGACAGGTGTGCGTCAAAGACTGGCTCAGTTGTCAGACATCGCCTTCTCAAACAATGCTTCAGGGAGATTGTTCACCTTTCATGGTTTTAAACACATCAGACGATGATCATTCATGTGTTTTTCTGTTGTTGCCTTATAAAATAGGAGCCTTTTTAAAAAGTGAAGAATTAGACCACAGGTTGAGGATGTACTTTCTTGGTAAACCTCGTTGCAAGAGACTGGCAGTCAGAACCATGGATTGCTCCCACAGAAAATGTGCAGAATCTTTTCCCCCCTGAGCTCACGCCTAGAGAGAAAAAGTACATTTGGATTTAACAAATGGAGAAAGCTTCCTGCCTGCTCAAAAACAGAGTTACGTGTGGCACCCTCACCCACCCATCTCTCCTATATAATAATTCTGTTTTGGAGTGGCAGGGTTCGATGTGCTCCCAAATCAATTGGGTGACTGAACTGCCACTCAGTAGCTGTACTGTTCTCCACTGGCTGCTGTTGCCTGAGTCCCACCCACACATGCACCTCCCAGCCTCTCAGCCTCAGTGCGGATGGGACGGTGACGGATGGGACGGGCACTCCGGCAGGTGAACGGTCATGGGGCCCAGACCTCTCATGACGGCACCGCAGCCATCATAGTTGGCTGCGCCTGGGTGCAGGTAGCCATGTGGCCTGTGAGCTGATGCCACCAGAACGAAGGTGGCCACGGGTAGCGGAGCCAGGTGGGTGGCCAGGAAGGCACTGGCTAGGCATTCTGCTGGGGTCTGGGGAGGGGGGAGAAAGCAGATTGCCATCATAGCCTTCTCAGCGTGGAGGCAGCTGAGGATGGCGGAGTCCAGCAGCCAGCCAGCCAGGAAGGTGCTAGCAGGGGGTTCTGCTGGCCCTCGAACCCGGGTTCTGGGGAGGGGGGCACAAGCACATTGCCATTGTCTCCTTCTTGGGGTGTAAGTGGGCACAGGCGGAGGAAACAGGCGCTGCCGGCCGAGCCAGGGGGCCAGGTGGGCAGGAAGGCACTGGCGAGGCATTCGGCTGGCCCTCAGTCCCAGAGTCTGGGGAGGGGGGAGAACGCGGATTGCCGCCATCTCCTTCTAGAGTCCATGGTATTGGTTCCACAATGAACTTTGTGGCTAGTCTTCTATAAAACCCAGGGCTTGTGCTACACGGGCAGGGCATCTTCAGCAGATCTGGAGAACACCCTTAAAAGAAGACGTAAAGGTGAATGTGGAATTGCTACCGGAAAGTGCAACCCTGTTTTGGGGTTTCCCCTCCTTAAACCAGCAATGTACAATTACAGAAATGTGTGATGTGACATCATCATGTAGTACATTACCTAGGTTTGCCAACCTCCAGGTGGTGGCTGGAGATCCCTTGGGATTAAGACTGATCTCCAGGCGATTGAGATCAACTCATCTGGAGAAAACGGCTGCTTTGGGAGGTGGACTGTGTGGCATTGGACTCCCTCCCCTCCCCAAACCCTGCCCTTCTCAGGAGAAACTCAAACACCAGGCTGCCATTTTCAGCAGCAACTCTGTTCATTCCTGCATCTAGTTCCAGACATACATTCCACAAGTATGAGCTGTATTCTTTGTTTAGTATAGCACCTACTGCCCTAATGGCAGAGAATAGAGGTCTCTCCACCCAGCAACAGGAATGATGTACAGACCTGCAAGGTGGCTTGTCAGTAAGCCAGGAATCTGAGGAGGATGCTGAATTCCTCACTCAGCTCTGCATAGTCTGTATTTGCGCCCTCTCACGGAACACACACAGCCTTAAGGACTTAAAGCTTAGCACAGCTGTGGAGTGCACCGTGGAGCCAGCTCCAAAAATTTAAGAAAGCCGATCATGAGACAGCAGAGGGTATGATGGATGTTACCGTTCCCTGAACACAGTGTGCAATTTTTTTCCAGGCAAATTTTGTTTTGCAAGCAGCACAAACTCTACCTCCCTTCCTAAAGCCATAGATGGTAACAAGCACTAGTGGGGGGGAATGAGAGGAGAGAAGAGAATTCCGGGCAAACGCTTCATTCCATTTCCTTCTACTGGTGCAAGGAGACGAAATCTGATTTTTCTCACAACAGACACCAGCCAAAAACAACTCTTAAGAAAAAAAAAGACAGAGAGAGAGCGAGAGAGAGAGAGAGCTGGCACCGAGGCTGTGGCAGGCTCCGGCAGCCCCAGCCTGGAAATATTCTTCGAACACAGATGCTGATATGCACTGGCCTAGATAACGGCACTTTGCACATGATTTATTGATTTGCAACTCATCATGGGATGATAGGCCATCAGCCAGAGTTATTAAAAATGCCCTACTTGGTTGCCTCTCGATAGAAAGTGATGCAGAAGGAAGGACGGGTCCCAGGTGAGGCCGAGCAAACGGAATGTCATTCTCGCTCCCCTGCCAGCCTCCCTTCATCCAAAACATGTACCAACCGCTTGCAAAGGTCAGAACATTTCCACAGAGCGAGAACTCTGGCAGGTGGGTTTTATTCAGGTCTGTCCTGGTGCTACGCTTTAAAAGGATGCCGTGACAAAGTAAATACCCAGGTCCTTCACACAACGCATGACCAACTTATGAAGTAAGATACAAAGTCGGCCACTGGCTCCGTTACTTTAAAGAGGGAATTGCACACTTTCACCAAGTTCATGTCTTACCAGCCACTATTAGCCACGGTGGCTAAAGGGAACCTCTGGGTTCAGAATCAGCTCTGAAGAGCAGTAACAGCATTTGGGGCAGGGGGAGGCAGCAGGGCAGACAAGTTATCTTTAGGTCCGTCCCCTCCATGTGGGCTTCCTAGAGGCATTTGGCTGTCGGCTGAAATGGGATGCTAAACTAGAGAGGCCTTTGGTCCGATGCAACAAGACTCTTATGTGGTCTGGTGAGATGAGCAGGATACCATTTTTTAATATATTTGCATCATTTATTCCATTCGTGTTGGTTACAGGGGGTAGGGAAAGGTAGTACATGAGGTCAATTACCCTGATCACTAAGATTTCTACAGAGACATCCCCTGCCTTCAGTTACTTCCCAAAACATCGTCCGTACATATTCAAATGGCCATTTGCAGCCCTGATTGGAAGGTCTCAGGAAGGCAAATATCACACCGCCTTCTAAAATCAGATTTGCCACTTTCTGTGCTTATGGAAAGTTACTGACCAAACAGGGCTCTGAGGACTAGAAATTTCAGACTCATCATGGGGAGTGCAACATGGGGTTGGGTTAACAACTTGAGAAGCAGAACAGTTAGAATAGAGGAAAACAAGGAGGAATTAAAACACCTTTAGCAGCTTGCTGGTTTTGTTTTGGTATTCCTTTATTCTGTTTTATTTATAACAGTTTAGACATGAATGGGGCTCACCGCCCTCCAAGGCCAAATTACCATAGATGGCTGGAATTCTGTGACTGCAATTTCAAATATATTATGTGGCCCTACAAAGTAGCCACAGGGGGGACAGCAGGGGTCCATTATGTACAGAGAAAGCCCTACATACAACCAGAAACTTTAGGCTCACCAACCTCCAGGTGGGGCCTGGAGTTCTCCAAGAATTACAATTGATCTCTAGACTATAGAGGTCAATTCCCCTGGAGAAAACAGCTGCTTTGGATAGTGGACTCCATGGCATTACACCCTACTGAGATCCCTCCTCTTCTCAAACCCTGCCCTCCCCAGCCTCCACTCCCCAAATCCCCAGGAATTTTCCAACCCCAGAGTTGGCAACTCTAGAACCGTGCTACTTCGGGGTTTCTACTAGTGCAGAGAAGGCCCTGCAGATACAGGCCTTGTGTTACATTCTGGCTTGAAAATAAGAAGGGGCCGCCCACATATGCCTATTCCACACTCCTAACATTCACAGATATGCCTACAGCTTAGCACAGTCAATCATAATCACCCACTGACTGCTGTTGACAGGGAAGGTGGGGGGAAGCTGAAATTCCGACAACAGAGTGGCTCAAGATCTACAACCTATTTTAACTCACCAGCTTGGCCCAACAAGGATCAGCGTAGGAATAACTCCTTTTTAATTACTATGTGTAAACACCATGATTTCCTTTTAGCAATGGGATGACTGGTGCAGAAGAGTTAGGAACCGCACCCAAGTAGGGAAGTGACCCAAGTAGGCATTTGTGCAGAAGAGTTAGGAACCGCACCCAACTAGGGAAGATTACAGCATTACAATCAAAGTTCTTTCTTCTTTTTTAAAATAGACTCTCTTCACAATTAGCAAGGGCAAAAATCCTCACTAACAGGAAATGCCCGTTTCTGGAACACTCCCCCTATGCTGGGCAAAGTTTAATGCACCATCAGGCTTTGCGACTATTGTAGCAGCAACATTGTAGGGCAAGATTCCCCACCCTCGATTCAGAGGAGTCTCATTCAGTTACTACGTATATTCTAAACCATCCACTTCCTTGATTCACCCACACATTCACAAAGAATGCAGAACAATGACATCACCATTTTAAAATGCACACCGGAAGGAAATTTAAAATGAATAGTTTGTAATGTCTCAAAGCCTTGGATGAGAAATGCCCCCGCTGAGAAAAGCCCCGAAGGAAACAGGTTCTAGGGATAAGGCAGCAGAACAGCCATCAAAGTTGGTATTGTCTACTCTAACCGGCAGCAGCTCTCCAGGGCCTCAAGCAGAAACCTTTCACATCACATACTACCTGATCATTGTAAATGGAGATTCTGAGGGTTGTTGAACCCAGGACCTGGCAGCCATAGAGGGGCCCAAGGGAATCTTTGTCCAGAAGTCCATGGTAGGCTCTTGGCCATCTTATATCTGCATCTATTTCCATTTCTCATCTCATTTGGCCCCCTTTCTAGCCAAGTGGTGAAATCCAGTATTGCCTCCCATCAGCATTTCTTCCCCTTAGGACTGACAAGTCACAATGCTTGGGGGTTGGGGGGGGAAGCAGCAATGACTGGTGGAATTCTCCCTTCTCTCTTCTTGCAACTCACGCAAAAGGAAGATTTGGGTTGTGTGAAGCAGCTGCCAATCTCCACCTAAGTTCACGTCATTACACAAAGGCATGATCCAGAAATCCCTCTCATATTTATCCTGGAACACAATATCTGAGCATACGCAGAGTGCTCATCTCTTGTTACTACTTGAACTCAAATATGAGTTTTAACAAAAAGCAATATGAGGTTCAAAGGAAAGATGAGAAACGCATTTTAGTAGAAATTGGGATGTTTGTGTATGGGGGGGGTGAGGAGAGTAGCTCGAATGAACATCACCCAAATGGCCAATAATCGGAGACTCTGCTTGACTCTCATTAAAATGACTGGCTAGTCCCGTGTTGCCAGGTGAAGGGGGTGGGCCAACAGGAGGCTTGCCAGCTTTGAGTTGGGAAATTCCAAGAGATTTGGCTGTAGAGCTGGGGGGAGGGGAGGGAACTCCACTTAATAAAATGCCATAAAGTCCACCCTCCAAAGCAGCCATTCATCCAGGCCAACTGATCTCTGAACTATAGAGATTAACTGAACTATAGAGATTTGGGTGATCCCCAGGCTCCACCTGGAGGTTGGCAACCCGGCATATGGCAATTGCCTGGGCTCTTTCTGCCCTCCATACCTTTACAAGACTTCCTTCAGCCTTCCATGCAGGCCAGGCAATTAACAGTCTAGTCCAGGGGTGGCCAAACTTGCTTAACGTAAGAGCCACATAGGAAAAAAGTCAGATGTTTTGAGAGCCGCAAGACATGAACACACATGTTTTTATTGAAAAATATACAAATGTGCATATTAAATTAAAGAGACAAATGCCTTCTCCGAGCCAAGCCAGTCTGCTGGTGTGGCGGGGCTTGGAGAACACATTTAAATTCAGAGGGGGAGGGAGAGGTAGAAAGACAGAAAGAAAGGTGGAAAGAGAGAAAGTGGAAAGAAAGCAAATAGATGGGGGAGAGAGAGGTAGAAAGAAAACAACTTTAACTTTAAATGCATCCTCCAAGCCCCCCACGCCCCATGCCGGCTGGCTTGGAGAAGAAGAAGAGGAGGAGGAGGAGGAGGAGGAGGAAGAGGAGGAGGAGATTGGATTTATACCCCAAACTTCAGTCAGAGTCTCAGAGCGGTTTACAAACTCCTTTCCCTTCCCCTCCCCACCAGACGCCCTGTGAGGTTGGTGGGGCTGAGAGAGCTCTGACAGAAACTGCTCTTTTTCAAGAACAGCTGTGCCAGAACTATGGCTTGTCCAAGGTCATCCAGCAGCTGCAAGTGGAGGAGTGGGGATTCAAATCCAGTTCTCCCAGATTAGAGTCTGCGCATTTAACCACTACACCAATCTGGAAGACAAATGCCTCCTCCATGCCAGCCAGCTGGCTGGGGGGGGGGTCCCTTTGAGAATGCATTTAAAGTTAAAGTTGCTTTCTTTCTCTGCTTCCCCCCACCTCAAGTCTACCCAGGAAGGGAAACACTGGCTGGGGAAGGGAAGACCGATCAGGAAGGCATGCCTCCCCTTTGCTTCCCCAGCCGCCCTGCTGGGAGCCGCATAATACATTTGAAAGAGCCGCATGTGGCTCCCGAGCCACAGTTTGGCCACCCCTGGTCTAGTCAATAACATCTTGTTCCTCATTTCAACACAGAGTGGCAGGGAAAACATCGTGGCTATAACAGCCACAAATGAACTGGTGCTCAGGTTAGACATGGAAAGTTCCCCGTTTCTGCCTGCAGAGAATAATCCTTGCCCTCCCTCGAGTCCATCAAACAGACTTAACGAACCAAAAAATATGCAATAATCCCAACAACATCAGGTGCAGAAGATTAAGACCAACTCCTCAGCTTTGTGGAAGCTTGGCCATTAGCCCTCACTGTTCTCTTCCATTCACCTCTGAACATGCTTCTGATGCATACTACACCCAAAGTGGGCACAGCACTGCACGGCTCAGTGGTATTACCTGAATTAAGAAGATACTAATGGTGGCAAGTGGGGAGAAAAGAGATCCTAGTAGGCTTTTGCATTGCAGAACTAAATCTTGCATAGAGTCTATCAAGCTCAACAACTCTAGTTACAAATGCCAAGTTTTGGATTTCAACACAGGGGCCCCTGGGCAGGATGAAGGAAGAAAAATCTGAGTAAGCAAAGTCTGGACATGATCCACCTGGCACATTATGGAAGGTCAGGGGGAATTAGGTCAGGGATCTGACGGGTAAATCCTCCTGGCTCTTCAGAGCACACTAATGGGTATGGCTCACACAGCCCTGGTTGACAGCCCTGACCCCAGTCAAAAGATCATAAGAACGTAAGAGAAGCCAATGTTGGATCAGGCCAATGGCCCATCCAGCCCAACACTCTGTGTCACACAGTGGCCAAAAATACCAGGTGCCATCAGGAGGTCCAGCAGTGGGGCCAGGACACTAGAAGAACTCTACAAATAATCTACCTACTTAGTCTCTTTTTACCTCTTCCTCCTGTCAAGGAGCTCCGATAAGCATACGTATTTCTCTCCTCCACATTTTATCCTTACAACAACCCTTTGAGTAAGTTCCACTGAGAGGGAAAGGGAATTAAATGGCCTAAGTGCACATAGAGAGCTTCACTGCAGAACAGGAACTTGAACCTAGGTCTCCTGGACCCTAGCATAACACAGCAAACAATGCACCACATTGAGGCTCTTGGACCGTGGACCGGCAGAGTCATTTTTCACTTTTCTCTGCCGTGAGTGGCATGAAGTCCTCTAGAACTATTCATCTACATTAGGCAGAAGAGGATTTCTCACATTCCACTCCGTGATTGTTGCGGGATTCCATCTTGCTCTTCGTTCCATTTCTCTAACCCCAATTTAACTGATAGAATGTCGAAAACTAACACCAGAACTGGAACATCTTCCATACCTCTAAGCTCATTTGCATTGACTATATGACTGCACCAAGATTATTTTTCTGTAGTTTTCACTGATGTTCACATGCTCTCCCATGCATTGGAAGACTGTCACACAAAGACTCTTGAATACAACCATATACCATCACATCAAGAATTGTCAACCTCTTAAAAAAAAAAAACTTGATGCAGTCGCATGACCACATTAAGACTGTAGGTGGGGGGGTTGTTTTGCAATATAATATCAATGCACACAGGCATACAAAGAGAGGGGATGACCGTTCATTCACTGAAGGACTTTTAGCCTAGGGCTGAGTGGAAGATCAGCCAGCAGAGAGAGAAAGATCTGTTTCACACTTGGAAACCTCTCCCCTCTTCTTTCTTGTTGGCTTCCATTTCTTTCTCTCTGCATTGTTAGCAGCTTTGGGTTTCCATAGGGGAGAAAAGTGGGCTATAAATATGCACAAAAAGCTATAAATAAATTCATACTGATGCATACACAATTTGGAGCTTAAAATATGGAGGATTCCTAATGCATCAATGGAAACAAGCCTCCTTCTCTATGTTGGCAGAGTAATTAATACAGCAATAGTGCACAACCTGATTAAAGTGTAGATAGAGCTTTATTTAGGAACTAATATACTTGATAGTAAAGAGGAGAGAGAGACATGGTGCCCCCAGTACATCACTAGCTGAGAGAGAGAGAAGACTAAGTATGAAACTTCCAAGAAGTGGGATATTGCTGTAAAAAGGAGAGGCAGAGATAGTGTCCTGACGACGTCACCAGCTGAGAGACAGAGCAGACTAAGTGTGGAACTTCTGAGAAGAAGCAGGATATTGCCCTAAGAGTAGCAATCTGGAGATAGACAAGGACTGACACTTAAAAGGAGAGAAGGCGCTGACCTCACTATCCTGTCTAATTGTCTTCTTGCTGCCCCTTGAAAGGTCTTCATCTCTTCTTCTTTGTACTCCAGACATTGCCTATTCCAACACTAGAGAGTCCATCCTGGACTGGACCCAAGTGGAGACAGCTAGGTCAGGAGAAGGTCCTCATTTTATTTTTTTTTGGCCATCCCTGTGCAGTCCAGAGCACATCCCAAGGGCACTGTCTTTAGAGCTGGTCCTAAACCTGAGTAGCAGTGGCAATGAAGGGAGGAAGTTCTCTGGCCATCTGGGCAGCCGCTGTCCTGCATGCTGCTGGCATGGTTTAAGAGGCACCCTGACCCAGCCCGGCTCCATTCCCTCTTCTCTTCCTTCCACCGATGCGTAGGTGCTCTCAACATTCCTGCACTCCTAGCACTTCCCAGTCCTCCTCAGCCCACTTTTCAGGGTCTCTCTCGGAGTTATTTTATAAAGCCATTTTTGTCGGTATAAAAGGGCACAGACCCACTCCCTCAGCACATAGAAAGGCAGGAGCTGCCATGCCTGTGTGTGTGTGTGGGGGGGTCCCATTGGATGGCTTTTATCATCTGCCCAGGGGGACATCCAGTTTAATATTTGATATGGCCAGGGCTATTTTTGTAGAAAAAGCCCAGCAGGAACTCATTAGCATATTAGGCCACACCCCTGATAGCATAGCTTATTAGCATATTAGGCCACACCCCCATGTTACCAGAAGTGTGGCCATCCAGCCACACCCACCTTTTGCTTCTTATTTTGTTTGCCTTGTTTGTTGTCAAAACCCAGGGCTTTTTCTGCAGCAGGAACTCCTTTGCATGTTAGGCCACACACCCCTAATGTGGCCAATCCTAATGAGTTCCTGCTTTTGGGTGTGGCCTATTATGCTTATGAGTTCCTTTTGGGCGTGGCCAACTAGGGAGCCAGCTGGAACTCCGTTCCTGTGCGTTCCTGCCCCAAAATAGCCCTGGATATGGCTATGATTGAAAGGTGGTGGTGGAAAGTGCTGTCATATCGCAGCTGACTCGCGGTGACGCGGTGGGGCTGTCAAGTTAAGAGATTAACAGAGATTGTTTGTCTCCATGCCGCGATCCTGCACTTCCCCGGTGGTCTCCCATCCCAAGTACAGCCTTAGCTTCCAAGATCTGATGAGACTTGGGCTAGCCTGGGCCATCCAGAGAGGGCGACGATTGGAACAGGGGTGGGGAAAGGCATGTACCTGCCAGAGCAGAAAACCAGTGGAGTGGGTGCTATTCGCGACACACCAAAGCGCCAGCACTACAACAGCTCCCATCTCAGCAAGACAAGCCCGTCCAGGTCCCTGATACAGGAGCCCTCTCCCCCCCTGTCTCATCCTTGAAGCTACTGCCTGGTTCTGTGCATGACAGCCCACCGCTGAGATTTAATGCTCCTCTCCGGAGAGGAGATTAAGTTTAACGTTATCTAATCGTTTAAATGTGAAACTTGATTCAATGTGATTAACGGCAGCCCATTCTGATGTGCGCCATGAGTTTTCCATAATGGGATCTGTTAAAAGGATGCCATTTACCAGACCAATTCTGAAGGTCTATTCCAGGGTTGTCAAACCTGCAGCCCGGGGGCCGGATGAGGCCCCTGGAGGGCTTCCATCAGGCCCGCAGTGGAACTGGCCATCTCCTGCTTCCAGTTCTGCTGCTGCTGCATCATAGCTTGCTTCGTCAGACTCTCTTCATCACTCAGCCATTTCATGTTTTAGCCTGGGTCCTAGACTCAGAACTTCTAAGCATGACATTTCTGTGGTGAATGTCAATAAATCAAAAGTAGGTAAAAAAAAATTCTTTGTGTTTGTGTCCTTTATAAAGTTTATATGTCCGCTACCTGGCATTACATTTTATGACACATACGGCCCGGCCCAAGAAGGTCTCATTTATGTCAGATCTGGCCCTCATGAGTTTGACACCCCCTGGTCTATTCACTTAGGGACAGGAAAAACCTCTTCCCACACCCTCTCCTTTCTTTTGCCAAAAAGCATCTTCTCCATCTGATTTAAATCACATCTCAAGCACATCTTGCAATTACAAAGCTGTATTTTTTTGGAAATGGAGATATTTGTAACTAAAATTTCCTGCTGTACCCCACCCCCAAACCAGATACTGAATAAAGTATGTAAGGGGACCATGTGCTTGCTTTTGGCTTCTGCCATTCTACCAATCTGGAAACAGGGCATTACACAATGGGAGACCATACACAATGGGAGGCTATATGCATACCGATGTTTTCCCATTTTCTAATATCAGCCACTGTTGATGCAATGTCCCTGTAGATTTAAGAAAGTTTGGGGGATGCTTTTAAAGATATAATGCAAGTTACAGAAATTTCAGTGCATTCTATGTATGCTTGCTTCCTGTTTATCCATTACACACACGAAAAGCAAATGGCCACAATTCATTTCCCTGATGTGCACAAAATGTATGCACAAAATTGCTTACGATCCAGCACAAACACTGTACTAGGCCACTGCTGTCTTCATGGAAGTAATTCACTACTCCTCCCCTCCGAACCCTAAGAGTCACAACGAACCTCTACTTGCCTGTGATATCAGGCAAGAACACAGCCTGTCATGCGTGGAGTGCAATAGAAAGCTAAATGGTTTGGGAAGACTTGCCTGCTTCAGGACGTCACAGTGAACTAGAGTTTGATTCAAGGTTTCCCAAGGTGTATAAACGTGCCCAAATTAATGTCTGTAAAAAAATCTTGAAAATGCAAGTGTCACATCTATCAATTCTATGACTAATTCTTTGCAGAAGGAAGCTGGCCCAGTACAGGATACATGCAGCCCACTGCACTCCGTGAAAAATGGTTCTAGACATGTACATGAAGCTGGATCGTCCCTTCTCTCAAACCAGGTCTCAAAACAGTTTGCACGACTCTGTGACATGAATTCTCATAACCTGTTGTCAGAGATTTGTAGATCTCTGGCAATAATAAGCAGATTAAAATGGTTTCCCAGTAGAAGTCTCTTGCCTCTGACTTGCAACAGTCCATACTGCAGAGTCGTCTCTCATATTAGCAGGGAGAGAGATTCAGGGGAGAAGACTTGTGCCTTCCAACACTTGCGTTTTTGCTACACTTTGTTGAAGTAAAACTTCGATATAACATATTTTTATACCACCCTTCCTCCAACAACCCTGTGAGGCCAGTTAGGTTGGAAATGACTTGCTGAAGATAATCCCGTGAGCTTCATAGTTAAGTGGGGACTTGAACCTGGATCTCCCATATCCTAGTTTAGCACTCTACGTACAACCCCTCAGTGACTCCTCAAGACTCTCCAAAAGTCACCCAAACCACAAAGGCATGTGGTTTGAACTGACCAGATCAGCTGAAGTCAAGCAAGTGGAAGACAGAGAGGACCCCTGGGCCTCCAATGGATTTTAAGGTCTGTGTGGGAAAGAATACAAAGAGCCTGAAATTCTGAAGGGAAAGAATGGTCGAGTTCACTGAAATCTCATATGAATCATCTGGGCACAAGATAGACAGCAGATTGTTTCAAGACAATCGTCACTACCAAGTAGGATAGCCAGCCACTGACTGATACCCAGACAGAGACTGGGGGTGAGTGGGATGGAGGGGTGCTGTTGTGTCAATGGTTTGAAGTCACTTTCAGGGCAAACCAGAAAGTGATGTCACATTGTTCTAAGATTCCGTGGGAATACTATGGCTTTACCATATAGCTTCTCCTGAATCCTAGAGCAGAGTGATATCACGTCTAGGTTCACCTGGAAATGATGTCATCATGTCCATACGACAGCAAGTTTAGCTTTATCCCCCTCCTCCTGTCCCATCTAACGGCAGCTGCCAGTGAGAGATCTCCCACTGGGAGACCTGGGAACCCTACGACAAGGTATGACTGAAAACGTTGCATCTCCTCTGGGAAAATGAAATCAAACCACACCACCACACCACCATTTTGGTGCTTCTACTGTGTGTGGAGCATCTCTGCTAAAATGTAATGATTCCTATAATAACCATTTGAATTACCTTTTCTGGCTTTCTGCTCCACAAACATTATATACGATATTTGATCAAAAGTATCCAATGTTTTATGCTTTGTTTTAGATTCTTTTTCAACAAGCAGTGTTCCATCATACCTATTTCCAGGTAAACAATATATTTACCACACTGCTTTTAGCTCAGAGAGATTTGGGAATCAAAATAATGGCAAAAGTTGCTGCCGTTGAAACCACTTCCAGGACTAAGCATGATGGAACAGAGAAGTCTTGCCTCGGGAGAGCAGAGTCCCCTCGCCTATACTGGAGAGAAGATATGTTTCAGTGGTTGATGTACTGGGAATGGGAACAGGTGGTTCAAAAGGAGGGCACCTTCAGTCTTCTTTCCAATCCAACCTGTTTAGTCCTTGCCCCATTCCTCTTGCTGACCCAGCTGCTGCTGCTGCTCATTCTACTCCCACTGGAGGCCAACAAAGATCAAAGGCTGGACTTCTTCACTCATGCCTGGCTGCTGCTGACTGGCAGCTCTGGCCCCATCCATCTTCCTTCCTAGCTGATTTTAGGAGGGCAGTTCACATTTACATGCTTTGGTCAGATCCTATGTTTATCTACATAAATAGTTAATTTGGAGACTATTTTGGTGCACTGGAGTCAAGAGGTAACTTCCCTATTGTACGGAAGCTTTAGGCTTGCCTCTTTTGCTATACTGTTATCCTTCAGCTTATCCGGGTCTGGCCTTTCAAGGTTAGATTTCATCGCTGTTTAGAAATTAGACAGCACTTTGTGCCATTTCCCTTGCTACCCACGGATCTTCTGTGGCATTTACATTCACAAGTTACACAATCAAGCAGGTAGTTCACTCGAGTTTGGGATATTATTATTTTTGGAAAAACCAACCCAAGAATGGCAGATTAGTTAAAAGCAAGTCAAAAGCCCTTATGTACGTTCAGTTCCCATTGTAATAACTCCAGAGGGGCAGCCATGGTAGTTTTTAAGGTGCCACAAGACTCCTGTTTGTTGCTGCCACTACTGATAAAGAGAACTTTATTCTAGCTTGAGGTTTTGTGAACTAATTTCTTCAGATGCAATTTTTTAAAAACCCACTTTCCATACAAGATGCTGGCATAGCAAGGGTGTACCCATGGTATCCAAAAAGCTGAGCTCTAATCTGCAAAAGTTTGTGCTGGAATAAATTCATTTGTCTTTGGCTGCGGTCACACTGGTGGCTTGTTGTGGTATGGTGGCACCTCTAACTGTACCGGTTTAAAGTGCTGTGGGGCATATCATCCAGACAGCACATCCTGCTGCGGGTTACCCACGCAGTCATCCCATGGTCAAGCATCCACATGACTGCAGTGCCTCAGCCACAGAGCATGCTGCCCAGTTGGTTTTTTTTTTAAAAAATGAAAGTGGGTGGGTACACATATGCATTAATGCACTCATGCCCACATAGGGAAAAAAAATTTTAAAACCCCATCCCAGCAGTGGAAACATATCTGCAGGTTCCGGGTTCCTTTCACTGCAGGAGAGTTCAGACATCAGAAAACCTGGAGGGATCCACAAATAATCAGTTAACACCAGACTTTCCCCGGTATCTGTTTATTCCACTTCCATTGTGGAATAGCACGGGCTGCTCACAACTGCACAATGGGAGGCAGATGTTCTCATCTGGAGGGGCCCATTTATTCCACTCAGGTAACGCTACTATAGCGCCACAAACTGTGTGTGTGACTGCAGCCTTTGTAACATAAAGCTCCTGTTTTGTTTTTCTTGTTGTTCCCATTTGTAATTCTTGTTGATAGCCTACATTGACACACTATGCAACCGTCAAAAAAAGTGTTTTTGTGCTTGTCGATTACTGACAAGTTTTTTCTGCTAATTACAGCTCTCCCATTGAAAGCTTTATCTGCTTTTGGACTCATCCCTTTAGTAAACAATGACTCAGAGAGAAAACACAAACAGCTGCATTTTAATAATTATTTTGGGAAACCTTTTATCATCTTTTGAATTGGTCTACAAAGCAGTGCTGATTATGTTTCTTTTGCTGTGTGCTAAAGCTATAATTAAACTGTAATAATTTGGGGATTTGGTGGCAGCTCAGTGGTAGAGCACCGGTTTTGCATGCAGAAGGTCTCAGGTTCAATCCCCTGCATCTCCGGTAAAAAGGATCAGGTACTAGGTGATGTGGAAGACCTCTGCCTGAGAGTCTGGAGAGCTGCTGTCAATCTGCTCCCACAGACCTTGACAGATCAAGGGTCTGGGCTTGGTCTAAGGCAGCTTCAGGTGTCCACTTGCATGTGTTCATTGTATGGAAGACAAAAGAGAGAACAACACCAGCAGAAGCCGAGTTCCTCCCTAGCAGGAACAGTATACAGAATTTCAAAGAATCACATCAAGAATCCTGCCTCTGCCTCTACAAACAGACTCAGTATTGGGTTTCCTGCAAACATTTTTTCGGGAACATCCCTCAGACCAGTTTTGGAGATCAGCTGAACTAGGATGAATCTCGCCCACGAGCCTAGAGTTAATCACCTAATCCCATTTACACCCTGAGGTGCGATTGGTGTTTGTTCATTTATTTCCCAATCCCATTAAGAGGATTCAAGGCAGGAGAGAAAAAGGAGTGTACTGCCTGGATGTGCTTGGGGGGAAGCCCTGAGAAACTCTGCTTATAGTTTGTTTGGATTCTGGGTTTACTTCAACCCGGGTAACTTCTTGAAATGCCTCCAGGAAGCCCGGCAAAGGATGCCAGATGTATACTCTTAGAAAATGCCCGCTGCTCTTGTCTAAATGCAGTGTTGCTTGGATTCACACAGCATTGGTTCTCTGAGGGCACAGATGACATCTTGCAACAACCTTGCCTGAAACAGTCCCCATCACTAAAATCACACAAACTGTTGGCACGCATTTCATAGGCTGCAGAAGGAGGAAGGGAAAGACTTAATAGGGTTGCCAACTCTGACTTGAGAAATTCCTGGAGATTTGGAGGGAGTGAAGAAGAACAACAACCTTTATTGGCATAACAGCCGTATTAGGACAGAAAAAGAAAACAGTCGGAACAATCAAGTCTCTGTCTGCTGATACATTGCTCGCCTCCTAGATGGCAGGGGCACAAATTTGGCCACAATTTCAATCACCATTTGCTTCTGAGTAGATAATAAAAAAAATAATTTTATATCCATCAGTTTTCCCTGCTTGCTCTCTCAACAAGGGATCAATAAGTGTGGGATGTATATCAAGATAATAAGTACAGCACAAGAAAACATGTTCAAGGCTTTCTATGTCCCACTGGTTACATGCGCATAGCCTGTGAGCATATGGTATTTTATGAAATCTCCTGTAGAGAACTGCACATTGAAACGGGCTAATGAATAGGCTCTAAGATAGTGCAGGGCTGTTAAACAGATTAAATACTTCGCCATGTGCCCATGGGGTAAAATTCCCAAGCCCAAGGGTGAACAACTACCTTTATCAAGGCTCCTAAAATCCTGCATCTCGATGTCAAGGAGTCTTTGTCTAATCTGTGCAAAGGCTGAACTTTCCGTAAGGGAGAATACATCAACAACACTGATCACTATTGAATTAGTTTTCTATTCTATGTGCCTGGAGTAGGTGGAGTGTGGAAGGGGAGGGAACTCAGCAAAGTGGGGATGTCACTCTAAGACTTCCAAAATGGTGATGTCACTCTAAGACTTCCATTTCTCCTATGCCATAGAGGACAACCTCCTAGGGAAATGATCTCTGAACCCTGGAAACCAGCTGCGATTCCAGTAGAGCTCCAGGTCCCATGTGGCAGTTGGCAATGTGGCCAGCACAGTTAACACAAATCCACATGGGGCAAAACTGCACAAAGGCCCAATTCAAAATTGTGTCTCCCTCACTGATAAGTACACCCCCTCCCCTTCTTGGCCTTACTTTTTGCGTATTTATTGTCCTTACTGTTTTTGAACTGGAGTCATAAACAGAAAGCCCTCATCTCACAATAAACGTCATTCTACGGGAAAACATGGAAGAATTTAAAGGTTGCTATTGCAAAAGTTGTCAAGTGAAGTGACAACAGGTGCTAGAAATGTTTGTTTTTCTTTGTCTCTGTGTAACCAGGATGATTTTGCTTCTGGAGAGAGGAAGTCCTGATTAAATAAAGGGGAGATCAGTTCATCTCTTAGAGCTGAAAATTTGGGACCGTCAAGCAAAATATGATCCACAGAGTCAATTTTACTGCTGCCACAATTACAGAGTCGATCTGAGTATGAAATCCCATCAAATCTTCCTGACATCACAGCTGAAGATACGGCATTCTTACACTGAAGTCCCAAACCAGAAGAACAGGAAGTTCCCATGATGATCTGCTTGCACCAGCTGTTCCGCCCCATGATGTCACAGGAAATGATGGGAACAGCCAGTGCAACTCCCACCCTGGTGATGTCCCTGGTGAGATCATTTCCACTTTCAGGTTTTGTCACACTGAAGTCAGGCCATTTTCACACACAACAGTCAAACTGATTGTCCAAGTTCGCCCAGCTGTCCATTTATGCAAACTTTGCCAAGACCACAGCCATGCAGCCTGGAAAATCTACACCAACTAATTTCCATAAAGGCTTTTAGCTCTGCAGAAGCTGCCTCCCCACACCTAAAACATCAAACAGACCACACTGTCTAAGACAAAAGCAAAAAATAAAAGTTTTTATTAAAAGTGTGTCTTTCTAGTTGAGAAAAAAAGAGAGCTGTATGCACACAACCATCAGATACCCTGGACAACTACAAAGGCCCCTCTGTGCTAAATAACTGGTTTTAATTAAACTAAAAGCCTTTTCAGCTCTGTCTAGGGATGCCAGCCTCCAGGTGGGACCTGGGGATCCCCCGGAATTACACTTCATCTACAGACTACAGAAATCAGTTCCACAGGAGACAATGGCTGCTTTGGAGGGTGGACTGTAGGGCACTGCACCCCACTGAGGTCCCTGTACTCCCCGGGCTCCAGCCCCAAATCTCCAGACGTTTCCCAACCTGGATCTGGCAACACTACCTCCCCCTCCCCAGCTGGTGGCCAGAGACGGGTGTTCCGCTTCCCTCAACATTCCATCCATTCTAGAGCATATTTATTCCTCATCAAACCGGCTGTTGAGGTTTTTCTTTTCGTTAATTGACAGTCATTTTCCTGCATATTGGGGAATTCCCAGGAGAAGGTCGAAATTCCTCTCTTGTCTGTGGATGGCATGGTTCTGAGACATTCGTCATCCATGGAAAGACCAGCCAGTTGATGCTTTAATAAATAGTACAAAGATGGAAGTTGCTCTGCTCCTCTTGAACCTTGTCCACATTTGGGACCTTGTTGAATTGACCCTTTCCAAAATCTGATAAGGTACTGCTGGCTTCTCTGTGGATCCAAGCTAGCTCCCAACTCAGAAAGAGCAGGAGAGCACTGGAAGAGTTGTACAAGGCAGGTAATTTTATCCTCTTGCCAAAAAAAAAAAAAGTCGCTTGGCAATATCAGATGATTTTGGGGCAGAACTGCTCTCTTTTACACATATCCCCAGAGTGATTGCTACACCCTCCCAAAACAAACCTGTTGAAGAGAGTCAATACCCTCCATCTCCAGAATTACACACAATAGCCCTCCTGACTATTGGCATTTGTTCACAGTTTAGCGGATTTTAAACAGTTAAGTGGCTAATGCTCTAATCGGCTCTAAAAATTAATCCATTACTGACATGCTTATGCAAAAAAAAAAAAAAATACAGCGAGCTTTCAAGTCCCTCCGAATAATAAACACAGGATGGTGCAAGAATCACAACCTGTTAATTATAGATGGCATTAAAGGCAACCGAGTTAGCGACTGACGCAAGAAAGCACGGAGACCTTTGGTGCTCCTTTGTTTTACTCAAAACATCCAGCCTTCCTCCTTTTGTTCAATATCAGCTTCAGGTGCTCTGGCTATTGTGACGAGGCCTGCACATTCGATCCTCACCCACCTGATATCCCAAGAGGTCACGAGGAAAGGGGAAACATTCTTCTCCCTCTCTGATAACACTAGAATTCAGGGGCATGAAACGAAGGTGTATTTAATTAACTTAAACGTGTGTTCACATGAAACTTCGTAATTTCTTTTAAGAAAGAGAGGTAGACAAATTCAGAAGGGGTCTATCAAAACCCTTTGGGGTCACCATAAGTCAGCTGCGACTTGAGACCACTTAGAATCATAGAATCACAGAGTTGGAAGGGGCCATAAAGGTCATCTGCTCCAATTCCCTGCTCAGTTCAGGAGCAGCCTAAAGCATCCCTGACAAGTGTCTGTCCAGCCGCTGCTTAAGACTGCCAGTGAGGGGGAGCTTGCCACCTCCCCAGGCAACTGGTTCCACTGTTGCACAACTCTTACTGTAATTCCCCCTCCCCTAATATCCAGCTGGTACCTCCCCACTTTTAATTTAAACCCAATACTGTGAGTCCTGCCCTCTGCTGCCAACAGGAACAGCTTCATGTTCTGCAAAAGAGTAACAAGAAGCATCTGTCTCCCTGTCGTTAGAAAGAGAACACTGGTCTAGATGGGCCATGGTCTGATCCAGAAAGGCAAAACTGTTCCTGAATGAGATATAAAGGCTCTCAATCAGGTATTGGGGCACACCCAGAAGTTTTGAAAAGCGTCAATGCCAGGCTTGGACATTTGTGTACATGAAGCAAGGTGTCAAAAATGGCATCCCACTGCTGTGCCCCAGGAATGGAAATTCAGGCAAAATGGTGTCACTTTCCCCTACTCTGGACCCAGAGCCCTGAAACTGCGCTCTGGATACACGTCCAGGTTTTAAAAGCATACAAAGCTGTGTTATACAGAGTCAAATCATTGGTCTATCCAAGTTCAGTGCTGTCTGCTGTGACAGATCACGTATCTGCCTAGCAGGAAAGTTATTTCCCAACACCTGCTACCCAGATCCCAGGGGCATGAAAGACAAATGTTTGTACCACTGAAACACTTCCCTTCCCCAGAGGGGCTTGTACTGTATTGATTCCCGCACAATCAGCCACTGCCTACGCAGTATAAAAGGGAAGCTCCCAAGATGAAGTTCTGCCATCCGAACATCGGCACAGGCATGCAGTGTCGCCGCAGAGAACTAACACGACACAAGGATAAGCACTTCAGTCAAGGGCCACATCTCCCACACACTCGGCATAGCCCTTAGGTGGCTGGACTTGGCTCTGCATGGTCATCACCAGCATCAAGATACGAAATGCTTATGGCATTCATAAGGTACAAAATATATCATAACACTGTGAAGATATAACAGGGCTCTGGGCGATTTGTCTGGCCATTTCTGGGCAGGGGGGAGGAAGCACGAGCTTAGTTGGGGGTGAGGGATAAGAGGGTGCCAGCCACAATGGAGAACTGTTGCTGTTGTCAACCAAAGGCCTGGTGGAACATCTCTGCCTTACAGGCCCTGAGGTATTGCATCAGATCCTGCAGGGCTCTGATGGTATTAGGCAGAGAGTTCCACCAGGTTGGGGCCAGGATCGAAAAGGCCCTGGGCCTGGTCGAGGACAGCTGGATATCTGCAGAGCGCAAAGCTCTCCTGGGGACATGCCGGAGGAGATGGTCCCACTGAAACTTTGGTCCCAGACTGCTCGAGGCCTTAAAGATCAATACCAAGTACCCTACAAGTCAATTATTAATGTGCTTTAATGAAAAGTAGCTATTTAGCATGGGGGCTTTTGTTTCTGGGTGCCCATTTGCTTCTTCCCTAAAGCTGAGAGAGTCCTAACTTTAGAAGAGCCCAGGAGGCACTCCCTCTGTGCCTGCAGGTAACACCATTGTGGAAACTCCGTGAGTGGCCCCAGCCCCCCCAGCCCCTGCAGCCATTTAGCTGTGGCATCCGATATCAGTTCTCAAACTTCCAAAAATCCCCAAAGGTTTAGCAAGGATGGGGACATCTGTGCCAATGGCTACGAGACTGAGCTACAAAGCAGCGAGTCCCTGTTTTGAATCTCACCTGCAGGAACACACTAGGGGTCATATTAGGGAGAATGGTTCTAGCCAGCTCCTTCCCTGCTGCACCCTACAGGGACTCTAAGGGGGAGGGCAGGAAAAAAGTGTGTCCCCAGTCTGCAGTTTTCAAGGGAACAGCCCCTTCTACCACCTCTGAATATCACAATTACCCCAGGGTATGTGCCAACCTAGCAGTTCGAAAGCAAGAAATTGCAAGTAGATAAATAGGTACCACTTTGGTGGGAAGGTAACAGCGTTCCATGCGCCTTGGTGTTTAGTCATGCTGGCCACATGACCACGGAAACATCTTTGGACAGCGCTGGCTCTTCGGCTTTGAAACGGAGATGAGCACCGCAACCCTAGAGTCGGATTCGACTGGCTTTCGAGCAAGGGAACCTTTACCTTTACTATGTGTAGACCAAGCTGGTACACCATCAAGGGTCACTGAAATTCTCTATGCAAGCCAACCCATCAAATAACAGACATGCATGTGTGTGCACCATCCTGCCCTAAGCCGGGCAATGAAAACACACTTTGCCATTCGTAAATCTTTCCCCACTGCATCAGTTCGCTATGTGTCCCTGGAGAACTGGAACAGTGTACGGAAAGCAGGAACATGGATAAATCAAATCACGGAAGAGGCTGCCCAATCCAAGAGCAGAGTTATTAAAAAAGCCACATGAAGCTTCTCTGGTTCTCTTGTATGAAAGCGGTATAGTTTGTCCAACGTTGCTTTAAGGCACTTTTGGGGTGACTCAGTTCAAGGTCGTGCATAAGGCTATGCACTCAACCTCCTAACTGTTTGGCGGAAGACATTCTTTTGAGATTGCGTGCATTCCTATAACCCATAGACAAACCTTATTTGTAACAGGGCTGCAAAACAAAGGGGACACTTGCAGAATCCCTCTACAGTGATTAATTCAAATTAATATATTCTGGGGGAAATAACCAGAGACAGCTATACAGTTGGGGGGTGGGGGAGCTGGCAATGCTAGAAGAGACTTCAGGGCACGGAGGACATCAGCGCACTCAAGAGCAGACGTCTTTAAGGGATTCAGAGAAGAGCATCAAAGGGAAGACGGAGCTGGCTGGATTAAACCTCGAATTTGCATGCGAGCAACAATACAAAAGGGAAGGAGAGAACTGCAACGCAGAGCCACTTCTATCTTTACTTAAATTCTTTGATAAGGCACACGGGGGGTGGGAGGGTGGGAAGCTGCACATCTCAAAATACATTTGGCACAAACCTCATAAACACCACACATTTCCGAGATGTGCATTTTCTATCCACTCCTTAGCCACCTGCCTGTCAAACTTTGAAGCAAGAAAATTTGCATTCTGCTGAATTATGTTCCCCAATGTTTTGTCAGCTCCCTACATAAAAGCTATCACGTTTTTAAAAAATATATTGGGAGGTTAGAGTCTCCCAGGGCAGCAGCTCTGTGGCAGTACCCACTCTGTGCATGAAGTGCCATCAAGTTGCTTCTGATTTATGGCAACCCTATGAATTAATGACCTCCAAAAAGTCCAATCATTAACAGCCTTGCTCAGGTCTTGCTAACAGACTTGTGGCTTCCTTATTATTGGCCCATTCTATACCTAGCATTCGCTCCATTGTTTTACCACACCCACACTGGAACAGAAAAAGATGCAGCTCAAAACCACATTTAAATACCCTGGGCCAACTGCAGTACTGACTGCAGAGTCACCCCTGAACAGTTATAAAATGGCCATAAATCTATGAAGACAGTACCATAAAACCAAGATATCAAAGGAAGTGAAACTGACATGGAGTGTGGACGCTACCATAAAATCCGACAATCAAAGAAAGTGAAAGTGGCATGCAACCTAGAGGGGAATTTCTGTTCCAACGTGGGTTTGGTAAAACAGCAGAGCGAATGCTAGGTGCAGAATGGGCCATTATTGAGTCAATCCATTACCTTTCCTCAAAATTCCAGCAGTACGCACAGGCTCAGCTAGGCTGGGAACCCCTGCTCTGACCATGTGCTTTATCACAGTTCCAAAAGCCCTGGATACATCGACTCCTGCCAAACCTCCTGCAGAATTCTGAACGGTTCTTTTTTACCGATGAAGGTCGAGATGACACACAGGTTTGATCCGACGCCTGACATATATAGGGCATCCCTCTAGCTGGCCCCAGGCACTCTTTGACCAGAGGTCGGCCCTGCCAGAGATGATTGTTGTGCCTGGCATCCAACAGTCAAGTGCAACGATTTGCGAGAGGGAAGCACAGAAGCAGCCAAAGTCAAACAGCTTTAAGTAGCTTAGATTTTGGCCAAAGGGAACTCTATGATTGGCCAGCCCTGACAGAGCACAATGCGAAGAATTTAAGTGTAAGTGCATCTCAGATCCTACTTCTGTTCTTACAAGATTTGTGCCAGAGCTGTAAGCTGTCAAACTGGGGTCTGCAGGATCCAGTGGAAGTGTACTGAGAACAGAGGCACCATAAGGGGTGGACTTTGGAAGGCACAGAACTCTGACCTGGCGGCTCAGTACAAGGCCCCCAAATGCAGCTATGCACCTGCCGACAGGCATTTTGCAGCCTTCAGCTTCTGCGAAACCTACAGACAGTTTGCTAGACATTTGGCATGAATACACATCCAGGCACACAAAGCTGCCTTATACTGAATCAGACCCCTGGTCCATCAAAGTCAGTATTGTCCATTCAGACTGCCAGCAGCTCTCCCGGGACTTGGGCTGAGGTCTTTCACATCACCTTCGACCCAGTCCTTACTGGAGATGCCAGGGACAGAACCTGGGACCTTCTGCATGCCAAACAGCTGCTCTGCTACTGAACCACTGACCCTCCCTTCCATGGCAAGCAGATGCATATGAACACCTTTCAACAAGCTGCTAGATAGTTAATGCAAGCATGGTTTTCCTGCAGTTTCCATGTACTGGAACAGTTATAAGAGCAGGTTCTCACTAGGCACACTCACGTTAGCAATGCACCATCCGATGTAAAGGTGGCCTGGACCAGAATAGTCATACGAGACTACCTACCCCTGAGACATCTAGCTAAACTATACACGGCACTTTACGAAAATGTTGTTATATGGCTTTAATCTGTTTTAATTGTTTCTAACTGTATTGTGTGTACAGTACTTAGATGGCTTTACGTTGTTTTATGATGCCAAATGGCCTTGTTAGCTGCCCTAAGCCTGCTTCGGCCAGGAGGGCGGGGTACAAATTAAATAAATAAAATGAACAAGTAAATAAAACAAAATGTATCTTGCACAAACCGGGACCACAACAAGCAAGCAGTGCACTACCCGGCGGTAATGATTAAAGCCTACTTGTAAAAAAAAAGAGTCCCACAATCTATCCAGACACAAGTTCAAGAAACCGTAAAGGTCATCCACCCAAATCTATTCACAGGTCCTCGCATTCATGAGTAAATCATGGGATGGGTGTATAAATAGAAAGCACAGCACACGGGTGAAGAGAACTGGGCCCTGGCCCTGACCCCGCTCCCTCCCCGTGGCAGCAGCGTCTGGAGCAATTTCCCCCCAGCTGCAGCCTCGGCTGATTCACAGCCAGGGCAAGTTTGGGTACAGTCAAGATTAAAAGGCAACTCTTCATTCTTTAAGCTATCTTGGCTTTTGTACCTCAAGGTACTATAGGTGTGTGTGTAATGAAAATAGATTAAACGCAGCTTTGTTTCCACCAGCAAATGGGAGCTTTGTTTGAAGGGCTGTAGCTCAGTAGCAGAGCATCTGCTATGCATGCAGAAGGTCCCAGGTTCAATCCCCAGCATCTCCAGTTAAAAAAAGGAACAGGCAGTAGGTAAAACGAAAGACTCAGCCTGAGACCTTGGGGAGCCGCTGCCAGTCTGAGTAGACAGTGCTGACGTTGATGGACCAAGGGTCTGATTCAGTATAAGGCAGCTTCATGTGTTCACGACAAGGTTTTTTAAAATGACAAGTTCCAAAGTTTTAATCAACTAATGTCATTGCCATGCCAACTTAAAATGACACGTTCCCTGGCTGTTGTAAAAGGTACCCCTAACACAGTCGAAAGCAAAATGTGTAATCAAACTTAGAAATATCCTGCTTGTTTCCATTTGTTGGTTAGAACTTCAATTTGAATGTTTTTCAAGAGAAAGAATTTAAACCCGGTCCCCGTAAAATTCCTCCACACCTGAGAACTGGAGGTGGAGGGCCACTGTGCTGATGTTCCAGAGAATAACACAGCCTCATCCAGATGTGTGAGCTTTAAGCACCTGGCTCAGATACGGTGGGATCTGATCAGCTGTGCCCCATCTGTCACCAAAAAGAGAGAACATGCAGGTGGTTTTTTAAAGACTTTACTATATTATTACTATTAAACTTTTATTCAGCTTCAGGATTAGAATTAATTGCCTACCATTGACATCCAGCATGGCTCGCAAATTAGAAAGGAAAGCAGGTAAGTGAGATTAATTGGTTGGGAAGCAGCAGCAGCTGAGCAGGTCACATGTAACCCCAGAAGTACTATATTGTGTGGTTTTGGTCTCCAGGATTTTAAAGCAAGATTAAAGAATCTCCAAATTAAAAACAAAACCTCACCCATCCACTCCATCACTCACTCCAACCTTCACAACAACAGCATGCCAGGAACACAGCCTCAAAACACCCCGAACATGAATGTCCAGTTTCTGTTCTCCTTTCAGAGGATATTTTGGTGATGTCCATGTTACCAACACATCATTAGATAAACATATGGAGCAGCGGTCCATCAGTGGCTATTAGCTATAAAGTAGAGATGGAACACTATGCCTGGGGCAGTGATGCTCTGTATTCTTGGTGCTTGGGGGGGCAACAGTGGGAGGGCTTCTGTAGTCTGGCCTCACTGGTGGACCACCTGATGTCACCTGGGTTTTGGCCACTTTGTGACACAGATTGTTGGACTGGATGGGCCACTGGCCCGATCCAACATGGTTTCTCTTATATTCTTATGTCCTTATCTCTTGCCAGAAGGAGGTTGCTGCCCTACCACTGTACCTTGCCGGACCCAGTAAGAACACATTATTAGTCTAGCATTACCCTCAGTTAACCACCCTGACCTGGCTGTGTCTTTTTGAGTGACAGGTGAAGCCCAGATGGACACTTGATCCTTGGGAAGGAAAATGACAAGAGAGCCTTGTGAAACAGCCCACTAAGCCCCGAGACTGACTTTACTTGACCAAGGCCATCTTAAGCTGCTCAAGATAAGTCATTGCTTCTCTTGGTAATTCTACCACCCACGCTGTTTCCAGGACTTTCTCTGACCCTTTTCTGCTTAAGGTTTCACACCAAGGAGGTATACCAGAAGAATTATATTTGTTTGGAAAACCTTCCATGGTCTTGACCTCAGACCTGGAAAGAAAACCCTCCTTAGGGATCTTTTGCAGTCAACATAACAGCAAACCCAGATTTGCCACCCAGTGGGATGCATCCAAACTAATGTTTCCAAGGATTCAAGGACTTCCACCTTAAGAGCATGATTTTCCTGCCTCTCTCCTCCCACAGCAGCCTGAACTGCTCCCAGGAAATCCAGTTCTTGGGGGGGGGCCCTCCCTTCAAGACCAGGATATCAGGGCATTTTAGGCTGACACAGGAGGCAGCTGGGAAGACTGTGTTCCATGGGCAGAAATCTTTATGCCTGCAGAAACACCTAGTCTGGATTGCTGACTCTTGGGTCCGTGTGCCTGCATGGATTCCAAGTATTCAAGTGATAACTCTATGTGTGTGTGTGTGTGAGAACAGAAGAGAAGATTGGATTTATACCCCGCACTTCACTATCTGAGGGAGTCTCAGAGTAGTTTACAATCCCTTTCCCTTTTTCTCCCCACTACAGACACCCTGTGAGGTAGGTGGGGCTGAGAGAGCTCTCTCAAGAACTGCCCTTGAGAGAACAGCTCTGAAAGAATTTATGACTGACCCAAGGTCACACCAGCAGCTGCATGTAGAGGAGGAATCAAACCTGGTTCTCCCAGATTAGAGTCCACACTCTTAACCACTACACCAAACTGGCTCTCCAGTTTTTTATATATATCCTTATATATAATCTCCTCATATATAATTGTGAAATGGAGTGGCACTTTGCAACTCTCCCACTGGCTGTGCAATGCACTCCCTCAGCCATTGGCCCATCAGCCACCACTCAAGAGTAGATGCATGCCATTGGCCGGGTGCTGGGTCTGTTCCTCTTCCCTGCCCACACCACCTTCAGCCACTGTGCCCAGTCAGAATTACTGGCATACGGCTTTCTCTCTTGACAAAGATGCTTCTCCTGCTTGCCTCCTGCGTGGGACTAACTTTCCGCTCAGTGGCTGTTGTGAGGAACTTATTGGGGCCAGTCCTGACTAGGGTTGCCAGCTCCGGGTTGGGAAATTCCTGGCTATTCTGTGTCTAAGGAAGCCAGTGGAAGGAAGCCAGAGTTTGGGGAGGGGAGAGGAGAGGAGAGGCCTCAACTGAATAGAATGCCATAGAGGCCACCATCCAAAGCAGTTATTTTATCCAGGGGTGGGGAGAGATCTGTTGTCTGGAGTACAGTTGTGATACCCAGTGATCTTCAGGCTCCACCCAGAGGTTGGCTACCCTAGGCGTAGCAGTTAGCACTTCAGAGAAGGGTCTGCCAGACCCAGGTTCTTGCTGTGGAAGCTGTGATTTCAGACCACTCACAGACTGGCAGTTACCTGTGTTTGTAAGATGGCTGCTGTCTGTGGTTGTTTATTTAAAATGTTCCCCCATAAGGTTTAATTGAGCTGTAGTTCCAGAAAGGGGCCTGCAGTGGTATCACTCATTGGGTTGAATGGGGCTTCCTCATCTGCTGTCCCACAGTTCCCAGCTGCCCCAAGCCCCAAAACTGCAGGAAAACAGGGACTGTCCAAAGGGGCAGAGCGGCATCAGTATAGACTGCAGCCCATCTAGGGAGGAAGCAGTCTTTGTCCTTGGGAAGAAGGAGAAATTCAGCCACTCCACAGTTGGCTGGACTGGGGAATGAATGGAAGTTTCCCTGCTCTCTTGGGCAAGAGAGAGAGGCTGAAGTAGAGCCAGAGGCCGGTCCAAGGAGAGATCCTATCCTAAGCTCACAACCTCCAGAGGTAGAGAGTATTGTGTGTAGGGAAAGAGGATTGCATTTAACCCCTGGTGATTTATGTCCTGTTGATTTATGTTCTGTTGGTTCATAATGTCTGCTTACTCCTACAGTGTGTTTGTGCTCCATAATTGTGTAAATAGTTAAATAAATTATTTTGGGGGGCTAATAATCTGTGTTGTGCTCTGACCACATAGTCTCCCCCGCTCTGCACAATACCAAAGTCAACTGTTCCCTCTGCATGCAGATACTTATTTCTGCAGATAGGGGGCATACTCTCCTCCAACTTGGGGGACTCCGTGGGTCTGAAGAAAAATCTAAAACATTAAAAAAACCTTGGGGAGGGTTGAATCCCTCTCCCATACCTTTTGAAATGGCTGCCGCAGGGATCTGCTCCAGGCCCTGCCACATCAACAGAGAGAGACAGACTGGCTGATAATGTGGAGGGGAGAAAGCAAAAAGCAGAATTAGATCTGAGATTGGGCAAGATTCCTCCTGCAGTATGAATGGCTAAGCAGCAGGCAGTTTGGAACTGGGCCTGGGACTAGGATTGCCTGCTCCAGGCTGGGAAAATACTGGAGATTCTGTGGTGAAATCTGAGGAGTGCAGAGTTTGGGGAGGGTAGCGGCTTCAGTTGTATATAATGCCACAAAGTCCACCTATTTTTTCCAAGGGGACAGATCTCTGTTGTCTGGAGTTCAATTGTAATTCTGGGGGATCTTCAGGTCTCACCTGGAGGCTGGCAACCCTAGGTCTAGCGGCACCCTCTGGGTGACAATACAACCTAACCTGCATGATTCAACTAGGCCTGGCTGCTTGCTACTGTTCAACAGTGGCCACCCTATGAAAGTCAGTGTAGTATAATGGTCAGAGCAGCAGGGTAGGGTCTGCAAGACCCAGGTTTAGATACCCATCTTGCTGTGGAAGCTCACTGGGTGATTTAGACCAGTCACATACTTGCAGCCTAACCTACCCCATAGGGCTGTTGTGTAGATAAAAAGGAGGAGATAATAATGTAAACTGCTTTAGTCCCACTGTGGAGAAAGACCATAGTTTTCCTCAGCAGAAGGTGCAGGGGGAAAGGAGATGGAAAGCTGAAGACGGAGAGGCAGATAAAGGTAGGTTGGTGCGAAGTTGATAGGGATGCCAACTCCAGGTTGGGAAATTCCTGGATATTTGAGGGGTGGAGACTGGGGAAAGACTCCAGACAGATATAATGCCATAGACTCCACCCTCCAAAGCAGTCATTTCTTTCAGGGGAACTAATATTGCCAACCTCCAGGTGAGGGCTAGAGATCTCCTGGAATTACAACTGCTCTCCAGATGATAGAGATCAGTCGTCCCCCCTGGAGAAAATGGCTGCTTTGAAGGGTGGAGTTTATGGCATTATACCCTGCTGAGGTTACTTCCAAGCTCAAACCTCATCCTCTCAAGGCTCCACCCCCAAATCTCCAGGAACTCCCAACATGGAGCTCGCAACCCTAGGAGGAACTGATCACTATATTTGGGCAATTCGTTGTGATTCCTGGAGAGTGGCTGCTGCTGCTATGGAGGGGAGTAAGTAGGTCAGAGGCCGGGAGAGTGATGGGCAGAAAGAGTGGTGGGGAGGGGGAAGAAAGGAAGCAACAGGCATGGTGGGGAGAGAAAGAAAGAAAAGGGGTGGCAGGAAAGAGAAAGAGTCTGAGAGAAATGGGGAGAGGGGAAGAAGCGGAGGTGGGGGGAATGGGATAGCTGCTCCTGCAAGTTTCTTGTGGGTCCCCACTTGTTTTATACTGTATATCACAAATATGGAACAAACCTTGTCCTGCAGCCATGGGTAGCTGTTTGTAGCCTGGCCTGGGGGCGGGCGGGGGGGGGGCAGTGCTCAGCTGCTGGATTGATGGTGCTGAGTAGAGCCACTGAATCAATCCACCTGGCCCAGCTGCTCCACCTCTGCTCTGAGACAACTAGGCTGGACCCAGTGTTGGAAGTTCCAGGTGCGATGATCCCTGCCTCAGACCTCCAGACTGAGAGGCAAGAGAGGCTAGTTGGCTAGATAGGCACACTGACCTTTCTTCCTGTATCTACTCTTCTGCCACTGTCCTCTTTGATATGCAGATCGTAATCTCAGGGACCATTTTCCCTTTCCTGCTTCTCTCTCACTCTGAATGAAGACTTGCTCTCTACCAGCATGCTGTCCTCTCTTGGCACCATAAGGCAGGTGGGCCTCTTACCATCCGCCTCCATCCTTTAGCTGGTAAATTTAGAAATCTACCAAACTCTGCTCTTTCCTATCTGAAGTGTACTTCTCAAATAAAGAGAGAAGTATTTCTCTTCTAAACTTGCAATGTGGCTCTGTGTAGCTTTGTACGCTGAGAAACCTGGTAAAGTGATGCTCCTGCGTTTGTAGCTTTATTTAAGTACTCTGCTAACTAATGGTGACTGGGCTAACCAAACCAGTTAACCTCAATACAAAGCACCCCATCAGTGGTGGGAGGAGTCACTGCAGGGCAGGGATGCAGAACTATTATGATGCAGAACTATTACCTGGCAGCTGCAGCAAAAATTCAAAGTGAGTGTACCAGCCGTACCGGATAGCAAAAGCCTCTAGTGGGCACTACACTAAATCAATCACCCTGTCTTCCTTGAGAACAAAGTTTGAGGCCAGTGGTACCTTTAAGACCAGCAAAGTTTTATTCAAGGGACGAGCTTATACCTTTGTTCTGCTGCTTCAGACCAACACTGCTACCCCACCTGTATCTTGCTTAAGAACAGTTTCAGCAGAATTAATACTGGGTAATTTTTATGTGTGGAAGAAACTTGGAGATAAGATTATATGGAAGAAGAGGCTGAATAATCAGTGTCTAGTAACAGATGCTACTCTGGACTTTAATTGGCACAAGCATTTTGATTTTTGGGTATCACAAAGTTTTCCTTTTTTAATAACTTATTTTAATATTTTTAAAAAGTGTGACTGAGCCCAAACCATCAAACTCCGATATCACAGAAACAAGACGGTGAGCACGCCGCGGTTCAGCCGTAATTCCTGACCATAGCTCTCCAATCAGATTTCCACCCTATAAGCTATTAAACATTTGGGAATTAAAGGATGAAGGCGGATTTCATTTGATGACCTCTCTCTATGAGATCGAGATGATTACGCCATGTGAAACCGAGACAGAAATTAAACTGAGGGACAAGCACTCTGCTCCCGGCACTGGTATTAGTGTGACGGACCTTGGCTGGTATCGATTGCAAGGTTCACTACAGAATGAGCACATAGTGGGAAGCCACCCAGCACTTGGGGGAAAGGGTACTTCTCTTCGTTTGTTTGTCCATAGCTGATAAGTCCATTATGAGCTTTGCCAGCAAGAATAGGAGTTTCTCGTTCTTGACTGGGTGGGGAGGGGAGTTTGTCTGTTTGTGAGCGGGGAGGACTATTTATAAAATTAACAGATATGAGTTGGCCTTAAGCACAACGCTTGGTTGAGAAAGTCCCTGGCTGCATTTCTCACGACCCCAGGGCAAGAGGAACTTTAAGACTCAAGAGAGTCAAACTCATGAAAAATTTGACTTCTGTGTCGTACAATGTGGAAGCAGGCGGGCAGGCTGGCTTTTAACTCTCGCAGTGCCACAAGGGAAAGGGCTCATGTGTTTCGAAGTAAAGCGTTCTTCCGTGGGGTAATTTAAATGCAAAGCAGAACGGGACACAAAATGCTTTTGGGTAGCTTCTGCTCATGTGCTTGCTCTGAACATCACAGAAAGTCCCCAGTAGCTTAGGAGAATTTCAGCCCCCCCCCCCCACCCCTTACAGATGGTTGAAGTTATGTGCTTGATTTAACCCCAGGAATATTTTTTTTCCTACTTCTGAATCTTTGCCACAGATCAGACTGACGAAAATACAGCATGCTTAAAAGTAAAGTGCACCCATAAAGTAGTGGATATTATTCTAAACATATGTCTTTTTAGCATCTCCCTTGCCCCCCCATGGACACAGCTTCCTGCTGTATTTACACTCAGACTAGGAGACATCTGCCTAATGGCTGAGTACACTTCATTGCACCTGATGAAGTAACCCCCCAACACATAAAAGCTTATGCCTTCAAGATACCCCTGCACTCCTGTTTTATCTTGCTGCTACAGACTAACATGGCTACCCCTCTGGATAGAATACAGAGCCCTGAATGAGACCTGAAGGAGTCTCAAAGTGACTTACAATCTCCTTTCCCTTCCCCACCCCACAACAGACACCCTGTGAGGTAGCTGGGGCTGAGAGAGCTCTCTCGAGAACTGCTCATGAGGGAACAGCTCTGAGAGAACTGTGGCTTGCCTAAGGTCACCCAGCAGCTCCAAGTGGAGGAGTGGGGAATCAAACTCAGTTCTCCCAGATTAGAGTCCGTACTCCTAACCACTACACCAAACTGGCTCTCCTTACAGCCAGTTTCAAAGTAAATGGGGGTGAGAAGCAACAAATGATGAACAGCAACACCAGAAGTTAAATACTTTGGCAGTGGAGGAAAAGCAGGTCTAAGCTGGTTGACTAGAGATCCAACACTATGTGACAGGTGAAATGTATACCAGAAGCAGTGTTCCCTCTAAGCTGAGTTAGTGTGAGCTAGCTCACAGCTTTTTAGCCTCCGGCTCACACATTTTTGTCTTAGCTCAGGAAGGATGGCTCCAGAGCAAACTTAATTTATGCAGTAACCAAATTGTCCACTCACAGCTTTAATGCCAGTAGCTCACAAAGTAGAATTTTTGCTCACAGCTTAGAGGGAGCATTAACCAGAAGTTGCAAGGATGGTTCAAGGGAAGCTGTATAGTACAATGGTTAGAGAGTGTCAGACAAGGACTGAACAGGCCCAAGTTCAAATTCTGACTCACTATGAATCTCCCTGGCTGACCTGGAGTAAGTGGATTCTCTCTAAGGTTAACTTAACTCACACGAAGATAAAGTCAGATGAGTAGCCATGTTGGTCTGCAGTACAGGAACTAAAATCAAGTCCCAGTAGCATCTTTGAGATCAACAGGATCTCCAGGATAAAGCTTCTGAGAGTCAAAACTCCCTTCCTCAGATATCAGATGAAGAGAGCTTTGACTCTTGCTAGCTTATACGCTGGGAATCATGTTGGTTTTTAAGGTGCTACTGGATTCAAATCCAGCTCCCATTGTTATTGTCAGGAGAGGAAAACTAATTATGTGAGGGGAAGAGGAAAACTAATTATGCTGCCCAGAAGTGCACTAGAGGAAGGGTGAGTTAACGATGCAATAAACCATACTAACAAAAGTTCAGTGGAATTAAGGCAGGGGCCCAGCAGAGGAGGTGGGTTCAGCAAAGGAGGAATTCCCACTATATTACCAAAAAAGAAAAAGAAACACACACATGCACACATTGTTGAAGCCATTTTTCTGCATTTACTTTCTTTGGGACCAGCTGAGCCATTTCTCTAAGAACTCTTACAGAATCCTGCATGTAGCAAGTAAGCATCAAGCACTATGAACCCGGCAGCAGCCACTGAGAGCAGTGGTATTTTTTCCTGGGATTAGGTCCCACCAAGGACCAAATCAGATGTAACTTCAGGAGATCTGTGCATGGACCTCATACATGAGATTCTGAAGTTCAGAACATAACCCATAAGGGATTCCACCCTGTGTCATACTCCATAAGGGGGCAATCTCTTTTGAAATGTCCCCACTGACCACAAGTAAAGCAGGGTCCTTGCCACACAGCCAGGGGTGGAGATTGTACCGGCTTTGGATCAGATGGTGGGTGTGGTCTTGGCATCCCTCGCCCTGGGGGTCCAGGCACCGGGGCCCGCCACTTGGGAATAGGGGGGCCCTGTCCAGTTCTGGGCAGTGGCACCTGGGTACACCTGGCCTGAATGTTCTCAAAAGCCTTGGTGGGTGCTCCTCCTGGTGGTCCCGTGGGGTGCGGGCTCACAGTTCCCCTGACACGAGTTCCTTTGTGAGGGGAATCATGCCCCTCGGCAGCCAGGAAATTCTCCCAGAGTTCCGTGGCCTCTTTCAGCCCCTGGGGCTTCCAGCAGGCCACCCAGTGTCGAATCCTTTGTGGTAGAATCTGGAGCAGCTGTTCCATCACCACCTGTTCCACGATACGACGCCCATCATCCGTTGTAGGCTTCAACCACTGAGTGGCCGCATCCTTGAGAGCTGCGATCAAGGCCCTAGGTCTTCCTGTAGGATGGAGGGTCATAGAGCAAAACTTTTGCCGATGTGACTCTGGGGTCACCTCATATCTGTCCAAGATGGCTGTCTTCAGCTTCTCATAGTCAGCAGCATCTGCTTTCTCCAATGCTTTCAGAGCAGCCTGAGCCTCCCCCGTAAGATAGGGACCTAAAATAAAGGTCCATTGAGCCCTCGGCCACTCAGCTGCTTTGGCAGTACGCTCAAATGTTTCTAAAAATGCCTCTATGTCATCTTCGGTGCTCAACTTGGTTAATGGGATCAAGCCCCATGGTTGGGTAGCCCCAGAGGATCTGCCCCACCAGCCCTTCCAAGCCTGGCATCTGTCACAGGTTGGCTAGCCTCTAACACTTGATGTAGATCCCTCCGCAATGTGGTCTGTGCCACATGCTGTTGCTGGCTCCTTTTCATCATGGGTAGGCACCTCAGCATCTTCTCCTCAACCCCTGTCACCTTCCTGCCTTTTATCTTTCCTGGATCCCCTTTACCCCACCTCCCTTCCTTTTTTCCCTGGCTCTCCACCCCCTTGTTTCCCTACTGCTCAGTTTATCTCTTCTCTGCACACGTTGCTCTTCCCAATGATGCTGTCAGGAGCAGTGCTCTTACTCTGGTGTGGGCTCATATTTCATCCTCTTGGGCCTCAGGCAGTCTGCATGCCACCTGGTGCCTGCTTCTGTGTTGTGGGCTTCGTCCTCATCCTGGCTCTGGAGGTGCCTGGTTAATCCCAGGCCCTGCCAGGGTTCTGCCTCTGTGCCCGACCGGAACTGCTGGGGCCACGGCCACCCACCAGCTCAAACCCTCCAATTCCCCCATGCTCTGCCCTTCTCTTGGGCCCAGGGCAGGTGAGTTCTCAGCAAGGCCCAGATTGGGTGGGGTTTACCTGGGTATTCCCTGAAGTCACCTCTGTGCCCAAACAGCAGGGGTAACCTTTTTCTCCCTATGCCATTTTCCAGATCTCATGTCTATGTGCCCAGGGAGGGAAGGATTGCATGGCTAGAGCGTAGAAGCACTTGAGTGTTTCCCCACAGGGCAAACAAAAGCCCTGACACATTACTGAACTCAGGAAAAATGATGTAGGGGAGGGGTTAATCTCAAGAAAGGACTACTGGGAAAATCCATGTTGGAGCACTGCCCTGGAGGGTAACTGGCAGCCAGGAGCAGCTGAATCAAATGCCTCCCCAGGTGCTGGGGATACTTTGCTCAACAATGTTCCCTCTAAGGTACAATCCAGCACACTAGCCCAATTCAAATTAAGCTTCCCAAAACATATTTAGTTATTTTAGAACTGGAAGATGTCTGGTGATTATTGCATTTAGAGGAAAAAGATTATATGTACTTCTTTGATATGTACCAATCGTATTCAAGAGTAGATATGTGTCAGATATCAAAAACCTTAATTACAAAAGTTGGGAAAGCAGAAATTCTGCCAAAGATTTTAGTGGATCATAATCTGACAGTGTTAATCTGGAAGAATGGAAGTGAGAGAGCAAGAAGATGGAGATTAAATGTTACACCACTGCTGCAAGATGAAGTAATACAAAAATGTAAGAAAGATTTGACGGAATAATTTAATATGAGCAACATAACTGACATCACTGCGACAACAATATGGGAGCAAAGCTTACATCAGAGGAACTTTATTGGCAATAGCTTCAAGAAAGTAAAAAAGAGAAGCAAGCGTCAATAAAGAAAATAACAGAAATTGAAGATATTAGAACAAGAACTGAAGACTACTGGCAATAACAAAAAATTGACAGAAATGAAACAATTAAAAAATCAATTGGATTCATTAGAAGTAGAAGAAATGCAGGAAAAAGCTGAAATATTTAAAACAAAGACACCTTGAATCTGCAAACAAACCTGGAAGATATTTAGCGCATTGTTTAAGAAAAAGAAAAAAGAAGGATATCCGGGATCAGGAAAGGAAATCAAGTAGTTTATGCGGAACAAGAAATGTATGATTGAATTAAAAAAAAATCTTCTCAAATCTTTATAAAGAAGAATGCATAGATGAGGAAGGAATGGAGAAATATTTATCTGGGGTACTAATTTAAAAAATGCACATCCGAGAACAGAAGAATTCTGAATCAGGTGATAGCAATGCAAGAAATCAATCACTCTATTAAAAAAAGCTTTAAAAAGATAACCAGTCCAGACAGATTGACAGCAACATATTATAAATACTTTGAAGATATACCAGCAATACCTCTGCAAAGAGCAATGAATGAAATACAAGACAGAAAGTACGTATTACCAAGTTGGCAAGAAGTGAATATATACAAGGAAGGGAATGATCCATTATTACCACAATCATATAGAACAATCTCATTACTAAATGTGGACTATAAAACTTTTACAACAATAATGGCTGAGAGATTAAGAAAATGTATCCCAGACCTCACAAAGATCAAACTGGATTTGTTCCAAAGAGATATATGAAAGATAACATCAGATATCTGTTGGAATCAATGTTCCCTCAAAGCTGTGGAGTCTTGTGAGCAAAAATTGTACTTTGTGAGCTACTAGCATTACAGTTGTGAGCAAGCAATTTGGCTACTGCATAAATTAGTTTGCTCTGGAGCCATCCTTCCTGAGCTAAGACAAAAATGTGTGAGCCGGAGGCTAAAAACTGTGAGCTAGCTCACACTAACTCAGCTTAGAGGGAACACTGGTTGGAATACAAGTGAATATTCAAGGAGGAAATGAGAAAAAATGGCATTTATATTTCTGGATGCAGAGAACACTTTGGATACTGTTTCTTGTGGGCTGGATAGGAGCCCTCCGAGGGCCTGATCTGGCCCACAGGCTGCATGTTTCACTCCCCTGTTCTAATGTGAGCGCTATAGTGAGCGCTATATACCAACCATTGAGATTCAATGAGTCAATGGAGTCAACAGAGTCAATGCATCTCAATGGTGCCATTATAGTGCTGAATGCTATTACAGTGCTATGGGGCTCACCTTAAAACATTAAAAAAAAGAAAAAGTTCGAGAAAGATCGTGCAAGGAAAAAGGGCAGGAAAAAAGTGGCACTGTTTGAAATCGCCATAGAGCTTCAGAGACGGCTCATTAACGGACGGAAATTCACAGTAAACCTCTTCCCCCGCCCCCGATGGCTTGACTCAAAATCGGGACAACAATTAATAACACCCAGGTTTAGAATGGTAATGTGGAAAAGGCCTATATGATTTAAATGACTGTAGTTTATATTTTATGGGGTTTCTTTCTTTTTGTTTTGCAGGTTTTGTGTGATTCAGATGACAGTGTTTATGTTTTATGTATGGCTTAGATTACTGTGGACACTTGTAGTTGTGGATGATTATAGATGTATGATTCAGATGATGATCGTATGATGGCAGTTTATGTCTTATGTCTATCAGTTTGTTAATTCAAGTAAAATAAAAATTAAGCTTCCTCCCTTTCTGATGTTATTTACACTGGAGGGGAGAAGAGATCCATTGGCAGATCCAGTTTCCCTTCAAAGTCAGTGCCTAAAAGGAAAAGGGGCAGGGCTCTTTTTGTAGCAGGAACTCCTTTGCATATTAGGCGACACACCCCTAATGTAGCCAATCCTCCAAGAGCTTACAGAGCTCTTCTTACAGAGGCTACTGTAAACTCTTGGAGGATTGGCCACATTATGGGTGTGTTGCCTAATATGCAAAGGAGTTCCTGCTACAGAAAGAGCCCTGAAAAGGGGTATGAATGAACAGGAACCCAGGCAGTGCAACACTGAAGGAGGGCACACAGGAACTGGCCCAATCCCTCTGTCCCCTGCCAAAGTGGACTTCTCACAGACCTATAGTGCTATCCCTAAGGACACTTTCCTGTGAGTAAAACCCAATGAACAGATTTGAGCTGGATTCTGAACAGGCCTGCTAAGGATTACACTGCTAGATACTCCCGCTTCCAATCAATGGACATCATATTGCAGTTTAAACTTGAACTGGGCAGAAATTAAAGTAGATGACCGGAAATCTGCTCTTTGTGACAGTATACCATCTCAGTTAAATAATCCAAAGGGAGTGGGGACTCGAGTTATGACGATGCCTGTCCTTTTAAGTCTCTTGCGGGGGGGGGGAGGCTCCAAAGAAACATGTATTTAAATCTTGTCAACATGGAATTTTTCTGCATTGATCTCCCTTCCCTTCTACTCAATAGCTCTGGACCCAGCACAGAATGTTTCCACGGGATCCTGGAAATCAGGGCTAGAAATAAAACAAAGGCCCACCCAGCACATTCCCTGGGGAGGAATACACACACATACACAAAACTGTTCCCAACATCATGTTTTAGAGTCATCGTTTCCATCTCCTTTTAAAGCTATCAGGCAAATGCCACTTCCTTTACAGAGAAGCAGTTCCACAGACTTCCCTGCGCTCATGCTTCCAGTGTCCTCTGTCACGTAATCCTAACGGCTGGGAAAAGACGACAAAGTTAAGGCAGCAGTGAGGATCTCAGCTCCCATGCCTTTCAAGGTCACCCTCTCCAAATACAACCCCCCCCCCCCCATTAACTTTTCATAGCACGGACACAGCAATGCGCTCAACCCATGATTTGGTTGCCCGTTGTCTGCAGCACCCAACAAGCAATTCTAATAATGTTAACTTTTACTGGGTGTAATGGTTAGAAGAAGAGATTGGATTTATACTTTGCCCTTCACTCAGAGTCTCAGAGCGGCTTACAATCTCCTTCCCTTTCTCTCTCCACAACAGACACCCTGTGAAGTAGGTGGGGCTGAGAGAGCTCTGAGAGAACTGTGGCTTGCCCAAGGTCACCCAGCAGCTGCATGTGGAGGCATGGGGAATCAAACCAGGTTCTCCCAGATTAGAATCCACACTCCTAACCACTACAATAAACTGGCTCTCTGGCTCTAGACTACCAGATTAGGATCTGGGAGACCCAGGTATGAATCCCCACACTGCTACGGAAGCTCACTGGTTTACTCTTTGGCCAGTCACACACTCTCAACCTAACCTGCCTCACAGAGTTGTTGGGAGGATAAAATGGAGAAGGACAATGAAGTCGTGTACTGCTTTGGGTCAGCACTCACTGCGGACAAAAGGAGGACATAAATACAAACATTATGAGGACATAAATATAAACATTATGCATTTATAGTGTATGGATTAATACTGTATTGTAAGTGTTCTTATGAATTATATTCTATTTTAAATATTTGTGTGTTCTAGAATATTGGAATCCACCCTGAGCCTGTTGTGCAGGGGAGGGAGGGCTAAAACTCAAACAAAATAAATAAATAGATCAATATTTAAATAAGTGATAAACTGTGCACATATGTTCTTATGCTGTAAGAACCGGGAGCTGTAGCTTATGCATGGCAGAAGATGTTGTGTTACCTAGGAATGCACCATCAAAATGAGTGCCACATTTGCAGGTAGCAAAAAGGTGACTTTGGCAATGACCCATTAAATTTTGAGTATATTGCCAGCTGCCTAGTAAAATGCTGGATGTGGCCAACTGAAGAAGAAGAGATTGGATTTCTACCCTGCCCTTCACTACCCGAAGGAGTCTCAGAGAGGCTTACAGTCTCCTTTCCCTTCCCCTCCCCACAACAGACACCCTGTGAGGTAGGTGGGGCTGAGAGAGGCCTTTTGAGACTGCTCTTGAGACAACAGCTCTGAGAGAACTGATCCATGGTCACACCAGCAGCTGCATGCAGAGGAGTGAGGGATCAAACCTGGTTCTCCCAGATTAGGATCCACACTCTTAACACGTGCAAAAGCAGCCTGCATCACAGAAATGCCACTTGTTTTAAAGCACAAATACAACCACCACTCTTAAGGATTCCAACTTTGCAAAGTCACTAATAGCACACCAAGAGAAATGAATCTTCAAGAACAGCACAAGTGTGCATCTCTACTCTTAGAATTTATAAGAAATGCACAGTTTGCATTTCTCTGGCACAAATGTCGTGTCAAGAGTGCCCCCCCCCCCAAAAAAAAACCCCATTCAGCTTAAGCAGCCCCCTTAAGAGTCAACAAGCTCTAAGGAAAGGGACCATGGCTCAGTGGCAGAGCATCTGCTTGGCTCGCAGAAGGTCCCGGGTTTAATCTCCGGCATCTTCAGTTAAAGAATCTGGCAATGGGTGATGTGAAAGACCTCTGCCTGGGACGCTGGAGAATGCTGCCAGTCTGAGTAGACAATACTGATTCTGATGGACCGATGGTCTGATTCAGTATAAGGCAGCTTCATGAGAGCTCTGATCACTCTTTCTGGCCCAGCAGGGCTCGCACGGCTACCGTAACAGGCTACACAAGCACCCTACATTGCAAAAGATTAGTACTCTCACTGATATGATACAAGTCATTTGTTGGGAGTGTTTGCAGAAGGCCCTGGACATTTACACAGTGTTGTCCAGACAAATTATCAGCTGCCCTCTGGTCTCACTTTTTCTGCAAACTTTCCATCAAAGAGAAACAAACAAGAGAGCAGTTCAGCAAAGGGCACAGGATGGAAAAAACAGCACTGGCAAAGCACGTGCCATCTCTTGACTTTTTTACACCAAGAAGAGAGTCCAGCCCAGGAATGTGGATGTACGGGGAGGTCATGATAGCCCTGGAGAGCTCCCCGCCCCCACCTGCCTTGTCCCTTTGTGATCCTGGCAGATACCTTAATAAGGAAGGCCAATTGTAATGTTTTTAAGGAAGGTCCAAACAATGCAAGCTATGTAAGTAGGGTTCCCATATTCTGAAAAGCAAAAAAGAGGACACATTTCCCGACTTGACTACTTCAAACAAGTGATCATTATGACAAATTTCATTTCAAATACCCCTGTCATTTAAGCTGTGATATTTGCTACTAGCTAGGAATATTCCTAACCTTCCAGCCCCAAAAGAGGACACTTTCATCAGTTTTTAAGAAAGAGCCCCAAAGAGGATGGACACCAAAAAAAGAGGACATCTGGCAACCCTATGTGTAAGTGGTACACATAATGCAGATTTGCTTTACAAAAATTACTTTGCATAATTTATTCTGCTCCACAAAGTTGCTACAGAGGGTTCTAGATCCCAGCTTTGATCCCTGGAAATTCCGACCAGTGGTTTCACACAGCAGGGCAATTCCTTCACACTACACATTTATGAGGAGCTGCGGTGGCTCAAGTGGTTAAGATGCTGAACTGCAGGCTGTGGAAGGTCAGTAGTTCAGCAGTTCGAGACCCGGGTGCCACATGGCGAAGTGAGCTCCCGTCTCTAGTTCCAGCTCCTGCCAACCTAGCAGTTTGAAAGCGAGAAATTGCAAGTAGATAAATAGATACCACTTCGGTGGGAAGGTAACAGCGTTCCGTGCGCCTTGGTGTTTAGTCATGCCAGCCACATGACCACGGAAACGTCTTCGGAGAGCGCTGGCTCTTCGGCTTTGAAACGGAGATGAGCACTGCAACCCTAGAATTGGATTCGACTGGCTTTCGAGCAAGGGAACCTTTACCTTTACTTTACACATTTATGGCTTTGAGGACTAGAATCCGGGGGGGGGAGGGTGTTGTTTTTAAGGCAGAGTTTGAAGCAAGTGGGGGTGCCTGAATCAGTTAGCGTTTGGTTCAACTTGAAATAAGGCAACACATCCCAGCAACATCATACGGGAGAATTCATCTACTACAAACTTGGTGCAATATAGTAGGTTAAATTGTTGGACTACAACTGGGAAGATCCAGGCTCAGGTCCCAGCTTAGGTGACCATTCTCCCTCAACTTAACCTACCTAGCAGGGTTGTTGTGGGTTTGGAAGAGGGGAGAACTGCACATGGCTGTCTGAAGCTCCTGGGAGGAAGGGCAGAACAAAAATGTTTATGTGATTACTATTATTATTTTTATATCCGTCCAAGTTTCAGACCTTCAAAGACAAACCCAGGCAATAGAAGCATTTCTAAAAGCAGCACAAACATCAAACCAAATTCGGCACTTATGGATGCTGCACAAATCCTTCTATAAATATTTTCAAATGAATAAATAGATTATACTTTGGTTACTGGAGGGTACTCTCTGCACAGGGTTCTCCTGTAACTCCAAAATACTCTCTGGGCCACTTAATGCTACATGAAGAACTTCCCTGCATCTGACCATTTAACCATTCAATGTGACCCCAGAACTGCCCAGATGGATTAGGGCAGGGGCATAATACAATGCTAAGGGGGCAAAACAGGTGTTCCAGCTAATGTACTTCCCCACAAGCAGTGGGGGTCTCCATAAATTGCCTGCAACTTGACAGCACTTTCCACCACCAGACTCTACTAGCATATGAGATGCTCCCTATTCAGGAATGCTGCGCAGGGAGTGTGTTGCATGATTATTAGAAATGTGCATTTTAGCCATTGCACAACAGCCTTGAAATTGGTGAAGTCACTTTGCAGTGGGATGCTAACTTTGATGCTCTTTGTTCCATACTTGAAAAACAAGATGGGTGCATGTATGCTGTTCTGCAAAAACTAAGCAGAAGAGATTGAATTTATACCCCACCCTTCACTACTCAAAGAAGTCTCAGAGCGGCTTACAATGCCTTTCCCTTCCCCTCCCCTCAACAGAGGTAGGTGGGGCTGAGAGAGCTCTCTCGAGAACTGCCCTTGAGAGAACAGCTCTGAGAGGACTTGTGACTGACCTAAGGTCACACCAGCAGCTGCATGTGGAGGAGTGGGGAATCAAACCTGGTTCTCCCAGATTAGAGTCCATGCTCTTAACCACTACACCAAACTGGCTCTCAATAGGGAGGCAATAGGTAAGTACATAAATTCCCAAGGATATCTTTCAAACAAGAAATCAACACGCACACATACCCGTTAAGCAAAGGTCCCTAAAATGATACACACACCTTGCTGCGCCATACTTAGAAGAAGAAATCAGGCTGTTTGTCTGTTCTTGCACTGGAGTTTCAGAGCTTTGGAAAACCTGGGTTTTGCTGACTTAAAAAAATAATAATCCCCCAAACAGGATGATGGGACAAGAACTGCTGGGGGTAGGGAGAAGCACTATGCTATGATCTCACTAACAATATGAAATCTGTGGCTCAGAGTTCTTGTCGGTACTTGGATGGGAGACTCTCCTGTAAGCCACTTAGAAACGCAGTCTGCCAATCATCACCCTTGGGACAGCACCAAAATCCCTGCATAACAAATCACAACATTACTGGATATATCTGTTGACAGCGGTGAAGCTCCTATTTTCTCTGCAGTCATGATCTTAAGGGGAAATGTTCAGGCCATGCAACACAAACACAGAGGCTCACATAAAGCAACCTTGTGTGGAAGGGCCTTTAATGCTACCTGCTGGAAGACTTCATCTGGGACAAAGACAGAGTCTAGCTGCCAGCTAGACTCTGGAAACAGAGGGCTTGCACCTCCTAAAGCATTAGCTTTCTTCAGTTTTTGTATACCTACCCCTTTTGGACTCTTTAGATTCTAACAGATCTTGCATAATCCACCTCTTGCTTAAGTTAGTTAGTTCAGCTATACCTCTGTAACTTTATAATTGGACCGATTTTTCATGTTTTCATCCTGCACCTTCCTTGATCACATTGTATGCTAATCCTGCTTTACCTAATTTATCACCTGTTGGGAGTGGTCCTCACCTACTCCAAGTGGGTTAATTATTCTTTTGATCGGATCTTATTTTAAACTGGCCTCTTTTTGTAACATTCTCCCCTTCTGTTATTTGCAGCTTTCATTTTCATCTGCCTAATGGATGTACACTCCAGTGCATCTGATGAAGTGAACGCTGGATCACGAAAACCTATGATAGAATAAATTTTGTTCAAGTACCATTGGGTCCCTGTTTCATTTTGCGACTTCAGACAGAGCAGTCATTAAAGAGCTAGAAATGATTCCTAAGGGTACGGATGGGTCACTGGTGACATCAAGATAATTAACGTCATAGTATTCTCCATTACTGTGTACGGGTGTGAAAGCTGGACAACGAAGAAAGTTGATTCATTTTGAAATGCGGTATTTTTTTCCAGACATCGTAGACCACCACCAAAAAAAAAAGAAGAAGTGGGTTCAAGACCAAAGCCTGCCTGACTTCTCCCTAGAACAGGGGTGGGCAAACTGCGGCTCAGGAGCCACATGCGGCTCTTTCACACATACTGTGTGGCTCCCAGCAAGGCAGCTGGGGAAGTGAAGGGGAGGCATACATTTGATCCCTCCCTCCCTCCCCCGTCCCTCCTATCTATTTGCTTTCTTTGTTTCTCTCTCTCTATCTCTTTTTCCACCTCTTTCATTCTTTCTTTCCACCTCCCCCTCTTTCTCTCTCTCTTAGACAAATATCATTGGACAAATAAATATCATTATCAATATCTATTTTTACCCCTTTTGTTTTTATTTTTGGCAGTCTCATTCAATGGTAATGAAAAGCAAATCTGCATATTTTCTAAATAAAAATGTGCGCATAATATTTGTTCATGTCTTGCGGCTCTCAACCATCTGAAATTTATTCTATGTGGCTCTTACGTTGAGCAAGTTTGCCCACCCCTGCCCTAGAAGCTCAAATGACTTCACTGGGGCTATCATACTTTGGTCACATTCTGAGAAGACAGCAGCTGCTGGAAAAGACAACAATGCTAAGAAAAGTCGAAGGCAGCAGGAAAAGAGGAAGACCCATCAGGAGATGGACTGATGGACTCAAGAAAGCCACGGCCCTCAGTTTGCAAGATCTGAGCAAGATAAGTCATTTCGCCAAAGGTAGGAGAGTCATAGAGTCATAGAATCACAGAGCTGGAAGGGGCCATACAGGCCATCTAGGTGACTTGACAGCACTGAACACACACGCTTCAGGCTAACCCTTCTGGAATCAACTTCTTAAGAGTATCTTTGAGCAACAAAGGATCTCCCATTAAATGTTTGCCGTATGTATCTTTCCTCCCTTTCTCCTCACACCTCCAGGTAAAACAAACAAATAATTCAATAATTAGCGGCAACGATGCTGGAGCAAACCTCCTCCAGTCTGAAAACAAAGCTTCTCCACCTGGAATCAGTGTCCTAAAATGTCCCCGATGTATCATGAATGATTAATGGATAATGACCTGGGAAGGAACCAGCCTGGTCAACAGGCGGCTAATAACAACCGATTCTCTGGTTTGGACTGATTCTGACCACCAGCTGCCCTCTTGGCCCAGAGGGAGCTCTGGCACTACTCTGCTAAACCCTCAACATTGGGAAGAGAATCTCAGATTGGAGCAGTGCCAGGCCAGGATAGAGCCCCCTCTACCAACAGCAGGGTAACCGGAGTGTTCAGTTGATCATTCCAGTGCAGCTTAGTTATTTTTTTGAGGAGTTGTTCTCGAAAAGACTACTAATTTATTTCTTGAAACATTTTTAACCGCTGGGTTTGGAAGAAGGTTGACGCTGCCCGGAGCTGCAGGAAAGGTGGCTGCTAGACGCATTCAAGAGATTAAAGGCAGGTCGGTTCCCCTCCTTCGGGTGGTTGGATTAGGGAAGCCGCGGGGAGGCGAACTCGACGGGGAGAGATTAGCCGCAAAGTCTCGCTGTCACCAGGCGGCCAGAGGAAAGCGGGCGGGGGAGGGAGGGAGATCCCTTCCAGACCTGGAGAGAGAGTGGTTTTTAAACACTCGAGTAGCCTTCATGTGTTCTCATTATTAGGCAGAGAACACCTTTCATACCCAGGAAAAGCCTCCTCTCACACGGCACAACAACCCCGCAAGGTTGACCGCTTCCCGTCAATAACTCGGGGCTGAGGAAATTCACCCTGCCGCACAACAAACCTCCGACAAACTAGACTTTTTAAGAGCCTTTGCCTTTGCCTTTGCCTTCACACAGCAATTCGCTGCAACATCACAGACAGGACCATCAGCGAAAGGGCTGGGAAGCGTCACGGCCGCTTCAGACTCGCCTCCCCCCCCCCCTTCACCGATAAGCCTGTCATCATCATCATAATAATACCCGGTCGTTATTCCAGCACGGACGCACACGCGATTCTAGCTTCACACACGGCATTCCTCTGGAATCACTAAGCCCGGCAGCTTCAGCTCGTGTTCGTCATTCCAAAAGAGGAACACCATCCCTATTTCGCTCCTAAACAGTGAGGTTGGGGGGAGGGAGATTTACCTGGGGTCCGATCCCCCGATTGCACGAGTTACAGACGAGACCGTTGCTGCGCGGTAACTAATCCGCATTAGCCTGCCTCTGAAGCAGCGGGCTCGCCAGCAGGAAAGCTCGAGCTGGAACGCAACCCCCGCTCGTCTTTAAAGCGCCCCCCTCCCGTTCCTTTAACAATCCGCATTCAGCTCTCCGGAGCGGAGCTGCCTCCCGACCCATCCCGGGCTAGCCCCGGACCACACGCTCTCCTTCCCGCCCCGTGGCCTTGCCCGGAGGGGGGGGGGGCGTCTTCGCCGGTCTTCTCCACTGGGAAGCGGGCACCGGGTTGGGGAGGTCTGCTCCCCGGTTGCAGCAAGTTGCGCCGAGTCCTCCGGGGAAGCCCAGCGTCTCCCCGCCGCGCTCTGGCCAACCCCCCGCCGCCCCGTCGCTCACCCAGCAGCGCCGCCAGTCCCAGCGCCAAGGGCAGAGGCTCCATCCCGCCGGTTCCCCACGGAGGCGCCCGGCGCGCCGCGCTCATCGCCGCTCCAGCCCGCAGCAGCAAAGGCGGCAGGTGCAGCGGCCAAGGCGGCGGGGGCGGGCGCCAGCCTCTGAGGGGGAGGAGCCGGGCCGAGAGGGGCAGGCCGGGCAGGTGGGGAGGGGCGGGGGCGGCGCCCCAGGGCCGGGGAAGAGACCTATCGGGTGCAAGGGGGCGGTGCGCGCAGGTGGGGGCGGTGCGAGCCAGCCGGCGGACGCGGGGGGGGGGGGTGGCGCGCGGGGAAAGCCCAAAGTGGGGCCAAGTCGGTGCTGCAGCCGGATGGTTGCCCGGGAGGGAGGCCGGCGGTGGGCCTTGCAAGGCCGATCGGCCACGCCACGTGTTCGCTGAAGTGAAGGGTCTTAGTGGGAGCGTGTTCAGGTGCGGATAACTGATTCCGCAGGGCGCCGACTTCTGCTGCCCAGACGAAGAATGGAATATTTACAATGCAAAATCCTAGACAGCGTTATTACTGCAATATGCGCCATGGGTTTAGACTGGAGTGAGTCTGCATAGAGTTGCACAGCATTACTTTCCTGGTTTTCAGCAATTGTTTTTTTTCTTTTAACACTAAAGTCACCCTTGAAACCGGGCAGGATTCAAAATGTGGCCCTGTCAGGAAGCTTTTGGTTTTGCCAAAATTTTACTGTTCGAACCAGGGTCAGGCCGAGTGCTCTAGCAGCCGGCAGAAGTGCTTATAGGTAGCTGTTGAGTGAAGACTTGGGTGTTTGTGTGTCATTCTCTCTCAGCCTAGCCTACCTCACAGGATGGTTGGGAGGCTAAAATGGAGAAAGGGGAGACCCACACAAGCGACACTGAGCTCCTTGGAAAAGTAGAATTAAAAGATGATTGAGAGGTAAAAGGATAGAGCTGGTGCCTGTTGGCAGTTTGCCAGTTTAACACACATACACAGAATGCAGTCTTAATCAGATCGGCTTAGAATTTTTATATCTGTTTCATTTTACTTCATTTATACCCGCTTTCCTCCCAAGTGGGGACCAAGGTGACTTACAGCATTCTTTTCTGCTTCATTTATTCACACAACGACCTTGTGAGGCAGATTAAGCTGAGAGCCTGTGACTGGCCCCAGGTCACCCAGCAAGCTTCCTTGGCAGAGTGGGGATCTGAACCTGGGTCACCCAGATCCTCCTCTTGACACTAACGACTTCATCCTGCTCAGATCTTTCAGCTGGGCTGATTCCCAGGAAGCTGTCTTGAGGGTCGCACCAAGAAGAAGAAGAAGAGTTTGGATTTATACCCCGCCCTTCACTGCCCAAAGGCGTCTCAGAACGGCTTACAAACTCCTTTCCCTTCCCCTCCCCACAACAGACACACTGTGAGGTAGGTGGGGCTGAGAGAACTTCTGACAGAAACTGTCCTTGAGAGAACAGCTGTGCCAGAGCTTGTGACTGACCCAAGGTCACATCAGCAGGTGGAAGTGGAGGAGTGGGGAATCAAACCCGGTTCTCCCAGATAAGAGTCCGCACACTTAACCACTACACCAAACTGGCTCTCTTTTCTGTAGTTCAAAGAGTGCTTAGCATGGGAAGAGATTCCAGTGGGGTAGCTGTAAGAGTCTGAGGCAGCAAAATAAGTGATGGCCCCTTCAAGACTAAGAAACTTATTCCCCAGGCAAGCTCGATCCTGTCAGGTCTCAGAAACTAAGCAGGGCCAACCCTGGCAAGTACTTGGATGGGAGACCTCCAAGGAATACCAGGGTCATGATGCAGAGGCGGGTGATGGCAAGCCACCTCTGAACGTCCCTTGCTTTCAAGCCCCACTAGGGGTCGCCAGAAAGTCAGTTCGACTGGATAGCAGGCAAGCAAGAAAGAAACTTATTCCCACACGGGCTTGCATGAGTCAGAGCTCCCCTTGTCGGATGCAAGATGAGTGACGGAAGTGAGCTGTCACTTGCAAAAGCTTCTGCTGGAATACATGTTTATCTGACAATGTTTCTATCCTGCCTTTCTGCCAAGGCGGCTAACAATTTAAAACAAACATTCTAAAACCATTTAACATCAACCCTCTTGTCCAACGTACATCATTAAAACAAATTTTAAATGAGTTTTAAAAAACAGTTAAAATACATACAATGAGATAAGTCTGTAAGGTGCCACCGGACTCCAGTTTTAGTGAGGAAAAAAAAGAAACCCCTTTCCTTATTCCCTGCATCAGCATCTTGCTCCCATCCTCCCTTCTGTCCTAATCTCCGCTGTCTTTTCCCCCCAGTCAGGTGGAAGAATCAGCTGAACCGTCCTTTCTTTCAGATTTGCACCCCACTGTCACAGCTCTACACTTCCAGGCAGGCATAGAATGATGTGATCTTGCTTTATCGACAGTGATTTCTGAACATGTCTGGGATGCCTTGAAGGAGTGACTTAAGGAAGATGAAGTCACTCCTTGATGCACCATTGAAGAAGAAGGAAACTGCCCATTCTTGTTCTTCTCTCCTGCCAAATGGGAAGCCGGCAAGCATGAAGCAGAAAGGGTTGGAAGCAGAGGAATGGTTGCTCCAGGTTGCTGTAGCAGCCGTCGAATTCGACAGCAGCTACAGTCACTTGGAGGCTTTGTGACATGGAGACTTTGGTGTGGGGTCTTATCTGTGATGTTCAAGTGTTTGACGCTTCATTCACATATGCAGGCCATCCCCTGAAGGGCATTTACTGCATGTGTGAACTGGCTCCCTGTAGTTCAAAGAAAAGGTTCCAAAGTATTTTCTGGAGTGGGATGAGCTGGTTGACCTCTCTTGGCGTGGTGCCCAAGTGGCCTTCTTCCAGGAACGGGGCTTGCAGGGAGTGCAAACGGGAGGTCGCCCGACAGTAGCTTTTCATCTCCATTCTCCCCCTCCTTCCTGAAGTTGGCCTTCACTTTGCAAAAAGCAGGTGAGTTTCTGTGTCAACATACTGTGGTGTCAATTCTAAAAGTGAAAGCCAACCCTGCTCCCTCTTTTCCTGTTTGCAGAGTTGGTGTCTTGGAGCTGTGTTCTCAGTCTGGCAAGTTCGGTTCAAAGATGAAAAGAGAAGAAAGTGGTGACGGGGAGTGTCTCTCCGGTATGAGATACACAGAAGTTCACCCGTCTGAATATGAAGCTCAAATTAACACTGTGTCATGGGACTGTTCTGTTTATGTCCAAGAACTGACAACATCTAAGTGCTAACTAGACCCTTAAGTGTTCTTAAAAATTACGCAGAATAGCTAAAGGGTTGTGCTGAGGCCTCCTCCTCCTCCTCCTCCAATCGCTGCAGTCACATAACCTGACTTTGGGAAATGCTGAATCTTCATAATGAAAGTCAGTGCTGAACTAAAGTGGCCCAGAGCCCACAGATCGTTGAAGGGTCTGATTCAGGGCAAATGACACCAAATGCAAGAGAGCCATGATTGATAACTCCCTAAAAGTGCTGCTGCTTCAGTCAAATGCAGAGCTGCTGCAGGGTGGGGGTTAGGGATGCCATCCTCCAGGTGGGACCTGGGGATCCCCTGGAATTACAGCTCTTCTCTAGGCTACAGAGACCAGTTCCCCTGGAGAAAATGGGTGTGTCGGAGGGGGGACTCTATGGCACTGTACCCCTACTGAGATCCCTGTCTTCTCCAGGCTCTAGCCCCAAATCTCCAGGAGTTTCCCATCCTGGATCTGGCAACCCTAACCCCCCATGCCCCACCAGTGGCCAAGGAGGACCTGGCAACTCTGGTGGGAGTGGAGAGGTCCATGCCATGCCTCTTTTAAAGTAAAGATTAAAGCCATCAGGAGATCATAGATACCCCCCATATCATACCTCATTTAGTGCAATTGCTCACCCACCTTCTTTGCTGCTTTTCGCATGCTCAGGAAACCCGCAGCAAAATGGGTGGAGAAAGAGACCAAGCGGCACACTCTTACTAGGGAAAGCCATCTCTCTTTGCCAGGAGAGGACACGCTCCAGGGTGGAGTATGCAAAACCCAGCAAACCCTGTGAACTTTGCTTGATGCATTTCATGGTCTGCAAGAAACTAATGAGAAAGAAAGCCAGTAGCATAGGTGGATGTGATTCAGAGGATGACATTGAAGGGCCATCTTCTCCCATATCGAGCTGTGTGGACCTGAAAGTTGGTAAATGATGCCTTCCCTTTTTTGGTTAGCCACCTTGGGCACCTGTAGAGGTAAGACGGGAGTCCATGCTTTTTAAAAGAAATAATGCTTTGGAAGCGGTTATGGAAAGTACTGCCAAGTTGTAGCTGCTGTATGGCAACCCTGTAGGGTTTTCAAGACGAAAGACATTCAGAGGTGGGTTTGCCATCGAGGTCAGGGTGCTTTGGAAGCGCCTGGTGTAAAATAGTATATCGTGATCATCCTGTTTGCTTTTGCCATCATAATGTGAAGTCAGGGTGTGATTGTTCCCATTTTGCAGAAAGACAGTTGAGCCAGTTCACCTCAGCTCGCACAATATGTCAGTGGCTGATCAGGAATTGGAACCCAAGCCCAAGTCTGGGGCTGGTTCTTATCCAAAATGCACAATGGAATTTCAGCCCTTCAGGCCCAACTGCTATGTGGACAGAGGATTTCTTTCTGGAGTTTATGCCTCTGGAAGCCTATAATTCAGTCTGTGACAATAGTTATTGCTATGCTGTGCGAGAGCATGGCCTTGCTGTTTGGTTCATTTACTGTGAAATGTGTGCAGAAGGTTGCTGGATAGTACCAACACCTCCCTCTCCTCAGGTGGAGCCACCCCTGGGGCCAGTAGGGTGAAGTTGCCCAGAGCAGTAGTGAAGCTGAGGACCATTTGGACCCAGCCTTAGATTAGGAGGTATCCCAACTGAGGCCCATTGCCCTTCCAGCCCACCAGTACTTCAAGCCCCCCACCATTGTGAGGGCCCATATGCACAGAACCTAGAAGCCCATATACACAGAGCCTAGAGCAGGGGTGGCCAAACTTGCTTAACATAAGAGCCACATAGAATAAATGTCAGATGTCTGAGAGGCACAGGACATTAACAAATATTACATATTCCTACTGGAACTCATTTCACACGCTAGCAAGGTCATGCTAAAGATCCTACAAGCTAGACTCCAACAGTACATGGATAGAGAACTGCCAGAAGTACAAGCTGGGTTTCGAAGAGGTAGAGGAACTAGAGATCAAATTGCCAACATTCGCTGGATTATGGAGAAAGCAAGAGAGTACCAGAAAAACATCTACTTCTGCTTCATTGACTATGCTAAAGCCTTTGATTGTGTGGATCACAATAAACTATGGCAGGTTCTTAAAGAGATGGGAGTACCAGACCACCTCACGTGTCTCCTGAGAAACCTTTATAAGGGTCAAGAAGCAACAGTTAGAACCAGATATGGAACAACTGATTGGTTTAGAATAGAAAAAGGAGTATGACAAGGATGTATATTGTCACCTTGCGTATTTAATTTATATGCAGAGTACATCATGCGAAATGCTGGCCTGGATGAATCACAAGCTGGAGTTAAGACTGCTGGGGAAAAGATCAATAACCTCAGATATGCAGACGATTCCACTCTGATGGCAGAAACTGAAGAGGATCTAAAAAGCCTCTTGCTCAGGATGAAAGAGGAGAGCGCAAAAGTGGGCTTGAAGCTCAACATCAAAAAAACTAAGATCATGGCATCCGGCCCCATCACTCCTTGGCAAAAAGAAGGGAAGTCGTAGAAGTAGTGACAGACTTCACATTCCTGGGATCCCAGATCACTGCAGATGGTGACTGCAGCCATGAAATTAAAAGGCGCCTGCTCCTTGGGAGGAAAGCGATGGCAAACCTGAACAGCATGATAAAAAGCAGAGACATCACCCTGCCAACAAAAGTCCGCATGGTCAAAGCAATGGTATTCCCAGTAGTAATGTATGGCTGCGAGAGTTGGACTATAAGGAAGGCCAAGCGCCGAAGAATAGATTCTTTTGAACTATGGTGCTGGAGAAGGCTCTTGAGAGTCCCTTGTACTGTAAGGAGATCAAATCAGTCAATCCTAAAAGAAATCAACCCTGATTGTTCCCTGGAAGGCCAGATCCTGAAGTTGAAGCTCAAATACTTTGGCCACCAAATGAGAAGGGAGCACTCACTGGAGAAGACCCTGATGCTGGGAAAGACTGAAGGTCAAAGAAGAAGGGGACGGCAAAGGATGAGATGGTTAGACAGTGTCATCGATGCAACGAACATGAAACTGAGCAAACTTCAGAGGACAGTGGAAGACAGGAGGGCCTGGCATGATCTGGTTCATGGGGTCACGGTCACAAAGAGTCGAACTTGACTGTGCAACTGAACAACAATAACTGGGAAATATGCAAATTTGCTTTTTATTAACATTAAACGAGACTGCCAAAAATAATAACAAAAGTGGTAAAAGCAGATATTGATAATGATATTAATTTGTTCAATGATATTTGTTTGCTAATGATATTTAGCTTCCCCAGCTGCCCTGCTGGGAGCCGTGCAATGTGTGAAAGAACCACATGCGGCTCCTGAGCCACAGTGTGGCCACACGTGACCTAGAGACACCTGTATTTTCCACTGGGAAAAAATGATGAGAAGAAGAAGAGATTGGATTTATACCCCACCCTTCACTACCCAAAGGAGTCTCAGAGCGGCTTACAAACTGCTTTCCCTCCCCACAACAGACACTCTGTGAGGTAGGTTTTTTCAAGAACAGCTCTTACAGAACTATGGCTTGCCCAAGGTCATCCAGCAGGTGCAAGTGGAGGAGTGGGGAATCAAACCCGGTTCCTCCCAGATTAGAGTCTGCGTGCTTAACCACTACACCAAACAGCAAAGAGAATGTGTAAAATAAATTGAGGAGGGAAACCATTCCCCTGTTTCTCTGAGGTATGCGTTACAGGAAGGGGTCCTTTCCCTTCACTACATAAAGAGGATTCTCCAGCAGCCCGAAGAGCCTAGCTTAGACCATGATTGTCAGAGCTTGAGAGCTAAGAAGGGTCAGTCATGGTCAGTGCTTGGATGGGAGATCACCAAGGAAAGACTAGGGTTGCTATGCAGAGGGAGGTAATGGTAAACTACTACCTCTGCTCGTCTCCGGTCTGAAATGTTGGTGTTTGGAGTTGCGGACTCTAATCTGCAGACTCTAAAGTGTGCGGACTCTAATCTGGGAGAACCAGGTTTGATTCCCCCACTTGCACCTGCTGATGTGACCTTGGGTCAGTCACAAGCTCTGGCACAGCTGTTCCTGAAAGAGCAGTTTGTGTTAGAGTTCTCTCAGCCCCACCTCCCTCACAGGGTGTCTGTTGTGGGGAGGGGAAGGGAAAGGAGTTTGTAAGCCGCTCTGAGACTCAAAAGTGAAGGGAGGGGTATAAATCCAATCTCTTCTCTTCTTCTGCTAGGAGTCTGTTGAGATTTGACAGGGCTTCCTTTTTCTAAGAGCCAGTGTGGTCTAACGATTGGAGGGTAAGGCTGCAAACTGCGAGAATCAGGTTGTAATTTCTGGCCTGACACAGAAGCTTGCTGAGTGACCTTCTCTGCATAACCTACCTCATAGGCATTAGTTCCACTGATGGATCTTTCTCCATTCTGCTCGGACTGCTGCTCCTAAAGCAAAAGTGTTTACAGCCGCAATGGCGCTTCCACATCGAGATTTACTTCAGGCTTTCCCCTCCCACACACCATTCCCCCCACCCTCAGCACCAGCTTTTAAAAAAATAATAATCAGTTTTTGCTTAGAAACATTAACTTGTTTGCTTAAAAGTGTTATCCGTATATTGTTATAGTGTAGGTGCCCAGAGGTGCTATGGCAGCCACTGACACCATTCCTCTCATTCAGCAAGGTAATGGCAGGTAGTTTCCACCTTGAAACGGCCACTTTTGGAGGAACTGGTAGACTGTGAAGCCAGTGGCGGATGTAAACGTGGCTCTTTTTTTGTTGGTGTGAATGTGGCTCTCCACAAGCCACGGAGTGAAGATCACTGCATTGCAAAAAAACAGGCCAGTGCCATTAAAACAATCCTGGGTATAACAGTGTTCTGCTGCATCTGTAATTTCTGAGTAGTCTTCAAGGGCAGACTTATGTAAAAGACAATACACTAGTCCAGTCTTGAGACTGCTGATGCGTGGATCAATGTGGCTAAGTTTACCATTCTCCAGAGAAGGGGAAATCCTATGACCTATTTGTGGGCTGTTTGGGGAATAAGCCACCCATCCAAACAAGAACAAACGGAGGAAAGACACACACAGGAAACCTTGCTAAGCCTTGATCTCTCTCCAATGCAAAGTGGCGCAGGGGAGATTACAGAACACTTCCTTTAGCCACTCATCCTCAGTACAGAGAACAGTAATAGGTTCACCCGTCCAATAATTACTAGTCAGGGAAATGAACTTTCAAATGAACGTGAACAATGCTGGCTTGATGCTTCAATCAGATTAGGATGGAAGGGTAACAACTTTAACATGTTCTTAAATCTAATCGGGATTTCAACCAAATCTCTGAATATGAACAGATTAGATTTAGGTGGCCCAGCTGCACATTAATCTATTTTGTACTCCTGGAGAAATTTCATTTCCCATCACTGTGAAACCATCACTGTTGGAGCTCCCCATACAAAAGTGATAATTCAGAATAAAAACGAGCAAGCTGGTTAGACTCCTGATGTTATCCAATTAGTCTTTGCTTGCTGTATAGCAAAACTGCCCCTTTGCATTCCTATATGAGACATGAAACTCAGGGAAAAGCTGTATTCCTCCTGTTTGGCATAGGGGTTGGAGTGTTGGATTAGGATCTGAGAGACCCAGGTTCGAATCCCCACTCTGGGAGATCATGTTCACACGGTCATTTTGATTGGGTTTCACTGCTGTTCCCTCTTGCATTTAAAATTGCTGATCAGACAGCCGCATTTGTCTCCTGCACCGAAGTGGGCTCACTCGCGCAATCCTCCTGGTTCCCTAATGAGTTTTCTTACACCCAGAAAATCCAGTACTTTCCGGATATTTGCGCTTTGAATCCGCCTATCTGGACAGCCATCTCTCGCAATGATCGCGGTTAGGTCATCTGAACGTCCTTCTCACGATGTTTCCCCCCCAAGCTTCCATTGTTGTGTGCATGAGCAATCCTGTGCTGCATAAATTCAACATATAAATGCTCAAGCGCACATATAGGGTGTGTTCAGACAGCGTGCTGGAGCGGTTTAAACTGCTCCAGCCCGATGCGTTGTTTTTTTAACCTGGAGAATCACGATCACACTAACCTCTTCGTTCCGGGCTCCCCGCCGTCCTCGTGCAGGTGGTTTTTTCCCCCCTCTCGTTTGAGCATGCGCACAGGCAGCCCTCTCCCAAACTAAAAGTTTGGCGCGTGCGCAGAACAGCGATTTCAACCTGTCCCTTTACAGTTTAAATGAAGACTTCTGTTTAAATTTTCACCCCGAAACTGGCCTCCCCGAGATCCCAGACTCGTCTAAATGCCTAAACTAGGCACCATTTAAACTTTTCTTTACTTAACTTAGGCGCGGAGCTCCGCTCAAGCGCATACCGCTAAGGCAAAAAAATAAATAAATGGCAGACTAAAAGCGGAAGCCGGAGGCAGCTTCCCAGAGGGAAGGGGGGTTGAAGCACCCAGAAGTGGCTTGATGGAGCAATCAGATGTCAGGAAAGTGCAGCTTGAAACGGAGAATCAGGAAAACACCACTTGGTAAGTGGTGTAAAAATACTCCAGTTTAAAGGGGGTTTGCTCCAGAAAGCGACGGCTGGGGAATGTGCGTAGATGTTGGGCATGTGAATGCGCACGTAAAAGCCGTTTCTGAGGCGTGCCGAAAGCGGCTCAAACGGAGCATCTGAACGCACCCATAGACTCCAGCGCTCAGTTGTACATCACCGGTTAATTTTGTTCACTGTTGGGGGGGGACCTGCAAGAACAAGGTAGTACAGTGAGTCCCCATGGGAGTGGTGATTCGGCCATGTGTATATGCGCAAAGCCAATTTTTTTAATAAAACAGGCTGTGCTGCCCAAGCGGTGGCGCAGCTATCAGTGCCTGGAGCCTCGTCGCCCGATGCAAGTGGTTCAGGGACGGATGTGTGGTCATCCCAACCTGAAAAAAAATATTCCCAATCAAATCTGTAGTGAGAACAAATCGGGATAAGCGTGCCGTGTGACCACAGCCTCAGATCTGAATCCTTCCTCTGCCATGGAGGCTGGCAGAGTGACTTAAGGCCAGTCAGGTGGGCAGCCGTGTTGGTCTGAGGCAGCAGAACAAAGTCTGAATCCAGCGGCACCTCTAAAGTTTTATTCATGGTATGAGCTTTTGTGTGGAACTAAAGAAGTGTACTTGCAGAATGAAAGCTTCATACCTTGAATAAAACTTTGTTGGTCTTAGAGGTGCCGCTGAACTCGAACTTTGTTCTTAAGGCCAGTCAAAAACACTTGGCCTACCCTATTTCACAAGGTTGTTGTGAGTGGAAAAAAATGGAGTCGAGGAAAATGCCATTCTGAGTCCCCATTGAGGTGAAAGGTGGGGTATAAATGAAGTAAATAAATATGTAAATTTTAGCTAGAACAATAGGGAAGAAGAAGAAGAAGAAGAAGAAGAAGAAGAAGAAGAAGAAGAAGAAGAAGAAGAAGAAGAAGAAGAAGAAGAAGGAGGAGGAGGAGGAGGAGGAGGAGGAGGAGGAGGAGGAGGAGGAGGAGGAGGAGGAGGAGGAGGAGACTGGATTTATATCCCACCCTTCACTCAGAATCTCCGAGCAGTTTACAATCTCCTTTCCCTCCCTTTCCCCCACAACAGACACCCTGTGGGGTAGGTGGGCCCGAGAGAGCTCTTTCGAGGACTGCTCTTGAGACAACAGCTCTGAGAGAACTTGTGGTCGCACAGAGGTCACACAGCAGCTGCGTGCGGAGGAGTGAGGAATCAAGCCCAGTTCTCTCGGATTAGAGTCTATGCTCTTAATCACTGCATCAAACTGGGCTACAGAAAAAGGACTACAGCTCATGAGGAAAGCACAAGCACCAGTTTGGTGTAGTGGTTAAGAGCGCAGACTCTAATCTGGGAGAATCAGGTTTGATTCCTCACTTCTCCACATGCAGCTGCTGGTGTGACCTTGGGTCAGTCTGTCATAAGGTCATTCAGAACTGTTCTCTCAAGGGCAGTTCTCGAGAGAGCTCTTTCAGCCCCGGCTATCTCACAGTGTATCGGTTGTGGGGAGGGGAAGAAGTCTGTAAACCATTCTGAGACTCCTTCGGGTAGTGAAGGGCAGGGTATAAATCCAATCTCTTCTTCTTTTCATGCAGAAGGTCCCAAGCTCAATCCTCATGATCTCCAGTTCCAGGATTTCAGGGGTTCGAAAAGAGCTTTCTCTGCCTGAGAGCCTGGAAAGCTGCTGCCAGTCAGAGTCGACAGTACTGAGTTAAGCTGACCAGTGATATGACTTCGTATAAGACAGCAGTGCCAGTATGGTGGAATGCCAGACTGTGATCTGAGAGGCCCAGGTTCCAATCCACTCTGGTCTATGAAGCTGTCTGGGCAAGTCACCCTCTAAGCTTAATCTACCTTGTAGGATTGTTGTGAGAATAAAATGGAGGAGGGAGAACCATGGATCCCAGTACAGAAGGGGGCTGTTTTAAATATGCTAGATAGATTGGGTGGTAGAAGGTACAAATCTGTAACACAGGCTTCCCTCATCCCAACCCGTACAGTCTTGTGAGTCTTGAAAGACAAATGTCTATTTCTGGAATGTCGCAAGTGGAGCAAATCATGCTAAAGACTTCACAGCTCAGGCAGGTCTCCTCTGGACCCCACAGCCCCCCAGTAAAATTTGCTCATTTCTCCCCCATTGTGATTGTTCCCTACACCTGAAATAGGAGGATATTTGTCACATTTGAAGGAATTAGAACGTAACTGAAAATATGAAGCTGCCTTCTACTGAGTCTTTCATCCAGCTGTCCTCAACCAGAGCCAGGTGCCAGCCTGGTGAAGTAAAGGTAAAGGTTCCCTTGCTCGAAAGTCAGTCAAATCCGACTCTAGGGTTGCGGTGCTCATCTCCGTTTCTAAGCCAAAGAGCCAGCACTGTCCAAAGATATTTCTGTGGTCATGTGGCCAAGATGACTAAACACCAAAGTGCACAGAACGCTGTTACCTTCCCACCGAAGCGGTACCTATTTATCTACTTGCAATTTCTTGCTTTCAAACTGCTAGGTTGGCAAGGGCTGGGGCCAGAGACAGGAGCTCACTCAGTCATGTGGCACTCGGTTTTCAAACTGCTGAACTACTGACCTTCCAGCCTGCAGTTCAGCGTCTTAACCACTTGAGCCACTGCAGCTCCAAGCCAGCCTTGTGAAATTCTCTGCCAAATGACAACCGTGCCCTGAGGGACCTATTGCAGTTCTGCAGGGCTTGTAAGACAGAGATGTTCCACCAGGCCTACGGTTGAGGACTGCAACGATTTCCCATCTAGTCTGGCTCCTTCCTTCCTCCCCCCTCCATGGGGAACGGACACTAAATTGTGTGCCTCATGTGCCATCTGTAAACTTTTAGGTAAATTGTTAAGCTTATTTAATTCCTTTAATTCTTTAAATTTTCACCCAATTGTGAATGCTGTTATTGGAAATTTTCTTCCCTGCCCTGAGCCCTGTATTCGGGGGTGAGAGGGCTAGAAGTCGAATGAAATAAATGAATAAGGGCCAGTCTTGTCCACTCGGATTGGCAATGGCTCTCCAAGATTTTATGTAGAGGTCTCTCACATTACCTACTGCCAACCCTTTCAACTGGAGATGCTAGGGATTGAATGTCTGATCTTCTGCATACCAAGCAGATGCCCTACCACTGAGCCACGGCCCCTCCCAGTACTATACTGTGATACTGAACTGTATTCCAGACTAGATATAAACATTATAGAAATGTGAACCATTTTAAATGCTCAAGTTCTGTATGTCTGCTAAATATTACTGGGGGCTATCACTGAGCCGCGACCCCTCCCCAAATGTATGTGCAACTTTGTTCTTCCCATGAAATTCCAAAACAAAGGAAGACTTTTGCCAAGTAAACCACTGGGCCTGAACAGAGGTTATTAATTACCTGCATAGCATTTGGTTTGTTCGTTGTAGGAAAAGCTATCTCCACATCTGCTCCAGCTGGTCAGGGAGGGACTGTGGCTCAGGGGAAGAGTGTCTGGTTTTCATGCAAAAGGTCCCGGGTTCAATCCCTGGCCTCTGCAGTTAAAAGGACCAGGCAGCAGGTGATGTGAAGGACCTCTGCCGGAGACCTTGGAGAGCTGCTGCAGTCTGAGTAGACAATATGGATATTGGTGGACCGATGAGCCGATTCAGTATTAGGCAGCTTCATATGTATACTACATAGTTAGCCGAGTTGGGCACCAGTGTGGTGTAGCACTTAGAATGGGACTGAGCAGACCCAGGTTTACACCCTCACTCAGCCCTGAAGTTCACTGGGTGATTTAAGCCAGCCACTCTCCATGTACCCTACCTCACAAGGCTGTTGTTTGATTATAAGCTAGAGGGAGACCTGTGTATGTCATCTATAGTTCCTTGAAGGAAGGATAGGGGTAAAAACGCAGCAGATGGATATGGTGCATGAGAGGGAATTGTATGGCTCTGGTAGTGTTAAAGTAAGCTGAGCACTTACCATCTGGAAAAAGTTAACTGAAATGATCTCTGCTCAGCTGTTTCATATCATCCTCCAAGAACTGGAACACCACCACATTCTTTAGAACATGGCCCCCTCTGCTGGCCAAAGTGGGGGGAAATCAAGCACCTTCTGAAAACTCTCATGAGGTCATCATTCATTAACCCCCAGAACAACTATTTTTGGGGAGTGAAGGTGGGATTAAGAGAACGTAAACTCTGCTCTACCTGTTCAATGACATGCTATGAATGTATTTATGGAATCATGGATTGCTTTTTCTCTTATTCACAAAAAAGCATCACGTTCTTCTTAGGCACTATGTTTCATCTTGTTTGAGGCTCCCTTCCTGGCCAAGTGGCAGAGGAGGTCGCTGCTGGCCCACATCTACGGGAAGAGGTTGCTTGAAAAAAACCTGGTCCCTGGCACTGCAACTGGATGACTGGATGAAGAGCAGGGCTCTTTTTTGTAGCAGGAACTCCTTTGCATATTAGGCGACACACCCCTCATGTAGCCAACCCTCCAAGAGCTTACAGAGCTCTTCTTACAGGGCTCTTGGAGGATTGACTACATGAGGGGTACGTCGCCTAATATGCAAAGGACTTCCTGCTACAAAAAGAGCCCTGATGAAGAGCCAGCTCTTTACCAATAATGCTAGAATATCTACTCTTCAAACCTCCTCGGCAGCAAAGCAGAGCTTTGGACCAGCTGCTGTGTCCTTGTCCTTGTACTGCAGAGCTGAGCACTTGGAAATTGATCGTGTAACAATACTGCATTCATATGCCATGTATTGTAGATGGCTGCCTTAGGTAGTCAAAACTGCTGGCCCATCTCGCTGTTCCCCAGCACTGAACTTCCTTTTACTGAAGATACCAGGGATTAAACCTAGGACCTTCTGCACTCTAAGCAATGTGTTCTACCACCGAGCTATAACTCCAACTAATAGTTAGCTCTCATACAGTGCATGAGCATTTGAAATTATTCACTTTCCCCCAACGCTTACATCCATTCTGTAATATGGGTCAACATCATAGTCTTGTGTGAGGAGAGGTCATGACTCAGTGGCAGAGCATCTGCTTGGCATGCAGAAGGACCCAAGTTTAACCCCTGGCATCCCACGGGAACACACACATGAAGCTGCCTTATACTGAACCAGACCCTTGGCCCATCAAAGTCAGTTTTGTCTACTCAGAGCAGCAGCAGCTCTCTGGGGTCTCAGGCAGAGAGAGGCCTTTCACATCACCTACTGTCTGGTCCCTTTTAACAGGAGTTGCCAGGGACTGAATCTGGGACTTCCTGCTACTGAGCCATGGCCCCTCCAGTTAAAATGTTCTGGTAGAAGGTAATGCGGGGGCCACAGTGGCTCAGAGGTTAAGACGCTTAGCTGTAGACTGGAAGGTCAGTAGCTCGGCAGTTCGAGACCCGAGTGCCACATGATGGAGTGAGCTCCTGTCCCTGTCCCCAGCTCCTGCCAACCTAGCAGTTTGAAAGCAAGAAATTACAAGTAGATAAATAGGTACCGCTTTGGTGGGAAGGTAACCGCATTCCATATGCCTTGGCATTTAGTCATACTGGCCACATGACCATGGTAACGTCTTTGGATAGCGCTGGCTCTTCAGCTTGGAAACAGATGAGCATTGCCCCCTACAGTTGGATTTGACTGGCTTTTGAGCAAGGGTACCTTTACTTTAGAAGGTAATGTAAGAAGACCTCCAACCTGAGAACCTGGACAGCTGCTGTCAGTCTGAGTGGACAATACTTACCTTAATAGACCTGTGGCCTAAGGCATCTTCATGTATTCATCTCCAATTTCAGATTGGGGAGGAAGAGAACCAGAATTAGGTCACCTAGCAAACACACGTCTGAGATGTGTTTTATCAGGGACTTTCTAGCTCAAGGTGCATGTTCTTAACTAGTGTATGTCAGCTTTCCTGCCTGACTGTGGCCAAATACATTTACTCTAAAATTAACTATGAGATCCCATTGTTCAATGTATCAGCTGAATATACAGGGGGCTTTAAAGCCTGAAATTACACAACCTCTTGTACTTGCTTTCATACAATAAAGCTTGCAGGTTTGCTAATAAGGATGCAGGTAAAGTAACAGTAATCTCATTAGTTAAATTGAGCAATGCAAGTCCAGTTTGCAATCGAACATTTCAGTAATACTTCACTATTCAGAAGCAGACAGAAAGTCAATACCAAAGGGGAAAGTGCACTAGAAATTGCAGTGAGAAGAGCAATTACTTTAAAAAAACACTAACAAAATATAAATTTTAAAAATGAAAAGGGTTCTGGGAGAACCGGGCTTGATTCCCCATTCCTCCACTTTCAGCTGCTGGATGACCTTGGGCAAGCCAGAGTTCTGTCAGAGCTGTTCTTGAAAGAGCAGTTCTCTCAGAGCTCTCGCAGCCCAACCTACCTCACAGGGTGTCTGTTGTGGGGAGGGGTATAAATCCAATCTCCTCCTCCTCGGAATAGAAACTTGCTTTTTATTGTTTGAAATAAGACAGGGAAAAGTTGTCTGGCGTTTCCCCAGAGACTGTGAGCATCCTTGACATTGTTACCTTACCTCTAGTAGCTAGCTTTGAGTCAGCCAAATGAAACCCTCTGCAGACAGACAGACATGCCCCACCCCAGGTGTGAGAAATAAAGTTCCTAATTGCATGCTTTTTTTTTTCATTTCATGTGCATCCTAAATAAGGAATGCTCAGGTACCCAGTACATCAGAAAAAAGGAGCCAAAAGGTGGTGGGGGAAGAACAGCTTATCTTTTTGCTGTTGGCAGAGAGGTGATGCAGCCCCACCTCCTTCCATCTTGACAGTCTACGCCAGTGATGCTCACTCAGTGGCTCAGAAGCCATGTATGTGACTCTTCTGAGCAGGGTTCCCCAGCCTGGTTCCTGCCCCCTTTAAGGAAAGTAGGCAAGGCCCTTCCCTGCCCAGTGGAGCTTGTGGTTGGCAGCAATGCTCCCCCTAAGCTGTGGAGTCTTGTGAGCAAAAATTCTACTTTGTGAGCTACTGATATTAACGTTGTGAGCTAGAGATCTGGCTACTGCATAAATTAGTTTGCTCTGGAGCCATCCTTCTTGAGCTAAGAAAATAATGTGTGAGCTGGAGGCTAAAACACTGTGAGCTAGCTCACACTAACTCAGCTTAGAGGGAACACTGGTTGGCAGGCGGTTTCCATCTTGAAACACCTGCAGCTGGAATAACAGGGAAGCTGTGAATTCCCTAAGGTGCAGGCCTGATGCTAGAGATGTATGAAAATGTGGCTCTTTGGGTAGATGATAAAATGGGAATGTCGCTCCCCATGAGCACTGGTCTGAGTACCACTGGTCTACAGTAAGATCAGCCCAGCTTCCCTTGACCGGATGCACCAGCTACCTGCCATTTTAGAATGAGTCTGTTTCCCAACTCAGTACTTATACCTTAGGGTAACAGACTCCTATTGTAATAGTATTTCATGATAACTTTTCTGGACTCCATATATCAGCTGACGTTTTGAGGTTACTGCTTCAATTGGTGGATACTGCTTCAATTGGTGGAGATAGTTGACTGGTTCTGCCAGCATTAGAACAGCTAAGGCCATATCCTGCTTGTGTTAGAACAGCTTTCGTTGGCTCCCAGTCTGTTCCCCAGCCTTTTGATAACCTTGTTGACTATCTTCAAAGTCCCAAATGACCTTGGATGAGGATATCTAAAGGAATATCTTACCCATACTGTGCTGCTCATCCATTAAGATCTTCAGCAGACACATCACCCTTCTTTTTTTTGAAGAGATGCAGATGGCAGCAAGGAACAGGGTCTTTTCACCAGTGGCATCCCAGGTTTAGAAGGCCCCCCCGTGCAGGTGTTCTCTTGGTTCTAAACTCAGCCCTTTGTAGTGCAGGGTAAAGACCTATTTAATCATCCAGTCCCTTAAAAATATCTTTCTAAAATTAACTTCTCCTGCTTAAATAATTGGTTTTATGAATTACTACCTGCTGCGGTGGCTCAAGTGGTTAAGAAGCTGAACTGCAGGCTGTGGAAGGCCAGTAGTTCAGCAGTTCAAGACCCGAGAGTGCCGCAAGACGGAGTGAGCTCCTGTCTCTAGTTCCAGCTCCTGCCAACCTAGCAGTTCGAAAGCAAGAAATTGCAAGTAGATAAATAGGTACCACTTTGGTGGGAAGGTAACAGCGTTCCGTGCGCCTTGGTGTTTAGTCATGCCGGCCACATGACCACGGAAACGTCTTCGGACAGCGCTGGCTCTTCGGCTTTGAAACGGAGATGAGCACCGCAACCCTAGAGTCGGATTCGACTGGCTTTCGAGCAAGGGAAACCTTTACCTTTTTACCTGCTTTTATTGTTTTACACCTTCTTTGCAGCTTCGTATTTTTGAACTGGGTTTTATGATTCCTAATTTTTTATTATGTTGCTAAGGGGCCTCCAGAACCAGTTTTCTGGAGGGGTGTGTGTGATACAAATTTTTACAACACACACACACACTTCAGCAAGTTCTCTACTGATGAGTGAATGGATATTCTGAACAAAGGTACAATGCCAAGTAACTGCTATAATCTCAGTTTGCATCCAGTGATGCAGGGGCTGCCTTTCAATACGACCAGCCCTCCAATCAATCAATGGTGTACATATCCTTTTCTTGCACGATATGGACACTGAGCCACATCATAACTTTCTCCTGCCACACAGAAAAGCTGCTCTGCTTTACCCACTGAAGTCTGAATGCAGGGATCAAATAGTCATCAAACACAAACTGGGCGCAGAGATTCTCAGGAAAGATCTGCTTACATCCAGACCTCCTTACGTGTTAAAGATCTTCAGGTGCCTGCTTCAATTGGCAATATTGCCCAAAGTCAGTCTAGTTGTGCCTGCTAACAGAACATATTCCCCTGCTAAGGCTGACATGCCTGTTCAGTTATAACCTTCAGGACATTCGAGCAAACATACAGTGTGATTCTCTCATAGGCATTACACTCCTCTAAGCCCATTGACTTCAATGTATCTAGCAGACCTCTTTAGGATTGTACTATTATTTTAGGAAGCGTATAGAAACTATTTTTCAATCCAGAATTTGTTGCTGCTTCATTAGGCAATGTTGTTATTAAGATGATACTGCGGATTGCTTTTTTGTAAAAAGTCACATTGTAAACCATCCTGAGGTTTTTTTCTGAAGCACATTTTGAAATAAAAACAAGCCTATAAAAATGCCAGTGGAGATCCATCCAGTCAAGATGGTTGTCATTGAGCAAGCAACACATTATCTGAAAATCCACATTTTGATTTTATTTGGACTGACACATTCATTGTATGTCACAACTTCCACTGATCAAATGAGGTTTGTTTTTTTAAAAAAAAACAAAATTAAAAAAGCCAGCACTTGCCAGCAGCGAAATGGGGCTTATATAATAACATTTCGACGAGGCATTTAAAAACGTTTAGTCCCCCTGGTCCACGGTTTCTCCCTCACCTCCCTCCCCACCCACCCACCCACCCCTTCTCACAGCTTTGATTGTATTTGATAAAGCATGGTTTGCCAAAATGCTTCCCAGCAGCTGAGTTACTTTCACTGCCACACAAAAGAAGCTAACTTAAAATTTTAAAAAAATAAAAAGGCCAGGGATTACTTTAACATAAAAACAAAAAAACAAAAATGCTGATATGGCAATACTACTAGTAAAGTGGGATACATCACAGAAACAGAAGTTTTTCTTTGCAGGCAACACTGGTTGGAATAGTAAAACACATGATGGGTGAAAAAACATGAAAATGCTAAATTATATACAAGAGGAGCTAAGGGTGGCACTGAAAAACAGTCTCATGTGACTCCCAAGTTTAAACTCGCCATTATCTATTGCTTATTTATTACATAACTGTAATAACACTTATATAGAGACAGATGTGTAAAAATGAGACATTGTGGAAAACAGCTTTTTTTTCATATGAAACGCAAAGTGTACGTTTGTCCAATGTGGAGTGTACCAACAGTCAATTATATTTACAGGGGCTCCCTTTCAGAGTCTTCTCTTTACAAAACCAGCTGAGCCGGGCCCAAGCGAGCAAGTCATGTATTTTACTCATTTGGGATCAACTTTGTGTGAATCACTTGCATGTGTTTGTGCATGTGTGCCCCCCCACCCCTTCCTTCGAGTTCGGTTTCACACAGAAAGGCTTCCTCCACCCAGCCGTGTACTGCAAGATTCCATAAAGTGTCCAAATGCTGCACAAGAGACAAAAGCCCCAATGATCCTTATGAAGGATGAAATGTCAGTTGTTAAATTTCAACGGGTATCCAATGGCTTTTTCCAGGCACTCTACCAAAGATCCCGCCGAAAGGAAGTCCCTCTCCACTTCCACAAATTTGATGTAGATGGATTTGGGTGAAACCCCTGGCTCCACAATGCAGTTTTGAGATAAAAACCCATTGATCCCGACCCACTCTTTGCTGAAGGTTTTGGTGTTTGCCTGAAAATGTAAGAAGAGACACTGCTGGAGAGTTCTGACCTCGGCAATCCCAAGGTAACAATATATGATTCGGGTGGGCTCCATCCCCACTTTGAGAGAGGCTTGCGATAAAGGAATTTCTGCATCCCCCAGAGTCTCGTTCACAGGGTCTTGGCCGCTGCCCTCGTGGTCAGGAGACAGTGGTTTCCCATGACAATCTTCATAACCAATGGCATATAGACCGGGGCTTTTAGGAATCCCCCCCGGTAATAAATACTGGACGATATTCCCGCCAGTTGGCTTGGAGTGAGCAATAGGTATCCAGTCAATCTCCATGTGCAGCTCCAGGCACCGGGCTTCACTAATTGTGATCTCCAGGAATTTATAGTAAACATTCTTCCAGTTCATTTTCTGTACCCTGGTCATGATGATCCTGCCCTCTGGCTTCTCTGAGTTGAAATATTCCCGCAGCCGCTTGCCGAGGGGGACCTGGGAACTGATCTCAGCGTAGTGGTAGCGAATATCCTCCTTCCACCGCGTGTTGTAGCCGATACCAAAAATGGCCAGTTTGTTCGAAAGATGTAGCCTAGAAAAGTCTGTCCAGCTCTGAAAGAGCTCCCATTTTAAGTGGACGGATTCCAAGATCTGTACAATATTCTGCATCATGTCACGTTTCCTTAAAAAAGTGAAAACAAAAAGATGCGATGTCAGGTTTGTAAGAAAATGTGAGCCCAGAACAGCAATTTTCATAAGCAGGAACTTCTGACACTCTATAGGAATGAGAAAGATTGTAAATTGTTGTGGCAAAAGGATGTTTTGGATTCACTATAAACTTAGTTTTACAGCATGAATCCTAGCAATTTGCTCCGGAGGCTAGTTACCTTTCCATCACACTACAAATAACCCCCATCTTTCCAACTTATGAGTGCAGAGAACACACACATGTGGAGCGGCCTTCTACTGCGCCAGAGCCTTGTCTACTCAGACTGGCAATGGCTCTTGGGGAGGGTCTCAGACAAGAGGTCTTTCACATCACCTACTGCCTGATCCATTTAGCTGGAGATGTCAGATATTGAATCTGGGACATTCTGCATGCCAAGCAAATGCTCCACCACTGAGCCACAGCACCTCCACAGTGTAACCTGAACGACCACATTTAAAACTGATTCAAGCACAAGATATTCTCTGAGTTAATTCGACAGGTGGAATAAAAAATCCACAGTGCAATGGCTCTGAAAGGGTAAGAGATTATTTGGGCTTCTGGAAGCACCACCGTTTTCCAGTCACTGTCTCTAAACTCTCCTTCCAGGGGCTTGTTACAAGCACAAGATGGGGGACATTTCGCTGAAGGAATCCTAGTGACTTGCTCCAGAGGCTAGTTACCTTTCCGTCAGACTACAAACAGTAGCATCTCTACAAATTATGAGTGTAGAAACAACACGAATACACACACGAAGCTGCCTTCTTACTGAGCCATAGCCTTTTGGAGCTCATAGCTGCTGATCACCAGGAAAGCAGCCAAGAAGCAAGAGAAAAAAAATGCATATGCATGTGGGAGTGCTCCTGGACACTTCCAACTGCCCTGGCCACACACAGGGGAAGCACTTGGAAGAGGAGAGTGGAAACACTGGGTTGGATCCAGCCAGCTTCTCCACTCATTCTCTACCCAGGTCCCCTCCGTATTACAGCCTCCAGCCCACGTGGCTTTTGTACAGGCAGGCCCCCCGATTCCTAGCACAGCCTTTCTGCGCAAAGAGTATGCCTCTTCCTTTTTTCAGCAGCAGAAAAGCTGGTTGGATTCAACTCATGAAAAACAGACTCCCACGCTGAAGACGGGGCATCAGTCCTCATTCTAGAAAAGCTGAATTTAGACAAATGAGGTATCAGAGAGACATTTTGGGCTTGCCTGCAGTGAGGACATGAAGCTAGTTATGTAACTCGTGCCTCTACTATATATAGTCCAGGGGTAGTTATTAACATAACATGTACACCTACTACTTATAGTCCAGGTGTGGTCATCATTAAGCTATGGCAGGACTCAAACAGCGGTGGCTAGAGAGGACATGTAAGTTTCACAGTTAACATCTCCAACCCCTGCAGAACCATTTACAATGAACCCTAGACTAAACCAGATTAATTTAGGTATGTGCTTCCTATGACTCCTACAGCAAACAATTCCTGCTGCTGTATCTGAATTGGAAAAATCAAAACTGAAAAATTGGAGGGAGGGCGGGGAGGACTCTGACAGCAGGACCAAATGACAACAGACTTAAGTTGATGCCCAGCATCTGAAGGGCATTCAGTAGCGCAGAACAATTCCTTATACTTCCAGTGTGAAATGGGGCAAGTTAGCATCACTAGCAAGTTGAACCCCTCTCTTTGTTTATCATGGGGGCTGTGGGCAATGGGGACAGCGCTGGGCCCACTAGAAATTATTTAAACAGCTGCACTGTCGCTTAGAAATCTGGCTAAGCAGAGGCTACTCTCTGTAGCAATCTGTCTGTGCAAGTTTGTGGTAAGCCTAGTGTAAAGTACCGTCTTCAGAAAGTTGTATTCAATAGGGTCACCGTGCAGCCACATGAACATATCGTGCACTGCTACTCAAATGTATAAAGGAGGCGATTCTGGGCCATCCTAGAAAGACAAGGGGCCGTACTGTATCTTCCTAAGGAACAAGTAGAAAAAATAGAGTAATCATGTTCCCTTTGTGACCTTCCCTTGACCATGCCAAAACACCATTCCATCAGAGGAACAAGTGGGACAGGCTTGGGTTGCTAAGGTGGTGGGGGGCCAGCCTGGCTCCTCACCAGCCTTCTGAGACTGAAAAGGGAAATGGGATGGAGGAGTCCCCTAAATTAAAATGATAAAACTGTGCCAAAAGTTGACTTTGCAACTTACATCTGATAGAACGCATGCATTAGAGGTTAAAGCCCTGTTGTATTACACTAACTTTCGCTGTGATTGAGGACAGCTTGAAGGACTCTTGGGAGCTTCAAATATCTTCCTTCTGTAGGCTACATCTAAGAATCTCAATTCCCAGGCAAGGCACTCATGAGCTACTTACTGTGATTCTTCGGAAGATTCCTGCTTTATCTTCAATGATTTCTTTGTAGCTGGCATTTCGTCTAAAAAAAGTCAGGCATAAATAAGCGTTTTAAACAAGCCTAAGCCTTGTGACTTTAACATGCAACTGTACCCAATTTACAAGAATTCCCAAATCCACCCCACAAATTTTGTACAGTGAAAACTAGACCTGTAGAGTGCATGGCTCATTTGATCAGAACTATATTCCTCTTGTGCAACTTTGCTAAAAGCCAATATATTTGAGGAATGAATTTTACAGTCACTTTCTAAATGATTTTTTTTTGTTCACAGATGTTATTCTGTCTTCAATATACTTGAAAAACACTCTCATAACAAATGTCTTCATATCAGATTTAGCTTTCCTATGTAGGAAACTTATTTATTTATTACTTCAATTTCTATCCCGCCCTCCCCACATGAGGGCTCAGGGTGGTTTACAAAGTCACATAAAGATTGTGAAAACAATAACGATAAATAGAAGTTAAAGAATAAAATCAATATTAAAATCAACTGTGCAGCAGACCAGAGCGAGCTTGCCTTGATAACAGAGCTCAGATGGAAGCGTTTCAGAGTGGCGCTGCTGGATAATTTGCTAGATTAAGAAAGTCAGTGCTGTCAGCAAGGGAGGCCAAGATGGATTTGGACATCCGATGCCTCATCCGAAAGCTTGACAGAACAGCTCCATTTTACAAGCCCTGCAGAATTGTAACAGATCCTGTAGGGCCCTAATCTCAACTGGGAGCTTGCTCCACCAGGGGCAAAAAAGCTCTGGTCCTGGCTGAGGCTAACTGGGCGTTCTTCGGTCCAGGGCCAGCTAAGAGATGTTGATTGCTGGAGCGTAGGGCTCTGCAGGGCACATATGGGGAGAGGCGGTCCCAAAGATATGAGGGTCCCTGGCCACATAGGGCTTTGAAGGTCAGCACCAAGACCTTGAACTGGACCTGGTACTCTACTGGAAGCCACTACAGTTGGCACAGCACGGGCTGAATGCGCGCCTGCATAGATGTCGCTGTCAGCACCTGTGCTGCTGCATTCTGCACTAGCTGAAGTTTCCAGGTCAAGTACAAGAGTAGCCCTGCATAGAGTGAGTTACAATAATCCAGTCTGGTAGTGACTATTGCATAGGTCACTGTAGCCAAGTCCTGAGAAGTGAGATCGGGAACCAGTTGCTTGATCAGCCACAGGTGATAAAGGGCTGATTGAGCAATTGGGGCATCCAGAACCACCCCTAAGCACTTCACTCTTGGTGATGGCACCAACAGTGTACTGTTGAGTTGGGAGTTGGATTCCCGATCCCAGATTCCCGTGGCCTAGCTATAGGACCTCCCTCTTCATTGGATTCTGTTTCAGTTGACTCTGTTGAAACCTCTAATGTCCTGTTCAATACCTCCAGAGCAGAGTGTGTCCGTCCATCAAACAGATATTATTCCACCTAATACTGAACACAAAGCTCATGCAGCTGCTGTTACAGTCACTGTGACAATAAAGTCAGAACCCCCAATCAGTTTCATGGTATATATATAGCAGAATTCTCAGAGCTGAATCCTCTGAAACCTTCCAATGTTGTAATTTCAGTTTCCCACACCAGGCCTATTTTACATTAAGTACTTCCTCTCTGAATATGAGCTGGTGCAGTCATAAGGAGAGAACTTTACCATCACAAAAAAATATAACACTGGCCCTTCGAAATGCCTGCATGCAGCTATGGAGACCTTCCAATCAATTCCTGACAGCTTACAGAAGATCAGGCAATGGGGAACAGGGCCGGACCGCCCACAGGGCGAACTAGGCACCCGCCTAGGGCGCCCGGCCTGAGGGGCGCCAAATGGCGCCCCACTCCCACCCGAAAACTGCTCCCCCCCGCCGTCCCTAACCCGGCGCCCGCCGGCGCAGCCAGACCCCCGCCCCCTTCCCAGCGGGGCCCGTAGAAAGCCGGCGCCGGGAGGGAGGGGGCGGAGGCTGGACCCCCCGCCCCCTTCCCGGCTTTTCTGGGGGTCCAGCAGCCGCGGGGCCCGCCAGCGCCGGGAGGGAGGGGGCGGAGGCTAGACCCCCCGCCCCCTTCCCAGCTTTTCTAGGGGTCCCGCAGCCGCGGGGCCCGCAGAAAGCCGGCGCCGGGAGGGAGGGTGCGGAGGCTAGACCCCCCTGCCCCCTTCCCGGCTTTTCTGGGGGTCCAGCAGCCACGGGGTCCACCGGCGCCGGGAGGGAGGGGGCGGAGGCTAGACCCCCCCGCCCCCTTCCCCCCGCCCCCTTCCCGGCTTTTCTAGGGGTCCCGCAGCCGCGGGGCCCGCAGAAAGCCAGCGCCGGGAGGGAGGGGGCGGAGGCTAGACCCCCCGCCCCCTTCCCGGCTTTTCTGGGGGTCCAGCAGCCGCGGGGCCCGCTGGCGCCGGGAGGGAGGGGGCGGAGGCTAGACCCCCCCGCCCTCTTCCCGGCTTTTCTAGGGGTCCCGCAGCCGCGGGGCCCGCAGAAAAGCCAGCACCAGGAGGGAGGGGGCGGAGGCTAGACCGCCCCCTTCCCCCCGCCCCCTTCCCGGCTTTTCTAGGGGTCCCGCAGCCGCGGGGCCCGCAGAAAGCCGGTGCCGGGAGGGAGGGGGCGGAGGCTAGACCCCCCCCCCCCCCTTCCCCCGCCCCTTCCTGGCTTTTCTAGGGGTCCCGCAGCCGCGGGGCCCGCAGAAAAGCCGGCGCCGGGAGGGAGGGGCGGAGGCTAGACCCCCCGCCCCCTTCCCGGCTTTCCTGGGGGTCCCGCAGCTGCGGAGCCTCCAGGAAAGCCAGCGCCCCACCGACGCCCCCGGTCTCCAGGTCCCACCGGGAGGTTGGCATCCCCAGTGAGGGGCGCCCCAGGCTGTCCTGCCTAGGGCGCCCAGACACCTGGAGTCGGCCCTGATGGGGAAAACAGAGCACAGCTAACAGATCTAAGTGTACACAGCACCAAATCAATCAACAAAGCGCAGGAATTCTTCTCTGTGCTGGCATATTCCCTTCTTCACAAGATACCTAAATGTCAACATCAAGGTACACAATACCCCTGTTGACAAGTTACAGTGAATGCATATAGAATCTATGTATAGTGTACACTTCATTTTTCTTCATGCGTGGGTTTTCATGCTACGTTCAAGGCACGTAGAGCTAAGCATGCAATTTAAATCCCACATTTAGTTGGGTACTAGTCCCTGGTTTCATTTGTAAAGTGACCTCCTTCTTACACGCAGGAGTCTGCACATACATGCAGGTTGTATGTGCATTCACTCTGTAACATGTGAACAAGGCCAATGCTCCCTCTAAGCTGTGGAGTCTTGTGAACAAAAATTCTACTTTATGAGGTACTGGCATTAAAGCTGTGAGCAAGTGATTTGGCTACTGCATAAATTAGTTTGCTCCGGAGCCATCCTTCCTGAGCTAAGACAAAACTGTGTGAGATGGAAGCTAAAAAACTGTGAACTAGCTCACACTAACTCAGCTTAGAGGGAACACTGAGCAAGACCAGCTGCAGCATGCAAAGTACAGGATGATCACTGCACATCTTGAGTGCGACAAGCAGCCATGGCATTCTGGAATCAGCAGTGACACAAACAGATGGACAAGCAAGTAAGAACACCACCATTTGCACAAGGCTTGATCCTTCTTACCCAAGTCTGGATCTCCCGGCTGGTAACAGTGGAGTTCCTGACTGTGGTTCCCCCATTCGTCTTGCGAGTACTCCTCCATGGTGCTGCCATCCGACTCCAGCTCTTGGTAGAGGCCGCTACTGTTGATAAGCACTGGCTGGCAGGGTTGAGAGTCCCATCCTCCTTGACCAAACACCTGTTCCAACTGTTCAAAAGTGTAGCTGCTTTTCCTCTTCCCAACTCCATGCTCTTTCACTCGGCTGTAACACCTGCGAAGGGTCTAAGATACAAAAGGCACATGTTGAGTTTATACCACTCCAATGTTCATTCAGTGCCCTATAATGAATGACTACGTTCTCTTTTCTGTTCTGTATTCCGTAATCCACCTTGAGTCTCGGTGAGAAAGGCGGACTATGAGTAAACTATGAATAAATAAAATACCAAGACTGCTAAGTATGATATGTATTCATTTCTAACTCCACCCAAGCAATGCTTCATTGCACATACTTGGACCACTCTAGCTCTAAAATGGGATACTGCCAAGTAGCGTTAAAGCCAGGTTGAACTTTCACTGTCATCTACGGTTTCCGATATACAGTGCCTTTGCTTGCATATTTACCACAAGAGGACAAGACATTGATGAGAGAGAGCATTGGTTTAAAACAGTGATTTCATTTGTCATTCTTTATAGCCAAGGCCTTTCACAATCCCCAAACTAGCCATAACTGATACAGAATTAAACCCCAGTCAGATACCAATGAGCCCGTAAGACATACACCTTTAATAAAGGAAGGAGTGAAAATAGCTACTATTTTGCCCATAGTCTGGAGAAGTTTAGGGGAAGGAGGGGGACAGAGACAGAAGAAGGAAGTCACCAAAAGCAGACAGTCCGATCATCCCTTACTCCAGTAGGAAAATATTAAGAAGGTTTTTTTTTAATTGTTTGCCTAAACTCTTTAGCTAGTAAAATATATTACTTACATATTTTGCATCCTTACTAACTCACTCTGTCTCTTGGGAAGCTGCTGAAATTTAAAAAAGGTGAAATCAATAATGCTCTGAATTCCCATGCTCAAATATTAACATACAGTACTAAGATGGTTAGGCCTAATAATCAAACATTAAACCTAAATGTCCAGACTCCAGTTTTGAGTCTGCTGTGTTGTATGCATCAGTTCTAAATTGGGGTTTCGGCCACTTTCATTGTTGTTCTGATATCTCACAAGATTGCTAGGACCATACATTTATGCAACACAAGCATAAAGCTTTGTAAATACTTTGGCTGGGATACTATAAGACCTATACTACCCCCACTACCTCCCCTTCAGTAGCATGGAATTAGATTTCGACAAAAGAAGCACTGAAAGTTATTCTTTACCAGTGTTCCCTCTAAGCTGAGTTAGTGTGAGCTAGCTCACAGTATCTTAAGCTCTGGCTCACACATTTTTGTCTTAGCTCAGGAAGAATAGCTCTAGAGCAAACTGATTTATGCACTAGGCAAATCGCTCGCTCACAACTCTAATGACAGTAGCTCACAAAGTAGAATTTTTGCTCACAAGACCCCACAGCTTAGAGGGAGCATTGCCCTTTACCATCTTTTCCACCTGCCCCTGTGACACTGCTGCTGCTCGTATGTTGTCCAGACCCTGCAGGGTAAGAATTAACTAGTGCCCTTCCTGGTATTTGGAATCCCAAGCGTGGGAAGACAGTTACTAATTGCAGTTAATTTCATGATGCTGCTTTGGAGAAGTGAAGAGAGCAAAAAAGGGAAGAGCAAGAATCACTCTGCTGCTAGAAGTAAACTACATTTTGTCAGATTCCGGGAGGCAGATATACATTGCTGCTCCCTAAATTCACCATTGCTGAAACAACAGACCTGGGAATGGCTGAACCACCAACCAAAAATGCCAGCTTTAAGACAGAACTTTGGAAAACAGTACTTAGGAACGAAGCCCCCCGCCATTTCTAGAGAGCCTAGTCAAGTAGATTATGAGATTCAAGTATGTTCACCTTCTAAGTCCAGTTCAGCCCATTCAACAAAATGACTTTTAATGATGCTTTGTAAACCTCCAGTGGGCCTTTCATCAAACTACTGACATAATACCATGTTTCACATTGTTTAACATCTCATGCTTAATACTTGTGCTTTGGTCAAAGAGCTTCACCCCAAAATCCTGCAATTCCTGCTCCTATTACATTGTTTATTAGATGTATCATCTTCTTGATTGTATTACGTTGTGTAACCTGCCTTGTGTTTGAGTGAGAAAAGAGGACTATAAATAAAATTGTTAAAAATAAACAAAAGGAAACTAACTGATCAATCCCAACCCACTCCCTTCAAGGATCCCAGTTCTCTGCTCAGTAGGAGAAAAGAATGCACTGAAGTCCATCTCAAATAGCAGGGCCAAAATCAGGTCACCCTTTAGTATGTTCTGAATAAAACAGCCTTATTTGTGCCTACTCTCACACTGAACCTCAAACATTTTAAGTCAAATCAAATTTAAAGATATGCGCACACACACACATTTGTGATAAACATTCAAAATCTTTCAGTAAAAATTGATCTTATGCCTTTCCACTCTTTCTGACGTTCCAGCACAGGACACAATCAATTTACTGCAAAGACTTAGAAGACAAGATTGGATTTATACCTCGCCCTTCACTCGGAGTCTCAGAGCGGCTTACAAACTCCTTTCCCTTCCCCTCCCCACAACAGATACCCTGTGAGGTAGGTGGGGTTGAGAGAGCTCTGACAGAAACTGCGCTTTTCAGGAACACCTCTGACAGAACTACAGCTTGCCCAAGGTTATCCAGCGGCTGTGAGTGGAGAAGTGAGGAATCAAACCTGGTTCTCCCAGATTAGAGTCCGCGCACTTAACCACTACACCAAACTGGCTACATGAATAGGATTGGGCAGCATGCCTTGTCGAGAGGTCTGAAGAACGAAGTCCACTAAAATTTGAATGCTTCTCCTTAGCTGCGTTAGTGAGAGTTGAACCTAATAATATCACAACCATTAATGCAGGCTCATTAGAGAGGATAAACACTTTTATTGACAGTCAAGTCAAGAACAAACAATGTCTCTATCATAATTAGGCAACAAATCTTAATACACAGTGATGACAGTCTCCTGGGAGTCTCAACATTTGCAAATCTCTCTCCGAATGCTTGGGAGTCAATTTAGGATTTGAAGGTGTCTCTTCTCATTTCCTGCTACAGTGATACAGAAGAAATGTGACTGACTGAAATCCTCTTGTGCATTCACAGTTTTTTAATCCAAAGTAAAGAGACTTCAGAAACAACACCCCCCCCCGAAACTTGATAAATGGAGTTCAGGGATGAACAGCTACACTGGTCAGAGGGCTGAACTACAGAGAGGAAATACTGCAAAATCACCCTCCTGACTCTTGGATCAGCAGAACTGAGGCTTGCAGAAGGAGGGGGTGATTATGTGGCAACTAGTCCACGTGGAAGTCCAGACTTGCTATGCAGAGGCAGGCCCTGGCAAACCACCTCTAAACATCTCTAGCCATGAAAACCATCTGGGGGCTGCTGTCAGTCAGCTGTGACTTGACGGCACTTTCCACCTCAGTCCACACGGGTCTCCAGCCTTGAGAATCAACTTCCTTGGGGCTGGAAGGAACTGCTGGAAGGAAGGGTAATGAAGGAAAGATCCCTGCATGAGCAGACCACAGGATTCAACCTCCTATAATTTACAGTTAGCAAAAATACACTTCCCTGCATGTGAAAACAAGCTTTCCCCCAACTGTTGCAGAGTGCAGAAGTTTAAAAACAAACTAAAGCTATCAGCACGTGCTTCTCAACAAGAAACTAAAGCTATCAGCACATGCTTCTCAACAAGAACATATCTGCAGGATTCCCTGTAAGTAATAAAGCCAATCCAACCTGACTCTAGGGCGCGGTGCTCATCTCCGTTTCCAAGCCGAAGAGCCAGCGCTGTCTGAAGACGGTTCCTGTAAGTACCTTGCTACAAATAGATCTAGGAAAGTCTAAGACACTTAGTCATCTTGAAAGATGAAATTTTCCCAGCAACAGCTGTAAGAATTGCCGTATTAAGTCAAACCAGTAGTTTCCCAGCTTCAACAGACAGCAGTTCTGAATGTTTTAAGGCAAGATTACAACAGCATAGGCCAAACACTGCCTACCTTTGGCACTAAAAGCATAACAAGTTTAAGAAAATTGTCTAAATGTCCCTGGAGGAGAAGCCATACGTCAGTGACAGAGCTTAGCATGTACAAACTCCCCAGCGCTGCCTCTGACATCTCCAATTAAAAGGATCTCAGACAGCAGGACACCTGCCTGAGACACTGGAGAGCTACTGACAATACTGTACTGGGCCGGGCAAACCCACCTATAAGGCAACTTCACACTGTTTGATTTGTAAATAGAACTGACATCAAACAAGGTCAGTTTGCTTGTCACCAGTCACTCTTGTCCTGACTGAGGTGGTGGTGGGGAAAAGGACAGAGTACAAGGCTGCTTGAGCCAACCAGCCTGATTCCTTAAGGCAGTGTTTCTCAAACTTTTAACTTGCCCCCTCCTGAACTTCCTTGTCCTTAAGGTTCACTTAACGGTATCCTGGTCTCCACAGGTAACTGTGCCCATATGCCGTTTTGTGCTGCCTCTTGCTGCATGTAAGGTGGGATACTAATCCAGTACTGTCTTTAGAAGAGGACTAGAACAGCATACCTACGGCAGCCTTCTAAATCACATAATGGGAACTCATCCTTTCTCCAGCTGAGACTGAGGCCATGGGGCAGCCGCAATACAGTCCCACATATCCAGTGAGGACGACTGAAGGAACCATCAACCTCCTGCTTCAGGATGCTCTTTTCCTTGTAATTTTTTGTTTTAAAACCCCACTTCAGGGATCTTCTCATTCTCCACTAAGGTCAGGCATCTCCCACAAAAATCACTGCCCTCGGGTGACTGAGAAAGTGATCCTAAAGAAGAACAAAGGCTGCAAATGACAGACGTTCTCCACACAGTGACTCCACCCCCAAATGCTGATAATCAAACCACACAGCAGTCTTGCTACACTTACAGAGCAGGAGAAAGGGATGACATACAGACTGCCTGGCCAATCAAAACAGGTACAAGGAAGTGCCAGGGGTCTCTCCTCCATCATCTCCTACGAATTATCTACAGACACTAATCTCACATGCTTAGATCCTCTGGCGCTGAGAACGAAAGACAGAGTATCCTCTGGTGCTGAGTTTCTGACTGTCTGGGTACAGCCTCAACTGGTTAATATCTGCTGATATAAACATGATATTTTAAAAAGAGTTTAATTGCTGACCAGTGGCCACCACGATACCCGAACCTTCCAAATGATTAATGGAAGGCTTATGGCTCCTTTCAGTGTCCTGCTGGAAATAAGATTAGCAATTATGCTCTCCCTCACTGCTTCGTTCTTCTTTCTTCCTAAGCATCTTCGGTAGCTGTGAGTGTACTCAGCTGTCTCAACAGAAAATTTCTATTTTCTATTTATGTGATTTTTTTTCACCCCAACCCTCAGAATGTTTACACGGAAGTAAGTCCCCTTGATTTCAGTAGAACTTACTCCAAAATACCTTGACAGCCTAAAGTCCACTAGAAATCTGGTTAGTAACACTCTAACCTCCAAGACCCAGCCAATACATTGAAAGCGATTCTCTGGTTAAATGGAAAGGATCTGTAATTTTCTGTGTATTTTCTGTGCAGACGCTACATAGCACATAAGAGGGAGTAACTTGCAGTCTCATTACTAACCCTTCAAAAACCTTCCTGAAGAAATGGGCACAAAACAGGAAACTGGAGCCTTCAACAGCAACCCCGTTTGATACCTGCTGAAGAACTCATGCAATCACCTGCTTACCCAAGAGTAATTTAAGACCAGGATCTGGCAGTTTCAGAGCAGTGATTCAGCATACGCTCGTTCCAGACGGTAGCCATGCTGGTCTGCAATAGAACAGCCAGAGACGAGGCCAGAAGCACCTTAGAGACCGACAACATTTAAATCTTGTTTGTCTCTTAAGGTGCTCCTGGACTCCAACCGAGCTGCCTATGCTCAGAAGAAAAGCAAACCAAAAACTAAATCAAATATCCCAAGGCAGACAGCTGTCTGCAAACAAGCCCAGGGTACCTAATCTGTGTGACTAACTAACTATTGGTTCCTTTGAAAATTAATCACTTCAATTCTCCCAGGCAAATGAAAGGAAAGTTACATCCAGGAAGGCAAATGACAAACATGAAATTATCTGCACTAAATCAAGTATCGAATGAAGAGATCTCAACATTTTATCACTGCATAAAGAGCAGCACGCAGCATATTTTCACATTCTGTAAAACAGGCATAGCAAAGGCTTATCGAGGATGCTGACTTAGACCTAGATTAACGCTGAATGTGTGTCAGATAATAGCTGTCCAATATAAGTGGAAAATATTCTGTTAAGATAATGTTTTATTCAAAGGAACAAGATGTTTGCAGGCACTGAATACATACATTTTAAGGAAGGACAGACCTGACCATTGCTTTGACTTTGTGCATCCTAGAGGAGTAATTTTCCTCTCCTTATTACTCAAGGTGTCGCTTGATTAAAACATAGCATTTTTTTATTTGAAAACAACTTTGAAGACTGCAAATGGTAAAAACACCCATAGCTTTTAATAGCAAAATGAAAGTTAGAAGCAGAATCATCTTTATTTATTGATTTAGAATATTTCTATGCTGCCTCTTTAGAGTGGCTCGAGGCCACTTACAATTAAAAAACACAGTATTAAAAGCCATTAAAAATGAAAACACCACAATCTTACTTCCCCCTTGAAGGTGTGCATATTTCTCAGCACAATCTTTATGAGAGGCAGAGGCACAAGTATTTGCTCCATAAGCAAACATCACTTTCCTTATACAATTCATTCAAAAAATGCAACAGCTGTTTCACAAACATCGGAACTTTTTTGACACTTATGACAGAGTGGTTTCCTATCTGCATGTAGTTAAGAACAATGTGATAGTTCCATTCAAACACTTGTGGAAATGATTTAGTGTCAAGGAACTTTGTCTCCTTGACCTCAAAGTCTGGCCAGCAGTTTTTCAGGCTTCTTCAACCATGCGGGGCTGAATTCTCAGGCAAGTGTTTAAGGGTCACTAATACATCCTAACGGAAACTGTCAATATAGAGTCCAATCTTGTGCCCATTTACTCAACAGCCAGACCCTTTGGGTTTAATAAAGTTCACTCAGAGGTGAGTCTATATACGACCCATGCTCTTTTAATGCAAATCACAGGATCCACAGGGTAAAATAAAATAAAATAAAAACAGCAATTTGTGTAATACCTTACATTAAGATGAGCTGAAATATTGTAACAGAGTATGCAGGCTTCTCAGTTCTCTAACTGTCTTCATGAGGCTAGAAGTTGGGGGATGGGGGAAGGATGGGGTGGAAAAAGAGAAAAGACAGACCGCCTAGGTCATAACATCAAGGCCTATGGAATCTTTTGCAAGATGTGTTGCAGATCAAATTAGATAAAGGGTTGCTGCTTGTAGGTATGCTTTTCTGGGAACAGAAATAAAGGAAAATAGCATTTTCCATTTGGACAGTGCTGGCTTCTTCGGCTTGGAAACGGAGATGAGCACCGCAACCCTAGAATCGGATTCGACTGGCTTTTGAGCAAGGGAAACCTTTACTAATAAAATTCTCTCTAGCATCGAGATGCCTTAAAAGGCTGTAAGGGAAACATGGTAGTCCTTACACTAACAAAACTGAAGAGAAAGTTATATGATGCACTAGTAAAAGAGCCAGCCAAACTGAGCAGTTTTACCTCATAAGTGGAGGGCAACAAGCCCTCATAAGCAAAGCTTCACCCCAGATTATCTTCTTGCAATGGAAGAATCCCTCTGATAGCTAAATTAAGACCGTTTAATTAGAATCACCTGATTTTTTTTTAGGTGGGTAGCTGTGTTGGTCTGAAGTAGTAGAACAAAGTTTGAGTCCAGTGGCACCTTTAAAACCAACAAAGTTTTATTCAAGGTATGAGCGTTTGTATGCATGCACACTTCCTCGGATACAGAGACTAACACTTGTTTGTATCTGAGGAAGTATGCATGTACATGAAAGCACGTACCTTCAACAAAACTTTGTTGGTTTTAAAGGTGCCACTGGACTCAAAATTTGTTGTACTTAATTTTGCTGTTATTAAAGTGCATGCATTGTGTTCTTTGAGCACATATACAAGTCATATGAAAGAGATTTTAAAATATGCCTATGACTGAAAAGCACAATATGCATTTTCCTCTTCAAAGTTGTATGCGGAAGCAATAAAAATACTGTTGGAGTGAACCAGTTCACAGTCAAAAGCCCTTCAGATAGAAAACCTGAAAATGATTGGAAATAGGAGTTTTATCCAAAACCCACTACCATGGCCTTGGGAGGAGGATCTTAATCTGTTTAGGATGGCACTGCATATCAATGTATTTATTTATGTTATTTATTGTCTGCCTTTCGCACTTGGACTCAAGGAGGATTAGTGAGGCAATACAATTCACAGATGGGACATTCAATAAACAATGCAAGGGGATTAAAATAATGTTTCTCAATGTTCACCTTGTGTTATAAGTAATATTTATACAGGAAGTTAAGGTTACACAGTATCCCCTTCAGCAGTTAGCACTGTCTGACCTCAGACACATACAGCAACACATCATTTAAATCCACTAAAACCTGGACTTGAGAGATGTTAAGAGTATGGAGCTATACCATGCACTTTTGCGGGATTTCTCTATGATATGAATCTGGGAACACCTTACAGTAAGTCCACAAAATCAATGCTGAAAGTGCACCATTGACAAGCCAAATAGCACAGTGTAGCCTTTCAGAAGTTGTTACATGTCCTCATAAGCATCATGAGAGAGCTGCTTACTCAAACATCTGTAGTATGCCTATGTCTGAGCTTGTTTCTCAAACTAGGTCTTCCAAGTCCAGTGCTCTATCCAGTGGTAAATGGTCTGCTATATAATTCTCAGTATTTGGCAGCACACCGAAACTGGATTCACCATATGAGTTGAATCTCTTAATGGCAGCTTTGGAATCCAGCAGAGTTGAAAGGAACAATGCAAGAATCAATTAAACTATGCTTATGAAGAATGTCTGCAAATCTATCAGTTATTGATGTCTATTAGAATTACAGCATGCACATGATGGAGTAAGTCCAGCTGTAAGAATAACTAAGCTGAGAACTAGCACCAAAACTTTCATCTACAAATGATGCAGTGTGGACACTCACATGTAGTGATGACAGGAGAGCTGAGACAGACTGACAGACTGAGAAGACTACAAATCTTTAAAAAGCTCACATCATTAGAAGTTCTATTTAGATCCATTTTCATACCAAGGACAGGAATCCTTATCCATCTGCAATGATGCTACTAATATATTTGGCTCATTAAGCTGTAACTAAAATGAAGTCCACAATTCCTCAGATCTCTTCCATTCTCCATGGTATCCCCTCACAGTAGCAATACCTTCCTGTATTTACGCTGAACAAATGCCTCTGTTGAAAGCATTGTCTTTTTGAAAGACTAGGAATATATACTCCAATAGCTTTGTACTTGAATATTGAAAGTCTGAATGAAACTATGAAACTGATATAAAGCATCTATGTGTTAAACAAGAGGATACCCAACTTGGAATAACTGCAACAACTGAAATCAGGTTTAAAACCTTTGCTTCAAGTAAACGCTTAAGATAGCACTTTTTGAAATGGTACCCATTTCTAAACTGACTGTATCTCTTGGACCCCACATGCAAAGTAACTCCATGCTACTTCCCTCTTCCTCAACTTAAACTGCAAGAATTTCACATCCATTAACACAGAACAAGTTTAAAATTTAATTGTTACACATGTATAACACCTGTGAGACAGGCTGTATACTTTACACAGAACCTCCTCTTCCAGCTCACCCTGTTCCTTCTGGTCCCACCACTCATGCGCAAGAAAACTGTAATCCACTGTTCATCCCAGCCCACAGTTGCCTTAAAGGGAAAGCTGGTCAAGGACTAGAGAAGTGAAGCCCCAGAAAAAGAAGAAGAAAAAACCTGGGAAAATTTGGAGGAAAAGAGCCCCACTTTTTTCAAAGGCCTTCCCCACCCCCAATTTTCCAATGGAAAAATAGGAAATTTGAGGCCTGAAAAAAACTCTTACGGATTTTAGAATGAGTGAAGTGCTTTTAAAGGTTGGCATGCTGTAGATGTATACAGGTCTTAAATACAAGATGTATTTCTGTACTTGGAAGGATAACGGACCTTCATGAGGGCAGCATGCAGGGCTTTCATGGCTTCTGTGGCCCTTTTGACCTGGCTCTTCCCTTATGCTGACCTTTTCACCTCTCCCTCAAACCACTGACACATATGCCCACAGAATGGGTATCAAGTAGCTTATTGCCCTACCTTACTGGGGGGGGATGAGAAGGAGGTGGGCAGAAACTGCTCCAAAGTCTCAGAGAAAAACTCTGAAAGTTTCATTATGAACTGAGCTCTCTCTAACCAGTAGTTACAAGAAAGAAGAAGATATAATCTAGCTGGAACTACATTTAGCTGTGCTGATGTTATTATTGGCCCTTTGTACAACCCTTTTTTTCTTGATCATCTAATATATTTTATCTTATTTACCACAAAGCTAGTGTTTTCTGTTTAACTCCTATTTTTTCTTACTTTTCTGATAGCAAAAAATTAAGGTATATGGGCTAAGGCATCATAGGGTACATCAGCTTGCAGTTTTCTCTTAAGCACGGGGTATATTTGCAATTTTGCTTGTAGAAAACTAAGGCATTTAACTTTTTAATTCCATATATATTTCAAATATTGCAAAGATAAATGATGCATTTTCTGTTGTTAAAGCAGTAAGTTTAAGGCCCTTTAACTTGAAGAAATGATGATTGAGAGGTGACATGATAGAGGTTTACAAAATTATGCATGGGATAGAGAAGGTAGAGAAAGAAGTACTTTTCTCCCTTTGTCACAATACAAGAACTCAGCGAAATTAATGAGCAATAAGCTTAGAACAGATAAACGGAAGTACTCCTTCATCCAAAGATTATAATAACATGTGGAATTCACTGCCGCAAGTAGTAGTGGCAGCTACAAGCATAGGTAGCTTCAAGACAGGAATTGGATAAACATATGGAGCACAAGTCTATCAGTGGCTATTAGCCACAAGATATAGATGGAATGCTATGTCTGGGATAGCAATGCTCTGTATTCTTGGGGCTTGGGAAGCAACAGTGGGAAAGCTTCTGGAATTCTGGCTTTGCTGGTGAACCCTCTAATGGCCCCTGGATTTCTGCCACCGTGTGACACAGAGTGTTAGACTAGATGGGCCACTGGCTTGATACAACATGGCTTATCTTATGTCCTTAAGATTAGTTCAGGTTTGACAGGATAACAAGTACTGCATGTATTTCAATTTCCCCCAAAATTTCCAGGTTTTCCCGGGGGGGGGGGAAATGCTCCTCCCCACCATGGCTTCAACATTTCTGGAAATTTTACATTTCTCTCCAGGACACATAACAAAACACTAATACCTACTGATTGAGAGAAGCCAACTTCTTTCTACCAATGGATCAAATCAGAAGATGCTGGAGAGGAGAAGCCCCCTATCTAACACCCTGGATGCATTCCTAATATTTCTGCAGCACTCCAGCTAATATACAAATGGTCTCTTCTGTCAGCAATATGATGAGCTGGGGGGAGTGCTAGATCCCATCCAAGTGTGACCTTCCCCTACCTTTTCACATTAATTATACAAAAATAATTTACCCTTACTGGCAATGACTCAGAAGTAATATTGCATGCAGAGAGGTTGGTGGAAGAATAAAAAGGAATATCAGACACTTTGGGCATATGAGCACATTTATAAACTGTGGCATACACATTACCTCCACAAGTTCCATTTAATTAAGAGAACTATCAACTGAACAAAGTGACAGATTCCCCTCCCCCATGCCTAATCTCACTCAGAAAGAATGATTCACAAATGGAAAAACAAGAAAGACTATTGCCACTGTGATTATGAACACTGTTTTATCAGTCCTGATATCCCAAGAAAAGATCAGCATGGAGAACATACAACCCTTACCCAACAGATTAACATTTATGCCATAAGGCACTTTTACCTTAACGAGGAAATTAATTCATGTTGCTAGTAAGATCCATGTAGCGTTTCTGTTCCATTCAATTAAGAATTAAAGATGCAATCTGTGCCTTTCCAGAACTATTTAGTATCCCTGTAATTTGGCAGAAAACCCAATCAGATGACTAACTGACACAAGATCCTTCATTATCTGGAAGTTTAAGAAATTGGCAGATAGTTCCAGAAACTCTTGAGGTCCTGTCTCACATGAACGTGCTACTCATCCCCCCAGATCTAAAATTCTTTGTCACATCCCACTGCCCTTGTCTCTGCTTTTCCAGTAAAGCTTACACTCAAAAGGCCACAAAAACTAAGCTTACCATTCTAAACTGCTTAAGTCAACTACTTGGGCTAACAACATTTATCATTCCACATTAGATGAAGTCGTTGCTCATTATTTTAAGATCACAAGTGTCTCCAGAACTTCCTGGTCATGTGTGTCTCCCCCTCCCCCACAAAAAAGAGAGGGCAGCTTCCAGCCTGAAATATCTGCTTGTCAAGATGTGCTCAACTCACTACTGCTCCCCTACATACTTACATTGCATGGCCAACCAAGTTTAAAGTGCAACCTTAAACTCTTGCAAACGCAACGGACCAGTTCAGAGAGGAAACCAAAGCCAGCTTAACTATCTCTGCCACCGCTCACCTTACAAAGCCTCTCCAAATGAGGGTTGAAAATCTTTCCCTTTATGAAAAAAGATTAAATTTATGGCCCAGGGATTATCACCACGTGAACCAAAAACAGGATTTACACAAACGGTAGGTCGAGGGCAGCTGACTGCAATGGACCACACGAGACATTACAGAATATAAGATGGGTTTGCTGGCAAGCACAGACACCGCCCGTGTTTTTGGAGCCGGGAAGGAACGAGGTTTAGGGCAGGCGGGACGTCCCAGCAGCCAGCATCCCCCAGCCAGCCAGCCCCAGAGAAGCCCGCGACCGCCAGCCTGGCAAGACAGCGGCTTCTCTCTTCCGCCTCCGGAGCATCACCATCACTCGCGGGGCAGCGGCGGCGGCGGCGGCGCTCGCGTACCTTGATGCGCTCCCGGCACTGGGACGGTGTCCGCTCGTAGCCCAGCTCCGCCAGGGCCCGGGAGACGCGCTCGTACATGGCGGGCCCGGGGGCCTTGCTGCCGAAGACGGTGCCGGCGCCCTCCAACTGCTGGTAGCGCGCCTCCACCAGCCGCTCGTTGCCCCACACGGCGATCAGCGCGTTGGTCTCGGCCGGCGTCCACGACATGCCCCGGCAGGCGGCCGTCGTGGCGGTGCCGCCGGGCGAGAAGGAGACGGACGGCGAGGCTCCGCCACGGCCCCCGGCGCCGCCGCCACCTCCCCCCGAGCCAGCCCCGGCCCCCGTCGAGGTCGCCGCGGCAACGGAACCCGGGCCGGCGGGGCCTAACGGGGAGGCGCCGCTGGGCGTGGAAGGGTCGGAGAGGCTGGGGTTGCCGTCGCTGAGCGCCCCGGGCGAGCCGGGCGACAGCACCTCCATCTTGGGGATCTTCAGCGGCGGCTCGGCAGCGGGGAGCTGTGAGGAGCCACAGGGCGCCGCCATATTGGAGCTGCCGAGCCGAGCGGGCGGAAGTGACGGAGGGAGCCCGAGCGGGCGGGGCTTCCGCCAGGAGGCGACGAGCCAGGAGCGAAGCGGGAGAATAGAAAAGGGGCGATAGAGAGAGAAGCGGCGGGCGGGATCTGTCAGTGCCACAATGGCAGCAGTCGAGGGCCTTCGGTGGGGGAGTGAGGCTGTCTGAGGGGAGGCCGCTTCTCGCTCAGGTTCGTTACTTAGATGGGGGCTTCACACTCACCCCGATCAGAAATGAAACGCGGAGCAGATCTGAAGGGCGGTGAGGAGGCGCCCCGTGAAGAAGCTGCACGAGGCCGGCTGTTTACCTCAGTGTATCGCCCCCCTTGGACGAACGTGGTTGATTTAGGCCAGTTCAGGCTGCTGGTGAGCCATATGTAAAGACTGAGTGATTGAATGGGCGTAAGAGGGAGAATTCAGCTCTTTGCTATCTACAGTTTCCTTTAAATTGTGCTGAATATTCCATGGGCCAAACAGCCCGCGCATGTCTTCTTCAGTGGTCCCTCTGACCTTTCTGGAAACACGCAGTGCTCCTCAAGCTTCCCTCCAGAATCGCCAGGCACCGGGGCCTTCTAAGGGGTTTGAAGTGGAGGACAGCGAGAAAAAACTGGCCGGGGGCTGGAGCGCCGTTTTATGTGTATCTTGAATAGGTAATTCGTTTGATGCGAAAGAGGCGCTTTGGAGAAGCTGTGCCTGTTGAGTACCTGCCTGGCTGCATCCATAAGCTCCCTGGGTCGCCGAAAGGCCTGTTTTTGTTTCTGCTTAACGGGCTGGCATAATATGTGAGACAGTCGATGGTGGGGTTTTTTGCTTATGGAAGTGAACGTATGAAGCTCCTCCTAATGAGAGGCTTGTCGATTCTGACTGGCAATGGCTTCTTTAGAGTTTTTCAGGTGGATGTTTTCTCTTATCGCTTGCTACCAGATTCTTTTAAAACTGGAAGTACCAGGGACAGAACCTAGGAACTTTTTACTCACAGAGCAAACTGTGTCACTAAGCTGCTGCGTTTCCCTGCAGAAATTCAGCTGTAGATTAACTTGCATTAATTCCCTTATTACACAGGATCAGTTTGTGAAGTGGCTTAAGTTATATATCATCCTAAAGCTTAAGTGTTTTCAGCCCTTGAATATAAATACCCTTTGTAGATATCATTTTTGAGATGGAGGACAATAATTTAATAATGATGTAGTACAACACAGCAATGGTTCTTCTGACTTACAGTCTTTTATGTATTATACCGTTTTATCTGACTTTCCCCCACATTATATGACAGGCTCCCCAAAGCAGTTGGAGGGTGCTTGAGGGTGCAGTTTTAATGTAAGTTGCAGGCATTTTGTTAGGTTATGGGTGGAATTGGAGTTTTGCTGTTTGCTTTTCTCTGCAGAATTAGAAACATCAATGGCAAATGGCCTCTGTTATTCTCTTGCCTTGAAAACCTTAAGGGGTCACATGTCAGCTGTGATTTGATGGCATTTCACGCACACACACAAGCTGCCTTGAGCCATAGTGGAAAAGCAGGATATAATTATTTAAATAAATAAAAGTGGATTCATGAAAGCTTGCACCTCACTAAATTTGTCTTTTTATGTCATTTTAACACAACAATAGAACTTCTTTTTAAAAAAGTCAATGTAACTACTGCCAAGAGAATCAACAAGGCAAAAAGCAAATTGAGGGGGGGAAACCTTCTTTGCAAGGGGGCTGTGTGGAAAAAGACTAGATTAATATTTATTGCTTCAGCACTTTGGAGGTTTTGTTCATTTTTAAAGTTTATAAAAGGTCTTAAGCCACTTTGACTGTCAATATTGGTAGAAAGACAGGGTATAAATTCTTTACATTAAAAAATCTAGCCAGTAATGCATGCTTGTACAAAACTGGAGGTTTCTGATGTATGAAATACAGCCCATTTTAGCTGAGATTTGGTGGAGGTCTGAGTTTATCGAGGGCCATGCATGAAGGTGATTATACAACTGTGTCTCAGGTTTTAGGCAGTTTACAATGCATGTGCGATTTCAATTTTCTGTTTCTGAGCCTGTTTAAAAAGGGCCAAGAAGATTAAATCTGGCAAATTAATGTTAGAGTCAGGGGCAGGGCTTAGGATGGGCTCCTCCTTTTTCTCAGTAATTCAGTGGGTCATCCTCAGAAATGAGAACAAAATCAAAATATGGATGATTTTAAGACTTGCTTGAAACAACAGAGAAGAACAGCATTTGGTAGTAGGTTCATCTGGTATAATAAACACCAGAACTTGTTTGGATGACAGATTTTTTGCAGTTCAGTTATGGCTTCACATCATGAATTGAGGTGTCTCCTTCAATTTGATCCCCCCCTTCTCTTTCCATCTATTTGTGTTTGTATTTTGTCTTTGCCATTATTTTCAATTCTAAGGAGCCTTGAGTGCTTTGGCAAAAAGCAATATATCATGTACTAAATGAAAAATTAAACATGTCTGTACCACCTGTTTTTCAAATGGCAGCCAATTTCTCAATGTTTATCGTGATTAATCTTCAGTCTGTATTCTTTATTTATAATGCCTGGATCCTACAGCTTCCTTCAGTTATGTGCACATGTCCACTGAAACAGGGCTTCTCATCTAGCAGAAGGGAGTTGTAGGATCTAGTCCAATGTTTTCATAATAAATCTCTTCAGCCAAGATTCTAAATCCACTGAAGTCAGTTTCCCTAAAAAGGTATGACATTGCTTTGGGTAGCACTGTCAGATGTAATGGTTTTGTCACTATACTAGCAACCCTGAGGGCTGCTCCCCACCCCATTGAATGCAATGATATAATTAGTTATTTGCAGGTTTGTGGCAAACTGTGGTTAGTGCTTACCTTTCATAGCAAAAATCCAAGCTATGATTGCTGTTAGCAGTGTTGGTTGAAGGGCAAGTGTTAAATAATATCGTTAGGATGTTATGGCAAACTGTGGATTAACACAGACCTGGAGATAATTAATGGGAGTAATGGGAGGAGACAGCACAGGAACCGGACAATCCCAAGGCTAGTTCATGTAATGGCCAACCATTACTGTGAACCCAACTGAAATGCAGTAGTTATTCTGTTTCAACAGTTCTCAAGCTTTCTATCTGAGGGGCTGTTGTCCCTCACTACGGATTCTTGTAGTTAACAGACAGCAAGATAAAAATGGTTTGAATATGAATGATCAACGAACCAGGGCATTTCAAGGGTTAAACATTGTAATGATTCTGGCCCATCTCACTCTGCACCATCTTTTTAAAAATGCATTTTATTGACAGAATGAGCATCCCAGGACCTGAAAATGAAGATTTGTTTATCTTCTAGGAAGAGCCCTAGAGACTGCATCTTCATCACATCTGGAACCCTGCTCCCCTGCTGTATGTTATATTACTATAAATGGTAAGTTATAAATTACTTAGATTGTGAGTCCTTGGGGGACATAAATGTGTTTGGAAAAACCACTGTAAGTCACTCTAAGCCTGTGTGATGGAGCAGAATATGAATAATAATAAATTCTCAAAAATATCTTTCCAGCTGCTGTTCAGTAAAAACCTAATAACGTTACTGCCTACTGCTGCTTTTCATTAAAGTGCTATTATGGTTTCTGATACCAAATTGGAGCATGTCTTGAATATATGTTATAGAATGATGGTAGCTAGGGAGGGAATCCTACAGATGTTTCTTCAGATATATTTAATTTCCAACATCGTTGGAATGCAAACCTTTTTTAGTACAATCCTATGCAGTTATTTCACTTCCTACAGTTTGTAGGAACTTTGCATGATATTATTTTATAAGTTGCCTACACTTTAATCTTTGCCTTTTCCCTTGGAAATAACTCCCACTGTGGAAATTATTCCTAAATAAATGTTCAGGGGATTACACCCCTAATTTGGAAAATTTGTGAGTTCATTGAAGATTTGTCATAATTTTCTTCATGACAGCAGAGAGTAAAGGAAGTTTTTCACTTCTCAGATGCACTCTACAAAAAAATAAGTAGGAAAAGAATTCAGGAAGAGTGAAGAGAGAGTGTCTGGTTGACAGACTGCAAGTAAGGCTAGTCACACAGAAAGGGAAAGTCAAGTAGTACCAAGTGTGGTATAACATGCCACACTGACACTTATTTCTACTATGGGAGATGTGGAATATAGTCTAATGGCTTAGTTCCAGGTTTCAAGCTGCTAGACCTCACAGAGGAGTTCATTTATTCAGTTTTATTGCACCCCTCACCAGGTGAAGCCAGTCACTGCCTGAGGGAGGGAGCAACCTCGAAGGTGGCTGGTGCATTTCTCCAGGACATTTCTCCAGGTGAAAGAGCAGAGAGGAGGAGTCAGCCCTGGGAGAGGATTGGATGGGCAGCCTGCTGAAGGAGGAACTGCAGCAGGCCAGGAAGGATGAGGTATCCCTGCTCAGGCAGCGTGTAAGAGCTGAGGAAACAGGAAGGAGGAGGAATAAAGTGATATAACCCCCTTCCCTTTACAATCAGAGGTCTTGTGGATTTTCCACTGTGGGGTGGGGCATGGCAGAGCTGAGACAATGCAGCCCTGACAGAGAGAACATCACACCTCATTTCTTGTTCATACCTTTTTTACCATTGTCTGTCCTCTTGTAGGCCATCTCCTTTTTGGCCATGTGCTGTCATCTTATCCTTTGTGTGTCTGTCACACAAAGAACAGAGATTTTTTATAATGTCAGTAGACCACTCATTCCCCAGCTACTGAGTAGAAACTTACCAGCTAAGAAAGGCTAGAAAGTTCTTGGTTACCATCACTGAAGATGTGCTGCTTACTTCAGTAGTGCAGACCTCTGTTGTTTTCTGGACTACCTCTGTTAACATGTGAATTGAGGTCCTGCCAATCTTTGCAAACTGGGGTATGGGAAAAAAATTCTCATCCTTTTGACTGTGCGGAAGGGTAGGTTTAGTTTAGCCTCTGAGCATTCACCTTACAAAGTGATATATTTTTATGCAGATAGCCGAGACGAAGTGTCATCTTACCACACTTTTCAGAAGCACCAGGATTGAAAGCTATAGGGAACTGGGTGGTAGCTGGACCCATATATTGCATTTATGACTCCTTTTAAAATATAAGGAAACAGGAAAGCATTCATGGGCTCCATTATAACTCCACACACTGGTGAATGGTCCAGGCTTTATCATACACCAGCTTCCTGGGTACCTACATATCTTTTTAGGGGAACTCACCTAGCAGTCAAATATTTGTGTTATCTTTTGGGGGGCAGTTTCACCTAAGTCTACCTTTAAGCAGGTTGAGTACCTGGGCCGGGGACAAGATCTGTGGTTTGTTGAGAAGAATTCAGCATTGATTATGGCTTCTGGTGCTGAGAGAGAGATCGTTATATGGAGTGCCCAACTTTCTGGAGGACTGAAATCGTTTTGTGTCTCTGGGGTTGACTGTTTCCTAGTCTCTGGTCTCAATTTATGCCTTGAAGGGCAAGCAGGCATACAGAAAGCTGTTTGCCCTGAACAAGGTATGAGAGGAAGAGAAGCACTGGGCCTCCTCCTTGCTTGGGTTTCCGGGTGTTAAAGACTGCAGCAGTTACTGAGCAATGGGAACTGATATATTGGAGAGGAGGAAGAAATAGTTAAGAATGCCTTTCTAAAACATGAGCTGCTTTGAAGATTTCATAGTTGAAAAGTGAGAGTTTAATCAATTGTCAACAAATCTTCAATGGTAGACTGGAAATTAGAAAGCGGCTTTGAAGTTCAGAAACAGTCTCTCTGTGTGAGACCAAAGAACCGCACTAGAATTCCTGTCGTGTGGTGTATTATAGTCAAGAAGCTTTTAAACCTTTTCTGTGATTAAATGTTCTAATTCCCTTATTCTAGTCAAGATTCCTTCGTTATCTACCCTGCTGCAACTGGATGTGGTTTCACCCAGCCAAATTGTTTCTAGTTACGCTCTGGCTATCAGGCAGGGCTGCAGGGAGCTCTTAGAATAACTTACCACAGAAGTTTATTCTCACTTTTGGGAGCCGTCTTAAGCAGATCTATTTCCCTTTGTTTGACACTCTCTGTTTCCTAATGGTGTCATCCTTCCCATCAGAGTCCCATTTTGCAAATACTGTATAGCAGGGGGCCCCAGTGAGGTGCGCGTGAGCACCATGGTGCCTGCCGACAGAGTTCCTGGCACCCACCAAATGTTTTTTTAAAAATGAGCAGGGCCAGGTGGGGCTTTTGCCCAGCAAGGCTTCTGAGCGGCTGTGCAGATTTTTAAAAACATTGCTTTGGCAGCAACTGCCATCACAGCACAAGAATTTTAGCTGAGTGGCCCTTGCCTGGATAGCCCAAACAAGCCTGATTTCATCAGATCTTGGAAGCTAAGCAGGGCCAACCCTGGCAAGTTCTTGGAAGGGAAACCTCCATGTCTTTCAGGTGTACACATGCACACATACACACACAAAAATTAGCTGAGTGACTAAAGTAAGCTGCAGCAGCCATTTTGAGGCTGTCTCTACCTCCTGTGGCAACCATTATGTAGTCACATCCACCAGGCTATGTCAGAATTTGAAGATGGCCACGGGCTCAAAAAGGGTGGGGACCCCTGCTGGACAGGAACAGTTTTTGTGAGTCTACTCGTGTACTGGGTATTCTGTCCCATTTTGTCACAATTTTTTTTCCATGCAATTGCATTTACAATGCCGTATTTTGAATTTTCCTGCACCTTACCCTATGCTTCTTTGCCCAAATTGACTTTGCCAATATAGTTGAACTGAGGTAGAATGCTGGTATTGCATCCTGTGTACTAAGCCTGGTTTACAAGTGGAGGAGAATAAGGTGGTAGAATGGATAGGCAGGAGTTCACACATTAGGATGCCCCCACTGTGTTTAAAACTCCCTGTTAATAGAAAGCCATCACAGCAAGCAAATAAAGGGGTTAGAACCTTTTTCCTTTGCTATGCCAGTTTTCTGTTTGCTTAGAGTAGAATCCACCACATGCGTTCTAAGTAAAGTAGTTTCTTCAGACATTTCAGGTTTCTACTACTTCTTTCTTTTGCACATGTGAACCATGCCTCTGGTACAGTATTTTTGTTGATGTACTAGTTCCATTTATCATCCTTGGATGGGAGTGACCAGAACCCTTCATCTAATTTTTCTTGTCCCCTTCAGTTTTTAAGGATTTAAAATAGGAAGTGTGTTTGCAAACAGGGTATCTTGCCAGAATGTAGGAAACTCTCATGTTGCAGTGCTTAACAACCATAATGGGACTGGATGTTTCAAGGACCGTCCCAGTCAAGTTAGCACTTAGCTTGGTCTTGAAGATCTATCCCGTTTCAGAACAGCAGAGGGAGCTCTTGCTCCCTATAAAAGCAGCAGCTTTAGTAACTGCTTTGTAGAACTGGACTGTCAGCATTATCCTGAAGGGACTCTTGCGGATTGCAAAAACAAAGCGTTTTGGCACAATAGTTTCCATTAAGCCTATATACTAAAATGACTGTCTGGCTTATGTTCGCATACACACCCAAGCATAGCTCTCTGCTATGATGTGATCTCCTCTGAACCACAGCTGCATCAGGATTTGATTATCCATATATAGGGTCTGTGAATAGAACCCCAAATTTCTGTTGGATTGGGCCCTTAAGATGGATTTTTCAAAGTTATATGAATATTAGTTCTGGCCTGCCTTTTATTTATTTCGTTCATTTGTATCCCACCTTTCTCCCCAGTGGGGACATGCAGCAGCTTACATTATTCTCCTCTCCTTCATTTTATCTTATAACAACTCTGTGAGGAAGGTTATACTGCGAGAGAGAGATTGAAACTGGCTCAAGGGCACCTGAATTTCCATTGCAGAATGGGGTTCAAACCTGGGTCTCCAGATACCAGTTCAACGGTACACCACACTGGCTTTTGCATGTGTGTTCACGTTGTTTTTTTTTAAATGACTATGAACTCAAAATGCCACGTTTGGAATCTCCTTTAGTTTAGTCCAGGGGTGTCAAACTCATTTGTTACAAGGGCCGGATCTGATATGTGTGTCATAAAATGTAAAGCCTGGTATCGAAGATATTAACTTTATAAAGGACACCAACAAACACAAAGGGGTTTTAAAACTTAACATATAAACATGCTTAAAACAGTAACACTCTTGCCATATTTTATTTAACAGTCTTTGATAACTGATGCTTCCCAAACCTTCCCACCTGACCCTTAAAAGATGCCTACCTAAAATGGAAAGCTGGGGGAATAGTGGGATTTGGCAATGCAGTTTTTTAAATAACACAGCAAGAAAAAAGCACAAGGATCACAGCAGAAACTAAAAATATAAAATACTCTGAGCCTAGGAAAATATGAAATGGCTTGGCATTGCAAGCTCCCCCCGGTCTACTCAGAGTGGCAGTGGCTCTCCAGTAGAATATCCCCCTTTGGCTGTGGGTTCCCAGGTTAGAGTACTCACTCAGGCACCTGTTCTCAGGTCCATTCAGCAGAGGCAAGCCGGCTCAAAACATCAGCCCTTTATTTGCAAGCAGACAAATTCAACTGGCATACAAACCCTGGAAACTGCAACTCCACTTAATTGAAATACATTGCAGCTCAAAAAAAGTTGCAAAGCAAATGCGGAATGGATTTGCCATTAAGGTTTCTGGGCCCAGACAGACTAACCTGGGACTGGAATGCCAGCCCCCAGAGTGGAATTCATTCCCAGGGACCTTCATTCTACTCTGGGGGCTGTCATTCCAGTCCCAAAGACCTTAAAGAAAAATCCATTCCACATTTCTTTGCAGCTTTTTTTTTGTGCTTTAGCCCAGAGGAGATTCCTGCTGGAGGAGAAACTGCAAAGGCAAGGCCCAGCCAGCTGGGAAGTTTGGCAGCCCCAATCTCCCTCAGAAGGGTAAGGACAGGCAGGGGAGGGGTGGGCAGTGGAGAAGAGAGCCATGGGCCTGATTAAAGCCCTGGGCAGGCCGCTTCCAGCCCGTGGGCCTTAGGTTTGACACCCCTGGTTTAGTCTGTAATGGCAAAATTCTGTGTGTTACCACTAGAATTTAGTGTTACCACTAGAATTTAGTGTTACCACTAGGTGGTAACACTGATCAGCCATCATGATTAACTGCTCATTCTACCTATCTGTCAATGTTTATGTCCATCCCTTCTGAACTTGCTCCTTATTTTTCTGGGTGATATGGGGAAGTGCTTGTTTGATGAGGGCCAGTTTGGTGTAGTGGTTAAGAGCTGTGGACTCTAATGTGAAGAACTGGGTTTGATTCCCCACTCCTCCACATGAAGCCAGCTGGGTGACCTTGGGTCAGTCACAGTTCTCTCAGAGCTGTTCTCTCGAGAGCAGTTTTGTCAGAGCTCTCTCAGCCCCACTACTCTGAGTGAAGGGTTGGCGTATAAACCCAACTCTTCTTCTTGTGTTTGGTCTAGGGTGACATTATTTCCTTTTGTTGGTGTATGTATGTGTATGTGCGTGCAGCCTGAGTAAGTACATAGGAGCAAGTACATTTCGGTCCACTTTCCCTCCCATCCTGTTTCACATTTTAAGCATTTTAAACATTTCAGCACTGCAGCCAAGCACGGAATGATCTTCTCTTGTCCCAGCAATTTCAATTTCATTTTAATATCTTGCAGCTAATTCACACTTACCACTGCTTTCCTTGGTCTTGAAGTGCTTAGGTTATGCAGCTCTTCTCTGCACTGCAGTGGTTCGAATGATTCCATTTAAAGGAAAGGTTACTGAATAGTCCCGGGGCACAGTGTTGCAGCATAGTTGAGCACAGTTTTGCCGCAGGACCTGCAGGGTTTGCTGCACATAATCTATGTTTAATGTGTGCTGCATTTACAAGGTGCCCTGACTTCAGATTAAATTATGGCCTTCCAGACCTGCCTTGTAAATTTCCTTAGAGTTATTTTATACAGAAAGATTTCTAAGGCTGCAGTAGGATATGCGTGCCTGTTATGTTAAAGCAGCACAAGTCTAGGTCCTTCAGAGATCCCTGAACTGGACAGTGTTTCTGCTTGCTATGTCGTTTAATGTTTTATGGCAGACAGAACATTACTTGAGGACACCACAGCATTAACGAGGAACTGAACAAAGAATAAATTCATAAAATTGTGATAGCTTTTATCTTCATGTCTCTTCTTTCTGTGACTCCGTACACTGTGGCATCATTCTTCAAGTAAATGTTACGCATGGAATTGGCAAATGTGTAACAGACAAGGGTGTGCCTCAGAACAGCAGCAAGGCAGACATGCCTGAAAACACCTGGAAGGCAGAGAGAATGTAGGAGGCAGCAATAATTTGAAAGAATGGAGGAGTAGACAGAGGTTGCTGCTTGAGGGTAACTGACAGATTGTAGCTTACTGAGGGTTGCTGCCTGTTGGTGATTGACTATAAGACCAGGGTTGGCTGGTCAAGTGCTGGAAGCCAATTCTCTGCCTTCTGTTATAGATGCTGATGACAAAAGTCTGGTGGAAATACATTAACAAGAATGGCCAGTTGTCAGGGAGTAGAAAAATAGCTTCTTGGTCATGAACAGGGGTTTTATAAGAAGGACCCATGAAGACTTGCAGGGGCCCTATCAGGTCTATAGATATCTTACTTGAAAACCTACCTCTTCTCTCCCCATTACCTTCATCCTTCCTTCCCCAGACAGCTGCTTCCCTTTTCTTCTCTCCCATCATCCACCTTTCCTTTTTCTGTACTCCTTTGACTCCAGTTTGCCTTTTTTATCTTTTCTGCCTCTCCATCCTCCAGCTTTACTTCCCCTCTCTCCCCTTTTTAGTCTCTCCCCCCCCTCGCCACCCCCATGCTAGCACTGTAACTTGGAATCCTTGGCAAGTTACAGTCTTGGAAGATCTCATTGGCATCCTTAAAGCAGCAGATATTGCTTCTATGGTTTTGGGGTGTTTTTACCCCAAGGCGTTTTTTAATTTTTGCATTTCATATTTTTCGGCTAACCTGGGACTTGTCGAAAAATCCACTCCATTTGTCCCAGGCTTCACTGTGTGGAATTTTTTTGAACCTCACTCTACAACCTCAGTTCAGAATTAGATTTAATGATGGAAGCTATTGTGCAGAAGCTTAATTTCTACACTGCAGAACTGTGTGACTTTGGGTTTAGAGTCATTATGTTAGAGCTGCAGTTCTCAAGACAGGGTGGCTTTTGTATATATTTGCATCTCTCATTAGTAAAGGCTAATAAAGAGGATTTTCCTCTTTCTCTTACTTTCCTTTATTGCTTACTTTGTTTTAAATCTTCCATTTATACTGCTTTCTTCTTGCCAAATTCATTCAACTTTATCCTTGCAGTCTTTCTTTTCTTCATCTGTTGTTTTCTTCTTAGTCAGTATATCTTCATTCTTACATTCTTTCTTCTCTTTTACTGTTCACAGTGGAGCACCATTGACACAATGGTGACCACATATTCGCCCATAACTATGCTTACAACATTGCTGTCGCCAGATTAGACTCATCAGTTTCTAACAGTATTCACTCTGCTACTTATCTTTTCAAGCACTCTTTGCCTGCGCATGAACCTAGAAAGGAATGATCCTAGATATTATTTGAACTCCCAAAGATAAAGCCTGTCTATTAATAGAGTGATTGCTTCCTGGAACTGATGTTTGTTTTTTGGATGCCTGGGTATCTGGGAAAGCAGTTGGGAAGAAAAGAATGTCTCTATTCCTGATTGTTTTGTTTTTTATTTTAAAGTAATAGGTCCATTATATTTTACAGCAAGATCCAGGACTGACAAATAGGGTCCCAGTTGTATCTTTTATTCATTTAATGTGGCAGTAAAACTTCATAACAAAAGGCCTATTGGATTGGCTGATAAATTAAGCTTAGCTGTGCTGCAATTCATCATCTCCCTTTCCACACACACGGTGGTACTATTTGATCTGTCCAATGATTTGCCCTAGCAAGCCTTTCCTATTGTAATTACTGTGGTCTGTAAGGAGAGGATATGTAGGGAGCTCAACTGTATCTAACAGGAATGTTAAACTCCTGTGAAACTTGGATGGATTCTCAAAGCCTTCCTCTTGGCAGAGCCTAGACAAAGCTGAGTCTCTCAGCGGTCACTTTGCTGGCCGGCAGCTCATTTGAAGAGCATCTGTTTCAAATTTATCGTTCTCTGTTGTCATGCTTCAGTGTAACAGATTCTGGTTCTTGCTTCTCCTCTCTGCAGACCCTTTTACCAACTGCAGCCCCAGCTGAGCCTTCTCCCAGGGGCCTCAGTAACACCTTAGGCCAGCCTGCCCCAAAGGGACAGAAGAGCAGGTGCTGAGCGGGATATAGACAGTGGAGTAATTCTCTACTGCATCCCAGAACACACACATGGGCATGCAGGGTGCCACACGCGGCTTTCCCATTTCACAGCCTCTCATTAGTTTGATGTCTGTAGGGTGATTGTAATGAGGGGTTTATCGTGTCTGTAATGAAAGATCTTTGCACTAATAATATTAGAAAAGGGGGGAAGGAACTGTCATAAGCCAGGTTCATGTACCCACCATTACTGCAATGTGTTTGAAAGAGGAACTTTTATATTTTCTCAGAGATATTTTGAGCTATGTCCTGCTCACACTTTCCAGTGACTTCACTCACCATTTCCTCTCTTGAGAATGATGGCAAATCTGAGCAATTCAGAAAACTGCTGTATCATGTACAATGGTTACAGTTTGTTACCAATAACAGCTACTTATACAAAACAGTTTTACAATTTTATTACAGATTTGCTCCAAAAACAAGTGCTGATTCCCCCCCCCCACTCTCTTGTGAGCAGGACTGATTGCTTATCGAGGTTTACCAATATTTGGACTGTAATTTTTTTTAGAGAGGCTCACTAACAGTTTGAGAACCTCTAATATTTATCTCTTAGAGCAAACAGTGACTCTGTATCATACAAATTATACAAAGATATTATGGTATAGGAGTGAAATACTGAACTATGATATACATCCAATTTCATAAGAAACAGTATTGAGGAAAATTCCAGCTGTGCTCCTATCCTTTTTCACTATCTGATCTTACTCTCTCTTACTACCTCTCTCTACCAGCTCATGTTAACTATCTTTTCTCTCTTTTCTGATGTTTCAATTTAGCACCCACCACAGATACTGTAATCTTCCAACTGAGTTCTGAGAAGTTATGCTGTTGATGAGATAAGGAATGAGATAGGGAATGCTTTCCTCATGGAAAATGCAGCTCCACACTCTCTTGCTAGGTTAGCCATGTGTTGGAACTATTTTAGACTCCCTCTGATTCCCATTATTGTTTCACAAGGAGTTGTCACAAGATTCATGTGCTGCTTGTAGAAGTATATATAATGGGAAAGGTGGATTCAGTTGGTTTTGGTTTCAGCACCTTGTGACAGGTTCACTGATTGCCAAATGCACACCAGCATTATCCAGTACTGTTAAAAACTTTGAACCTAGTCACCTCGCTCACAGCTTATAAGGGAGTACCTGTGACACCAATGGAAAAAAATGGGGTTATGCCATCCAGTGATTTGGTGATATCCAATTTACAAACTATCTATGCCATCCAGTGATTTGGTGATATCCAATTTACAAACTATCTATGGCCCTTGCTTGCATAGTCCCCTTGTAGGCTTGTTCTTCATAGTATTCAGGACCTGGATGGAGGTGTTGTGGTATGGTTTAGAAATTATTTCAAAATTTAGGATATTTACAAAGAAAACTATGAACCTATGTGTGGGAGAATTGGCCCTGTTCTACACACAGGTCCAGCTAGACAGGCAAAGTTATGGGTTTCAGTGTTTCCAGAGCTTAGATTTCTCAGGTACCAGGAAGCCTTCTAGGATATGCTGAACCTGTACAAACCAGACAGGCTTCACTTGAATTAACAGGAAACAGAGTTAGAGGAAACAGAATGAATATAAATGGGCAATTTTCATAGTGGAAAGTGGTAAGCAGTGGGGCTTTTAAAATTGTTCATTAATGATTTGGAGTTGGGAATAAGCAGTGAAATGGCTAAGTTTGTGGATGACACTGTTCAGGGCAGTGAGAACCAGGGAGGAATGTGAGAAGCTCCGGAGGGATCTGTCAAGGCTGGGCGAGTGGGCATCAACATGGCAAATGAGGTTCAGCATAATCATTTAACTATAAATATACACTGATGGGTCCAAACTGGAGGTAACTGACCAGGAGAGAGATCCTGGAGTCATGGTAGATAACTCAGTGAAGATGTTGATTCAATGTGCGACTGCAATAAAAAGGGCAAATGCTATGCGGGGGATTATTAGGAAGGGGATAGAAAACAAATCAGCCAGTATCATAATACCCCTGTATAAATCTATGGTGCAGCCTCATTTGGAATACTGTGTACAGTTCTGGTCACCGCACCTCGAAAAAGATATTATAGCATTGGAAAAGGTACAGAAAAGGGCAGCTGAAATAATTAAGGCAATGGAACACCTTCCCTATGAAGAAAGGTTAAAGAGGTTAGGGTTCTTTAGCTTGGAGAAATGATGATTGAGGGGTGACATGATAGAGGTTTACAAAATTATGTATGGGATAGAGAAGGCAGAGAAAGAAGTACTTTTCTCCCTTTCTCACAATACGAGCACTCATGGACATTCAATGAAATTACTGAGCAGCAGGCTTAGAACAGATAAAAGGAAGTACTTCTTCACCCAAAGAGTAATTAACACATGGAATTAACTACCGAAAGAAGTGGCAGCAGCTACAAGCATAGACAGCTTCAAGAGGGGACTGGATAAACATATGGAGCAGAGGTCCAACAGTGGCTATTAGTCACCAAGTATAGACGCTGTGTCTGGGTCAATGATACTGTGTATTCTTGGTGCTTGGAGGGGGTAACAGTTGGAGGGCTTCTGGAGTTCTGGCCCCATTGGTGGACCTTCTGATGGCGCCTGGGCTTTGGCCACTGTGTGACACAGAGTACTGGACTGGATGGGCCATTGGCCTGATCCAACATGGCTTCTCTTATGTTCTTATGAATCAACATGGAGCTAGACTGCTGGTGCTTAATATCAAAAATGTTGCAGAATAGCTTTTAAATTAACTTCTGGAGGAAAGCCAGCAGGAGCTGGGATGCCTCTGGTTCAAGATAAGTTATCCCTAAGGGTAATAGTTGTGGGTGCAAGCTAGAACTTAAAAAATTAGAGTATGGCTGTAAGTGAAGTTCATGTGAGGAGGTTCATGATGAAACCACTGCTTTTGAGGGTCTGAAGAACTGAGTCAAATAGAGGAGATGAGAGATCAAGTCCTGGGACTAGTGGGCAAATTAAAAAAATACCCCGACTTTGGCTGGGAGGGTGGGGTATAAATTTGATAAATAAAATAATAATAATAATATCATCTTGGGTCTGGATGGAATATACCTGGGAGTTTTTATTTATTTATTTATTCCATGGGATTTCCATCCTCCCCCACCACACATGCAAGTGGGCTCAGAGCTGGTTACATTGTACCAAAAGAACAATAAACAATTATACATAATTCAATAAAAACAATCCAATAGTACAATTTCCATGAAATCAATTAAAGTCCTAAAACCAAATTTAAAACCAGATTCAAATTCAGGATGGCAGATTAACAATTTAAAAGTATCCTAGTTATATGCTGTATGTCCAACAGGTAGATCGTGATCTACCAGTAGATCGCGGAGGGGTCAGAGATAGATCACCAGCCCCACTTGGTCTCCTGGTTTGCTGGACAGGTGTTTGGCTTTTTTTGATGATTGGTGGTATTTGATTATTGGTGCCAGTATGATGAATTCTTATTTTTACTTTTAGAACTGCATGTGTGGTTTTGGCATCATCCAGAGGTCTTCAGTTCCTGTTGATCTTTAATACTTTGGGACAGTGACAGTTTTGGACCAGATTCAGCCAGTGTTTATACTAACCTAGCACCCCAGCCACCCCAGTATAACGAAAATGAGTGTTCCAAAGAAGAGCAAAACCTACCACTTTCATGATGAATGGGAAATGGACTACTTCTTCATCATGGTGAAAGACAAGTGTTGTTGTCTACTTTGTAAAGCCCCTGTATCCTTGCCCAAAAAGGGTAATCTGGAATGTCATTATAGGGCTCTGCATAGCAATAAGTTTGATGCTGATTTTCCACCCAAAAGTGAAATTTGTAAACTGAAGCTCAAAGAACTTAAATCGAAACTGGCTACTCAGCAACAGTTGATGGCAAAGCCAAGGTCACATTCGGTCAATGCAACCATGGCATCCTTCAAGGTCAGTAACCTGATCGCAAAGAAATGCAAACCTTTCAATGAAGGAGAATTTGTAAAAGATTGTTTTCTTGAAGCAGCTGACAATCTTTTTGAAGGATTTAAGAATAAGAAAAAGATCATAGCTGCTGTTCAAGAAGTACAATTGTCAAGAAACACCGTCATGCGGTGAATAGAAAAGATGTGTGGAGACACAACTGAACAACTGTTGGAGGATGTTTCAGATTGTGTGGCTTTCTCACTCCAACTGGATGAATCTACAGACATAAGAGACATAGCCCAGTTACTAGTCTTTATCCGGACGGTTTTTGAAGACTTCAGTGTTAAAGAAGAACTACTTGGAATGATTTCTTTAAAAGGGAGAACTACCAGTCAGGAAATATTCAGCTCTTTCCATTCTTTTGTGACAAAGTGTAATCTTCCTTTGCATAGACTTGTTTCCATCACTACTGAGACTCAATGCAAAGACTGTCACAGACATCACTTTCAAAACTGTAAGATCACTTCAAAGATGGCTTTTCAATCTTACTCTTGATGAAGGGGCAGTGGAAATCATTTTGCACACAGATGTAAGGTGGCTAAGTAGGCACAAATTTCTGCAAAGATTTCATGATTTGCTGAATGAAATAAGAAGATTTTTGAAGGAGAGGGGAGATGACAAAGCAGAGTTGGAAGATGAGGAGTGGTTATGTGATCTGGCATTTCTCGCTGACTTTACAGGCGAGCTAAGTGATATGAACATTGAACTACAAGGTGAAAACAAATGCATTGGTGAGATGATGAGTACAGTTTCATCCTACAAGAGCAAATTTGAGCTAATGATGACTGACCTTGCAAACAACACTTTTGATCACTTTCCTAATACGCAGGACCATCTGGGACAATATCCAAATTTTGTCTTTCAGAACGAAAAGTATGTGACAGAAATCTGCTCTGTTATCCAGGAATTCAAAAAAAAAGATTCCATGACTTCCGAAAAATTGAAAAAGTTGTGGGTTAAAATCTAATTTGAAACTAATTTGAAACTTTATTTTCGTGGTGGTAGATCACCGGCACTTTTGGCCGGAAAAAATAGATCACTACCTGTTCAAAGTTGGACATGCCTGATATAGTTGATATAATATATAGCACAGTAGTCCAACCTGGAGGTGACCATTGCATGGATCACTGTGGCCAAGTCACAGGAGGGTAGATAGAGAACCAGTTGCCTGACCAGCCAAAGATGGTTAAAAGCTGATCTGAACATATGTGATCTGGGCCTCTGTGGAAAGTGAGGCATCCAGAATCACTCCCAAGCTCCTCATTGTTAGTGCTGGCAACAATGGTGCCCCACCAATCCCACACTACCATGGCTCAGGCACAAGACCTCCATCTTTGATGGATTTAGTTTCACCTGACTCTGTTGCAACCAACCAGCCACAGTCTCCAGCACCCTGGCCAATATATCCGGGGCGGAGTTGGGCCATTTGTCTATTAACAGATACAGCTGAGTGTCATCAGCATACTGGTGAAACTCCAGCCCAACCCCCTGGATTAACTGGGTGAGGGGGCACATCTAGGTGTGGAAGAATTCAAATGTGGAAATGGTGATCTTCTAACCAGTATATGTAACTTTTTCACTAAAACCCACCTCTGTGCTGGAGGGCTTGAAAGTAGCAAATGTTACACCAAGCTGCTCAGCACCATTTTTGAAAGCAGAGCTTAGCTCCATCATTTGCTTCCCTTTAATGGTGACAAGAGTGTCCATGCAGATGATTCCCAGATACCCATTTTGTTCCTGCTCTAGAAGATGCCACTATGTATCTGTGACGGACTGTACTATTAAGCTTAGAAGTGCTGCCTAAACCAATAAAGGAGCCAGAGGGCCTTGAGTGACAGGCTGTTCCAGGAGATTTGATTGATTAGTATCAGCTGAGCAGAGAAAGTCTTCTAAACTGGATGCTGTGGAGGATTCAGTCTAATTTCAGCCCTTGCTGCGAAGAGTCAAGTACTGATTGTTTTGAAATTCAGCCCTAACTGACAGTAGTTTAAAACAGCCAAGAGAACTAGGGGAAAGTCAACAAGGAAGTTTGGGAAGTGGGCAAAGACTCCCATTTGGGCCAAGGAAAAGGGATAGATCTTCTAGCAAGAGAAGGAATTTCCCTACCCAGTCAAACAGGAAGTTAGTTCTGAAGAGTGCAGAGATCCCTGGTCCGGTATGGTTAGAAACTGCCTTTAGAGACCTTAAGAGTGAGTTGAAAACTCAAGATGGGTAGTGGTGTTTCAAGAGAAGGGATTTGGTTACTGGAAAGAGTGCACCAGCCTTCTGGAAACCAGAAGAATCAGAGAATACTCAAAGAAAATTTGCTGGAATGTTTGGAAAACAATGGAATAAAAGCCTCTCAATGTCAAGATTTAAATCACTCTCATTAGCTGGAAACATAAGAACTAAAGTGCTGGAATGTGCCGGAATGTTTAGAAATGTGCTGGAAATGTTTGGAAATGTGCTGGAATGTTTGGAAAACACTGGAATAAAAGCCTCTCAATGCTAAGATTTTAAATACTCTAATTAGCTGGAAACATAAGAACTAAAGTCTGTGCATGTACTGATTTTACCTCAGCGTTATAAATATTGATTTTTCCCTTCGATTTCACCTGACTTATCCCTCTATGTTAAATAAAATATTTTGTTATTTTTTGAATTTCGAAGTGCCTCGAGTGCCATTTAAGTTGTTTAAGTCAAATCGGGCTTCTCTCAGGTTCCTGGGCTGAGCCAACAGCCAAAATATCATACTGTGGCAAGGTGGGACAGCCAGAGTTCTTCAGCAAATAAGAAAGCACATTAGTAAGGCAGCTCAGTCAGTAAAGGGAAAGGAAAATGGAGGGAAAATCTTGCCTCTTAAGGAGGGAGGGAAGTGGACAGGCCGTCATAGTATCTCACCAGAATCTACTTAGCTCACCTGGGTGACTTGGTACTCCCATTTTGTGTTCTTTAACCACTTGATTGCTGCAGTTTTCTCTCTTAAGCTATGAATATTTATGATTACCAACCAAATTTACATCTCATGTAATGGGAACACATGCTCATCTCCCCATTAATGTCCTTCCGTTATGTCTGGAAATTCTGGGTCGATAAGCAAGTGTAATGACATAGCCAAAAGGGGTTAAGTAAGTGAACCTCAAAATGCATACAATTTAAAAAATTTCAGCAACTAAATCTACAGCAGCTAATTAAACTACAGCAACTACAGAAAATCTATAGCAACTAATTAAAAAAACTTTAAATGAATTTTAATTAGCCATAAGTTACAATAAAATAATAACCAGTAGACAACATAAATACAAGTTTATCCAAATATATATCAGAAAGTTTCCTAATGTTTAGCACATATTGTAGACTAGTAATAGAGTTGGAAGTGAGGAGAATTCTTATAGTCTACATTCATAACATGGCTTCTTTGAAATCCTGTCACTATGAGATGCAGGCACATAAGCAGATCAAAAGATGGGTAGGATAATATTTGTACGAGCATCCAACAGCATTCAAGACCAACTGAAAGTACTATGTGCTTTTAAAAGGAAATACCAAAAGTGCAAATACCACTGATTTTAAATTGGTTGTTCTTGGTTGATTGGTGGCTCTTGATTTAAATAACTGATTTAATTGCTTTTATTTATATTGCTCCATTCTTGGTATACCACTTTAAGTTTGGATTCATATTAAGATTTCCCTCTTAGCCTTGAACATTATACCCTTCTAGAAATGTGAGAAATTTTAGTAACTAGAAGCACAGCCAGTTTAGGAGTGTTGATCTTAGTATCAATGCTCTCTCTAAGCTGTGGAGTTTTGTGAGCAAAAGTTCTGCTTTGTGAACTACTGGCATTAAAGTTGTGAGCAAGTAATTTGGCTACTGCATATATTAGTTCGCTCTGGAGCCATCCTTCCCGAGCAAAGACAAAAAATGTGTGAGCTGGAGGCTAAAAAACTGTGAGCTAACTCACACTAACTCAACTTAAAGGGAACACTGCTTAGTACATATTAAGCTTTCTTCTTGTTCTGACAATGCTTGTGTAGACATAATTGTAGTGATTCTTTAGTCACAGTTAAGTGATTGGGAAGAAGTAGAAGAGAGTGGATTTATACCCCACCCATCACTACCTGAAGGAGTCGCAGAGTGGCTTACAATCTCCTTTCCCTTCCCTTCCCCCCAACAGACACCCTGTGAGGTAGGTGGGGCTGAGAGAGCTCTTTTGAGAACTGCTCATGAGAGAACAGTTCTAAAAGAACTTATGACTGACCGAAGGTCGCACCAGCAGCTGCATGTGGAGGAGTGGGGAATCAAACCCAGTTCTCCCAGATTATAGTCCACATTCCTAACCACTTCACCAAACTGGAATGAAGGTGTAGTTTCTCCTCTTTCCTATGAGAAATCCTTCACTGTCCTTAAACTGGCATTGGCAGGGTTCCATCTTAAATAGAATTTGGAGCTGGTTTCATATTCTTAGTAATAACTTTCATAAACATGGTTAATTCAGGGGGGTTGCTGTGTTGGTCTGAAGCAGCAGAACAAAGTTCAGTGGCACTTTTAAGACCAACAGAGTTTGGTTCAAGGTATAAGCTTTTGTGTGCATGCACACTTCTTCAGATACAATGAAATGGAATACTGTGGGACATATAGGTAGAGGGTGAGCAGTAAATTAGCATACAGCATAATGAAGATGTTTAACAGATTCAAGGACCATGGCATTAGTCATGATTGATCTTAGTGCCATCATAGCATTCTGTTGCACTTGTAGCTGGAGATGGTGAAATTCACACTCTAGAACTGAGAGATTGTGTAGGGAAGAGCAAGTAAGTGAAAATCCTGCTAAGGATTTGAGCTCTGCTGTGTTTTTTGGATACATGCTGTTATTTTCCCCTACCTCAAATATTCCCCATCTCTCCATCAGGAGCTGGTTTCCTGAGTTTAGACACTGTGGTACTGACCATTGCTGAGTAAGATCTGAAAAAGCTGGGCATCACAAGCAGCAGGATGCATATCTATTTCATTTATAGTCTGCCATTCTTGCTGAGACTCAAGGTGGATTACAAAATTTAAAATGCAATAAAAACAGTATAATACATACAATAAACAATGCCATAAAACTGCCTAAAAGTTTCAGACATTAAATCTACAACCTTATTCCCTTTATAACAATGTACTCCAGACTAAGTCCATTGTACATATTAGGCAAAATGATAAGAAGTGTGGGAGCCTTCCTGACCTTTGTTTTCAATGTTGTGGCAAGTTTTCAGTTGCTGTGGTGATTTCCACACATAGAGGAGACTCCTGGGTTTCCTCATAGGCAGCAGTTCAGTGCATTGGCAATAGGACTTACGCATTGTGAGTTGCCCCACATTTCCCCTGCCTCAGACAACTGAGACAACCATTTTTCACCACCAGAGGTGGGTTTTTTTTAAAATGATTTTAAAAACTGATAATTGACGATTGTCAGCTTGATTGTCAATTACAGATTTCCCTCCCCCAAAAAAGCTTGAACTCCCACTTAGTGGTGTGGCAAGGAGATGACCACCACAGTGGATTGGGGTAGAGAATATTGCACTGTTATGGGCAGGACTGGGAAAGATCTGGACTTTCCCATCTATACAGCAGCCATCAGGAGCAGCCTGGGTTTTGGGCCACACTAAGCTAGGGCAGGGAAGCTGCCATTCACCCTCCTCACCCAGCACCATACTATGAGGAGTCAGAAGAGGGAAGGAGGAAGGGGTGGGGAGGAGCAGGCTCCTTGTAGCCACAGTGAAGGGAGGGGAGGGGCAGACGTCCTGTGGACCACTCATCCTCTGGCTGGGGTGGTGCAATGAAGAGGCCTAGCAAGGCCCTCTTCCTTGAGGCTGCTGCAGCAGCACTGCCTGTGGAGATACCTGAGGTAGGTGCTGGATCTAGGCTAGGTCTGCTGCTCAGACTACCACTCTCCTGGATACTGTGACTCAGCAGCAGCTGCAGGAGCAGCCTGAGCTGCCTTTTTGGTTGAACTTGGGGAATGAGAGTTTTCAGGCTCTCAAGTGTATTTCAAGGACCTAGAGACTGCTGGAGGAACAAGAGGAACTGACTGGCAATTCCTCCAGAGTCCAGCAGGACTTCTGAGGAGAGGAAGAAGAGATGGAGGGCACCCTGAGATGCTGCTATCTCAACCCCATCTCCCTTGGGCGTCTCCTGCCCTCCTCCCCCCAAGCACAGAGTGTTTTCCCTGAGCACTTCACAAGACGTGGCTCCAGCAGTTAGTCAGGGTGAGGGCTCCTGTACCCTCTTCATCTAGAAGCACTTCCAGAGGATGGAAGATTCCCAGTTCACACAATGCCAGCTATGTAGGGCTAGGACTAGTTGAGGGGAAGACCTGGCTCAAGAACCATTTCAAGAACTATTTGAAGACGTATCACCAAGCTGTGCTTCTTGGGGGAGGAGGGCTGGTTTGGGGGCATGTGGCTTCCAGCCAAGAAGAGAGTTGCTGTGTGACCCATTCTGGTGCCGTGCCCTCCAGTTTGATGTAGTGGTTAAGTGTGCGGACTCTAATCTGGGAGAAACGGGTTTGATTCCCCCACTTGCACCTGCTGGGTGACCTTGGGCAAGCCATAGTTCTGGCACAGCTGTTCTTGAAAAAAGAGCGGCTTCTGTCAGAGCTCTCTCAGCCCCACCTACCTCACAGGGTGTCTGTTGTGGGGAGGGGAAGGGAAAGGAGTTTGTAAGCCGCCCCGAGACTCCCTTGGGTAATAAAGGGCGGGTTATAAATCCAATCTCTTCTTCTCATCTTCTTCTTCTCCAGGTCTCCTCTAGAGAAAGGATGCCTAGTGTCACTGACAGAGATCTTTGGTATGACTGGTGCTAGGGTGCCAAGGGGTGGGCAGTAACAGACTGGGAAGACGGTGAGAAGATTGCTGTATATGAGCAGCCATTTTCTGTTTTTGAGGGTGCCGGGTTTTGCAGGCTGCTCCGAGATGCCTATCCGTGGCACACGATCATTGCTCGCCTCATGCTGAGCAAGACCATGGTGTCCTCCCTGTTTAGGAACCATACGAAGGCACAGTTGGTCCATCCTTATGGGAGAAGTGCATATTTCACAGCCAACGTTTGGAGCTACCCTCAGGCACAGGAGATATACCTCTCCATGACTGCTCATTGGTGGCAACCTGTGGATAGTTCTGGGTGGGCATGGGACAACCAGAGCTAGGCAGGGTGAGAGGGCCTGCCAGGCAAAATGTTGCCAAGCTTTGTTCTTTACTAAGGTCCTGGACAAGGTGTCCATGTTGGTCAACATCTCTGCTGCCATCAAGAAGCAGTTAGTGGCATGTGGAGGCATGGATCTCTCCTTGGCTACATACTGAATGATGGCGGTGTAAATATTAAGGCTGAGGCTGTGGACCTGAGGTGCTTTTATTGTGTGGTCTACCTCCTTCACCTGGTGCTGAAGGATACTTGGGTTTGGGTCCTGCAGAGAATCCCAAACAGGATGCTTCAACTTGTGATTTTCAGTGTCTGCTCCAGAGCTGCTGGGATCTCACAAGTCACTTCTCACACAGTGTGAAGGCTACCTATCAGCTGTGCCAGAAGCAGGTGCTGAGGGGTGTGCCAGAGCACTGCCTGATCAGCGATGTCAGCCTTTGGTAGGAGCTTAATATGTGGAAATGGGCAGCTGAAACTTTTCATGGAATGGAGGGAAATAACATCCTGTTAAACCATTTTCGAAGGGGCATGGGTTTTCCCCCTCAAGACTTCCCTCCCCTGCTGTTCTGGTTTCATAAAATGATAAAATGATAGCTTTAACTTGTACCAATTGGTCTGTGGCACTTTAAAGATGTTCCCCAGATCACTACCTAAAGGAGGGTATTCTGAATTAGCTAGAGGTGTTGCTTTGCTTTTTTTTTTGGTGCCACGTATCTAAAACTTCTAAACACACCTCTCTATCAAGCATTTGTTGTGGTAGGAAAACTGCATTGTAAGTAATACAGATGTTACCATTAATGGCTGATGTTGTCAGTTGTCAAATATAAATTTGTTGCTGCTTGCTCTATTATATTGCTTTTGGGTCCAGTCTGCTGTTTTGTTTTCTCAAGTGAGCCCCCCCCCAACATGCACTTGAGTAGATGAGAAGATAGGAGTGGAGATGAAATAACTAATTGACTCTGCCTCATCTGTCTGCTTGGCTACTTCAGTGCTATGAAAAGGCACATGTACTTGTCAAGTGGACACAAAAAAGAGGTCAAGATGTCTATTTTACTGTGGCCAGGTCATGACCTCAGCCTCTGTGGCCAGTATCTTCAAATCCCCACAAGGCAGTGGGCCTGTGGTGTGCCTGCCCATGTGTGAGAGAGGAAGAAACCCTCCCACTGAGAATGTAATTAAAGCAGCTTGGAAACAGAGGGGGGAACTATGCGTTCTCTGGGGCTCATTTTATTCCAGCTTTGATTAATGAGGTTGGGTAGAGTTAATGAACAGAGAGTTTAAAAGAGTGTGCAGCCCAAGCTGATAGATCTCCCTTCTCTTGGGAACTTGCTATGGGTTATGGGCAGCAACAATGATCCAGCAATGGGGGTTTTAAGGGATCAGGTGCTGTCCCTATCTCCTTAGATCATTTATGCAGAGAATTATCTCCAATGGTATTTCTCCTCTTTCTCTTGGCTGGGACACAACTGACTTAACCTCCTTGGGTTTGTAGCTAGAATAGCCAGTGGGAGCTCCTTGACCAAACCAGGCCATGTGAAGCACTTAGCTTTGTTCTTGGTTCCCCAAGGGGTTTCATTGTCTATATATAAAACTGCTCTTTCACTTATATACACAGAGAATGTCAGAAGCCCTTTTTAGCTTGAGCCATCAAAGATTTCTGTCTCCTTTTTATGTTCCTTGGTTGTTTGTGTTTGATTACTCCCTTAGCCAGCACATTTTAAAAGATGCTTTCCTTGTAATGCAGATATTGAGTGTACTGTGCAATCCTGTACCTTCTGCAGAATCCAGATAATTCTCAGTTTTCCTTAAAAGAAAAGTTCCTGGACATTGTGGCTAGAGAGATATGCCTGAATATAGACAGTTTCTGTTTTAAATAAAGATTTGAAATCTGAGAGCTGCTGTTAGAGGTGGAAATCTTTTGAACTCAGTTCTCAATCCTTTATTAGCAAAATTGCCTTATTAATTGGCAATAGGCATTAACTATGGGACCAGTAACCCAGTTATATGGAAGTTCAACTTATCCAGATCCCAGAAATAGACACTGAGACTAGATCTTAGAAAGCAGTGATTTCTTTACTAGGGGATTCTCACATAGAAATATAAAATCAAGCATACACACATAGAATACAGAGCTAAGAATTCAGATAGAAAAGTACAGAGATGTTTGCATTAGCAGGGAGTATCGTTAGTGGGGTAATACTGTACCTGTCCAGCTAGACGAGTGGATTCTGCAGCGGAAAAGGAACAAAATAAGGGAAGGGGTTGTGGGTTGACCAGCAACACACATGGGAGGTTCCAAACAGTGCTAGGAATGGAACCAACAAGACAGGGTGGGGTTAGGAGATGCAAAGCAAGAGAGAGAGAGAGCAATGGGGTGATGCTCTCCATTTATACCTTAAAATGACTTGAAGCTGATGCTTCTTTAGTCACGTTGTCCCCAGGAAGTACTAGAAAAATCTAGATGCTACTGAGTCAGGAGAATGGGATTAATTGTTGGGCAATTGAAATAATGTTTCACTAATAGTGACACCTCTTAAGAGGGATGGGGAAGACAAAAGAAAGAAAAGAATGATGATGTTCCAGCTCCATTGCTGGTAGTTGGTATTAACGATCTGATACTTAACAGCTGTGTTATCAGGATGGGTGGCTGGCAGACGTGCCTGCTCACTAATCCTATCATGGAAGAAGTTCTTTTGTTGAGGCTGAAGTTGCATACCTGCTTCACCTGGGGCTGTCACTACGCAGAGGTGGGGGGGAGGTGCCTGTGTGCTGGAGAAGAGAGTTTTCTGTGGTGTCCATGAAGGAATGCCCAGGTTCCCTTTGCAGAGCAAGGCTTCTCTTTGGTGAACTGATGCTGGCTCTGTGTGTTTGCAGGGTCAGAGAGGCTGGCTTGCCTTTTGGTATCAGGCTGCAGAGGTGCAGGAGCGAGAGGCATTGGGTCTTCCATGGGTCCACATTTGGTTAGGCATGTTGCTTCAGGACAAGGTTTCCCTTGCCTGGGCACATGCCAGCATTCTAGTAGGGTGGCACAGTCACATGGCTACCATTCAGTCCATTGCCCTGGCACACTATTTGCACAGTCCAGCTTTACAGTCATAGTCCATAGCTTTTATAGATGCTGTATAAGGCAGCAGCATGGCAACACCTTCCCTGTCCCCTTTATTTTCTTTGACTGTTAATCACAGGTGATCATAAAAATAAAACTGTCTGTACTTATAAATAGGGAACAGGAAAATACACAATCTATGAACGAGACATTATCAATGAAACAAGGGGAACCTATATTACATATTTTATGCCTCTTGTACAGGGTTGACAAATCTGGGTTGGGATATACCTGGAGAATTTGGGGGTGGAGCCTAGGGAGGGACTCTGAGGTATAATGCAATAGAGTCCACCCTCCAAAGTATCCATTTTCTTTAGGGGGGCTGATCTCTGTCACCGGGAGATCAGTTCTAATTCCAGGAGATCTCCTGGCCCACCTGGAGGTTGGCAGCCCTGTGTCTTGTACTGGGCATGAACTACATAAGCTTCCTCTATCTCACACCTGTGAAGAAAGAGAAGCACAGAAATTGCACAATGGGGAAAAAAGTGAAGAGAGGAACTGGCTGTGTAGGAAAAGGGCACAAGTGGGTAGAAGTCAACTCCTTTCCCTCCATTCGGTGATTATTGAATAAGTGACCTGGTGATGGGGGGAAAGGAGGTTCTTCAAAAGAAGAATTGGTGTGTTGAAAATTATCACATCTGCAACTTGCTAGTATGTATATTGCCAACAGTTTAACATTAGCCTCAGTTCTATCAGTGTGATAGCTGAGCAGTCGATGCCTTTAGCAAAGAGATGGTTATTGGGCTGGCTTATAATCATACAGAGTTCTTATCTCCTTTTAGCAGCTAAAATCCCTCTGAGGAGCTAGAGGACAAAAGGACTCTCCACAGTGAATGAGGAAGCAAATCCTGTGGTTGTTCAATCAGTGCAAGTGGCTGCTTCCAAGAACAAGTAGGGGAACACACAAGAAGAGAGAGGCTTGCAGGTCCGAAGTGAGTGGGGACAGTCTGTCTAGAGTTGCCATTTAGTTTAGAAGAGAAGAAGAGAAGAGATTGGATTGGATTTATACTCCGCCCTTCACTACCCAAAGGAGTCTTAGAGCGGCTTACAAACTCCTTTCCCTTCCCCTGCCCACAACAGACACCCTGTGAGGTAGGTGGGTCTGAGAGAGTTCTTTGAAGAGCCGCCCTTTCAAGGACAACTCTGACAGAACTATGGCTTGCCCAAGGTCATCCAGCAGGTGCAAGTCGAGGAGTGGGGAATCAAAGCCGGTTCTCCCAGATTAGAGTCCATGCACTTAACCACTACTCCAAACTCCAGAAGCAACAGGTGTATGTAGGACCAGTAGGCTCTGTAAAATGAGATTAAGTTGAGTTGCAGCTTGTAAAGTTATTAACACGAGCAGAGCTGTACCCCCATTATTTCCTACAACAAACATTGTCCATTTGTTTTCTACTGAACTAGTTATGAAACGAGACTGAAATGGGTTGATAATGTGTAGAGCTCATTACATTTTAAAAGTAAGTTAAGATCCCAGTTAGTTATTATCCTGAGCATAACCTAAGGCCTGACATAGTTACTATGTCATACTAAAAGACTAAACAACTTCTGAAATATGCCCTGCCATAGAACTCAGTTGTGCTACATTATGTGACGTGTGAATGTGTATGTAAAAATAGTTACAGCTATTCTGCTTTTGATCAGTTCCAATTGTAATCCTTTGTAATAAACAAGATGTCCCGCCTAACACAACTTCACTTAACTTGTGCACTGACTTTTTATGGAGTTTAGTACAAAATGGAAAAATAGCTCTGATTTGTCTGCCCCAAATTTAAAGCGTAAGCATGCTTGTATATACATGTGAATAATACTGCACTGATTGCTCAGTTATATTGGAGAATTGGGAAGGAATCAGTTGTATGGTGGGCGTTCATGTATTTGGCAAAGGAAGAGCTGATGTTAAATGTACCTAAGTCTCTTCTGATTGTTAGCCCCTGGTAATTGTGCTTCATGGTTGGGAAAGCTCTGTTTGTTCTTGCCTGCTTAATTCCAGTTGCCTTTGTTAGGGTTATTCCATTTCCCACATTAGCCAAAATGCTTTAATTACAGAGCCATTTGTACGAATGTTGGTTAAACAAATCAGTGTTTGGAGAAAGCAGGAGTCTTCCGCAGAACTAATTTCCTCAGCTGGGTGGGAAGGGCTTGAGGAAAAAAATCCTCCCAAAAAGTAATATGGAGTCTAAGCAATCGCAGCTGTCAGGACTCCAGGATGGAAGCAATCAGATATGTAATTATACAATTCTAATTACAGGGATTACAGAGATCGTGGCATTACAAATTACATGAGCTGGGGGCATTAGAATACATTAAGTGCTTACTTGCAAGCAAAACAAAGCAGGTGACTAAACCAAGGATGTTTTGATTTTTATAAAAATGATATGTAAGACTGCTTATTCCTCAGTTCTGTGGTCTTACTGCACAAAGGCAGAATTTGATAAGAGACACAAACACACTACCCTTGATCTTAGTTAAAAGGCCAAGAAGTGATCCTTTCTAGCTTCACAGTAAGTCAGATATACAGCCGCCCCAGCAGAATATTTCAGGCAGAGATTCCAAGCCATTGGAGGGTGTTCACTCTCACTAGATGTCAAGCCCTCCCAACAGCAGTAGTAGCGGGGTGATATAATAAGATTCCTTTGAATGAAAGATTATGTCCCTGTGGCAGTGGCAAGATAGAAACAACAGAACATGTCCTCCTTTACTGCCCTTTTAATCAAATGAATCGCTCAAAGTATGGAAACATAAAGTACGACACAACCTGACACAACATATAATTTTATAAATTTTAAGTCTTAAAAGGTTAAAATCCTTCTCTCACAATATGTCCCTATGTATTATTGGAACATTATTTACAATTTCTTATACAAACTTTATTATAGTTTTATCTGAAACTTTTAACAATTTTGGGTAATGACTATGGTATATTTTATTCTGTATTTCATGCTGGTGTAATACTATAATAAATGACTTTGACTTTAATATGAAATGCAGATTTCAGCCTTCTGTGGCTCCCAGACATTATCTAAAGGGGGGGGGCAAGTTGGAAGCCTTTAAATCTGTAAAGATGGACCTGTAAATCTGGCGGCAGTGTGGGCTGACATCTTAGAAACCAGAAGATGAGCTAAACAGGCATTTCAAAGGTTGCGCTTCAGAGCCCTGCATAGTCCCTGACTCTTCCCATGACTTACAAAAGCAAATAATAAAATTCAAATGCAGAACCTTTCTCTTGGAACAGAGTTTGTTTTGCATAGAATGTATTTAACATTGATACTGAGGTAGAGAACAACAAATAAAACTGTGTCAAGTAACTGAAATCACATGACTTCCCTGTAAGCCAGGCCCTGATTTTTGTGCTAATATCACATACAAATACCACCTTGTTCTCAAGTGGCATTCCAATATGTTCCAAGGAAATCTGGAGGTAACATCAAATCAGGTAGCTGCCCAAATGGTATCCCTATACAGAGCTCCAAAGCGCTGAGATTTTACAATCAGGATAAAACAAGAACTCCACATTTTGAAATGCACCTGCCCTGAAGACTGCAAGCTGTCAGGGGATTTCAGTGCTGATGAGATTTCCAAGGCACTGAAGGATATCAAGAATGGAAAGGCACCAGGCTTTGACTGCATCCATAAGGAGTTTCTGATCAACAGTGGCACGTTCACTAAGAAGTGGCTCACAAAGTTTCTCACTGACATCATGAGAACAGGAAGACTCCAAGAGGAATTAAAGAAAGCAAAGATAGTGGCTATTCTGAAACCTGGAAAACCAAAACATCTGGTGGACAGTTACAGGCCTATTTCCCCTCTGAACTCCAGTTATAAACTCCTCAAGAGACTAATCCTGAACAGAATTAGTGACAGAATTAACCAACATGTCCCTATAGAACAAGCAGGATTTCGACCCCATCATAATTATGAAGACCAGGTTCTCAGCTTAACAACTTTCATTGAGGCAGGGTATCAGAAGTGTCTTAAGCCATTAGCATTTTTGTTGATTGGACTGCTGTTTATGACACAGTCTGGAGGGATGGTCTGCTGTACAAGTTTTTACAAGTTTTACTTTTCCTCTGCAGAACATTATTTTGATTCCTAAATAACATGATGAGTGATAGACCTTTCCGAGTAGTTATGGGTCAGTCAGTCAGCAAGCAGAAGAAATGGAATAATGGTCTACCCCAGGGCTCGTTCCTTGCTCCAGTTCTTTTCAATCTATACATCTCTGGCATTCCTGAGATGGTATCCATGGAGTTTGCTTATGCCGATGACATGGCAATTGCAGTAAGGAACAACTCAATTGAAAGGACTGAGGAAATATTGACTAGGGACCTTGAAATTTTGGCTGACTATTACCATAAATGGTGGCTCATTCCAAGTCCAGGAAAAACAGAATGCTCCTGTTTCCATTTCAGTAACAATCTTGCCGACCATGAACTGAATGTCCACCTTAATGGCACCTGACTTACACATAACCATACACCTAAGAATCTTGGCATTACCCTGGACAGGACCTTGAGCTATAAATACCATCTAACCAATGTAGCAAACACACACACAGAACAACATTCTCCAACAATTATGTGGTACAACTTGGGGGTATGTCTGCTACAACACTTAGATACTCAGCTTTGGGGTTGGTATATAGTACTGCAGAATATGGTGCTTCCATGTGGCTCAACAGCCACCATGTCCACAAATTTGGTGTCCAACTCAATGCAACAAGAAAGTTCAGCAGATGTATTAAACCCACTCCGACTGCCCAAACTGTGCCACATCACCCTCACCTCTCGCATCAAAGACAGGATGCCCTTCTTTGTGAGTATAGGAAGATCACTGAAAACAGAGTTGCCATCCACAAATACATGGCTGATGCGGGCCTATCCAGACTAAGCAATAAGCTATCCAGATTGCACAAATCCAGCAAACATAAAGTTTCAATCTAGGGAATGAATGGATGCGAGCAGTTCCACCCGATATCCATGACCTGATAAGCAGAGAGGCCCAAAGGATTTGGCATGTCACATAAAGTCTGAAAGACAGCTGATAGAATACAAACAGGCTCTGACAGATGTGCATACCTGTTGTTTAAATGGGGCAAAATATCAGGACCCGATGCATTTGAGGTGCAGCCCACCAAACTGTTTTCCATCTGTCACAGGAATGTGAGTATTATGCTTTCCAGGGAGATGTGATGGAGTTCTCTGAACTCTCCCCAGCTGCAATTGAGTGGATTGTCTGTGTACCCATTGTATCTACATGTTTTATGTTATTATATGTTTCTTATGTGTAATTCTGCCATAAGATAAATAATAATAATGGTTAACAAGAAGAGGGACCCGCGATATTTGCGGAGAAGGCTCCGGCGATCTCATCTCCCGCCCCGGCTCTGGCGATCACCTCCTCCTCCCCCCTCGGCCCCAGCAGCGGTACCCGAGCAAATTTGAGCCATCGGGCCCGCCAATCTTGTCTCTCCCCCAGCCCGCTCCAGCAAATCCTCCGCCGCCACCGCCGATCTCCTCCCTCCCCCCACCCGGCTCCAGCTATGTCCCCCTCCTCCTCTGCCGCCGATCTCCTTCTCCCCCACCCGGCTCCTGTCACCCTCCTCTGCTGCCGCCTATCTCCTCCTCCACCACCCGGCTCTGGCGATGTCCCCCTCCGCCACCGCCACTGATCTCCTCCCCCTACCCCCCGGCTCCAGAGGCAAGGCTTGAGCGGCTTCCAGCCGCCGGGCCTGCCGATCTCCCCCCCCATCAGCTCTGGCGATCCTCCTCCTCCGATGATCTCCTCTCCCCCCCCGGCTCCGGAGGCGAGGCCCAAGCGGCTTCCAGCCGCCGGGCCCACCGATTTCCTCCCCCCTCCTCGGCTCCGGCGATCCTCCTCCTCCACTGATTTCCCCCACCCCCGACCCAGATCCGGTGGCGAGGACTGAGTGGCTTTCAGCCGCCAGCCACTGCAGAGTTCCCAGAGCATTCCCTGCGCATGCACAGGGAACGCTCTTACTGTTTTGAGGATTTAGATCTCCCCCCTACACTTTTTAAAACTTTTTAGATTTTTCTGCGCACGTGCCCCCCAGGTGCCCCCGATTTAGATATCCGCACGCAGGGGGCCACTTGGGAATTATATATATAGATATTGTTTTTTAAAGTCTTTATCATAACTCTTACATTTAGAGTGATTAATATCTTTGTGTTAATATCACAAGTCAAACAAAGTTGAGTCTCAGTTTAAAACAGTAGCCTTATTTTGTGGTACAGTTGCTTTCAGTGCTCCCTGTTTTGTGTCATTTTGGTGCTTTCTAATACAAGTTATTATGTGGATGGTACTTTGTTTTTGGATTTGGATTTCAAGGGATAAATGCCAGTGTACTGGGGTTTGCCATGGCCAAATTCAGCTACATAAATTACTAATGACAGATCTCTGGTCATGAGAAGCATTCATAGGCCATGATAATGCTTACCATACAGGTACATTCATAATGCTTCCATATTGTCTACAAAGCTGGAAGTCCTTCCAACACTGCGTGGTGGGCATAGCCAGAATGGCTGCTGCAGGAGGTAGAGCCCTCACAGAATGGCTGCTCCAGCTTACCTTCGATCATACGGTAAGGATCCTTGTGCGGTGGTGGCAGCTGCTGTCAAAGTCAATGTTTTTAAATATCTACACTGCCAATCAAATCTCCATTGGCCAATCAGAAGTCTTGCTAGGAAGGCCGCATCTGGTCCTGCCCACTTTCTAAAAGCATAGGGCAGGCCCCAAGGAAGGTGTCAGCAGGTACTGTGGTGCCCATGTTGGGGACCCCTGTTCTACATTATTGTCTTCTCAATGCTTTCATCACTCACCATTGACTACTTTTAAATTAAAAATTAATTAACCTTATTGCATTATTGTGAGCTGTTTTGGAGGCCTTTTGTCAGGGACAAAAGTGACATATAAATATTTTGAATGAGCAAATGAAGATGTGTTGCCAATGTGTCGAGATAAAATAGGTGTTCCTGTAGCCTTTAGGTCCACATTTGTTCCCACAAGCCCCCAAATTCCCTCTTTCACTATTTGCAGTATTATGGTGAAAGACTGTGTATGTTTTTGCCTTTCTGATGGGAGTTTTTAAAGACCTGATCCTGGGACAAGAATTGCTTCCAGTGTGAAGAACAGCCTGGGAATTGGTTCATCTCTCTTTGTGGGTAGCCGAGGGCATATTCTGTCTTAGATCTAAAGATACTGTTAGTTGTATTCTCCAGGGTGTGTTAAGTCACAGGAATCTCAGGTGTTTTGTATAATGACAGTTCAGATATAAATGTGATTATTCTGCAAAATGGTCCTCCTAAGGAGTTAGATATGATTGACAATAGTACAAATTTTAAACTTGGTGTCTACGGGTAACTCCAAGTGCAGTTGCATATAAATTAGAAGCATTGAGAACTTCACACATAAATTATTATGGTATTATGGGGCTAATTATAAAACTGAAACTCTGTGTGTACACAAGAGATCAAAAATAACCACATGGCCAATGTTCACACCTATTTAAATTTATTTAAAATTTTAATTAAATTAAACTATTAAAATTTACTGTGGGTGGAGGCAGTCTTCAAGGTACCCTGGGTTTAAATCTTGGAAAGCACGATTTGGCCATGGCGATACATGTTCTGACAACACCAAATTTCTTTTCAAACTATTGTTTTTAATGCCACCCTTTCCTAAAAGCTAAGAAATATTTCTGTGAAAGAATACGTTTGGACATTGAGAGTCCTGCAGTGTCTTTAATGCATTAAGCTGAATGGATGTCCCAGGAAAATGCATTTAACCCTGGAAGGTTTCTGAAAACCACCTCGCCTCCCATTTGCAATGAGCGCTTGTTTGCCTCTTGCACTTATCAGTTCCCTGAGCAGCCCTAGAGATGATGAGTAGCAAACTCATTACCCCAAAATACAATTTGCAATTCTAATATAGATGTTATCCAAAGGTGCCCCTTGCGCTTTTATAGACTTCAACACTGTAACCCACAGCAGGAAACATTATTTGCTTTACACTGGATTTCCATCCTCTTGCTGTACTAGTCTTGGCTTAATCTGATATACACAGTTTATCTCTAATGTATGAAGGATGCAGATGTCAGGCATTAAAGTGTGCACTATTAATCTGTGGACTACATGTTTTTTATACTTTTTAAAAAAATCTGAAGTACCTGAATGCATATCATTCCGGACCCAACTGTTCATTTTAAACCCTAAAGCCACCATTACTTGTGATGCTTGCTGATCTCAAAAAAGAGAGAAATTTCAGTTCTGGAAGGAGTTGAAAGATGCGGGTGGGCATCTTTACTGCACAGTAGAATGAGAATCAAAACAGTCAGGGAACTTCTATAATAATCTCCCATCCACAATATTAAACCTCACTCTAGCAAAAGCTAACAAAGACTGAATGTGGTATAGGCTGCTGTACACCGTAGTTTCATAGCTCATAAAATTGTCTGATCTTTGAGTGTGCACTGATAGTGTACATAATAATTGATAAGTACAATTTTAGTAATACGTGAGGGTATTGAGTGGCTTATAAAATCAAATCGTTCATAGGTGTGAAAATCAGATAAAAAATACATGGTTGAAAAACATGGTTAATCATGGATGGATGAATATTGTACTCAGCAGTTTTGCGATTACTTTGTGAATATATTTCTAGCATAAAACCGCTGAGTGATCTATTCATCAATCCATGATTTATTAACCATTTTGAGAAATATGCTTCAGACATTATGAATCCCATAAACACCTTGCTGATCTGTGAGCCATGTGATAGTGAGGCTGAGGTGATGGCAGCCTATTTGTGCAATTTGTCCTTTATAGAGCATGGCTCACAAAATTAAAGATGTATATATTTAAAGCTGGAGTGATTTTGTCTTGGTGCATGCTCAGTCCATGTTAAATACTGGGTTCTGGACACATTGCAGTGAAACAGCTCTACTTTATTCAGTGATTTCAGGAACACTGCAAGACAAACTCCAGGGAAGCTGCCCTGTTTTTAAGTGTGCAATCAACACACCCCAAACACACCCCACTCCCAATCATAGGCTATTTACATAACACTGTTACTCTATTGGTCTACTCCAGGATCCTAGTAAGCTATTGTTCGGGGGAAACAAGCTCAACTAGATCCTGGTACTATTTCAGGGATTACTCAGGCTCAATACACAAGAGTCCATCTCTACTTCATGCTGTTTAACTGCTATACTGCAGTTGTCTGAAAAGGGAGGGGAAGTTGACAACTTCGTTAGCTGATAGTATACAGATTTCAGTAGGACTAAGAATGGGCATTCCTGTGCTTCACAGTTACTAAATCAGGCATCTATCTAGTCCAGCTGACAGAACTATATGAAAAAGATGGGCCAGCCTAAGGCAGTGGACAAAACTTGCTTTAATGCATTCAAGTACAGGACAACTTCTCCAGAGCCACTATTCCTTTGAGATGGTATGTTCTTGTGAGCCAAGGCTTTCCAGACAAATGATTCGTGTTCTAGAAACTGATACAGATTACAGTTGCATCTTGGATGTCCTCTCTGTCTCTGATAGTTGGGGCTTTCCTATCCCATTCTTCCTGCCCTCATCTGCTCAGAGATCAAATTAGTACTACTAACTCCAACAGGAAGGAGAGGGAAAGTGGTAGAAAGTGAGGGCGGAGATTATTGCAACCAGTTCCCCTTTCACAGCCATGGTGCTTTTAAAAGGCATCTCTAGGCATCAGCCTGGCAATCCTATGCTGACATCATCCCAGAAGCCCCAGTGACTCATCTGGCACTTTCTGAGTTTATCATGAATCACAAGGTATATTTCTGCTTTCTACCTATTGCCTCCTGAATCATTTTTCATCTTTTCAGTCTCTGGATTCTTTGCTGTTTTCTGGGAAGTCAAGCCTTTGTTTTCTGTTCACACGAGGCTTTAATCAAAGAACACAGGCCATGTAATACCTTTTATGAGGACCAACCCAATGGAACATAACAGTGTTTGAGCCTCTTATGTTCCTCGTGCTGTAAATTGACCATTCCATGACCTCCTTGTTCTATGCTGTGTAGCATAGGATTGATCCCAATTCTGGACTAGGGTGGTGATTAAAAAAAAAAACCAAACACCGTGCTTCCTTAGATTCATCTCTGCTGTGGCTTATAAATTTGGATTGCTTGGAATGGGATTTAAAATCAGGTCTGTTTAATCCTTCCAAAGCCATTATGTTGTGCTTTGTTGGCTTCATGGTACTTTTAAATAGAAAAGCATCCTGCACCAAAGATTCTTTGAATTTAAGAATGTTTTTAGAGTTTTGGTACTTCTGCCATCAGTAGAGCATCGCACAGCAAAGGAATAATCTAAATTGGAATTAAGTTTTCCTTGCTTTTCATAATCCAAGACAATAGAGAAAATTTGCTCCCGAGCCAAGTATGATGTGTGCCTAGCTCTCTCTTCATCCTCTTTAAGTCCTGAACACATCAAAATGTAATTCCATCCTGTCTATTGCTAGAAATGTTTGCTTTGAGGAAGATTCATGCTGCCCGAAGCCTCCTGTTTGCCTTATGAAAATCTCCCTGTTAGGGAGATAATAAGAACAAAATTAGAAGGACTCTTGATAATCCAAGTGGCCCAAAGTGAATGAGGAATGCAAATCAGGTGAATGGTTAATTACTTTTTGAAAAATTCATTATTTGTCTAGAGCAGCTGATTGAAAAGCAGCATTGCAATTTAAATTAGGACTATTTGTTCATTTTCAGAATGCAGTAGAGTAATTTGACTTATAAACTGTTACAATTTGGATGTGTAACAGTGATCTGAGAGCCAAGGCCGCTTTTGCCAATTGAATAACAAAGCATTCTGATGAAGCAAGTAGAGGTGAAGTGAGGGACCTCTTCTTCTGATTTTTCTGTACACACAAACTAGCAATTAGTTGTTGCCACTGTTTGAGACATGCTAGTGCCTTTTGTCCTAACCCACTTGAATTTTCATATCACATATTATTCTTTGTGTTGATCTGGGACTTGATTATGATTGGCTGAGATATAATATACAACCATTCATCTTGCACTTGCTGCACTTATTTCCCTTTCATCAAGTTACAGGCTTTGAATATGTTCTATCATGTCACCATAAGCTATCAAAGTCATATTTTACAAACATCATATATATAAAGGCAGTTCTTCCCTACAGGAAGATAATGAATTATGGTTGCACTAAGATGTAAGGTAGTATTAGTAATTTCAGAATTGTACCTTTATCATCAGAACAGCATGTGACTATTTTTAAAAAAAACTGGAATCAGTTTTTTTGCCTTTGGAAAAAAATCTGTGTCTGTTTCTTTAATAGTGGGATTCAGTCTTGTTGGTTAATCAGTCTGATAGTTGTTTCCACTGGTTTTGATGGAAAACATTTCTAGGAGTAAGTCTTCTCCAATAGTGGGGATGAAAATCTCCTACAAGTTGCAACCCTTGTCCAAGATATCCTCTCTGCCAGATTACAGACAGGAGCAAGTGTTCCTGTTTTAAAGACAAAGCTCTCCCTTAGAGTTTGAATGCAGTATTGGATGTTGTTGTCAGTAAATGGGTGAAGGGAAAAAAACAGCATGCAGGAAAGGGAAACTAAACCCTGAATGCTCACACACCTGCACCTTACCTCAGTATGGGCTGATGCTTTTAATCCCTTTCTCACAGTCTGGCTCCAGTATTGCAAGCCAGCAGGGCTGGGAGAAAAATCCTGAAAACACTGGAGCACGGAATGGAATGGAGCAAGATTTGACTCCTTTCACCTACATGCTCAATTTTTGTTTAAAAGTAGACACCATATATGGGAAATCTTTGTCTTCTGCCAGGTTTAACAGCAAGGTGTGGGTAGATGTGTGGGGATTTGTACAAATAATGAATTAAAGAGATGAGAGTGAGATATCACAGATTTGCTTTTCATCACTGATCTCTCACATAGAAAACCTGGACCCTTTATCACAGATGTCTCACGGGTCTTCTTGATTGTTTCTGCCTTTCATGGGCAGAAACTTGCCTCAGCCATCCTTTCTGCATCATGTGTGGCCTTCCAGCTAGCAGGAGACAGGAAGGTAAGGCCTTTACCCCTTTTCCCTGCAGGCATCCTGCTCTGCCTATAATGGAGGTAGGAGGTGGGAACACAGGATTGCTTACCCTTTCCTTCATCTGCAGCCTTCCAGTGTAAGCAAGCAACAGGTTTGCCCTTCTGCACTTCCTTGTCTGGTTTTGGGGGAGGGGTAGTTAGCACACCTAGCAAGTTTGCAAACCAAGTGAGTTGCCTGACTGGGGTGGGGGATATAGTCTGAGTCTCTGCCCCTATTCCCCCCACCATTGCCTCTGCCTGACAGCTGCTTGCATATGGAACAAAAGATAACCGTGTATATGTACCTAAGCACCCCAATGTATAACGTGCAAACAATAAAGACAGAAAATGAAAACCAATCTGAATTGTGTTATTTATAAAGTTATAAATTTTCTTGATATAGATACAACAGGTTAGTAATAATACTAATAACAATCAGATGGGGGGGATACAAAATTCATAAGCAGAAAAATATTCTCCAGAGTAATAGTCAATACATAAGTGCAAGGATAGCTTCTGAAGATGGTTGTCAGAATGATTTTCACTCCAGCAATGGCTAAATCTTTGCTCTGTGTGCTGGATGAAGACTTGGCGGTGGTTTCCGGTTGCCATGGTCCCAGCCCCAACTGGAGATCCCATTTGTATAGATTCAAGCAATGGCTAAATCTTTGCTCCATGCTGAATAAAGACTTGGCAGTGGTCTCTGGTTGCTATGGTCCTGGGCCCAGTGTTCCCTCTAAGCTGGGTTAGTGTGAGCTAGCTCACATTTTTTTAGCCTCCAGCCTACACATTTTTGTCTTAGCTCAGGAAGGATGGCTCCAAAGCAAACTAATTTCTGCAGTAGCCAAATCACTCCCTCACAATTTTAGTACCCGTAGCTCACAAAGTAGAATTTTTGCTCACAAGACTCCACAGCTTAGAGGGAGCATTGGTCCCGGCTGCAGTCCTAGCCAACGGGTGAGCTAGCTAAGCTAAACCACTTTCTGGTACAAATTGACACAATTCTGAAAACTGTTAAATCAGGAAAATATTCTTATGAAGCAGGTCGCTAAGAAAATTCTTCAGACTTGCTATTTCAAATGCAGTGGTGTAAACATCAGTGAGCTGTTTGGGTTGGGTGATGTACCTGACACATATCTGCTGAGTCACTCTATGTCCTCGCCATACACCTTAAACAATGGGTATGATTCCGTTCAGAAGTTGGTGAGAAAAGTTCTTTAATGTACATCTCTAATAACCAGTGGTGAACTCTGAGTGCTTTCAGATCAAGAAATTCTGAGGTCTGTGTACCTGTACAGTGGCTGAGCAAGAGCAAGCTAAAACTCCATCCAGCCAAGACAGAAGGGATGCTGGTTGGTAAAGTGGAGTCTTTGGCTGAGATTGTCCTGGTGCCATGGATCTGCCTGCCAACACATCCTTGAATGAGGAAGAAATGGAGGATGCTGACCCCAGCTCTCAGATTCTGCAGGAAGATCCACCAGTCAAGGTAGAACTCCATCAGATGCAGAGGGGGAGAATCAGGTTTAAGTCAGCATGCCACGCCCTCAGTCCTGCAGCCCAGCATCTGAACCTGAAGTAGAGACCTTGCAACTGCCAGCTTTACCCTGGGGTTGCCAGAGCACTTGGAATGCTGGAGGGCGGGCCTGGAGGGAGGCACAGGAGCGGTGCTGTAGAGTGCGGTTGGCAGCCTAGCACTGGTCAATCCTCTGCATGTGAGATGGAGTTACTGCAGGATCAGGGCTGATAACCCCATAGGCTGCTCAGCCATTGATGAGTTGCACGGGGCCTGGAATGATTCCTGATAAAAGCAGCCAGAAAAGGGAGATCCAATGTGGAAGCAACTCATCTACAACTCTTGTGTGCTGCTGTGCCATGCTTCAGGCCTCTGTGTGCTTGACCTTCGGGACTATGACCTGGCTTGGGCTTCTGGCGTGATGCTTGTACTTTTCAATATCTGTGCTACGACCCTGGACTGTGTTTGGATTATGCTTATTGCCTCTTGCCGTAGCTACCTGCCTGGACCTCGCCATCTGCCAATTTAGCTGGAGCGTAGTTGAATTTGGCTACCTCTTATAAAGTGTTTAGGGTATTTGGATCTTGCATTTTTGGTAGATGATCAGGTAAACACAGTGGCAAAGAAAGCTTACTGTCAGCTGCATTTGGTATGGAAATGATCTCTCTCCCTTTTTTTGAGCTCCATGGACCTGGCCACACTGATCCATGCTTCTGTAACCTCAGAGCTGGACTATTCCAACACGTTTATGTGAGGCTGCCCTAGAAGACTATCCAGAAACTACAGCTGGTATAGAATAGAGTGACTCACTTATTGGTTGTGCCACCTATAACTTCCATTTGAGGGCAGTTTCATTGCCTACTGATGTGCTTCAATGTTCCATTCAAGATGATGGTTTTGATCTTTAAAGCACTATCCAGCCTGGAGCCAACTTACTATCTCTCCCATTTGTGCCTGTTTACCAGCTTGCATCCTTCCAGGGCTGCCTCCTACCTGAGCCCTCCCTTTAAACCCTCAGATTAGCCACCTCACTTGCCCACTCTTCTTCAGCAGCTGCTCCAGCATTGTGGAACACCCTCCACGAGAAGAGGTGTAGAGATCCCTACCAGTTGCTGCCTCTTTAGGCAGGTATTGGGCAGTAATTATATATATGAAGGCCTCTTTGTTCTTGAGGGAAGTTGTGTAGCTGTGTTGTTCCTGTCTGTTTTATTGGCTTTTTATTGTTATTTGCTGCAGGCCTGGGGTTTTTGTAGCCAGTGTGAACCGCCATTGTCAGCAGAGACTGGTATATAAATATTTTAATAAATAAATATAAATATTCACAACTTCCCAGATCCAACTGTCTGCCTGTTCTAGAGTAGGGAATTCTAGGTTGTCTGCTGTAAAGCAGACTCTGTTGGTGGTTAAAAGTATATGGCCAGGGAGTTTGTACATTCTGGCTATTAAACCAGGTCCCTTTAAAGCAAGTATATGAAGCTGCAATCCTATGCACATTTTTCCGGGCGTAAATCCTACTGAATTCAGTGGGGCTTATGACTGAAGAAGACACATGCTGAGTATCATACTGTTACAGTCAGACACTGGAAACTGGACCCTCTTCATGAGGAATAGTTTTGGAATTGCAGCAAAGCATTCAGTGTCCACATTTCCAAGGCATCTTTTCAAGACTCCCCATTGTTTCATTTCCAATAAGATTTCTATCAATAAGAAGAAACTCAATTTTTTTGCTAGGCGGATTTTTTCCTATGTGAAATGTGGCAGGGATGCATGTTTGTACCTCCCATATGGAAGCAGTCCAAGTCTTTCAGAATGTTGTAGAAAATAGTAATTCCTTTGAAGCTTTCATCACTGGTCCTGCATTTTCTTTGAACATCTTTCTGGTGGGAAGCTAGCTACTGCAATAAGCACCTACTCCCACCTTGCTTTTGTGAGTGTTATGTATTTGTTACACTGCACGCAAAATTAGAGCATTTCTGTTCCATCTTAGTTTACTACCTTCCAGTTTGCTGATTAAAGTGGATACTTGTCAGCTTAGCCCAAAGCTCATCTGATCTGGCAGTAGTGTTGCTCTGAATTATGTTAATCAACATTTACTGTATGGAAAGCTTAGAGAAAGATAAGATTACCTGGAAGAGAGAGTCTGCCTCTATATAATCATTTGATTATTTTGTAATATTCTCAGAGATTTTTCTTTATTTAAAAATGATTTTGTGTGTGTGTTTTAAACAGTCAATTTCCATTGCACAGGCAATGTATATATGAGACTCCACAGGCAACCATCTTTTTATATTAATGAGATACTTCATATGACACAAATTGTATTAATGTTGTTTGATCAGTCCACTGATCATCCCACAGTGACTTGAGGATGGTGGAATGGTTACTTTATTCCTACCATATAGATTTGCTGAGCTCTGTTTAATTAGAAAGTGCTTCATACAGGGAGAAGTCTTAGGTTGCTCAACAAATATCGAGAAATCATGTTTTTGTATTGTATATTTATTCCATGAATATTTTCTATCATTGTCATACTAAAAAAAAAATAATTACATGAAACATAGCTAAATTAGCTGCTACTGTATTTATCTTAATAGCTGAGCAGATTTATTTCAAGTATAATTTTTCCATGGTGCCTAGAAACCCCACTTTTTAATTACTGCATTTGGGTTGTTAGGAATAGTGTATAATTCAGAAGTTTGTGAAGCAAAATGACCTTTTGGGTACCTGATTGATAGTTAAGGTTGGCATGAGAATCCAAAGAGCATAAGACTATTACCTTTGATGGAGGTGACACACATCCTGATGAATGGGATATTCGATACCAGAATAATTTGGTGAATTTGCACAGCTACTATCCATGGCCCATTATACAAACTTGTAATAACTGCAAAGCATATAAGAAAGCAACACCTGGTCATATATATCTATATATATCTATCTAAATATAGCATTCTTTTTGCATGTATTTCTGGATGTGTGTCATTGTAAAATAAGGAATACTGACCACTGAGGAAGGACCGAAAGGACCAAAACGCATATGGTCCTTAGGTCAAATGTTTTATCCATCTTTTGGATATGTATAACAATCAATTCTGATTGTTATGTTCTTTGAGTCTGATGTTTAGACTATTTCTTTTAACTTTTTTAATGTTTTATTTATGTGTACACCCTAATAAATATTTGTATTTTTTTAATATTAATTTACCTATAGCTTGACCCCCTTAGATCACAGCTACATTTTGGGTTGAGTCCCCCTCCCCCTTTTTCTTTGGTTCCCCTCAGTCACCATGGCTTTATTTTATTGGATTTTTACCCCGCCCTCCCCGCATAGCAGACTCAGGGTGAGTTCCATCACATCCAATAACCAATACATAATATGCAAAGAATTAAAAGCAATTAAAACTCCCAATAAAATACAACATCATTCCTCTTTTAAAGCTGTTAATTCCTGTGGCCATCGCTATATCCTCTGGTAGCCAGTTCCACATTTTAATCACTGTCTGTGTAAAGTTCAGGATTATCTGTATCTAGTTCTGGAATATTTTATGCTGTCTCTGTTTAAAGGCATTTTGAAGAAAAAGCCGGTGGCCTGGTCAGAAAGTAGCTTGAGATGGTTTGGTTTGGTTTGGCTTGCCTTTGGCAGTGGTCTTTGAGGATTTGTTTTATTTACTTACTAGGAATAAGGCCCATTGTGGAAATAAATACAAAGGGCTCTAGAAAGAGGCTCTGGGAGAGTGCCCCGGCTTTGGGCACTCAGTGACAATTTGCTGTGGCAATCTCAGCAGGGTATAATGACAGAGTCCACCATTTTCTCCAGAGGAACTGATCTTTGCTACCTGAAGAGCAATAGTAATTTTGAGTGATCTCCATCCCACCCCAAGATTGGTAACAGTGGTTCCCTAGGAGGGAGTGACTGGTTTGGAGGGTGGAGTCTATGGCATTGTACCTGTCTGAGGTCCCACCCCTCCTCAACACTCACCCTCTCCAGGTTCGACCCCTCAAATCTCCAGGAATTTCCCAACCTGGAGTTGACAACACTATCTCTCTCCCAGCCAACCATCAACCTACCTTTAGTTTTCCATCTCCTCCCCCATCCGTCCTAGAGAGCAGTTGTAATTTTGAGTGATCTCCAGCCCCCACCTGGAGATTGGCAACAATGGTTCCCCATCAGGGAATGGCTGGATTGGAGGGTGGAGTCTATGGCATCATACCTGTCTGAGGTGCCACCCCTCCTCAAACCTCACCCTCTCCAGGCTCCATCCCTCAAATCTCCAGGAATTGCCCACCTGGAGCTGGCAATCTGATCAGAACTGGGCCCAATGAGTTTTCTCCCAAAGGCCAACACAGGTGTGGAAAGGGCCTTTTACTGACAGAGGAGAAAGTACAGGTGCCAACTCTGATTAGGGAAATACCTGGAGATTTGGGGGGGGTGGATCCCGTGGAGGGCAGCATTTGGGGTATGTGTGGAAGGACTCAGCAGGGTATAATGCCATAGAGTCTACCCTCCAAAGCAACCATTTTCTCCTGGGGAACTGATCTCTGCCATCTGGAGGTCAATTGTAACAGTGGGAGATCTCCAGGTCCCACCTGGAGATTGGCAGCCCTAGGGGAAAGTCAGCCGCACAGCGGGGAGTTGAAGAAAATTGTCTGATGGTCGCTGGCCCACCTCATTAGCCAGCCAGCCATGCTGAAGCTAAGCAGGAGAAAGAGCCTTTTTCCATTTATTCTGACAGGAAAGTGGCCACTGGAGAGGGGGTTATGGGCGGGAGAGGGGGTTATGCTGAAAGTCCTTTGTTTTTTTACTCACAGAACCAAGCTTGGCTGCCTACCAACAGCCACTGAGGGGACAGTCCTTCACAGGAGTCAAGAGAACTGTCTTTCTCAGGAGAGAGAGCTGTCTGCCAGGGAGAGTGGGTGGGGAAGAGGAGCAGACCCAGCACCCGGGGAGAGTGGGTGGGGAAGAGGAGCAGACCCAGCACCCGGCCAATGGCACACGAGTACTCTTGAGTGGCGGCTGATGGGCCACTGACTGAGGGAGGGCATTTTACAGCCGATGGGAGCGCATGGAATCTTGCGAAACCAAAAGATAATTATTTATATGGAGAGATTTCACTTTATTGATTTATACCCTGCCTTTCTCCCCAAGGGGGACCCAAACCAGCTTATATCATTCTCCTCCCCTGCATTTTATCCTCACAACAACCTTGTTTGGCTAAGACGGCATGACTGGCTCAAGGTCACCCAGTGAGTGAAAGCCCTGCTTGGGAGTCTGTAGGCTCAAGCTATTCATTTCAGGTTTCTTCTGTAGCCTGGGCAGAGACATTGGCTTAGTCATGCAATTAAGCCCGCCATCATTAATAGCTCCTCTGACCACAGGTAGTTGTAGAAGTCATTTGTGGCCTAAACCAATAACCTTCCTTGCCTGATAACCTGGAGGGTATTATTATTTGCTGCTGGTGACCAAGTGAGTAGCTGTATTAAATAACAAAGAATCCTTAATGTGAGTAATTGCCTGGATGTTAACAGATACATCTTATCATGTATCTTGAAAGTGTATTCACATGACATCTCATTTGAACTAAACCTGTGTTTTCAAATATTGGAAGTGCATAGGTCAAGCCGACTTATATTTTCCACATCCTAGTTGACTAAGTCCTTCAATACAGAGGCTGAAAGACCACCATTCTGCATTTCAGTTTCATTCTGTTATTGATGGTCTGGCCTGACTTGTCCAAGAGGGCAAGCTTGGGGCAACAGAGCCTAGTTGATGCAGGAAATGCTAGAGATTTGATGTCTCTGTCACTGGAGCTCAGAGGGAGTCAAGACAGTGGATCAGGTTCTGAATACAAATAGCTTAAGACGGAAAACTATCCAGCTGGTACTGTTCATTCCTGTCTGAAAAAAGTCATGTTAGATAACAGGCAGGGAGTTGGCACTAGCAACAGTCAGTAGAGCATTTTAGTGTCTGACCCTGAGAGACTTCCTGGATTTGGTCTTTTCCTGAATCATTCTGTGAGCTTATTTCTGCAAGCATTAGGCCTCCTCTTCAAAGGCGTTGTGCTCCTTAGTGAGTTCCCAGGAACCAAGTGTGCCCGGTGTCTCATCTTTACCTGCCTCCTCTTCTTTTAATGGATTTAATTGAGAGAGTAAATCTGGGATGTCAGCTCTCCATGTTTATGGTCACCTGGCAATGGGGGCACAGAGTAGTGAAATGGGCTTCATTGTTTTTAGGAAGTATCCCTTTGGTGCCTGAACTATCTTCCTGAAAGACCCCAGTATTTTGTAATCCTCATTCAAAAGTAAACTGGGATTAGTATCCCATGTCTCTTGGTTGATTCTGCCATAGGGTGGATTAGAGGGAGAGTTGAGTTCTATTGAACCACATGAACATGAAGCTGCTTTATATGGAATCAGACCATTGGTCCATCAAAAGTCACCATTGTCTTAGATCAGCAGCAGCACTGCAGGATTTCAGGTGGAAGTCTTTCACATTACATATTACCTAATCCTTAACTGGAGATGCCGGGGATTAAACCTGGGACTTTCTGCTTGCCAAGCAGATGCTGTACCAGTGAGCCACAACTCCTCCCCAAGGTCATTCCAGGTTATGTAAAGTCACCTGATATTTCCACCATCTGACCATTAGTTTGCATATTTCATTAGCCAAGATTTGAAAGGGGTGCTTGCTCACCCACACCCAGGCCAGTTTGGCCAGGGGTCCTGGAGGTTTTTTGCCATCTTCTGTGCATGGAACAGGAGTCACTGGGGTGTGTGGGGGGAAGGTATTTATGAATTTCCTGCATTGTGTAGGGGTTGGACTAGATGACCCTGGTGGTCCCTTCCAACTCTGTGATTCTATAAGTATCTTCCTCAGGGTGTAGCTTTTCTCTCCTTTTATCTGAAGGGGGTCTGGCTACGATCTTTAATTTACTAAACGGTCTGTCTCTATGTATAATTATGTATACCTTTTTTTTATGTTACAGTGACATGGAACGTGGTGGCACTGTGGGAGGCTGGATGGCAAATAGGGAGTCAGGAGCCAAGAGTGGTAAAGTGCACTGAGAGTAAGAAAAGATTCCATGGCTTTGGAATCAGAGAACCAGCCACCCTCCTCCAGGCAGAAACAGCCCTTTATGGCTCCTCAGCCCTTTTCAAAGATTGCTTTTCATGCACCCGGCGGGAGACAGGGATCCTGCTGTTTGTCAAAGGACAGCAGGAAGTAGCCACCTCCTTGTTTCTACTGGCGAGTGAGGCTTGGTGAAGACTCTCACCCTTGGAAGCAAAAAGATCATCTGCAGACATCTTATGGATCCAGCACAGCCTCTTTGTAGCTGTCAGCATGGGCTGGGCCAGTTCCTGATGGGAGCAGAGCATGTGCACAGAAACCTCACGTACAATACGAACTCAGAATTTAAATTAAATAAGGATAATTAACAATTAACAACAAGCCAAGCAGACAAGTAATTAGATATTCCCTGACTAGTGTTTACTGTAATTTTGTGACCCATTCATAATTAACCCCGGATTGTAAAGTATATTGATGAGAAGGAGAAGTATAAACTTGTATTAACAGTGACAGAATAAGACGCCAATTAAACTGCATTTCATTCAGGCTTGGGAAAGCAAAGCTGTAATGGATTTTTATTATCTTCCCATGCTTTCCAATGCCGAGCACGTGCCAGAGGCGAGATTAGGAGTTGATGAAAGGGGATAAAAAAATGCCTGATGTCTGTAGCAAAAAAACCCCCCATAATAATAAGATGGGCTTAAAGAAAAACAATAAAAATGTTAAGCAGCCTTCCTGCTATACTGCAGTGCATACACATACCAACTAGGATCAGCGCATGCATCTCAAACTTAACCTTTTTCAGATCCAGGCTGCACAATTGCGCTTGCAGTACATTCTTTTCTCTGGCAATTTGGAAGGAAGAGTGAAGGGGTTCTTCCTGTCTGTTTGAATTTTTATGTGTAATACTGTGGCCACATTTGTTTGTTTTTAATGCGGCAGTTCCACGATTATCCTAAGAATTTATTGTTGTCTTCATTAAGTTTTGTTTGAACTTCTCTGTAAGAGACCACACTACCTGTCATGGCAGATGGGAATTTATAGTGGTGCCTGAGTTAATTGAGGGATTGTGCATTCCCGAGGTTGCTGCACCCTTCCTAAAGAGAAGAAAGATGTTTTAATGACATTCCTGTCTCTCAGTTACTTTACCAAGCAACTAAATACTGTCCCTGCCTGATCTTTGAAATATCCTGCCTTGACCTGTGATCCACATGAAGGAGGCGGGCCTTCTCAACTTTGTGTGTGCCTGTTATAGAAAAGGATAGCTTATCTTTTCTGCGAACAGACTTTTGAAGTGAGCCATTCCCTTGTACTGTGAGGCTACAAACCTTTTATCCACATACCAATGTTTTCTTTAGAGCTCAGAACTTTATGCCATGATTCAGCTTATTAGGTGACTGTGGGACAAGCACTGTCTCTAAGCTTCCTGCTTCCCCACTTAGTGTTGCCAACCCCTAGGTGAGGCCTTGTGATCTCCTGGAATTACCACTGAACTCCAGACTACAGAGACCAATTCCCCTGGAGAAAATGGCTGCTTTGGAGGGTAGGCTCTGTGGCATTAAACCTTGCTGAGGTCCCTCTGCCCCCCAAATCCTGCCCTCCTCAGGGTCTACCCCCAAATCTCTCGAATTTCCCAACCTGGATTGACAACCTTATGACCCTACAGCATCATGGTGCTTTTGTGCATCAGGTTTTCCTTACTTTTCTTCACTTTCTCAAACCTGTTTTGCTGCACAGTTTTGGGAAACATTGCAGTTTTTGGATTTTCCTGGTCCCACCTCCATGGCAGTCATTTTTTCTGCCCTTGTCTCCACGGTATCCATTTCTTCCCCTGCCACCAATGGATTTTTACCTTTAATTGGCAGTTGAATATCATTATAACCATATGAGAATCTATGTGTTGGCCTCTCTAAATTCCAGGTTTGCATTAAAAAACTCTCTAGCCCTTTTTATTGCATAGATATAAGGGGGAAAGCATATATTTGCCACATATTTTTACTAGAGACTTCAACAGTGTTCAATTTCTGATTTAAAAAAAAACTTGAAAAACCCTAGTGGCGCGGGGCAGGAGAGAAAATGTCCCACTGGGGGACTGGGGCAGGGAAACTACAGGGAAACAAGCCATGAGCAAGTAGCGAGGCTCTATCTACTGCTGCTCAGCTGAGCAGCAAGGGGAAAATGCTGGGGGAAATGGGGTAAGCTGTGGAGTGTTGTGAGCAAAAATTCTACTCTGTGAGCACACCTACATTTGACTATGAGCCTAAACTCATTTGGGACAACAGGAACTATAATCAGCAGTGCCTCTGAACTCACCTGTCAATTCCACTATTTCCCATATCACCATAGTGCTATCTTATGAGAAAAAATAGCTACCAGTAAATGAAACTGATCCAATACATTTCAGTTGCAGCACCTTAACCACAGAACAATGGCAATACCAACTACCTAGCCATCCATGGCAGTAGACCTGGCTTCTAGTGTCCTCACTGGTGTCTTCTATGGGGTAGGCCTGGCCAATGGAGAAGAGGTCTACCCACCACAGGCTTCCAGGCTGGTCTACCTGGCCTCCGAAGAACAGGTCTAACCACTGTTGTCTTCTACAGGGGTAGACCTGGTCACGGGAGAACAGGTCTATCTGCAATAGGCCTCCAGGCAGTAGACTTGGCCTCTGGAGAATAGGTCAACCCACCACCGGCTTCCACGGTGGTAGACCTGGCTGCCAGAGAACAGATCTACCTGTTCTAGTCCACTATGGGGCCTCTGGAGAACAGGTCTACCTGCCCTTGTCCTCTATGGGGATAGACCTGGCCACTGGAGAACAGGTCTACCCGCCGTAGGCCTCCATGATGGTAGACCTGGCTACCAGAGAACAGATCTATCTATTGTTGTCTTCTACATGGTAGACCTGGCTACCAGAGAACACCATTGTCTTTGTCACCCTGCACTGAGCCAAAAACCTGTGCGCTGAGGGATAAAAATTTGTGTACCAGCACACCCTAGCACATGTCAGCAGGAACACTGGTGATGGATATTGCCAGAAATCATGACATCACTTCTGGCACAACCTGGAAGATAAATCATGTTGTCAGGTGACATTCTAGCATTTGCCCAAAACATTTTGGTTAAGGCACAGAGTTTTGGGTGAATGCTAGAGCATTGCCCAGGAATTATGACATCACTTCTGGGTCATTCTGGAAGAGATGTTATGGCTTTGATGCAACGTCAGAAAAGTCCCTGCCCCCTGCAATCTCTGCCTCAGGCTCGTAACTCTGTGGATACACCGTTGCCGCACTATATTGCAGCTGCAACGGGTAAACTATACAAGCCTGTCGCTGTGTGGAAGACACTACTGTTATGAGATCCTTGGAGGAAGGGTTGGTTAAAAATGTACTAGACAGAGGTACATTCTGTTTTACAGAGTATTTCCATTGTATCTGAGGAAGTGAGCTCTGACTCACCAAAACTCATACTGGAATAACAGTTATTAGCAGTATTCCCTCTAAGCTGAATTAATGTGAGCTAGCTCACAGTTTTTTAGCCTCTGGCTCACACATTTTTGTCTTAGCTCAGGAAGGATGGCTCCAGAGCAAACTAATTTATGCAGTAGCCAAATCGCTCACTCACAACTTTAATGCCAGTAGCTCACAAAGTGGAATTTTTGCTCACAAGACTCCACAGCTTAGAGGGAGCATTGGTTGTTAGTCTTTAAGGTGGCAGTGGAGTTCTGTTTTGTTTTTGACAAAAGTAAAGCCAAAGAAGGACAGGTTCCTGTTCCAAATACCAAAGGTAGCATCGTGGGGAGACCTTGGTCTCTATACCCAGTTTGTTGGCCCTCCTGGCCAACTGGTTGGCCATTGTGTGAAACAGGATGATGTAGAGCACCTCTTATGAATTTATAATCTAAATTTGAACAGTGGGAGAATTATATACCTACAGAAAGATGAAGAAGTTATACACGTAGCAAGGCTATTCACAGTTCCCTCCTTAGTCTGTGAACTTAGATGAATGTAAAAAATATATGGTAAGCTGGAATTGACCTCTTCATGGCAGATACTGAATCTAAGCAGAAAAACGACCCTTTCACTCACTGGCGTCTACTGCAACTTTAGAATGGGTCGTGTCCTCTGAAACATCATCTGCCTCATTATGCAACCAGAGCCTGCTCCCCCTGTGTTGTGACTCCTGGATGCCCCCACATTACTGTGTCTCATTGGCGTTTGGGTCACTGCTGTTATTTCCCTCCCAAGTTACAAGAGTCATAAAATTATGCTCCAAAGGGAAACGATGCAGCAGATGCCACCTCCCTAATTCCCTCAAGTTCCAGACAGGGCTGTGATCAATAGCATAAACAAACAAGCCCATCAGTGCTCCATCGTCTGCCGTGGGCAGGGACAAGCAATCTTAATCAAGGCACTGCTTAAAAAATTTGAAAATCAAAAGAGCGCTTGCAATTGTTACTTTTAATAAAATGCTTGGAGAGCTTGCCTGGGTTTAACAAGACATTTATTGGTTGTTAATCAACTAAGGATTGATTGTGTTTTTTTTTTAAAAAAAGTTGAGGGGACTAACTGCATAAAAAGGGTACAACTATACAATCCTAGTAAATGTCTTATTAGTAACTACCTTGATGTGTGTTAGCAGGCATTATTCATGCTGTTAAATAGGAATAAAATATGCAGGTGTGAAGGAGTGCACTTTTTAAAAGCTTAGAAGTGATGTACAAACAGCTAAAGGACTGTGAAGGGTTAATTCTTCAGAAAGCCTTGAATGACAGGCTGTTTCAAGAGATCTGATTGGTTAGCATCAGCTGAGCACAGAAAGACTTCTGAACTGGATGCTGAGGAGGATTCAGTCTGATTTCAGCCCTTGCTGCAAAGAGTTGAGTACTGATAGTTTCAGAATTCAGCCCTGACTGAGTGCGGTTTTAACACAGACAGGAGAACTGGGGAAAGTTGGCAAGGACAAGTGGGTAGCTGGAGACCCCCAATTCAGGCCAAAGAAAGAGGATAGATTTTCTAGAGATAGAATTTCCCTACCTAGTCAAACAGGAAGTTAGCTCTGAAGAGTGCAGAGATCCCCGGTCTGGTCTGGTTAGAAACTGCCTTTAGAGACTTTAAGAATGAGTTGAAAACTCAAGACGGATAGTGGTGTTTCAAGAGAAGGGGTTTGGGTACTGGAAAGTGTACCATTCTTCTGGAGACCAGAGAATACTCAAAGAAAGTGTACTGGAGTGTTTGGGGGAAATTCTGGAACAAAGCCTCTCAACATAAAGATTTAAGTAACTGTGAATAGCTTAAGAAACTCTTGTAGCTTAAGAACTAAAGTCTGTGCATGTACTGATTTTACCTCTGAGTTATCTATATTGAGTTACCTCAGGAACTTTACCCCTGATTTCACCTGACCTTTCCCCTCTATGTTGAATAAAATATTCTGTTAATTTGAAATATAAAAATGTCTCAAGTGCCATTAAAGTTAAAGGGGGCTCTCAACCCTTCCCTCAGGTTCCTGGGCTGAACAAACAGCCAAAATATTATACTGTAACAGGGCAGGACAACCAGAATTCTTCAGCAAAAGAGAGAACACATTACTAGGGGGGCTCAGTCAGTAAAAGGAAAGAAAAACAGAGGGAAAATCTTGCCTCTGAGGGAGGAAAGTGGACGGAGCATTATAGCTGGTGAGTGACATCACATCACCAGCAAGGATTGGTGCGATAAGAGTATACGAGGTAACTCTTCTGATAGAGTTCAGAGTCTTGAACCAGCTTGTGATTGTTGATGCATCACCAGTATGTTGTATTGAAATGAAATGTGCACATTCAGTTATTTTTTGGGGGGAGGGGGGTTAATGGATTATCTTCAAAGAAGTAAGCTTGTATGTATAGCTGAGTATATTTTCAGTACTCATTTAATTGCATGTTTCCCTGTCTCCCCAAGCTGTCTTTTTCTTTCCTGACTTGCTGAGAGAGCACCTGGGGGTGGGATCAGGACTGTTCACTTTTACGGACAAATTTCTTAAACAAACAAAGAAGTGCTTGCCGCAAATAGGCCTGAGGAAGGTAAGAATCTCCATGCTGGGGTGCAGGGATGCAGTGAGAGATCTGTGTCCCAGGGAGTTTATAATTTCTGCCGACCGGGCTATGTATTGCTTATTTTTGGACAATAGGGCATAGACACTATAATTTGGTGTGTGATCATTGACACACCCCCTCCTTTGTCTTCCTTTCAAAGCCAATATCTCTGGCCCAGATGGGTTAATACATAATGCAGACATGCAAGTAATTGGCTGCCTTTGTATAGCAGTCAGTCATAGCTCCCTATCCCTCTGATCCACTATTAGTGGCCATGCAAACACTCCTTCCACCTAATTAAGCACAGCTTTGAAACCACCCTTCCCAATGATGTTCCAGTCCCAAGCTAGCGATTCACACATGAGCCACTACCTGTTAAACCTGCAATCTCTCTCTCTTCTGGGACAAACATCCCTGCCCTCCCCCAGGTGACCCAGCTGCTGGTGATGTTGAGGACCTAAAGGGAGGGTGGAGTGATAAATGATCTTTAGAAAAGTCTGTATTAAAGAGCTGAAAATGGGATGTTAATAAACCCCAAGCCACTAATTTAGAGAACACATGGTCTCCAGGCCAAGCCAGTGCTCTGAGACAATGGCCCCCAAATAAGCAAGGCCTTTGCCAACTATCTTTGCTAAGATAGCTTTTATATTTGTATTGAAAGATGCAAAACTGTACTGTGTTTGTTTCCCATGCATAGAAAGAACATGAAATTTTAGCTGCATATTCATCCCTTTTTGATATATCAGTGCTGTTCTGGGAACTGCAAGGCAAAGGTCCTTTTCCTCCATATTGTTAGCACCAACAGCCTGAGACTTTACAGCTAACAGTGCAATCCTAAACAGAATTACACCCTTCTTAGTCCACTGAAAACCAATAACAGGGTGCGACTACTTAGGAGTGCAGTGTAAGTGTCCTGAGATAACCTGTACCCTTAGAACCCATATATCATTACACCTATAGCTATTGATTAAGATTTGATGGGCCTACTGGTAGAACAAGTTGTGCGAAAGTATTCTGAAATATAAAAAGACGCTCAGTTATCCGACAATGGTGCTCATGACTTATTTCTTAAGTTTCTAAATATCCATGGTTTTCTGCTTCCCTTCCTGCTCCCTAATATTACCTTATCTATCATATCTTTGTCTTCTGATCTTTGTGTTCTCTATATGTAAAGATCAAGACCCCACAGGAATATAGACTGATGCTCTAACTTATTCAGAAGCTCCAGTAATGAGTCTTACTGTCGTATATTCCAACTTTCCATGTCCAGCACCTGCTTATCTAATTCTATTGCAAATAAAGAGATGGATTTGAATCCCCAGCGTATGAGGTCCTTTTATGTTTTGCTCATTTGGCAGCTATGAGTGCTTTCATAGGTCCCCAGACAGTTCCATAAGACCATCCTGGGTAAACATGAACGTTCTGGATGGCATCCATTCATGAGAGACAATTGTAAGATAAGGGGAAAGCACAGAAGAAAAATTGCACCCTAATGATAAGAAGTGTTAGTCTATGATAATGAAACTTAAATTTGACCCATTTGTGGTGAGACTTACCAGATTCGGAATTCTTGGACAGAGCGTTCATGCTGCTGTTTGCTACAATAAGGAGGGACAATCTCATGCATCACTTGGAGTTGCTGATGGTCTACAAAAGTGTGGACAGATATGGTGGACAGATATTCCCTGAATGGAATGGTGTGTATGTGTGTTTTTCTCCATTGGAACATGAGTGACAGTACAATAAAGAATCTAGTGGAATATGAAAGTCTTTAATTTATTGTGCCATAAGCTTTTGTGAACTTTACAAGATGCCTAAAGTACAAACCTCAATTGGCAGGCACAAACAGAAGAGGTGGCTATTACCCAAAGGTCCGAGCAGTCAGCGGATGGTTATGCAGATCACATAAGAAAAGTACAAGTAAGTGATCCCATCAGAGTGGTGGACAACTCTCAAGTGGCAGTGAATTGGCAAAGCAACTTGAATAGAGTACATAAACTTCTGTTTCCATGCTGAGATACAAGTTGTTTCAGGTTCTCATCGGGGAGACAAGCAAGGAATAAATGAAGTAATGAAAGAACTCCTGGGTTTTATCAAGACCAAGACTAACAGCACAATCCTATGTAGGTTTACTCAGAAGTCAGTCCTACTTTATTCATTGAGACTTACTGCCACATACAAAGGATTTCACTATAATAATTGTAATAGTAATCTGCTACTAAACTCCAGCACAGCAGCTTCACAATAGCTACTTTTAAGGCAGGTTTTAAGCCTGTTACTGAACATATTATATAATAACACTGTGACTGGGGCCTTGGAAGGGGTGGTAGGACATGATGCTTGGAGAGCTGGGTGTCCATGACTAGTAATCAGACTCACGGTAAGTAGTTCGAACTCTTCATTTATTGTCAATCGGCCATGCTACATTCTGTGTTGAGGTCATCCAGAGTTCCTACCCTCCATCCTCAGGGTAGTTAGCTCTACTCCCTCCTCCATGTGTTGCCTTCACTTTTCTCTATCAATCCAGTGCTGCCCAACTATACTGGACTGCTTCCTTAAGATACCTTAAGTAACCAGATCTGCCCACCTCATTTGTGGTCCCACTCTTGCCTAAGACGAAAGCAATGCCCTCTCAGTGCATTGCTATGACATGCACACACCTGGCCACAAAACACCCAGCCTACATGTCTTCAGACTTCCTCCTCTCCTCTCTGGCCATCAGTCCTGCCAGCCTTTCCTCTCTGGAGTCCTAGCCTCCCACCCCCACCCCCCGCAGTTCTGGTTGGTCCCATTTCCATATATACTAACTAGCAGCACAAAAACTGAAAAATTAAAAACAGCACCTTAAATTGTGTCTAGAAATATGGGCAACCAATACAACTGTTGTATTATACACAAACACTATTCAATACCAGCTGGGGGGTGGGCTGCTGTAAGCTGAAATTTCCCAGTTATTTCCATGTGGGCAGCCGCATTATGGAGCATGTTACTGAAATCCATTCTGAAGGTTAGAGATGTATAGATCAGCACAGCTAGATTGGCAGAGACCAAGAGACAGAATAATTAAATGCAGATGGTAAAAGGTATTCCCAGCTAGTGATGCCATGAATTTCACGGGGAACATGTTTAAGGATCAAACTTATTTACATCAATCAGACGATCGCCGAGCCTGTTTAGCTAGGCACTGATAGACCCGAATGCCTGCCAAAAACACTTGCGTTGTTGTTGTTTTTTTGTGAAAATTGTGCATGCATGAAAACACTGCCAATCCAAACAGATCAACAGCAATTAGTGCCACCAAGGACTATTTAAACAAACACCAAACAGTAGTTAAAACATATCATTTCTTTATGAGAGATGTATATGACTTGGGGCTGATTTAACTGCTTATTTAAATCACTACCTGCCATGCAGAGGAGCAGTACAGCAAGGAAGTGGGGAGTAGAACTCTTATCGGGCTGTGTGAGAATGGACACATCTGAAAAGCTGGTTGCACTGTGAGGAAGGAATAGTCAAAGCAACCTGCTGGACAGACAGATGAACAGTCCATTGAAAAATCAGCTCCCTGTTCATGATTGTTGAACAGGATGTGGTCCACACAGGTGATTGTTTGAGCATCACCACTTCTAGCAACTACTGCAACCTGAGTTTTGAAAAGTATAAGAGGATCCCTGCACTTTTCACTTGATCCAACAATCTGATGCCATCCGAACTCACTGGGCCCAACCTCTTTGGAACAACTGCTTCCCCAACCAGCACCACCTCTGTCTTGCTTGGATTCAATTTCACCTTGTTTCCATCATCCACTGAGCACTAAACACTGATTCAGGATTGAGGCAAGTAGGTGACAAAGAGATGTACGGCTGGATGCCATTAAGATATTGATATCGCCCAGCTCCAAAACTCTGGATGATCTCATTAAGTTACCACATAAGTATTGAATTTGTCAGTTGGAGACATTTTTTCATCCATCAGAAAATACGCTGGGTTTCCTTTGTTTGGTTTTGTTACACACACAAGGAAAATAACCCTGAAAATATGGTGCATTCTGTTTCTATTTGAGCATAGTTCTAGAGCCTCCCCAGCAGCTTCAGGTGGCCACCCTTCTTGAGGACAGGAGAGACTAAGCCAAGAATGTGTAGTAATTCTGTTTCTGTTTTGAAGATCCAGTTTTTGATTATGTATTGTAGAAAAGGTGTGGGGAAGGGGAGTGAGGGACAAACTCTTGTTCTCTTACTTCATGGCTGATCTTCAGTCCCATGCCTCAGATACCAGCTGAATGACAACATCTGTCGGGCTTTGAGAGTTTAGCATTTTTCAAAGTCCACCGAAGACCTTTACTTCATCTTTAAACATTACAAAAACTTAGCAGCATATTTTCTGTTAGCAGCTAATTATGGCCACGGGCCTCGTCACACACATAGTATTCTGCCCCTTTGAAAAATAGGGCCCACACTGTCTTAAGACACTTGTGATAACAGGGAACAACCTATGCAGATCACCCTTTGGAACATTTCCATCCTAAATCTATGTATGCCTCTCATTTGAAAGTCTATCTTGACCCATAATACCTTGGAGTGGAGAGGGGATTTGCAGACAATTTCCTACTGTCTCATCCATCAGCAAACCCCAGCTGAAAGTCTCCCACCACCTGGGCAGCAGGAGGAGGAAGCAAGTCAGAATCATTACTCTGCATTAATAGGAAGCCCAAGCTCCTGTTGTGGCATTTTTCTCTGTTGCCAATTCACATCTCTTTCAGTTTTCCATGTCTGCTTCTTTTAACATGGACTCTTCTTGCTTGGCTTTTCTTCTCTTGCAGTTGGGCCATTTTTATTAACAGAGAGTAGCCCTCCCTGACAAAACAGCCCATGTGAACATGTACTAAGCGGTCCCTCACTACATGCATACCAGTATGTGTAAATATTCAAACCAATGACTTTTCAGACAGCTGAGCAGATAACAGTCAACAGAGGAAGAGACTATAAGGGTCTCCCTAAGGATATGCTAATCGTTCTGGTCTGAAAAGGATTTACATTCCATGTATAGTCATTCAAAGCACAAGGCTTTGTATTTCAATAATTTCTCCTTACACTCGTCCCTTGCCATTATTCATGCATTCTGCAGTCTTTTGCTAACAAGCACTTTCTCCAGTTTGGTATAGTAGAGCCAGTTAGGTGTAGTGGTCGGGAGTAATGGACTCTAATCTGGAGAACCAGATTTGATTCCCCGCTCCTCAGCATGAAGCCAGCTGGGTGACCTTGGATCAGTCACAGTTCTCTCAGAGCCGTTCTCTCAAGAGCAGATCTCTGGGAGCTCTCTCAGCCCCACCTGCTTCACAGGGTGTCTGTTGTGGGGAGAGGAAGGGAAGGGGATTGTAGCTGCTCTCTGAGTGAAGGGTGGGGTATAAATCCAACTTGTCGTCCTCCTCTTCCTCCTTGTTGTTGTTCAGTCGCACAGTCAAGTCCGACTCTTCGCGACCCCATGGACCAGATCACGCCAGGCCCTCCTGTCTTCCGCTGTCTGCTGAAGTTTGCTCAATTTCATGTTCATTGCATCGATGACACTGTCTAACCATCTCATCCTTTGCTGTCCCCTTCTTCTTTGACCTTCAATCTTTCCCAGCATCAGGGTCTTCTCCAATGAATGCTCCCTTCTCATTTGGTGGCCAAAGTATTTGAGCTTCAGCTTCAGGATCTGGCCTTCCAGGGAGCAATCAGGGTTGATTTCTTTTAGGATTGACTGATTTGATCTCCTGGCAGTCCAAGGGACTCTCAAGAGTCTTCTCCAGCACCATAGTTCAAAAGAATCTATTCTTCGGCGCTCGGCCTTCCTTATAGTCCAACTCTCGCAGCCATACATTACTACGGGGAATACCATTGCTTTGACCATGCGGACTTTTGTTGGCAAGGTGATGTCTCTGCTTTTTATCATGCTGTTTAGGTTTGCCATCGCTTTCCTCCCAAGGAGCAGGCGTCTTTTAATTTCATGGCTGCAGTCACCATCTGCAGTGATCTGGGATCCTAGGAACGTGAAGTCTGTCACTACTTCTACGACTTCCCCTTCTATTTGCCAAGGAGTGATGGGGCCAGATGCCATGATCTTAGTTTTTTTGATGTTGAGCTCCCTCATGGATCACTGCCTTGTCGTGGCGAGGGGGCTTGTGTGCTCTTCCTCCTAGTGACTGGTTAAAAAATCTGATTAGGCTAGTGCTATGGTCTTTCCCGAAAGACACAGTGACAAATACAACAGCCAGTTGGGAGTACAAAAACTTGCCCCATTCATGGAATTAGCAGCCAAAAGAATAGGAATGGCATCTCTACTCACTGCTGCCACTCCCTCCCCCCACCCTGCTTTTCTCCCTTTGCTCTGTCATGCCCAGTGTTCCCTCTAAGCTGAGTTAGTGTGAGCTAGCTCACAGTTTTTTAGCCTCTGGCTCACACATTTTTGTCGTAGCTCAGGAAGGATGGCTCCAGAGCAAACTAATTCATGCAGTAGTCAAACCACTTGCTCACAATTTTAATGCCAGTAGCCCACAAAGTAGAATTTTTGCTCACAAGACTCCACAGCTTAGAGGGAGCATGTCTGCTCAATACCACAGTATGATTGTGGTCACACCTGCCCCCTGCAGCCCTCCCAAATCCTCCCAGCCCAGCCTTGCTGTAGGGGCTAAAAGGGGAGGAATGGTACAGGGCAGCTAATAGCCTTGCACCACTTTGGAAGCAGTGCTTATCTCCATCCCCTTCCCTGTAGGGGTTGGGAGTGGAGCATCCACATGGACTCTCTGCCTGCAGCCACCCCCTTTGAACTAGATCCTGCTGTTTATATGGGGGAAATCCCATGGTAGAAGCAGCCAAGCAGATTGAAAGTTCAAATAAAGTTCAAATTAGATTACTACTTTGATTTGCTTCTTAATTGTTTAAAATCTTCATTTTCTTAAACCTTTAGTTCCCAGCATTCACCGTTCACCAGGGAAGCCAGGCTTTGTTTGCATCTGCTTCCTGACATGTTAGGCAGACAAACACATTAGAATGGTCATTTGTATGCTAAAAATGTATCTATGCATAGGAGTGGCATGTATATGTAATAATATGGCAAACAAATCTGCCTTGATAAGCAACCCGGCTGTTTCTTTTTGGGAAGTACTGTTTGCTTTTCTCATTCTCTAAAACAAGATTGTGGCTGCTGCCTTTGCTGTCTTGTGGGACTTACATTAAAGGTTTCATTTTCTCACAGCACATCACTTAAAGGTTGTTATTCCTCTGTATGCATGGATCACCAGAAATTTTAATTGTCAATTTGATGGATAGGATGAGGGGGGGGAAATGCTTAAAATGAAATATGCATTTATGATGCATTTAGATTTTGCATTGTATCGCCCTTTTGGCAATCATGATGTGATAAAAAGTGCCGTCTGCCCAGATTTCTCCCTGTTCTGGCACTACAATATTTTGGAATTTAGAATTATGCACCTTGGAAAATAATCCCCCCCTAAACTAAAATAAACTAAATAAAGGCCATGAGCAGAACAGGCACCCAATGCTAGCCAGTTGCCATCTTCCTCAGTCTCCTTCCCCACAATAGTAAGTTTTTGCAGACTGTACATGATTCTGTGTCTTGTTCTGGTTTGCACTTTACTACTCATTTTAGTACCAGCATTCCATATGATCAGTATTCCACAGAGTAGAAACATGCCTTACTCTGAGGTTCCTTGACACTAGCAATTAAATGGCAATGAAATGTTGGACAAAAGTTAAGACAACTCCTTTCATCTAACTATTGCCACTCACCTCCTTCTGCCAGTCTATCAGAGTCTTTGATTTGTTAATTTATAATTTTCCATATCTTTGCCAGTAGATGCCTAGTTTCCACTCTGTTCCCCCCCCCTTTGTACTGCCATGATTCATTGTGTCCACAGAGGTGCTTTTATGTGTATAATACCTTCTCTATGTCATTCTCTGCCTTATTCTTTCATGCACATATCTACAGCCACATTCATACTACTCTCACACAATACATGTGCTACTCACCATTCACACACAGATTCACACATTCATTGTAACATGGGTAGTGCTGCCTGTATGTCTGCCAAACTCTTCCAACCAATAGAAATGTCTAGGAAAGTTAGAATGTACATAAGCATTCCATAACAACTTAAGCGAAATCCCCTTCGATCAGGCAAACCCAGTAGCGTAGGAGCAGCTTCTCCATCACCAAAGTAGATGCTGCTAAGGATTTCATGAGAACGTGACTGGGAGCAATTGTGTGGGTCTTTTCCCATGGTATCAGCAACCTCTTTCCTGGTAAGATGCCAGTGAATGAGTGAAGGGGGCCAGTGGCTGTGGATGAATGCCATGGAGTCTTTAATGACATGGCAATAAGTGACATGGGGCAAAATCAGCCTCAACTGGAATGAAGCAGATGATGTTGTGAAAGAATGGTATCGCCAGGCCTCATCCCATGACATCATCAGGCCTGGCCTCATAAGTTTTAGGGTTTGGAATGCTGAAGACTTGTCAACATTTAGGGCTCAAGTGAAACTAGATGAAAACCATCTCTCTTTTCAGAGTTAGATTGCAGGCTCTTACAGCCTCAGTCTCCCTTGGGGCTGTGCAAGGAAGGAACAGGGGGGTTTAACCCTTCAAGCTCCACTCAGTTTTACTATTTGAAATCCAATACCTTGCTTTGTGGTTAGTACTTCAAAGGGAAAAGTTCCCTGTGGGTCTGTGCCTATGGCCAGCTTGCCTAAGAGGTGCTACCCATCTCTGCTGGTATTGCTTCATTGGCACCCAGCTGACCACTGCTCAGAGCTGCGGCCATCTGGGAGGGTGAAGTCCGTCAGTGCCTGCTGAGTCACCAACTTAGGCTGCGGTCACACAAGCAGTTTGCACCGATATCGTTGCAGTACATTTGTGGATCTAAAGAGCATGATCAGACAGCAACATCTGCCTTATGTGCCCCAATTGTTGCCACCTCATCGCTTTGGAAGTGGAGTAATCAGGCACGGCACCAGGAAAGTCCAATGTTTACGGATATCAGAACTTTCACCCCACATTTCCAGATGTCTGAACTCCCCTGGTGCAAGCTCAACCTGGTTGGGAAGTCTGATCACTCTGTTCCATTTTCACTCCTTTTTGTTGTTGTTGTTAGCAATGTGCGCATAACTGCATCTTCATGCACACCAGCAAGCTTTCAGCTGTCCTATGAAGGGGGGAGGGCAGCCCGAGAAGCCTCCTTTGTCTTTTTTCATGCCAGTTCCCTGCCTACAGCTTTGCAGCGCACAGTGTAAGGAAGGGGCTAACTGAAAAGATGAAGGTTTTTTCAGGGGGAGCCTCCTTCAACAGTCAAAACGGTGCTTCGAACAAGCAGTTATGCACATATGCAAAAGACAATTTTTTTACAAAGAAGCCACTTGCAGCAATAATCTGAACAGGTTGACTACGGGGCAAGCATGCAGTGAGGCTGCTTCAGGCTGTGCTGTCTGGTCACCCCGTCCCGCAATGATTTAAACCACCACAAATAGAGGTGCTGCCTTTTTTAGTTTTTAAGATATCACAAGGTTATCTAGTTCTGCTGCAACAGACTAACACTCCTCTGTAATGAGATGGATTCAGGTGGGTAACTGTGTTGGTCTGGAGCAGCAGACCAAAGTTTGAGTCCAGTGGTGCCTTTAAAACCAACAATGTTTTATTTAAGGTGTGAGCTTTCATGTGCCCACACACTTCCTCAGACACATTGAAATGGAAGTTATCAGTCCATACATATAGGTAGGGGATGAACAGCAAAGTAGCATTCAGCATAATGAAGAAGTTTTAACAGGTGTGAGACCATTTGTTTTGATTTAATTCCAGGAGGGGGGGGACACACATTGAGGCAAATAAATATGTCAGAACTGCAGACTGATGTGTAATTGTGTCCTTCTTAATTGTGGGTTGCTAAGAGTAATTAACAGAGGCCTTGTTGTTACGCCTCATCCATCTCCTCTCAAGCATGGAGCTAACTAATAACATCCTATTCTTTGAGGTGCAGTGTTATATCTCCTTTGTCACCAGACCAGAGAAATACATTTCAATCTACCATTCTAAATGATATTACATTCTAATATTCTTTGTATTGCATTACAATCACTATTCCAATCTACTATTCCAAATAAGAAATACACTAAAAGAAAGATGATGAATAGCTGTTCATGGTAAGAATACAGGTGTAAGGACTGAATGAGTTTAGCATATGTAGTGAGATAAAAAACTGTTATCCCTGTTAAGTCCTGGGGGGTTGTTCTGAGTGTTGTAATAACTTGTAATTGAGCAGTGTCCCTTTTCAATGTGTTCCTGAAGTTCCTTTGCAAGAAAACAGTTACTTTGAGGTCACCCACTGAATGTCCTGGAAGGTTGAAGTGAACTCCTACAGGTTTCTCAGTCTTGTGATTCTTGATGTTAGAATCCTTCAGCATAGGGTTTGACCTGTTTGCCCTATGTAGGGAACCAAGGGCATTGTTGGCATTTAATAGTATATACAGTGCTAGAAGATGAGCATGTGAATAAGCCTGGGATGGTGTAGTTGACTTTGTTAGGTCCAGTGATTGTATTCTCTGGGTGTATGTGGTAGAAAAGTTGGCATCTGGGTTTATTGCAAGCTCTGGTACCAATATCCATATTCAAATTAGATGTTGCATTATTGTAGGTGAGGAGTTGTTTAAGACTGGGGGGCTTTCTGTGTGCAAGAAAATGTTTGCCCCCCAATACCTGTGAAAGTGAACTGTCATTATCCAGTAGAGATTGTATGTCACTGATGATGTGTTGAACTGTTTTGAGTTGAGAGCTGTATGTGACCACTAGTGGTGTTCTATTATTGTCTCTTTTGGGCCTGTCTTGCAACAGATTTTATCTGGGTATCATTCTGGCTTTGTTAATCTGTTTCCTGACTTCATCAGGTAGATACTTTAGTTCCAAACAGGTTTGTTGTAGATCCCTCAGGTGAGAATCTCTGTCTGTAGGACTGGAGCAGATGTGGCTGTAGCATAGAGCCTGACTCTATACAGTGGCTCATTTGATATGTTTAGGATGGTAGCTGGAGGCATGTAGACAATAAAAATATCACCCATAACCAGTTCAGATTTGGCAACAACTTGTTCCTCCAGATCGATGGTGCAGCCATGGACACCCACATGGCCTCACGGTATGCTAACATCTTTATGGCTGACTTGGAGCAATGCTTCCTAAACTCCCACCCACTCCCACCCACTTATACTTGCATTACATTGATGATATTTTTATTGTCTGGAGACATGGTAAAGAAGCCCTGGACATATTCCACCAGGTGTTCAACAACTTTCACCCCATCATCAAACATCAACCTGACAATGAACCATGCAAGAAATGTATTTTCTGGACACTACCATAAAAATACACAATGGGCACATAGACACCATCTTATGCCAGAAATCTATTGACTGACAAACATACCTACATGCCTCCAGCTACCTATATGTATGGACTGATAACTTCCATTTCAATGAGTCTGAGGAAGTGTGCATAGACACAGAAGCTCACACCCTGAATAAAGGTGCCACTGGACTCAGACTTTGTTCTATCCCTCTGCAATGGCTGTAGCAGTATCAGTGACTCAACTTGTTCTTTCCTCAGAGTTTCTTTTTCCTTTTATCATGTTTGATTTTAAGAGCAAATTGACAAAACCATTATTTTTCTGCAAATCTATGCAATCTGTGCTTTAATACTTTATTCCCGTCTCTTTGATGAGAAGTGCCCTAACATATTATCCAAAGCTGGCTTTGAATTTGCCAATAGATATATAGATTGCCTGTCTGTAAAATTCAAAGAACAGTCTATTAAGTGTGTGGGGAGGCATACACAGTAAGTGCTACCGACCTCCTCAAGTACCCTGCATGAGGAGGGACACATTCTAAAGATACTTATTCATCAGCTAAGAAAGTCCATGCTCATGAATCAGATTTATTTGATGGGATTACCTGTGAGAGCTTTAGTCAACCAGATGAAGCAAAATCTTCCCCCTTTGCAATCCCCTCTAAAGGATAAGCATTTGGACCTAGTGGATGCAAATCTTCAGTCATTTCGTTCCTTACCCTCTGAGGAAAATGGCAATATAATTGCCCAGTTCCAGAAAACCCAACACATACAAGTACAAATTAACCAGGATCAAAACCAGTTAACCAATCCAAAAAAGTTATCAAATGGGCCATATAGGTCCCCTGATAAGAATATGAATCAATCCATAGATGGCCCTCTAGATGCAATTACTCAGTCTTTAGCTAGTATGAAGCACATGATCCAAGCCTGACAAGAGGGGAAATCCCTATTCCTCTTGAGACAAAAATTATAATTAACCTGGGGAATATCCCCAAATTGCTAGCTTTAGATAATTCAATAGCAACAAAATTGACTAACTGGGACTTGTGGATTCCATATTTTGAGTTGGAATATTGCTGGCTGGGCCTTGAGAATTTGTTGTAGAGATACTAAAGCATTTATGGCCTCCTTTGATGTTCTACTCCTTCAGGAGACTTGGCTAATGGATGAACCTACCTGCCCTGGTTATTCTCTCTCAGAGAGCTACTATAGGCCCGGGGGGGGGGGCAGGCCACCAGAGGGGCTTAGACTGAATATTGGACTTTGTGATCTTTTGGTGGCAGACAATCTGATCATTGCCTTTCTGTTAAAGTTGCATGATGTGACAATCATCTTTTCCTCTGTTTCCATTCCTCCATCTGCTCCCAGGATAATGGTTCAGAGATGGAATCACCTGGGTAGAATTGTTGATAACTTCAAAACCTGTTTTCCAGAGACCCCTTTAGTACTAGTGGCTGATTTTATTGTAAGGATTGGCAGTAATGATCATACACTTTCCTCTAAATTATTAGGCTCTAATAATGATGAATTTCTCAGCCCTGTTTGGCACAGTAGAAAATCCAAGGACAATGTAGTGAACAGAGGAGGTCTGGAGCTGGCTAAATTCATAATTCAGATAAACTTTATCCCTCTGAATGGTTACTCAGAGGTTGATGGTGCCAGTGACTTCACTTATGTGAGTCCCAAAGGAGCCAGTTTAATAGATTGTATTCTGGCTCCGCTTGAATAGCTCTCCCATTTTAAGTTCCTAAAATTTGGTGACATCTTGCGAAGTGATCTCCCATTCTTTCTCTCTATAGACTTATCAATAGAACACTATGTTATTCCAGGACAAAGCTTCCGTCTCTCACAAAATCAAAATAAAGTCTGTTGATTACGCTTGAGCTATAACTCTAGTGATAAGTCTCAAACTATAATGGATTACACCCCTTGTAACACCCTTGTTAACAAGATTTTGCAGTTTGATTCAGTGCCTGATAATCTGCATAATTTAGATGAGATATCAAAACTATTTAGACCCCTTTACATGGAAAAAGAACCTTGATCGGACTTTCCCTGAAGTTAAGAGGAATAGTTGGTTTAATAGTGATTGCAAAAGAATGAAAAGGTGTATTCAACAGAAGCATTGTGAGTTTAAAAGTAACTGTGCAATATCGTCCTCCAAGAGCTGATGGAACTGTAGAAAATGTACAGAGAAATGGATATTACCTAAGAGTGAGGCAGAAATTTCTTTGCTGGCAGGCTACCTATGATGGTTAAAAGGGATTCTGAATTGCTACATTAAAATAAATTATTACCTCAAAGTAAGCTTGATATCTGAAAATGGCCTTAGGTCATAGAATCATAAGGATGAAGATGTTTCATCAGACTGTGGTTAGATACAGAAAGCCTTATAGGATTAAAACTAACGCAAGAATATCCAGAGCATCTATCATGTCTTTTAGTGCATTCATCAACCAACATGGTGCCTCTTGAAGTCTCTTCTATGCCATTATATGGAAAAGACAAAGTGAAATGGGTCCTGGGTGTTGGATAGCAAATGGGGGGGGGGGGGAGTTTAGATTATTTCAAAACCTGATGTGAGCTTTCCCAAGTCCTGATTGTTCAGTTGTTCGATATCTATTTTATGAAAGGATTCAACAGAATATTGACCTTGGAATATTCATGTATTGAACCAGACTGGAGCAGTTTTGTTTTGCCCTTTTTTTCTTTTTTCTTTTGGTCTTACGGAGGTGTAGTTTGCCCAGAGTTGCCACTTGTGATCTCTGCCAACAGTTGGAAACTACATTCATTTCTTATAACAGGTCACATCAAACTGATCTTTCTCAACAGCAAACGTATGAGTTGATTAAATTGTCTGGAAGTGTTAATTTCCCCCTAAGTCTTGCCTCCATATCCATTAGCCACTCGGCTATGTGGCTAACCATTCCAAAGAGCACCTTCAGAAGCACTTCATTACCATGCAAATAGAGACGGCTCCTTTCTATGCCGTGTGTCCCTAGCTGGAGGATTATACTATGGCGTTAAGGAGAGCATATGCAGAACACAAATTATTACAGTCATCAATATTTATACAGCTGCTAAAGTTCATATCTGACAGGCACAGCTCCTACCACAATGAGCCATAAAAGCAAGATGGATACATTTAGACATGGAGGTACCATGCTCCCAGTTAAAAGTCCCATAAGCAAAGCATGGTTGTATTACTGAAATAAATTGGAATTGTGCTAGCAGGGATCCTTTGAGCATAAGTTAATTCCTGATACGTGAACTTTAGCAGTGAAGTAAGACTGAGGTGAGAGGCAGATCTTTGGAACTCTGCAGGTGTACTGAAGTTTTTTTATATAAAATTTTATTGAGAAAAATACTCAAAAATAACATCAGTCAGTGACAAAACATCAACCAGTAACAGAACATCAACAAAACATCATCAACAACAGAGTTGAAATGCCTATACTACAAGGCAGACTTCAATACTACCTTATACAAATCTTAATTGTTATATTAATGAAATAAATTTGAAATGAGGATTGCTAAAGGAATACGGGGAATCTGCATTTTTTAAAAGTTTTTTCAATACCGGGTACCACTTATTCAGGAAGTTTGACTTAGATGTAGGATACTCATTTGACCTCTTAACATCTGCTATTTTGTCATGTGTACTGAAGTTAGCAGTTCAAACTTTATCTCATAAAGTTGTGTGTTCCTGAAAGGAGGCACCCAAAAATGCCCATGAGGTTCTAATCCATATATAAGTTAGGTATGTAAATGAACTGATGTAGGCTCTCAATGTCAATCCTGCTTTGGCTTTACACTGCACACGACATAATATTTGCCTTTGAGTTAGTCCTTTTGGAATTATTCCCATGAAAATGTACCTGCAAATAATATCAACTGATCATCTGCATTAATTTCTGGGGTGGATCTCACAAGCCCAGAGGACAATCCACCCTTGAGTGAAAGTAGAAAGCGTTGAAGGTTGTGTGTGGCTTGTTCTTAGGAAGAAATAGCTAGTTTCTTCCGTGGTGCTGGATAGCAAAATCCACAAAGGCGCTAATTTGAAATAGATCCCTTCCATCAACATTATTATCAAAGATTACTATATTGTTCTAGCTTAAAATGCCTGTACTAGAAAATGCTGTTTCAGAAAAACCTTAAGTAAAATTGGGAAGATAACAAGGAACACCATTTAATTCCTATTTATCAGGAGTATGTTTTTTGTTTGATCATTTGTTTCGTACAGGTCTTATCTCTGCTGGACAGAGGAGAGGCTCTGAATAGTTACTCTCAGTGAGTATACAATGAAATATAGGTCTGGATCACTACAGCATCTCAGACAAGGGCTGCAATCCTATGCACATTTTCTTGAAAGTATATACAGCTAAGCCCTGACCTGGCTGGCCCACACACGCCTGATCTTATCAGGTCTTGAAAGCTAAGCAGGGTCAGCCCTGGTTAGTGTTTGATTGGGAGACCACCAGGGAAGTCCAGGGTCACTTTGCAGAAACAGGCAATGGCAAACCACCTCTGAACATCTCTTGCCTTGAAAACCCCAAGGGGGATCCCCATAAGTCAGCTGTGACTTGACGGCACTTTCTACCACTGCTGCCATACACAGCTATACTCAATGTGCATTCAGCTTTCAGATCTTTGCTGTTATTTTATTGCCTGTTGCTTATAGCAAAGTGTGTACGGGTCAAACTAGGGGCAATACTGAAAAAAACTGTGAATGGGTCTTTTACCAGTAAGTTCCAACGATAGGGGGAATATGACAGTCCACACTGGAGATGCAGAGCGAGGGGGATGTAATCTTTCCCTCCTGCCATTTTTGCTATGCCAATTGCCTTCTAAATGTACATTTATAAGTGTGCCTGTTTCTTTCAGAAGGGAAAATATCAATCCCAGAGTATAAGAGAGACTGAGGCAGCAAAATGGCACGGAGAAGAAAGGGTTAAGTTCCCTCCTCACCAGTGCCCCAATCCAAATTGGCTCGCATGCTGCTGCTTACCAAGGAAAACTACAGACACATACTCTCAGATCTCCTAGAGTCTTGATTAGTTTATGTACAGGAAACAATTGAGAGCTTCATGTGTTGCAGGGTTATTTGCAAAGATTCTGTAGCAGAGCAAGCTGTAAAAGATACAAGCGAGCTGACATTACATTAAAAAATGCTGACAGCTTTCTTGGTTTTTTGCTTGAAGCTTCTTTTTTAAAATGAAACCTACTAAATTATGTGGACCACAGATATTTTCCCACACATCTTCCCTCCCCTTTCCAAGCATCTTTATGCCATTTCAAATAAATTTCTAGCATACATTGACAAGGTTGTACAGTCCTTTCGAAATATAGAAATATAAGAAGAGCCCTGCAGGATTAGACCAGTGATCCAGCTAATCCAGCATTTTCTTTCTGTAGTGGCCAGTTGCTTGCCTTGGAGGGCTAACGAACAGGGCACAGAGGCCAGTGTCTTCCCCCAACACTGCCTCCCAGCACTAATATTCAGATGTTTACTGCCTCTGAATATGGAGGTTCCCTTAGTCACCATGTCTAGTAGCTACTGATGGGCCTATCCTCCATTAAATTCCCTTTAAAAGCCATCTATATTTGTGGCTATTGCTGCTTCCACTGGAAGTGAATTCCACACTTAAATTGCTTGTTGAATAAAGTAGTTCCTTTTCTCCATGCTGAATCTATTGTGCATTAATTTCATTGAGCGCTCCAGAATTCTAGTATTATGAAAGAGGGAGAGAAAGTTCTCTCTATACACTGACTCCAGCCCATACATAATTTTATAAACCTCCACCATGTTCCCATTAATTCACCTTTTTTTCTAAACTGAGAAGCCGAAGACTCTCCAGCCATTCCTCATAGGAAAGGTGCTCCAATCTCTTAATATGCACTTAATCTGTCCTCTTCTGCACTTTTCCCATGTCCAAACGTTCTTTAGATCTGGTGACCAGTACTGTAAACATTATACCAGTTCTGTCAATAAGGGGTTTCATTTATTTAAGTCTCCTGGATTGGACCGATATTGTTGCCAAACAATTGTAGGTATTTTTACACTGTTGAAAGTGGAAGCTCAGTTGGAGGGAGTCACAATTTGGAGACAGCAAAAGACAGCAGAACTTAATTTTCTGATAGGAACATAGGATGTGACTTCATATCACCAACTTATGTAATTGGTATGCTTAGCCCCATATAGTCACAGTTGGCTAGGTGCAGTTTTCTGAGGCTGCAGGCAGAGCTGTTATCCAGCCATTTTACCCAAGATCCATTTAACTAGAGATGCCCAGCTGTTGAACCTGCAGCCGTCTGCTTGCAAAGTGCCTGCTGAGTCTCTGAATTATGGCCCTCAGCAGTTTAACTTTATCACTAAAGTAATCTCAATAAGCTGCCTTGAGCCAAGATGAAAGGCAGGGTACAATCTAGGTCTAATCAAGACCTAACCTGATTTCCTAGTGATCTAGGTCTTGTTCTAGTGAACTTTAATTCCATGTTTCATTGGGTTCACAGAATTCTTTCCTATTTGCACATACATTTCTTCCCCAGTTAATGCCATTTTACTTGGATGGTAAATTGTATGGTGATTATTTTCTTTAAAAAGGAAAAAAAAAAACCACTACAACATGCAGTCATTATTTCTGGGGACAAGTGGCATTCCCGTGTACATTTTTTTCCTTTATGATGTGCTGGGTCTGGCTATCTGCGCTTTGCAAATATGTTTGAGGAGGTTACTAGCCTCAAAAAAGTCACTAGCCTACCAGCCCTCCATGTTCTGACATTAGCCATTTGTGACATAACAAAAGAACCCACCTTGGGTTCTGAGGTGTTCAGGTTGACATATAAATATCATAAACAAATAACCCACTTTGTGTAAAAGGTTGCATGGTGAGGAATTTCTGGTGAGGAATTATTTCAAGCTTGGGCTACTCTATAATCCTTTGTAATCTGTGGTGACTGGGGCCCCCCCACTGGTGAGGAGCCTCCACTCCTTGGCCTCAGTCTAGCTGCTGGCTCTTCAGCCCCTCCAAATGCCCCTGGTGGAATCCTGCTCAGGATTGTTCTGTATTCAACACCCCCCCCGCCGCCATTTTTCTGCTTGAAGAAGGCTTGTATTGGACGTATTCCAGAGCCATGCTTCATTTTGCATCTGAAAGTTAGTCTTGATTTCCAGTGAAGCCTTTGTTCTGTCCTGGCTTCTTTCATGCAAATTACTGCCCTGTGTACTTCAAAGGGGTCTCAAGATGAGAAATTCTTTATACGACACTTATGATTCATCCTGACTCCGATGGCCAGGATTGGCTTTGTTCCTGATGGTTTATAGACATCTCTCTGATCCCAGAATCCTCATAACCACACCTTCCAGAAAAGAGATATTATTTCTCAATTTAAAGTCTTCTGTCACTGCAATGAGATCCGCATGCTGAAATGAAATTTTGACTGTATAATAAATTAAATTTGCTGTCCCAGACAGACCAGAGCATTTACCTGGATTGGTCAAAAATTGCATGACCTTGTAATGTCCTGCCGGCAGCACTGCTGCTTTTTAAAGGGGGTATTTTCAACAAGTTTTTTGCTTTATTGCCAGCCAGTGAGATGCTGTCCCCCCCCGCACTCTGTTCTTGAAGCTCAGGCCAAAAGCAGGCTTTGTTTATGATTTGGATTTTGGAATCGTGGGTCTTTTAATGTCACAATTAAACGTATTGTATTGACTAGGCAGCAACTGATGGAAGTATATAAGTTTAGTATCGGTATGTATTTGCATCATTTTCTGGGGTTTCGTTTTGTTAATAAATACAATTTTAAGAGTGTGATATTTTCTCTGAGTGGTTCTAAGACGTCCCCTGATATTTCTTTCAAAGCCTTAAAACACATCTGGTCTTAATACATCTTTCATAGATTTACACACATTAAGAAAACGTGTACATGCATCGAATACTGAGTCTTCTCATGGACATGGCATACATGTCTAGAGACCACGTAAACACACAAGAATGTTGCATGTGCAAACACATGGGATTGTTGTTGTATTATGGGCAAGTCTTCTCCTCTCTTTTAGAAGGACCCCTCTCACTCATTTATATAGATCACACACATGAGCTCTTCCCCCTTAAGGCTGGTTGCTATATGTGTAAATTTATTTGACACATCTGAGCAAGTGGCCTGGCAAATCTCTAAGAGGGGAAAAGATGGAGGAAATGATAGAAGTCAACTGTCGATCTTAAAATTTTAATGAAGTGGAAATAATGTCTGAAAGAGCATGCAAGGAGGAGTGAGACTTCCTTTAGTTTAAACAGATTAAAAAAAACTCATGGGGATCAAAGGGGATTAACACGCTCAGTGCTAACCCTGGAGCTTGGAGAGATGTTTGGAAAGAGGCTGTGCAAACCGTCTGACAAGAGAAGCTAACCTCCTTTTGGAAAACCCTGAGCAAACAAATACTAATCACAGAATAAAGGGACAATTAGCTGTGATGTCTCCTGTAATAAATCTACTAACAAGAATACAACCTTCTGGCCATTCACAGCCGGATCCCAGGCACTTGCTGTTTGCAGAGCAGATTAATGGGGACAAATCGGGCAGCTTATTGCAAGGGACAAGCACATTTCTTTGTCTGTCTTGACACAAGGAAGGCAAACCTGCCTTGAATCGTATTTCCAGCTTGATCAACGGGGCATCTGGCTTAGCGATTGCTCCACTTCCAGTGCCCATACATGGCACCTCATTTGCTCATAAAAGATGCCTCTGCTAGAATAATTGAAAATGTGCAGTCAATTTCAAAGGTCCCGTGCCTTGCTTTCTCCATTCATTCACCTTACCATTCAGATTTCTGTGTAAATTGAATAGCATGGACTGGTTCTGATATAAATTACTGGCATAGATCAGTTTGGTGTTACTTCTGATTCATATACGTGGAGATCAGGAGAATCACCGGGCCACCCAAAACAGACCTGTGCTTGCCTAAGGTCATTGACTTTGGTGGATTTAGAAGGGTATAACTCTGCTTAGTACTGTAATGTTAGTCTCCCAGGTTGGTAATGCTTGCTTCTAAAATGCACAAGATCCAGCTTTGACTTAATGCACGGCATTTATGAACTGGCTTTTTGAAGTGGTCCCATGATTACCCACATCCGCAAAAGTTGTGGTGGGACAGTACAACCCCTGCCTTGACTTTTGAGGGAACAAGTCCATGAGAGAGAATCCAGCTCGCTAAAGACTGGCAAAATTTATTCCAGCATAATTTTTTGTGAGTCAGAACTCTCTTCATTAGAAGTGAGCTTGTATCTGATTAAGAGAGCTCTGAATCATGAAAGCTTATGCTGGGATGCATTTTGCCACAGGACTCCTGTCTTATTTGAAGCCCATGAGCGACATTCTAGATACCTTTGGCTCTGCATGCATGGTTATCCTCAAAGAAGCTGTGTTTCAACATAATTTTTCAACATATTATTCTCAGACATTTAAAACTCATTCTTCCTTTCAGAACTTCCTTTCTGTAACGTTTTTTCCCATTAGCAATGATCTAGTCACTGTACAAACATTACACACCTCTTTGTTATATAAATATTTTTTTGTAGTGCTTCTTGTAAAACACTGGAGATTCTCGTCTTAAATTTCCAGTCACCGTATATATAAAGGAATTGATGTCTGTCAACATTACACTGTACAAAACACTCGGCGCCTGTGAGCTGAAACTTAATTACTTGAGGATCCAGCCCAATAGGCTCTGTTTGAATAGCATTAACCCTAATAAGAGGTAAGATGCTACAAGTAATCTGGATAAACAGTGATAAGACAAGAGAAAATAAGCATTCTGTAAGCTGGGTGAAAACAAATGAAACCTATGCAATAAACCAGAGCCTGTCTACTTTGGGAGCTGCAATCAATGAAGACTGGACAAAGGGGATGGGAGCCGAAAGATAAACTTCAGCCAAAAAGAATGCCTTAAAGGAGGCCAGATGTAACCAGAGCAAGCACATTTTGCGGTGAGCCTTGTGTGGCTGGAGCTCATTACATTTCACACTCACTAAGTAGGATGTCTTCAGGAACTTGAGGGCTAGATGGAGTCTAGGGACACTTCATTCAGCCTTGTTGATAGAACCGAAACCCAACTCTGAACAGATTTTGAGATTAGCAGCAAATTTAATCAGAAGTGAACTCCAACTCCTGGATGAAGCAGTGGGGTTTGTCCTGCCCTACAGTTGTATCCTAAAAGAAAGTATTGTAGTAGCAAAAACAGCATGCAGTGGTGCTGTATTACAGTTCCCAATGAAATGCTTTCTGTTTCAAAACTTACTTACACATAGCCCTTTATTCTTAGATATTGGCTTCAGCCACAGGGCTTCTGTCATGCTGTCATTTTTGATAGATGAAGGCAAGCGCTCTGAGTACAGAGCATCACCTCTATATTTTTAAATATTTGCAATAGAGGTGCTTCCAGTCACATTCATGAATATGATCAGCTAAGCAAGATTTTTAGATGCATTTGACTTCTAAGGTTAAATGTCAGAGTAACTAGAGCCAACTCACATCATTGCTCAATTGATGCTTTCTTCCAAACAGCCTTTGCATAGTAATAAAGTCTCATTTCCAACAGTCTGTGCTGGATTTGCCCCACCATGACACAGCCCGATTCAGAGCAGAGATTTAAGGAAATCATATAATACAGGCACTTGGCAGAACCTCCCCACTTGTCACCTTATACAGCATTTAATATTCCGGTGTACTGCTGAATGTTCATTTCTATTACTGCAGAGAATAATTGTTTTGATAATTGTTTGATAACGTGTTATTTTCAGGTAATTTATTTCTACTTTTCCGCGTGGTGGATCCTCCTGTGTCCCTGGAGCAACAAGAGCTCCTGCAGGAGAAATGGAAGGCTTTGTATTACTTTGGAATTAATATTTATTTGGTTTCTTCACTTGCCCAAGAACAAGAGAGCCTATGAATAATACATAGGCCCAAAGATGCCAAGATAGGAAGCTTTATATCCGGAATGCCAGCAGAATCCAGAAAACTTAAATCGAAGGTAAGATTCTTCATTGTCAGGTGCAGCAGGCCATGCTCAGGCAAATGGGAATTCAGGTTAAACTTCAAGGCCCACGGCTAATAAAAACGGAGGTGGAGCCATTTATTATCTTGGGAGAAGCGAGCGTAAGGATGAGCTGGGATAAACAAACCACCAGGATGAAAGTCAGAAGTAAAATTCAAAATGAGTTGAAAAAACCTCACTGGCAAATTTGCAAGTCTGTTTCTTGAAAGAAATGTATGATTTGCACCTCTGTGTACACTAGTGGGTATGTTTGCAACTTTCACATATCTCCTTCTAGTAACTTTTATGCTGTATCCAGTTGTTGGCATAATACTACAGCGGAGAATTTCTCAAAAGCATAGACATCTTCATTTTACATGAGATATCTTCCCGGCTCTGACCTAAAGAAAATGACTGTTGCTGTTATTTGAAAAGGATACCTTCTCCAGGCCCCGGTTAGGACTTTAAGGGGAAAAAATGCACATGTCTGTCACACATCCCAACTGGAACTCCAGCTTTGCCTGTTTGTGACATGTTTTCTCTTGTTATCTCACATCACTCCTGACACTGAAATTAGTCTGCTAATGTAGCCATCACAGAGTAACAAGATAAAGAGTTGAAAGATGCAGACATTTCTTATCACCCACTGGTTAGATGGACGCTAGCTGGTCAATAAGTGCTTAGTAATGTGTTCCTATTGTGCACAGCCTTTGGACTAATAGACATGTCAGCGTAGTCAAAGATGACGACGCCTGTACCCTTTGGATTGGCCTTGGCATTCCACTTCTTCTAGTTGTGCTCTTCTGAATGTAATAAGCAGAATTATTGCCTCTCTGGTCAATCATCTTGTCAAAGATGCTGACAAACCCCATGAAGTCCCGTCCTCCAGTACCTGCTTTCATCAGTGTGCTTGATCAACAGTGTGTTTCACTGGATGAAGAGACGGTAGGCTGAGACAATATATTCATAGTCATATAATGCTTTAGTTGAACCTTCATTTGATGTATTCCAATGAGCAGCCTCCTATCTCTTTCTAAAGGTTATATTAAATTTAGTTGGGGATAGTGGCTCCCACCTCATGAAATTATTTGGGAATTCCTGATGCATGGAGAGACAGCATGTCCATCTTTCTACTGTCATGCTTGTCAGATTCCGCCATGTGCAGGTTAATGCTGACAGGATAGGGATGCATCCATCCAGCCCTTAGTTTAGGATGTTGTGTTCAAATATGAACTACCTGAGAACAAAGCCACACCTATTGGGTATCTGCAAGTTCGTCTTCTGAAGAAGTTGGCGCTTGCAGGTAGTCCTTAGTAGTTCATCAAGCTTGGAAACATGATAACTCAGCTCCTGACTTGCCATTTATAAGCTATTCATAGTGACACTATTGTCTGTATGGCTTATGGGATTTCATCCATCGGGCTCAGTCAGGTATGTAGGCTCTGTGTACATTTATGGCAGTTTATTGGCAGCATTAATATATTTTCTACTGTCACAAAAGACAGAAACACACTGTTCATTGCCTTCCCTCCAATTTTTAATTTAAAACTGATGAAGAAAGGGATTTGTACACCCTGGAATCCTGCTAGTTCAAAGGGACTAATTAAAATAAATGTTTATTTCATCTCCCCTTTAATTTATTTAGCCAGGCTCTATAGTGAAAATGAAATGCCCATGAAGCCAAATTTAAAGCTGAAGATATGTCAACATGTGTGCATGGGCTTCAGTCCTGAAAGTTACTGTTAATAATTAGATACTTTCACGGAACTGAATTTGCTCTGGAAGCAACACTGATTCCCAGGCAGATGTATCCATAGAAGAACCCTGATACTGACAAACTGTTGGTTGAACTCTAATTAGTTGTTGAGGGAGGGAAACTGGATACAGCTTGCAGACACAGTGGATTGCAGGCAAGAGATGCTTCTTTTGTAATTGATTGCTAACCATTGTAGAAGCATGACAGGTCTTTGATAAAGTAAGCAACTGACAGATTTTCTTGCTCAGAATTTTGCACACTACAAAAGATACTTAGAAGTCAATACTCAGGTGGCAGAGCTTGCCTGAAAGGGAAGACACCCTCAAAAGAAACACTTGAAGTCAGGATGGAAACTATGAGAGGTTTCATAACAAAAATTATCAAAGACCCATTAGGCTGAAAATCTGAGGATGCCTTGCTAGGAAGATCCAGATAATGTGTTTCTGATCCTGAGTCTGGCAGCAGTAGGCAAAAGGGATAAAAAATGGAAGTAATGCATGAATAATGAAGCAGTGTCTCCAATAAGGCCTTCAGTCTGCACAATGAAGGGTCTGCCCTCCATCAATGGCCAGATGGCAGCATCCAGCAGAGAGAAACACTGATAGACATGGCATTGGCAACTTCCTGTTCATCTGAATCTGTTAATACAACTAAATAAGGAGCTATGTATGACATAATGGAAAGCATAAATGAAATCACAGGACATTCCAAGGGAGCTTTTTACATAACACAGTTCTCCAGGGGCTTCAGGGTTTACACCATGTTAGGGCCTATTCCTTATTCTTAGAAATACTTAGTCCTAAATTGGGACAAGTTCTCCTCTTCATATCGGGGAGGGATAATTTTGGAACGCTGATGGTTAAATCATCATAAATTGCAAAGGTATTACTAGTGTGCCACAAGACATTGCTAGCTTTAGAAAACCATTGCTGAAATCTTTGGATTTAAGTGGAGAATGGCCTTGCTCAGGGGAACTACTAATCCCAAGCTTGCATCACATTTTAGGGAGCTGGCCTTTTCAGAGCCTTCACTCCGATTGCATAAGCCCACAGCTTCTCACATTTTCACTGTCCTATGCAAATAAGATGAAGTGCATTCCCTCCTTTATTTTTTATGAAGCAAGAGAAAGGGGGTGCAACAGGAAAAATCACAGCAGGGGACTACTTGCCACTCCCCAGGCATTCAGACCCTGAGGGCTATGGGATTAGGGATTCCCTGACGGTAGCAATAAAAAAGTAAGGTGTAAAAAAATGTGATGTGGATGGCAAGGATCTGTTTGCAAATAGCTGGGCCTCGGTTTTTGGGTTCGTTTTTCTCCTTTGGAGGCAGGAGTGGGCCAGAAATAAACTATCATGGGATTATAGTCAGAGGTTTGTTGGAGATGGGTGTTGACACTGTGAAATGGAAGTGGTGGTGCGACCCTGTGCAGGGGCAGGTAGGAATGCGCTGAAGAGACTGAAGCAGGGTGTGGCTCTATGCTGAGGGAATACACAGGACTCCTAGTTAACAAGGTAACAGTCAGTTTATTTCTTCCTTCTGCCAGGTGTCTACACAGGCCTTCTAGCCAGAGTTATATCACTCTGTACTCTCTTGGTCCTTTGCCCAAAACCCCGAGTTACTTCATTCCGGGTCAGCTGTCCTCCCAGCTTCTCACTCCTTGGGTGCCTCCCGAATCGCAACCCCTCTGAACCACAAGCTTAAGAGCTCTCCCCAGTAATTGGCCCTACCTCTCCTGAGCAAGTGTTTAGTCTACTGCCCTGGCATCTCTTAACCCCAGTGGCATCCCTTTCCCCCCGATAGCCACCACCTAGATCGACCAGCCTCTTCCTCCTGTCAGCATTCCCAGCCACACTCTGCCAACTGGGAGGCCACCCACTTCCTTACTGGTGGAACTTGCTCCTGCCTTGCCACCTGCACCCCCTGCTGTCCACAGCAGCTCCCAGCCTGCCACAGAATCATTATGTCCACATTTTACCACCTTTTCCAGTTATTGTGTCTGCTGGTTACAAGTAAAAGGAACAGAATGATACCAGTGAGTCCCAAATCAGCTGCTTGAGAACAACAGAGAATCAGATGAGCAACTATGCAGGCTACAGATTCCAATTTTGGGATCAGTAGTATAAAAAGAAGGCTCAGAATCAATAATAAGAATAAGCGTTCAAGGCACAAAGAAGCATGCTGGATGGATAGGAACAAGGATTGTGATTAGTGAGGTTATGCCCATTAATACTCTTTTCAGCCCCCAAAACAGGACCATGGACAGCTCCTGTGTGCTGTAGAGACTTGCCCTAAAGGCAAAATTTAGCTTGACTGGGAGGGAATCCATATCCTGTCCTTATATATATTTGAATTTTGGTTCCACAACATTCCATGCTTGCCATAATTGATTCGGCTCAAGAACTGGCAGTCAGAAGACACTGGCCAGGGTTGACTGGCTGCTTCGCAAAGTCCCGCTCACGTCAACCCCGGTCAGTGTTTTCAGTTCAGTCTGCTCCAGTCCTCCGACAGGAGAGGACCGTCTGGAGTGTGAGCGCAGGGACAGGCCCTCAAGGCTGAGGCAAGTGAGATAAGTCCTTTTCCACCACCCCCACACCATCCCCTGGGCCTTCTATGAGGGGACTAGCCCCAGAGAAGGCCTTTTCCGTCCCCCACACGCCATCCCCTGGACCTTCTATGGGGCACTAGGACCAGAGAAGGCCTTTTCTGCCCCCCACGCCATCCCCTGGGCCTTCTATGGGGGCAGTAGGCCCAGAGAAGGCCTTTTCCGTCCCCCACACGCCATCCCCTGGGCCTTCTATGGGGCAGTAGGCCCAGAGAAGCCCTTTTCCGTCCCCCACACGCCATCCCCTGGGCCTTCTATGGGCACTAGGCCCAGAGAAGGCCTTTTCCGTCCCCCACACGCCATCCCCTGGGCCTTCTATGGGGCACTAGGCCCAGAGAAGGCCTTTTCCACCCCCCACACGCCATTCCCTGGGCCTTCTATGGGGGCAGTAGGCCCAACGAAGCCATTTTCTGTCCCCCACACATCATCCTCTGGGCCTTCTATGGGGGCAGTAGGCCCAGAGAAGCCCTTTCCCCCCACACATTGCCTACTGCCCCCATAGAAGGCCCAGGGGATGGTGTGTGGAGGACAGAAAAGGCCTTCTCTGGACCCAGAGAAGCCCTTTTCTGCCCCTCTTCCCTTCCTTTCCCCCTTTTCCTTTATTCCTCTCCTTTCTTTCACTCTTCCCCCTATTCCTTCCTTCCTTCCTCCCTTCCTTTCTAGGGCCCGTTGTCTTCCACCACAATGGGCTTTGCTCCCTAGTATTTTTATACACCTATTCATGCATTCATGTCTAAATTGGAAGTTACAAGTCTTGGAGAGAGGGATGTATGGGTTAGGGAATCTCACCTTACCTCATTGTGCTCCAGTGCTTTCACCACTTTTCTTCCAGCCCAGCTCATTCTCAGTATTGGAGACTGGGGGGTGTCATATAACTGCCACCATATCACATACATGTGATGTCAATGCTTTGTCTATCAGGACCCTGGGGTGCCAGGTGGGTGTTTGGCCACAATATCTCTCAGGCAACCCCTTGGGTCTGGGCCTCAATTTAAACTGGGGCTCAGGGTCACTCTGGTAGCGTGCTTCCCTTATCCTGAGTCCCCTTCATTTACAGAGCTAGCCGGCTCAGCTTAGGAGAAGCAAGGAGGGCACATAAACAGTCTCTACTGCCCAAAGACTTGTTCAGACTCCCGGCTTATAAAACATAAAGGTTTATTCAAGAAAGTAAAAACAGATAAGGGGGAGTTGTGGAATAAAACGGACAATAGACAAAACTAACCCTAACTATCTAGCTACTATATACAGACGGTTTGTTGATCCTTTCTCCCTGAACGTCCGGCTCCCTCTGGCTTAGCCACTTGCTTCAGGGTTTACACAGAACTGCCAAGACTCACTTGCTTGCAGACACTGGCTGTCTTCTGAGCAGCTCCTGCACCCGGACTATACCTCACGGTGAGCAGTTCAGGAAGATTCCCGCCACAGTCTCTGGCTCTTCAAGGCCACGTGCAGCATTCCTGGCATTCGTCAAGTTGTCGAGAACCTCCGGTCTCACAGCTTCCTCCAAATGCGTAGATGTGTGCGTGTTCAGGCAAGTCCCTCGGTTCTTCTGGGTTCCTCTGGCCTTCTTGGACCGGATTCTTATTTTTCACTTCCCCAATCCCCGTCCTAGACTAATTAGAGATTGCTGCCTTGACCCAGCTGTCTCCCATTTGCTTAACTCACTGGACGTGCTGATCCTGACTAAACTTACAGGCATCTTATCCATGATGATTCTGCAAATCAGTATCTCTGGCATGACAGGGGGGCTAAACTTCAAGTGATAAAATGCAGCAAGGCAAGAGGGTGAAGAGAGGTTACCTCCTCATTTTCCACACACAATGTACTCCGTGTCTGAAGGGATTCATTTAAGACAACCTGTTTATCACATTGTCAATAATGTTAAGAAATGATGACACTTTTGTCATCCTTATGGAGCAATAAGACCAGATACAATTCTTGTCAGTTTTTAACAAGCATCATGCTCTCCCTACAAAGGCATGTGAGCCAATGTGGTGCAATGCGCATTGTTTTGGACCAAGAACTGGGGAGACCCACGTTAAAATCCCAGCTGAGACATAAAGTTCACAGGATGACCTTCAGCCAGTGTCAGCCTAACCTACTTCACAGGGTTGTTGCGACTATAAAATGCAAGGGGGGGACCACATACATCAGACTGAGCTTCTTGGGAAAAAATGTGGTAGAATAGATATACCACCAACCTAATTCTACAATCAGGAAATGGCTGATGCATCACAGCCACCCCTGATGGGGTTTTCCCTGCTTGGGCCAGCGTGGGGTGTAACATTAAAAACCCCTTTCTTCTGAATAACTGTTGGTAATTCATACATATACTGATTCCAACAGGATCTTACATCTTGCAGTTAAACCTCAACATTCTGTAAGGAAAGGGCCCTAATTCTGTTTTGATGACATGGGTTGGCTGCACATCAGCATTTGAGAAAGGAAAGGAGTTTGAGGCACAGCAGATATTTGGCATAGAATTGAGACCGGGGGTGGGGTGTATAAGAGGCACCTTTCCTCTTATCGTTGGAGATGACAGACTTTTAGGGGGGGGGGAATGCCTGAACTTCCAAATCTAAAGTAATGATGAAGGCTGCCAGCTTGATTTAAAAAACTGGATAAAACTTATTGGCAGACTTGATACCTTCATGCAGTGCCTTTCTACTGTAGGAGGAAAACTACTCACAGGAAAATGTAAGATTCTAACCCCCCCTCTCTTGGATTAGAGGAGCCCAGGATAGCTGCATTGTGAAATATAAAGACTCTTTCCCTGTAATATGTATTACAGCAAGCACAAATGAATCATTTTAACCCCAGCCCATTCCTCCCTTTATTAGTAATCCCACTGAGACCTCTTTTGTCCCTCTCCATGCTACGCTTCCACCCCCTACTGTCTTGCACTTTTAAAATGTAGTCATTAATATCAGAAAATTAACTGATTCAAATGAGCACAATTGCCCTAGCTTTGAATGTTCCCAGGATTGCGCCCAGGGGTGGCACTCACACATCTCATTTGCATCTCAGAAAAATGGGCTCATCCGGTTAAATGTTATGTAAAATACACCACCTTCTAATGTGTGTGAAGCAATGCATTAATGAACTGGGTAATTGTCAATTAGGAATTCTAGCGGCATTTCATTCACAATAGAGAGGATGACAGTGGCCCAAAATTCTCTTCTGATGTAAACTGGAAGAAGTCTGGTGTTTGAGAAGCTTCCCTCGTTCAACAGTGTGCTGTAGCTAATCGATTATGACTGGGGAGAATTGAATTCAGCCATGAATGTCGTACTGGTGCCACCTGAAACAGAATTACACCCTTCTAAGCCCGTTGACTTCAGTGGACTCAGAAGTGTGTAAGCCTGCTTGCTCTGACCTTGATGCCCCAGGCTATCTGCATTAGATCTCAGTAGCTAAGCAGGCTCAGCCCCGGCTAGTATTTGGATGGGAATACCAGGGGTGCTTAATGGGGCCACAGTGGCTCAGTGTTTAAGATGCTTAGCTGCAAGACCAGAAGGCCTGTAGTTCAGCAGTTCGAGACCTGAGTGCCACATGATGGAGTGAGCTCCCGTCTCTAGTTCCAGCTCCTGCCAACCTAGCAGTTCAAAAGCAAGAAATTGCAAGTAGATAAATAGGTATTGCTTCGATGGGAAGGTAACAGTGTTCTGTGCACTTTGGCGTTTAGTCATGCTGGCCACATGATCACGGAAATGTCTTCAGACAATGCTGGCTCTTTGGCTTGGAAATGGAGATGAGCACCGCCCCCTAGAGTCTGATTCGACTGGCCTTCGAGCAAGGGAAACCTTTACCTTACCAGGGATGCTATGTGGAGGCAGGCAATGGCAAACCACCACTAAACATCTCTTGCCTTGAAAACCCTACGAAGTCACCGTAAGTTGGCTGTGACTTGAGGGCACTTTCCACCACCACGACCAACAGCAACCCTGCTTAGGATGGCACCATGGGTGACCTTCAGCCAATCAGTCTCACTCAGCCTAATCTACTGCACAGAGTTGTTGTTAGGAGTAGAGAGAGACCATGTTAGCCATTTTGAACTCCTCGTATAAAAGATGAGATAGAAATGTAATTGAAAGCAGCAAAACTTGTTGCAATAACTGCTATTCTGGGCAGACAAATGCAAAGTTATTTTCAGTCTGCAATCTGATATGGGTTAAATACTTCCTCTGCATGTGCTAAGATATATATGGCAGCAGTATGCATAACAGCATTAAGGGGTCGGAGCCCCTTTCCTGTAAGGAGAGGCTGAAGCGTCCGAGACTTTTTAATTTAGGAAGGAGACAGGTAAGGTCCATGTGAGTGGTTTATTAAAACTAAGCATGGGATGGAAGGAGGGAACAGAGGGAACCTTTTCTCCCTTGATACTAAAACCCAGGGGAACCTAATGAAGCTGATAGGCAATGTATTCAGGATGGGTAATTGGGAAGTACTTCTTTATTCACCAAGTGATTAAACTGGGATTTGTTGCCAGCGGACATAGTGATGACCATTAGTGTAGATGGCTCTAAAAGGGGCTGAGACAGATTCATGGAAGAAAGGTCTATCAATGGCCATTAGCTATGGTGACTAAAGGTAAGGCAGGAAACCTCTGAATACCAGTGCTAGGAGGCAACATAAAGGGAAAGAACTTGGCCTGTGTTGGCCATCCAGAGCAGCTAACTGGCCACTGTGAAACAGGTTGCTAGACTAGATGGAGCACTAGACTGTTTCAGCTGGGCTCTTCTCATGAGCTTATCTTCTTAGGATGCTTTAAAATGCATCAGTTTATAAATGTCATTTTGGTGTACCCATAGCAGCAGAACAACAGCTTATTTACTGGTTATCTTCTCAGAACCCCACAATCCAACCCTGAAAGGCATCCTGAAACGTACTAATTCCAAGCACCCCTAACTGAGGGCTGAACTGCAGCCACACAAGGTCTCCATTAAAGAGGTGAGTGCCTGCCAACTTCTTTATACTAACTAAAATAAAGTGATTTTATGTCAATAGTGTTAGAGCTTATAAACCTAATCCTGCATGGCACCAACTGTTGTGACTCTTCAGTGATTCTTACCTCCAGTTCAAAATTTATAAGTTCTGTGGTGCTAGCACTCGCTAAGCCAGTGAATACGAGGCTGTGCTGCAAAGATCTCTGCATGCCTTGCAAAGTTTACTGATAGCCCTGACCTGGCTAGCCCAGGCAAGGCCAATCTCATCAGATCTCAGAAGCTAAGCAGGGCCGACCCTGGCACGTACTTGGATGGGAGGCCTCCAAAGAATACCAAGTCTGGAAGGCAGAGGCAGGCTATCAAGCCACTTCTCTGAACATCCTCCAAGCCCCAGTAGGAGTTGCCAGAGGTCACCATGACTTCCAGGCACAGGTGCATGCACACACACACAAAGTGCAAAAATACCCCCCCCAATAAAAATTTACTGATAGAGCGTTCATAAAGAAGAGACAAAAGGAAATGACCTCTGACCTCTTATGTCTTCTTTCCCTGAAAAAGTGTACTCTGAACGTGATTCCCTTGGGAATGGAAATCACCCCTAGGGGCTTGATAGGAAGCCTTGATAGACAGGATGCTAAGAACCACAGGTGAATGCAGCTTCCACTTAGGGGATAAGGCAGATTCATGGGAGAGAGGCCCATCGGGGGCCACTATTTATGATGACTATAGGGAATCCACAGCTAGAGGCAATAAACCTCTGAATACCAATGCTAGGAGGCAACCACAGGGGAAAGCCTTGTTTGTTGACTCTCCAGAGCTTGTCACTAGTTTCTCATTGAAGGAGATGCTGTCACAAATGGACCACCAGCCTGGTCTAGCAAGGCAACTCTTATGTTCTTATATTCAATGAAGGACTTGAGTCCTCTCTTTTCAAAAAACCGTCTTGAGCTCTGTTTATCACCCAGTTTACAGGAGCAGTTCATTCATGGGCTGAACGTTATCATAGCAGCTTCTATCACAGCAGCTTTCTTCTTCCCTCCAAAAGTAATTGTCCACGTGTTGTGAAAACACTACCACTATGTGCAAAGAAAATATGTGACAAAAACTTCAAGCAGTTAGGCTGTCACATGACCATCCGCATAACTGTGTGCAAATGATTGTGAGAACGGTAGGAATAAGTTGACTAGCAGCAAGAAAAATTGGGGCAACTGGCCATCACTCAGGGTCGAGTGGATACTGTGCAGCTAGCAAACTCAAAATGCCTTGGAATGACTTTGACAAACCAAACCAATCGAACAGCTTTTGGCCCAACAAGAACAGGTCTCAGAAAAGCCTAATACCATGAAGCAAAGCCTTAGCTTCGTCTTAGCTCATCTTACTATTGCTGCACAGGACTCACAGCCCAAGAGATGGCATTTAACTTGTTGCACATCAAGCTTATTTATCCCGAATAGATTGCTTGTTACGTTCTGTTCTTTGTTATCTGCCGTGTGATGTGCTTGCTAGGGTTTGTTAGCCTCACTGCTTCACTGCTCCCTCTCAGAATGATCTCAGGAGGGCCACAGCCTTGTCCTGTTTCTGAGTACAAGCCAGCTCACGCCCAAGCTGTCCTCCTCTGAATTCACCTGACAAGCCATAAACTTCCACTGTCAGATACCCCAGGCTTTCCCCGTAGTCCGGAGTGCAGCCGTAAGCCACATGAACTTGTGCAGCTCCATGAATCCTCTGAGATCGTGTCTGCTCCTTTACAAGTTGCAACGTATTTGGCTGCAGCCCAAAATTTCAATAAGGCTTTGAGAACGGGTGATTTGTTCAGACTGTAGATAAAGTTGGGTCCCGCCTGGTTCCTGCTGCAGAACCAAAGAGGCTGTATACATGCCTCTCTCCTTTAAGGGCTACCCACAGTGTGATAGAATGGAATGGAAAGGGGGTAAACGGGCAAATGAAATCAGGGAAGTCCTGATTTAATCTCCCCGCTTCTCTTTTCACAAATCATTTAACCTTATTTCAATTTCCTTCTGACACCAAAAAGTGCAGGCACTTGAGAGACTAATTATAACGTTCCCCCCCTCCTCTGCCCACCCTGTTCAATAGCAGCTCCTTATCTCCTGCCTCTCTCTGAAGGCTGAGTTCAGACTCCCATCAGAGGATCTGCCGCATGGAGATACACTATCTCCCCTTATTATCACATATTGCAGAGCTCTGCAAAGTCTAATAACAGTTGATGACTAATCAGATCTCAGGGAGAGACCCTCAGCTTTGCTCAAACCATGAAGGTTGACCGCTGATCCAGTCAGTTGTTCACCAAAATGCTAATTCAGTTCCTCTACTGGTCACTGCACCGATCCTGTCGCTTGCTCAGCCTGGGTTATTTGGACAGTTACTCCTTCCCTATATTCTAGCTGAGCCTCCCCCCCACTTCCCAAGCCAGTCTCATTAATATAGATTGTACCTCTTTCCCTCTTGACATTCATTTGTCATGCCTTTTTATCTCTGTTGTACTCTCTGGCAATTCTCTCTCTGTCCCCCACCTGGTGTGTGTGAGTTAGAATGTTAATCTCTGCCAGGCCATCTCTCCTTCCCAGCGTGTGCTCCCCCACAAACCCCCGTTTCTAGCCTCAGCAGTCGCCTTACTCCAGGGAGCCACAAAAAATTGAACTCATCTGGGGGGAGATCGGCCACATTGCGGCAAACCGTGCGCAGCTTAAACGGTTTGTGGATGGCCAGTCGTATATATGCCATTCGCTGTCTGAGAAAGCTGCTTGGTTTAGGCCCACAAAGGGAAAGGGTAGATCGTATGCATTTGTGTCTACGTAACACGGCCCCTGTTGGGACTGGACATCAGGCTACCCACTTGGCTCCTGGTGCAGCCAGGTTTGGAGGGAGGTTGACTCCAGAGGCAGATTTTGAGGGGTTGGGATCTCCCATCACACCCACCAGCAGCTTCCTCACTCTCGCTGAGGAGCCAGGGGAAATTAAGGCAGGATGGCAAACAAGCTGGGCCATTTCCCAAACTCTCAAAAGATTCCTTCTCGCAAGAGTTCAGCCACCACTTGTGACTGCAAGGGAAAACAAAATGGTAGCCAAACACTTCTGAGGGGAGGGTAATTCTTGAGAGTTCTGGAAGCCTGATAGGACATGTCCTTAATGGCACAATTTTTAAAGCAGGCCATGGTAGAGAAAAGGTAAGATGGATTATCTCCTCCGGGAGTGGCAGCAACGGAGGTGAGGCAGGCAGACAGGGGTAGTGGCAGCTACTGCAGAAGCCATGAGGTGGGCTGGAGGTTGTAATTACTGCTGCTGCTGTGGCAGCCTGCAAGTTAGGGCCTCTTCCCTCAGCAGTCCCATGACTCGCACACATAGGGTCTTGCACATTCAGAAGAAGAGTTGGGTTTTATACCATGTTTTTCTCTGCCCTAAAGGAGTCTCAAAGCGGCTTACAATCTCCTTCCCCTCCCCACAACAGGCACCCTGTGAGGCAGTGTGGGGCTGAAAGAGTTCTGAGAGAACAGTGACTGGCCCAAGGCCACCCAGCAGACCTCATGTGGAGAAGTGGGGAATCAAACCCAGTTCTCATCTGCTCTTAACCACTATACCATGCTGGCTTAAAGGGCCTCACATAAGCCCTACATATGAGCTCCAGGTCTCTATTCCTCTGTCATCTTTCTTTGCCTGCCTTCCTTCCTCAGAGACTGGGGAGATTAGATGGGCTACCATCCTTTCCAAGTCCACAGCCTGCATCTCCCTAGAAGCTTTTAGATCAAGGTTCAGGAGTACAGATTTCCCTAAGTGGCAAGGCTGTCCCTCCTTTTTCCAATTATGAGCAGGATATTAGGATCAGTAGACTAGTGCTTAGTAATGGGCTGGTTTTGATCACTCAGAAAGGTTCGTAGCTTGAATGCAGCCTCAGTTGGTGAGACTTGGCATTTTACCACTTCAGCACAAATTTTATTTTTGAGAAGTAGTTCTTTTCCATTAATGCAGTAAATACCAACCCTCACCACATAGTCTATGAAATATTTACCGTATAAAATGGATGTGGTAAATCACCTTGCAATGGATTTTCAAAATGTAACAATAAAAGTGAGCCTCCAGGGAAATGCAAGCTGTGGTCTGGATACACCTGGCTGAGCAAGCGCATCTGTATAAAGACAGGAACGGCACATCCTCCAGGGCAGGTGGGTGTACAGAGAGTTAGATTTTTCCTTGAGCCTGAAAGAAGCTTGTGAACTCCTCAGACTGTGCACAGTTTCCAAGATAAAGGGAACAAAATATAGTTGTACCAAACATCTACGTTCTGCATCCTTCTGGAAGACGCCCCTTCCCCCTTCTCCAAACTAGGACCTTTATCACCTTGTTCTCTGATATGGCACAGGTCTGCAAGCTGGCTGAATGTGCTCATCTATCATAGCAGCTTACGGAAAGCAGGATAGTTGGTTTTCAGCAGCTCAAGCAGGCAAACAACTTGAGGTCACAGGAAAATGACATTTACAAATGCTGTGTAAGCAAAGCCCGAGGAGGTGACACAGTATCGGAGAAAGGTGATCTGTTCCTCCGTTGCTTCTGTGTATATTATATGTCGCAATCAGCTCGAGCTCAGATTGTGACACAGAACATCTCTGGTGGCTTAGGGGAGTTTCAGGTTAGGCTTGCCATTCTTACAGTGAGCCAGTTTGGTGTAGTGGTTAAGTACTCTAATCTGGGAGTACCAGGTTTGATTCCTCAGTCCTCCACTTGCAGTTGTTGAATGACCTTGTCAGAGCTGTTCTTGAAAAAGAGCAGTTTCTGTCAGAGCTCTCTCAGCCCCACTTACCTCACAAGGTGTCTGTTGTGGGGAGGGAAAGGGAAAGGAGTTTGTAAGCCATTCTGAGACTCTGAGTGAAGGGTGGGGTATGAATCCAATCTCCTCCTCCTCCTCCTCCTCCTCTTCCTCTTCTTCTTCTTCCTCCAGAATCTAGGCCAGAAGAGGACAAATTGCAGCCCAGAGCCAGGCCATGGGAGCTTTTCATTCAGCTCTCAGCCTGCTTCAACATTTGTAAGTAGGATCAGCCTGCCAGACTGCGGCATCAGCCGGTAGGACCACACTCCCAAAAAACTGTTAAACACCTCAAGGTCTGAAGGCCATTAAGAGCTGCCGAGTGGGAGAGAGGGTCACATCTGGGTCTCCGCCTGCTTTTGAGGGCTCAGATGCCGGACCTTCCTGTTTCCAGCACCACATGTGGCCTGCTGGTTGAAAAAAATCATCCATCCCACCACTAGGCTGCCAACCTTTTTCTTCCCCCATCAACTAATATGGAGACATATCTAAACAAATGTCTGACTGGATTAGAATTAATGTTATTGTTCTAGTAACATTTTACAGTATTTAGAAAACCGCTATGAACATTGGTTCATTCATTCACAACATCTCTGAAAAGGGGGGGGGGGGTAGTCACATTTATCCCTGTTTTAAGTGGTAGGTCTAAGGCAGAGAGAAAGAGATGCTGACTTTCCCAAGCCCACTTTTGGGTTCATATCTGAGAACTCGGCCAGCCAGAGGCTCCGGTTCAAGTCCAGTACTTTATTCACTAGACTGCCTAGCTCAGATAATGTTCTGCCATTAAAGTTTCTTTACAGAATGGCTTCTTATGTTGACTCTGTGCTTTGCAGTGAGCTATTTGTCATGGATTGATGTATTCTCAGAGCGCAGTTACAGGATGCTTAGTGAAGAACTAAAAAGCAGTTTGTAAACTATAAAACGGGTATGTGCATTCGTTAGACAGTCTCCAGAACTTTTAGGCCATCAGAAATTCGGATAAAGGAGAGCAGGCACCATTTATATTTATTTATTTAGACTATTTTATACTGAGCTAAAATTGTGACATGGGAAATGCACATTATGCACAACTGGAGTTGTCAATAACAACTTAAGGAAACAGAAATTCCTGTCAGTTGAGTGTAGATCAATGGTGTGGCCTCATTTGGAATGCTGTGTGCAGTTCTGGTCACTGTGTCTCAAAAAGGACATCACAGAAGAGGGGAACCAAGGTGGGAAGGGGGTTGGAGCACCTTGGAGAAACTCGGCAAAGAGAACCGTTTTCCCCCTCTCCCAAATTCTAGAACTTGAGGGCATCCAATGGAGTTGATGAGCCGTAGATTCAGGACGGGCAAAAGGAAATGCTTCTTTACACAACGAATGATTAAAATGTGGAATTTGCTGCCAGAGGATGTACTGATGGTTATAGGCATAAACAGGTTTAAAAGGGGATTAGACAGATTCATGGAGGATAGGACCATCAGTGGCATCTAGCCATGGGGACTGAAGGGAACCTCCACCTTCAGAGGCAGTGAACTTCTGAATATCAGTGCCAGGAGGCAACATGAGGGGAAGGCCTTAGGCTCTGTGCCCAGTTGTTGGCTGTCCAGAGGAACTGGTTGGCTACTGTCTGAGACAGGATGCTGGACTAGATGGATCAGTGGTCTGATCCAGCATGGCCCTTCTTATGTTCTTTGAGTGAGTGATTTGGCCACTTATACAAATACGTTGGCTGGTTAGTACTGAACTCCATAGCAGATGGCCATCTTCCCTTGCAGATACCACTATATACATGTAGTGCATAGTTCACAGTTCCACAAAGCCTTAAAGGTAGCAGACTGTGTTCTGTGTATACTGAAGTACTGATAGCTTGAGTTAATGCAGTCAACTCCATATAGGGGGGGAAAGCCATTTCTTTATATGAATTGGATCTGTGCATAGAATCCTTCAATGGGACGCCTATGATGTGGTAACCCTATCAAGTAACTTGTCTTGCTTTGACATGGCCACTCTGAGAATCAGCTGCTTGACATCTGAAGGACTGATCTTAAGTAGATGCCTTCCCTATTGCTGACAGCCAGCTGTTTGGTGGCAAAATAAGAGAGGAGAGGGAGGTCGGCCCTGCCCCCCTCTCATCTTCCCCATAGCAAAAAAGATGAGCATAAAAGACGTCTTGGGCTGTTTGGTATAGAGGAAGGAAGGGGCAGGACACAGGCTTACCATTGGGCATGCTTAACAAGAGCTTTCTCCCTGGAAACATACCAGATGGGCCAATCGTCTATTAAAGGCCCAGCATCCGGTTCCCCTCCTACTTTGTTGTTTGCCATGAGAAAGACTGGTGGCTTTCCCCTCCTTTTCTCTGGCTCCACATACCCTAGGAAGGACATGTGGAACCACATAAGAGGAGCAAAGAGTCACACCATCACCCTCTCCACTGGTGAAGGCAGGGTGGGAGGGAACTGGAAGCTCTCTCTCCCCACTTGCAGCACTTCCTCACTGCACCGATTGAATGAGTGCTTTTAAGTATGAGTTCCCGCAATGTATCTCTAACTGCAACTCCGGTTGCACACCCATGACCTGTCACATGTACTTATGCCCTCAGTTATGCCCAAGCATTTTCACGATAGCTGAAATGGGAGAATATAACCATGCCAGTTGGCAATGCTTGCAGTTGACCAATGTGGTGCTGTGGAGAGATCTGGGAGACCCAAGTTTCACATCCCAAGTTTCACATCCCTGTTGCCTGGTGCATGTGATTGTCTCCCAGCCAGACACTTGGACACTGTTGCAGGGATAAGTAATGTGTTGTACACTGCCATAGGAGTGTTCTCAACAAATGCAGAGCAGATCTTGGCCAGGCTTATTTAGTGCAGCCGGCCAAATGCATAGTTACTTCTGGGTTCACAGGTGACACGGGCTTGTAACCTCAGAAAATAGATCATAACCATTCCATTGGCTGATGTGATGGAACTGAAACATCCATAACCATCCACGGTTGCATCTGGGTGGGGCGATGGTCCTCTTCTAAAATGCCATTCACAATGAACATTGGATGCACAGAACTGAGAGTCTGTATTCTAAGACCCCTAATTACCAGAATGGTGACAATTCAGCAGTCAACCCCAAAATATATAGATCGAAGGCTCCCCTGAGTGGCATGTCTTGCTGTAGCATCTGCTGTTCTAACACTCGGGAAATGCTCTTTGCTGCAGAGGGAGAAACTTTGAGCGCTCACATCCCCCTCTTTCTGTGGGTCTCTGACATGCTGGAAATTTGCCCATGACCATAGGAGGAATGCGAGACAGGTTCAATCTGCCAGGTGCCAGCTACAGATTAGCACAAGCAAAGCTCACTTAAAATTCAAGCTCCCAAAGAGAGCCTTGAGAGAGACTCTGATGGGGCTGGGAAGCCACCTGCCCCCTTTCATTCAGCTCTGGGATAGTCCTGGGCTGTTCTGACACCTTAGGGAGCTGTCAGGCGATGATGCTAATGGGCTAAAAGATGGAGGCGATCTGCAACTCCGAGGCGACAGAGTGGGAGTTTGTGTTCTGTCCAGCTGCTGTGGGAGTTCAGAAGCATGCTGATCCCAGAACCTGAAGCCCAAAAGTTGCTGAAATTAGCATGCATGCTTACATTGTATCTCCTTAAGTCATGGTTAATAAAACAATGTAGAATAACTTGGGCAGGGGAGTCCAGTTATATATGCTCATGTTTTGCCATGCTGGTGTGGTTTGTTAGAATGACCAAGTTATTTAGCGGTTTTCAGTATACACACGTCTCTATTCTTTCCAATATCTTTACAGGGTTAGTACTAGCAGATTCAGTCTGCAAAGTGAAAATCAGTGTTTATATAGTGATCAGAGTGATGGACCACAACTTGGGAGGCACAAGTTTTTACCTTTTCTGTCAGAAAGTTAATTGGGTAACATTAGACCCCCCTGTCTGTGCTTCAGATAGTAAAGTTCACACACATTGGAAGGATAAACTGGAGGAGAATGACACGCACTGCCTTTAGCATCTTGGAGGACAGGAGAGATTAAGAAATGGTGGGTTTTTATAAGGCCATCTAGTGAATTCATGGTAAAAAATGTGGTTCAGTTTCTCTGTTCATAGTCCAATCTCTTTTCCTCAAAGATGAGCTTTGTCAGTAGAACAATTCTAAGCAGAGTCATACCCTTCAAAGTCCACTGAATTAAAGGGAATTGGTATCATTGTAGCCTTCAAAGTCCACTGAATTAAAGGGACTTGGTATCACTGTAGCCTTCAAAGTCCACTGAATTAAAGGGACTTGGTATCACTGTAGCCTTCAAAGTCCACTGAATTAAAGGGACTTGGTATCACTGTAGCCTTCAAATTCCACTGAGTTAAAGGGACTTGGTATCATTGTATACCAGGATAGCTGGATTTGGGTCCAGGAGCACATTAAAGACCAACACAATAATCAGGGTATAAGATCTACCTGACAAAGGAAGCTTTGACTCTTGGAAGCTCATACCAACACATCTGCCTTCCGAAACTGTTTAAGATTGCACTGTGACTGACTCACAGGTGTATGAACACCACTACAGCACTTCCTCTGCAGGTGAAATTTGGGACAGATATAGTCTGTGATGCTTTGATTGCTTTAAAAGAGGACATTTTATGCAACTTTTACATTTCATGATGAAACCTTTGGTCATATAAAGTGTAATCCTATGGGCACTTTCTTGGGAGTAAGCCCCATTGAACAGACTTGAGGATTCTGAGTAGACCTCCTTATAGCTTCTCACAATAGATGCTAATGTTCCAGTACTGAACAAGCCACAAAGGAGGTGCCATGACTCACAGCATCTGCTTTGCATGCAGAAGATCCCAAGTACAATCCCTAGAATCTTCTGTTAAAAGGATCCACTTTTCCTGTTAAAAGGACCTTTTGTTAAAAAGATCATAGTAGATGATGTGAAAGTCCTCTGCTTGAAACCCTGGAGAGCCACTGCCCATCAGAGTAGACAGTACTGACCTTGGTAGACCAATGATCTGGCTCTATATAAGGGAACATCATGTGTGCTCAAAATGAACCTGGGCTGGCGTGTTGGTCTGTGGAAGTTTGGCTGCCCTCTTCATAGACATGAACTGGATTTGGGGCTTCCAGTACGAGCCAGGACCCATGCTTGTGGAATGGAGGTTTTATGTATAGACCAGAGAACTTTTCTCACTATGTTAATGTGTACCAAATAGATATTAGCCATTTGGATGGTTTTCAGGCAAGTCTATGTTAGATAAGGAGCACAAAGGTAGAGTCTGCTCTTTTTCACAAGACCGTGTCTCTGGAACAGGGGTCCCTAATGTGCCGACATTTTTCCTGTTGCCCACCAAGTGTGATTAGAAAGTGGGTGGGGTCAGGTGGAGCTTTTGCTCAGCAGGGCTTCTGATTGGCTGTTGGAGAGGTGATTAGTTGTGCAGGGTTTTTTTTTGCTTCAGCAGCAGTTGCCACTACAACACAAGGGTCTTCACCGTGTGACAGAAGGTAAGCTGTGTGTATGCAGGGCAATATTTTAAAACAATATGCTCATTTTAAAAGGTATCCTGTTAAACAGAGCTTCTGCCTGAAATGGTGAAAGTTACTATTAGAGTTATGCATGACCTCACTCCCTGACATTTTCCGGTTGGCTCTAGCACTTCTGGCAGCCATTTTGCAGTTGCACCTACCACTCTGTGTCAGAATTCCAAAGGTCCCTGCAGGCTGAAAAAGGTTGGTGACCCCTTCTCTGGAATATTACAGTTGCCCACATGCCTGTTTATAAGACGATTTTCCAGTCAACGAAAGCAGAGCAGTTGCTACGAAGCACATTGGTGGTCCTTAAACCTGAGCACTAATCAATTACAATGAATTCTGGGTTTGGCAGATATCCGTGGATATCAGGTGTGTTGTCACTGTTGAATAATATCCCAGGGCACATGCTAATTAGGAACAACACCTGCTCATTTGTTTGCTCTACCTGTGCGTTACACCAACACAAGCTGTTAGTGCACAAGGCTTGTAAAGCACCGGTTTGTTAACACATGAACAGTTGTTCTTGAGGAATCAGCCTTCAGGGTAGCTTACTCGATGATTAATTGGTAGACAGAATTCAAGCTTGTGACATTTTTCTTCCAAAAACAAAACCTGCATCTTGGTAGGAGAAAGTATACAGTACCATGCACTGGCTGTAGCATGAGTGGTTAAACAGAAGGTTGTTTCTGTGTGCAGTGGTGGCTCAGCCCATGTTCCTGTTGTAGAATAAATGCCCATGCTGTACATTTCACATGTTTCTTCCCAGCACTGGGATTATTTTGCTATAGAAAAAGTCATGCATGAACCGCACTTTAAAAATCAATCAGAAATATTTCTGGGTCTTGGACTGAGCTCATTCAAATGACCTTAACTTTCCATGTATTTTCATGTTGAGCAGAAAAACCAATGTCCTTCATTGTGGCCAGCAATAGGCCAGCAAAACTCAGATACTGAATTACTGTCCTCCAAAGAACCCCTATTTTTTTACCTTGCTCTCTCTCACAGTTTTATCCCACCATTTCTTTAAGACGTACCCAGTTCCTCCCCCCCTCCATTTCATCCTCAAAACAATACTGTAGATTAGACTGAGAGAAACTGACCGTTCCAAGGTCACTCAATAAATTCTGGACAATCATGCATTATTTTCCTGCCCACAGTCATGGACGCAGCCTTGATTAGAGATGGGCTCCCCATCCCCAGAGTTTAATTCAGAATTAGACTTGGGGAAATTGAGCTGTTTGCTCCCAAAGACAGCAATTAGCTTGGCTTTCTCCAAGCTCAGAATGAGCAGGCATTCAGTTTCGTGTAGTGGTTAGAAGCATGGGCTCTAATCTAGGAGAACCAGGTTTGGTCCCACACTCCTCCACATGCAGCTGCTGGGTGACCTTGGGTCAGTCAACGTTCTCTGAGAGCTGTTCTCTCAGAGCTCTCTCAGCCCCACCTACCTCACAAGGTATCTGTTGTGGGGAGAGGAAGGGAAGGAGATTGTAAGCCACTCTGAGACTCCAAGTGAAGGGTGGGGTATAAATCCAATCCTCCTTCTTCTTCCTCCTCCTCCACCTCCTCCTCCAGAATCTAGGCCAGAAGAGGACAAATTGTAGCCCAGAGCCAGGCCATGGGAGCTTTTCACTCAGCTCTCAGCCTGCTTCAACATTTGTAAGTGGGATCAGCCTGCCAGACTGAAGGGTGGAGTATAAATCCAATCTCTCCTCCTCCTCCTCTTCTGATATCTAATATCAGGCATCTTTAAGCACTACAGGGAAGGGGGCAGTGGCTCAGTGGTCGGGCATCTGCTTTGCATGCAGAAGGTCCCAAGTTCAATCCCTAGCATCGCCAGTCAAAAGGATCTGGCAGTAGGTGATGTGGGAGACCTCAGCCTGAGACCCTGGAGAGCTGCTGCCAGTCAGAGTAGTCGATATTGACCTTGATGGACCAAGGGTCTGATTGAGTATGAGGCATGTTCATGTGTACATTTCCCAGAGTGTTTGGGGCACCCCTCAGATGTGGCTGATGCAGGTCTGAAAGCACAGGGGAAGGGGGAGAGGAAGGAAGGGAATCTTCTTACCCGTTGGCTACCTGGTCATCTGGCCACCAGTATCACCAATCACAGTCACCACCATAAGGAGAGAAGAAGAAGACTGGGGTGGGGGAGGTCTTGCAAGAACACACTCCAAGACAAATAAATCCTTAACAAAACTCATCCCATATGCAAAATGTTGTTCTGTTCATAGAAAAGTCATGCAGGATTCAAGTCTTGGAAGCACCTGAAAGACCAACAAGATTTCCAGGCAATAAGCTTCCAAGAGTCAAAGGGAGCTCTGACTCTCAAAAACACTATACCATAGAAATCTTGCTGGTCTTTTAAGGTGCTGCTGGACTCAAGTTTCACTATTCTAATGTGTACCAACATGACTGCCTGCCATTAGGATTGCCAACCTCCAGGATGCACCTGGAGACCTACCAGTATAACAATGGATCACCAGATGACAGAGATCAGTTCGCCTGGAGAAAATGTAGAAAACACAAAAAAAATGCTGGCTAAAGATAAACAAAAAATATATAGAAATAATATTTAATGGCAACTTCAGTAATTCCGAAATATAACCATATAAGGCCGAGATGTTCTTGCAAGAAACAACAAATATACAGAAAGACGGAAGAATAAAGTCCCAAAAATTTCAGTGTGTCTCTGATATTACAATACAACTGGAGTGAGATACACTGAAATTTCTGGGACTTTATTCTTCTATCTTTCTGTAAATTTGTTGTTTCTTGCAAGAACATCTCGGCCTTATGTAGTTATATTTCTGAATTATTGAACTTGCCATTCAATGTTATTTCTATATATTTTTTATCTTTAGCCAGCGGTTTTTTGTGCTTTCTACCTATTCATGTACGCTGGTTCCCCGTCTTTTTTGGTTTTCACCTGGAGAAAATGGCTGCTTTGGAAGATAAGATTCTATATGGCATTGGACCCTGGTGAAGTTGCTCCACCCCCGCCCCCCAAATATCCAGATATTTCCTAACCCGGAGCTGGCAACCCTAACTCCCTGCAACCAGAAAAGTTGTATAGCTGTTAAGTGTCCACGCAGCTGCACTCACAGATCATAGACAGCTAGGTAACACTTATACCTGAAGAGTCCCCCAAACATCATAGAATTTGTGGGGCTGGAAGGTCATATTTGAAAATGCTCTTGTAGCTGATATTATCTGTAAGTGCATGTGATACTCCTGTCGATTCTCCATCCCTTCTGCAATCCATAATCCTTCAGGAGAAGTGCTATCTTTGCATACTTTGGGCCAGGGAGGCTGGAGTATGTAGATATGAGATATGCATCTAATGACACTTGAAGCGGAGGAGTGTAAAACCCTAATGAAGAATGTCAAACAATTGGCTCTCCTGGCTAACAGGGAATTTGAACAGCGTCTTAACAGTGACCTGCTGCCCGGCTATGAAGACAGTCCTACTTATTACCACCTCTAAGGGCAAAGTGGGTGTTCTCAGTGTTTCTGGGAGCTAATGTGAAGAGACTATTAGAAAATAATTCACAGCCTTGATGCAGAGTTCGGCTGTCCTTGAAGCCAGCATCTTTACACTTGAGTCTCACCCATTTGCTAGTCAAGTTCACAAGAGTGGATCCCTGAGTGAGGAAAACTGAGTCCGTGCTTTGTTTTTGTTTTCCCCCCCCAAGCAGCCCGGATTCTGAGATTAGAAAACTGCAATCTGAATAAAATGTACTGGTTTGTATATGGAATTGATCCTGATTTCAGTATGTGTTTTTGATGAGGGAGAGAGACGCAGGGAGAAAAAATGGCTGAACATTCCATCCTTTCACCTGAATACAGTTTTCTGAGCTAGTTACTAGCACTCTGTTCCTTTGTACCATGAGGTCTAGAAGCTTAAAACTTAAAGGGAACTGATAGATTTAAGTTTTGGAAATGTCAGCCTGCTGCGTGCCCAAGTGTTTAGACTTCCTGGCCTTTAGAGTACTAGAACGCAAGCGGCTTACTTACGCTCATACACCAGTTCCACTCTCTATTTTATAAACTGTCAAGCAGGCAAGGCTTCTTTTCTTTAGAAATCCAGGGGTACCCCATTCCCAAGTGTTCTTTTGCCATGAGGACGAGATTTAATTGACTTTGGCATCTTCTTAACAAAGCCTATTCTTTGAGGACCAACTCAAAGATTTGTGTGTGTGTGTTATATGCCACCAAGTTGCTTTTGGTGACCCTAGGTGGTGGTAGTTGTTGTTCAGTCGCACAGTCGAGTCCGACTCTTTGCAACCCAATGGACCACATCACGCCAGCTCCTCCTGTCTTCTGTTGTGCTCCGGAGTTTGCTTAATTTCATGTTCGTTGCCTCGATTACACTGTCTAACCATCTCATCCTTTGCCATCCCCTTCTTCTTTGACCTTCAGTCTTTCCCAGCATCAGGGTCTTCTCCAGTGAGTGCTCCCTTCTCATTTGGTGGCCAAAGTATTTGAGCTTCAGCTTCAGGATCTGGCCTTCCAGGGAACAGTCAGGATTGATTTCTTTTAGGATTGACTGATTAGACCTCCTTGCAGTCCAAGGGACTCTCAAGAGTCTTCTCCAGTACCATAACTCAAAAGAATGTATTCTTCGGTGCTCGGCATTCCTTATAATCCAACTCTCACAGCCATACAGTACTACTGGGAATACCATTGCTTTGACCACATGGGCTTTTGTTGGCAGGGTGATGTCTCTACTTTTTATTACGCTGTCTAGGTAGCCTCCCCCAGTTGGAGTTTGGTTAGGTATGTGTCATTAGTGAAGGATGTGTGTAAGGGCGCCACCTGGTGAGGCCTTCAACAACAACAGCTTCCCAGATTACTGGAGATTCTGAAGGAACATGCAAGTCTTGTGTAACTCTTGCTGTATGCGAACAAAGATTAAAACGTGGCTTCTGCTTCTCTCACTGCCCTCTTGTAGCCTGCCAGCCCTGTGCTGAGACCCTTCCTCCCACCTCTGTGATCCCCACCACCCCTTTCACACTGGGCATCCCGTGTGGAATTCCAGGGCATGGAGATCATTAACATTCAAGCTGGGTAATGAAGCTCTCAGAATGCAGTCCACAGAGTGGCTTTAAAGTAAGGAGAAAGGCACAGGGAGATTTATTGCCAGGCCGATTGCAACAAACGCATTAAGTATAAACAACTGATTGATTTATGAACGATATGTAACAGCTTCAACTTTTTTACCAGTCTTCTGCTGGAGTGGGAATCGGTTTTGAGCAGCATCCAAAGTTGTGTAATTGCTGATGAGGGAGAAGCTCTCGTCCACCTTGCCTGTCTTAGACAGACCCACAAAGATGCAGCAGAATTTTTTTTTGTTTCCTGTGGATTCTTTCATTGGGTACGATGCTGCAGCATCTCTGTTGTGCAACAGCTGGGTACCCGTTACTAAACTGGATTCTTGCTAAACTGGACAGTTTCATTAGGGCATCTGCAACTCAAACTCCATTTGACCAGATTGGAATTCTTACATCGACACTCAACTAGATGAAGGTGCTCTATATTTAAGAAGAGTTGGATTTATACCCCGCCCTTCACTCAGAGTCTCAGAGCGGCTTACAATCTCCTTCCCTTCCTCTCCCAACAACAGACACCCTGTGAGGTGGTGGGGCTGAGAGAGCTCTGAGAGAACTGTGACTGACCCAAGGTCACCCAGCGGGCTGCATGTGGAAGGAGTGCAGAATCAAACCCGGTTCTCCAGACTAGAGTTCATCACTCTTAACCACTATACCAAACTGGCTCTCTTAGACCAGCTGATCCCCCTAACTCAAGATTTTCCACTCTGTCGGCAGTTTTGTAGGGCAGAGAAAGGTCTTTCCAAACACCTGCCAACTTGAATTCTTTTAATACGAGATGCCAAGGATCAAACTTGGGATCTTCTGTGTGTAAAAGATGTGCCTTGCCACTGAGCCATGGCGCCTAACCAGCAATGCTGGATTTATGAAATTTGCCCTGCTTTGTAGTATGTGCTTGGACCCAGTTTGAACCTTCATGTACTTTAGTAAATTCGGGGGCGGGCAGGGAGGGGGAGTATGCTTCAGGCAGTTTCCCAGACTCTTATAAAGCTAGTCAACACCATGGAAAATATTGAGCTGTTCTGAATCAAACATATCCCAGGAAAAAAGAATCCTTGCTGCCCCAATGCAGATATTCAGGGATCTAGCAATTTCAGATAGCAATAGCTACTGCAGGTATTTGTGTGAGAGACTGCATTCCCCCCCCTCCAATAAGGACATTCAGTCAGGCAGCATGATAGTGAACATTCTATAAGAAACAGTTCTGAATTGGCAGGAGAAGGACTCCAGTTCATCTGATTGGTTCATTGATTCGGGCTGTTAAGAAACTCTTTAATTGAGCCACCTCTGCATCCAAAAGAGGGGGCGGGGACAGAGAATCTTTGAAGACATGAAGTGCAGCTAAGGGCTAAAACAGTCCCCAAATCTTGGAACCTGAGCAGGCAATTGAGATGGATGGCTGTGTATTTGCTGCAGCAGGGTAGATAGCAGCTCTGTTGAAACATTTCCAGCCAGGGATACGGCACTGGGGGGAAGCCTGAGCACCCCATTTCCCTCATACCCAGGCGCCCAGTCTGAATCAGGCCCCTGGGTATCTTTAAACAAAAGAAGCACTGTGGCTTCCATTCTCGGCTGTCCTGCAGACCTGCAAAGAGAAAGACTTGAGCAGACTGGGGTGATGAAAACTGAATTAGGTGTTTGCTCCTTTCTGACCAAGGAGAAACTGATCGGAAAGGGGCAAACACCTAATTCAGTTTTATCACCCCAGTCTGCACAAGACTTTCTCCTTCTCCCAATCTGGAGCTTAAGCACCAAGAGGGAACGCACAGAAGGAAGAGGAGGTCCCATGTGCCTCAGAACCCCGAACCTATGTCAACTGGATGGTTCAGGTTGCACCAGCCCTGCTGTGTCCCTTTTATCAAAGCGGCAGAGTGAAGGACCGGAGTGGGTACAGTTCAAGGTACTCGCAAATTGTTATGGTTGAAATGTGCTTAGTAGGCATGTGTCATCACTGGCAAAGTCCCATGCCGATGCTTCCTTAAAGTGTCGGCTTGCATCCAGGTTTGAAGTGTGCAAGCATCTCAAATCTGACGGACGTCATGCACCCAGACTCCACAGGCCACACAGGGATTCTTCTGCTTCCTACGGCTGCTCTCCAGGGCCAGCTCCAGACAGGCTGAGGCCCCAAACTATGTCAGATTTAAGAGGCCCCCATTACTAATATGTATTAGTAATGTTTAGTTTTAGAAATGTATTTAGAGGCCCCTCATAATCTGAGATCCTAAACTGTAGTGGTCTGGTGTAGTGGGAGCCTCAGGGTACAGGGTGATCTTGACAGGCTGGAAAACTAGGCTAAAACACACAAAATGAATCTCAGTGGCAATAAATGTAAAGTTCTGCATTTAGGTAGGAAAAATCAAATGCTTAATTATAGGATGGGGGTATGTACAGTAGTATGTGTGAAAAGGATCTGGAGGTCTTAGTAGGCCATACACTGAACATGAGTCAGCAGTGTGATGCAGTAGCTAAAAATGCAAATGTGATTTTGGGCTATATCAACAGAACGAAGTATAGAGTCCAGATCACATGAAGTGATGTTATCGCTTTACTCTGCTGTGGTTAGACCTCACCTAGAGTATTGTGTTCAGTTTTGGGCACCACAATTTAAGAAGGATATAGACATACTGGAATGTGTCCAGAGGAGGGCAACGAAGACAGTGAGGGGTCTGGAGACCAAGTCCTATGAGGAAAGGTTGAAAGAGCTGGGTATGTTTAGCCTGGAGAGGAGACGGCTGAGAGGTGATATGATAACCATCTTCAAGTACTTGAAGGGCTGTACTATAGAGGATGGTATGGAGTTGTTTTCTGTTGCCCCAGAAGGTTGGACCAGAACCAACGGGTTGGAATTAAATCGGAACGGTTAAGAAGAACTTCCTGACAGAGCGGTTCCTTGGTGAAACAGGCTTCCTTGGGAGGTGGTGGGCTTTCCTTTGGAGGTTTTCAAACAGAGGCTGGATGGCCATCTGACAGCAATGCTGATCCTGTAAACTTAGGCAGATCATGAGAGGGAGGGCAGGAAGGGTTGCCTCAGTGCCTAGTTCTTGTGGCCCTTTCTTATGCATCCAGGGAAATGCTGATTGCCACTTTGGGGTCAATAATTAACTTTTCTCCGAGCCAGTTTGGCCAGGGATCCTGGAGGAGTGGGGTTGGGTTTTTTTGCCATCTTCTGGGCATGGAGAACGGGTCACTGGGGGCGTGGGAGGAGGCATTTGTAAATCTCCTGCATTGTGCAGGGGGTTGGACTAGATGACCCTGGAGGTCCCCTCTAATCCTATGATTCTAAGTCACTTCCAACTTATGGCAGCCCTGTGAATTAATGACCTCCAAAACGTCCTGTTATCAATAGCCTTGCTCAGATCTTGCAGACTGAGAGCTGTGGTTTCCTTCCGTCTCATGTTGGCTCTTCCTCTTCTCCCCCTGCCTAAGCCTTCCCTGGCATTATTGTCTTTTCCAATGATGTCTTCTCATAATGTGACCAGAGTACAATAGCCTCAGAGACCCAGGTTCAAATCCCTGCTCTGCTACGGAAGCTTGCTGTGTGATTTTGGGTGCTACACACTCTCACCTCCTTCACAGATCCCTGATGATGATACACTGGAGTAGAGGAGAATGATCATTCTAAACCACTTTGGGTCCCCGGCAATGATACCCGCCTTGTGTGTAAACCATGCACTGCTGCTCCCCCTATTTCTAATAGGAGCCTCAGAGATTAGCAAGAGCGGCATGGGAGAGGAGGAGCCAAAGCAATGCCATCTCCCTCCTTTCCTGGAGTTTTCCAAACACCCAGATGCTTTTGTACTGCTGGGGGGGGAGGAGGAGAGAATGCTTCTGTCTGAGCACTAAAGTGTGCAAGCACTTCAGGCAGGTGCCGTCTGGATGCACCTTCTGAGTAGGTGCCATTTCACTTCTGTGCAGCCTAAGCAAACAGTAAATTAGTAATCACAGCAAATGGTGAAAGCACCTGCTTTTCCTAGCAGTGTTTGAGGGTGACTGCATCCCCCCCCCCACCGCCGGGCAAGAACTGCAAATCTTACACTCAGCAAGGGGATTGGCTGCAAGTAGACTGGAGAGGTCCTTGTCTGTTTTAGCCTCCCTCTGTAGCCGCTTTCACTGCTGTTTGCAACAGAGAGAGCAGCAGCTCTGCTCTGTTTAGCAGGAGACTGAAGGCAGGCTGTAGGGCTTAATTTGAGCCACCAGCTTGGCAAAGTATCTCACAAAAGGCGGCAGTGCAGGTTCAGACTACAATGCAACCAAACAGAAAGGAATGCCTCTAAGCATGTGCAGAGCAGGCCCCTAGCTACGGTGGGGCATCTTGGGGCCTTGCCCCCCAAGTTACTGCCAAGGCTCCCTAACTTCCAATTTTTTTTTTTATTTGTGGTGCTCCCTTCGCGGGGGGGGTTCTGTGTGGGGTGCCCCCTGACTTATTTAAAGCCCCCCCCCCCGATTTAAAAATCCTGGCTACCGACCTGCAGAGTGTTTCCAGGTAGGGCCCCTCCAGACCCGCCTCCCTCTTCTTTCAGGCCCCTCCTCCAAGCCTCCTCCTGCCCTTAAGCCTTTGGCTTATCATCAACCTGCAAGGGCCAGCGAAGCCACACGACTTCCTCCCCGTTCAGCTTTTCTTGCCCTTTCAGACCCTTGCTTTTCTCTCCCCAACCTCCAAGCGCAAACTCTTCGGGACGTTTCTTCTCTTTGTACTACTCCAGTATCCACTTCCAGCGGAGTCGAAACTAATAATAACCAGCCGGCACGTGGTGGTGCCGCTTGCAAACCCGGTGCCTGCGGCTGGCTCCTTTCCCAGCTAGCGCGGGCGCCCTCTCGCCCCCACCCACCCCACCTGCCGCAGTGCACGGGGTCCCAGCTCCCGGCCCGGCGACACTGACCCGGGGCCGCCCCGAGCCCAGCGCCGCAGCGCTGCAGGAGCCGGGCGCGGGATGCCTGCGCAAGGCTGGCCCCGGGCAGAATCCCCCCGTGCTCTGCCGCGCTGGGGGGAGGGAGGAAGGGCCCTCCCGGGAAGGCGCCCTCGTGTCACCCGTCTCTCGCTCGCTCTCTCTGGGGCGCGCTGTCCAAGGGAAACCCCTCCCCCCTCCGCTCCAGCCGGGACTTCCAAGTTGGAGGCGAGCCCGGCTGCGTGCGCGCTGGCTGGGGGAATCCGCGGGAACTAGTGCCCTTGCTCCGGCAATGCCCGAGCCGGCGCTGGGTCCGCAGGCAAGCACAGGCACCCCCGCGCGCACACCTTCCCCTCCTGGAGACGTCCCGGGGCCGGCGCAGCCGCTCCGGCTTCTCCGTTGGTCCGGGACTCGGCCGAGCTTTTCCGGGGCTGGCCCCAGCCTGGGTGCCTCCGGGCCCAACGAGCCGGGCGGGGACCCTCCCGAGGGAGACCCCCCCCGCCTCTCCCCCCTCCCGCGGCTCCTCCAGGAGAGGGGAGGGGCGCCTCCCCCCCCTCCGGGGAGGGTTATTAATCTAATAATGCCGCCTTGATTGGCGGCGGCACCTGCCTCCCGGCCCCCGGGGGAGCGGCCAGCCCGGCGAGGACGGCGGCGGGGGGGTGGGGGGAGGAGGGGACAGCGAGCCGGGCGCCGAGCGGGGCGGCAGAAGCTGCGGGCGCGGGCGGCTCGCGCGGCGCCTCCTCCTCCTCCTCCTCCCGCTGCCGCTGCTGCTCCCGCGGATGCCAGCACAGGCGCCGAGCCGGCGGGGCGGGCAGGATGCTGCGCTACCTGCTCAAGACGCTGCTGCAGATGAACCTCTTCGCGGACTCGCTGGCGGCCGGCGGCGACGCCCTGGGCAGCAACTCCTCCTCCTCCTCGGAGCTCCTGCTCGGGCTCAACTCCTCCGACGCCCTGGCCGCCCTCGGCCCCCGCCTGCTGGACCTCGGCGACGGCAACCTGACCACCAGCGGCCTCAACGGTGAGCGAGAGAGCGAGCGAGACCCGCCGCGGGGAGGGGCGCTTTGGCCCGCCGCACTCTGCACGTGCTCGGAGGCGCTGTGGTCTCCGGCTACCAGCCGTGCAGTACTCGGGCACCGGGAACTGCTTCCGCCAGGGGGGTCCCTGGAAAGCCCGTGGGGGGGGGGAGAGAGAAAGAGGGAGACCCTCTTCTGAGCCGCTGGGTGCCAAAGTTTATGGAAGTTGGGGAAGGGTGTGCGTGTGTGTCCCAGCTGCCTATTCAGACGTACCCGCGTCTCAGGAATGCGTGCCTGCCGCCCGCCTGCCCTCTCTCCAGAAGTCCCCCGTGGGGATCTGCGCATTGCCTGGGAAATCTGCCCAGGCAGAGCACGTGCGAGTCGGGGGGGGGGCGGTGACAGGCTTCTTTCCGCAGACGCCTCCACCCCCCCCCCCAAAAAAACCCTCTCTGCTGTCGTGGGGTGTGGAGGGGTGCGTGTGACGAGATGGCCATAAGTGTCAGGATCCATGGCGGCGCGTCTTTACTCGGCAGTAAGCGCTACTACCTGCGTTCAGTTAGGCTTCATTCTCGCGCCCTGCGAAGCTCGCACGGCAGCAAACCTCGTCAAAACCAGCGGGACTTACGGGCGAGCAAACTTGCTTAGGACTGGGCTGCATGGCTCGGAACGCCCCCCCCCCCCAGCCCTGTTTGGGATGCCAGAGCTCAGTGCTGGAATATGCGACACGAGCACGCTGCCTCTGCGGAAGTGCAGAGTTCCTTTCCTTCCCCACTGGGATAGCTCATTCCCCCCCCCCCATCTGAGATCGGAGAGGGGGGGCGTTGGGAGAGCGACCCTTTTCTGAGAAATGGGCCAGGGATGTGAACGTCTTTAGTCAAGCGCGGCTCCCGGTCCAGTATAGCCGAACCTTGCCCGTGTCCAGTTCAAGTGGCCCCGCCTTGCAAAGTACACGAAACTCTCCGGGTCCCTGTGTCAGAGGCATGCCTTCAGAGAGCGATTCTGGTGGCAGGTGGCGCGCACATCAGAGGAACATAATTGCCGGCTTTTGAATAAGAATACTGCTGATGAATGCAAACTGATGACTCCTTATTAAGATATGCGGCGTGCTGATAAGTTGTCACAGCATCTTCAGGCTAGAGCATCCCGGTACAGCTGCCTGAATGTTAACGGTACAGTCCTGAATAGGGAAGGGAAATCGGCCAACCAGCGCCCTCTCTTGGAGAACGTTATTAAATCACATGTACTATACCTGATCTCCCCACCCCCACAATGTTATTCTGTATTCATTCTGTAATGCAGGGGTGATAAGGTAGGGAAGGAAAACAATAGCACTTTTATGCAAGGTCTTAACTGGGCTACCTGGCTTGGAATGAGGTCTGTGTAGCTTATTCCTATTGGAACAAGCATTTTCCCTCTCCAGGTAAGTGGCTTCCAGAACCCAGTCTCCGATAGTGCAGTCCTCTAAAGCTTAAGCCACTGAATTTAGGAGGGTGTGACTCTGTTTAGGACTGCACTGCAAATGCTCCCCCTTTGCTCTGGAAATGCCTGTGGAGGTTTTTCTTCATCTTGGGCGATGGTGCTTGCTTTCTGCGGAAACAGTTTCAATTTGTACGGCGTCACGCTTCGGTGATTCTCCGAGGCACAGTTTTGAAAGAAGCGCGCTTCCTAATCTCCAGCTTCCAGCATGTGCAAAAGTGCACCCATTGTTTGTGGCAACCATCGGTTTTGCTCTGCTGCTGGGGAAATTGCATTGTCCTTACATTTAACAGGACTGGACTCCACCCGGCAATTCCGGCTTAGTTCTTGCAAACAGCAGTAAACTCGTGTCTAGGCTGCATTTCTTCGCACGGTGTCCCTTCTCATGTGGAATGAATGCATCTCTATCCAAAAAAACTTTCGTGTGCAAAGAAACTTATCAGGCTGATGCTGGACCCATCTGACTGGCATCTAGTTTTCTGTGTGGGGAGCAGGGAAGTTGAATGAATGAAAGGACATTAAAAGGTGGAAGCTGTCACCTGCAATCTACAGCCCAGATACAGTTTTTTCCACCATCAGCTGTTTGCAAGCACTGAACTTCAGGGGCACATAACATCAAGAAACCCCTGATCGAGAGCAACTTATAATTTACTGGAATGGGATGTGCTTCAACTCCTGGATTCCCCCCCACCCACCTCCAGCATTTAGCTGGAGCCATAATTAGACGTTTCTACATCCTGGGCAGGCATCTTCATGCCCCCTCCCTTGTAGCGGCTGAAAACATCAACTGTAGCTATCCGTGGGTTGGATTGACTCTTGGGTGCAGGGGTGATTGGCCACATCTAAAGTGAGTTCAGAATGATGACAGACTTTGGAGGATACAGCTGCTGGAGTGCCAAGCCCTTGCTGCTGCACAGATAAACTTGCTAGTCCGCTGAAGTGGTGGTGTGATTTTTTTTTCTGGCAGACACTATCCATCAGCAGCAGCTGGCCAGTCACAAGTCTCTTCGTGTTTCTTCCCCACCCCACAGGGAGAGGATATAGTGGCTGCATATGATTGGCTCTGTTAGGCTGCAGGCACTAAGCCAATGAGAACCTGCAATTTATCACTCTGCCTGGCCTGCTGCCCTTCCTAAGCCTCCGAGCAAACTTGAAAATTTGAGCATTTAATTCTATAAAGAAAGGAAAACATATACAGTAATATTATTTCAGTCACTGATGTGTAGTCTTACCCTCCCCCCCCTTTCTCTAAGGAGCCCAAAGGAGCATTATTTTCTCCTCCATTATATCCTTACAACAACCTTGCTGAGTAGGTTGACAGAGAATGGCCAGCCAAAACATTGTTTCTCTGGGCCTGGTACAGGAGTGTAATGAGGAATCTATCCTATCTGATGACACAATATTGTGAGTCAATGGTGTCTAATGTGACCTTTGAGGGCATCCTCTATGAAACCTGGGCATGGGCAGGGCTGCAAGAGGCACAGAGTTGGGGTGCCCTAGGCTAGGATGGGAAAGTTGTCTTCCTGCACTATGGGGAGGTGGGAAGCTGCTGCCCCCCCACCTCAGTGCAGGGAAATGGGAAGATGCTGCCTGGCTTTCTTGCTTCCCCCCCCCATGCTATAGGGAGATGGGAACATGCCGCCTGCCCTCCTGTGCTGCAGGGAGGTGGGGACCTTGGGCCCCAAGGCAGCATAAAACCAAGACCTACCAAGCTGCAAGCTTGATGCATGTGACATCACAGTCATGTGGCAGGAAGAGGGGGAGCCAGAACTGACCGGCATCAAGGCCAAACAGTAGGCAGCAAAGAGAGGGCGAGTGAGCTGAGGACAGGATATGCCAGCCAAACACCAGCAGGTCTACTGTAGGCAGGGCCAAGACGGGGGTCAGAGCTATGGAGGAAGCCCCTCCACTGCCGAGTGACCTTGCCTGACCTGCTGCTGCTCCTCTCAGTTTCCTTGCGCAAAGAGGCCGGTGGCATGGCACCCTTGTTGTCTATGCAGGAACAGTAGTGGCAGCAGCAGGTCCTTCCAAAAAGCAGCCCAAATATGGTGGCTCAACAGGGGCTCGGACGGCTGGAAAGTTCAAGAAGCAGCTTCACGATCCTGGATAGAAGGAGGAGGAGGAGGAGGAGACTGGATTTGTACCCCACCCTTCACTTGGAGTCTCAGAGCGGCTTACAAAGTCCCCTTCCTCTCCCCACAACAGACTCCCTGTGAGAGAGGTGGGGCTGAGAGAGCTCTGAGACAACTGCTCTTGAGAGAACAGCTCTGAGAGAATGGTGACTGACCCAAGGTCACCCAGCGGGCTGCATGTAGAGGAGTGGGGAATCAAACCTGTTTCTCCAGATTAGAGTCCACCACTCTTAACCACTACACCTAACTCGAAACATGGAAGTAATATCAGTCAGGAAAGCAGCCATTCACCCAGCACAGACATTATGCCTTTAAAAAAGGGTGGTGGGCAGGAATTCAACAGGTGCAGCCCTTCCAATACTGCACATGCATGCTGAAGGGAAACTGCAACTGTACCCTTTCTACCTGCCAGCTGTGCAGCTCTTAAAGGCACAGATCATGCAAAAAGCAAAGACAACCTGTTTGTCTTGATATTGTTGAGCTCAGTGGTGGGGGATAATGCCAGAATCCAGAAACAAAAATGGTAAGGTCAGTGGTAATAAAATAATAACTAGATAAATAGTGGAGGAGAGATCATGCCAATTGGATGTTCCAGATTTGTCCCTTTGAAACATGCACAAGCGAAGCTGAAAGCAGAACACTTGGTCTCTGTTGGTGTGCAGCAGAGACCTTACTCTGGCCTTGTTCAAGCTCACTGTCATGAACAGGAGGCACTATTCATTAGCATTATTAATTAGTATTTGTTATTAATGCAAATGAGGAGAAGGGCACAGAATAGCAAATCTCGTGAGTCAGAAGGGACCGCCGGTATAATCCCTTTGTATCTCAGCCCATTGAATTGTTGTCGTCCCCCCAGTATGTAAATCAAGTTCATTAAACTGTATTTGGCTAAAGTGAGTCTTTCTCTGTGGCTGTCCTTCCTTTTCTTCTGCCAAAGCACAAAGGACGGAGGAGCTGCATTTGCAGCCCTCAGGCAGTTGCGATGTCAGTGGTGGTTTCAACCTGCAATGCGCCTCGTCACCGGCTTTAAATTAGCCGGCTTTAATTGGCACCCATTTGGGTCTTATTAATTGCTTCCTCTGTTAGATCAACAAGGCTTTATTAGGCAGTGCTTTTATGCTGGTGAGACATCCCAAGCATCAAGGTGCAGCTCCGCAAGAGAGACAGATCAAACTCAGGACAATTGTGACCAGATTTTTGGAGTCTGTTCCTCAGTGCTCGGGAGGGAAGGCAGCGTGCTATAGCCTGTTCTCGTCAGGTCTCAGAAGCTAGGCAGGGTCAGTACTTGGATGGGAGACCACCAAGGAAGGTTCTACAGAGGAAGGCCGCAGCAAACCACTTCTGCTTCCTAGTTGCCTCGAAAGCCCCTTGCCGCAGTCATCATAAATCTGTTGCGATAGCACTCAGGTTGGTACATGCCCGAGCACTTGGAATTGCCTTCCAGTGACTAATCTTGTATGTGCCTTTTGTTGGAGGACAGGAAGTGAGTAACGAACAGGGCAACAAACTGAATTATGTTTTAAAGCTGCCATTCTGGACAGGAAGTAGAGGCGGGCTAATGTCTCCCTGTCTCCCTCTCCTGGCTGCTTCCTGCAATTGCTAAAGATGGTCCTGGAAGCACAGGTCTCCTTCAGAAGTAATGTCCAAAATCATAGAATGTCTGGGCCTCTCTTGATCAGTCAGTGGGGAGTTAGAGCAGTCACAGTCAGAAACTATCTTTAATGGCGTGTTATTTTTTTATCCCCCTCTATTTATAGACTACCTGAAGAGCCAATTTGGTGTAGTGGTTAGGAGCGTGGACTCTAATCTGGGAGAACCAGGTTTGATTCCTCTCTCCTCCACATGCAGCTGCTGGTGTGACCTTGGGTCAGTCAGAAGTCCTTTCAGAGCTGTTCTCTCAAGGGCAGTTCTCAAGAGAGCTCTCTCAGCCCCACCTACCTCACAGAGTGTCTGTTGTGGGGAGGGGGAGGGAAAGGAGATCGTAAGCTGCTCTGAGACTCCTTCAGGTAGTGGAGGGCAGGGTATAAATCTCTTCTCTTCTTTTCTGCCTTTACAGATCCCAATCTGGGAGCCAGTGTGGTGATGTGTTCAAGGGGGTGGGCTAGGACCAGGGAGATCCATTTTCAAATCTCCACTCAGCCATAAAGCTTACTGGGTGATCCTGGGCCAGTCCCACCCTCTCTGTCTGTCTCTCAGTGTTGTTGTTGTGAGGATAAAATGGAGGAGAGGCGAATGAGGTTTACAATTAAAAAATTCCAAGCTGTTCAAAATTAGGAACATAAAATAAGTTGCGGTTGAAGACAGCACTGTGGTGTGTTTGTGTGGGGTTCATAGGTTGTTCCCTAGAAAGGCTGGATTTCCCTTGGGAAAGGAGTCTCTTTCCCCCAGACTGTTGGTTACGGTTTGGCTCAGGTAGTGTTTGGCAGGTATGGAGGCTCTAATGGTCATGTCTGGTTGTTCCCTTCAGCCCTCCAGGGCTTCTGGCCACTGTTGTGTCCTTCCTTCTTTTTAGGAATGATAGAGAAATGGGCAAATTATAATGGTGTGAGAGAGTGTAAAACCAGCAGGAGAATGTAATAAAAAATAGCATTGACAGTATAAGGAGCATGGGAACAACATGAGAAGCATAGATCCACGAAGGGTATATCAGCATATATTAAAGCTAGCAACAAGGCATTAAACAAGACAATAGATCTAAAAAGTGTAACTCTTAACTGTGAATCTTCTGCAGGAACTTTCTCTGTCTCTTTGTTAGATCTTGACTTAGCGGTTCTTCACTATTCCTGCCCCCATTCTATGGCTGTCATATGTACAATTTTCAGCCTCCTTGCAAGATGGAGTTCTTTTTTGTAGCTTCTCCTGCAACTACAATGGGACAGGATGTAATCTATGGTGCCGTTTAGGAGACGTTTACCCTTGACACTTCGTATAGTCTCTATATCAAGGATCCTTGGCCTCTGCATTCATTGAGGCTTGCTATCCTACAGGTTTCTATTCTGGCAGTGTCTCCGTGATAGAATATCTGTTCTTCATGCAGAAGTTCTAAGTTCAGTCTCAGATGTCTGCGGGGAATTTAATAGCTAGGCGCACGCTGGTATGAATTGGATCAAAAGTGTGGCACACGGGGAGGGGAGGCTTATGGCTTTGTCCTGACCTGAAACGACGACCCCATGCTATCTGCCCCTCTGGAGAGACTTACAGTAGATGTAAGTTTCCCAACAGAGCAAATGATGTCCCCCAGGGGCATTTGAGGTCAGGAAGAGGGTATGGGGGGGGGCTGAAGCCCCGTCTCCTAGGCACCGTGGTCCCATTTGAACTGGGTCCATGCACGCCTGGGAATCAAATTTCCAGCAGGGAACACCCAGCGTATGTCTGATTAAAAATTGTCACATTGGTCACTTGGTGGCCCCGAGGACTTTGTATTGCATTAACTGACCCCCAGTTTTTCCTCTTCTGTAAAATGGGAATAAGAAACTTGCCACGATTCAGCGAATGAACAGGATGAAAGGGGCAGCATCCAAACCCATATCTTTCGGTGGCTTTCTTCTCTCCAGCATGTTTAATGATCCCTGACTGTCCATCACACACAGACGTGCATATTTAGAATGAGAGCTATGAAAACCTTTCAATGCCAGGGATCATTCCTGGTTGGAATAGATTTCAGCAACACTTGGAAAGGACTGACATCATGTCATAGTTATGTACTAGGGAGGTGTATTTCCCAGGGCTCTCAAGCACTCACTAGGGCTTACTGGGGCCAGTGCTGGGCTGTAGCACAAATTGCAAGGAAAAGACAAAGACTTGCAGCAGGAGAGACCAAGGAAGGCGCAGTGATCAGGCAATTTGGCCCCACCTTAGCTGCCAGGAATTTTTGTCCTCCATGCTGACATATCCCTCAGAGATATCTGAAAATCCCTCTTGCAAGGTGTGTCACTTGGAATAGCCCCAAGAAGATGAGAAGAGCCCTGCTGGATCATACCAGTGGTCCATTTAGTCCAGCATCCTGTCTCTCAACTGAGAGCCAGTTTGGTGTAGTGGTTAAGAGCGGTGGACTCTAATCTGGGAAAACCAGGTTTGATTCCCTACTCTTCCACATGCAGCTAGCTGGGTGACCTTGGGACAGTCACAGTTCTCTCAGAGCTGATCTCTCAAGAGCAGTTGTCTCAGAGCTCTCTCAGCCCCACCTCCCTCACAGGATGTCTGTTGTGGGGAGAGGAAGGGAAGGAGATTGTAAGCCACTCTGTGAATTCGAGTGAAGGGCGGGCTAATAATTCAACTCTTCTTGTTCTTCAAACAGCTGCTGCCCAGTTCCTCTGGAGGTCCAACAACAGGGCAGAGAGGCTGAGACCTTCCCCTGGCATTGCCTCCAGGCACTGAGATCAGCCTTCTGCTGAATCGGACCCTTGGTCCATCTAGGTCAGTATGGTTTACTCAGACTGGATCTAAGGGAGAGGTCTTTCATATCGCCTACTACTTTAATCTCTGGGAGATGCCCAGGGTTGAACCCTGGGACCTTCTGCATGCCAAGCAGATGCTCTACCACTGAACCATGGCCCTCCCCCCTAAAATCTTAGCTAAAATAATTTTCTGAGGTTATCTTGATGCCTTCACAACTATGAAGGCCAAGTTAGGGTGCCTTCTTGGTGGGAGCCAGTTTGGTGCATCTGAGAGAACCTAATCTGGGAGAACCGGGTTTGATTCCCCACTCCTCCACTTGCAGCTGCTGGATGACCTTGGGCAAGCCATAGTTCTGTCAGAGCTGTTCTCTCAAGGACAGTTCTGGAAAGAGCTCTCTCAGCCCCACCTACCTCACAGGGTTTCTGTTGTGGGGAGGGGAAGGGAAAGGAGTTTGTAAGCCACTCTGAGACTCCAAGTGAAGGGCGGGGTATAAATCCGATCTCCTCCTCCTCTTCCTCCACACCATCCACTCGCCAAATTTGAACTGTCCTAATATTCTGGAACTCCCCTCCCCTCAAAGTCTGAGCCTATATACTTCCTGGGAGAGCTGTAAAACTTTCTTCATCAGCTAGCATTTAACTGCCAGGATACAAGTAATGTAGTTCATTTTGGGTCCTTGGTTTTGATTTGAACTGTTGTTACCTTCTCCTTTGGGAAAGCACAGGATGGAAATGGAACCGAACGAATGACTGGAAGCCTATCCGTGGCGTAGGCGCAGGTTGCACTGGAGAAAGTGATCCACAATACCACGGCTCAGCAGTAAAGCTTCTACCTGGAGTGCAGGAAGTCACAGGTTTAATCCCCAGCACCTCCAGCTAAAAGGATTTAGTTACTAGGTGGTGTGAGAAACCACTGAGACTCTGGAAAGCTGCTGCTGGTTTGAATAAAGTTTGAGTCCAGTGGCCCCTTTAAGACCAACAAAGTTTTATTCAAGGTGTGAGCTTTCGTGTGCAAAGCACACTTTGTCAAACAATGAACTGGCATTACAGATCATACTTGTGCCTATACAGGGCGGCTTGTTAAGTTAGCATGCAAAATAGTGTTTTTTAATGGATAAAAAGAATGACAAGCTGGTGATCATCTCCTGGTTTGACTAGACAGTCCTGACCTTGACGGGCCAGTGCTTTGATTCTGCAAAAAACCCCAGCCAGGGCCGGCGCTCCCCCTCAGCCCCTTTCAGATAACTGCTGCTTGGGGGGGAGAAGAGTTCACCAGCAGTGGGAGACCTCAAAAACCTTTCCCAAGGTTTGCTGCACATCCGTTTAAACCACGGCAGCGGTGCCAGTTTGGCACAGCCTTCCCCTGCTCTGTGGCCGTCCGATCTGATTCACGGCCCTCCTTTCTCTCACCCGGCGCGGCTGCCTTTTTCTAATCTCTAGAGGAAGGAGGAGGATCGAAGGCTGCAGACTCTCGTGCTGCAAAATAGCCCTGCAGAGTTCGCAGGTGCTGCAATGCTGTCACCAGAGGCGGCCGTCCGCAACCATCTAGTGCGCCTCCAAGGTGTGGCCGGAGCCAGCGGCAAGCAGACGGGTTGCGCCAGCCAATAAAAGGGGCATTAGTAATCGAGAAGGGGAGCGGGAGCGCAAATGCTCGCCCGACCCGCCTGCCGCCTCCTAATGAGCCGCTTCTATTCCTCACGTGGAGCATCAGAACGGGCTCCAGAGGGCTGGGGGGGCGACGACACATCTTTATGCATGGAGCGTTGGCTGCATAAACAGCAGGCCTGCTGCTCACTCAGGGAGATGCGGTGGCTTTATTAACACTGGCACTTTCCCTCTGCTCTGCATTAGCATAAGCCATTTATCAGAGCGATTTGGCAATCAGAACAGGCAGCGGTTTTGGAGCCCTCGTTGGGGGGAGCCCCGGTCCCTGGTGGGGAAGGGAGAGAGATGCCACTGGGGCCTGGGAGGGGAGAAAGCGCCGCCAGGTCACCGTTAACTTCTGGTGACCTCGGAGGGTTTTCAAGGCAAGGGACTCAGCAGAGGTGCTTTGCTGTTGCTGTCTTCTGCGTAGGCGACCCTGGGCTTCCTTGGTTGTTGGCCATCCAAATACTTCCAAGGGCCGACCCGGCTTATCTTCCGAGATCAGGCTGACCTGGGCTAGGCCCTCCCTAATGCCACGCAGTAGACTTCTAGATCCTGCACGGCTGAACTTCCCTTGCTGAGGAGGAGTTTAGGTATGCAGAGAGCCTTTGTGCCTTCCAGATGATGTGCAGCACGGCAGAGTTGTCAGTGGGGAAGCCACTGTTTACAGCGGAGTCAGATTTTGGGGGTGGAGCCTGGGGAAGGCGGGGTTGGGGAGGGGCCTCGGCAGGGCATAATGCCGTAGACCAGGGGTGGCCAAACTTGCTTAATGTAAGAGCCACACAGAATAAACCCCAGATGTTTGGGGGGTGCGAGACATGAACAGATATTACCTGTTTTTACTGGGAGATATGCATATTTGCTTTTTATTAACATGAAATGAGACTGCCAAAAGTAATAACAAAAGGGGTAAAAGCGGATATTGATCATGATATTTATTTGTCCAGTGATATTTGTATGCTAATGATCTTTAGCTTCCCCGGTCACCCCGCCGGGAGCTGCACAATATGTGCGAAAGAGCCGCACACAGCTCCTGAGCCACAGTTTGGCCACCCCTGCCATAGAGTCCGCCCTCCGAAGCTGCCGTTTTCTTCAAGGGAGCTGATCTTGGTCATCTGGAGATCAGCTGCAATGACAGGAGATCTCCAGGTGCCACCCGGAGGTTGGCAACTGTATCAGCAAGGGCCGTTTGTGCCCGTTCTCAGTCTCTCTGTGCACTGCTTCCAGTGAAGGGGATGACGCCGCCGTGGCCTATGGGTGAACAAATGCCCGTTGTCAGCCCCCTTGAGCCGAGTGGCCCTGCAGTGCTGGGCTTGCAGCACACCTGGGGCCACTCGGCTCCACTTGCCAGCTGCTCCTGGTCGTTAGTCTGGAAGGTGAGACCAGGCTTCTGTTTCATTTTGCGGTGATGAACTCACACGTCTACCCCTTTGCAAGCCCTGTTAAAGTCTGCCTTGTGTGTTTGGTGTAGTGGCTAAGTGTGTGGACTCTAATCTGGGAGAACCGGGTTTGATTCCCCACTCCTCCCCTCACAGCTGCTGGATGACCTTGGGCAAGCCATAGTTCTGTCAGACGTGTTCTTGAAAAAGAGCAGTTTCTGTCAGAGCACTCTCAGCCCTACCTACTTCACAGGGTGTCTTTTGTGAGGAGGGGAAGGGAAAGGAGTTTGTAAGCCGCTCTGAGACTCCCAGTAAGGGTGGGGTATGAATCCAATCTCCTCCCCCTTCTCCTCCTCCTCCTTCTATGCAGATCAGGTGGCCAGATCTGAGTTGGGAAATACCTGCAGATTTTTGGGGTGGAAGGGCAGGGTTCAGGGAGGAGAGAGACCTCAGCAGGGTACCATGCCATAGAGTCCTCCTTGCCCAGCAGCCATTTTCTCCAGTCGTAGTCAATGGGCCCCATTGGCTATAACGGAGAATCAATCTGGGGCTGGGAGGGACCTATTTTTTGAGGTAGAGGCACCAAATTTGCAGCATGGCTGCTAGTGCTTCCCCTTAAAAAAACACACCCAAGATTTAAAAATATTGGAACAGAAGATCCAATTCTATGGGGGCCCCAGAAGGAGGTGTTCCCATCCTCTGTTGTTTCCAATGGAGAGAAAAATATCTTCTCAGTTTGCTTGTGAGATGAAGCTAAACTCCCTGAGCTGCCACCTAAAATTTTGTGTGCCAGTGCCCCCCTAAGTGCAGCTTAGAGGGAACTCTGAGCACAGCCCATTGCTTATTTCTGATAGGAGGTGGGATAGACTGACTTATCACAGATCACCCAGAGACCTACAGGGAAGGTGGGGGCGGGGACTAGAATGGAGGCTTTCCATGTCCAAACACAGGATTTGGGGTATGCCTCTGTGCCAGTCACAAAGCATTGCAAGGACAGTCCAGGGCTAAGGCAACCAAGAAGAAGATAGCTTTATGGACTTATTTAGAGGGGGCTCAGACTGAAATAGATTCAAGCAGGGCTCTTTTTGTAGCAGGAACTCCCTTGCCTATTTGGTGACACGCCCCTAATGTAGCCAATCCTCCAAGAGTTTACAGAGCTCTTTTTACAGGGGCTACTGTAAGCTCTTGGAGGATTGGCTACATTAGGGGGGGTGTCGCCTAATACGCAAAGGAGTTCCTGCTTCAAAAGAGCCCTGGATTCAAGTAATTGCCCTGACTTGGATGGCCCAGGATCTCCTCAGATCTCAGAAGATAAGCAGAGTCAGCCCTGGCTAGTACTTGGATGGGAGACCAGCGAGGAAGTCCAGGGTTGTGACCCGGAGGCAGACAATAGCAAACCAGCTCTGAATGCGTCTTGCCTTGAAAACCCCACGAAGTCACCATAAATCAGCTGTGACTTGATGGCAAAAAATCAAGCCAAGTATTTGGTGGGGTCGGAGGATTCTCTGGAGAGAAGGTACCCGCGTAAGTGGAGCATGCAGTAGCACGCAAGCTGGAACCACAGCACTACAGCCCAGCATTAACTTTCCTGAAAACGAAGATCGAGCAACCTTGTTTTCATAGGGGTGGGAACTCTCATGTGTCATTAACTCTCCCTAGCCAATAGGCAGTTGAGGAAGGGAGGGCTCAGATGCTTGATACCAGCTTTGATCAGCCAGCTGTGTTCACTGAGCATTCACTTCACAATATGTAGCCAACACACACGACTGTGTTATTTTGGCTGCACTTAGTTGTTACAAAACAAAAAAAATCTCATGTTTTGTTCCACAGTGCCTGTACGAGTATTTAATATTTTGAGATGTTAATGATTTTTTCAAAATGTATTTATTTTGAGAAAGCAAACATTGCATTCTTGATTTTTTTTATTTTTAAACAGGAGCATTGTTGCATGATGGCAATAACTTTAAAGGGCTTCTCGGCATTGATTTATTGCAGAACACAACTTAGGCGGAACCACCCTTTAATTGAAAGGCTTCCTTTGCACTAGATGAAACCACTGCTTCTGTTTCTGGCAAGTAAAGAAGACTGCCAACTGACCAGGGAGAAAAAAACAGACTGGGCTGCTGTTGCGCTTCTAACAGCAGCTCGAGCTCTAGATCGGCCACCCAGGCTTGTCAAAGTACAGGTTGAAGAACTTTTTGCAGTGAAGCGGCTTTTAATGGCACAGGAGCAGGGGCCCATTGAAAAGCTGGCAACCCTGTGCATAAATCTGTTGCTTTAAGCCCAACTCTGCTGCGCCCTCCGTAGCAGCTGCTCTTCCTTGGCTGAGGGCTTCCTGGTATCAGCTTAAGGCAGGGGTCCCCAACATTTTGAGCCGGCAGGCAAATCTGGCATTCTGACACAGCACTGGGGGTCGCCGCAGCAAAATGGCTGCCACAAAATGGCTGCTATAGGAGGCGGAGCCAGCCACAAAATGATGGCTGCCGCTTAACTTCAGTCACACAGTGCTGATCCTCGTGCTGTGGCGGGGGCAGCTGCTGCCAAAGCAACATTCTAAAAAATCTGCACGGCCAATCAAATCTCCAGTGGCCAATCAAAAGCCTTGCTGAGCTAAAGCCCTACTTGGCCCCACCCATTTCCTAAAAAAAAACACCAGAAAAGGTGTTGGGGGCCCCCATGTTAGGGCTTCTGGGCTTAGAATCATAGAGTTGGAAGGGGCCATGCAGGCCGTCTAGTCCAAGCCCCGGCTCAATGCAGCTTTGCAGGATCAGCCTGGAGCATCCCTGGCAAGTGTTTGTCCAGCTGCTGGTTACAGACTGCCAGGGAGGGGGAGCTCACCACCTCCCCAGGCAGCTGCTTCCACCACTGCACAACTCTTACTGTCAAAAAGTTTTTCCTAAGATCCAGCTAGGAACTTCCCGGCCTTAATTTCAACCCCTCGTGTATTTGAGAAAACCCTCATGTATTTGAAGAAGCTCATGAAAAGCTCATTATGCACATGAAATCTCATACCTCGAATGCAATTTTGTTGGTCTTAAAGGTGCCGCTCGACTCTAAATTTGTTCAACCCCTTATTGCGAGCCCCGCCCTCCGCTGCCAACAGGAACAGCTCCCCGCCCTCCTCTAAGTGACAGCCCTTCAAACACTTCAAGAGAGCCATCATGTCATCCCCCATCAGCAGCTCTTGGTTGGGGTGTTCGGGGGAACTTTCGCTTCCGATACAAACAGACAGAAGGGACATTAAAGGACTTGGTGTGTGCAGAGGTTTTTAATTGTTTCCATCTTTGAGGCTCTTGCTGGGACATAGTGAGATGGTCCCAAGAAGGTTGTGTAGCAGGCCTTTGTGGAATTTACACAGAAAGGGTTGCTCTTGATCGACAGCTATGAGCTGGGCAGCAGCACGGGAGTGACAGCCCCCCCCCGTCCCCCTGCCAGCCCCAGAGAGGGCCTGTTTGTCATCGCCTTGGAAACCGCCTCCCTCTGGCCAGCCTGCCAGCAGCAGGAAGCAGCCAATCCATAAGCATCACGCTGAGGGGCCTTCTTGCTGGAGATTACGACATCAGCTCCCCGGGATCGTGGCTAAGTCAAGCCATTGCAGAGACGGCACCATTCAGGTGAAAAGGTTGGACGTCCAGCAGAGTGAATGGGGCTGTCTGGGTCAGTAGTCTTTGTCCGTGTGCATCCGAGGAGCTAATGATTGGAAGACACTGACTGTACCGTAGTTCAGAGTTCTGTGAAGATGGCTTGAAAGGGCTCTCTCGGCCCCACCGACCTCACAGGGTGTCTGTTGTGGGGAGGGGAAGGGAAAGAGATTGTGAGCTGCTCTGAGACTCCTTTGGGTAGTGAAAGGCAGGGTAGAATACCTCCTCTTTTTTTTGTTCTTCTTCTCATTCTCCACCTCCACCTCCACCTTCTCCTCCTTTTCTACCCAGATCTGGAGAGAGAGAAACAAAACAGGCCTGGGAGCTGCGGACTGCATTTAGGCTCCTCCGGTTTGGGGGCGTGGGAGTTGCATGAGCTCTTTGGGAACTTCTGATCCAGCAGGCCATGCGCCTGGTGATTCACATCCCACATGTCCATGTGACTAACAGGGATTTGCTTGGATCCACTGCAGGCGATGATACTTTCTGCTTGTGTGGCTTGCCATGAATGTGTACATGCGCTTCCCCAAGGGAACAGGAGGAAGGTTTTGCTCCAAGAATTTGTGGGGCCTCAGGGTACCAGGACCGGAAGCTTCACCCTCACATGGATGTGCCAACTTAGTCCTCTTGTGCATGTGGATGTGTGTAGGCGTGGCTGGTGAAGTGTCGAGAAATGCAAACTGAAACACCCCCAGATGATTCAGGGGCCTGTTCTCAGTGCAAGCCAGACGGATCAGTGGTCTGACACGATAGAGGGCAGCTTCATATGTCCCATTCAGCCTCACTCTGCGTGCAAAAAGTTACCAGGTTGTCTCTCTGGCATCTCCGTTGAATGGTTCTGAGGGATCAGGTGTTCCCTCTGCCTGGAGAGCTGCCAGTGGTCAGAAGAGACGACGCTCAGCTGGAGGCACCGGAGCTCTGACTCACTACAGAGAAACTTCATAGGATGTGCATCCAGGGCTATTTTTGTAGAAAAAGCCCAGCAGGAATTTATTAGCATATTAGGCCACCCTCAACAGCAGGAACTCATTAGCAAAATAGGCCATACCCCCCGACAGCACAGCTCATTAGCATATTAGGCCACACACCCCAAGTTACCAGGAGTGTGGTCATCCAGCCACACCCACCTTTTGCTTCTTATTCTGTTTACCTTGTTTGTTGTCAAAATCCAGGGCTTTTTTTTGTAGCAGGAACTCCTTTGCATGTTAGGCCACACAGCCCTAATGTAGCCAATCCTAATGAGTTTCTGCTGCTGGATGTGGCTTATTATGCTAATGAGTTCCTGCTGGGTGTGGCCAACTCGGGAGCCAGCCAGAACTCCTTTCCTGTGCGTTCCTGCCCAAAAATAGCCCTGCGTACATCCATGGCATTGCTGTGAAATGAAAGAGCATGCAAAAGGCTGCACTAAAGCACCTTTGCCTGTGGAGACAAGCCCATGAAGGTGCTTCAGAATGAGGCCTCATATTGGTCTGTAATAGTCTATTCAGGCCAGCAGGGGCTCTCCAGGGGGAGGTCTTTCACACCACCTACTGCCTGGTCCTTTCCACTGGAGATGCCGGGGATTGAACCTGGGACCTTCTGCATACCAAGCAGATGCTTTACCACTGAGCCATGGCCCCTTACCCTTGCGGGGGAGGTCTTTACACCATGATGGTGGTCCTGGGGAGGGTGCATCGCTGGTCCCTACCTGCTTTGTTGTAGAGCTCCACTGTGGCTGCTTTGGGGGCCTATGCAAATTCGGGTGTGCCACCAGCATGCGGGGGAGAACGGACACGATATGGCCCAGGTCAATAGAGAGGTGACTGCTGGCCTCAAGCTGGACCCGCACTGTGCCCGTGTCTGGGGAGGCAGTGCCATCCTAGGCCGAGTTACACTTTTCTGAGTCGTTCAGTCCAATGGGCTTGAAAGGATGTGTATCTGTGCAGAATGCCACTGTGAGCAATGCGCCCTCTAAGCTGCGGAGTCCTGCGAGCAAAAATTCTACTTTGTGAGCTACCGGCAATTAAAATTGTGAGCGAGCAATTTGGCTACTGCATAAATCAGTTTGCTCTGGCGCCATCCTGCCTGAGCTGAGACAAAAATGTGTGCGACGGAGGCTAAAAAACGGTGAGCTAGCTCACACTAACTCAGCTTAGAGGGAATATTGCCTGTGAGCAATGCTCCCTCTAAGCTGTGGAGTCTTGTGAGTAAGAATTCTACTTTGTGAGCTGCTGGCATTAAAGCTGTGAGTAAGCGATTTGGCTCCTGCACAAATTAGTTTGCTCTGGAGCCATCCTTCCTGAGCTGAGACAAAAACGTGTGAGCTGGAGGCTAAAAAATGGTGAGCTAGCTCACACTAATTCAGCTTAGAGGGAACACTGTTTGTGAGCTCCTGGCATTAAAGTTGTGAGTGAGCGATTTGGCTACTGCATGAATTAGTTTGCTCTGGAGCCCTCCTGCCTGAGCTAAGACAAAAAGTGTGAGCCGGAGACTAAAAGACAGTGAGCTAGCTCACACTAACTCAGCTTAGAGGGAACACTGCCTGTGAGTCTTCCTTCCCAGTGCTGCAAGCTTGAGCTGGATTAGCCCCCCCCCCACTTGCCTTTTGCAGCTCTGTGCAAGACGGGGGGGGGGGCGCGTGTGTGTGTGTGTGTGCCAATCGGCGCTTACACCAACTCACCAATATCCTGTTATCAGCTTCTCTGCTGACTCAGGAGGCAATACCGAGGCTGATCATTGCATTGTGCTGAGTCATGTTTGGCGCACAGCTGTACAACAGCATTTTCCATCAGGCGCTGGTAGCTGGAAAATGCAACGGATGGTGAAGGTATGTTCAGACACCGGATCTGGTTTGGACCTCAGATCTTGACTTCATGTGGGAGTAAAGGGGCAGGATACGTGATTAGTCTGAGTCTGATCTAGCCTGCCCCCGTCCTGTATGGCCTGCTAGATGGATGCCGCTTCCCCCCCTCGCGCCCCTCCCAGCTGCCTCCTCGCCATGTGTTTCCCCCCCACGCTGGGTGCACGGAGTGCGTTATTAATTAGCTGCTTTGTCTCTAAGTAGCTGGAGTGGAGCTGAGCTGCCAGTCTTGCTAGCGGGAGGGGAGTCACCATGGCGAGGAGGCAGCAGGGCTTGGAGCAAAACAGTCACCCCCAAGAAGAGATAGATGGCTCCCTCTTCCACGCCAGCACTGCTGCTGGCAGTGCCCCAGACTCAAGGTCCCCACCGGTCTAGGCCTCTGGCAACAGGAAGAGACAGCTGTTGGGACTCAATGAATCACCCACAGTTGGCTGGTTGGCTCCTGCCCTGTTGGGGTGGGGAGGTTGACAAGAGGCTTTCAGCTGTGCCCCAGGACCAGTTTGCCCTCCTGTATCATGGCAGACTGGCTTGGGCGACCTCCTGGCATCCTGACTTAGCATTTTCTGCGGGCACCCCTCCCGTTCTTGGCTCTGTTTGAATGTTGCACGGCATGGTCACCTAAGTGGAAATGAGATTTTTCTAGCATTGCTTTGCCGCAAGCAGCTAAACCCACCGCAGAGATAGCTGATGAGTCCTGCAGCTGCTGGTTCAAGCAGGAAGTCTCCTTGCCATTAACATTATCAGGGTTCACGTCCTGCTCGCCAGTTGCAAGCAGGGAGCCTATTTTTCCTTGAGCAGTTCAATCTGTTCACAAGTATGTCGAGCCTCATCAGTGGGTTACCGTCTGCTCATTCAGATAGCACAGTGTGGTGCAGTTGGCGGCATTTCGTCCACAAGTATCCCCCTATAGCCCGACAGCAGTCCTTGTTCCCCCCAACCTGTCATCGCTGCATGCCATGTGGCCGAATTAGCAAAGTAGTCAACCAGTTATTTAAAAAATGCTTTTTTGAACAAAAGTTTTACCGTTTGGTGTGTTCACCGACATTCTTTCATGCATGCGTGGTTTTGCACAGCCTTCTGAGAGCCCTAGCTCTCTCTGTCATTCAGTTAACTGACCTGGAACCATTCGTGACCCTGGGAGAGAGTCAGTTTCACTTATTGCCCAGATGTGAAAGCAAGGCAGAAGGGCCGAAACACCATCACCCCCGCTAATGCACAACTGCACAGCTGTTCAGCAGCTGCTTAAGTCAGATGTCAGCAAATTGAAGAAACAGAAGGCTTAACTCATGAGTGAGCACAACTGTCACAAAAGGATTTGTTTGGCTGCAGAACGTGTTCCCCGCAAAGTCTGCGCAGTGACTTGGGAGGGCCTTGGACACGAGTGGGGCCTCTGAGAACCTGGCCAGGCTGGCTTATTGACCCCAATCGGACTGCCTTGCTTGAACATTTAGTAAGGTCCTGATGGGATCACCTTGATGTCATTTTTTGGAATTCACCTCAGGTGCCAGTCTGAGATGTTCTGTGTCTGTGCGCCAGCCGCTTGTGCCACGAGGCCAGGTTGGACCTTGGTAATAAGTAAGAAATAGCAAATCTGACTTTAAAAATCTTCTTGTATATGGGACAAGGAAATATCCCCCAGTGTCTTGGGACTTCCCAGGCCCCTGCCGTCCCAACAGAGGAGCCCAAAAGAGGACAAGCTGGTAGGGTCCAGCCAGCTCAGTGGTGGAGACACACACACACATGCACCCCTACCCTCCATGGCTCAGTCGTCAACCGGCTCAGTGGCCACAGGGAAGGTGCACCCCCTCCCCGCAAAATGCCCAGATAGCAGCGACTCCACGGCCATCATGCTATGGATGCCAGTCTCCAGGCGTGACCTGGGGATCCCCTGGAATTAGAGCTTATCTGCAGGCTACAGGGATTGGTTCCCCTGGAGAAATGGATGCTTTCGAGGGTGGAGACTATGGCATTGCGCCCCACTGAGGCCCCTGTCCTCCCCGGGTCTGCCCCCAAATCTCCAGGGGTTCCCCAACATGGATTTGGCAAAACTACCCCCCTCCCCTGCTGGTGGCCAGGCAGCACTTGGCAGCCCTATGCCCACCCTGCCCTGTGTGTGTGGCAGTGACTCTGGGGCCAGTCAGGAGGCCCACCTGCCCCCACCTCCTAAAACCATTGGGCCAGCACCAGGAAAGGTGTCTGCAGGTGCCACAAAACCCACAGGTACCACGTTGGGACTCCTGTTCTAGAAGAAAAGCCCAGGAACAGCATTGTGCAGACAGACAAAGGAAAAAAGAAAGTCCTCCCCCTACAGTCCCATCCAGCTTGAACGTGCTGCCCCTGCAGGAACTTCTTCCCTCTTCTTTACGGACAAGATGGTGCTGCTGAAGTGCAACTGACAATGGAACTCAAGACAATTCATCCAACCTGGACTGAATTGAGACCTAGGGTTCTTGTCTCATTACCAGTGCTGATTTCTCCGTGCCTACTACCCCTCTACATCTAACCCAGCCACGCCTGCTGTTGTCGTTCATCTGCTAATGTCATTTGGCACCTGAAATCACTCCACGTTCCAGCAGATAGGACAGATGGACTCACATTCTAGGCGCATCTGAAAAAGTGAGAAGTGGTTCACAAAAGTGCATCCCGTGCCATGTAGTCTTTAAGATGCTCCTGGACTCTTACTCTTTATATGCAAGACATTGCTATATATCCCAATACAATAAAATTGCTTGACTCTATTTCTGGCCTGCCTGTTCGGGGCTTCTTTGCGCCCTTGCAGCCTTGAGCCACAGCTGCAAACTGGCTACAGCAGACAGCGGCCCGTCTCTTGCTAACCCACACAGTGCTGAGAAACTCCAGTGAAGCTGAACATTGCCTGGAAATCTAGGAAGATGCAACAGGTACAACGTGACCTCCAACAGCAAGCCGTTCAAAGGGGGAAAAGCAAAGGCCGACAAAGGCAGTGCTGTGTGGCAAGGACCTGGTGTCCTGACTACAGAGTCTAGTGCCACCAGGCACTTCTTGACGCAGTTGCCAGGACAGGCGTTTCTCCCTCTCCACCCAGCTAGCGGGAGAAGGAGGCCCTACTGCACCCATGTGCTGAGCCCACGTGGGGAGAAAGGTCAGCCCTGTTGCCCGGGCCCTCCCTTGCTTTGCATTTGAAAGGGGCCTCATCATTGCTGGGCGGGGGGAGGGAAATGTCAGAGGCAGGCAGCCCGGCTCATTGAGCCTCATCAAAGCTCCACCTGCTGCACTTGTCGGCATTTCCACGGTGGAGGAGGGGGAGCCTCCAAGCCGGCCCTGGAACGCCTGGGCTGTGTATGCCCGAGGGAGGGGCTGTGGCTCTGGGGGCCGGTCATCTCCTTGGCATGCAGAAGGTCCCCGGTTCAATCCCTGGAATCTCCAGGAAGAAGGACCGGGCAACAGTTGATGCGAAAGGCCTGTTTTTCGTACCTTGCTTTTCTCTCCCCGAAGGAGTCTCCGAGTGACTTCCAATCGCCTTCCCTTCCTCTCCCCACAGCAGCTCCCCTGTGAGGCATGTGGGGCTGAGAGAGTTCTGAGAGAACTGGGACTGACCCAGGGTCACCCACCTGGCCACACATGGAGGAGTGGGGAATCAAACCCAGTCCTCCAGGTTAGAGTCTGCTGCTCTTAACCCCCTAGACGCCAAGACCCTGGAGAGCTACTGGCAGTCTGAGTAGACAGTGCCGACTTTGATGGACCCAAGGGTATGATTCATGTGAGCCTGCCTTCTTTTCTCCTGAATCAAGGGTGGAACCCCTGGTCAGGTCCCTCTGGACAAATGCCGTCCGCTGTGCTGTGTCAGCCCTTTCTAGCCAGGGATTCCCAGACAGGTAGGTCTTTGCTACCTGAGAGCCTCTACCTGCACATGCCGAAGACTGAACCTGGGACAGACTAGAGAGCCACAGTGCTCCTCTCCAGGCACGCACACATCTGGAAGATGCTCCAGCCATTGGTTTTTCTGTGCATTTTGTATTTAAAACCGCGAGGTCACAATAAGCTCTTTATTTCCCCCCTACAGGTGAAGGAGCTGCTTGCCCAGCACTCCAGGTTTAAAGCTTCAGTCCTCCTGGGAGGCACCATGCATCTCTTTTGGCCTTCACATAAATTGTAAATCTTGAAGGGCCCGGCAAAGCTTAGTAAAAAGATGCTTAGGAGTTAGGACTCCAGGGAGGTTGCCAACTGCCTGGAGAAAAAAATATCTCCTGTCCTTTCAACGGAGGCTTCATGCACAGAAATGGGCAGCTGCAGCTCAGGAGGTAAATTACACCACTTGGTACATAATAGTTCGTTAAGCCGGCATTCATTTTCCTCCCGGTCTGTTGGCAACCCTAGATTCCAGTAGGCAGTTTCTTGTGCAGTCTCTCAGAAGTGTGGAGCTTTATTTCCATGGGTGGACCCTGGGAGATTTGTGTGAAGGTGATAATAAAGTACCATTAAAGGAAAAGGTTTCCCTTGCTGGAAAGCTTGTAGGGTGACTTTAAATAGATGAGGTCAGAAATCGACTCGTCCCTCTTCAATGCTTATATAAATGCGCCCTCCTGTGGTGAACGAGTGGTAAAGCAAGAAAATGAAAATCGGTGCTATAAATGCATCTTCGGGTGCCGAATGGTTAGTTGGGGAGGCGGGGAAAACCTTGGAGGGCTTTGAAGCGACGGGCGAGCCAGTCTGGAAGTCAGCGCAGCACGTAGGGAGTGTCACACGGACAGAATGATGAGACAGGAGCAATTCTGGTAGTACAGTGAGGAATGGAAATAGGGGGAAGGAAACCAAGGGGGATTTATTGGAAGATCAAAGGGAGAGATGTATTTATTTATTTATTTTCATTTATTTCTATCCCGCCCTCCCGCAAGAGGGCTCAGGGCGGGTCACGGGCCATCATAATTAAGAGACAACAGGTCAAGTTCAGACAAAATATTAAAAATTTAGACAGTTAAAAAACGGAGTGAAAAGCTGTCTCGGTAGCAACGCTCGGATTGCAGTGGTGAAGGTGAGGAAAAGACCTTTCCACCTACTTCCTTGGGATAAATGGGACCATCTAGCAAGGCTTATATTACCTCTTTTCTTGCAGGGGGTGAGAATTGCAAACTAGCTGCCCACTCTCTTTCTTGACATGCTAGTTTTCTATGTGCAGGGAGTGTTTTTTTAAATGGGGAAAATATCCAGACTTGCATTCTGTCGCGTTACAGCCTAGCAGGAGTCGCACCCGGTGATCCTGTTGGTGGCGATGCTTGGCTCTGATGTAACTTTTCAGATTTTCCTATATGATGCATCTGTACAGTTTGAGATTGTGCTGCTTTCTTTGTATCAGACAGTCATATGTTTGGTAGTCGACAGAAACGCTGGCTTTTTTGATTTATTTATCGTATCGCAGCTGTCTTTTGGAAATGATGGTGGCTTAGCCAAGTGACCTCTGGTCTTAAGTGTCCGCAGCCGCGTTCGGTTTGCTGCGTAGTGTGTAAACTTTGTTCTTGCTGGGCTTCCTCTGACCGTTATCAACTCAATTGCAACGAATTTTGTTGCTTTGCAAAAGGTAATCCCCTTTACTACGCACACGTGTTTCTGTCGGTATTCTAAACCAATACCGCGCAAACCGTTACTTTGTTCAGAGGTTATCGCGTGCTGACATCTAGTGGCTACTTGGGGTAATTACAGGTATATTACTCCTTTCTCAGAGTAGCAAGGACGCAACGGAAAACGTAGGGGTTTCCAGTGTTGCTTGAGCGTCAAAATTAGCAGTGCAGTCCTAATAATGAGCGAAGAGACTGGCCTTTCTGCAAGTGGGGACTGAAAGAGCCATATTGTGGGTGCAGACATACAATTTCTCACAGAAGAGCAGGCGTCGCTGCAGAGAGCGATGCAGCTTTACAGGTTGCGTCCCTGCAGCTTTTCTCTTATGCTTCCCGTCCTCCCTGTAGCCACAAGGTCGCTGTGGGCCACGTGGTTCCTCTGCTCCCCCGCACAAACTTGCTGATGGTTCAGGCGCCCTCTGCGCCGCCCCTTTTCACCGCTGGGAAAGCTAGTGGGACACAGAGTCCGGGTGAGCGCAACTGGACTGGAGTGATACACAGCTGAACGTGCGTAGCTTGTCAGGAATTGAACTTTGGGAAACCAGGTCACAAAGCCGCACAGTGAGCCCAGAATGGGGGAGGGGGGGGAAATGTATTGAGCAACATCACCAGGGATGTTACGGGCAATGTTCCCTCTAAGCTGAGTTAGTGTGAGCTAGCTCACAGGGTTTTTTAGCCTCCGGCTCACCCATTTGTGCCTTAGCTCAGGAAGGAGGGCTCCAGAGCAAACCGATTTATGCAGCAGCCCAATCGCTCCCTCACAACTTTGATGCCAGGAGCTCACCAAGTAGAATTTTTGCTCACAAGACTCCACAGCTCAGAGGGAGTATTGGTTATGGGACCTCTCCCATCCACGTTGTGCAGAGCACAACACAACCGGCACGTTAAGGAACACATCTGGGTCCCCTATGGACACAGCAGCAGCCACATGTTTGTTGCGCAGCGAAGTGATAATTTGTAGATGCTTTTGGAGCTGCAAGTTTCTTTTTCTCTTTGTCTGTGAAGGGGAAAGCACTGAACAGATTTCCTTATGGACAGGGCAGGGCAGTCACTTTCCCCACACGCTCTCGATGCGGGCTGTCTGTCACGGGCCAGTCGGGGCAACCGTCTCTGCGCGAAGTTCCGCCTTCTTGAATCCTCTACTGCCACCTTGTGGCCCTGAAGGAAAGTGTTTCTATAGACAATCCTTTGCTAGGACTGAGAAGAGAAGAGATTGGATTTATACCCTGCCCTTCACTACCCAAAGGAGTCTCAGGGCGGCTTACAAACTCCTTCCCCTCCCCACAACAGACACCCTGTGAGGTAGGTGGGGCTGAGAGAGCTCTGACAGAAACTGCTCTTTTTCAAGAACAGCTCTTGTTAGAACTATGGCTTGCCCAAGGCCATCCAGCAGCTGCAAGTAGAAGAGAGGGGAATCAAACCCGGTTCTCCCGGATTAGAGTCCGCGCCCTTAACCACTACACCAAACTGGTGGCTTGTTTCATTTTTTCCCCCCTTCCCACCAAGGAGCTGAAGATGGTATCTTTAGACCCACCCCACCCCCGAGGTAGACTAGGCAAAGAGAGAGCGCCTGGCCCCAGGCCCCTGAGCCTTCAGAGCAGAACTGGCATCACCCTTTGGGGTATCTTTTAAAAATCCCCTGCAGTCCACTAATCTGTTTGCAGGAGCAGGTGCCTAGGGATCTTCTAGCAATAAAAGCAGAACTGATCTCTCTGGAGTGACCCTGCCTGAGTCTGCGCTCTTGGATCAGGCCCAGCTCTCTCTCGTCCTCTTTACTTGCAGGGATCTCAGCAATCAGGAGGCCGTCCTGGTCGGGCTTCCCCTGGCAGCTGGCCAGGGCTCGATGAGAGGGCAAGATTATTATCGCCTGGCAAGGGATTGAGACACCCGCGGAGCCTCCTTCCTGGAATGTGCCATGGCTAAGCTCTAACAGGCACAAGAAGAGTTTCTCTGGGCATGTACAGAGCACAGTCTCTTTCTGCTGAGTAAATACACATGTGGCATTACAAAGCTAGCATCTGGCTTTAGGGAAGGGCTGAAATCTCTTTTTTTTTAATGCAAGGATAGCAGATGTAGCTCTTTGTCTGATGACGTTAATATCCTGCCTTTCTTCTGTGGAGCCCCAAATAGTAAGGATTCAGCGATTGTGGTTGTTGTTGTTGTTGTTGTTGATGATAGAACAAATTTAAGAGTCCAGGGGCACCTTTAAGACCAGCAAAGTTTTATTCAAAGTATGAGCTTTCGTGTGCATGCACACTTTTTCAAATACATGGGAAGGAAGGTAAGGTTCAGGCTTATAGACAGAGTCTGAACAGCATATTAACATGTAACATGATGAAGATGTTTTAAGATATGCGAAAACTAAATAACAAGCTAAGGTTATAAGGTCAACAGTTGTGAGGCAGCAGCAGTAAGGTAAAGGTTTCCCTTGCTCGAAAACCAGTCGAATCCGACTCTAGAGGGTAGTGTTCATCTCTGTTTCCAAGCTGAAGAGCCAGCACTGTCCGAAGACGTCTCCGTGGTCATGTGGCCGGCATGACTAAGTGCCGAGGCACACAGGATGCTGTTATCTTCCCACCAAAGCTGTACCTATTGATCTACTTGCAATTTCTTGCTTTCGAACTGCTAGGTTGGCAGGAGCTGGGGCCAGAGACGGGAGCAGCAGCAGCAGTATATAAAAAACGGAATACATGAACTTTCCAACTAGTCCGCCATGCAGATACTAGGTAGATTTGCTTAGTTTTTGGTGCTTTCTGACAGTGTCCTGGGACCAAGGAAGTCTTCTGGGCATTATTCTCCTTCCACCCCATTGAGCAGTGCCTCTGCGACAGGCATCCCAAATGAGGCATGCGTGTGTTTGCGTGTGCCTCTCAGCCGCCCATTCAGAGGTTTTTCCATATTCATAACAAGTCACAAATGCTTTGGCCGGGGGTGAAAGGCAATCGCCCCGGTGCGGCAACCCTCCAAGCATGCCGAAGCCTCGCGTGGAATCATGGCTTTTATTCTCCAAACAACAAAAGCGTTTTGTGCTGCTTGGCAGCCCTGTTTCCATGCAAGCGATCCGTCGCAAAGGCTAGAAAGGGGCTCTGTGGAGACGAGAACAGCCCCCCCAACCGGCTCTTGACATTGGAAGGACAGATGCAAATGCACAGCTGGATCGAGGGCGGACCTGCAGCGCCAGTCTTGCGGAAAGCTTCATCCGCTGGGCCTCGCCTCTTGAGAGGGGGGGGGCAGGCGCAGGACCAGGCTGGACTGTTATGTTTTCTGGCCCATCGGCAGCTCTGTTCCCTCTTCTCCTGTACTGGCGAACACAAAGTTTGTACATGTCTAAACTGACTTGCAATGGGGACGGATTGCTGAGGGTGGGCGTTCCTGCAGCGGGGAGCATGGAGCAAGGCGCACACACTGCAAAGAAACAAAAGAAGAAACATAGCTGAAAGCCCTTGAGAAGGGGGACCTTGCTTCCAAACAAAGGAATAATAATCGTTTAATGGGCAGAGCAGATAGGGTGTAATAATAGTTCTTGTCATTACTGAGTGCCATCAAGTCACAACCGACTAACGTCAAACTCTCACATGGTTTTCCAGGGGAGAGGCGTTCAGAGGTGGTCTGCCATTGCCTGCCTCTATGTAGCAACCCTGGGATTCCTTGGTGGTCTCCCATCCCAAGTACTGACCTTGGCCCACCCGGTTTTGCCTCCAGACTCTGACAAGCTCAAGCTGTATATGTGTGTGTTTGTTTTCAGTGTCACAAATCGCTTCCAGTTTACGGCAACCCTGTGAATGAATAGCCTGGCCTATTCAGACTGCTGGAGAGGGTGTCGCAAGGTGTGCAATACGTCCAGCTAGGGGAGCCTCAAGTGATGAGGAGGGACTGTCTCTAGTGGTCAAGTGTCTGTTTTGCGTGCAGAAGATCCCATGTTCAGTCCTGGACACGTCTAGCTGGAGGCTCTTGGCAGATCCTGAGGACGACGCTCCCTATCAGAAGAGACAGAACCAAGCCAGATGGTCCAACTTAGCACAAGGCAGCTTCACGGGGGGGGCGTCCGGATGCCTGTGGTCAGGGCACAGAGTTCCAGTGCTGCAGGACAGCTGTGAAAGGGGGGATGTTTGGGCTTCTAGAGGTGCTAGTTTTCCAAGGAGGAGAAGAAGAAGAAGAAGAAGAGATTGGATTTATACCCCGCCCTTCATTACCCAAAGGAGTCTCAGAGTGGCTTACAAACTCCTTTCCCTTTCCCTTCCCCTCCCCACAACAGACACTCTGTGAAGTAGGTGGGGCCAAGAGAGCTCTGACAGAAACTGCTCTTTTTCAAGAACAGCTCTTATCAGAACTATGGCTTGCCCAAGTTCATCCAGCAGCTGCAAGTGGAGGAGTGGGGAATCAAACCCGGTTCTCCCAGATCAGAGGAGGGGAATGCACCTCCATTGCTAGAGGATCCATTTGGCCTCCAGTTCTTTTACACAGGGACAGGAGGGGGAAATCCTCCCCGTAGCTGCTCCCACCCGCTCTGTTTCTTCCTGAACACCGTAAGCTGCTTTTCATCAGGGCTGGGCCTTGAGGGGCCACTGCTGCCGTTTCCCTCGGCAGGCTCCCTTTGCACTTCAGCCTGCAGCAACCTCAAGCGCCTTGGCTATTCCCCCGTGGGAAAGGAAACTCCTTTATGGAGTGTGAAGTTCCCCCCTTCTCTGCTCTGCATTCCCTCCTCTCTCCCACCCCCTAGCATCCTCCTCTTTGTGGGGCAGCAACAGGAGCCGGGCAGAGACTCTGCCCAGTGCACACACTGCCCTGCCCTCTCTTGCTTGAGACTCCCTGACCACTAGGAATTACTGCCTGGCCGTCCTCTGAATTCCTGCCCTCCAGAACTCTCCTGTCGCTGACCTAAAAGTCACCATTATTGGGCTAAAGACCTACAGAGGGAAACTCCATGATGACCTTTTCTTTCTTTTTTTAATGAGAATGCATCAGAAAGGGTGGATGCCTTTGTTTGGGGAGGGGGCGTGTGTCTGTTACTTTATTTATTTCATTTATACCCCACCTTTCTCTTCTACGGGTAAATCAAGGGGTCTCTGCCCCACTGAAATAGGTATCCTGACCTTTTCGGGTACTACAGAATCCCAATGATTATCAGTATAATGGTTACTGTATAACCCTAACGAAGAACAACATTTTATGCCCTGAATACAGCAAGCTCCTTTCCACGAAAGGTCACGCCGTGATATAGTGCAGTCCTAAACCAAATCATGCCCTTGTAAATCCCCTGAAGGCCATGGGCTTGAAAGGGTGTTCAGAATAGCACCGTGGATTTAGATCAGGATGGGTAGCCGCCGTGTTCGTCCGTCTGCAGCAGTGGAGAGGAGCGAGAGTCCAGTCGTGCCTTAAAGACTCGCAAAACCTGTGGCAGGGGAGGAGCTTTCATGGGCCCCTGTTCACTCCTTCAGTCACCAGCAGGGACTCAGGAAAGCTTCTCCCCTGCCACAAAATTTGTTAATCTTTAAGGTGCTGCTGGACTCTGGCTCTTTTCTATTGTACAATTTAGCTAGCTTTTAAAGTGCTGTGATTCCCCCCCCCAGGTTCTTCAAATGAATAGTTAAAGCCACATTTGCCTATGAGAGCGCAGAAGGTCCCATATCTCACGCGGAGGCCCCTGAGTCTCTTCTTACCCTATAGGAGGATTCCTGCACGTGGGGCCAGGCAGTCGGTTGACAAAAGCTTAGCTCACACCAGAGGGCGCTGTTGCCTCACGTTCTAATGTTTTCCTCAGCCAGCCCTGGGCTCATTTCCGCAGTGAAAGGAAAACGGGGCCCTTAATTCTTAACAGACAGGTATGCTGCAATTGTACATTTATCAGTTAACTGATTGAAATAATTTCTGTGCCTCCTCATGACACAGTTCTCCAGGTGCCTCCCAAAACAATAAAATCAAGACAATAAAATCAAAATGCTAAATTTTTTAAAAAAATTGAGAAGGCACCAGAAGTCCAGTAAAAGAGAAAAACCAGCAAAGGGGGGGGATGATATTTATTGCCTGAGGCTTGGGAAAGAAAGACTGTTTCCTCCGGCCCCTAGAACTCACAAGGGAGGTGCCGGGCAAATGGAAGCAGGCAGGGCCTGTTCAGCACTCTCCCAAGCACCCTTCTCTCATGCTGCTCCTGTCCAGACAAAGGTGGGCTTAGAAACATAGAAAACATCGAAACACAGAACCGGAATGGACACCAAGGGTCATCTAGTCCAGCCCCCTGCTCAATGGAGGAAATTCACAGCTCCCCCATGTAAACTGCCCCAGTGACCCCTGCTGTATCCCCAGAAGAAGGCAAAACCCCCTCCGGTTCCAGGATCACTGTGCTAATCTTGCCCGAAGGAAAATTCCTTCCTGACCCCAAAGTGGCCGATCAGCATTACTCTGGGGATCTAAGAAAGGGCCTCAAGAGCTGAGCGCCGGCTCATCACTTCCTGCCCTCCCTCTCACAATCTACCCAGAGGCACTCTCTAGCCTGCTTGACTCTGGCAGCGGTGGCATGAGTGCAGGGGGTCTCCTTGGCTGGTCCCAAGGGAGGCTCCAAAGGTAGTAGTCAGATTTGCAGCCCACCTTGAGCCTGGGCAGGTTTGGGAGGCAGCGATGAGGGTGAGCCAAGCCCACCTTCTTCCGTGTGTCACCATCAGTCCATTTGCCACCCTGCGTGGTCACTGGGTGGTGAACTGACCTTGATACAGAACGGCGTTCCACACAGAAGGTGCCATTACTGAGAAGGCCCTGTCACGAGCAGCCATCCACCTCACCTCAGCAGGTGGAGGCACACAGAGCAGAGCCTGCCCTGAAGCTCTTGGCAGTCAGGCCAATTCATGTGGGAGTGAGCAACCCATCTGGAGCTATGGGGTCAAGTAGGCAAGCATATGCGGCCATCTATGTCGAAGCCACCTGTTGTGAACACAGGAGCCTCGTGGGTCTTGGAAGAGAGCTGCTGTCTGGATGGGATGAGTTTGCATTGAAAACAGGCTGCCTTGGAGACGGGTTATGCCGGGTCACGAACCTTAACACGGGGCTAACCTCTCTTTTTTGTGTGTGTCCCTCCTCTTTGGGCTTTTAAAAAAACCCTGGTGAAAATGTCCTCTTTCGGGGCTGGGAGCGGGAGGCTGAGTCTGTTTTGCCTTAGAGTGGTCCCCCAGCAGAGGCAAGCTTCAGTTTAAAGAGCAGGGGTACCCAAAAGGAGGTTTGTCATAGTGATCAGTTGTCTGAAGTCTTCAGTCGGGAAATATGTCCCCTTTTTTTGCTCTCCAGAATGGAGTCACCCTGCTTAACATCGTAGAATCATAGAGTTGGAGGGGACCTCCCGGGTCATCTAGTCCAGCCCCTTGCACAATGCAGGAAATTCACAACTCCCTCCCCACCACACCCCTAGTGACCCCTGCCCCATGCCCAGAAAGGAGAGGGAAACCTTCAGGATCCCCTGACCAAAATGGCCTGGAGAAAATTGCTTCCTGACCCCAAAGTGGCAAACACCCATGCCTGCTCGGTAGCCAGCACATCTCCCCCCTATGCTGTTCCTCGTAGAACCAGCTGGTACCAGATCTGTCCTGCTTCCGCATCTGCTTCCTCGCGGACATCACCCGTTGCGTTTCCCACTCGTGCCATGAAAGCTCGCTGGGTGACCTTGGGCCTGTCATGTGCTCTGGCCCGACGCACTTCACGGGGCTGCCGTGAGGAGGAAGTGGAGGAGAGGAGGACGGCACAAGCCACTTTGGGCCCCCGCTGGGGAGGAGGGCAGGGCCTAAACGAAGTGCATCAATAAACGAACCGAAGGCTGCTTCACACCTTTGTTTGCCAGTCTCTTTTTAACCTGCCTTCCTCCTGTGGCCCGGTTTAGTCCAAGCGCACCAGAACTTGGAGGCTAAGCAGGGTCGGCCACGGTTAGTGCTGGGGTGGGAAGCCGTCCAGGAAGACCAGGGCCTCACTGGGTGGAGGGTGGCAGTCGGCAAACCACCTCTGCTTGTCTGTGGCTGGGAAGGAGCTCCCCGTGGATGGGGTCCCCCGGAGCAGCTTGCAGCTCTACGGCACAATCTTTTTCTTCTCCAGGAATGAACGGAAGGTGGCTTATAATGATGTGCTGGGGGGGGGGATGTGGTGTGCGTTGAAAACGGATAACCTAGTTGCAAACTGCTAGTGCAATACCTGCCCTTCCGTCAGGGAAAAAAAATGCAGCCCTCAGCTGGAAAGGTGCTCTGAACTAGTTCAGCTTTGTGTTATTTCTGGATGCTCAGCCGAGTTCGGCATCTTTTGAACATGTTCCAGAATGGCATTCCATCGGGGGGGGGGACGGACCAAAGAGAAAGCCTGGGAATGGGCCGTTGCTGTCCTTGCCCACCTGCTGGAAGGAGAGGCAGGCAAACGTGGCTCGGGGGAGCAGAACTGCTGTGTGGTGGTTACACGAGAGCTCCTTAACGGAATAGCAGTCCTCTGCCGCTGTTGCTACTCGGAGAAGGCTGAAGCCTTCCTTCCAAGGGCGGGAGCAGCTGGAGAACTGCGCTCAGCCCTTCCTTCTCCAGTGTCCGGGGTAGCAGAGGGGTGCCAGGCACAGTCCTTGCAGACTAAGGTTGCTAAACACCAGGTAGTGGCTGGAGATCTCCTGGAATTGCAGCTGGTCTCCAGGCTACAGAGATCAGCTTCCCTGGAGAAAGCGGCTGCTCTTGAAGGCAGACTCTATGGCACTGTATCCTGCTGAGGTCCCTGACCTCCCCAAACCCTCCTCTCCCCAGGCGCCACCCCCAAGATCTCCAGGGATTCTGCAACCTGGAGCTGGCAGCCCCATGGAAGCAGCCAAGAGGAGCAGTGCGGGGAGGGGGGAACCGGACTGGCCTGGTTCCCTGGATCCCCCCACCTCTTCTGTCTGTCACGGGGCTGCCCTGGAAGGGGAGGGGAGGTGCTGGTTGATGTGGGGTGCTGTGATGACGGGGCAAGTTCTGCAAGGTGCCACAGAAGAGAAGGTGGAAGGAGACGCAGCAGTAGCCACGTGTTTATGGTAACGTCAAGATCGGGCTGTAGAGAATGCCATCTGCTGTTTTCGATTTGGATTTGTTAGGTACTCAGGTCACAGGTATCTAAGCACCAAACTTTGATGCTGTTGGTTTTTTTTTACCAAGCAGTCAATTTTGGCAAGTGGGAGATAAATGCTGTGACCAGGGGCCACTTCACAGGCTGGATGAGAGATCCGTGATTGGATCTCTCATTGCTTGATTTTTATTTTTATTTTTTTGCTTAAAAGTGACCTTTGCTGACTACAAATCTGACTTGGAGCAGCAGTGCTGGGGAGCAGGGAGGTGTTTAACCCTTTCTCTCCCCTATGCTATTTCCCCACTCTTAAGGTGTACCTTATTTGCCCTTCAATGAGGCGGAATAGCAGCGGGGGGGGGCGTACAGTGCAATCCTATGCAGAGTTGCCTCAGTTTAAGCTCATTAACTTCAGTTTACCCTAAACTGGGGTAATCCCATTTAGGATTCCACAGACCAATAAAACGTCTCCCCCTCCTAGCCATTCCAGTCGAATGCAGTCTTCCAGCTGGAGGTCCCGCCTGGAGGCTGGCATCTCCACAAAGCAGGCCAGGGTGGTTGCGAATTGGTGCTCTTGCAAGAAGAAGCCAGCTGCGTGGGATTTTTTTTACATGTCATGGGATAATAATCATGCTATTTAATAAGAAACCAAATCGCATTTCAAACACTCCAAGCCTGAATAAGTCTCCAGACGACGGTTCATCTGCATGGGTTAGGCTGAACTTTCGAGAATCCTTTGTTCTCGGTTCACAAGCAAAATGACCAGAAAGAAAGACTTGCATGCTGAAACAAGGAGGCGTCTCCGATCGCTCGCTAATAACCCCAGTCCTTTTGCCTTGCTGCTTGTGTGGTTTTATTTGGCAGATTAAATATTCATAAAAGGTCCACACACCAGTGAACATTTGATTTCAAAGGTGATCATTGTTTTTTGAACCATCCATTAAGCCGGTGTGAGTGAGCAGCGCTTTATATCTATTAGCCAGTAACTGAACATTATGATTATCTGATGTTTGTGGTGTTGGGTGTACAATTGGCTGCTTAAGCCACAAGTGCTGCTGATCGGGCGCCCAGTCCTTTGTGACCGCCTCCAAAATGGGCCTTGTTTTTCCAGGTCAGTTTTTCAGAGCCAATTTGGTGTAGTGGTTAAGAGTGGCGGACTCTAATCTGGAGAACTGGGTTTGATTCCCCAGTCCTCCACATTTATTTATTTATTTATATCTTCGATTTATATCCCGCTCGAACCCCTGAAGGGTCTCTGAGCGGCTTACAGTTACTCTTGAATCCTTAACTAAGGCCACATAGCTGATCGGGAAGGGACTGCCCTACCAGCACCCTGTGGAGAGCGGTGTTCTTGTCACATGCAGCCAGCTGGGTCACCTTGGGCAAGCCACAGTTCTCTCAGCTGTTCTCTCAAGAGCAGTTTTCTCAGAGCTCTCTCAGCTCCACCTACCTCACAGGGTGTCTGTTGTAGGAAGAGGAAGGGAAGGAGATTGTAAGCTGCTCTGAGACTCCAAGTGAAGGGCAGGGTATAAATACAACTCTTCTTCTTCTTCTTCCAGGTGACCCCGGGAGGGGTCAAACTAGAGTTGCCAACTTCCAGGCGGTGGCTGGAGATCTCCTGGGGAATCTCCAGGCAGGAGAGATCAGTTCTTCTGGAGAAAATGGCAGCTTTGGAAGGTGGACACTATGGCATTATACCCCACTGATGTCCCTCTCCCCAAACCCTACCCTCTTCAGCCTCCACCCCCCCCTCGATTTCCAGGAATTTTCCAACCCAGAGCTGTCAACCCTAGATAAAACATTGGCAAGGAGCACAAGTTGTGGCCCTGAGAAACAAGCAGTACCAACCCTTGATCTGCACTTGCGTCTGCAGACTGGCGGGGTGTCCCAAAATACCATGTCTGTGCATCAAGGAAGTTCCCCGACAGCTACATCGCTTTTAAACATCAAATACATTTGCAGTAATGTTTAGTCCAGCAAATGGAAGAAGAAAGGTATGCTCAAGATTGTTTTATTGGACAAGCGTTGTAGGATGCATGGACTGGCGGTGAGCATATCTGACAGTTTCACACAAGCAGGCAGGATGACCTGAGCGATGGATGTTCTGGTGTCCAAGCGGTAGAGTCCAGCCCCACCAGGTTCCACACAAGAGCAGATGCTGCCAGACATACTGATTGGACTGGAAGGTGACACTTCCAATCTCAGCTGCTACAAATGTACTTTTGCCAGAACCTTGGCAAGGGAAAGGCAGGAGTGTCTGTCCTCTGCCCTTCGTTGGCCTCTCCCGAAGCTGGCCGAGGATCCACAGTTATGCCAAGAGAGGGTTGCCACCTCTAGGTTGGGAAATTCCTGGAGACTTAGGGATTTGGGGAGGGGGGAAGGACCTCAGTGGGATATACCACCATAGAGCTCACCCTCCAAAGCAACCATTTTCTCCGGGGGAACTGATCTCTGTTGTCCGGAGATCGTATGTAATTCTGGGGAATCTCCAGGTCCCACCTGGAGGTTGGCAACTGTGTGCAAGGATGCACTGGCTTGTCCCACACAGTTTTAGTTTAAAGAATGACAGCTTGGTTTGTTTTAAAATAGGAACATTTTTCAGATATGGAGCATTGCTGATGCCTTGTGGAAGGGGGATGCCTCAAACTCCCCCATCCCGCTCTGCTCCCCCCCCATTCTATATTTATGTATTTATGCATTTCTGTCCTACTGATCTCCCCCATGGGACTCAAAGCAGCTTTCAAAGGAAAATTTAGGTTAGACAAACAGTAACAAAACGCAGCACAGCGCCAGTGCCTGGCCCAATGCGGGTTCTGCTGGGCTGGCATCCGCAGAGTAGGCTGTGAGCCCCGGACCAAAAGCCAGGGGCCAAGAAGACTTCTGCCTGTGCCCAGGCTTAAAACCGAAATCCCTCTAAAAGGAAGGGAAACAGGACCTGAGCCCAGTTCTCCTTCTGCTGGCAGAGATGTTCCTAAGAGCTCCCTTTCTCATGGCCTGGTGGCTTTTCCAAGAAGGCCACTAAGTTTATTTCCACTTGGCCGCATCAGCGGGAGAGGTAACAACCCTCCATTGGCCTGACTGGGACCGCTCCCCGTTTTACTTTGCGTGCTCCCAGAACTGGACCTTAAAGGAAACCAGAGTAGGGGGTAGGACACTGTTGATCAGTGAATTAGTGTAGCAGAGATGGAGTCCCCCCCAACCTAGTATCGCAGCCCCAATCCATACTAGGCCCCAATGGGTGCTTTTTAGGACCAAATGATAGCTCTGGAGTTCCAGTCACAAATCCCAGGGTCATGTGTCGTTTGCAGCGTACATTTCACAAATTGCAGCTGCAGGGGTATGCATTGTAGTTGCAGGGGTATGCATTGTAGGGGGCAACTTCACCAAGCACGTTTTTAACCAAAAGGACAAACACCTTCTTCAGTTTCAAACTGATGGGAAGCAGGCTATTGAAGAACAAATGGAAACAGGGTACAGAAAGCGGCACTGAAGAGCCTTTAGCCAAGAGGAACTGACCCTTGGTGGAGAGTGAGATATTACCAGAAAGTCCCCATTTTAATCTGTGACATTTTGAAGGGGGTGCATCTGGTCTATTCTTGATGTTACCACAGACTCAGAACCACATCATATGCCACATTCAGAAATATATTATCCATAAGCTAATATAGAACACAAGTGTGGCTGTGTCCTCCTGATGTTTCTTATGACTATGTGTAAACATCTTAAGCCTGCCTTAAACTTGTAGAATAGAATCGCAGAGTTGGAAGGGGCCATACAGACCACCTAGTCCAACCCCCTGCTCAGTGCAGGATCAGCCCAGAGCATCCCTGACAAGCGTCTGTCCAGCCGCTGCTTAAAGACTGCTGGTGAGTGAGGGGAAGCTCAGCACCTCCCTACGCAACTGATTCCACTGTGGCACTATTCTTACTGTAAAAAAGTTTTTCCTAATATCCATCTGTTACCTTCCTGCCCTTAGTATAAATCCGTTATTGTAAGTCCTGTCCTCTGCTGCCAACAGGAACAGCTCCCTGCCCTTCAAATAATTCAAGAGAGCAATCATGTCCCCCCTCAACCTCTTCTCCAGACTAAACATTCCCAAGTCCCTCAGCCTTTCCTCACAGGGCCTGGTGTCTAAGCCCCCGATCATCCTCGTCGCTCTCCTCCGCACCCGCTCCATTCTGTCCTCATCCTTTTTGAAGTGAGGCCTCCAGAACTGCACACAATACTCCAGGTGCAGCTTGACCAATGCGGTGTACAGCAGGACAATGACATCTTGTGATTTGGATGTTGTGCCTCTGTTGATACACCCTAAAATCGCATTAGGCTTTTTTGTTGCTGCATCACACTAACTGCTCATAGTTAACTTACGGTCCACCTGTACCCCAAGATCTCGTTCACACACACTGCTATCCAGAAGTGTACCCCCTATCCAGTAAGCGTGTTCCTCATTTTTATTTATTTTTTTGCTCAGATGTAGCAGACTGGCCCATCTAACTGATTTAGGATTGCCAATTCCAACTTGAGGAAATTCCTGGAGATTGGGGTAGACCCCGTGGAGGGAGGGCTTTGGGGAGGGACCTCAGCGGGGTATAATGCCATACCCTCCAAAGCTGCCATTTTCTCCAGAGGAAATGATCTCTGTAGTTTGGAGATCAATTGTAATTCCAGGAAAACTCCCCCCTCAATTGATCTTCTGCGCAGGGCTTGATCTGAATAGTGCGATTGTTTGTGAACTGGTGCCGTGGTCAGACCACTTCCTCATAAGGGTCAGTTTGGGGGTGGCCATTCCCCCCTGCAGAGGCAGTGAGCGTATTTATGCTCGCCCGCAGAAACTAATGGATCCTGATGGTTCCCAAAATGCTCTGTGAGATTTATCTGGACCTGCCGGCCGTTCCCTCCATGAGCTGGCTGAGATCTGGAACAGAGGCCTTCAGGAAGATTTCTGTCAGATTACTCCCCGATGCCTTCTTTGCTCTTGTGTCTCTGTGGCTCCTTGGTATAATAAGAGTCTAAGAGATTTTAAGAGGTTGCTCAGACAGCTAGAGCAGGACTGGTGACGAACTTGGGCTGGAGCTGTGAGAACAGTTGATGTTCCAACAATGCTGGATAAACAAATGGCCCCACCAGTAGGCAGGGAAAAAAGAAAAAAGCAGGTGCAAGGAGGCAACCCGGCAGCTGCATTCTGGACCACCTGCAGCTTCCGAAGCATTTTCAAGTGTAGCCCCATGCAGAGCGAATTGCAGTAGTCCAGTCTGGAGGAGACTGTTGCATGGATCAATGTGAAGAAGAAGAAGAAGAAGAGTTTGGATTTATACCCCGCCCTTCACTGCCCAAAGGTGTCTCAGAGCGGCTTACAAACTCCTTTCCCTTCCCCTCCCCACAACAGACACCCTGTGAGGTAGGTCAGGCTGAGAGAATTTCTGACAGAAACTGTCCTTGAGAGAACAGCTGTGCCAGAGCTTGTGACCGACCCACATCAGCAGGTGCAAGTGGAGGAGTGGGGAATCAAACCTGGTTCTCCTAGATAAGAGTCCGTGCACTTAACCACTACACCAAACTGGCTCTGACCCAGATAAATAAGGAGCCAGCTGGTGGGCCTGACCAGGGCTTTTTTTTGTAGAAAAAGCCCAGCAGGAACTCATTAGCATAATAGGCCACACCCCATGTTACCAGAAGTGTGCTCATCCAGCCGCACCCAACTTTTGTTTCTTATTCTGTTTACCTTGTTTGTTGTCAAAACCCAGAGCTTTTTCTTTGTAGCAGGAACTCCTTTGCACTCCTTGCCACTCAGCTCATATTACTCCAGTTCTGCAGCAGCTGCACTTAGTCTCTGGATCCAATCCAAGGTATTGATATTAACATTTAAAGCCATTAATTGTCTGGGTCCCTCATACCTACGGGACCACCTCTCCCGTTACAACCCCCTGTGCTTCCTTCGGTCATCATCTAGGGGCCTCTTGCAGGGATCTGGCTCCAGGATGGCTCAGTTAGCTGCCACCAGGGGAAGGTCCTTTTCCACTGTGGCCTGTGGAATGCACTGTCGGATGATGCCCGTGCCCTGCCAGACTTGTTTAGTTTCCACAGGGCATGCAATGACTTGTTTAGGTTGGCCTTTGGGAGGGTAACCACATATTTGGGCTGTTTTAATAGTGGTATGGTGATAGCCACGTATTTTAATAATTTAGTATTTTATATTTGTAATTTATGGGGCTGCGGTGGCTCAGTGGTTAAGATGCTGATCTGCAGACTGGAAGGTCGGTAGTTCAGCAGTTTGAGACCTGAGTGCCACATGACGGAGTGAGCTCCCATCTCTGGTTCCAGCTCCTGCCAACCTAGCAGTTTGAAAGCAAGAAATTGCAAGTAGATAAATAGGTACCACTTTGGTGGGAAGGTAACAGCATTCTGTGCACCTTGGAGTCTAGTCATGCCAGCCACATGACCACAGAAACATCTTTGGACAGTGCTGGCTCTTCGGCTTGGAAATGGAGATGAGCACCGCACCCCTAGAGTCAGATTCGACTGGCTTTCAAACAAGGGAAACCTTTACCTATTTGTAATTTGTTTTTTATGTCGTTTTACCTTATTGAATGCTGTAAGTTGCCACAAGACCCTTTGGGTGTGCACCAACTAAAGGAAAAAAATCTAATGAATAAATAAATAGAAGGAACAGTTAATTGCATGAGCGCCACCTTCAGTCTGGAGTGGTACAACCCATATGCAGGTTTACCAGTGAGGACTCAAACACCCCGCTACTCGCTCTTCCCTGTGAGACCAACAGAATGTGAGCAAGCACGTGCCCCTCCCCCAGTAAAAGAAAACCCTACAAAAGCTATGGAAAGGGATGGGTTGGACAGTATCTATAATTAAAAACAAGATACCTCATTCCTACATATGACCAAGACTCTACGGCAGATGATGACCCACAGATGTAGGTCCCACTTGAAAAAACATCTGGTTATCTCCCAGTATGGGGAGGCCTGGAAGGAACCCATGCGCCACACCACTTTAGGTGCCTCGCCATAGGGGATCAAAGATTGTAATTATTGACAGGCCGACCTGAAGGTCAGAGCTTGCTATTTATCACTGGCATTTCTGCCTCCCACCCAAGGGGATGCGCATGGAAGAAATTAATCAAGATGGAAGACATGCAGATGAAGAGCCGTTATGCAAAGGCGAACCAGTATCTCTTCTCCTGCAGATGGCTACCTGCCTGTTATGTAGTGGTGACACCCATTTATCCTCAAAGGTTGACCGGAAAGATGCAGGAGAAGAGGCCGAGGAGGAGGGCATGGGTTGGGGGCTCCTTGCAAAGGCAATGGGTGATTGATGATCTGAGCAGCTCGTGGTGAAAGTGGAGAGGCGGAAAACATAGGAGAAGTAGCTGCCTCTATCAGGGCTAGTGCTGTCTAAAGCAAGAAATGACTCAGGGTGGCAGAAGAAGAAGAATTGGTTTTTATAGCCTGCTTGTCTCTAACTTTTTAGGAATCTCAAAATGGCTAACAATCGCCTTCCCTCCCTCTCCCCACAACGGGCACCTTGTGAGGTAGGTGGGGCTGAGAGAGCTCTGAGGGAACTGTGACTGGCCCAAGGTCACCCAGCAGGCTTCATGGGGAGGAGGAGTGGGGAATCACACCCGGTTCTCCAGATTGGAGTCTTCTGCTCTTAACCACTTAGGGTTTCTAAACCCCAGGTGGGAGTGGGGGATCCTCTATTTCATAGGCTCCTGCCCACTGCTAGCTGGTGGGGGGGTGCCCTGCCCGTAACAGCCCCAACCTGGTACTACGTCCCCAATGTTATGATGCCACACAGAAGTGACATCATCACATTGGGGACATTGCGTGTGGCAACGTCGCCCTGCTTCCCCACTCCTGGAAGGCTCCTGCCACCACCACCCCCCACTGCTGAGAGCAAAGGACTTGGCAGCCCTGTAGCCTCTACTCCACGCTGGCTCTCTCTGGTGTGGTAGAGGGAGAAGGGCCACTAAATCATAGGATGTTCAGAAGGAGGCTCAGTTCTCTGGGTATCTGTTGCCAGCTCCATTTCCGACATTTAAAAGCAATGTTTACTCTACCATATAACCCTGTAGCCTCCTCCTAGCTCTAGACTGCTCACTGGTTCTTTGCTAATCCGGTTCTCTTTCCATGTCTCTCCCCAGAACCTCTTGCACATTAGATGGAAGTTCCGTAATTTGTCTTTTGGCACTTGATTTAACCCAAAGCAGTCTGGAGGGGTAGCCGTGTCTGAGTTAAAAAATGTGTAAGGAGAAGTGGCTTCTTCTTTTCCCCTTTTGGTCACGCAGAGCTGTGGGGGCAGCTGTTGCCAAAGCAGTGCTTTTAAAAATCAGATCTCCAGTGGCCAGTCGAAACTCTGCTCATCAAAACCCACCCCTGGCTGCCCCCACTTTCTAAAAAACACTCAGCAGGCACAGTGGAGCCCATGGGCGCCACATTGGGGACCCCTGCTCAAGGTCATCTCTCCTTGGTAGCAACCAAGACAGTAGGCATGGACATTGGCACCTCTCCTTAAGGAATGACACACACATCCCTTTTGAGACATAATGTGGCAGAAATCTTCCTGATGCTTCACCAAATTAAGCCGATGCCATAGGCGCATATAGCCTGTCTTATGCTGCTTTCAGTTAAAAATAAGCAATTGCAGAGGGCAAAACTCCACTTAATGCCCAGTTTGAGTGACAGCTGCCAGGTTTCGTGTTGCAAAAGTTCTTGGGGAGATCACATCCCACTCACTGGAGTCATCCGATGTTTCTCAAACATAACGAAGCCGTCCTAGTCCCAATACTTTGAATTTGCCACAAATGTGGCACTGGGGAAAAAGCTATAAAATAAGGTTGTCCATTTATCTGACCGGGTCTGCCATCCCAATAGGGCTGATTTTGCAAGTGGCAAGGGGAGATAATCCCTGAATGTTCCACCTGTTCAGTTTAAAAGGGAACTTTTTTTCCCGATACTTGGTCTGCATTCCAGGTCCTTTTGGAATGGAGTACAATTAAACTGGATAGATGTAATTTCTTTAAAATACGACTTGACAGTAAACAGGTTTTTTTTAAAGCTGAACAGCTATTTCTGCCTGTGATTCTTTGGATGCTCCAGGGTAGTTCCAGGCACTTGAGTTAATGGGCTGGTGTATACCTAAGCCAGACAGGCAGGAATCTGATGCCTGGCATTCCTTGGACATAAACATGCTTGGATAGAAGTTATAATCTCATGGCAGAGCTAAGGTTTTGCATGTAGAAGTTCTCCGTTATTGTCAGCTTTATTTTTAAAGGGTCTCAGGCTATTTTGGAGAGCTGTTGCCGGGCAGAGTAGATGATCCTGCCCTCCGTGTGTTTCTCAACCAGTTTCTCAAATGGAGGAACAGCAGCCATTCTGAGAGCTTTCTAACAAGTGATGGCACGAGTCCAGCTCTGTGGTATAACCTGATTCCCAGGACCGGAGTGAATTCTAGACTGGCTTGAAATGCTTGAAGTTCTCCATCCTGACCAGCAGAGAACCAAGGAACCAGTGACTGCCACAAACTGGATTCACAGTTTAAGCTCATGTATCCTGGGGGAGAGACACATTCCTGCTATGCACGTTACCTGGAAACACGAGTCACTTGTGCTTTCTCTCTCTCCAACCCTGCTTCTTCTCTGTAATCTTTGGAGCCAAACTTTAGTTGTAAGTTGGCCACTCGAACTTGCTGTGTACCTTCTACCTCCACAGCAAAAGATGTGTCTCTGTACAGTTACCGGGAGCCCTGTGCAGGAGTATACTGAGAGCATTGCTCATGGAACAAGGGCAAGATACATGGTTGTCCCTGCGGAGAGTGGATCCAGCAGTCTCTCAAGCATCTTCAGACTCCAGTTTCTTGGCTTTCATCCCATCCTGGTAAAAGATAATTGCAGTTCCTTCTGCAGAGACTTGCCTAATCAGGGCAGAGCCATGCAGATCCCCACGGCAGGGCTCATTCATCCTCCCTCTCATGCACGGCTCCCCTTCTTGTGATAAAGCAGCGCATAGGGTGGGTGAGGCCCCAGCAAGCCAGAGGAGATTCTGAGTAACCTTTTATCTCCTCGAGCAGAGGCCTGGGACTCCAAGCCCATCTATTACATGGGCTGCTCTGAGACAACAAAGGAACCCCAAGCAATTTCCAGCCGTAGGGTTAATGCGGCATCTCCCTTTGGGAGAGGGATGCTGGCTTGGGCAAAAACAGCCGTTGAGAGTCTGGCGTTGCCTTAAATCTTTAATGGGTTGCAAGGCTCTGTGAAGGCTGCCACAACAGGAAGTGGCAAGAAATCGGCCTCCAAAATTTGCGAAGGAGCTAACAGCAAAGGCAGTCATGTTTTTATAGTCGTGGTATCACTGGAAACACAGAAAACACTGACAGTGTATTAATAAAAACATGCCCTCACCCCGAGAGACAGGAGATGTTGTCAGTATTATCCTATATATAGCACCATCCATGTGCATGTCACTTTACATAGGAGCTTACAGTCCTAAAGTCTGAAGGAAGATAACAATGGTGGCAGAGGAAAATGAGAAATGATCATAACCCCCTCATATACCATGTGACTAAGATATCATGCCAGCTCGGATATAATATTCTCTCATCCGTCAATGCAGACATGATGTTTCGTAATTTTCGGAATAAATCTCCTTTCAGTCAATTCTGATGAAAGGCTGGTCTGTCCGTCCATTTCAGATTATCCTTACTTGCGAGAATGATAGTAGCAAAGGAGAACACAGCCTCAAATGAGGACGAATCCCGGGTGCTGTAGCTTTGTAATTCATACCAAAACAAAATGAGGTCGCTGTATCGGCCTCAAAGTCTGCTACAAATGAATAGGTTGCTTTTCTATCAAGGGAGAGGCGTGGTTTCAGAGATGTACCTGAAGATCACTTGCAAGATTGCCGAGAATTCTAAAGTGCAACTCTTAAATGGACAGCTTCAAGAGGGAATTGGATAAACGTATGGAGCAGAGGTGCATCAGTGGCTAGTAGCCACAAGGTATAGATAGGAACTCTCGGTCTGGGGCAAGGGATGCTCTGTATTCTTGGTGCTTGGGTGGGGACAACAGTGGGAGGGCTTCTAGTGTCCTGGCCCCACTGCTGGACCTCCTGATGTCACCTGGTATTTTTGGCCACCGTGTGACAGAGAGTTGGACTGGATGGGCCACTGGCCTGACCCAACACTGGCTTTTCTTATGTTCTTATGAATCTTACACTGACATTGGTGGATCCAGCATGCCACCTGAGAACCGGTCCTCCCTTTGCCATGGGTCTTACCTCCTCCCCTCACTGAACGCTGTCCCAGGTCCTGACATGGAACAATCTCTACCTTTTCCTTGCTTTTGCCAAGCTCTGCCAAGTATCTCCGGCCAGGGCTGCAGGTCTTCCCCACCCTTCCCTTTCATTGGGGGCAATGCCGCTTGTGAGAGCTTCAGGAGACTGCCTGCCTGCACCAATCGAGGGAGCTGCCGGTTTGCTTTCTGCTGCCCTGCAGCACCATCATTATAGATGGCCGAAGGGTGCCCTGCCCTTCTCGTTCCAGTCCTGCTGGGATCAGGAGACCTGTGGAGCCAATACTTCCCCATCTGCCTTGAAATCACTCTAATTGGCCTGCATCCCCGGTCTGAGCAATCCGTGTACTTCTTAGGCTGCCGAAATCCTTGCTTGAGCTTTGACAGGTTGCCATTTCTGATAGATGGCTCGTGCACACGTGCCGATTGCCATTTGATCTCGCAGGCATCAAGAGATAAACATGAATGTGTGAACTCACCCCCAAGTGTATGGTATTCATGTGACTTACATGCATCTTGTGAACCAGCACGCATGTCTGTTCATAATACCAACTAATCTCACTGGTATAATTCAGATTAAAAGCTACACTTCTAAGGATCATTAATTTCACATTTTTGTGTGTGAAAAAATGATTTGGTTTGTATACCCCACTTTTCTCTACCTGAAGGAGTCTCAAAGCGACTTGCAATCTCCCTCCCTCCCTGTCCCCACAACAGGCACCTTGTGAGGTAGGTGGGGCTGAAGGAGTTCTGAGAGAACTGTGACTGGCCCAAGGTCACCCAGCAGACTTCATGCAGAGGAGGAGTGGGAGTGGGGGATCACATCTGGTTCTCCAGATCAGAATCCTCCAATCTTAATCACCACACCACACTGGTTCTTGCCACGTTGAAAAAAGCTGCTTTTTAAAATTTTATAGTGAGTACCAAATTGATAGATTATGCATGGGAAGAGGGGGGGGGAGTTAAGGGCAAAGCTTTACCATCTTAGTGAAACTTTGTTGCTCTTTCTCCTATCCTGGCCATTTCCTGTACTTTATTCCCTGCTGTCCCTTGCTATATATTCAGAAAGCTGAAAACGCCATGCTTTGGTGTGCTATGAAATCACTTAAGATCTTTCCTGGCACTTGTAAGACAAACCCATATGGAGAGCAGGCTTCACAGAACTGCGCTGTTGCATGAAGTGTGTGTGTGTGTGGGGGGGGGGTTGCTGTCAAGTCGCAGCCAATCTATGGCGACCACAAGGGATTTTCAAGGCAAGAGACATTCATTGCCTGCCTCTGTGTAGTGACCCTGGACTTCTTTGGTGGTCTGGTCTCCCATCCAAGTATGGACCAGGGCCGACCCTGCTTAGCTTCTGAGATCTGATGAGATCAGGCTGGCCTGGGCTATCCAGGTCAGTGCTGTTGCATGAAACATAGCTAGGGGGTCACCTTATCAGAAATCAGCCTCGAGACCGATTGCTGGTCCCCATGAATCGCAGTGGTCCCCTTTTCTCCTTGCTTTGGGAAGGGAGCACTTGGTGGGAGAAGAAAAGTTACATACATGCCCTGGGCCTTCATCCTGTTTCCTCTTGAATTCTGGGATGAGCCAGATGTTTGCAAGATGGAGATTGCTGTGCCTGTGCTGGGGATTGGACGTAATGTGGGCAGTTGGAGGGAGGAGATGCTCAGTCCAAGGGGCAGTTCTGTAAAAAGAGAGTCGGTATTCCTTGCCTGTTAGCTTGGGTACAACGTGCCAATAAAGGTTGATTGAGAGTCGGTGTGGCGCAGCGGTTAGAGTGTTAGATTAAGGTCTGGGAACCCCAGGTCTAAATCCCCACTCTGTCACAGAAGCTTCCTGGGTGACCTGGGGCCAGTCAGCCTCTCTCAATGCAACCTGCTCCACAGGGTTGTTGTCAGGATAAACTGGAGGAAGGGACAAAAGCAGGATGTAAATGAAATAAGTAACTAATGCAGGGTGGGGGCTCAGTGGCAGAGCACCTGCCTTGAGTGTCGGAGGTCCCAGGTTCAATCCTTGGCTTCCCCAGTTAAAGAGCCTCAGGCCATGAAATAATTTTCTCTGCCTGGAATCCTGTAGAGCTTCTGCTGCCAGTCAGAGCAGACCAGTGGTACAGAGATGGCACTGCAGAGGGGGACTGTGGCACAGTGGTCAAGCCAGCCTGGCCTGCAGCAGGTTTGCAGGTTCCATCCCTGGCATTACCAGTTAAAGGACTCCAGGTCGCAAGAGTTACAGCAGTAGGCCTTGGAGAGCCGATGCCCTCCTGAGTAGGCAGCCCTGATTGAGAAAGACCCTGAGCCTGATGGATGGCATCAGGCAGCTTCATACATTCCTCTTCCAGCTCAGTAAAAAGTTTCAAGCTGCTGCAGAAACAGACCCATGTGCCAAACACTTGATGGCTCTGCTCAGTGGCTGTGGCTGTTGATTCAGTGGTGCAAAGCCACCCACTGTCAGACCCCCAGTTCTTTACCCAGCCCTGCTTGTAGAATCCGTTCAGTCACCTCTGCTGGGATTTTAATGGCTCCAGGCCCTCCGTCCTTCTTTCTCCCTGCTGTTCTTTAGGAGCACAGGCATGGACCTCAGCAGCATCCCTGGGAATCCACTCATTGGAGAAGAAAAAGGGCCGCTCCCTTCCATGTGCTGTGGTGGGAGGGGCTGTGGCTCAGTGGGAGAGTTTTTGCTTTGTATGCCAAAGGTCCCAGGTGTAATCTCTGGTATCTCCAGTTAAAAGGAGCAGGCAGCAGGTGATGTGAAAAGACCTCTAGCTGAGACCCCAGGCAGCCATTGCCGGTCTGAGTAGACGATACGGACCTTGGGGGACCAAGGGTCTGATTCAGCATAAGACAGATTTCTAGATGCAGGTTTTGCTCCGTGCCCTCCCTCAACCCACAATGCTGATTTAAAAAAAAAAAAAAAAGCCAGCAAGCTTCTGCACTCGTGGATTTCCCCAGCCTGCCTGCGCCTTTCTCAAAACATGCTTTGAAATGATCTTTCTGGGAAGATCAAAGTGGCTTTGATAATGGTGTGGATGGGAAGGTACAGATTTCCTGGTCTGGCTACCCACAGCTAGCCCCATTTTCTCCCCATTTCCCCTCATGCCCACCATTTCCCCCCATCCCAGGCTTTTTGCCAGTTTTTAAAAACTGATCGTAGAAAGACTGTGATAGTGTCTTAACTTTATAGTGACATATCTACTATTGATTTGTTTTTTTAAAAAACACACCATTAAGGCAGTGGGGAGTGGGAATAGTGGATGTGAGGAGAAGTAGAGGGACAGCTTGGGAAATATCCCCCTGTGGAAGCTTCGTTACCACGGAGTCTTCCTCTGTGTTCACAGCACCATTGACTCTACAGTGGGCAATCCTCCCCATGTGGAAGCAACACAAAGACAGCCACAGAGAATCATAGAGTTGGAAGGGACCTCCAGGGTCATCTAGTCCAACCCCCTGCACAGTGCAGGAAATCCACAAATACCTCCCCCTCCACACCCCCAGTGGCCGCTGTTCCATGCCCAGAAGATGACAAAAACTGCCTGGAGAAACTGGCCTGGAGAAAAATTGCTTCCTGACCCTACATAGGTCAGTAGGACTGCCAGCTTTGGGTTAGGAAATTTCTGGATCTTTGGGGGGAGTGGAGCCTGGGGGAGACTGGATTTGGAGAAGAGAGGGACCTCAGCAGGGTATAGTGCCCTACAGCCCACCTTCCAAAGCTGCCATTTGAACTGACCTCTGTAGTCTGGAGGCTGGTTGAAATTCCTTGAGATCTCAAGGCCCCATCTGGAGGTTGGCAACACAAGCTACACTCCACTTGGCCCTGATGATAAGGAAGTAAGTGTATTATCGAGCATCATACTGCTGACCTCGAGTCCCTTTGTGCGCAAGCTCGAGAGCCCTACGCACTATGAGCATTTCTATCAGGGGTGGGGTTGGGGGGGTGGAGCAGCAGCATCTAAAACCAACGAGGATCCTCTCTACTAAATTGGTCTTCTCTCTAGAGGGCCCCCCGTTGCCATTGGCTGCCGCATGATCTCCTCAAACAGTGGCAAGTGAATGGAACGCACGGTTTATTTGCAAACATGTTTCGATGACCTTTGAGAATATGTGACAGACCGCCTTTGCCGGGGCCGCTGCGACCTCTGACCCGGAGTCATGGATTAAATTTGTGACATATCTGTTATTTCACTTGGGAAATATGTAAAGGTCAAACGACAAATGAAGAGATTTTTCCCCCTCCCTCCCACCTTCGCAGCTCGTTAGGATGACGGCTGTCGAGCACCTAAGATGAATTGAGCAAGTTTTCTGGCACAGAGGGGGGATTTAACAAGCTTCCACCTGGAACTTTTTGGGTGATGGGGTTATGTGTGTGCGTATGTCTGTTACTCCTTTGCCTGCAGACACGAGCTCAGGGCCCTTGTTAGAGCTGCCCCCACGCTGGGCTCCGTGGCACACGCTGCGTTCCACGGCAGTTTTCCTTTTCAGGCTGTGACTTCTGAGCAGGGCCATAATAAGACCTGGATGGAAATTGATTTCCCCTTCTCGGACTCTCTTGGCAGTGGGGGCGCTGAGCTCATCAGGACGCCCTTCTGCTAATCCTGGCAACGGAAAAGCCCTTTTTGGTAAAAAGAAGGGGAGGAGAAGTTTAAGAGAAACAGTCTTTGGAACGCTTCCCTGCGAGCGGATGGCCGCTGGTTTTAGTTGGAACTGCTCTGTGGGAAATGTTCTTCCGCTCTCCAGGACAGTGCTTAAGGAACTAGTAGTACTGAAAGGGGGGATTTTTTTTGTCCTGGGCTACAGTCCTGAGCTGCTTGACATCTAAATGCCGATCACTTGGTGATCTATCACATGTTTATCTCACCTGTCTTCCAAGGAGCTTAGGGCAGAGGATTTGGGGTCACCTCTTCTCTGGGATAGCTTTGCAACAACCTGTAAAGGGAGGTTAGGCTGAGAGAGTTAGTGAACAAGCAGAGCTTGTACCCATGTCTCTGGGTCCCAGCATCAGAGGACTCTACATGAGTGGGTGAGGCTTAACGTGTGGCACTTTTCTACTGAGTATGTTGTAGGAGAGCGTTGGCACCCAGCGGGAGATTGCAGGGAGTGGATACCACTGATTTGGCACCACATCAATGGACAGTGTCACTTCTGGTGCAGCGATGGAAGGCATGCTATCACTGTGATATATCATTTCTGATTTTGCGCTGGAAACGACATTGCATGTTGGTGTGGGACCAAACTGCCCCCCCCCCAATTCCTCCCCATCACAAATTCTAGTCTTGAGTGAATGCTAGAGTGTTGCACCTACATGATGAAGTCACTTCTGATTTTGCACTGGAAATGACATTGGACATTGCTGTGGCATCTGATCCCCCCCACCCATTTCTTCCCCTCTGCCCGGTCAAGTGGGAGACTAGGGGTCCAGGGCAGGAAATTTTCCACCCCAGCAGCAGACTTCAGAGCCTTAATACATTGCTCAGTGATCTGATTGCTCCCAAACACTTGCAGGCCCTCATAAGGGGTCCTTCATACAAGATTTCTTTTGATACTTTTGAACTGTCATCTGTAACTGTCTGTATCCGCCAACATTTCAAACCAGTGACCTAGAACAAAGTGGGGCTACTGTCCTGGGACTTGGGTCCCATGAGAGTCACTCTGGTTGGGCCACTGCCTCTATCTGGTGCTACTGGACTAGGCTAATTAAGCGTAACACTCTCCCCAATTGGAGCAAGAGCTACTTGGTAGTAGATTTGCATTCCAGCCCTGCCATGGTTCTTTGTCACCACTGGGGGTGCTGTGACTCAGGATGCCAGAGAGACTCAGTCACAACTGCCAGGCCAGGTATAGTTGGACTCTGTCAGGCCTGCAGTCCATCCAAAAGCCAGGCTGAGCTGCCTAACAGGCCTGTTGTTCCATTTTGTGTCTGGTGCTCAATGTATTTTGAAAGCATTTAGTTACTTCAGAATACTTTGCAAAGCATGGCTTGCAGTGCCATCCTAAGCGAAGTCATATCCTTCTAAGTCTGTTGAAGTCGATGGGCTTAGAAAGGCATAATGGTGCTTAGGATGGTCCTGTCAGTCTTCATCTGGTATAATATGGTAAGCTCTGTAGTGGAGACAATGGCAAACCACCTCTGCTTCTCGCTTGCCTTGAAAGTCCCTTTCTAGGGTCGCTTTGAGTCCGTTGTGACTTGACGGCACTTACATACAGATGTAGTGAAGAAGGCCCAAGTCAACTGTCCTTTGTACATTGTGGTGGTGATGGATGGCGCCATCAAGTCACAGCTGACTTAGGGCGATCCCATAGGGTTTTCAAGGCAAGAGACGTCCAGAGGTGGTTTGCTATTGCCTGCCTCCGTGTTGTGACCCTGGTATTCCTTGGAGGTCTCCCATCCAAACACTAGCCAGGGCCAACCCTGCTTAGCTCCCAAGATCTGACCAGATTGGGCTATCCTGGCCTATCCAGGTCAGGGACCTTTGCACATCGTTCAAGTCCAAACTCTACCTGGTACGTGCAGCATTCATTTGTTTATCTGGCAACAGCCTCTCCTCCCTGGATTAAAAAGCCAGACCGTAGTTCTTGGGTTTATAAAGATACTTGGAAATCATTAATTGTCCTACAAGATGTATGACCGGGAGAGAGAAGAAAGGTGCCCCTGAGGCAAACCAGTCCATGGGAGCAGTGCTCTGAATCCACCAACAGGGCTGTATTGATGGAGTTAGGAGCTGAGGGGAGATGGAGTTAGGTTTTGAGGTGTTTAAAAGTGTTACTATTTACCCCAAGCTGGATATTTAGTTTTTTAAATAAACGTTTCTATTCACTTTTTAAAAGGAACCATATCCTGACTGTCAGTTTTACCTCAGTGATCGGTCCAGGCTTGGGTGAATTTATATTCCTGCCCAGATCCTATTTCCTCAAACCCAGGTCTATATTATTTTCATTTCCCACTGGGAACCTGGGGCAGTGTAGGAAGGAAATTGAAACTGTGACCTGGGCGGTGGGGGGGATCCTGTGTGAGGTGGTTTCTAGTTCACCAGGATATCTGTCACAATATGTTAATAACAGTTCCTTTTCAGCTTCAAGTGACTTGGGCCAGTCGTACATTCTTGGCCTGACGTACCTCACAGTGTTGTTGTGAGGCTGAAATGGAGGAGAGGAGAATGATGTAAGCTGCACACTGTGTGTGGAGACTTTGTGTTCATGTGTGGGCACTGATATGGACATGTGGTAGAGAAAAAGACACATCAGCTTTCCTACTCAGAGATTTAAACCGTGCCCTGAGGAGGGAGTTGAACCCTGAAGAATGATTAGCATCTCATAGTAACAACCTTTTCATAGCATCCCCAACAGAAAAAAAAATCAAAAATAGGAGCCAAGTGGGACGAGAAAATAGGGAAGAGACAGAATGTATGACCAATTGGTTGCAATTGGCAGGTCATATGATTTAGCTCCATGCCATGAAAAGTTTGATTCCTGCAGATCAAACTCTTTTCTAGGAAGAGCATCAACTTAAGATTTTTTTTTCTGGCCAGTTGGCAGAAAAACCAGGAAAAAAAATGTGCCTGTCATGTGTCAGATGTGAAGGATGTATGCTTGACTTCTTGGCTCTTTCAAAATGCTTGAGGGGAGCGACTGAAAAAGAATTATATCTCTGTGCAAGTCGGGGGCGGGAATCTCTCTCAGGGCGCTGTTGAGGAAGGTTTTGCTGTTGAAATCTCACTTGTTGTTGAAATCATCCTCTGGTTTTGGTGGTGATGTTTGGTGGCATTATTGGGGAAGGCCTAGATTAATTCACATCTAAGGCAAAGTTATCAGATTGTGAGGGTCAGGAGGTGACATTGTCCAGTGAGACACAGAACAGGAGTCCCCGCTGTAAAGATTTAGGAGGTGTCCTGGAAATGTTCTTTCTTAGTTTTTTCCTAGTAAATGCTTTGTTCCTCTTATTTATTTATAGCCATCCCTTTGCTTCATATCCTACTGAAGACGTCTCCTAGCAGTGAATTTCACAGGCAAATTGTGTCTGAAGTCAGAAACCCTTTTTCTTTTCTTTTTTTATCAGCACAGATTTCCTGCCTCAGAACCTTACTGACTATTCCTTCTGTTTTTGCTTCTGTCTACTTGTTCTGTACTGTTCATTATTTTGTAGCCTTTCCCCCCGTCCCTTCTTGTTCATTTCCTTTCTGAAGATAACAGGATCCATCGTCCCAATCTCTTTTTATGTGGATGTCCCCCAACCCTGCAACCCTCAAAACATCTTTGGTTGCCTGTCTCTGAGGGCCAAAACAGATGAGATGCTTGAAAATCTAGGCTGGGATCATAGCATTTTTTATTAGTGAACTGCTATAGCAGAGACCTCAGCTCAGATTGGACTCTCCTTCTGTACAGTTTTCTGTTAGCCATGAAAGGGTGGGGGGCAGGCACAAGGAGACAAAGACAGGCACCATCTCTTTACAGGTCTTTTCCCCTTCCAGGCTAAATAGTCTGGGAGGAGTCAGTTTTAATTTGCAAAAGCACCGGGGGGGGGGCAGATTAAGTGCTCTTCTTGCCTTTCAACCCCCCCCCAAAATCTATCAAAACCCCCTTCTTCCCCCAAAACCAAAATCACCACCTTTCTTGTACAGCAGTTAGCTCTACTAGGGACAGAAGATGGGTACCCTGACCTTACCCTTCTTTCTATAATGGGGCTAGTGGCAGCATTGGGGGCCCCCAGAATGAATTGGGAAAGGGGCATGAGGAAAAAAGACACAGCCAGGAGAGGCAAGATCAATGACATTGCCCTCTAGGGTTGTCTCCTTGGTTTTTGGGGGGAGCTCCAGTGCTTTTAATAGCTGCTTGACAAGCAAGAAATCCTGACGCAGTGCTGGGATGAGGGGAGGAAATGTTATGTGTTGAATATCTTTTCTGCCATGCAGCCAGAGATATTTCTGCATCCAACACCGATCTTAAATCTATGATGCTGCTGCCTTCCATAATCTTCTTTGCCACAGTCTTACCCAAGTTCTTAATTTCTGACTCAGTTCTGCACCTATGAAATGGCAATCGCATGACTACCTTTTAGGGTTGTTGTCTGGTGAATCACCGTGCACACATACACATCATGGCTGACCCAAAGAGGCTCTCCTCAGTCCTTGTTGAGTGCCACAGAGAGCTGTGCCTGTCTACCTGTCGGAACTGGGCCCTCCAAGCAATTATCATAGTGAGAGGAATTCAGCCAGTCCTAAGATATTGGCCTTAATACACAGCTTTCACATAGGTCGCTTTTAAAAACCCTGCCACCTCCTGGTCTGCACTTGAAGTGAGCATAAAATAGACTGAGGTGTTCTGGTGAATCATTGGACCACTGATGGGGGACTATTATCTTGTGCCTGATGATTGCAAGGAGTCTTGCAAAGAATGATGGATTAGATAAAGCTGAACCTTTTTGGTTTTGTTGGGTTCTGGGTATACACCCAGAATCACTTAAAATACATCAGTAATGCCTCACCTGTTAAGAGATCCTGAAGATCCCATCTTGCTTTGTGGATTTAGAGTCATGTAATGTTTCAACACCAGGGCTTCTTGTGTTGTTTTTTTTTAAGTAAACCACACAAGAAGAAGGTCACCGGAATAATCATGGGGGGTTGTAGCACTTTTCCTATGAGGAAAGGCTAAAGTTTGGGGGTGCTTCTGTTAGGGTGGCCAACCTCCAAGTGCTGTCTGGAGTTCTCCCAGCATAACCACTGATCCCCAGATGACAGAGACCAAGTCCCCTGGTGAAAATGGCTGATTTGGAGGGTGGACTCTATGGCATTATATACCAGTGAGGTCCGTCCCTTCCCCAAACCCCACCTTCCCCAGTTTCCACCCCCAAAATCTCCAGGTGTTTCCCAATCCAGAGCAGGCAATCCTAGTTTCACTTGAAGGAGAAAAAGTCAGCTAAGAGGGAACATGGCAGAGGTTTATAACATCATGGATAGAGTTTAGAAAGTGGAATACAGTGGAAGTTCTCTCGATGCTAGAACTTAGGAGGCCATGCAATGAAAAGACAGTGATTCTTTGCAAAACACATAATTACATTGAGATCTTAAATGGCTTTGAATGGGAGGGGGTCTACGGGTTGGATCCTGTGAATGCTTTCTGCTAGCAGAGGTGCTGCCCCCCTGTGGTAACAGTCTTCCTGTGATGCAAGAAACGGGAGGAAAGCACCTCCTCTAGCAGAGCAGAGCTGCAGAATCCAAACCTATACTAGTGAACCACAATAGCTAAATGGAACTTCCAGGTGTCCCTGAATATCAGTTGGGGAAGATTAGCAAGAGAGGGCTATGGCATTCAGGCCCGCTGGGTGACTTTCACGAGCTTCTGATTGGCCACTGTAGGAAACAGGATGCCGGACCAGATGAGCCTTGGATCTGATCCAGCAAGGCACTTCTTACAGCCTTTGGTTAGCTCCTCTATTGCTGACCTTGAGTTAGCCCATTACCAGACACCTTAACAACAGTGCTAGCTACAGGTACAGTCCGCAAAAATAAAAAAAGCTGCGCTTGCACCTCCAGTGGCATTCAAAAGGGGATTGATAACAATCAGGTTGGTGCACAAATGAAAATCTCTTGATTAATTCAGCTGTCAGCCTTCCACACCCACTCATCCATCCACCTGTCCTCCTTTGGCATAATGTCTAAAGCGCTTGTCATCGTGGAGGCAAAACATCAGCTTAAAACCGGCAGGTGTTGTAAGTTTCACTGTGGTGGTGGGGATTATGTGTTTTTAAGCAGGGAACCAATAATCTGATTGGATCGTCTGCCTATTTGGGATGAGACCTCTCCCAAATACCAGTCACTAGAGCGGAGCCTGGATGGTCCAAGATAGCAAATTTAGCTGAGGATCACACATCGTATCAGTAGCAGATCCCCATTACTCGGATCCACATTTGGAATGCCAGGTGGGTCCCATCCATTGTGGGGAACATTAGGAAGCTGCTGCCTGAGCAGCCTTTAGTTTGCCATTTTCCTACATATGAAGCTGCTTAATACAGAGTCAGACCTCTTGGCCATCTACCTACAGGATTCTGCTGTGGCTGAAAACACAGGGTTGGATCCAGATAGCTTTCCCCTACTCAAACTCACCCAGTTCCCCTCCATACTACAGCCCCCATCCCACATGGCCTTTGTAGATGCAGGTTCCATGATTCACAGCATAGCATTTTTGGGTGGTCAAATCGGATGCTTCCTCTCGTCGCCAGTAGAAAAACTGGTTGGATCCAACTGAATTGGTCAAGAAACTTTTTCCTAACAACTTCTGTCAAAAGACCTTTTAATTGAAGATGCCAGGGACTGAAACTTGGGTTTTATGCTTGCAAAGTGTGTACTTTACAGATCATCCCCAACATTTATCTAGTGCGAGAACCTAAAATGTAGTCATATAAAGCTTCACTTGATTTGAGTTGCTTCCATACAACACTGGGTTTATATTACTGCAGTGAATGCAAAGGGATTTGCGATGGAAATGGAACACCCACACGCCAGGAGAGAAAAACTGAGATAAGAACATAAGAACATCAGAGAAGCCAATGTTGGATCAGGCCAATGGCCTATCCAGTCCAACACTCTGTCACACAGTGGCCAAAAATACCAGGTGCCATCAGGAGGTCCAGCAGTGGGGCCAGGACACTAGAAGCCCTCCCACTGCTGCCCCCCCAAGCACCAAGAATACAGAGCATCATTTGCCCCAGCCTGATCTTTCCTGTCTTTCCCAATCAGTGTCATTTCCCCTCCCCCTGTCCACCACAGTGGCCATTTCCCCTCCGTTTGCCACCAGAGGGTTTTTTAATTTTTTTTTAAAATAACAGTAATAGACACTTGAGCTGCGGTGGCTCAAGTGGTTAAGACGCTGAACTGCAGGCTGTGGAAGGTCAGTAGTTCAGCAGTTCAAGACCCGGGTGCCGCAAGATGGAGTGAGCTCCTGTCTCTAGTTCCAGCTCCTGCCAACCTAGCAGTTCGAAAGCATGAAATTGCAAGTAGATAAATAGGTACCACTTCGGTGGGAAGGTAACAGCATTCCGTGCGCCTTGGTGTTTAGTCATGCCGGCCACATGACCACGGAAACGTCTTCGGACAGCGCTGGCTCTTCGGCTTTGAAACGGAGATGAGCACCGCAACCCTAGAGTCGGATTCGACTGGCTTTCGAGCAAGGGAACCTTTACCTTTACCTAATAGACTATAATACAATGTGAGGTGGCCGGGGGTCTGAGGCAGGGAAAATGGAAAGCTCTGCACTTTCCCTTCCATGCCTTTCCACTTCCTTTCCATTTTTTTAAAAAAAACCCAAAACTCTACAAAACAACTGTAGCAAAGCAGGTTTGGGAAAGATTATGGCAAAGCCAGAGGATGTACAAACTCACCAATAAGTGGAAGCTCAGGAAAAAAAAAATGTGAACAAGTCCCAAGCCATAGCAAAACACCTTGCATGAGTAGGATCATTAGTCAGTTTAGCTCCGTGTTGACTGGCCACGGGTCTCAAGCACAGAAGGGCCTTCCCCAGCACCAGCTATGTAAGATCCTTTAACTAGAGGTGCTAAAAACTGAACATAGGGCCTTCTGCATACATTGAAGTTGCATAGTGCATATAAAGCCGACTTACATGGAGTCAGACCATTGGTTCAATCTAGCTCGTGTTTATTCTGCCTGGGGAAAAAGCTTTTTCAGGATCTCAGGCAGAGATGGGTCATTTCTTACACTTCTACTTACGTTTTGTTAGCTAGTGGTGCCGAAAACTAAACCTGGAGAGGGTTCTACATGCAAGACATGTGCTTTTATCACTAAGCTATGGGTTTCAATGCATATGGATTTGGTCCACATGAATATGGATTTAATGAACCAGACGGTGAGTGAAACTTGGCAAGCTTCTTTGGAGGAGATCTCTTTGCCACATGTACTTCGACACTTCTGAGGAAACCTAAATTGGAATCAAAGGCTCTAATGGAGGTTAGCGGCATCCCCGTATAGTGAGTCTTGAGGTCAATAGCACTGAGAGTTTGGTTCTTATTATAGAAGAGCTGTTAAGTCTCCCAGAAGCTACTGATGGAGGCAGACTGTATGCAATGCCTGCTACTGTATTCCCCTGGATATATTTAATTGGGGGAAATTGCAAAGAGTTAAGGTTGCTGTGTAGATTATCTCTGCCATTCCAAGTCCTAAAAAGTAGTGTGTGTGAGTTTCATTTTAGAGTGGGATTTGGCAAACGGGGCTGGGGGGTGGCACTCACACTTTGTTTTAGGGCCCACTTTCTATCTCTAGCACATTTTTGTTTTGTAATGCAGATAGGCAAGTTATTGTGGCACGCACTGTAGAAAGCAATCCTTTCTAGTTAGAACATTAGTCCTTAAGATATGTGACTATTTATCTTAAATGGTTTGGAGCGCTTATAATTTACATCAGGGAACTTTTTGAAGTCACGGCACATTAGGACCATATGGATGCAAAAGTGATTTTGCAGCTGTATTTGCACATCCCAATTGCTATGTGGGTCCACTTGATCCACATTTAAAGCACAACTCAGTTTTGTTACTAATCTCCTGGGGTGCTTCAAGATTAGGGATGCTTAACCTTTAACCCACTACTACCCACCAAGCAGGTATAATTGTCTTCAAATGCAACCCTTGCCAAACACCCTGACCCACCACAAGATAAAAACTGGTGCATAAAAACAGTACTCTAGATCAGGGCTATTTCTGGGCAGGAACGGAGTTCCGACTGGCTCCTGAGTTGACCACACCCAGCAGGAACTCATTAGCATAATAGGCCACACCCAGCAGCAGAAACTCATTAGGACTGGCCACATCAGGGGTGTGTGGCCTAACATGCAAAGGAGTTCCTGCTACCAAAAAAGCCCTGGGTTTTGACAACAAACAAGGTGAACAGAATAAGAAGCAAAAGGTGGGTGTGGCTGGATGATCATGCTAATGAGCTGTGCTGTCAGGGGTGTGGCCTATTATGCTAATGAGTTCCTGCTGGGCTTTTTCTACAAAAAAAGCCCTGCTCTAGATTATTGGCAATGTTATATTCATAGATTTAGGGTATATGCATACAATGCAAAGGTATACATTCAATGAGACCTTTGTGCCTGGTGGTCATCAGCTGACATCTTCATGTTCAGTTTGATTTCTGTTTGCTCTGTGCCTGGGAGAGAAATCTGGGATTTTATCCTCAAGGTGAGGTGAGCAGTATAAAACAGTTCTCCTCCATCAATGAGCAGAAGCCATTGGAAGGGGCTGCGTGAAATCCTGAATACCCCCTCCATTTGACCCCAGAAGTTCTGAATAGCCCCCATGATTTGTAGATCTCTTTCTCCGGAGGTCCTGGGAGCCAGTTTGGTGTAGTGGTTAGGAGCATGGACTCTAATCTGGGAGAACCGGATTTGATTCCCCACATGCAGCCAGCTGGGTGACCTTGGGCAAGCCACAGTTCTCTCAGAGCTGTTCTCTCAAGAGCAGTTCTCAAAGAGCCCTCTCGGCCCCAGCTACCTCACAGGATGTCTGTTGTGGGGAGAGGAAGGGAAGGAGATTGTAAGCCATCTCTGAGACTATGAGTGAAGGGCAAGGTATAAATCCAATCTCCTCTTTTTACTCCTATGAGTCCCATTAGGAATTGTTATCCTAGACAATGTTCTAAAGAGCTACGGTAGTGGCTAAACAGGTAGTGCTTCATAATAGGTTGCTAATCTCCAGGTGGAGACTTGAGATCTCCCACAGTTATAAACAATCTCCACAAGTATCAGTTCTTCTGAAGCAAATGGCTGCTTTGGAGGCTGGACTCTGTGACATTATACCTGGCTGAGGGTTCTCTCCAAGTTCTATCCTCAAATCTCCAGGAATTTCCCAACTAAGAGTTGGCAATCCTAACTTCACAAAAGAATATCCTAAGAATGCTCTGCCAGTGATCAGGTGGGGGGTGGAATCAGGATTGGGAAGGAAATGAACCTTTCTCATGCCTTACTTGTAGCAGGATCTGCAAACCCCAACCCAGTAAATATCTGTAATATCTCTTGAAGCCGAAAATGCCTGTGCTGAAAATTCAGCTTAAAGGGGGGCTGGTGTTCTGCAGACAGGATTAGTGGGGCATGGAAACTTAATTTCTCCTCTCCATAAACTTCTGTAGAGTTATATCAGGCAGAGCGAATGCAGGTATTTACGATCCGTGCACTGTGTTGTATGATTAAATCAGCTTCAGTTTGTGTGGGGGTTTGGGTCATAGTGAGCCGGCATGTCATTTTAGTTCACCTGTGCTACAGTATCAGGCAGATTGAAATTTCAAGAGAAGTAAGACCTTGAGACTGTGTGTGAAGGTACTGAAAAGACAGTGGCCTGTATCCAGTGATCCATGCACAGACTGTGGAGGTGTCCCATGTTCTTGTCCATTCCTGCAGCCACTTGACAACTCCTGGAAGATCATTCCTGGGGTCAAGGAAATTACACAGAAGATAGTCGTAACCATTTGGGACAGGGCTGGGCCGAGGTTGGACAAGGGTTGAAATCTCTCTTCCTCCTCCCTCTTGTTAGAGCATCTGCTTGGCATGCAGAAGGGCCCAGGTTGAATCCCTGGCCATCTCCAACTAAAACAATTAGGTGGTAGGCGATGTGTGAAAGACCTGCTGGAGAGCTGCTGCCAGTCCAAGTAAACAGTGCTGACCTTGATGGACCAATATTCTGATGCAGTATCAGATGGTTCCAACTGAGAAGAGGGAGTGATTGACTTCATTGGGGACCCATGACTTCCAGGAACGGACTTTTGGGAGGTTGTGAGGGGCTGCAGGAAGGGACTATGGGGAAAATCCATGTGTTTTCTATGCATGGATTGTTGGATGCAAACTATTCACTTAAGTATTCAGTCTATAGTCAATTGCAGAGATGGCTATGGGCTTCTTGGGCACCAGATGGCTGTGGACTACCCACCCCATGGCAGTTCACTTGCTCATCTCCATCCTCCATTTTGTGGATTCTTTCCTCTCTCTGTCCCATCTTGATAGATCCAGGCGTGTAGCCGTATTGGTCTGAAGCAGCAGGACAAAGTTTGAGTCCAGGGGCAACTTTAAGACCAACAATGTTTTATTCTGGGTGTATGTACACGAAAGCTTATATGCAGAACAAAACATTGTTGGTCTTGAAGATGCCGCTGGACCAGACTTTATCCCACCTTGAGAGGGAGCGGGGGGTAACTCCACACGCCTGTACCTTTTAGCTCCCTCAGCTATTGTGCTGTCTTTAGAGCCCCTCTCATCAGAAACGGGAGATCACCCCAGACACCCCTGTAAGATCAGTGATGAGACCCCTCTGGATCCTGTGTTTGTTTTGTTAGGATATCTAATAAGCTATGCAAAAAAACAAAAAACAAAAACAAACCCAAATGCAAATATTTAGTGACAAATATGTTGACAGCTGGTAGGATATTATTGGCAAAATTCTGGAAACAATGTCAGCTATTGCAGTGGGAAACAGACGGTGGAATGTTATGCAAATGACTGGCTTTCTTCAAACATTGTTGGGAAGGAAAATCTGCTCTTAACAGGAGGCTATTGGGATGATGGTGCCCATTTCTTCAATACTGGAATGCGACTTAGCCCAAAGAGAGCGGTTTTAGGAAATGGTTAGTGTACTGAACTAGAACTGGGGGGAGCCAAGTTCGAGCCCTGCTTGAGCAATGGAGCTTGCTTTGTGACCTTAGACAGTCTCAGCCTAGGGGAGCAGCTGGGGCTCAGCAGTAGAGCATCTGCTTGACATGGCAGAAGGTCCCAGGTTCAGTCCTTGGCTTCTCCAATTAACCAGGACTGGGTAGTCGATGAAGTGAAAGACCTTTACCTGATATCCTGGAGAGCTGCTGCCAATCAGAATAGAAAACACTGAGCCTGATGGACCAAGGGTCTAACTAGGGTTGCCAGCTCTGGATTGGGAAATACCTGGAGATTTGGGAGGAGTGGAGCCTGAAGAGAGCAGGGTTAATGGAGGGGAAGGAAGGACTGCAGCGGGGTATAAGGCCATAGAATCCACCTTCAGGAGTGACCATTTTCTCCAGGTGAACTGATCTCCGTTGCCTGGAGATCAGCTGTAATCAGTGTTCCCGCTAAGCTGAGTTAGTGTGAGCTAGCTCACAGTTTTTTAGCCTCCAAGCGGCACAAAATGTTTTTGTTATTTGGAGAATAAAAGCCATGATTCTGCTTGAGGCTTCTGCATGCTCAGAGGGTTGCTGTGCCAGGGCAATTGCCTTTCACACCCAGCCAAAGCATTTGTGACTTGTTATGAATATGGAAAAACCTCTGAATGGCCGGTTGAGAGGCACATGCAAGGTTTGGGATGCCTATCTCAGAGACACTGCTCAATGGGATGGAAGGAAAATAATGTGGAAGACTTCCTTGGTCCCTAATCCCAGGAGACTCCAGCCACCCCATGCAGTTTAGAATAAAGAAAAAGAAAAAATGTCAGTGGGACGGCCTCATTAAGTATGAGAGCAGTCTTTTTCTTTATTCCTGTGTCTGGTTTCCTGTGGGACCACATGCACTTTGGCAGCCCTACCTCACAAAGTTGTTGTGTGGCTAAAACAGAACTAGAGAGAACCATGTCTGTCACCCTGAGCTCCTTAGAGGAAAGGTGGGATTAAAAAGTAAAATAAACCCGTGGCCTCTACCACTGCAGGTAAGATTCATGTGAATGAATGTTCCTCCACCATACATGGAAAACTAGCATGCCAGAGAGAAGGCCATGCAAGACACTTTCTCCCTGGCATGCTAGCTTGCTGTGTGAAGGCATTTTCTTTACGGGTGCGGAGCTCTCAATCATGGGCTAACAGTGGGAAGGTGTGGGGAGGACTCATGAAGCTGCCTTGTACTGAATCAGGGTCCGTATTGTCTACCCAGACTGGGAGCTGCTCTCCAAGGTCTCAGGCAGAGGTCCTTCACGTCACTTACTGTCTGGTCCTTTTGAAACTGGGACCTCTGCACGCCAAGCAGATGCTCTTCGACTGAACCACAGCCCCTCCCTGAAGGATCCCATCCACAACCCCACTTCCAGGAAATTCGCTGCTCTCTTCATCTCAGTTTGAGAGCCGTACAGAAATGGCTTTTTACTAGAGGAGGAATCTCCTGAACTAAAGGCTAAACTAGCTGAAGCAAATAACTGGAAGCTCTCAAGGAAGCCAGGACTGGGATGCCCTCAAGAGTATAGAAGTCAGGCAGATCATGTGATTTTTCTTCTTCTTCTTTGGGTTATGGCTGGCTCATATTAGGGGAAGGGGCTAGAATGAATCTTTAGACCCCTAGTAGCTCTTTGCAGCCCTGGTCAGATCAGTTACAGCCCTGGGACTCATTTTCCAAGAAGGGTGGGCTTCTTTTAGCTTTCAGCAGGAAATAAATGATGATCAATAGACCCGCAGGAATACTTCCAAAGAGCTGAGGGACAGCAACAAAAGTCCCTTTAGGGTACATCCTCCACCATGTTTAGCTAGGTCAGGGGCAGATTAAGGCTCACTGGTGCCCTAAGCACTGACCAATCTAGGTGCCCCCCCTTTCCACACTGACCCAGTCCATTTGAATTTGGTTCCATCATTTTACTTTTAAACACATGCATTTTTACTTTTATACATAGCCTATGACACTGCACCTCACCAACAAAAAACAGACAATAACCTAGGGTGCATCATGATCAATTTGCACTAGTTTTATCAAAAAAATTTTTTTTTTTACAAATGTTCATTTGTTGTTGTTGTTTTTTCATCCTTTTCCCAACTTTGTGGTGCCCCCTTTGGCCCTGGTGCCCTAAGCACGTGCTTAGTCTGCATAATGGTTAATCTGCCACTGAGCTAGGTGATATAAGCATCAGTGTGAGTTGGATCTGGGGCTCCTCCAATCCACCTCATGCTACACATGTGATGGGGGACTCCCCTTAAAATTGCTGGGGGGCCAGTTCTTCTGCAGAGTTGGGTGCGGCAGGAGGAAGGTCTTCAGCCTTCCTTCCCACACCATCTTCACAAGCAAAAAGTGACTGCAAGGAGTGTTATTGGTTGCAGACATTTGGACTCTGGCAGAAGGACAAACAGCCCCCCCCCCCATCATTCTTTACTTGCAAAAGCAACATGGGAAGGAAGAATAAAAAGGAGGAGGAGGAGGAGCTAGAGTTGGTTTTATACCCCTTTCTTCACTATCTGAGGGAGTCTTGAAGCAGCTTGCAATTGCCTTCCTCTCCCCACAACAGACACCCTGTGAGGTAGGTGGGGCTGAGAGAGTTCTGAGAGAGCTGTGTCTGGACTGACCCAAGGTCACCGGATGGCTTCATGTGGAGGAGCAGCCGAATTGGGTCCCCAAGCAATTTTTAAGGTTAGTCCCCAGTCACACATGTAACATGAACTGGGTTGAGGGAGCTCCGGACCCGACTTGCTCTCCACATCCCATGTAGCGGGCCTTGACTCTAGCTGGCCTCTCCCCGGCTTCAAAGAATGAGCCTGCTGCTTTAAAGCCCTGCAGCAGCTACATCTGCCCACAGCCGGAAGGGATCACTGAACATCTCCCTTTTGGGATACATTTCCTGTAATCACAGCTCAGGCAAAAAGCACAGGTGTGACCTTCCCTGCTGCTGACTAATGAGCTTTTGCTGTTGGAGAAGCAGCTCTGTCAATCAGGATCGATGCTCCTAAGTGAACGCTTCCACCACATCCTCTGTGCCACGACTGTTGTCTCAAGATGGAGACCAAGGGCCAGATGCCAAGAGAGATTGCAAACAGGCGGGGCTGTTCCAGGGGCACAAAGCAGGAGAGCTGCCCAGAGAGAGGCCTCCAGAAGGAGGCTGTTCGGGGAGCTCCAAAAAGGCCCCGCTCTTGTTTTTTGGTTTTCTTAGAAATCAGAGCCACTCTTAGGCAGCCCACCAGGGTTCTGAAATGGTCCTCACAGCAGGCTCTGAATGTGTAGTGCAGGGGTGTCAAACTTAAGGCCTGCGGGCTGGAAGCGGCCTTTAATCAGGCCTGTAGCTCTTTTCTTCACCTCTCCTCCCCCTCCCCTCCTCAGCCTTTGAAGCTTGAGGCTGCAGAAGTTCCCAGCTCCCTCCATCTTGTCTTTGCCTGCTTTTGCAGGAAGCTCGTCTGGGCTTGCAAAGTTACAAAGAAAATATGGAATGGGTTTTTCCATTAAGGTCTCTGTACACAGATAGACTACTCTGGGATTGTTTCCAGCAATAGAAACAGTGATCTGGGATGGGAATGACAGCCCCCAGAGTGGAATGACAGCCCCCAGAGTGGAATGACAGTCCCTGTGAGTAGCAGCAGCATTCTGGGAATGGAATTCCACTCTGGGGACCCTCATTCCAATCCCAGAACACTTCTGCTACTCCCAGAGACTGTCATTTCACTCTGATGGCTGTCATTCCAGTCCCAGAGTAGTCTATCTGGGCCCAGAGACCTTAATGGGAAATCCATTCCGCATTTTCTTTGCAACTTTGTCTTTTCTGCAATGTATTTCAATGGAGTGGAGCTCAAGAAGTTTCACTTTCCAGTATTTGTATAGGGGCAGTTGTTGCTTGCAGGAGTTGTCTCCTTGCAAATACAGGGTTGATGTTTTGAGCCAGCTTGTCTCTGCTGAATGGACCTGAGGACAGGTGCCTGAGTGCTCCAACCTGGGAACCCCCAGCCAAAGGGGACATTACAGTGGAGATCCACTGCCACTCTGAGTAGACCTGGGGGGAGGGGAGAAGCTTGCAATGCCCCGCCATTTTATTTTCCTAGGCTCAGAGCATTTTATATTTTTAATTTATATTCAATTTCTGCTGTGATCCTTGTGCTTTTTCTTGATGTTTTATTTTAAAAATTGCATTCCCAAACCCCACTATCCCCCAACCTTTCCATTTTAGGCAGGCATCTTTTACGGGGGTTGGGATTGGGAGGTGTCAGTTATCAAAGACTGTTAAATAAAATATCGCAAGCGTTTTAAGCATATTTGTATTTTAACTAAAAAAAATAATATCTTTCATTGTGTTTGTATCTTTTATAAAGCTTAGCTCCCTGCTGCCTGGCATTACATTTTATGACACGCATGGCCCGGCCCCACAAAGTCCCATTTATGTCAGATCCGGCCCTCATAACAAATGAGTTCAGCACCCTGGTTTCGGTTTCTGGCGTTGCGAATGGCGGCCGCGTCTCGGGACGATCCCGGAGGCGGCTAGCCCACACGCAGTCAGGGGGGGTCTTCGCTTATGCGAAAGACCCTAGTGAGCCTTAGGATAAGGCTCCGAACCGGGGGCGCACTGGGGAGTAGCCTCTTTGCCGGCAGACAGCCGGGAAATTGAGGCTTTCTCCCCGCCCCAATCGGCCCCGCTGCGTTGTGCCCGTAATGGGACTTAGCAGCGCCACCGACTTCCAGGAGTGAGGAACAGCGATATGAACTAAAGCAAAAGAAGAAGCGGCGGTGAACCGTGAGTCGAAGGTCTTACTTTGAAGCGAAAACCCGAATCCTTTCCCTCGAGCGAATGAGCGTTTGGGAGGAGGGGAATCCCCCCCCAGTGAGAAGCGGGACTTTTAAAAGAAAGCGAAGGGGGCTATAAGGAAAGAAGGGTTGATGAAAATACCTTTGGGGTGCTACTGAAGCTTGAGTGTAAGCGGGTCTCCTGAGGGACGTGTCACGAACTTTTAAAAAGTAAACAAATAAAACAGATGTCGGCCATGAAGAAGGTCCCTTTTAAACCGGAAAAGAAGGGAGGCGGGACTTCCGGCCCGGGTAACCCCCCCCAGAGCCTGCTGTCAGTCAACAGACAAGCGAGTTACTGCACCCTCTGCTGGTTCAAATACAGAAAATCAGCGAAACTTTAACTAGCATGGAAGGTGTCCTCAGCAGCCAACAAAAGCAACTGACAGAAACGTCTAAGAAGATGGAGGATATTGCGCAAAAATGCTTGGTCTCGACGGAAGACATCGGAAAAGTTAAGAAAAAGGTCAACAAACTAGAAAAACATCAAGATGAGCAAGAAAAAAGGATTTTGATGCTTCAAATGGAGAAATCGAATCTGATGCTTCGTTTTCAGGGCATTAAAGAAGAAGATAATGAAGATCTCAGATCTATACTAGCAAATGCCTTGGCACCAGTGACTGGCAGGGATCAGCGTGAAATAAAAGAAGAGATGGATAAGGTCTATAGGGCCTATTCCACCTTTACAAAGAAAAATAACCTGCCAGCAGAAGTGGTGGTCAAGTTTGTTAAACAGAGTACTAGAGATCAAATCTTGCGTGCAGTCTCAGCGGTGCCCTTGAAAATTGGAGAACAGACTATCAGAACTCTGAAAGATGTGCCATATGAAATTCGGATGAAGAGGAAAGCGTATAAAGGATTGACCAACTTTCTACAAAAGTACCAGATCACGTACAGATGGTCGTTCCCGGAAGGCCTAGTGTTCAAGTACAAGGATAAAAGAGAAAAGATTGACTCTATCTTCAAAGCACAAGAGTTCCTGAAGAGGCACGCCAGCTCAGAGGAAGATGCAGCTCTCGCAACTTGGACAAGTAGCGAAGATGACAGCGGTCCAGAGGAGGGAGGTGCCGGTGTGGGAGGTGGGAAAGCTAAAGAGGGCCCATCGTATAACCTGAGAGACACTAAAGGAAGACAACCTAAGAAATGATTGTTCATGAGACGTCTGAAAGGAGTTGATTAATAACTAACCCCAAAGGACACTACTAACCTGATTAACAGAGCTATTTTGGATTTTTGTTAATCTAAAAAGAAGACTCTTCGACCACGGTGACCGTCAAAAAATGTATCTATACTAACTTAATCTAACCACCATTAACAGGATACTCACTCTGCCCTTTTCTTAGTCCCTCTATATACCCTACCTTTTTCTATATATAAAAAGAATAAATTTATCTCCTTTTTAGGAGGGTTTTTGCAACAACACAAATGAGTTCAGCACCCTTGATGTAGTGGGAATCAATGGAATTACAGACCCTGAGTCCCTCAGTTACCAGCTCTGAGTTGGAAAATTCCTGCAGATTTGGAAGTAGAGATAATTCCATAGAGGCCACCCTCCAAAGCAGCCATTTTCTCCAGGGGAACTGATCTCTGCAGTGTGGAGATCAGTAGTATTTCTGGGAGACCACCTGGATGTTGGCAACCCTACCTGAGAATGTTGCATCATCCCTGCTCTTAGAAGTTGCTTTCTGTCATGTAATCCTCTTTACAAAAACATTTGGCCAATGATGCTCGGTGACAGGCAGCCTTACAAACGGGAGGACTGCTGTCTGGTGGAGAAGGGAGAGCCCGGGTGATTTGGGTAGGCTTGGAAGGAAGGTGGAGATTTAACCTGTGGGTCTGGTCTGTGGCAAGCAAGGAAACAGAAGTCAGAGTGAGTGTGATGTAGCGACTAAGAGTGGCGGACTAGTATCTGGGAGGCACAGATTCGAATCCCCATTCATCCCATGGAAGCTCGCTGGGTGACCTTGGGCTAGTCACACACTCTCAGCCCAACGTACCTCACTGGGTTGTTGTGAGGATAAAATGGAGGAATGATGTTAAGCCATTTTGGGTAGCCACTGGGGAGAAAGGCACAGTACTATAAAAGTTTCTACTTCTGGCCTTTCCACGTATGAGCTCAGGAAGCAAGTGTTGGGAAAGATTTTCCTGTCCCTAAGGCCAGGCAGAAGTGCTGTCAAGGAGAGCAGACAATACTGAGTTTGATAGACCAAAGGTCTAACTGGGGATAAGTCAGAGAACATTTGCTCATATTCCTTTACAGGAAGAGATCTGCAAGCCCCAGTTCAAAGGCACAGTGGGCAGCCTATGCATAACTGAAAAGACAGGTGGACTTGCTGTGGAAGGGAGATGCTGTTCTTCTAAATGCATTTTGCTCCAGTTGTGCATTCCAGTGACCAGGGTCTGAATGCATTCGTCCAGGGAAGCACTTCAAAGGGGACACGTGGAGGGGAGCTGAAATGGGCAAGAAACAGTATGGGGGAGGCCCTTATCAGGCCAGAATGATACATAACATGAACAATGTGGCTTCCATGCTAAAACAGCAATTGCATATTTAGGTGCGAGCAGAAACATGAATGGATGTCGCACAGTTCTGGCTGTACAAGATCTCCTGCAGTGCCCACCACTTTCCTTCCTCCAGGCCCGTAGCCAGGATTTTTTTTTGTCGAGGGGCATTTAAATGTGTCGGGGTGCAGTTAAGTTAATTAAAGTAAACTAATCAGGTGCCTGGGTTATGTTCTTAGGATTATGCCTTGGCCGTCTGCATTCACTATTCAGAATAACCCGAGTGCCCCCCTTACAATCGCTGGAGGTCCATGCGGGCAGTCACCCTGAAAAGGTAATCAATGGAACAAATGGCTGGTTCTCTACCGGCTCTCTACCTGTTTGGGCGGCGAGCAAGCAGGTGGGTGAGGAGTCTGCTGGAGGCCCATGCAGGCAGTCATCACCCTGGGAAGGTAATGAATGGAGTGAATGGCTGAGTTCTCTACCTGCAAGCAAGAGGGCAGGTGAGGAGTCTGCTGTGCTGCCATGTCATGACTCATGACTCCTCCCCTGGCGCAGGTGCACCGCAGAGAGGCAGCACAGTGCCCACCTCACCCACCCACTCACTCGCTTGCTTGCCATGCTAGCAGATAGAGAGCCAATAGAGAACCAGCTGCTCGCCCAGTTCATTACCTTCCCAGGGTGATGACTGCCCTCATGGATCTCCAGGGATTGTGAGGAGGGAACTGGGGTTATTCTGCCCGCCTGCTGGCCTGGTGCCTAGCCTGCAGGTAGAGAGCCGGCTGCTTGCTCGCCCACTGGCCAGCACAACTTAATAAATATTCTTGCATGACTTTTTGTGGGATGTGGCTTATAATTAAGGGGGCGGGGCACCGAAATGCCCCACTGTAGCTATGGACCAGGTTTCCTCTATTGTATAGTGCTGAGAAGTTTCTTGCACATCATACTGCAAAAGCTTGGGCTATGCTATGTTTAACTTACTGCATGAGGCTAGCATGAGTTCCTCCACACACGCACTTCTGCACATGCACAGACATACAGAAATCATCCAGTGGATCCCAGCCTTAATTTCTTTCTTTATCTTGTGCTGTTGTCGGGCTTTGTGTGTTTCTCTGCTCCTGGCAGTAGCAATGACAGGATAGAGAAGAGAACTACAAAGTATTATGATGTCAGAAGAACATATGTAAGTTGTCCTAGATGAAAAGAACTGTGGAAGTCCCACTGAATACACCATGCTGTTGCATCTGTGCTGGCAAAGAAAAGTGGGTGGAGCTAGGGTGCAGGTGGTGGCAGCAGCATTTATCAGATGAAGAGCAGGGTGCATGCACGCCATTCCTGCCTCTTCTCATAGATGGGTATGTTTTTGCATCCCTGTGTAGAAGTAGCCTATCTTATGGGGTTGGGTGCTGAGACAATGCAGTTGCCTGAAAATAGAAGTACTTCCCTGAGCAGGAGACACCTGACACCTTCACAGCAAACAAGCATCAGTGTTCCATTAATTGAAGTGTAAACTTATCATCTGGAAAGGCCACTTGCAAAAACATTGTCTGTGTTTCCCGTTGGAACACAGCTGGTTCGGACGTGGCCAAGTTCTTGTCTTTTGTGTGTCCTTTCCTTCCAAACCCAAACACTTTGCTAAGAAGGAAGAACTTCTTGCATAGATGCCAAAAGCATGTTTACGTTCTGGCTGTGTTAGCAGTCACCCCCCCCGCCATAAAGCCCACCATTCTATACTCAAGGTCTAATTTAGGGGACCACATCAACTGTTACTATTACACAGTGCAAGGTAAACTTGCCAGCTAAATGAGAGGAAGGGGGCCCATTTGACAATATTTGCATTCCAAAAGACTCAGGGATAGGTTAAAGAACCGTTGCAAATACTTCGGAATACCAAACTGCATCCTCAAGCTCTTGCAATCTGTCCACGGACAATTCGAGAACAGGAAAAATGGCAACATTGATGGCGTTGTGCGTTATTCACTCATCTCGAGCAGACAGTATTCACTGCAATGTAGATTAGATCCATCTGTTACTCGCTACATTAAAATAAGCTCTTAGCGAGAGAGCGCTATTTGCAAATGCTCATAATCATATTTTAAAATACCACCTTCAGCTATGACTTTGTCAACTCCGCCTACTACCGAAGCAAGGATAGATTGGGAGTGGAGATCTTTACAGAGATGCGTCTCAAAGCTTCTTGAAGGACCACTTCCTCTGCACATGAACCTGCTTGAATTCTGAGATCTGCACAGTGGTTCTATCTCTTGGTGCTTCCACCTTCGGGTTGGGGGCAGCCAACCAGAGGGCCTGTTGCTTGCAGGCCATGTGAGGGGCACCTGGTGCATCAGTGTCTAAAAGAGGATGCTGGACTAGAGGAACCATTGGTCTGATCCTGCACAGATGCTCTCATATTCTTACGCTCATTCACTCTTCACCATCTGTCTCCATGCGGCTGTCTTTCACAGTTCACCTGAAGGCATCTTAGAGTGGCCAGTTCTGGGTTCTCAGAAGATGTCCCACCAACTTGTAGAATAGCTCGAGGATATTGCTCATCTCCGTGTTAGTTAGTTCATTTGTCCGAAGCGTGTTTTCTCCATGGCTGTCTGTCACTGAACATTTTTGTAGCTTGTAAGGATTTTTCTTTTTTTTGCCGTGGCGGCCTGTTTGCTATCTAATTTCATTCTTAAGCAATTTGTTTGGCTTTCCTGTGTTTATCAGCACCATTCATTCTCTTGTTTTGCCGCTGCAGTCACTGTTGCCTGTTTACCATTACCCCACAAGGTTAAACACCGTTTGGATTTCGCTCAAGGCTTTCGCTGAATATCAAACTGCAGTTATTTGAACGACTGCATATTTATTATCCCGCTGAGCAGCAGCCCGTCTGAGAGAGGGGGCCTATAGCAGGATTTCTTATATCGAGGGTCATTAGGGAGCGCCCAGGCTAGGGACATCAAACAGAATAATCTGCAGGAAATAATACGCGTCGAAGTTGTGTTTGCAAGATGGGAAGCCGGCTTTGATGTACGGGGTAAGGACCCTGCACATGGCACTGTGCAAATCATCTGGAGACCGAGCGAGGCGGTTCTCTCTGCTGGCTTGCATTTCAGTCCCCTTGAAAACTCATTGCCTGCCTCCCATTCAAACGAACCCATTTGCAGCGCTGAAGCTCGCTCCCAATGTCAGAGATGGCAAATTTCCATCGTCCGATTCCACGCAACGCCCTCTTTTGTTACAAGCCGACAAGAAGCCGCCTCTATCTCGGCTAATCAATAAACAGCTCTGTTGTGCATTGGGGCTGGCAACTGGGGTCGACGTGCACTTTATAAACAAAATTTGTCCAAAAGCGACAGTGCAATGCTGGCACGTTATAAATTTCTGTAAAGATCAGCATTTCCTCTGGTAATGATGCTTGTGCAAAAGGGGCTTGCTCAGAATTCCAAGGGACGGTGGGGGTGCGGTCTCTCTCTCTCTCTCTCTCTCTCTCTCTCTCTCACTCTCTCTCTCTCTCTCTCTCTCTCTCTCTCTCTCTCTCTCTCTCTCTCTCTGTGTGTTTGCTTGCAAACATCCTTATAAATAAAGAGCATTCCTCGAGGGTTTATTATGCCACATAAAAAAGCCTAAAAGGAAAGGAAAGTTGACATAAAGCAATTACCCAAGCTATTAAAAGGATTTATGTGAATGTGCAAATATTTTCTACTAGTGTTAACAACTCTGTTGGGAAAGGGGAGGGGTGAGTTGGAAGAAACCCCCCCCCCAAGCTCTTGCTTACACCTGATAATTTAGATATTTCCATTGTAAGCTGGGCAATGAATTCTGAGTGACGCTTTCAAAGTTGCATTTATTAACCTGTCCAGAACCCAATCCACATATTGCCTGTGGGACGCTCCCAGCATCTCTCATTGACAGAACAGTTTTCAGCATTTCACAGAGTTCAAGAGATCGTAACCGTGTCCCTTCTAGGAAGTTTGATTTATTTACTGTAGACATTTTTAGTCCACCTTCCTGTTCAAATAACCTACAAGGCAGTTTACAATGAACATTAAAAGCACTTTAAAACATAATTTAAAAACCAAATAATAAAAAAACACAAAATATAAATTGTGGATCGGCAGTACAGCATCCAGTTTGCATGCAGAAATCCCCAGGATCTCCAGTTAAAAGAATCAGGTTGTAGGTGATGTGAAAGACCTCTAACTGACACCTTGGAGAGCCTCAGTAAGTCCAAGCAGCGAGGATTGCCTTGTCCAGAGGAGGGCTACGAAGATGGTGAGGGGTCTGGAGACCAAGTCCTATGTGGAAAGTCTGAAGGAGCTGGGTATGTTTAGTCTGGAGAGGAGATGACTGAGAGGTGATAAGATAACCATCTTCAAGTACTTGAAGGGCTGTCATATAGAGGATGGTGTGGAGTTTTTTTCTGTTGCCCCAGAAGGTCAGACCAGAACCAAAGGGCTGAAATTAAATCAAAAGAGTTTTTGGCTAAGCATCTCCTGACAGAGCGGTTCCTCAGTAGAACAAGCTTCCTTGGGAACTGTTGGGCTCACCTTCTTTGGAGATTTTCAAACAGAGGCTAGATGGTGATTCTGTGAACTTAGGCAGATAATGAGAAGGGAGGGCAGGAAGGGTTGCATCAGGGATTAGTTCTTGTGGCCCTTTCTGGCATGCCCAGGGAAATGCTGGTTGCCACTTTGGGATCAGGAAGCAATTGTTCTCCAGGCCAGTTTGGCCAGGGATCCTGGAGGGTCCCCCCCAGTCCCCCCCCGCTTCTGGGCATTTCCTGCATTGTACAGGAGTTTGGACTAGATGACCCTGGAGGTCCCTTCCAACTCTATTGTTCTATGATGGGTTGATGGTTTGACTCACTTTAAGGCAGCTTCATATAATGTGTAATATCGGAAGCATCTCCAGATTTAGATGGGAAGAGGTCAGGTGGGCAGACTGGACTTCACCCAGCACCTTTGGGGTCTGTTAATTGTGGATGTTCTTAGATTTAAGGGTTTTAGAGGAAAAGTGACATGGGCAGTGTGTCTTTTTCATATCAGTCATCTTAAAACCTGTCTGTGTAAACAGATAGTAATTTTTAAGAGAGTTGAATATGAATTATGAATTGCCACATATTATCCGTCCTACTATTGTGTGTCGTCAAGTAGGTTTGTCAGGTTTTTGAAACCATACAGAAAATCAGAAAAAACAGTTTGCCAAAAATGGAATAAGCCGCCACAAGTATACAGCTTTTGTCTTTCTGAAACTTTTTTTTTAAAAACTGTCTCTGGCCTCAGCTGCTTTAATAATGAAACAAACTCTCTACCCATACTGTGCACATGACAGTCTTCTCCATGGTTTCTCCAGTCTAGAGCTTATTTTAGCGTCATCTATGGAAGAGCTCAGAGGCATCAGAATGGAAATAATAAAGCATATTCTCTCTAAAGCAATGAGATGGGAGAGTTTTCTGTACAGTCTAGTGAGCATAGTATGAGTTTTGCTTTGCTAAAGGAACTGAATTTGCAGAAAATGTTAGCTGCTGCCTGGGCAGATGTCCCACTGCAATGAAGGTGAATTTTGTAGTGGCTCTGGTGGATTGGATTTATACCAGCTGATATCTTCCCTGGCTGGAAAAGGATGCAGGTGTTCCATTAATCTGCAATCATTTAATGTACACAGGTGAAGTACATAATAGTATTGTATTCCATGTGCCAAAGAAATGATCAACTATCACTTGCTTTAACCTTCCAAACCCTAAGCTTGGTTATCTGAGTGAGATTCTACAAAACTAATGTTGACTTTATGCAAGCAAGAAGATAGAACACCATAGTATGGGTGGCTCTGTCTGTTTTGGTACATTGTCTGATTCATTTAGAAGAAGGCAAAGGAGGTTTCAAAGTCCACCTCTGGGCAGCACTTCCTCTTTGGCTACTCTCTGTGTGGTCTTGTCCGTGTACCTGTTTGTATTGGCTCGGGTTGACCATTAAGTTCTGCTTATCTCATTCCACATTTGCACTTCAGCGGTTGACTTTTCCAGCTGCCACAATTGCCCTGCATGGCTTGTTCTGTAAGGCGAAGGGACGGCGGAGGTTCCAAGGGTTCCCAAGGGCATTTATAGCATTTCCATGACTGTGTCTTCTTTTGTCTGCAGTGCAGCCTTAAAAGAACTCAATGGCTAGTTAACAAAGAATGCGATGCAAGAAGCAACCATATTTGATTAAAACGATCTTCTCTAGGAATGGGGCTTAAGTGGAATGTTTTAGCAAATGTACATTTTTCTGTTCACATGAACAGGTTTACAGCATGATGCTGTGCACATTTGTCCCACTCCATTTGTTGGGGCTTATTTTCAGGCAAATGTGCAACGGATTGCAGCCACCAAGTGGAGGGGGATGTGGTTCAGTGGCAAAGCGCCAACTTTACCTGCGGGAGATCATGGGTGAAGGAGATCAAGTGGCAGGTGCTGGGAAAGGGTCTGTCTGATGGAGGCTTCTCGGAGCTGCTGGCCCATCAGAATCGATAATGCTGAGCTAGAAGGACTAGTGGCCTGACTCAGCTTCATGTGCTCATAGCTGTAGGTCACTTTGCACATGGTCATCTTTATTTAACATACCTATATTATTGGGCTCATGTTAGTCCTGCTGAGTCATGGTGAGAGTGTCCAACTAGGACTGGGGAGACCCACATCTGAACCTCCACTGTGCCGGGGAGCTCACTAGGTGCCCTTGGGCTAAGCCTAACCTATCCCCAGTGATGTGGAGTGGTAAATTTTCCAATGCTGTGTTTTTCTTGTTGGCAGAGTTCAGGAAATAATCCAGTCCATGTTTTGGAGTTTTCTTTCAATGAATTTACTGCAACAGGATTTTTGCAAAAAGACCATTGCCACTAATGCAACTGAGAGGCCTTCAGAGCACAAGCACTAACACATACTAACACACAACAGAAAGAGACACAACAAAGACATAGGTTGAACTGCAAGAGAAAATATTCAACAAACCCTGAACACTAGAGAATGCTCCACAGCTCCCCCTAGGGTACAAGTGGAATAAACTACTATTTCAGCTGTTATTTACAGTAACTTGACTCTTAGCAGGCTGTCACTTCTCCATGTGTAAATATAGTCTGTTTATCTATAGTTGTCAGGGCTGTTGCGCTGCAAATCAATCATGCTGGGCTACATGTGGAACATAAAGCATGGACATACCCCAGATCTGTGTACATGATCCAGATGTTTGTACATGCTCCAAGCTTGTACATGGTGCGTTTGCCTTCTTTTGCTAACAGTATGGCTAACATTATTTTAAAGAAATTAAATGATGTATTTAAATTGGGAAAAACCCTGGAAAGTTTCCCGATTCACATTTTCCTGGAAAACCCACATCCCTGCCTGCCTGGCAGAGTTGCTGTGAGGATAAAATGGAGGAGGGAAGAACAATGTTGCAGGGCCTTTTGGGTTCCCGTCGAGGACTATCTAAATAAATGAGCGCTTACCAGTTACACAAAAGAGCCAAAATCCACACAGTTACCCCTTTCGCAAGGTGCCAGGAGTGGGGAACGTGCAGCAATGCTTGTAACTGCGTGTTGTGTGATTCAGCTCTTTGTTTCATCTCTGTGTATGTGAGCCATCACAAATCAAAGGCTGTTTGCACGCAGGAGCTCAGTCAGCATGGCTGCATGGGTGAACTAGTTTTAAAGATGCACATTCTCAGAGTCAAGCCACACACCCAGCAGGAGCCCCGTGAGATCTCCCAATGCATCTTTTTTGGTATTCAAAAGGAGTCACAGTGTCTGTGAGAAAGACTGACTTGGACCAGGGTCGCCACTATTTCCCTGATAGGTTCAGAAGGTTCCCGGTTCAATCCCTGCCATCTCCAGTTACAGAGCTGCAGGTGCTGGCAAAGACCTTTCGGCACCTGGGGCCCAAGAGATTTGCTGCCAGTCTGGGGAGGCAAGAGTGAGTTACGTAGTCTGACACAGTCAAAGGGTGCTTTCTACCTTCGACCTGGAGGTTCCATTTAGCCATCACAACTAACAGTCCTTGATAGACCTATCCATCAATGTGTCTCATCCCCTTTAAGTCAGTGGCCATCAGCAGGCCACTGGCTGAGCACACATTTTGCGTGCTGAAAGTCCCAGATTCAGCCTGTGGCACCTCCCTTTCAAGGATCTCACACAGCAGGTACTGAGAAAGACCTTTCTTTGTCTGAGATAGGGTTGCCATCCTCCAGGTGGGGGCTGGAGATCCCCTGGAATTACAACTGATCTCCAGACATCCGTTCCCTTGGAGCAAACGTCTGCTATGGCATTGCACCCTATTGAAGGCCCTCCCCTCCCCTCCTCAGGCTCTACCCCCAAATCTCCAAGACTTTCCCAACCCTGAGCTGGCAACCCTATTGGGGGACTACTGAGCTAGCTACACTAGTGGTCCTGCTCAGTATAAGGCACCTTCGTGGGTGCACAAGCTGATGGAGAGTTCTTTCGGGGAGGATCTGTGAGTAGGGTGCTTGCTTTGGGTGCAGAAGGTCACAAGTTTAATCCCCAGCATCTCCAGGTTAAGAAGCTCCAGTTGCAGGCACCAGGAAGGACCTTTCTGTGTTTGAGCCTCTGCCAATCAAAGCAGACTCCGTGGAACAAGATGGATTTGATAGAAAGCACTTTCGTACAGTGCTGCTATTGTTGATTGCGGAAGAAAAGAGACTCTTCCCAGCATTCAAGAGCTCTCCTGCCACAGTTGCCCCCCCCGGGCAGGCCTGATGCCTTGGGGGTGTTTGTTAAGCATCCCTTGGTGGCCTTCTCTGTTTGTTGCCTGGACCAAGAGCTCGGAATCAATAACACCCCCCCCATTAATGTTGTATGAGCTGGAGGTTGTCAGGGTTCCGTTCCGACTCGGCTGGCTTTTCCTCCGACAAGTTATTAGGACACTTTTTGAATTTCCATTCCACACACGAGGGTCGGTTTGCTTCCCCCCCCCCCCAAGCTGCATGTGTGAAGTGGTTGCTTCTTTGGAGCAGGTTAGAGACCTTTAGCAGAGAATAATTGGACGGCGTTATCTCTTGGATGTGCAAAGCCGATCGAGCTCATTTGAGGGAAGGAGTCTGGGAGCCCTGGGCTGGCAATTTATTTTGCTTCTGGGATGCGTGCTTCGTGCAAGAATTGTGCACGCCCCGAGGCATCCGAGTGTTGTCCTCAATCCCAAATAAGCCCCCGATGCAGAACGGCTTAGAAGGAAACTCTCTTGCTCTGGAGTAGTGGGATTGTTTCGTACATAAAATGTCTTGTAGCCTAAAGGAAGGAGGCCCTGAATAGCAAGAGAGATTCTTCTGTCTTCTATTGCCTGAAACTGTTATTTTTATGCACCCACAAATATTCCTTATATTGTCAGACTATTGGTCCATCTACATTGATATTGTGTGACTGGCAGATACTTTGCCACCATCTGCTTTCTACTTCATCTGGAGTTACCAGGGATCAAACCTGGAACCTTCTGCATGCCAAGCAGATGCTTTACCATTAAGCCACAGTCTCTCTCTGTTTCACTCATTCCTCACATTTCTCTCCTTACCCTATAAGGAGCTCAGGGGACAGATATGTTGCTTTCGCCATTTATTGCCTTTCACAACCATTTATTTATTTATTTATTTATAATTCGATTTATGTCCCGCCCTCCCCTAAGGCTCAGGGCGGCTAACAATTGGGGCCAAAGCCATAATTAAAACAATTAAAACAAGACAAAAACATAACAATAGCACAACAAAGTGCTGGTGCTCTGATAGGGGAAGAATGAGAGAATGAGAGAAAGGAGACAGGCCTGAGGTGAACTCATATGTTGGTGATCTGAGCCCACATCTCCCAAGTCCAAAATATTTTAACCGCTACACCACTGGCTCATTGCTGTACTATGAAGTCTTAGAAATTATGGTTGCGGTCACACATGCCAGTTGAAGTGGAGGGGAAGCGAGGCTATTCCCTCTGGAGGAATTTGACACACAGTTGTGAGATCACACCTCCTTTTGTAGCTGCGGGCGCAGCCCGTCACTGTGTGATCAGACGCAACTGCGGGTGAGTCGTTGGGTTTTTTGGTTGTTTATTTCCCTTTCTCATAAATGAGGAATCGCACCTCTGCACTGAGGTCCCCTATGGAGTATACGATGATGCACATACTGCGAAGGGGGGGGGAAACAACGGCACCGAGCCAGGGTGGCCTGATCGGACCATCCTGATGGCATGCATGTGTGCTTGCATGATCAGACAGGGGAAAGTCTGTCGGTGGCCTGTCAGAACCCGTTTACTACCGGAATGTCCCTGGTGTCTTTTTACTCCGCTTCCATAGTGGAGCAGCACGGGTTGTCGATGATTGCAGGACGCTTCCCAGGTGTTGCTGTCTGATCGCGCCCTTTAGCTCCATCAGGCATTCGTGCCTATGTCAGATCCACTGGCTCATGTGATCGCAGCTTATATGTTGTCCCTATTAATGCTTCATTCTAAACTTAGGATGTTCTGGGTCAGACCCAGTTGATTCAGTCTCTTGCTTTCTTGATTCTGAAGTCCCTGTGCAGATCTGTTAGCCTTCAAGACATTGCTTATAGCCCGTTCTTCACGCTCAGTAGCCAGGTTTTGCACTGCAAACTACATGTTATGTTTTTTAATGGGTTGGTTCCAGGTTCCGTAGACCTGACTTGCTTTCACAGAGCAGCTGTGAGGAACTGCTTTTTAACAGCAATGCAGGGGCCCATTTCAGCTTAGGATTCTTGTGGGAGGAAGATTCTCCTTCCCCACCCCACCCCATGCCATTTCCCCAAGCCAAAACAGCAGGTGGCATTATTTACTCCAGAGCAGGGGGCATTATTTGCCCCATTTCAGAGCTGTGCATGCATGGGATGCTGCAGAGGACCTAATAGGGCACGTCCCTGCTCTGCAAACCCCAGGGATGGTTTCTTACCATTTAGCCCTTCATTGGGTTGCCAGCTTTTGGTTGGAAGATTCCTGGAGACTTGGGAGCGGAGCCTGGGGAAGGCAGAATGGGGAGGGCAGGGAACTCAGCGAACAGGGTGCTGCCATAGACTGCACCCTCTGAAGCTGCCGTTTCCTCTAGGGAACTGGTCCTTATAGGGTCATTTGTAATTAGGGCTGCCAACCTCCAGGCAGTGGCTAGAGATCTGGGAGATCCTGAGCTAAGACAGAAATGCATGAGCCGGAGTCTAAAAAAACTATGAGCTAGCTCACACTAACTCAGCTTAGAGGGAACACTGATTACAACTGATCTCCAGGTGACAGAGGTCAGTTCACCTGGAGAAAATGGCTGCTTTGGAAGGTGGACTCTGTGGCATTATACTCATTGAAGTCCCTCCCCTCCCCAAGCTCCACCCTTCTCAGGCTCCGCCTCCAAAATCTCCAGATATTTCCCAACCCAGAACTGGCACTCTTGTTGTCATTCCAGAAGGACTTCAGGCCCCACCTCTCACCTCTGTGTGCCTGGCTGTACACACCAGCTTCCTAACCTGGACAGTACAAACGCCATGAGATATAGTGTCCCCCCCAAAAAATGTATTATTTTCCTAAGCTTAATCATGCTTTCCAGTGTTGGCAAGCTCATGTTTAAAACAGTCCATTGTGTCTGGTCAAATAAATACGTACCTTTGATACTAACAGACAGCTCTTGGATAAACTTATCATACATAACTGTGTGTTCACTGACCCTTGATCCATTGACCCTAACGAAGAGTCCTCCAACTCAAAATCCAGAAGAAGCAGGGGAATCAGTCAGATCTTGGCTGGCTCCTACTCTAGGTCTTGCCCCACCTAACGTGAGGTCTTCCATCTTCTCTCCTTCATCTGATTACCCGCTATCTTCTCTTGCCTTCCTCCGAATTAACTTCATCGTGCTTTTTCCTGCCTCCCCCCATTCCCTTTAGATTTCTCTGTACTTGTTTTCTGTCTTGGCCGATGTTCGCAGCCTGGATATCAGCCTGTTAATATCATCTATGACTTTCATTAATATGCCCTTTGCTCCCTCCACCAAAATCATTAATGAGGAGATTAAATCAGGTCTGTCTAAACACTGATCCCAGAGGTCCCTTTGCAAAATGCCCCCCTCAAGTCTGCATGTTACCATTTATCATTCCCTTTTGTCACTGGCCTTTTAGCCAATTCTCAATCCATACTTGCTCCTCTCCAAGCCGATTTAAATTACATTTTTAGTTACGATTTAATGAGGCACCGCATCGAATGCTTTAATAAGACAGAAGTATATCATAGGCCCAAGCATTCCTGATGCTACTTAACCTTACAGCTCATTCCAAAATAGCAATTATACTTTCCTGGCAAGATTATCATTTTAGAACAATTCTTGGCTGGAGATAAATGATAGAGGTCCCCCCCGCCTTCCCTGAGAGTTGAAGACAGTTTAAAAGAGGGGCTGCTTCTTGTGGGGTATACATTCATCTCTTTCACCTTTGGTAATCAGGTTTGCAGGGTTTTGTATAGCTTCAAAACCTAGCAAAACTTTTTGACCAGAAGCAAGCGGGGGGGAGCAATCTGTGTATATTCCATGAGAAGCGCAGCCCCTTCTCAAACTCCTTTCAGTGTTCTGGAAAAGCTTTTGCTTATCTTCATCTGGTGAATATTTCACTTTCTTTCAGGTGGTTGATTTTGCTTCTTATTCCATTGTTACATCTAAGTTCAGGCAGAGTAAGAGACCATTTCCTTTCTTGCATTCCTCCTCTGTCAAAACTACTCTATGCAGGCCAGATTTCATCTATACTGTTCTAGTATGGATAAGGAGTGGTGCTGTGGTTCTGTGATGGAGCATCTACATTACACACAGAAAGTCCCAGTTTCTATCCCTGGCAGCTCCACTTAGAAACGGATCAGCTAGCAGGTGATGCGAAAGACCTCTACCTGGGACTCTGGAGAGCCACTGTCAGCCAGAGCAGACAGATCAGTGGTCTAACTTGGTATAAGACAGGTTCAAGTTTTCAAGTGTGTGGATTCTAATCTGGGAGGACCGGTTTTGATTCCCCACACCTTCACTTGCAACTGCTGGATGACCTTGGGCAAGCCATGGTTCTGTCAGAGCTGTTCTCTCAAGGACAGTTCTGGAAAGAGCTCTCTCAGCCCCACCTGCCTCACAGGGTGTCTGTTGTGGGGAGGGGAAGGGAAAGGAGATTTTAAGGCACTCTGAGACTCCAAGTGAAGGGCGAGGTATAAATCCAGTCTCCTCCTCCTGCTTCTGCTTCTGCTTCCCATCACAGACGCTTTCTTAACCATTCTTACTGGTGGAAATAAGAATAGGCATTTATTCATGAGATACTCAAGGTTGGTCCTGCTCTGATACGCTGGATATGAAATGGAAACAACAACATACCCCCTTATATGTCAATAAAATTAATTGCAATCAGTGATCTTAATCAGGAGTGGTCCATTTGTGATCCAAGGCCAGGATCTGGCCCATAGCAATTCCATACCATTCCTGGTGGCCTTAGCAAATTTTAGTTAATGTGTGGTAGCATGTTTGCCCGGATTTTTAAGTTATGGTAACCGTCTCTGAATTTTGTATGTAATGTCCCAGTTAAGCCAAGCTTCTGTCTTCTACATTGCATCCATTTTAATTATACATGATTTATACAGCAGCAACATGATACATGTCAGCATTATGCAGACACTAGCTGTGACTGCCTTCACCTGAGCTAATACAGTGCCCATCCTTGTGTCCTGTGAAGTCATATGAGTTGACCACATCACACAGACAGGTCTGTTGTATGTTAGCCCTATTCATTTGTCACACTTAGCCTGCGACCCTGGCCCTGGTCCCCCGGTGGCCATGGTGCCTAGCCCCCAGCAGGATGGGCAGCCCTGGCAGCTGAGGGTACTCAAAAAGGGGGGGGGGAATGAGGGGCCTCAGACAGGTAGGGGACGGGGTTACAGTCACCCTGAAGGCCCCTCTGCCAGCGTGCATCGAGAGTCTCCCTTGCTCCTTCTTTCTCAGCTTGTCTGTCTCTCTGTCCCGAAATCTCCTCTTCGCACGCTACTCCTCCCTGGCCCCTCTTCTGCCCCACCTTTTATCTTCCCGCCCCACTCCCAGCACCTCCTGTCGTCCCTGTTGTGGCCACCCCTACCTTGGCCCTGCCTCCCTTTATTAGCTGGGATGCCAAACATGCTTGTCCCTCGAGGGGCCCGGTCCTGCCGCCGCGCCCGACCGGTGCCGTCTTCTCCTCGGGGGCTGGAGCTGGCTACCTCTGCCTCTGCCTGGTTGCTGCTCCCCACCTCAGCTGCCCGACCCGCCACCTCTGCCCTCCGTCAGACCGGAGGCTCCTCTGGTGAGTGGGAGGGTTGTGGGTGCTCTGGCAGGCCTCTCGAGGGGGGCAGCCCACGTCCCGAGACCTCCGGGCCGGGACATCATTCGCCTTGTTCAAAGTGCCATGCAGCTATATCCTCATTGCTGTATAAAGGCATGGAATGTTCATGAATATTCTAACAACTGATATGGGAAAAGTTTTTCGCAACAGATTGTTGACAAACAGTACAGCTTCTGTGAAGGAAGTGAAAGGTCAACTCGGGTAGGAAAATCTTGAAGCACAGGGAAAGAAAATGTCAGTATGATGTCTGTAGGGAATAAAGGCAGAAGGTGCTAAGGGCTGGTATGCAAACTGTGAAGAGAACCCAGGAGGTGTGGATAGTTGAGGGACAAAAGACATCAAGGTAGGATAGTTTAAGAAATAATGCCAGATTGAGCTGTGGGCTAAGAAGAAGGAACCTAAAAGAAAGAAGGTCAAAGGCAGAGGGAGCGGAAAGAGGGAGCTGAGGTGAGGAAGGAGAGAGGAGAAAGAGGTCTGTCAAAAATTTTCATGTTGGAGTAGGTTTGCCAGACCTGACCTGGCAACCAATGGGAGACCAGGAAGTAAGGACATGGGGCAGCCATCATCAATGGCATGATTTCCATTTTGAGAAAACCCTGGAAATGATGTCACACCTCTCTAGGAATCACTGGAAACTCTATAGTAAAACCATAGTTATATCTATGGTTTTATCATAGAGTTTCTGGCAATTCCTAGAAAAGACTGATACCACTTTTCCCCAGAAGGAATGTCACATCATAGGCCCAACGGGTATTTTTTACCGTATTCTTCCCCCGCTGCTACTCAGAGTGGTGGTGGGAAATGGGAGCTAGGGTGGAGTATTCCTTGCCCCAACCAGGGAATTGGCCATCCTGCATGGGAGGCAGTAGCCTTGAAAAAGAGGGCCTATGTGGTGCAGGAAAAGAGTAGGGGACATAGTGCCAGGGAGCCCAGAGAACTGTAGAGGCTGAATCTCATTTATCAGTTTAAGTAGCCAAATCTTTAACTGCAGATTGCTGGTTGAATTGATTGTTCTGAGATCACTGTAGTGTGCAGCCAGAATGGATTAGCTGAATTATATACCCCAGTAAGATATATACCTCCTAGTCAGAGCCTAACACATGCTCTCCAGCACTGCACAGATGAAAATCTGGACATGCTTTTAATGCCCGTTTTTCCAGAGAAACATCGCTGCCTGAGCTGCTACCCCTGTATTACAGATTGCCAAAGGGTAAACTCTTGCTGGATGGATGCTATATTCATTTAGCCAATGACAACCTCTCCCCTGCAGATTTAAAAGCCAAAAGTTTGTTCTTGTGATTAGATTCAAGGGGGGGGGAACCATAATTCTCCCACAGCATGTGTATCAGCTGTTCAAACTGTACTTCAGCAGTAGAGGAGCATGTGAAATGGCAGGCTGTGCGTGGCATGATGCTGTACTATTCATGTGCATGCATTGACATGGATGTGCATTGGAGATGGTGCAGCTGTTTCTCTCTGAGACTTCAGTAAGTTTTAGAGACCCTGGGAAGAGAGTGTAACCCTGCAGAATGATAGCTCTTGCATCTCACAGTAACACAATTAGTAAGGCATCTCCCAGAGGGGAAATACGGATTGTGATTTATCAGAGGCAACTGGGTATAAACTGACAGCTTAAGTTGGTTTTACACCAGAACACTTTCTGCAGCATTGTGGCTCAAAAACAAAAAGGAACATATTGTTTCTTAGGACAAGATGCTGATGTCCACTCTTACTGACTTGGTTGCACACCAGAGAGAGATGGCTTTGAGGGTCAGTGGGGGTTTGGAGGCAGAGTGTGGGAATGAGCATTAAGATAGAAATACTAGAGTAACACATGCTGCATGGTCTTCTAGAGTAACATTTCAGATGGTTTCCATTTGAGAAACCCATTGCTTCCCATCTGATCTGCCTGCTGGGAAGGACCAGACCTGCTGCTAGAAGCACAGGGGGTGGGGTAGCATGAGATGGTGGGTGGAGCTTGCTGTGACTGGTACATGCTTAAATTTGTTGGCGCAAGGGCACTGCCAGGCACTATTGACCTGTATGGGGTAGGTACCCTACAATGGGAACTGTTCCTGGAAATTAGGGATAGCGGGAATGTCGGTTAACATAAACAAGCCCTCATCATCCTGACTCCAGCCTTCAACATGAGTGTCTCCCGGTGGCCATTGGCCTTTTATTCGGGTGGCAAAGCCCATTGGTGTTGAAAGCTCTCCTAGCCATTGCTGCTTACAAAGAGCTTGGCCAGTCCAGCAAGTGCCCCATTTTCTTTGCTTGTACACAGTTCAGGGACCATGAATATAACCATTGGCAAATGGCCAGGTCCCTGAAGAACCCCTTGCTTGGTCTCAAGAACTGATGCCTCAGAGTACCACCTGGGTCTAGGCACTCCCTGTGTTTTTTCTGCCTTGTCGAGACCAGTTTTCATTTTCCTCTCTTAAGAGGAGCTGGGAGGGGAAAGGATCCAACTTGAAGAAAGTAAAGGAAAAGTAGAAGTGTTAACTGCAGATGTGAAGCAACAGCTGCCAAGTGCCATTAAAGCAAAGGAATCAGGCACAGGAAACCGGGCATTATCCTTGGCCAAGGATGAAAGCAAAGCCACCCCGATCTGAGAGTCCAAAGTCTGCAAGTGACTCTGGTTGTTTCCTTTATGGATGAGCCCCAAAGATGGCTCTCTGACCTTTCCCCTCCCCTCCCAAAAAGATCCCCTCTAGACTAGGGAAAAGTAGACATGCTGGTTTTACTTGCGTGAAATAAGGAATCTGTGGGAGCTCTGTCCGTAGTGCTGGGTTTAAGCCATCAAGATCTGGAGAACATCTGAGAATCAACTGTGTGAGGCACACAGATCTGAGCTGAGGTGGGTGAGGCACAGCAGCCATCAGTCTGACGGGTGCTTGCACAATATTTCTTTGGACTGAAAAGGCTACTGTGGACGATTATTTCCCCTCCCCTTTGTTTGTTTGGATTTATATTCTGCCCTCCCCCTGCACCGCGGGGCTTGGGGTGGGACACAACAATAATGAACAACAGTAATTCCCAGCAATTCAGATATAGAACCTATAATAAAGCACATGGCAGTCAGCATAATTAATAGAGATTCCAGAAGAAAACTACCTGTATGTATCCTCAGTAAGCTAGATCCTGGGCACGTAGGCAGACCACAATTAGCAGCACATTATAAATGATGCCAGGTGGAGCAGGGAAGGCCAGTGTGGTTGGACACCTGCTGCCTCAACCATATGCCTGGTGGAACAACTCCATTTTACAGGCCCTGCAGAACTGTAACAAGTCCCACAGGACCCTGATCTCACTTGGGAGAGTGCTCCATCAGGCCGGAGCCAGAGCCAAAAGTCTCTGGCTCTGGTCAAAGTTAAGTGGATGCCCTTTGGGCTGTTGATCTGCAGGCAAGGCAGGATCTAAATCACAATAAATAAATAAAATTAATGTTCTGTGGGAGGCATACTGGGAGAGATGGTCCCGCAGATATGTTGGTCCCAGACTGCACAGGGCTTGAAAGGTTAATACCACCACCTTGAACTTGATCCAGTACTCAACAGGGAGCCAATGCAGTTGACAGAGCACTGGTTGTATATGTGCTCTTTGGGGTGTCCTGGTCAGGACATGCACAGCTGCCTTTTGAAACCCGCTGAAGTTTCTGGGTGATTTTCAAGGGCAGCCCCATGTAGAGCAAGTTACAGTAGTCCAGCCTGGAGGTGAGCATTGCATGGCTAAGTTACAGGGAGAGAGATAGGGATCTAGTCGCCTGAGCTGCTGAAGGTGATAAAACACTGATCTGGCAACATTCGTGACTTGGGCCTCCATTGCCAATGAGGCATCCAAGATCACAACCAGGCTCCTTACCATCATCATTGGTGTTAATGACACCCCACCGAGGGTTGGGAACTGGATTCCCAGCTCTACCCCTCGAGGCTCAGGCACAGGACCTCCGTCTTCAATGTATTCAATTTCAGTCGACTCTGCTTCAACCAACCGGCAATGGGCCTCCAAGCCCCTGGCCAAATTATCTGCCAAAATATTCATACATATAAACACCATTTTGGAAACAAAAACACACGTGATTCCTCCAACCTACTTCTGATTACACGACAAGAGTGACAATTACTCATTGTAGAGGGAGAAGATGTAACTGCTAGGTGCCCTTCCATCCTGCCTGGACCCAGCTCCAGTTAAGAATCCCCAACTCAAACAGAGCTGGATGGCATTTCAATTGATATTTGAATTGGGCCGTAATTGCTGTTAGCCGTTTGGGGGAGACGGTTTTTGGCTGGAGAAAAATGCAGTAAACATACAATCCGTCAATCGCTCTCTACTGGGACAGAAAGCTCTTTTTAGTGTGCTAGCTGATGGCGCTGCATCTTCACTCGTGGATCGTTCACTTTCATACAGGTTCAGGTGGGTCGCCCTGTTAGTCTGAAGCACCAGAACACAGTTTGAGTCCAGGGGCACCTTTTAAGACCAACAGATTTTTATTCAAAGGGTGAGCTTTCATATGCAAAGAAGCCCTCTTCTTCAGGCAAATGGGAACTCCCCTGGAGGGAATTTTATTCCATTTGTCTGAAGAAGTGTGCTTTGCATACGAAAGCTCACACTCTGAATAAAACTTTGTTGGTCTTAAAGGTGCCACTGAGCTCAAATTTTTTTCATACAGGTGTTTGGTCCATCTTGGATGCTAACGGGAAGCTGGGTTCCCCCCCCCTTGCTTCCGCACAGCGTCATGGTGCTCTTGGGGAACTTCTGGCATTTTTCACAGCTTTCCTGTGATCTTTCCGAAACCTGCTTTACTATGATCATTTCAGGAAGTACAGATCTTTCTCAGTCCTCCCAAGTGTATCAGAGCCGTTTTCTAAACCCCAGCTCTGTTTGGTGGCAGTTTTCTCTGTAGCACTGTCAATTATTGATGTTTTTAAAAAATAGCTGAAGAAGCACCTTCCTGGTAGTGTTGGGGACAGACATGGGCAGTGCAGGGGGCTGGGGCAGGGGAAATGTGAGGAAACCCACCATGGGGAAGTCCCACTGCTGCTCTGCTTGACTAGCAACAACAAGAAGGAAGCTTGTGGACTTGTGGTCGTATGGAAGTCACCTTGTTCTCCTTTCTGATCTCCCGCCTCTCAGCTTTCTTCTTCTGCTTTCCTTCTGGTCTCCCTCCAGGTCCTTCTTCTCTGACTGTCACCCGCAGACTTTTCCTTCCGGCACTTCTCGCCATCATTCTACGCCTCCTCCCTTAACTTACCCTGCATCTGATAAACCCTTTGGAGACATGATTGTAACAGATGGAGCTGCAGGATTTTTTAAAAGCATGGAGGAGAGGGGCCTTTAACTCCATGAAGGGTTGCATCAAGAGTAATGGGAATCATTTGTCCTCTTTATGTCTCTCTCAAGGGAAGAAATAGAATGTAGTCTGAGCCCAGTGGGACCTTTAAGACCAACAAAGTTTTATTCAAGGTACGAGTTTTCCTGCGCATGCACACCCAGCCTTCAGGAATGTTCAGACTGGGAGCGTAGAGGAGCACCGTAATACCTCACGTGGGAGTGCGGTGCAGTTGCTGTCCCTGGAGATCTGTAGGAGCAGGCTGAAAAAGTTGCAGTGAACTTGATCTGAGAAGCGTTCCTGGAGGATCTCTTAACTGTGGTATTTTCCCAGCTGCATCCCAAGGAACTCTGGGGCTCCTTGGAAGCTTAACAGGGGATCTTCTAGGAGGACAACTGCAGAAAGTTTTCCCATAAGACTCCTTATGCCCATTACTAACCTTCCTATACATTCACTGGGCAGCTGCAAGGCAGTGCTCCCCCCACCTCCCCGGTCTTACAGCGGACACTGAATTCATGGAGAGCAAGTGTAAGGCCCAACAGGCCTGGAAGCTACCCTGCATTAAACTGGGAGCACAAGCAGATGGAAGGTCAACTGGAAGCAATTGTGGTTTGGATGTGGGCTGCCAGTTCTGGGTTGGGAGATACCTGATGTTTTGGGGGGTGGAGCCTGGGGAGGGTGGGGTTTGGGGAGGGGAGGGGAGGGGAGGGAGGGGAGGGACCTCAGTGGGGCATAATGCCATAGACTCCACTCTCCAAACTTGCCAGTTTCTCTAGGGGAACTGATCTTGGTCATCTGGAGTTCAGTTGGAACAGTGGGAGATCTCCAGGCACCACCTGGAGGTTGGTAATCCTATCAGTGAGTGGAGAAGGGTCTGACTTATTTAACCCCCTGCTCAGTTCTGAGAGGTGAAACTGTGGTCCTTGTGCTGTCATTACCCCTCTCAAGGGGGAAAGCATGAGTTTTTGAAAGGACGAATCTTGTTTCTTTTAAAACAGCTGATAACAGAACAGGAAAACAGAGCGGGTGGGCAAAAGAGTTGTGTGTGGCCCTGATCCATACTGCAGCTGTGCGCGTGCAGTTTATCTTCGGTAGACTGATGGCAGCCCAAATGCTGTGTCGGGTCTTTTTGTGGCCTGAGGGCCCAGCTGCACGGGAGAGCTGCAAAGTCTTCTTTGAAAACAACAGCTAACAGGGGAGGCAGTTTGGACTGGAGACAAGACAGTGGTGTACAGGTTTCATCCTTCCCACCAAGGTATTTTGTTGGTAGCCTCCCCTCCCCCCACAGACACACTGCTTTTTGCTGCTAATAGGGGAGAAGACCTACCTTGCACCTGCCTTTTTCTCTGCTGGAGCTAATAGCATCTCAGGGGTGTGTGAGTTCTGTTGGGGGAAGAGTGCAGGGGCAAGGGTTAAGCCGCTCTCCCCCTAGGACATTGGCCTCAGTTCAAATGGCCCTGCTGGCACGGCTGCTTTGTACAGTTAAAAAGTACATCAGGGGGTCCATTCACAGCTTTCCCACATAATGTGTTGTTTCAGTCCCAGCAGAGCAGCCGAAGTCCAGAAAACAGTGTTGGGAGCAAAGTTTAGCCCCCTCCGCCCCTCATCACCGGTGCTCTGATCTCATTTGGGGATGCCCCCCAGATCTGCTTTTATGTGTGCATCCAAATGCGATGAGATCCAACCACAGATCTGCTGAAAAACATGTAGTCTGGTCTTTATAAACTGGATATGCTCTACTTTCCATCAGGCTTTTGCTCTGGATGGGGAAAGGGAGGTGTTTCTGTGCCTCTTCCATGCATTGGTTTTGCTCTGGTTTGGAGTCCATACTGGATTTGGAGCATCCATATGATGTTGCCCTCTAATCATACATTTTCCAGGTTTTCATTTGCTTTGCTCTACTATTTTCCAAGCATGATTTGATACAATTGACAGATTGCAGTCCAAGCATGTTTGCACACTATGTTGATGCAAAGATACACATTTTTAAGGTCTTTGTTCACAGTGGAAACAAGAGCTACATGGAGAATCATTGCCGTGGGGAAGCAGATCAATCTCCCTTTTGGTTGGTGTTATAATATTCTGTAATGCTGTTATTCTATCACTAGGTGTCGCTGTTAACATGCTGCACTGCCAAATGCAGACTATTGTCATTGGATCTTTTAGATCAAAGACCTATGTGCAAAACTGAGAAGAGAAACAGATTCACATGTGGCTTGGATCCTGCTTGCGGGAAGGGCGGGATATAAATCTAAATAAATAAGAAATAAGAAATAAATATTAGGACTGAGTTAGGAAAATAGCATTTATGACTGAAGCTCCACTGGAAGTTTATTAGCCCATCTGCTTGACTTCCCACAGTATGCAAAGCTGCACAGGGTCATGTTCGAAAGACTGCAGGCTGAGAAGCTTAAAGCTGTGCATTGATCACTCTTTCCTTTAGCCAGAGAGAAAGTGAGAGTGCAAGAGGGGAACTAGTCCGAGGCTCATTGTGTTTCCTACTTCCCCAGCATACTGAGCAGCTGCTTTTCTGTCCCCAGTCCAAACCAAATCTGCCTTTCCTTCTGGGTCACACTTGGGAAGAAGCTGTCGTCTTTCAGCAGATTACATCAGTTGGTATTGATCATCCCACTGGTTTATTACCTCATCATTCACCGGGGAGAAAATTACTTTGCTGAAGATTATGCAGTAGTTCAAATTCCAGAGTGAGGAGAATGGAATACAAATGGAAGGGGGTGTGTGAAGAGAGGTTTCTGCCTTGGTTGTAGGAAATGGAGCATGCGTGCAAGTTGAAGGAGGCTTGCGGCAATTCTCGCAATAGGCTGGATGAGTGGTTTCTGGTATCTCCCCCCCACAGAAAGAGAAGCAGAGAAAGGGACGATGCATAATCCAGTCAAAAGGCTGTTAGCCCTTACAAGACAAGATATGGAGGTAGAGCGATGGAGACCAACAAGTTCAAGCTGGAATAACAACAGGTGTGGTGAGGTTTTGGCCTATTGCTCTGCATGAGTACCGTCATGCTGGATCAAAGGTCCATCCAGGTCAGTGTTGTGTTTCCAACAGTAGCCATTCAGATGTCTCTTGAGGGTTAGGGTTCTCAGCCTCCAGGTGAGGCCTGGAGAGTTCCTGGAATTGCAACTGGTCTCCAGAGGTCAGAGTTCAGTTCCCCTGGAGACAACAGCTGCTTTGGAAGGTGGACTCTTAGGGCTTCAGGGTCCTTTCCCTTCCCAAATCCTGGCCTTCCCTGGCTCCACCCTCAGATTCCCAGGAATTTTCCAAAACTGACAACCCTACTGGGGGCAGGGGGTGGGGAATCATTGGGCATGATGGTTGCAGTTGTTTGTCCCCTGCTTATCATACCTCGCCTTTACTGTTCTTGTCCACGAAGATTTTATCAACCATCCTGGAAAGCAGTCTTTGATCTGCCCTGTATTTAACCTCTTTTATTAAAAAACACAACAACAACAAACTAAGGCAGTGTCCACTTTCACATCTCATAGTAGTAGTAAACATCAGAAGTTAACTATGCATTATGTGAAGTGTTTTGTCTCCTGTGAGTCCATTGCCAATTAATTTTCATTGAAGAACCACAAGAACTTGCTTTATGAGAGAAGCGGTACAAAATCGTTCCTGACACTGCGTTGGGCGCAGTCTAGATTTTACACTTCTCACAAGGCACTTCTGAGAGTGGAACAGAACGTTTCTGCCCCTCCCCACTGCTGCAGCCCACTGATCTCCCCACAATACAGGTCCTAGAGGGACCCTCAGGAAAAGCACAAGAGGCAAATTCTGGGTTTGCAGCAGGGTGGGGAAACTGGTGGAGATTTCCCCCACCCCTTCTGTCAGCAGAAAAATCAATCTGGAATCCAACCATTTTTTTTTTACCCACAGAGCAACTGATTGGTGTAGTTGTAAGAGATTAAAAAATAAGGCCAAGGCTGATATTATTTTTTATATCCTGTGACTGGTGTGGCCCTTTTATTTTCTTCGTAGTACAGCTGTAAGCCTGATCAAACATTATCTAAGGCAGGGCTAGTCCATTGCAACTTTCTCTATATAAATAATAGGCACCTGTTCCTCCCATCTGCGGATATCTAAATCAACAGATCAGGGCCACACAGAAAGAAAACAGATTACGTCTTTAAGAAAAATCTGAAATCCTTAAAAATTAAATTTTGGGGAGTGTAAATCTCTCCCCAAAACAAAAATGTCTGCACATGTGCAGGCAACATAACAACCTACCTCCTTGTCAACAGTGATGGGTGGGAGCCATGTGGAGCCTGGGAGCAGCAGGAGCAGCAGTGATAAGGGGGAGGCACAGCAGGCCTGTCTATAGAGACGGAGAGCCTCGCTGGGTCTGGGAGCAGTGGCAGTGGCAGCGGTGCAATGAGGTGGGGGAGAATGGTAAGGGTGTATGAAGAAATGCATTTTTGGGGTACAGGTCTGACCTGAGTAAAACCTTTATTGAGGGTGTTTAAAAGTTTTTCTCTCTGGACAGAGAACAGGCAGGAAGGGGGAAGTCAGTTCAATGGCTTTCCCGCCTCACCTCAGCTACCTCTTAAAAATGCTAATAGGCCCACCTAAAGACAATAGGATGGTCCAGTGAAACCCGCCCCCCCAGCAGGGAATGGAGATTTGAAGGCATTAGAGACTAGAAAGACTTCAGGAAGAAACTTCTGGAGACTTAGGGTAAAGCTTCTTTGACCCAGCCTGACCTGGTCAGTGGATGGGGAAAAGAAAGATGATAAAACTCCAGGGAGCAAGGAGGGAGGGCTCTTTTGTGCTGAGTCCATCAGAGCAGACAGAACTCTTAACTCAGGTCTGGAGGAGGCAACCATTGCCATGTGCTGGCCTGAAGGAAGCTGCAAGGTAATGGTAACTCTGTAGGGATCTATAACATTCTATGCTAAGGAGCCTCCCTTATATTTAACAACAGATAGGCCATGTATAGAGGGAGGGACAGCAGAATTGCGCTTTGCCCTTTTCTTTTAAATCCGTTGCTCAATCTGGTGTGGTGCTAACAGTATGCTTGTAAACATGTTCTTTTAAAAAAAATACTTTATAACTTTTGATCCTGGTAGTAGTTCTCAGTACTAGGGGTGCACATTTGGGTCTACCCAAACTGAAAATATACCCAAAAAACACCTTATTGGTATTTTTCGAATATAAGAACATAAGAGAAACCAGTGTTGGATCAGGCCAATGGCCCATCTAGTCCAACACTCTATCACACAGTGGCCAAAAATACCAGGTGCCATCAGGAGGTCCAGCAGTGGGGCCAGGACACTAGAAGCCTTCCCACTGTTGCCCCCCCCGCCACAAGCACCAAGAATACAGAGCATCCCTTGCCCCAGATTGAGAGTTCCTATCTATATCTTGTGGTTAATAGCCACTGATGGACTAATGCTGTATATTTTGGCATCCCAAATGTATCTCGGTTTTCTTAGGAAAACTGAAAAAAATCCTGGATAGATTCAGGAATTACCAGTAGATCCAAAAACAGAGGAATTATTGGTAGATCTGAAAACAGATTGCTCCCACCTCTCAGCTGTTTGTCAGGCTTCTACTTCAGCCCCTTTAAAGTTTAGAGCATTGGCTTTGTATATAGACTGATCCCAAGTTAAATCCATGGCTCCTGCACTCAAAAGAATCAGGTAGTAAGTGATGTGAAAGATCTCTTCTTGGAGAGCCACTGCCCATCTGAGTAGATAATACTGACCTCAGTCAGTATAAGGCAAATTCATGTGTTCTTGTGTTCAGTCTCTCCTCTGCCTCCGAATTGCATGTTTGAAAATTCCGAGATCTATCCAGCAACCTGGGCTGCACTTCAGATGGTGCTTTTGGTGGCCACTTGGGGTTTTTGTCCACCTTCAGTTTCCCTTCCACTAGCCACCATCAATTCACCTGCTCATCCTGGGAAAGTGTCTTTATCTTGCTGTCTTTGCTATGCATGCATGACGACAGAGTTGTCAGCGTTGTATATTCACTAAAAGTATCATAAAAAAACAAATTATGCTATTAAAGTTATCAGATATGCCGGCGGACTTCTCAAGTGTCTCATAAATCTTGAGCAAAAGAAGAACAGAAAGGTTAGCATGGAGGCAGAAGGTCATTTTAAAGGAGTCTGTGTTCTTGCTTGTGCCATAGTCAGAGAGTGGAACCGAGAACAGTAGCTCTCTCGCCACTGAAGCCCTTCTCTGGTCAAAGCAGGTATATCATGGGTCACACTAGATGACCATCAGTCTTTCAAAGAGAAATTACAGCTGTGTAGGGACCCAGTTTATATTGTGCCCCACTGAAAGGGTAGAACCGCTTTGGCCTTTCCCCTTATATGTGGTTTGCTGATTAAAATTGAAAAAAAACATGCTGCTATTTACCATTTGAAAGGGAAAAAAGACTGGTTGCTCTCTTTTGGTTCATCTTTTTCTTAACAGAGTAGAGCACTGAGGTCCACCAATCAACATCTTTTGGTGGTCCCTGGCCCCAGGGACATCTGGCTAGCCTTGACCAGGGCCATGGCTTTTTTGGCCCTGGCCCATGCCTGGTGGAATGAGTTCCTGTGTGAGATCAGGGCCTGTGGGATTTATGACAATTCTGCAGGGTCTGCAAGATGGAGCTTTTCCGCCGGGTTTTTGGTTGAGGCAGCGGATGTCCCCCCCCCCTTGGGCCCCTCCATCTGTAGTACCTCCATCTGTAGCCTGGGTCTATCTGTAGTTCTGGGTCTTTGGGATCCTAAATTTAAAGATCTTTATAACAAAAACTGATTTTAACATCATCAACCACTGAAGCATCTGACTTTTACTAGAGTGGTATCGCATCAATGACTTATGTGCTGTTATGTCATGTATTTTACATTGTGTTCTAAAATGGTTTTAACTGTATTGCACTTTTACTGTTGGGACCCGCCCTACGCCTGTTAAGGGGAGGGTGGGATACAAATCCAAAAATAAATAAATAAATAAATAAAATAAAGTCCAGTTTTAATTTGCCAAATAATGTAGGAGGTAAAATAGTAAAAAAAAGTCCTCCCTCCCTGTGCTGCCCTGCTCTGAATTTATTTATTTACTTATCTTCGAACATTTAGACCACATCTTTCAATTTAAAACAAATACTCAAGGCAGCTTGCAAAGGAAATTTGAAAAACAACAACGGCGCAGAGATCCATTTAAATTGGACCTCTGCACGGCTGTATTTGGGAAGATCCTGGTCACAGATCTGCCTTTCTTGCCTGCTTTGATGACCCAGGGCCATGCAACTAGAAGTGATCTCATATCCTTTTGTGGATTCCCACAGAGCCAATCCGTCTCATTAGTTCTTAGAATGGGGGGAGGGGGAGCTGTGGTTGTCCAAACAGACGGTCCAGACCATAAGCATTTTTAGAAAGCCTAGCCAGCAGTGCATCCTTTCTTCCCTGCCTTGGATTCTCAGTTTCATGACTGGCTTAGCTAAGCAGAGCTACAAATCTCTAGAGGCCGGCAAAAAGCCCTTACCCAGTCATGAAATCCAAGCCATCCAACCCCCCCCCTCACCTTCATCCAGACTTCATTCTCGCTGGGGTGAGGAGGGGGGAAGTCAGACTTTACCCTTGAGAGCAGCCCCCCTTCTCTGCTGGAGAGCAGCCTGGTTGGTGGCCTTCAGAAGAGCGAGCTTTACAAGAAGAGAAAAACTCCAGGCGAAATTTCCAGTCTGCTTGAAAGAGTGATTAAACGGCAATTACAAAGATATAAGGAACTATTTTACAAGTCAGAGCTTGGTCAGTCTGTCCCAGTGATTCCACACTAGACCTTAAATCCTGGTTCAACCCTGTCCCCGAACTTACATTCTACACTACACTCAAGTTCACCCCTGTCATTATCTTAGGGTATTTTTTGTTTCCACAGTACATTGAGGTCATCCTGATTTCGCCCCACACTTTTCCCAGAATAAACGGATGCTGTTATAACCAGGGATAAATGCAAGGTATTGTGTCACGAGTTGAACTCTGATAAAATCAGGGATGAGATCCAAGTGCGGAAAGGACTGTACTCTATCTGGCAGTAGCTCTTCAGAGTCAGGCTGAGTCTTTCCCAGCCCTAGAGATGCTGGGGGAATCTACCTGGAACTTTTGCACATGGAAACCATGAGCCATTTAATAGATCAGAAAATTGATAAAGTGTCACTATGGAGATTTACCGTCTTAATGTATAGCTTGGAAGCCACTGGATGAAATGACCCAAATAGGCATATCCGTTGAAGCAGCTTCCAATTGTTTAAGTAGAGCCGTTTAATTAAGCAATGCAGACTTTGGGGTTTATGAACGACATAACTCTCTCTGAAGATTCAAGGCTGTAATGAGCATAAATTTGCCAAGCACGATCAGAGCGATGAACTGTATGATGTAGTGCACAGGACTTGGAAATCCAGCCCCGGCATTCATGTCACAATGGGAGTTTTGGCATTTTGTTGTTGAGCCTTGGGGGCACGAGCCATCAGCTACAAAGTGGATCCAGTTGTGACACAGACATTAGTGGCTGGTGGGATTTCTCTGTTCTCTCTTTTGGTTGCACCTGCTAGTAAAAGAACTGCAATTTCTCAGCCTTTGATTTCTTTTAACACATCTTTAAAGAGTTTCAGTTGCTTCCAAAATATCCCATTGATTGGAAAGGGATGAAGATGGCAAATCTTTTGCTCATTTGGGTTGCCAGCTGGCCTTTATTTGAGAATACTCGCCGTGGGTGTTCCTTCCTTTTGAAATTTTTAATCTGGCAGTCCTTCCGCTCTCTGACCTTATGTAGCAGTTCTGTATCTGATGTGAATATGTGCAGAGCTTAGGCACGTGTCCCACAATCTAGATGAGCGATGGGTGAGCATGCCTCTGTTCAAACAACAATTTGATGCAAATCATAAGCAGCACCCTCAATCACTGGAAAAAAATAAATTTGTTGCTTACAGAGAGAAAATTCAACATTGTTCTAAATTGTGTTACAAATGTTGTGTGCGTGCTCATTCTCACACTGCTTTCTCACAGCTGTACTTCTCTGTCCTTCCCCATCCACCTGATAGAATAATATTTTTAATTTACTAAGGGGATGCTTTCCTTGGTTGTCTTGATCCCGATTCAGGATACAATTGTACAATTGGATTTATTCGGTCAATGACCAGCACAAATTGTGAAATTACAAGTTACAGACAAAAGAAGAAAACTCAAACAAAACAGAGTCAACAGTAATAACCAATATATAGATACAAAATCCAATTATAATATTAGCTAAAATTTAAATTCAGTACGCAAGATTTCCTCACAAATTTTACAGGCCGCCGCAAAAAAAATCACACAACAGACTGTAGGCTGAGGGTTGTCACTCATAAGGAACATCCTTAAAATATCGTAGTTGGAATGGCCAGGAAACCTTCTAAGCAATGGAAAAATAATTTTTAGGCAAATTTCCTGATAAAAACAACAATAAAGCAGGATATGTGTATGGAGGGGGAAGAGTTCGCCTTCTCATTTTGTCTCTCTGATTTTCCAGCCTTGCCCATTTTGTATCCCTACACTCCCAGTGGCTAGAATTTATCAAGTGTTCTAAATTGGATCACAAATAGTTTGCATACTCTTGCACTGCTGCCTGCAAACTGTCATCTGATCCCTCCCTTAGTAATCTGCATGCTCCATTATGGCGAATGCCGCTGACTAGTGAATGATTATGACTGCAGGAGTTTAAAAAGTGGCACATGCACTCACAACGTAGTTGATTTTAAATGCTGGATGGTCGCAGTGACCCTGATGCATAACTAAACTCAGCAATCTGGTAACTTTTAATTTGTTTTACTTCATTTATCTGCCACCTTTCTCCCCAGTGGGGACCCAAAATGAGTTATAACATTCTCCTCTCTTCCATGTTCACAACAACCCTGTGAGGTAGGTTAGGCTGAGAGTGTATGCCTGGCCCAAGGTCAACCCACAAGCTTCCATGGCAGAGTGGGGATTTGAACTTGGGCCTCTCTCCCAGATCCTGGCTTGGCACTTTTACCACCACACCATGCTTGCTGTCATGTACCAACAGGAGCTAGCTCCTTCCCTCTTAGCTGCCATGTTGAATAAGAAAACCACTCGAAATACTGCTTTTTTGGAGTTGTGAACAAATCACCCATGTGATGATATGGGTTGCTCATCTCGAGAAAATGGGCATCGCAAGCAGGACAAGTTGGATTTCTGAACATGTTCTGCAAGAAATTATAATTATTAGTAATCAAGAGGCAGAGATTTTTATCTCATGGCTCCTATCCTGAAAGGAGAATGCACGTCTGCACAAATGAGGCATTTTTAGGAGTTTCAGCCACACCCTCTTGTGGACTGTCTTGAAGCAGGGTGTTGTGTTACCCTGTGCAGCTGTGATCTCTACCTGCCAGACAGGATAATCCCGCTGTTGTTTGCACAGTCTCAGTTGAAGTGAATGACTGGTTCTGCTCAGGGGGACAGGAAAGGTATTGAGAACTTTTCTGCCTGAGCAGCAGCTTGGGGTGCCACATTCAAAAGATGGGCACCGACACACCACTTACTCCTAATTAGTGGTGGCACCAGAGGAAAGGTGATGGGTGCCCATCCATCTCCTCCCAGGTCCATTTTGCCGCCACACAGATCCAAGGTCAGCTCCAGCCCCTGGCAGCACAGGAGCCCACTTCGCTCCACAATTGCTAATGGTATGAAAGGGGGTGGTGGGCACTCCTAGAGTTGCCAGCCTCCAGGTAGTACCTGGAGAACTCCCAGCATTACAGCTGATCCCCAGACAACAGAAATCGGTTCCCCTGGAGAAAATGGCTGCTTTGGAGGGTGGTCTCTATGGCATTATACTGTGCTAAGGTCCTTCCCCTCCCTAAACCCCACCCTTCCCATACTGTACCCCTAAAATCTCCAGGAATTTCCCAACCAGGATTTGGCAACCCTAGGCACCCCCCAGACCTGAACCTCTACCACCTGGATCCAAAGCCACTTTCAGAGGTGATGGTGGTGGTGCTGGCACTCGTTTTGCTCTCAACTGCTCGTGTCATGGGAGGAGGCAGTGGACATGGTTGGTGCCTGTTTTTACCTCCTGGAACGGCCTGCTGCTCGCAAGGTCACAGGTGAGCCTCAGTGGCACCAAGCAGGGTTCCAAAATACCTTGAATCAGACCTGGATGTTGAGCTTGAATGTTTTCTGTCTCCTTTCTTCTCACTTATTTTATTGATTCATCTACTTCATTTATACCCCGCCTTTCTCCCCAATGGGGACCCAAAGAGGCTCACTGTATTCTCCTCTCCCTCATTTTATCCTCACAACAACCCTATGTGGTAGGTTAGGCCAAGAGTGACCCAAGGTCATTCAGCAAGGTATCACAACAGAGTGGGGATTCAAATCTGGACACACACACGCACCGAGCCTAATCCAACACTCTAACCACTACACAATACCAGCTGTGCAATGGATAGTTTTGGCCTAGAAAAACTTGCCATTAACTTGGATTTAATGAATTTCTACAGTCAGATGTGCTGGAGCTCAAACGAGTTCAAAATATCCCTTCTAGTATTGAAGATTGCTCAGTTATCCCAACTGTATTGAACTGAATGGAAATGAATTGTATGGAATTCTGTATGGAATTGAAAATTCACTTAGTACATGCTCGGAAGCATGGTACATTGTTCTTTAGTGACATGTTCTGGGGTTGCACCATGGTGTTGACAACAGGCAATGGGCAGGGTATTGGTGAGCCCAGATCCAGTTTAATGCAAGATTTCATATCTGGGAACTCATCCGACCATCTGGTTCATTTTCTAGTATGCAGGATCACCAGCGTGACCCTGTTACTGCAGCCAAGATACAATCACTTGAGAAAAGCTGCCTCGCAAAGTCCTTTGAAAAATAAAATAGATCTCCATCATCAAGAGCTTTCGGAGAATCTCTAAACAAACTGGTCTTTGTCTGAACAGAATATGTCGTTAACCTCATCAGCTGCCTGGCTTGAGTTTCTTTGCCTAAGCTTTAACTGAGGGATACAGCAAACTTCTCCCTCTTGACCTCTGCTGTTAGATCTTATAACCTTTACGCAAGTCCCTGGGCACTGAAGTTTGCCCAAAACAGCCAGTTCAGTCTCTCTTGCTTCTCTCCTTCATACAGCCTTGATGCTGAGTTAGAGATACAATCATGTTGTTGTTGTTGTTCAGTCGCACAGTCGAGTCCGACTCTTTGCGACCCCATGGACCAGTTTACGCCAGGCCCTCCTGTCTTCCGCTGTCTGCTGAAGTTTGCTCAATTTCATGTTCGTTGCATCGATGACACTGTCTAACCATCTCATCCTTTGCCGTCCCCTTCTTCTTTGACCTTCAATCTTTCCCAGCATCAGGGTCTTCTCCAGTGAGTGCTCCCTTCTCATTTGGTGGCCAAAGTATTTGAGCTTCAGCTTCAGTATCTGGCCTTCCAGGGAACAGTCAGGGTTGATTTCTTTTAGGATTGACTGATTTGATCTCCTGGCAGTCCAAGGGACTCTCAAGAGTCTTCTCCAGCACCATAGTTCAAAAGAATCTATTCTTCGGCGCTCAGCCTTCCTTATAGTCCAACTCTCGCAGCCATACATTACTACGGGGAATACCATTGCTTTGACCATGCGGACTTTTGTTGGCAAGGTGATGTCTCTGCTTTTTATCATGCTGTTTAGGTTTGCCATCGCTTTCCTCCCAAGGAGCAGGCGTCTTTTAATTTCATGGCTGCAGTCACCATCTGCAGTGATCTGGGATCCTAGGAACGTGAAGTCTGTCACTACTTCTACGACTTCTCCTTCTATTTGCCAAGGAGTGATGGGACCAGATGCCATGATCTTAGTTTTTTTGATGTTGAGCTTCAAGCCCACTTTTGCACTCTCCTCTTTCACTCTGAGCAAGAGGCTCTTTAGGTCCTCTTCACTTTCTGCCATCAGAGTGGTATCATCTGCATATCTGAGGTTATTGATCTTTTCCCCAGCAATCTTAACTCTGGCTTGTGATTCATCCAGGCCAGCATTTCGCATGATGTACTCTGCATATAAGTTAAATAAGCAAGGTGACAATATACATCCTTGCCGTACTCCTTTCCCTATGCTAAACCAATCAGTTGTTCCATATCCGGTTCTAACTGTTGCTTCTTGACCCTTATACAGGTTTCTCAGAAGACATGTGAGGTGGTCCGGTACTCCCATCTCTTTAAGAACCTGCCATAATTTATTGTGATCCACACAATCAAAGGCTTTAGCATAGTCAATGAAGCAGAAGTAGATGTTTTTCTGGTACTCTCTTGCTTTCTCCATAATCCAGCGAATGTTGGCAATTTGATCTCTAGTTCCTCTACCTCTTCGAAACCCAGCTTGTACTTCTGGCAGTTCTCTATCCACGTACTGTTGGAGCCTAGCCTGTAGGATTTTGAGCATGACCTTGCTAGCATGTGAAATGAGTGCAATTGTGCGATAGTTTGAACACTCCTTGACATTGCCCTTCTTTGGGATTGGAATGTACACTGACCTTTTCCAATCCTGTGGCCACTGTTCTGTTTTCCAAATTTGTTGGCAAATTGAGTGCAGCACTTTAACAGCATCTTCTTTTAAGACTTTGAATAACTCAGCTGGGATACCATCACCTCCACTAGCTTTGTTGTTAGTAATGCTTTCTAAGACCCATTTAACTTCGCTTTCCAGGATGTCTGGCTCGAGGTCAGTGATTATACCGTCGTGGTTGTCAAGGACATCGAGGTCCTTCTTGTACAGTTCTTCTGTGTATTCTTGCCATCTTTTCCTAATCTCTTCTGCTTCTGTTAGGTCCCTACCATTTTTGTCCTTTATCATGGCCAGCTTTGCATGGAACGTTCCCTTGATTTCTCCAATTTTCTTGAAGAGATCTCTAGTCCTTCCCAATCTATTGTTTTCCTCTATTACTTTGCATTGTTCATTCAGGAAAGCCTCCTTATCTCTCCTAGCTGTTCTCTGGAAATCTGCATTCAGTTGGGCAAATTTTTCCTTTTCACCGTTGCCTTTAGCTTTCCTTCTTTCCTCTGCTATGTGTAAAGCCTCATCAGACAGCCACTTTGCTTTTTTGCATGTCTTTTTCTTTGGGATGGCGGTGATTGCTGCCTCCTTTACAATGTCACGGACCTCTGTCCATAGTTCTTCGGGCACTCTGTCTATCAAATCTAGTCCCTTAAACCTATTCTTCACCTCTACTGTATATTCATCGGGGATGCGATCTAGGTCAAATCTGAATGGCTTTGTGTTTTTCCCAACTTTCTTCAATTTAAGTCTGAATTTCGCAATGAGTAGCTCATGATCTGAGCCACAGTCAGCTCCAGGTCTTGTTTTTACTGACTGGATAGAGCTTCTCCATCTTTGACTGCAAATTATATAATCAATCTGATTTCGGTGTTGCCCATCTGGTGATGTCCATGTGTAGAGACGCCTCTTAGGTTGTTGGAAAAGGGTGTTCGCTATGACCAGCGTGTTCTCTTGACAAAACTCTGTTAGCCTTTGCCCTGCTTCATTTTGTTCTCCAAGGCCAAACTTGTCTGTTATTCCGGTTACCTTTTGATTTCCTACTTTAGCATTCCAGTCCCCTATGATGATGAGGACATCATTTTTTGGTGTTAGTTCTATGAGCTGTTGTAGGTCTTCATAGAACTGGTCCACTTCAGCCTCTTCTGCAGCAGTGGTTGGGGCATAGACTTGGATTACTGTGATATTGAATGGTTTGCCTTGGATTCGGACCGAGATCATTCTGTCATTCTTGAGATTGTATCCCAATACTGCCTTTCTCACTCTCTTATTGACTATAAAGGCCACACCATTTTTTCTACGGGATTCCTGGCCACAGTAGTAGATATAATGGTCTTCTGAGTTAAATTCGCCCATTCCTGTCCACTTTAGTTCACTGATTCCCAAGATGTCGATGTTCATTCTTGCCATCTCATTTTTGACCACATCAAGCTTACCTTGATTCATAGATCTTACGTTCCAGGTTCCTATGCAGTATTGTTCGTTGCAGCATCGGACTTTCCTTTCACCGTCAGACACATCCACAACTGAGCGTCCTTTCGGCTTTGGCCCAGCCGCTTCACTCTTTCTGGGGTTACTCGTACTTGCCCTCTGCTCTTCCTCAGTAGCATATTGGACACCTTCCGACCTGAGGGGCTCATCTTCCGGCGTCATATCTTTTAGCCTTTTGTTACTGTCCATGGGGTTTTCTTGGCAAAGATACTGGAGTGGGTTGCCATTTCCTTCTCCAGGGGATCACGCTTGGTCTGAGTTCTCTGCTGTGGCCTGTCCGTCCTGGGTGGCCCTCCACGGCATAGCCCACAGCCTCATCGAACCACACAAGCCCCCTCGCCACGACAAGGCAGTGATCCATGAGGGAGACAATCATGTAGGACATGGGATATATGACAATTATTCATGGTTTAGGAGAAATGATGAGAGGTGATGCTCTCCCAAAATACTAGCTCTCTGAGGCACCCTGTGAAATTCCTGGATGGTAGATCCAGGACGCCCTGACCTGGATGGTCCAGGCTAGTCTGATTTCATCAGGTCTTGGAAGCTAAGCAGGGTCAACCCAGGTTAGTATTTGAATGGGAAACCACCAAGGAAGTCCAGGGTTGCTACAAAGAGGCAGGCAATAGCACATCACCTCTGAACATCTCTTGCTTTGAAAGAAGGAGGATTGGATTTATACCCCACCCTTCACTTGGAGTCTCAGAGCAGCTTGCAATCTCCTTTCCCTTTCCCTCCCCACAACAGACACCCTGTGAGGTGGGTGGGGCTGAGAGAGCTCTTTCGAGGACTGCTCTTGAGAGAACAGCTTTGAGAGAACTTGTGATTGACCTAAGGTCACACCAGCAGCTGCATGTGGAGGAGTGGGGAATCAAACCTGGTTCACCCAAGTTAGAGTCCACGCTCCTAACCACTGCATAAGTCAGTTGCAACAATGGCACTTTTCTCCACTGCCAGATGCAGGATAGGCAAAAGGAAGTTCTCCTTCACCCAATGCACAATTACCTTGTGGAATTTGCTGCCATAGTATGTAGTGATGATCGCTAGCTTAGATGCCTTTAAAATGGTATAATGATTTCACCCTTCCTCACAGGATTTCCTTTATCTTGTTCTCAGCTGAACACCCCCCTTTTCTTTCTTCTTTGTTTTTTTCTGGCTGTCCCACCCAGTCATTTGAATGTATATTGGTAAATGCTGACCCAGCCTAGGGAACTGAGGGGAGAGACTAAAATCCTCCTTTTGTCTTTATTTGATAATGGCACATGAGAGGCTGATGGTAAATCAAAAATAGCAAATTTTTATTTCACTTTGAGAGGAAATCAGATTGAGGACTTACGAGGTGAACAGGCAACAGGAATGAGGTAACTTAGTATAAAAATAAACACCAGATAATCTGTCACAAACAAGTAGCTGTTTTGGTTATTCAGACAGGTCTTTAAAACTTGAGAAGCGAGATTTCTTGGCAGTCTGTGCATACATAAACAAGCATAAGCTTCTTGGTCTCACAGACAGTAAAGATAGTAAAGGCAGGAACATTCACACAAGCTCCAGTTTCCTTCTTTATCCACTGGTTAGAGATCACCCCCACCCCCTTCTAGGAGCTATTTTCCTCAGAGTTGATAGGATCACCCCCCCCTTCACTAGGAGCTATTTCCCTCAGTCTTGAAAGGGATGGGCATGGGCTACATGTCCCAGTTCCCTACATCAGGAATCTTCTTTTTCCTCTCACAGTCTGCTTCACTCTCTCACTGATTCAACTCCCAACTGACACTCTCAACTGAAGGATTCTCTTTGAATCCCCTGTCACTCAAGGTTCTCAGACCGGGGTACAACATTAACCATTCACTGTCTGTCAGAAAGGACATCTGTGAATGATAGGTCCATCTGTGTATATCAGCCATGTTGGATAAATGAGATCTCTGGTGTTTGGAGGTAGCAAGTCTCTGACTGTCAGTTGGAGGGATGGGGCAGCAGCGGGGGGGGGGGAGGAGGCTTTGGCCCCTGTTCCCCTGCTGTGGACCTTCCAGATCAGCTGGTCGGTCATTCTGGAAAGCAGGATGCTGGACTAGATGGACTATTGGTCTGTTCCAGCAGGGCTATTTTCTGATGATATTCCAAGGGCTGCATCAGCTGGGCTATGGGTATATGGGATAGGGGTTGCCAGTCCCAAATGGGGCCTGGAGATCTCCTGGAATTACAACTGATCTCCAGACTACAGAGATCAATGCCCCTGGAGAAAATGGCTGCCTTTGGAGGATGGACTCCATGGCATTGTACCCTGCTAGGGTTGTCAACCTCCAGGTGGCACCTGGAGATCTCCTGCTATTGCAATTGATCTCCAGACAACCAAGATCAGTCCCCCTGACCAAAATGGCTGCTTGGAGGGTGGGCGCTACAGCATTATACCCTGCTGAGCCCCCTCCCCTCCCCTCCCCAAACCCTGCCTTCCCCAGGCTCCACCCCCCAAAATCTCCAGGTATTTCCCAGCCCAGAGCTGGCAACTCTGTAGTCTGCTGAGGTCCCTCTCCTCCCCAAACCCTGCCCACCCTAGGCTCCGTCCCCAAATCTCCAGGAATTTCCCAAGCTGGACTTGGCAGCCTGAAGTATGTGGGTCTGTGTGAACCAGCCAGGCAGTCCTGCTCTGACTTGCGCAACTCTGTTCTAAAGATTAAGCTGCTCTGGCGTTCTTACTTTGATTTAGCATGTATTTAAAGGTCGCCAGGTGATGTAGTGAAACCGCTTGAGATGCAGCGGCACTGACATCTGCTTCGGCTGACCTTGCAAGTGCAGTTAATTAAGTTGTGTTGAGATAAAGCTGGCTACAACTCTGTGTAACAAAGACAGGCTCCTTTCTGTAGACTGGAGGGGTGTGTGTGTGCTGCTGTTGGTAAGCTGATTCCTCCACATTTTTGTACAGGCCTATCGTTTGTCACTTCAGTTGGTAAACATGGCGGACCCCCTTGCACCTGATCCGGGAGGCTGTTGCTAATAAAAGCCCCTCTTCCATTGGTGCGTTGATAGATGCAACAACAACAAAAAGATGCCCCAGGATCCAGAGCTTGCTAGCTCCAGGAGGATATCATTACCAGCCGTCTGCCTTTGCTGCCAAGGCCTTGGGCTGCTCTATAAACTCTTCTCAAAAAGGTGCATTTGCTATAGAAATGTCTACGTGCTGAGTGTTCCTGTCTACCAGAGATATTTTGGGTACCAAGCCCCCTAATAAAGTACTGCCTCTAGTCTGAAGTTGCTTTTGGAGGAATGTCTGCTTCGAAGTGTGAAGCAGCGTGCTGGCTGGAGCTAGCCCGTGTCCATTAGGCGGGCCTAGGCAGAAGCTGGGGCTGGGGCAGAAGCTCAGGGCAGGTCCTCAACAGGGTGGGATCAGCTGTGGCCAATGGGAGCCCTGGGCAGTGCCACTGCCCCGGCCAGGTGTTCTGCGGAACCAGCGATGGCACTGGAGGCCAGAGCATTGCTCACAAGGCTTGCCTTGCCCTGCCCCCACCACAGGCCCCGCCCCCTCTACTGAGGGACGGAGGAAGGAAGAGCTGGTGACCACCAGCCTGACTCCGCCTGTCCAGCCAGTGGTGGCAGCAGTGGCTCCTTGCCTGCCCAGCTACATCTCAGTGGCTCTGCATACACCTGGGTCACAGCACAGGGAGCACAGTAATGGGCCATATTAGGGTACCCAAAACCTTTGCGCCAGCCCTGATGCTCTCTTTTGGGCTGGACATGCCACTCTTTGAGCTCACTCCTTTGGCTCTCTGGAAGTAAAACCTCCAAGGGTGCAACTAGAGGCATTTTGTCTTCTCATGAGCACGGACATAAACGCAGGTGCATGAACACTAAGGCACCATGCACAACCTGCACACCACATGCTGCAGTTTCGGTGAGGTTCATTTGGAATTATCAAGTACCGCTGGTGTGCCTTTTTATTTATTTATTTATTTTTATTTCTTTGGATTTTTATCCCACCCTCCCCTTGACGGGCTCAGAGCGGGTTCCAACAGTGTAAATAAATACAATAATATAAAATACAATACAGTTAAAACCACGTTAAAACATGTAAAACATACAGCTCTAATAAAAGCCAGATACCTCAGTGGCAATGCTCCCTCTAAGCTGCGGAGTCTTGTGAGCAAAAATTCTACTTTGTGAGCTGCTGGCATTTAAGTTGTGAGCGAGCGATTTGGCTGCTGCATAAATTAGTTTGCTCTGGAGCCATCCTTCCTGACCTAAGACAAAAATGTGTGAGCTGGAGGCTAAAAAACTGTGAGCTAGCTCACACTAACTCAGCTTAGAGGGAACACTGCTCAGTGGTTAATAGTACTGGGAATAAATTTCCCAGAGATCTGTGAAGTTTAGGATCTCAGACCCAGGCTGTAAATAGGGGTTGACCCAGGCTGTAAATGGGGGCTTACCCAAGGACGGGGACGCCCGCTGCATCAACTGAAAGCTCAGGGGATGAGCTTCGTCTTGCAGGCCCTGCGGAATCGTAATAAATCCCGCAGGGGCCTGATCTCAGTCAGGAGCTCATTCCAGCAGGCAGGGGCCAAGGCAGATAAAGTCCTGGCCCTGGTTGAGACAAGTCGGACGTCCCTGGGGCCGGGGACCACCAGAAGATGTTGATTGGTGGACCTTAGTGCTCTGCGGGGCTCATATGGGGAGCTGGGGGTCCTCTGGCAGTAATCTTTGGTGTGAGGACGGGTGTGTGTGTGTTACAAATAAACAAGACGAGTGTCCTGAATTTTGTCTGTGAGATGTTGGAAGGTAGGCAAGAATGTAAAGTCCTTTTCACTTACTGAGGATCCTTATCAGGAAGGTAAATCTGGAATCTGCAACAGCAAAAATCCACAAACATCTACAAGTGGAAGGAAGAGAGGAAATTGCTCTTAACATCCTGAAGAATTTGTGGCGGTGGCAGGAGGGGGAGGGAGAATTAGCTGTGGACAAAGAACATGAAGGACTCAGTTCCTCTTTCCCCATCGCTTTGACAGCAGAAGGAGGCCGATCTTGCTCCCCGCCCCATGTTGATTGTGATCGTGAGGGCAAGAAGGGATTTGATTCAGGCCAAGCACATCAAAGAGCATGCTTGGTTGGATTGAACTCCCAGCCCCAGTTGGCCAAGGGGAAGCAACTGCCTGATGCTTTTCTCTGTTTCACCAGATATTGTCCAGTGACAGGAGGACAGTAGTTCCGTCCTTGGGGGGGGGGGAGATGCAATCACCACAACCCCATTATTTTTATTTCTTGCAACAATAAAGGTCTCTGCTGTGCAGGGCTCCCTCCACCTGTTCTGAACACTGAAGCTCAGTAATTGATCTATTGATTGAGCTGGGCTTTCAGCAATCACCCCTTCGCAATAAGATCTCGGTATCTTGGAGATCAGTGTCATTATTCATTAGACTGGAATAGCAGGAAGGATTTTGTTTCCATATCAGGAACAAACGTTTCCATGTCGGGCGGGGAATAATGCCCGAACACTGCTTGACCTGTGTATGTTATACGCGCAGAGAAAGGCAATGGGCGGGTAAGTAGAGAAATGCCCCGATTTCTCAAATGAATGAAATCTTTAGTAAAACAGGGAACTCTCTTCTGTAACTGGGTCTGAGATGACCTGGACATCTTGTATTTCACAATTCTGCTCCTCCAAAGACTCTTTTATTGCTGAGGTTTCAATCTCATTTATTTTAAAGATGTGTGCCCTGAAGAGAAGATCCTCAAAAGCCATATGGAAAGAAACCCACATTATACAGCAGCTTGAAGAACTGTGACCTCCCTTTACATCAGGATTGCCAATCTCCAGGTGGGGCTTGGAGATCTCCCAGAATTACAACTGACCTCCAGACTACAGAGATAAGAACATAAGAACATAAGAGAAGCCAATGTTGAATCAGGCCAATGGCCCATCCAGTCCAACACTCTGCCACACAGTGGCCAAAAATACCAGGTGCCTTCAGGAGGTCCAGTAGTAGGGCAGGACACTAGAAGGCCTCCCACTGCTGCCCCCCCCCCCAGCACCAAGAATAGAGTGCATCACCTGCCCCAGACTGAGAGTTCCTATCTATACCTTGTGGCTAATAGCCACTGATGGACTTCTGCTCCATATGTTTATCTAATTCCCTCTTGAAACTGTCCATGCTTGTAGCTGCCACCACCTCCTGCGGCAGTGAATTCCATGTGTTAATCACTCTTTGGGTGAAGAAGTACTTCCTTTTATCTGTTCTAACCCGACTGCTCAGCAATTTCATTGAGTGCCCACGAGTTCTTGTATTGTGAGAAAGGGAGAAAAGTACTTCTTTCTCAACCTGCTCTACCCCATGCATAATCTTATAAACCTCGATCATGTCACCCCTCAGCTGTCGTTTCTCCAAGCTAAAAAGATCAGTTCCTCTAGTCGGAATGGCTGCTTTTGAGGGTGGGGCTGTACTTAAATAAGGTGCCTCACTCTGAGCGACTGTGCCAATGTGGTTCTGGCCAAATAGATACCTTTCAAGATTGCCTATTTGACTGTGATTTGCTTAATGATGCAAGAGATAGCTGGATAAAAAACCCCTCTATATCCAGGACTCTAGGTGTGAACTGAATAATTTGAGGTTTCTTTTAGCAGGGGTGGATTTTAATATTACATTGGCAGTTGCCAAAGTTCTTTTCTCAGCTGATTAAAATTAAAAATCACTAAATTTTACAATATAAAGTAAAAGTAAAGGTAAAGGATTCCCTTTGCTCGAAAGCTAGTCGACTCTTACTCTGGGGGTGGTGCTCATCTCCAAGCCGAAGAGCCAGTGTTGTCTGAAGATGTTTCCGTGGTCATGTGGCTGGCATGACTAAAGGGCGAGGCACATAGAACGCTGTTACCTTCCCACCAAAGCGGTACCTATTTATCTACTTGCAATTTCTTGCTTTCGGACTGCTAGGATGGCAGGAGCTGGGGCCAGAGACGGGAGCTCACTCCATTACGGGGCACTTAGGTCTTGAACTACCAAGCTATAGACCTTCCAGTCTTAACCTCTGAGCCACCACGGCCCTGCAATATATAGACACATGTATAAAATAAATTTCCTTCTTTTCTTTTTTAGTCTTAGTGTGACACTGTTCAGAGCCAAATTGGCTTTAAGAGCAGTATCATTAAAGAAAAGTAAAGAGGGTGGACTCTACAGCGTTAGACCCCATTGAGGTCCTGCCACTGCCCAAACCCCTCCCTCCCCAGGACTCACCCCCCCCATCTCCAGGAATTTACCAACCTGGAGTTGGCAACTCTGTTTTATATCTGCAGGCCCAGAACAACTGGCCACTCAATAATTGCAGAGAGTGATTAAAATGTGGAATTCATTATCAGAGGATGTAGTGGTGGTGACAGGAATAAGCAGCTTTAAAAGGGGATAGATTCACGGAAGACAGGTCTGTCAGTGGCTGCTAGCTGTGGTGACTGAGGGGAACCTCCACGTTCAGAGGCAGTCAACCTCTGAATCCCAGAGCCAAGAGACAACATCAGGAGAAGATGTCAGCCTCTATGTCCTGTTGTGGGACCTCCAGAGGAACTGGTTGGCTGCCGTGTGAGACAGGATGCTGGACTAGATGGACCACTGGTCTGATCCAGCACAGCCTTTCTTACGTTCTTAAAATGGTTCCTTCTGGCAGGTGGGAGAGAAACTGGCTCTCTTACGGCTTCTCATTCTCTGGCCAGACTGTTGTTCCCTTGAGGTATCTTTCCGGGGACGGTGGGGTTGTGACCTCCCAGTGGACTTTTGGCTGGTGGCTAGTAGAAATCTGTCCCGGGCATTTCCCACCTTCTTTGTATGGTCAACCCCTTCGTACATGCAGTACCATCATCTGCTTGCAGAGGGCAGCCTCTCCTTTCTTTTCCAGGAGCCTTAATTGTGCTCTAATTCAGTCTCTCTCTGTCTCACACACTCAAATTTTGGATTTGGTGAAATGCAGTTAACGAGTCTCTATGGTACCCAGTTAGACTTGCCAACTTCCAGGTGGGGCCTGGAGAGCTTCTGCAATTACAACTGATTTCCAGACTACAGAGATCAGTTCCTTGGAGAAAATGGCTGCTTTGGAAGGTGGACTCTGTAGCATCATACCCATCTGAGGTCCTTCCCCTCTCCAGATTCCACCCTCAAAGTCTCCAGGCATTTCCCAACTGAGAACTGGGAACCCTACACCCAGTGCTTGGTAAAGAGAGGTAGTTGGTTACAGCCAGTCAGCCAGCTCATTTTACCTGAGGGACTCCATTGGAAACTGGGGCCATTTCCATGTGCTGTCTCCTTTCGCAATAAGCACCAGGCTCCAAGTCTCTGATATCTTGGAGACAACTTTTGAAAAAAAGGATACGGGAACAAATATTTCTGCGAAGAATGTGCTTCAGAGGCCAACTTTCGCAGATGGAAAAGCTTTTTTTAACACAGAGGTCCAAAGACCAAGAATCCTAGAGAAACGAATCAAAGAAGACCCTGGAAGATGTTGCTGGCACTCAGAATCTCTTTGTACTCTCTTGTTCTGGTACAGAGAATAAAGGGAGAATCCTTTTTTTGGACACGGGTCAGCATTCCTCAAATATAACAGTGCTGCATCCATTGTGAAGTACAGTACACGTGCTTGAATTTTTCATCCTTCGAACTAAGCCAGAAGAGCCAGTGCTGGTGTGCAGTGTTTAGTGTGCTGGACGTAAGGTTGCCAGCAGTCCTGGGGGGAAATGTCCTGTCCCTTTAATGAAATATAGACAAATGGGCAGCTGAAGCTTTTCATGGCAAGGAGGTAAGTAACAGCTCATTAAGCCTCCCTTACAGGGATCAGGACATGGTTAAAGAGACAGTTGGACCCGGGTGACCCAGGTTGAAATCCCCCTCTTGCTGTGAATGTCGCTGGGTGCCCTTGGTCTAGTCAACGTCTCTTCGCCTTATCTGCCTTGCATGGGAAGGTGATGGTTCCTCGGTGTTGGCTTGGAGCATTTCTGAAACAGAACAGCACTCTTTGAATCCTCATCACCGGGAGGTCATATGTGCAATAATCTATCAACGAATCCATGCTCTTGATTTGCACGATGGTTGATTGTCTTTCTTTTTTTATTCTCACAACAGCCCCGGGAGGTAGACCACTATTATTGCCATTTTGCCGAGTGCCGGGGGAGGGGGTAGAAGCCGAGTCAAAAGGTTTGGGCCAAAATCGCACAATGAGTCTATGAAGGAGGCGGGGGCTTAATCTTAGGCCTCCCTGACCCAAATGTCATTCTGTCTACTACCTGCTGGAGATGCCTCTTTGCTGCCTTCCCCAGCCCGGCCACCCTCACCAGGGAGGCTCATGGGAAGGCAGAAGGGAGAGCAGGAACTGAGCCAGAGAGGCACTCCTGGGACTGTAGCGCTCGTCTTGGCTTGAATGCAAACATTACAAGCTGCCAATGTTGGCAAGGAAAGGATGAACTTTAGCAGGGTTGCTAATGTGTTTGAGCATCTGTATCCTGACTGTGCACCCAGACTTAGAGTAGCCAAGGGGCCCTCCAACGTGTTTCCAAGTGCATTCTTCTACCCCAAAGCAAGTGGCGAATCATGACTTTCCCTCATCTCGTTAGCATAGGAGTTACTTCAGAAGAGCCCAGGAAGCATTTCCTTTGCATCAGTAGGGTAGGGTTGCCAACTCCCAGGTGGCACTTGGAGATCCCCTGCTATTACAAATGATCTGCAGACAACCAAGAGGGGTTTCCCTGGAGAAAATGGCTGCTTTGGAGGGTGATCTCTATAGTATTATACCCTGCTGAAGCCCCTCCCCTCCCCAAACCCCACCCTCCCCAGGTTCCGCCCCCTCCCCAAATCTCCAGATATTTCCCAACCCAGAGCTGGCAACCCAACTGCAGGGAGCTCCCAGTTAGGAAAGAACAGCAGCCATCTTGGCTTGGAACCTCTGAACATCTTGTATAACCTTCCAGTGCTCTGTGATCAGTCCCATCCCCTTGGCAGACATTTTGTTGTGGTCCCTGATTTGAAAATTCCCAAACTACCTACAAGTTCAACAAGGTTGGGGATCCTTACTCTTTATAGCATCCCTTTTACTTGTAGGTCAGCACTAGGCTGCTCACTCAGGTTCCTGCTGACAACTGCAGAGATGGTGGGTGTGTTCGAAACATCTGTTTATCAACAAGGAGATGCAGGGACGCGGGCAACTGGTTTCAGAGCAAGGGAGAACATGCAATCTATACTTCTGGCTAATGGAGAGAATTAAGTAGGGAGAGACTATGAGACCCAGCCAACTCAAACAAATATCAGCGGGGGGGAGGAGCAGGCCACTCTGTTGTAATGCGTGCAGTGAATGTACCACTTGAGAGCCAATGTAGTATATAGTGGATAGAATATTTTGTGTGTGACTACTAGGGAGACCCACATTCCAATTGCTGCTCAACACTGAAGCTCACTGGCTGGTTTGTGGCCAGGCAGTCTCTGTTTAAGCCAGCTTGTAAGGTTGTTTTGAGGGTAAAGGGGAGGAGGAGAGGCCCACGAGCTTCTTAGAGGATGAGTGGAATACAAATGCCATAGAACTGCTTGCTGGGCTCTGGTGGAGAATCTCAATTCCTTGCAGGAATTCCAGCAGTCAGCAGGGGGCGCATTGGCTAGAGGGGTCCGTTGCCTACCTCCTTCCAAACCTTCTTCTGTACATCATGGAAAAACACAGTCAGGGGATTTTTAATGGGGGTGGGAAACCTTGGAGGAATTTTGGCAGCTTCTGTAGGACTTTCTGCCAAACATTTCTGCCCTGGATCTATTTCAAATTGCCCTGTTGCCAGTTCTTGCCATTTTTATTGCAAGCCTCAGAGAGTTTGTTTTTTCTTAATGTTCAGTGGGCTATGTTATTTCATGCAGTCTCAAATTTCATTTTTCTCGAAAGTCATTTTTTGAAGCCTTGTAGCTATAATGTAAAAAATCTTTCAACATGAACCAAAAATGTGATCTGAGAGGACCCTAGGGCTAAAGAATGAGAAGATTTTTAAAAAATAAAAATGTGTTTGTGTGTATAGACACACACAGAGAGAGATATAGATAGATATATGTAGCCACTCAGTGGGTAAGCCAGTATCTTGAATATTTGTGGCACTCTGATTCATTATTTGTGAACACTTATTAGCAAGGTTGGTTCTCTGGAATCTGTCAAAAAGGGGCTTCTCTTTCTCACCTCTTTCTCTTGTTCTCCTTACCCAAGGCAAATCAAGGGAGCATCAGACTATTAAATGTGCCATGCAGCTCCATCTTATGCATGTTTACTCAGAAGCAAGTCCTATTTAGTTTAATGGAGCTTACCTCCAAGTAATGTTCATAAGATTGCAGCCTAGTGCAATAAATATGAACTAACTTGATGGGCTTTCAGACAAGACATCCATGGAGGAGGAAAGGGTTGACCACACTGAGTCCCTACTTCTTGAGGAAGGGGGCCCTGGAGCTACACCTTTGGAACATAGTATCCTGGGACCCCTTGTCCCCTGCCAGCACTCTGCCCCCAGTTCCAGGATACTCTTCCCTGTAATCCATCCCTACACCCCAAGAAGAGAGACGGCAGGAAGCCCAAACCAAAGTTTGTATCAAAACAAGGAATGTTTGTTTGGCAACTTGTTGCCCTGTTGCCCTGCTCATTTTCTTAGACACTGTCTTTTCATAATAGATACAGTGTCCATTCACACAAACCAGAATTCTACAAAGGTTCTGGTTTGTATGAATGAAAGCTGTATCCAAGTGGAAAATCTACATGTTGCCCAGTTCACACGAGACAGCGACCAAACATATTGGATGCATTGCAGGGTCCTGCACACTCCTGATATGAATGGCTGGTGGGCTTCCTGTTCTCACGAATGGAATGTCATATCTTCAGAGAGCTTTATGAGACTGATGCATGATCTTATTCCTCCACTGACCTTGCTGGATACATGTCTGGGCAAACCAGAGTGGATTCCAGCCAGACAGCTTTACTGGGTAAGAAGCTGAACAGCTTGGGCCACAGAGAAGCAACATGGTCATCATAACAAGGAGAAGGTCAAACTGGGTAAGTGAGCAATGGGGCAGAGGCAGGAGGCATTGGTTTCGATCCACCAGAAATTTCCACTGATGGAAGAAATTTCTGACTGCAGATCACATCTTTCTTACCTTCCTCCTCTTGCTACCCAAAATGCTCTCCCAACTGTTGTTCTTGGAGAACAGGGGAGTCAGATTTCTACCATGGGAATGAGGAATTGATGAAAATAAGCTCCCCTTCCATCCACAGAAACCTTCCAATGGATCCAACCCACAGTCATAAGTAAAGGTCAAATCTGATACAGCGGGCAGAGCAGAGAGAGATCCTTATATAATTCATTTACGAGGACTGAGTGCTCAAGTTGAAGGCAGAGTTTATATAGCCCCAGCCCTTCTTCAGTTCCTGGAGTGGCCACTGGTACAGGCTGTGGTGGATTGGCTAGCTGATGGCAGAGGAATTGGCTTCAAGACCATCAGTGTCTCAGTGGACTTTTATACTATGGATTATGACACTGCTATAGAATTTTTTTTTAATCTGGTTGGAACGTTTGGGCTAGCATTTCAGTGGTTTAGATCTGCTGACTTATGGCTACTCCTCATGGGCTTTTCAAGGTTAGGGTGGTCCATAGATGGCTTGCTATTGCCTGCCTCTCCATGCTGTCCCTGGACTTCCTTGGTGGTCTCCCATCCCACCTTGCTTAGCTTTTGAGATCTGAGGAGATCAGGCTAGCCTGGGCTTTTCTAGCCTACCACATTCTCAATGTGGTCATTAGTGATTCTAACACAGTTTTGCGGCAATGGGCCTGCGGTGTTTCTCAAGGTTCAGGGTCCATTGATGATGGTGTTATAAGGCCAATGCAAAAGGTCTCTCAGAGCATTTTTTTTTTTTTTGGGGGGGGGGGGTGTCATGATGCTGATGACACCAGGCGCTGTATTCCATTAGTCTCCAGTATCCAGGAACAGCCGTCTTGGTTCTGAACCAAGGTCTGGATGCTTTAGGCAAATGGATGAGGTTGAAGAAACCGTAGCTGAATCCAGACAATGCAGAACTGATTCCGCTGTGTAAGCAGAGTTCTTCTGAGAGAATGGCTGTCCTGGGATGAGGTGGCAGTCATTTGACCTGTGCAAGCTGGAGCTCTAGAGGTACTTCTGGACTATGCTTTGATCATAGACAAGCAGGTTGCCGTAGTGGCCCGGAGTGCCTTTTCTCATCTGCACTTGTTGCAGAAGCTTTGCTCCTTTTATCATAAGATCTCACCATACTGATACATACTTTGGTAACCTCTGGCATTGACTACTGTAATGGACTTTGTGTGAGGCTGCTCTTGAAGGTGACAGCTGGTATAGACTGTCATGGCTTGATTCCCGGTGAATACTGGGAATATATTCAATGAGCCTAGAGGCAGCTATACTTGCCGCATGTAAATGTCTAGGCCTGTGTACCGGTGCTTATGTTTTGAAGCCCTTTGCATCCTGGGAGAGAGACAGTGGCATAGGGGTTAGACTAAGGAGACCTGGATTCAAATCCCCACTCTGTTGTGAAGCTCACTGGGTGACCTTGTGCCATCTTAGTTACCTCACAGGGCTGGTGTGATCAAATGAAGGAGGGTAGAACTGTGTATGCCATCCTGAATTCCCTGCAGGAAGGGCAGGGTGAAAATGCGATAGATGTTTAAAAGCAGATAAATGTGATAGATAGATGCCGTTTCTCCCTGTTTGGCCCCTGCACCAGTTGCTGCCGGTGGATCAGGTCCAGCTCATGAACCTTCACATGAGGTTAAAAACTTCATCCTTGAGAAGTGGGGCTATCACCCAGTTGCCCTGAAGCTTTGGGACAACCTCCCTATGGTGGTCAGAAAGAGTTCTTTCCCCATGGCTTTTCAGAAAGGCTTGCAAAATGACCTATTTTGGAAGAAATTTAAGCTGCTGATCTAGTTGCCGCCTGTTTAGATTCCATTTGCTGGCTGCTGAGGTTCTGACGAGTTTCTAGTCCCCCCCCCATTCTATCGTTTTTAAAAAATATATATTTTATTTTTTCGATGCCTTATGCACACCAATGCCTTAATCTAGCAAGGTGCTGAACTTGAGCCTGTTTTGGTTGTTCTGCACCATCTGGGAGTCACACTGTGGAATAAATGCACCATGAGCTAATGGAAACAGGCCATAAACTGGCCAAACCACCAATCTCCCCCCCCCGAGAACTATGGAACATTAAATTAACCTCCCAGGGCTCCTTTCATAACCTGTTTTGCAGTGGATTTCCAAGAATCTCTCTTGTTCTCTCTCTCTCATACACCCCTCCTGAAAAAAGAGAGGTTTTGTACTTGTTTGAGAATGGTTGCTCTATAGATAACAGTTTCTTACAAACTGCTTGGAAACGAATGCCACACACGAGAGCTTCCATTCTTCTTTAATGCGCTTCTGCCCACCACTCTGAGCATCCATTAAATTGGATGGTGTAATATATTAAATGGTTGGTGTGTTTCACTAGCAGGGGAGGAAAGTTTTCAAGAGGAGGGTTATTAAACCTGTGTGTGATGTGACCTGAACACAAAAGGAAAGCCATTGGTACAGGTCAGTCTCTCTTTCCTGGGCAAAGGAATACTTGATTGCCTCAGTCTTGTTTATCTATGCTGTTGCTGGAAACAGTGCATCACTTTGTGACTTCAGGGGGTATAAACAGACTGAAGAGTCTCTAGCTTTGCCCCTAAGTGAGAGTAATGTGGTATTCTGGTTGGAGTGTTCGACTATGACTTGGAGGGCATGGGTTCTAATCTCTGCTCTGCCATCACTGGGTGATCTGGGACCAGTTGATTTCCTTAAGCCTAACCTACTCAATAGGTTGAGAGGACAAAATGGAGGATGGAGAGCCATCTATGTCACCCTGAAGTTTTTGGAGGAAGATAGATCAAGATGGGTAGTCGTGTTGGTCTGTCTGTAGCAATAGAAAAGAGCAAGAGTCCAAGAGCACCTTAAAGACTAACAACATTTGTGGCAGGGGAGGAGCATTTATGAGTCACTGCTCACTTCTCCAGATACTTCTTCAGTATCTTCGGATACTTCTTCAGGAGTGCTACTGGAGACTTGTCCTTTTTGGAGGAAGGGCAGGGTAAAAATCAAATAAATAAATGTTACTTTGCTACTGGCTGGCGAGGCAGATAGATGATTGCCGTGCCTGAAGCACTGTTGGGTCTCACTTTTTTTAAAAAATGAAGCTTTTAATCTGTGACATGGCAATTTCCATTTAAACCATGGGAACTTGCTTTTAGCAGAGGCCAGTTTACCCCTTACTTAAGGCTGCCAGATCCAGGTTGGGAAATTCCTGGGGATTTTTGTTGGGGGAGTCTGGTGAGGGGAGAGTTTGGGGAGAGGCCTCAGCCGGATATAGTGCCCTGGAGTTCACCCTCAAAAGCAGCCATTTTCTCCGATGGACAGATCTCTGTCATCTGGCATTCAGTGGTAATTCTGGGAGATAGGATGGCAGCCCTACCCTTACTTAGGGTTAACAGCTCTGGACTGGGAAATACCTGGAGATTTTGGGGATGGAGCCTGAGAAAGGTGGGGTTTAGGGAGGGGAGGGAGTTCAGTGGGGTATAAAGTCATACAGTCTATCTTCTAAAGTGGCCATTTTCTCCAAGTGAACTGATCTCTGTCGCCTGGAGATCAGTTGTAATTCCCAAAGATCTCTAGGTCCCAGCCGGAGGTTGGTGAACCTACCCTTACTAGAGAGATGCAAGCGGGTGAGGATAGTAGCATTTTAAAATACTGACCCCCCCATTACTTGGCAGCTGAGCGTAACAGTAGCCCTGTTGACTCTACACTGAATGCATACGCATCCTACATGTACGTGCATACATTTGTTTATAAGAAAGTGACAGTGCATGTTCACTTTGCAGTTGAAACCAGGGACCAGTACCTGGATAAATGTGGGGTTCCCATCACATGTTCAGCATGTATTGAATGTAACATGAGAATTAATACAAGCATAAGGAAAAATCAAGGGTACACTGTCCATGCATTCACTGTAACCTGTGGACAGGACTATTGTGGAGAGTGTTAGACAAGGACTGGGGTTCAAATCCCCACTCAGTGGTGAAATTTATTTCATGAGCTTGGGACAGTTGCTTTCTCCTTCCCTAAACTAACTCACAGGGTTGTTTTAAGGATAAAAAGTAATCCCATGTCCACTGCTGTGGGCTCCTCAGAGGACGGGAAAGATAAAAATGTGATAGACAGTTGGAAGTACTAGCCCTGATCTAGATATGTGGTGGAATGAGGTGGCAGTATCCTGAGGCGGTAGAATGGATGGTACCACTTCTGAACACAGGGGAAGAGGTACATTGTTCCAGTTCCTCTACATTAAAAATACCCTGTAAATGGAAAACCAGTGCAGTATATGAAGGACTGGGCTTGACTTTTCCTACCTGATGTTCTAATTTTTAATTTCTGAGAAACTTGGACATGGAAGAGCATTAGAAATGTGGCCCTCCCCACCCACAGTCAGAAGTGGTTCAACTCATTCTATCACCTCAGAATTCCCTCATTTCCTTCTGCTGTGTTTGTTGACCAGGCCTGATGCTTGAAGTAAAATTGAAATGTGCGAAGGAACTTTTCACACATTTGTCAGGTGTCACTCTCAAGACAGCCAGCTATGACTGGCAGGTAAGAGCTCCGTTATTGTAAGCAATAGACGCCGCTGACACCCTGTAACTATTGTAAGGATATGGGCATAGTTGGAAGGATATTGACTTTGCTAAATCCAGTTGCGGAAAAGGGGAGTTGTAAAATGTCATAAAAGCAAGTCCCAGCTTTACGTAAAGTCAGGCTTGCTTCTTATTACCGCATTTTAAGATAAGAGGACTAATTTAGGCTACTCTGAATGCTGTGTCTCAGAACTAATATGCTGTTAGGACTGAAAAGTCCACTCTGCCATGAAGCCCACAGGGTGACCTGGGGCCAGTCACTGACTCGGCATCACCCACCCCACAGGATTGCTATGAGGATGAAATTAGGGAAGAAAAAAACAGACATGGTATCCTGAGCTGCCTGTGAGGAAGGGTGAGCCCATGAAGCTGCTTTATACTGAATTGTACCCTTGGTACATTAAAGACAGTATTGTCTGCTCAGACGGGCAGTGGTTCACCAGAGTCTCAGGCCGAGGTCTTTTGCATCACCTACAACCTGATCCTTACTGGAGACACCAGGGGTGGTTGAACCTGCAGCCTTCTGCCTCCCAAGCAGGTGCTCTGCCACTGAGCCACAGCCCCTCAGCTAGATATGTAATAGACAGATAGGAAAATACGGTTTGAGAGAAGGAGCAGTTGGAACATGTGCTTTTGTTGGCTCCATGAAAAAAACATGATGTTATTCTTAAGCGCCATGCACCTCATGAACAGCTGTTAATTCAAGCACAAAGGGAAACAAGGAAGCCAAGAGCTCAGCTGTGCCAAACGTGACCCAACAACCAATCCATCAGAGTTGACGGGAGCATTGACAATAGTCCAGAAACCCCTTTGCTCAGATCAGCCTTGTTGATCGTCATGCGGCATGAAGTGACCCTAAGAGTTTTGCTAGGTAGGGACTTTGGTTTTTTCCCCATCCGTGCATTTTTGGCATCGTCACAGATGTGAGCAACTGTCTGCTACAACAGCCTGAAGAGTTTCCATTATGGGAAATAATTGCCAGCCTTCCATTTTGGCCACTGTTTACGTATGACCTCTGTACAAAGCTATTTCTCTGCCACTTAAGGATTTGAATGGTTTTGTCTGCTGAGTTAATTGCTGTAGTGGGAGGAAGTTGTATATTTTTCAGAGGGGAATCGTGCTTTGCTGTCAGAGAAGCAGGAAGTCAGGCCCCTCTAGGCTGTCATTTACCACAAGAGAAATAAATCCACCCCTCCAGGTTCAGAACACAAAGGGCATCCTTGCAGGTGACGCTACAAATGCTTTCCCATGTGGAATTTACTGGTGGACAGCGGCACAGAAAACAAGAGATAATATTTTAGCTAATGTGTATGTACGATCTATAAATTCAGGTTAACCAAAGGGAGAAATCCAAAACCAGAAGCTATCTAATACCTTTTATTAAGACCAACAATAATAACAACACAAAACATTGTGCCATCTTTTGAGATCTCCAGGTTGGTTGTTCATCAGGCTGGATGTTCACAAGAAATGTTCACAAATAATGAAATGTCTTTTCTGGAAATGGCCAGAGGATCATTTCCCTGCATAGTGGACGATGTCCAGAATTGGGGCAGTATCTTATTTCCTGCACTACTGTGTTATCTTGCCAAAGGCAGAAACTGCTGGCCTGCTCCCTGCTGTACTTCAGTGCCTCCACTGCAGATGACAAGAAGATGGCATCGCAGCTCTGGGTTCCAGTGTCTCAGTGGGCCAGTAGTGTTCTTACCTGATCTAACAAAGCTGGCTCTGGCCTAGTTTCTTCAGTTTGGGTAAGGCTGTGTAGAGATGTACTTTCTCAAAGAGCAGGTGTTTTGTTTTTGTTTTCCTGCAGGACAAGCTTTGATTCTTGTTTTCCGTCTCCTCTATTGCCACGTATACCTGACTGACTTCATTGTAGATTTTCAGTCTCCCCCTCCCCTTACTTTGGTTTGGCTTTTGCTTTTGCAGACTTTCCCCCCCAGGTACTTAAGTTTAACTGTTAGGTTAGTCTTTTTCCTTAAACTCCCCCCTCCTCCTTCAAGCTAAGTACTTGTGTATTTTTAGAGCTTTTAAAAACCCTTGGTGTGGGGTAGGGCAGTTGTAGCTTCTTGATGGCCAAACAAACACCTGTTCAGCTTTCTACTCAGCCAGATGGGGAGGTGGGAGGGACGTGCCAGTGAGACAAGGGCTGGCCAATCTGCATTCTGCATAGCCAAGTACTCCTGGAAACAGGAAGAACTGGTTGCTCCAAGTGTATACCGCTGTCTACAAAAGTGTGATGCCAATCCACAGTCAGCTCCCATCACTCAAGGTATATACGTTTGTTCACGGCCCACTTCATCGCTGTGGCACAGACTTCACCCTCCGTCTGACTATACCTTCTTGCCTGTCCTGTTCCTAGGTTGATTTGGGGCGTGCATTACTAATAACTGGCATAGAAGCCAATCCACATGTTATTAAACAGCTGCTGCACAATATGCCTTAGTTCCCATTGTGGATACCTGGATATAGTGAGCTCAGAGGTTAAAATGCTGAGCTGCAGACCAGAAGGTCTGTAGTTTGGCAGTTCGAGACCCGAGTGCCACGTGACAGACTGAGCTCCCGTCTCTGCCCTCACCTCCTGCCAGCCTAGCAGTTTGAAAGCAAGAAATTGCAAGTAGATAAATAGGTACTGCTTTGGTGGGAAGGTAACAGTATTCCGTACACCTCGGTGTTTAGTCATGCCGGCCACATGACCACAGAAACATATTGGGACAACTCTGGCTCTTCAGCTTGGAAATGGAGATGAGCACCGCCCGCTAGAGTTGGATTCGACTGGCTTTCGAGCAAGGGAAGCCTTTACCTTTATAGGATATTAGGGAGCAAAGCCCATTGTGGTGGAAGACAACGGGCCCTAGAAAGGAGGAGGTGGAAGGAGAGAGGTTGGAGAAAGGAAGGAAGGAAGGAAGGAAGGAAGGAAGGAAGGAAGGAAGGAAGGAAGGAATAGGGGGAAGAGTGAAAGAAAGGAGAAAGGAAGAAAGGAAAAGGTGGAAAGGAAGGGAAGAGGGGCAGAAAAGGGCTTCTCTGGGCCCAGAGAAGGCCATTTCTGTCCCTCACACACCATCCCCTGGGCCTTCTATGGGGGCAGTAGGCAGTGTGGGGGGGAAAGGGCTTATCTGGGCCTACTGCTCCCATAGAAGGCCCAGGGGATGGCGTGTGGGGGCGGGAAAAGGCCTTCTCTGGGCCTAGTGCCCCATAGAAGGCCCAGGGAATGGCGTGGGGGGGGCGGAGAAAGGGCTTCTCTGGGCCTAGTGCCCCATAGAAGGCCCAGGGATGGCGTGGGGGGCGGAAAAGGGCTTCTCTGCGCCTACTGCCCCCATAGAAGGCCCAGGGGATGGTGTGTGGGGGGCAAAAAGGCCTTCTCTGGGCCTAATGCCCCATAGAAGGCCCAGGGGATGGCGTGTGGGGGACGGAAAAGGCCTTCTCTGGGCCTAGTCCCCTCATAGAAGGCCCAGGGGATGGTGTGGGGCAGCGGAAAAGGGCTTCTCTCACTTTCCTCAGCCTTGAGGGCCTGTCCCTGCGCTCAGACTCCAGACAGTCCTCTCCTGTCAGAGGACTGGAGCAGACTGAGCTGAAAACACTGACCGGGGCTGACATGGGCAGGACTTTGCGAAGCAGCCAGTCAGCCCTGGCCAGTGTCTTCTGACTGCCAGTTCTTGAGCCGAATCAATTATGGCAAGCATAGAATGTTGTGGAACCAAAATTCAAATATATATAAGGACAGGATGAGCACAGTCCTCTGGGGATAAAGCTGCAGTTTCCCTGCAGTGATATAGGGTGGCTAAAAAAACGACTGCCACAATTACAGAAATCTCCACAGGATTTCTTCAGTATGCATTCCTCCAAGTTTTGAAGTGGAAGAGATGCGTTCCCTGGGACAATCAAGATTCACATGGTAGGGTTCTTTGGTAATATGTGGACTGACCCTTGGAGCACTTTTCAGCTCATCATCCTTTGTTGTATGTTGAAGAACTGTCTGAATCCATTTAAACTGAGATTTTCTAGGCTACGGTTACTTCCTCAGAAATACATCCACATATGTACAAAGGAAACTTCCGCACGTTAGGCTATTTGACCTCACGGCAGAATTTTCATGAGATTAGAAGAAAAACAAAATAGTAATGTTTTGTTTTCAAAGATTAATTAAATGTCTTCTTTTATTGAACAATGGAAAGCATGTAACGTCATGAAATAAGAATATATGGCATCAACTTTGGGGAAGGGGTATGGCTCAGTGGTAGAGCATCTGTTGGCATCCCCAGCACTTCCAGATAAAGGATCTCTCAGTAGGTGATGTGAAAGCCCTCAGCCTGAATCCCTGGAGACCCTCTGCCAGTCCAAGTAGACAAGAGTAACACTGATGCACCAAGGGTCTGATTCAGTATGAGGCAGCTTCATGTGTTCTTCTTATGACCAAACTAGGCATGAGGTGACTTCCACATGTATTATTCCTGTGTTGTTTCATGTGTTAAGGGGTGGTAAAAGGTAAAGGTAAAGGCCCCCTTGCTCGAAAGCCAGTCAAATCCAACTCTAGAGTTGCGGTGCTCATCTCCGTTTCAAAGCCGAAGAGCCAGCGCTGTCCAAAGACGTTTCCGTGGTCATGTGGCTGGCATGACTAAACACCAAGGTGCACGGAACACTGTTACCTTCCCACCGAAGTGGTACCTATTTATCTACTTGCAATTTCTTGCTTTCAAAATGCTAGGTTGGCAGGAGCTGGAACTAGAGACGGGAGCTCACTCTGTCATGTGGTACTCTTGGGTCTTGAACTGATGAACTACTGACCTTCCACAGCCTGCAGTTCAGCGTCTTAACCACTTGAGCCACTGCAGCTCCTTAAGGGGTGGTAGTGGTGGTTTTTTTAAACATTGGGAGGTCAGAGTGCTTAGGACTGCTGCATAATTTAGGTATTTTTTGTAGAAATCAGCACAGCCCTGACCTGGATAGCCCAGGGCCAAGCCGGATCTTGTCAGATCCCAGAAGCTAAGCCAGGTTGACTGCTGTTGGTACTTGGATGGGAGACTTCCTTGGAATACCAAGTCAGGAGGACAGAGGCAGGCTTTATTCAACCACCTCTCTGAATATCCTCCAGGCCCCCACTAGGGGTCACTCACCAGAGATTGATCTGACTTCCAGGTGCAGAACACACACACACAAATACCCCCCAAAAAAGGAAAGGATAAAAAAAAAAGAAATTATATTTCACTGCTGGTAGAGTATTAATTTGGTCCAGGGTAGCCCAATCTTGTCAGATCTGAGAAGCTAAGTAGGGTTAGTACTTGGAAAGGAGACCATCAAGGATGTCCAGGGTTGATATGCAGAGCCAGGCAGTAGCAAACTATCTGTAATCATCTGTTGCCTTGAAAGACCTATGGGGTTACCATAAGTTGGCTGCAACTTGATGGCACTTATTACCACTGTGGTACTTTTTAAACAGAAAATGAGCTATGCCTGCCTGCCTCTCCTCAACTCACTGTTCTCTGTTGTTTGTGGGGCAGCATGATGCAGACCATGAATACAGGCTTTACCACTGAGCTGCATCCCTTTCCATGAACAGACATAGAATGGGCTGCCCAAGCTAAACCCTGGTTGGGGGTCCATCCCCACCAGGTGACCAGCATCTTGATGGTTTTCTTGGACCATTGTAAAGTGAAACAATAATGGAATTGCTTTTCAGTCCCCTTGGTCTGAATAGGGGCACATCCTAAATTTGTCCCCCTGAAATCAATAAGATATAAATGTGCTGAATCGTAAGTGTTAAATTGCAATTTTCCCAGTAATCAAATGCCAGGTTTAGACTATCTGCCTCTTTTAAATTTTCTTTGGCTTTCAATGCAACAGCTGCAAATCCTTTATGGTTCTTGCTCTTAAACTACCTGCATTTAGAGATCACAGCACTCAGTGGCTTTCGTTTGTATTAAGCTGAGTGGGTCAGAACTTTGATAGTGGCAAATTGGAGCTTCTTATTGTCTTTGTCATCATTAACGAGACTTCTGTTGCTACTGTGGTTGGCAATGTTAATTTAAGCTTGGAAACCAGTGGTCTTAATAGTGCCCACTTGACAGGTTGAATCTTGTTTGATTACTTGGGTTTTTTGCCCTAAAGTGTAATTATAATTCCTGCTGTGCTTAAAAATCTACCCCAGGAAGGTGCTTGGCAAATAAGCTATTTGGCCTTGCCAGGGGAAAAAAAACCTTTTCCCCCAGTGGGCCAGGCACTGCAAATTCTGCTTTCCAGCTTTCTTTGGCAGCAGTCTTCAAACCACTTATTCTGGAACTGTGCCATGGAAATCAGTGGGACCACTCCAGCGTAAGTCGTTTCAGGATTGTTAGCTTTTAATTCTTAATGGTACATCAAGCCAGAAAAGGAATATCTCCATGACCCCAGGAGGTACTCAATGAATATTTTAATCCTTTATCACTGAAACTGAGCTTCAATCTCCAGGGCGAGATGCCGGTATAATGAATTAATAGCCTGTGTTATCATCTTCATTTTCATTAGCGTTACCCCTCACAACCTTTTGCTGTTTGGAGAAGCTTAGGGGAAAATCCACGCACCGTTTACAGTGCTGCAGCACTACTGAAGCCAATGGGGCTTTGACGATGCTGCGAGTGGCCGTTGAATCAGACTCGTTTTATTTTTTAGAAAAAGTGTCAAAAAGGAGCTTTTATGGAGGGCCTGATAGGTTTAGTGCACCGCTGTCGAAGAAGGCGCGGGGATATTGAACCTAGGTGCACAATGGGCTGGGTTTGTTTTTTTTGTTTTTTGGCATCAGTGTGTAATCCTGGTGCCCACACAAAGGAAAGGACGAAAGGAGGTAGAGAAACATTGGCTCAGTCTTCCCCAGAAAAGCAGGGGGAAGTGTCGTCGTCTGTCAAATAGGGAAGGGATGAAAACAGCAGGGAGAGGAATTACATCTCCAGGCTTTCAGAAGAGGATTGCAATCAAACGAAAGTGTGTAGCGTTTGACAGTTTCCCTTTAAAATGGCTCAATTAAGGAAGAATCTGGAAAGATCTCTGGATGCCTCTCCTGTAATTAGAGATGTATTAAACCCCCCCCCAGAACATTAGGCTTGTCATCTTGAGTTCTGAAGGGCCAGCTGCAATGGAGGGAGTCCAACAGATGCTTGACGCAAGTGGGAACTGCTTAGGTACAGGGAAGAGGCAGGGAGGTGTGCCATGGAGGTACGAAGGACCGGCTCACAAGATTACTTTGGGGTCTTAGTTTCTATTTGTAGTGACCTCTTTTTTCACCAGGGTCCAATTTAGCCTGCTACCACAAATCCTTCAAAAAGATATCATGTGATGGTATGCTAAAATCTGTGATTTTCAGGCCATAACAAACTTACGAAGTGTCTTGTGATATGAGGATTAGTACTGGTGGTGGACTGCCCGAAATCACTGAGTTCCCTCGCCGAACATCCTTGACAGTCTGCTCTGTAAGAGATTGTCGGTCTTATTTCGGTGGCGGATTAATTTGGGTTGGGCAGGAGCAGTCCTGTAGCTTTTGGGGGTTCTGTCCCCTTTCCTAAAAGCACAGCCCCACAAGAATTTCTCCTGTAAATGCCTTTTTTCAATCATTTTAAAACATTTCAAAAGGCATGTGTTCCTTTAAGCAGAGTGGGGTGCTGTAGTTGACTAATTGCTGCACTGAGCAAGGGGGTTGGAGTAGGTGACCTCTAGGATCCCTTCTAATTCTGTGTCAAGAAGCTGGTCTCCTTTAAGAGAGTTTTTTTCTGCCTGTTAGCTTTCTTGATTATAGAAGTCATCACCCCGCCTGCTGGCTTGTTCTCAGAATTGTTGCTTAGGTTGCCTGAAGTGATTAACTTGCAGCAGCTGAGAACTGTCATCTAAAGTGGTTGACAACCTGCAATTTAGAGATCTATCCTAGTAATAGCTTTTTATTGGCTACATGGCTTTTCTTTCTGCACTGAGAACTTCAGCCCCACCAGGAAAAAAAATTGCCCCACAAGCCACAAAATCCTGGCTACCAGCCTGGGTAGGGGTAGTTGGTCCTTATAAAATCTGGAAGTCTTGCTCCTCCACTACCAACTTTTAACTATCATGCTTTTGTTATTTCCAAGTTAGATTACAGTACTGTGCTTTCTGTGGGTCTGATATTGAAGACTATCCAGAAGCTTCAATTAGGTCAGAATGCAGCTATAATGGACTTCAGGCAGCAGATAAGATCTTTGCTGAAAGCTCTTCACTATTTCTGGTCCCAGTTTGCGGCACTGATTTTGACCTATAAAACCCTAAGACCTGAGCACATAAAGGACTTTGTGTCCCCACAGAGTCCTGCCCAGACATGGCATTCATCGTCTCAGGCCCTTCGTTTCCCGTCTCCTTCAGATGTGAGGCAGGTGACCACAAAGGGATGGTCTTTCTAGTAGTTCTCTCCCTTCTGGCGCTGGAATGCCCTTTTGCTCCCCCCTCTCCCTATTCCCAGGGCTATTTTGGGCAGGAACGCACAGGAATGGAGTTCCGGCTGGCTTCTGAGTTGGCCACGCCTACAGCCTCCCCCCCCTCAGGTTCCTCAGGTGCCTCACAAGCCGTGGGGTGCCTGGAGAAGCCAATCCAATCCAGGGAAGGAAGGCAGTTTAAACTGTCTCCCCCCCCCCCTCGGGTTCCCCATGCACCCTGCAAACCGTGGGGCACCTGGGGAAGCCGATCCTGGGAGGGAGCTGCACTGTCGGGTGTATATATGCTAATGAGTTCCTGCTTTTGGGTGTGGCCTGTTATGCTAATGAGTTCCTGCTGGGCTTTTTCTACCAAAAAAAGCCCTGCCTAGTCCCATCCTTGGATGTTTTTTTCAGTGTCTAAACCTGGTTTCCTTAATTTCAGCAGGCTTTTAATAGTCTGGTTTGTGATTTATTCCCGCTTGATTCATTGTGGTTTTTCTGTCATGCTTAATTGGTTGCTCTTGTTGTAAGATGCTGCTGTTTTCTAAAGTTATGTCAGTTGACTGTCATTTTTTTATTCTGCTTTAGACTTTCACAGTGGGCTGGGGCAGGTAATGCTCCACCCATGCATTCAAGAGAATACTGTTCAGTCATTTACAGTAAGACACATATTGGGATTTCCACACAATTGAAAAACCGGCAAAGCACTGGGAATATGCCATTATGGATTCGACCCCCTGATTCATTCTTCCAAGAGATCATGTAGAGGAAGAGGAGGAGGAGAAGATTGGATTTATACTCTGCCCTTCACTACCCAAAGGAGTCTCAGAGTGGCTTACAATCCCTTTCCCTTTCCCTCCTCACAATAGACACCCTGTGAGGTAGGTGGGGCTGAGAAAGCTTTTTGAGAACTGCTCATGAGAGAACAGCTCTGAAAGAACTTATGACTGACCCAAGGTCACACCAGCAACTGCATGTGGAGGAGTGGGGAATCAAACCCAGTTCCCCCAGATTAGAGTCTGCGTTCCTAACTACCACACCAAGCTGGCTCTCATTTGTCATTGAATATCGAGCAGGATCCTTGTTGGCACATTCAGACAACCACTTAACCACAGACTGAATCTGTCTGTTGTGATCTTCCAGCGACTCTGGGTTGAGCAATTCCCCCCCACCCCAGAGACCATCAGTATTTGAACCCAGTCATGCGTTTGCATTAGGAGGGCTTTGGGCCATGTTGGATGTGGAGGAAAAGTCCAGTGTGGGTTTCCAGCATCCCAAATAAGCCAAATGGTGACATCATCCTGCAGCAAGTAAAAAAGCCCACCCTAATACAGAGAGGGATATTAATTTACCTACATTTCTTTACAAAAAAAATGGAAAGGAAAGGAGAATGGGAAAGAGCGCGCTAGAGAAGTGATGCTACGTGATAGGATTATGATCTACTGAGCATAACTGTTTGGAGTCCCATAATTAGAATGTCAAAAATTGATGGGTAAGATTTACACAGGGAAATGCAAGAGAGAAGAGGTAGAATAGCAATGTGCTATTTCAGCCGAATGAGCTAACGCAGCTATATGCTTTCATTATGGAGATGGTGAGAAGCCATTGGATGCATGGAGCTCAGAACCAAGGAAGAAATTATAGGTGGGATCCACTCCAGACCCTGCCGACTGACGATGAATGATGAGGCTGAAATTTCCCTTGACAGCTAAGTGAGGAATTTAGAAAATCACTTGATGCTTGTTCTCACAAGTGTCTTTAATTGGCTTGAAATGAACCAAATATGCAGAATCAAAAGAGTTTGAAAGTGGTAATAAAGACCAATGTTATGATTCAGAAAATCCACCTGGAGGACAGAATATCTGACAGGCTGGAGCTTTGAGCAGTCAGGTTTGGGTTTTTTTTAACACTTGTTATTTGCTGGGAGGCCCCCAAAGTTAACACAGGTGTCTTTCCTCCAGATAAAAATACAGGAGCTCCATTGTGCTGTTTACTTACTTCATTCATACCCCGCCTTTCTCTCCAACGGGACACAATGCAGCTTATAATGTTCTCCTGTCCTCCATTTTTATCTTCACAACAACCCTGTGAGGTAGGTTAGGTCAAGTGTGTGTGTGGCTGATCACCCAGGAAGTTTCCATTGAAGAGAGGGATTTGAATCTGGGTCCAACACTGCAACCCCCTATGCCATCCTGGCACCCCTTTATAGCACATTTTCAGGACCACTGCACATGCAAAACTGCCCTTCTGCATGCACAGACCTTACAAGATCCCGCTGTGTGGCAGCAAAACGTCAGATAGCAAGATCTGCCCAATGGACAGATAGGTCATCACTGAATATCTCTAAACATGGGCAAAGTGGGTGGCTGGGGAAGAGCATCATGCTGAAACATATGCACACATAGATTTATTTATTTAAAATGCTTTTATGCCGCCTTTCCAACCAATCTGGGTCCCCAAAGCGGTGAATATGAGAACATTAAAACATTTTGACAATTTAAAATGTTTAAAATTATAAAATAATTAAATAAAAACACACGAACATAGATAATGTCTGCGCATAGGCGGTCAACGTGAGCTCAGTGGGCCCAGAAAGGATGGGTGCACAGTCCTATGTACATTTCACTACATATGTGCATCCAAAGTCTGCGTCATTGTGTATGGTATCATTACTAGGAAAGCATCTCTGTGCTAAGGGTCAAGCAGCACATGACATGAGAGATCCAGTTACAAAAAAATACACTGAGAGCAATGTACCCTCTAAGCTGTGGAGTCTTGTGAGCAAAAATTCTACTTTGTGAGCTACTGGCATTAATGTTGTGAGTGAGCGATTTGGCTACTGCATAAATTAGTTTGCTCTGGAGCCATCCTTCCTGAGCTAAGACAAAAATGTGTGAGCCGGAGGCTAGAAAACTGTGAGCTAGCTCACGCTAACTCAGCTTAGAGGGAACTCTGACTGAGAGACCACTTAGGATTGGAAACGAAGCACTATGGAAGGGTGGGCTTAACTCTTGTGCTGCTTCCTTGATCAAAATACCAAACACCAGCTGCCACTAGCTATGGGTAGGAGGTAGGGGACAATGTGAAGTAAAGAGTGGGAGGAGCATCTCAGACTGCTGTGGCACCTTGCTGAGCATTTCCCTTTCCCTTCCTGTTACAAGCATAAGGCTTATGAGCCCTTGGGTGTGAGCTGTAGGGCTGTAGCTCTTAGCCCATGACTCACTGCTGATGCTTCTGGGTTAGGCAGCTACTGAATCCAGGACCCGTCCAAGACAGAGTTTGTTGTTTGTTTGGGTGGCTGAGTAGTTGCTTTAGATTGCATTTTTCTTTCTTCTGTTGTTCCCCTTTGGGTCTCTTCAGGGAAAAAAGCTGGAGAGGAGTATTTAGATGAAATAAAAAGTAATGCCAGAGCTAGTAGCTTTGGGGGATGGGATTTTTGATTGGAGGAATGGCATGAGGTGGAAGAGCTAACTTCTCCAGCCCTACATCGCCCCAGTCAAACGTCCTCCCTTCTATGGTTGCTCTCAATCCCTCGCTTGGGAGAACCAATCCCAGTCATCTATATAATGTTGTCCTAAATTTTACACTTACAATTTCAGTTGGGCATCAAGCCAAGAAGCAATGCTTGACTGGCACTGTGTTAAGGAGGACTCTCTTCTATTTATCAATAGAACCTGTTGCCTGTCAACTTCCTTGGGTGTCCCTGAGTTCTAGCATTTGGGAAAAGGGAGAAAACGGGATGTTGGAAGGCTGTTTTTTATTGGGGTGTTTTGTAGTGGCAAGGAAGATGCCAGGGATCAAAGATTTGGATTAAGAGAGCTTTTAGATGAATCCTGAATCAGTTTTGGAACCTGAATCCAAAGTCAATAAAGCTACAGAGCCTCTGGACGTATGCAGAGTGAGCCCTTCTCACTATTGAGCAAGCACAGCCATTTTATGCCCATCTAAGATCAGCAGGAGATAAGCTTGTTCTCTGGCATGCTTTTGCCTAGAAATTGATTTCTTGCTGTTTACACACTCAACCCTGGCGTGCAGTTCAGTTTATGGCTTTGATTTGGCCCTGCTTTCATGCCTGCATCTGAGGTCGGTATTGTGTTGGGGCAGCTTATTGGATTGCAGTCTCTCGGGCTGGAACGACGCTCGCTTCCCCTTCTAAAATCTGCCAGCATACAATAATGGTTTTCTGTGAATAAATACATCTGAATCTCTGCATGGGTCATTATATTCCTTTTCTGTACGGTTTTTCCTCAAAGCAGCGACTGAGCAGCATAAATGTAGCTCCCAGCTGTGTGCATTACTTATTCAGACATCACATTTGCGTATGCATGTAAACATGAGAGTCATCACTTTACTAGTGAAGGTATTTTGTGAAGGGGCCTGGGATGGCCTCTGATGCACCCCTGACTTAATGTTTAATTTTTGAAACCAGAATTGCGGAGGGTTCAGTCCTTCTTGGACATCATACCCACTTGCCTTGGAGATCACACCTTGTTTCCAAAGCCAGTGCCAAGGCGATGACAGAACACTTATTCAGTGACTAGGGAAACACAAGCTGCCCATGCTTAGATGCACTATTTACTGCTGTATTGTTTGTTCTAAGGCTGGGTGTGTATAGTATTAAAAACAGGTCCCAGTGGTAAACCCTGGTGAGGGGCAGTCTCTCTAGAGATGTGAAACTTCCAAAAATTCCGAAGCCATGGGAAAGGGGGAACTGAAATATATGCCATATAGGTAGTGACAGTAGCTTTGCCCCTGGATATTTTAGAACTTCTAAGTTTTATGCTATTTGTGTCATTTTTATATTATGTTGTAAGCCACCTTGGGGACCTGTGTTGTTGGCTGAACCACAGTTAATAAGTGTTCTGAATAAATAAATACATGCTTTCTCAGAGAGACTAAACTAATTTCACTGCTTTAACTACATAAAATGCATCATTTATAACTTTGCATATAAAATTGTACTGTTTGGCATATTTACGAAATTTAAAAGTATAAATGTACTAGTTTCCTACAAGCAAAATTGCAAATGCACACACTGTTGGAGAGAGAGAGGCAAAAAGAAGAAGCGGGAAACCTGCAACCAACTCAAAAAAAATCCAAAAAGCAAGGAAAGTTGACACATATGTGCAAAAAACACACTGACAGTTATGAATCCAGTAAATTCTAAATTCAACGAATATCCTTTAATACTAATCTACTAAAATCAATACTAATAATTATTAATTAATAATTAATACTAAAATTATCACAAAATGATCATGGTTAGATTGCCAGTTCCTGGAGATTTGGGGGTGTAGCCTGGGAAGGGTGGGGTTTGGGGAGGGCAGGGGCCTCAGCACAGTATGGTGCCACCGAGTCCACCCTCCAAAGCTGCCATTTCCTCCATGGGAACTGATCTTTGTACTCTGGAGGACAGTTATAATTTTGGAGAACTCTTAAAACTCCTCCTCCTCCTCCTCCTCTAGCTTCACAAGGAGGGGCTAGGTGCTGGGTCACTTCAGAACCGGAAGCAGTTGACACTAGGCCTGTAGCCAGGGGTCTTTTTGGGGGGAGCGCTCTGGCAGCTTTGGAGGGCAGAAAGGCTCCCACATGTCAGTTTAGGAGGGCAGAAAGGCTCCTACATGTCAGTTTTGGCAGTACAGGCCCATTAGGGAGTCTTTTGGCCAGCTGAATGTCAATTTCAGCCCCATTATATCCTACGGGCCATTGAAGTCAATGGTGAAAACATAGGGTATATTCTGAGGGCTGGAGAGGAGGGGGTTTGAAGAAGAGGCTCCAAACTAACAGGGTAGCTGGTGGAGCCTCTCCCCAAGATACCCACCAAGTTTCAAGAACATTGGACCAGGGGGTCCAATTCTATGGGCCCCCAAACAGGTTGCCCCAATTCCCTCCATTGTTCTCTATGGTGGGAAAAAGTTACGTTTTTCCCACGGTGCTGTTAGTAGCTCTGGGGGGGGAGGGGTTTGAAGGAGAGGCTCCAAATTTTCAGGGTAGCTTCAGGAGCCTCTCCCCACATACACCCCCACGTCTCAAAGCAATTGGACCAATGGGCCTAATTCTATGGCATCCAAACAGGTTACCCCCATTATCTCCATTGTTTCCAATGAGGAAACCCAGCCAGCAGCACTTAAGGCAGGCAAGCAGGCAGCATCAGCAGTCAGACTCTCCCAGAGAATCTTAGGGAAAGTGAACTGTCTTGGGAGGTGCTTGTTTGCCATGAGAACAAGTGGCACTGTGGCAGTGCAAGCATGCCACAGTGCCACACAAAAACCCCAAAAGACCAAAAGGAACATCATTTATACATGTATAAATTGATCGTGCAACCTCATTGGACCACTCACATCACACACACCTCAAAAAGAATATTTATAGCACTGGAAAAAATGCCAAGGCTACAGGCAGGCTTGAGGATCTGACCTGGTTTATGTCCTTTGAGGTGCCATGTAACTCACCCTGACTGTGACAGTTGGACTGCTGGTGAGTCATGCAACTGATTCACGCACTACCAGTCCATAACAGACGAATGGGCACATCAGTGGCAAAGGCCTTAACTCCCGCCCCCGCCAATTCTCTGAGAAATATCAATGCTCTCCCATGGGCCGTTCCCTCCCCAACCCGACTCATTGCCCGCCAAGGTCAATTACAACATAATTGTACGATAGCTTCCATCTCCTTAGAGTTAGCATTTCCTCAGTCCAAGCCCCTTATTTTCATTCATGTGGGCCTTCAATAAGCCAGCCACCTAGATTTAATGCCCAAATCACTCCTCTTTATACCTGGAGGCTGGCGGTGCTCTCTGTTAATTTAGTAACAGATTTGCATTTTTATCACTTTTTGTCTCGGCTTAACTGATGAACATTAATTCTGGCCGAGTTTTCACCCATTGCTGGATACTTAATTATTTGGCCGAAACCTTCTGCGGGAGAACCTTTATATATATAAAAGGACCATTTCCGTCTTGATCTATTTTAGTCCCACGCAGAAGAAAAACAAGCCGGCTGCTCCCCGAAAGCAGCTCCCGGCCTGCGACTCTGCAGCAGAGGAAGAAGAATGGGTGAATAATCTGTCTGATTTCTTTAGTTGACGAATGTCAGCTCCGTTTTTATATTCCAGTCTGTCGACACTGCAACAGATTTCATCTCTGCCTCCGTTCATCAGCAGCTATTCTGTTCCTTTCCATCACTCTTTGGCTTCCTTTTTTTTTTGTAAAGAGGAAAGGAGGGAGGGGGAAGCACTTGGGTGCAGAAACCGTTACTCTTATCATTAGATGAGCCACGAAAAGCCGAGGTGATGAGTGTTTCTCACCGGGCAACCATCTTAGTCTGCTTTAGATCCCGTTGCAGAAAAGTACATCAAAGTCCAATACATCACTTGGCAGAGGAGAGGGCAAAGCCTGCTGGGCTTTTCCCAAAGGTTAAAGGTCACAGGAGCAGTGGTGACATGTTTAAAAAGTGATAGCACGGGGTTAAAAGAGGATTAATCTTGGACAGCAATCTTCTCCCCACCCCTCTGGAGAGATGGTATCTGCCCAAGTGCTGACCTCAGCTGAGCACAGGTTAGGACTTGTGCTGAATGAGATGTGCTTCTTGAGACGGAAGAGAGGAGGGCAGTTCTTAGGCAGGGGACTGGATGCCTCAGGCAGGTAAACTGCAAGTGGTTGTCACAATCTGTAAGGCAAAAGGCTTGATCTTTGTTTTCCGAGGTATGGTGCCAGACCTTCTGGTATGGTAACAAGGTAGAAAGAGAGTGGCAGTGGTAGAGTGAAACTCAGAAAGGAGGAGGACATTTATGCTTTATGTAAGGCTGGCTATGAATTCTGAACATTTGGAATTGGCACTCTCAAGGCTGGAAGATCTGAGCTACACATGGGGGGTAGGACTATATGATGTTGTCTTTGCTGGACTGCACCACTTCAAAATGCAGGCAGGGGAGGTCGTATTGGAATTCTCCCCATTGAGACTCCCTACAAAACTGTCATTTCTCCAGGAGAGTCTGTCATCTGGAGATCAGCTGTAATTCCAAGAGGAATCTTGGCCTAAAGGATGTCATAGTATGGTTTTTTAAAAATATATGAAGTGAATTTATTATAGGGGAAAAATTAAAACATATGGCTTACTACTTGTGTTGTGAAGTGGCACAGTCTAGCAAGAGCATGTGTTGTATAAACATACATTGAATAAGCATATGGGACAGAAGTCCATGAGTGGCTATTAGCCACAAGGTATAGATGTAACACTATGTCTGGGGCAGTGATGCTCTGTGTTCTTGGTGCTCGGGGGCAACAGTGGGAGGGCTTCTGGTGTTCAGGCCCTGTTGGTGGACCTCCTCATGGCACCTGGGTTTTGGCCACTGTGTGACACAGAGTGTTGGACTGGACGGACCACTGGCCTGATCCAACATGGCTTCTCTTATGTTCTTACAAGTTGCTCATTATCGGTGGTAGTCAGTATTCTTTGAAGTGAATATTGTTCAGTGCTGGACTTTGGGAAGCCTCTAGAAATGCAAATGCAAGATCACTTTGTATAGATTATTCCAGAGGGGTAGTTGCCATGCTACTCTGTGGCAGCTAAATAAAACAGGAGTCCAGTGGCACCTTGAAGACTACAAAAATTTACTCCAGCATAAACTTTCACTAGTCAGAGATCACTTCATAGTGACTTCTCTCCCCACACCCACACGGCACACAAAATCTAGTTAATTTTTTTTTAAGAATGGGGTTTTTGAATCCTTAATAGGATCAAGGCAGGTCCAAATGGGGCTTGTGCAACTGTTCCACAAAACCCACACATTATGTTGGTATCTTGGTGTTTTTGCTTGCCCCGTTTCCAGCAACACCGGAAAAGCAACCCATGGGAATCTGCTATCCAGATACTGCGTAAGTTTGGGACGTGTCACTTGTGAATGCTAATGCAAGCTATTGAAAAACCAAGTGTATGTTCTAGCCTAATTCTTGTTGGTTGTTATTGTCCAGGATCCCTCCATCCCTCCCCGAACCAGACTTCTATGTAATTTATGAAAGTGACTTGGGAGGAACAGATCTCCAGAGCCGCCAGCACAGCTTTGCAGATTCTTTGTGCAGTCTCCCTGGCATGGCACCGCCCCATTCATCATAACTATTAAAAAAGGGCCTTGTTTATTGATATGCAAATGTCAAGTGTGACCGCAGGAGAAGGCAGCTGCCAGTGCTTTTTAATTACCTGGGTGGCAATGGGGGCGGGGCCTGGTGCTGCCCTTAATGAGGGGAGACAGGAGCTAGCAGATGACACTCACTAGTTCATTAGGCCTTCGCAAGACCTTTTCCTCCCTCCTTGGGTTTGCCAACCAGCAGGACAATTAGGTTCCATATGCAAATGCATAGTCTCGCCCCACTTTGATTTTTAAGACAAAAAAAAAGCAGTGATTTGAAACCACAGGGAAGTAAATTGAGGTCAAATATTTGCAAAGAGCTTCCTGACTTCCAAAGTGGTTTGCAGAAAGGGTTCAAGCAAGCCACTGTTGTGTCGCAGTTAGATGGTTGGACCCAAGTTCAAGGGGATAGGTACAATACAGGTACCCACAAGAGTGAGTGGCAGCTGTGGGGAGCGAAGGATTTCTTGGGGGGGGGAATGGCATGGGAGAAGGGTTTAACTCCCCAGCACTTTGGACTTGATCCAAATCTTTCTGCTTTCCTTCACATGGCAGGTTTTTTTCATTTCAAAGGAAAGAGCCAGATCTGATATGCAGATGACCTGATTTCCCAGGTAATGTGATATTTGACCCTTCTGTAGCTAAAGTCAGGTTAAAAACAAATGGGTTTGGACTTCTCCAGGTCCCACTGTTGGGTGAAAGAAGTCTTTTGATCCATAGTAGTGATCAGTACTGTATTTGAGATTCGCTGATGGAGTGTCCAGGAATGGAATTCTTGCATCTGCAGCGTGATTTCCAGGGGAGATGTAATCAATGAAGGTAGACGCAGACTAGAAACCGCTCCAACCCCAGAACTGAGGTTTTCATGAGAGAGTACTGAAGGTTGCTGTCCTAAATCCTTTTAACAGCTTTCCAATATGCAAAATATTCAACAGGTGAATTTTGCACAGACAAGGATGAGCACCTGTTGAATTTCTGACTTTTGCTCAGCTGGTAAAAGTCACAGGAGTCACACCGAAGACAGTGTTTCTAGAAAGCAGATGTCTTGGCTCTTTCCAGATGTCATAAAGTGAGAAAGGATAATAGTGCAGAACAGAACTCATCAATCTTTTCTATGGATATTCCAATTTTCGCAAATATGATGTCTGAAAACCAAACTTCCTCTCAATGCCTTGTTCTCTTAACCAAAGAGAGCCAGTTTGGTGTAGTGGTTAAGTGCGCGGACTCTAATCTGGGAGAACCCGGTTTGATTCCCCACTCCTCCACTTGTACCTGCTGATGTGACCTTGGGTAAGTCACAAGCTCTGGCACAGCTGTCCCTGAAAGAGCAGTTTGTGTTAGAGTTCTCTCAGCCCCACCTCACAGGGTGTCTGTTGTGGGGAGAGGAAGGGAAAGGCGTTTGTAAGCCGCTCTGACACTCCAAGTGAAGGGCGGGGTATAAATCCAATCTCTTCTTCTTCTTGAATGAAGCACCCCATTAGATTGCATTGATAGTTTGTTTGCAGGTAAAAACAAGCATGGCTGAATAGCCTAGAATAGCCCAAGCTTGAAAACTAAGCAGAATTGGCCACTGTTAATACTTGGATGGGGAGACCATCAAAGAATACCAGAGTAGCTATGCAGAGGCTCCTCTCTTGTCTTGAAAACCCCTTGAGGGGTTACCATAAGTCGGTGGCAGCTTTGTGGCACTTTTTCATTATACAAGTGTGGCCACTGTTGAACATGCTCACCAATGTACTGGCTTGTTTGGATTATGTATATCCAGGTTCCTTCTGGACAGGTCATGCCTCTTTTAAAATCAGCTGTATTAATTGTCCCAATTTTGGGCTGATGGACAGACCACAGATCTTTAAAACAATAATAATTTATTTTGACTGCATGCACCACTTTTGCACATTCATTAGCCAGCAGCAAACCAGATAGCTATCCCCTGCCGCTCCTGCAACCGGATTTGGCAGCCCAGGAAAGTACCTATGTGCCACTCAGGTGGTCAGCTCCTGGGGAGGGAAGGAAGACAGGTGTGTTGCAAACAGAGCAAAACCTAAACGGAAGAGTGCTTGTCTATCACTGATAATCGCAACAGAACAAAAAATCTAGTGGTACCTTGAAGACTAACAACATGTAATTCATACCCTTTGCTTAAGAAGCCCCTGTCCTTGAAGCCACTGTGGTCAACGGCTCTGCTTCACACGTAGCTGTCGCCCTCCATGGCGGCCACTTGCGCAGTAAAAGACACTGGCGATGGCGGGGGGCTTCCGGTGCAAAAAACCGCGCACGTGTGCAGCTAGGAGCACAGTCTTTCCACGCCACTTTGCCTCTTGCAGACTGGGTTTCCCCTACGCGTGCACGCCCCGGGAGGCACACCGCCACGTGTGAACTATCCCCCCCGTGTATCGCGGCTCCTCGCCCTTGCTCGCGCTGAGAACGCAGTTCCGATCCAGCCCTGCCGCGTCTAGGTGGGGTTTTTCCGGCGCCTGTGGGAGCCTAGCCCTGCCTAGACCGGGAGGGGGGAGGCGGGACCAGCGGCTTTGAACCGCCGCTCCTCCGGCCCTGGATCCACACGCGTAGCGGCCGCTTCCCCCGCGCCGACGCCTCCCCGCGTCCTCCAGCCTCGCCCGGTCGGTGTCTCTTTAAGCGGCCGCGCGCGGGGAGGGCTCAGCGCTGCAGAGCCTGACAATGGGCCGGGGCAGCGGAGTTGGAGCAAGTTCCCGGCGTGGCGGCAGCAGGTTTGCCAACAGGACCGCGCCGAGCTGAGCTGCTCCTCCTGGCTCGTCCCCGGCGCCGGGAACAGCAGCACCGCCACCAGCTCGCTCGCTCGCTCGGCGGGACTGGCTCGGAGAGGGCTCCTGGCCGCGGCGCGGAGTTAATGTGCCCAACTGCTGCTGGAGCCCCCGGCTTCCGTCTGCCCGTCCCTCCCCTCCCTCCCTCCGTAACCCGAGCGCCGCCTCCCCCTCCCAGCGGCTGGGGGCAGGTCCCGGGAGCCGATCCGCCCCCCTGCTGGGAGCCGCGCGAGCGGAGGAGCCGCTTTCTCCTGCTGGATGCGTCCCCGGAGGAGCTGAGCCATGCGGCCGCGGCTCCCGCTTTGGCTCCGGAGCTTCCTGTGCTGCTTGCCGGCCTTGCTGGCCCCCGCGGCAGGTAAGAGGCGCTCTCCCCGCCCCCCCGCCTTCGCGCGGCTCTCTCCTCCAGCCTGCCCAGCGTCGGTCGGATCATCTCCTCGCCGGGTTGCGCTTTTGTGGGCTTCCGAGCAAGCGGGGAAGAGGGATTTCGGTTCGGGAGCCTGCCCGGGATGATGGGAAGGATGGTGCGCCTGGACCGTTCGGCTCCGCTGCTGGGCCGTTTCTGCCCAGAGTTGGACTGTGCGGCGAAGAAGCCCCCCCAAGGGGGGAGATTTGGGGACAGGGTATACTGCGGGGACCAGGGATCTGACGGATCGTCCAAGGGACAACCCGGTGGATTTTTCTGGTGCTTCTCAAAACGTTTGGGTATCGGGATGAAGTCCTGGGCGTGGGGGCGGGCGGATGGAGTGGTGTGCCCAGAGCTGCTGGTGGAATCCCTGGCAAGGTGGAAAACCGGAGGCAGGTTTTTGCAGGGTTTCTGTGTCATGTCCTGAGGCTAGACTAGCTGGTTGGTTGACTTGGCTGCTGGTGCCCTCTCTAAGGATGGGGTTTTCTCCTGGCACCCTGTGCCCCCCCCCACCCTGGAAGCTCATTCAAAGGGCCAGTGCGGATCGCAGTCCTGAGAACAGATTCACACGCTCTCTATTTCTTACCCATAGATTGTCCCAGCCATATTTCCCCATGCGCCGGTGATGGTTCATGCTGCAGCCGACTTGCCACTTTCCAGCATGTGCACATGTGCGATGGCCACACTTTTCTCTACTGGAAATGTACACTGGGGTCCTGATCACAGTTGCGTGGAGGTCCCCGCATACAGCTGTCACGTCGCCCGCCTGCCCCCTCTCCCCCCTTCCATGACAGCCAGAAAGGAGTGTTTGGCTTGCCAGCAGAGTTCCAGTCAAACCCAGGGGCTCTTCTGGTTTGCACTTCCCCATTGTGGGGACAGATGGGCGCAAGGGTGATAAAAGGAGCAGGCACACGGGGGATGTGGCTGAGCCGAGGCTAGCTTCAGAGGACGGGCTGTCAGCTGCGGGGTGACTGTCTGACCTTTCCAGTCCCTGACAATTGAAGGCTTCAGACCCCAGGCCTTGCATTCATCACAGGGTTTGCCTTTGCCAGTGTAGGGCTCATCTCTCTTTTCCCCTCTCTTTTTGGCTGGAGACACAGCGGCGATTGTCTGGTCTGTGTCTTCTCCACTGGCTTCTCGCAAATGCTTTTAGCCGCCTTTTAGGAGGAGACAGGAATCTGCCATTCTCCAACTTGCTCAAAATCTGTCCACTAGAGGAGGCATCAAGACATGCTTGGGAAAGGGAGGAAGTCAAAGAAGTGAGAAGGTTGCCACTGCAAGAGCCAAAAAGATTGTTTTGAATTGATAATAGCCCCCAAATCTGAAACGGCAAAGCGTGCCATTCCAAATGTCTCCCTGAGGTTGAGAGAAACAGGAGAGCTTTGGATTCTTAAAACGCTGGGATTAGAAAGTGGAGTGTTTTGAATTGAGGGCTGCAATTGAGGGGGGGCAATTTGATGTCTAGGTTTTTGTGAGGAAGTTCAGTTGAATTTCTGCATTCCCAAATCTGGGTGTTGTCATTCCAAAAACTCAGGGATCTGGGTTTTCATGTGGGGAACCTGAGTGTTTCTGGGTTGAAATGACAACGTTGTGTTGAAAGGAAATAACAACAGGGAAAACTCCTAGAATTTTAATGAGGTTTCTTTTCATGTCACTGTTACTTGAATGTTCCTGCCTGGGGAATATTGAGAATGTGCAATGGCTGACAATGTATACCTCTAGGGAAGGGGCAGAGTTGGCTTGAGTTGGAGGCTGTATGTCTAGGGATGGGGCATCGCAGCCATGGTATACCTGTATTCTCAGCTCTCTGTGATTGTTGATGCCTGCCGGTGACTGCCCTGGCTAGTAACTGTTCCACTGTGTCCCCTGTACAGTGAGTGTCAAAGGAATGCTTTGAACTGAACAGCGCTGGCTGCGGAAGAATAATGCCAGCTGAAACGCTTCGTGGAGTCACATTTGAAATGTATGGGGAGTGATGTGGGCGACTTGCATAGCATGTCGCTTCCAGCTGAGAGCAGGCGCTGGCTCCAGGATCCGGAAGAATGCACTGCTTATGAGCGGTGCTGCTGTTTGCTGCCATGTGCCTCTTGCAAGGGGGCCAAACTGGAGCAGTCATGAGTTGGTTCACGTTTGCATGCAGAAAGTATACCAAGCAGGGCCCTCAATGAATATGTGTTGGGGATTTCCAGCGAACATCTTTTGAAAGACATTGGATGATTCAGGACCCCAAACTCCATGGGCTGTGGTCTTAGGGCATAGTTGTCTGCATTAAAGAGCCTGGCTGGCGCAGAAAGTGCAGTAAATGAGCTGTGGGCATCTGATGGCTTGTTTCAGTGGATTTTGCTGCTGGTGGTTAAATTCTAAAATCAAACATAGATGCTGTGGGTTGCTCTGCTGGGAAACCACACCCTCGGATCTAGTCGAAGAATTCTAATCTTAGGCAGCCTCTTATTACTGAAAGGCTGTTTCATACTTTAAATAGAGCAAAGTCTGGGTTTGCCTCCAAAGGCCTACAGGCACATTAACTAATGCATGTTAGCTGGTTCCCAGTGCTGATTTTTTAAAAAATTAACAGCTCCTTCAGGGAGGACAATATACAACTCTGCTCCTTCAGGGAGGACAATATACGAGGAGGACTACCAACTCTGCTTTAGGAAACTCTTGGATATTTGGGAGTGGCACCTGGGGAGGACACAGTTATGGGGACTGGAGGGGGTTCAGTATGGACATGATACTGTAGAGTCCACCAGCTAAAGCTTCCATTTTCTCCTGGAGAACTGATTTCTGTACTCTGTAGGGCAGCAGAAATTCTGGGAGAACCCCAGGCTCCACCTGGAGGTTGGCAACAGGAGGATGGATAGACCCTTAATCCTCTTTTTTTAGCAAACAGTTTTGGAATCTTATGGGGGCGAGCCAAGTGTGAGAGTGAATATAGTTACCCAGCAATGACACACTTAGCAGCCAGGAGATGCTGCCAATTACGGTTGCCAGCTAAGTGTGATTTGTATGTTTGCAGACCCTCGAAGGTCAGTGTGGTGTTCCATCCCTCCAGTACTGGCATGAGACAGAGTCTAGATGTGGGCCTGGGTTCAAATGCCTACTCAGCCATGAAGTTCTCTGGGTGATACAGAGCTGGTCACAACTTCTCAGCCTACCTTAACTCACAGGGTTGTTGCGAGGTCTTAAAGGGGAAGAAGGGAAGATGCTTATGCTGTCCTGAGCTCTATTGAGGCAGGATGGGATAACTCCCCTCAAATGTTGGAACATATGAAACTGCCTTATACCAACCCAGTCTGTTGGGCTGCCTTGCTCAGTAATGTGTGTTCTGACGGACAGTGGCTCTCTCAGTCACAGGAAAGGCCTTTCCCCTGCACCTGCTACCTGGGGGTCCTTTTTAAAACTGAAGACATCAGGGATCAAATCTGGAATCTTCTGTATGCAAAGCGTTCGCCTCACCCTTTGTGCTGCAGCCCATTCCCTAATGAACGTGTGTTTCATTCACACTTGAAACGTTAAGTAGATTGGTAGAAATGTTAAATTCATTGTATCCCATGACTGAGTAGTGGGATTTTTTAAAAAAAGGTTCAGGAGCTGATTTCTGGCTTAAATTAAGTCCTGATGGCAGCCTCCCCTCCCCAGATAATGAGAGTGGGTCCTTTGAAAACCGCTAATCTTCTTTCCTTTTGTTGTACTTTAGCACCAATTTCTGAGGCTTTCTTTCCTCCTAAAGGGAGAGGGAAGAGACCGAAGGCCCAGCTATGCTTGTAGCCTGCTCTTAATTGGCATGGACAAGGGCTCTGCAGAACTTGGTTGCATCCCTCGGCCTGGGAGCCTTGTTCTTCACCTGTGGCGTGCCTTGTTACAGCCAAGGAATCTCTGTAGCCATGGGTGAAGATGTCAAAAAAGATGCCTTTGCACCATGATGTGAGAAGGAGGATGCTGGAGGAAGACAAAGGGGTTTGCTTCCATCGGGAGGCCGAGGAGGCAAAGAGTTATGACTGAGCTTTCAGGAAAACTTCTAAAAGTACACACAGCTTTTGCATTATTTTTTCCCCATGCCACTGACAGCAATATTTTGTTCCCAGGTGGAGTTTAAAAGATCAGGCTCAGCGTGGTTGTATATGCCAACCTGATCAAATTTTAGGTTTACACTCTAAAAATACTAAACCACCCAAGCAAAAACCTCCAAAGGAAGTTTAGAAAACTTATAGAGGGCCAAAAGTTAAAAACATCAGTAAGTATAGACAAAAGAGTGTTTATTTCAAAGACATACAAAAGTCTCGTAGGGGCCCAAATAAAGCCTCACAAAACGTTCAAAGTTACAAATGCACGAAAAGGAACGGCGTATGACCCTGATGCGTTTCGGCTCACGAGAGCCTTCTTCAGAGGTCAAATAGCACAAAGTACAAAATACACCAAGCAACAGAGTCCCTGTAACACATGTAAGGCAACAAACAATTAATAATATAGGACCAAAAATGGACTGTTCCAATATGGAATTGAATAACACACCAAAAGATTTTTATTTGGAGCCACAATTATATATCGCCTTGTGTCAGAAGTAGTTGCATATACTGGAAATAATATCAGCACCAATATGTACCTTCCAGTTCAGGTCCTAAGAGTGCAAGTAAAACTGCCTTATCAGGGACAATGTGACATCAATGGGTTTAGCCTGGGGAAGTGCAGGCTCTTAATTTTTGACAAGAGTGTAGATTTTACCACCCTCTCCCTCTTGGATGGAGTTCCTCTGTGGGGTTTAGACAGTATGCTCCCTCCACCATGTCCCCCCCTCCCGTGGTGGACCTACATTTTTGGGACCCTGAAGCTTGAACCGTTATGGGGGCCCCTTTTCAACCAGCAGCGATAGGGCAACTTCCAATGAGGCCATATGAAATGGGTATTAGAGCATATTCTAAGGTCAATATTAAGTACTTCAACTCACTGGCTTATGACTCTGTCACTAAAATGGCCTTATTTTAATAGTAAACACTTTAAAAACGCCATCAGTTTTGTTGGAAAAAATTCACTCATTAAGAAACAGGATTAGGGGCCCTGAAGCTTAAGCTTCATTCGTTTCATAGTAGATCTGCTCCTGCCCCCCCTCCACATTGTTTCCAAATACTCTTGCAACCCTTTCTCTCTCTCCATTCCCCTGAAACTGGTTTTGGGTTGTTATAAGAAGCCTGACACTGAAATAATATAGGGCAGAGTAAAAATCTAAAGTTCAGATTGTGACTCTACAGCAGATGTCCCGCAATGTGGCGCCCATGGTGATCTCTGGTCCTTCACTTGGCGTCAGCCAACCTTTCAGAATATAGGCGTGGCCACTGTAAGGCAGGGCTGCCACCCTTCAAACGAAAGGGCTTTCCACAGCTGCAGTAGCAGCCCCTGGAAGATAAGGAGGGCAGGGAAACCTCTCTCCTTCAGACCTTCCTTCTTTATATTCCTCCCCTTTTCCCCTTCCTCCCCCTGGGCTTTCTGTGGCTTGTTTTTATTCTCCAGTCTCTTCCTCCCTCCCTCTGCTCAGGCCTTTCTTCATTTCTTTTTATTCCACTCTTGTGATTCTTTTTGGAAAGCAAGGAGGGAGGTACAGTGTTTGGCTGTGCCTCTTGGGGTGCTCTTTTGGGTTTGGCTCTGACTTGAGCTGGGCCCTGAGCCAACCATTTTGCAGTGGCGCTCAGCACCACCCCTTAAAATCCCCGAGGTGCCTGCAAGCTGGAAAAGCCTGAGGACGCCTGCTCTCTAGCCTCTTCATGATGAAGGACAGGACAGTTCCCTGTCTTTTGGAGCTGAGTTTTGGCAGGTGATTTTCCAGTGCTGTGCTTAACTATCCTGCTTCAAGTTCCACCTTTGCCATGGAGTCATTGCCTGAACTTGGAGCCTCTATTTACAGTGGCAGTATACCTGTAAACTTCTGATGCTAAGGAGGTATGAAGAGGGAAGTCTGCTGCCTTTGTATTTGGCCAATGGGCATCTGGGAGGTTGTTGTGCAGACCATGATGGACTAGAGAGAAAGTTTCTCTGATCTACTGCTTGTGTTCCTGTGTTGGTTGTGTCTTAGCCTGGCCATCATCCATAATGTGAGAATCACTCCTTAGAGTTTTTCCACAGACAGTTTCAATAAAGCTTACAAATCAGTTATAATTAGGAGTATTGTTGCTCTCCAGAGGTATCAGCTCAGTCACATACTATGTTACCTGTTGCATATTTCATAGATGCTTTTCTGTATGTGTGAAGCAGGTGGTAGATGTAGATTTGGGAGACTGTCCTGGGCACCCAGGGCTGGCAATCTATTGACCCTGGAGTACATTTTTATTCTACTGCTCCTCTAAGGAGCTGAGAGTCACATACATGGGTAATATGAGTCACATACCTGTAATCCTCGCAACAAATCTGTGAGATAGGCGAGAATAACTGGAATAAAAGGCACCCAATAGGCTTCATGCCTGAATATGGAACTGAGTCCAGATCTTCCAGATCTGACTCCAGCACTCTAACACAACACTGACTAGGGAGGGGCAGAACTAGGGAAGGCACTTGAGTACCAAGTTTCAGAAATCAGGCAGGGCAAGGTCATTCAGTCCAAAGTCAGGGTTCCAGAAGTCAGGCCAGGCTGGGTCATTCAGTCCAAGGTCAGGCTTCCAAGAATTAGGCAAGGTAGCATCAGTGGCTCTTGCACATTGCATCCATACCTCATAGCCTCTGTTGGCTGGTTTTTATAGCCCCAAGCTTATGGATCATGCTTGCAGCCAGCTGCACAGAAGTAATCCTGCAACTATTCCTCTTTGTCATCAGCAAGCAGCTGGTGTCAGGCCAGGAGGTGTGCACTCTGCCTTCTTGCCTGTAGATCTTTTCTCAGCCTCAGTCTGCGGTGCTCTAAGGGTGTAGGAGATACTGGTGGGCTGGGAATGGCTAACAGAGATTCACCTGCTGAATTAGGGGTTGTGGCTCCTGTGAATTCTAACAAGCCTGCATCTCATTCTCTTGTGGGTCAACTTCTGTTAATTCAGTGCTGGCTACACGGGGCTCCTCTTCTCCTGAGGATTTCTCTTCTCCTGAGATGTCCTCGCTATCACTGAGCCCTGGCTCACCCACAACACCAGTGTTCTTAAAGGGAGAAATTGCAATGGTCTGGATTGTTGAATGGGGAGAGCCAACTGGGGTTTGAAGTACATCTGGTTTGAAATAGCGAGGATGGGGAATCTGGCCCATGGCTCTTGGACTTGGCAGCCTTGGCCTGCCTGAGCAGTAGATGGCTGGAGGTGTCCTATAAAAAATTTTGCCATCCGTTTTTCTGGACTCTGTTGTTACCTGCATTTTCCATGCCCCTCCACTGCTCTCAATTGGTTCAACTTTTTTGTGACTATCAATTAGTACTCCAAATATTTGAGTTCTTCCTTCCTCCCTTCAAAAGCTGCCTTGTTAATTGAGGCCAGGCGGTGCTTGGCTGCGTCCCTTGCTCCAAGCTGTAACGTTGCTGGCTTGGCAGGCACCTCAGGCTTTCCAATTTTCATATGGTGGCAGATGATGTTAGTGGGAGGTGAGGAGGAGGAAGGAAATGGCACCAGCGGATTCCTCGACAGTTGCTGGGCTGGCTGATGCTGTGGCTTGCGTCATCTTGGGTAGTTGCCGCGATCCTTATAAGGCCTGTGGAGGCAGGAAGCATCTTTTTTAGTTGGATGAGACCCACAAGCATAGGTTCATGTCAAGTTGCAGATTCAGAACTTGGGTGTGTTTGGAATATTTCTGTAACTGGTGGGAAATGATGCTGTGCATAAGGGGAGGGGTCGTGGCTCAGTGGTAGAACATATGCTTGGCACACAGAAGGTCCCATGTCCAATCACCAGCACCTCCAGTTAAAAGGACCAGGCAGTAGGTGATGTGAAAGACCTCTGCCTGAGACCCCGGAGAGCCACTGCCAGTTTGAACAGACAGTACTGACCATGATGGACCGAGGGTCTGATGCAGTATAAGGCAGCTTCAGGCCAAGAGTGCAAGCTGCGTTCATACAACCAAGTGCAAACAGTGCCCCCTTTCAGATGTGTATTCCTGGAGAGATCCTTCCGGTATGTTTGGTCCCTCGTGAACAGCAGCATTGTGCTTACAGTGTACAGCTTTGACATGCCCAAAGCAACGACTAGATTTTTCAGGTTTCTGGTTTGTGCATGCTGAAGCAGCTCATGAATGCCAAATACTCATGTTGCTCCTGTTCAGAAAACTTGGTGTGTATCGGGAACATTATGGGTAGTGAACTCTCCTCATATAGACTGTTGGCAGCTCTTGGTAGGTGTGAATGTAATATCCAAAAAGGGTAATTCTGGAGGGCAAGCCATCACTGGTAATGTTCAGGTCTGCTGTATGCACCTGGGTACATTTGGCACACTTTTCTCTTTCATAAAGCGTTCTATTCAGTGATGTCAAGGAAAGGAGGTTTATGTGTGTCAGTGCTCTGCTTTCCAGATGGGATGAGATCTTCTGTGGGAACAGATAGGGGCAGGACCAGTGTCAAGGTCAGCAGAACTGGGTAACTGCCAGAGCCCCAGCACTCTCCCTTGAGACCAGCCCATGACTGGGGAATGAATAATCTTAGAATCACATTCTGCGACTTCTGTATGTGTCTGTCTACCAGGAAATTGTATGTTTCAGGGGACTTTGGGGCCTGTTTGCTGTTAAGAAGGGCACAGCTCCTTCAAGTCCTGCTGGTGCTGACGGGCCCTGGAGGAGTTATGCTTCACTCCCTTCTGAATTTGTTCTGGTGGGTCACCACGTTGGTCTGAAGCAGCAGAACAAAGTTTGAGTCCAGTGGCACCAACGAAGTTTTATTTTAGGTTTAGCTTTCGTGTCTACACATACTTCTTCAGATACATTGAAACAAAAGTCACCACCCATTACATATAGATAGCAGGTGAGGTCAGATTTGTGTCCATGTTATAGACATTGTATATGCCATTAAATGTCAACAATGCCCTTCGGTTCTCTTCGTAAGGCAAACAGGCTATGCCGAAGGATATATGGACACAAATATGACATCAAGAATCACAAAACCGAGAAACCTGTAGGAGAACACTACAGCCTTCCAGGACATTCAGTGGAGGACCTCAAAGTAGCTGTTTTATTGCAGAAGGACTTAAGAAACAGACTAGAATGGGACATTGCTGAGTTACAAGTTATTATAACACTCAAAACAATGGAACCCCCAGGACACTGGTTTCTTATCTCAGTACACACACTAACAACATTCAGTACTCACATGTGTTTATAAACTCCATTATTACTGTGTAAGCCAGGGGTCCTCAAACTTTTTAAACACGGGGCCAGTTCACTGTCCCTCAGACCGTTGGAGGGCCGCCGCGTTCGCTCCTCCCCCCACCAGCCTGCTCGCCCCGCTGCCGCGTTCGCCCCCTCCCCCCCACGACCAGCCTGCTCGCCCCGCCGCCGCGTTCGCCCCCCTCCCCCCACCAGCCTGCTCGCCCCGCCACCGCGTTCGCCCCCTCCCCCCCACCAGCCTGCTCGCCCCGCCGCCGCATTCGCCCCCTCCCCCACGACCAGCCTGCTCGCCCCGCCACCGCGTTCGCCCCCTCCCCCACGACCAGCCTGCTCGCCCCTTCCTCCTCCTCAGCTCCTGGGCGCTCTTGCGGGGGTGGGTGGGCATAAACACTCGGCGGGGGGCGGGCATAAACACTCGGCGGGCCGCATAAATGTCCTCCGTGGGCCGCATGTGGCCCGTGGGCCGTAGTTTGAGGACCCCTGGTGTAAGCGAATTTGATGCTATTCACAGAACTTACCAATCACCTTCATCCAGTCTTAGCTATATTTACTGTATATAAGTTACTTCTGTATCTTGACTCTAATTGGCCCTTCTTGGCAACATTCTCCTCGCTACCTATATATAATGGTTGGTGACTTCTGTTTCAATGTATCTGAAGAAGTGTGCATGTGCACACAAAAGCTTACACCCAGAATAAAACTTTGTTGGTCTTAAAGGTGCCACTGTACTCAAACTTTGTTCTCCTGTATTTTTGTGTGTGTGTAATCGTGTGAGAGGCTACTGGAGGTGGTTTGTTCCAGGGCCTCTTAAAACTTGGAGCCAGTCCATAAGGTTGCCAACTCTGGCTTGGGAAATTCCTGAAGATTTGGGGGCAGTGTCTGCGGAGGGCAGAGTTTGGGGAGGTGAGGGAGCTAGAGAGATCTGGTCTCCTGTCTCCACTGCCCATTGCTGCCCAGTGCAGCATCAGAAGAAATTATGTGTATGGGCACGCGAAGTACTGACATGTCAACACTGGAATATTTCTTCCCAGTTACCTAACCAGAAGCAATGTCACATGTTGCCACAATGCTCTAGCAATCCCTCCAAATCTTTATGGTTTTACCACAGAGTTTAGGGGGATTGCTAGAGCGCCACAAAATGATGTCCTACCTAACCCTGCCCTGAAAAGCTCCTGGGGTTCCCAGATCCCACCTGGAGGCTGGCACCCAGATCCTGAATGGAGGGTCCCGTCCTCTGTAGATGTTCAGGTGAACTAACAGTTCAGTAGTAGTGGTTGCATTCTTCTTCTAAGAGGAGTCCATATCCAGCCTCTCTTTATTTTCTTAGCATGAAGAAAACAGGCAGCTAGATACAGAACGGTTGCTACTTAAATGTCCCACTGTACATGCTACTGGTATGCACGGTGTTAGTCAGGAGCAGAATTCAGAGAGTTTACTTAGTTGTTTTAAAAGGTGGGCTCAGCACAATAGAAATGTTTAGAAAATTGCAATTCAGGGTTTTTTAAAAAAAAATTGTTTTAATCAGCGGCTTTTACACACCCTGTTAAATGGACTCATAACATATGTCTGGTTCTTTGTTTTGTCCTTGGAATTGTACGAGTCTGGATTCTGGCAGATGGATGATGGTGGCTTCATATTCTCTGTTTGGCGGCCTACGTTCCTCCCCAGTTAGAGTTCCACTCCTGGAGTCAGCTCTTTCGAGGCATTCTGGCCAGCGCCTCATTTGGCTGGAGGGCAGGCTGTGTGTGAAGGATGTAGGGATGGCAAACTGAAGCCCGCATTTCTCAAAATGACTGGCTGCCAAGGCAACCACATACTATACTGTTAATTTTTTGTTTGTTTCCTGGAATTGCACTCTGTGGCTGGAGCCTAGAAAGAACCAGTTCCCCCGTGTATCTGTTTATTTCTTTATTTGCGTACCATATTTACAGCCTGACTTTTTTGCCGAGACTCAAAGGGGATCAGATGATATCAGCAATCAGACAGCATAAGACATCCCATAAACAATAAACCAGGACTAGGATTACAAAACGAGACAAACAGTACAATAATATATCCTGAACTATGCAGAGAATGTAGTCTTTTTAAGAAGAAGAAGAGGATGCAGTAAGGGTAGGATAAAACATATCATAAACCAGAGGTCCCCCAACCTTTTTGAGCCTCTGGGCACCTTTGGAATTCTGACACAACATGGTGGGACAAAACAGCTCCTGCAGCAGGCAGAGCCAGCCACAAAATTGCTCCCATGGCGAAGATCCTTGTGCTGTGGTGGAAGCTGCTGCCAAAGCAATTTTTTTTAAAAAAACTCAAAGCTCCAGTGGCCAATCAGAGCCCTTACTGGGCAAAAGTACCACCTGGCCCCACCCACTTTCTAAAAACAACTGCTGGGCGCCGGTAAAGGTGTTGGTGGGTACCATGGACACCGTGTTGAGACCCCTGTCATAAACATTGGAGTAATTGTGGTTGAAGCTGTAGTGCACAATATTTTAAAAGGATGACCAAGCATAGAGTTGCCAACTGGCTGTAGGGGGAAAAGTGTGTCCTTTAACAGAGGCTTAAAGGATATTTACCAGGTCATATTATTCACTTCCATGCCATAAAAAGCTTCAACCAACCAAGCTTCTATTAAATGGACAGGCCATTTTTCTCCAGGCCTGTTGGCAACCCCTCACCACACAGTAAGCCTTTGTTTTCACCTGCAGTGGGAAACATGACAAGGGTTAAAGAATGTTAAGCGTTAAACTGAAGCAACTGTTTCCAGGCAGGTGGCCAAAGTTTCAAATCCCTGCTCAACCAAGCGAGGGAAGGTAGCCTTAAGATGGTTCATAACAAAAGCTTACTTCAGCATTGTTGTCAAGATCAGCAAGATAAAGATTGAAAAATACTTCATGTGCTGAGAAGGGTTATAAAAATAGTAATTTTGGAGAGTGTATTTAGTCAATAAAACTTCTAAGGGATTATGATTTACGTTCTTTGAAATGAATTCCCATCTCCTCCTCCAGGACAAAAGATCTATAGTGTTCTTGAGTTCTGCCCCTCTCCTTTGTTCAGGACAATGTGTCCCTAATGCCACGAATTTTGGAGAAGGAGACCCAGTCATTCTGTCATCGCTCCCCGGAGATTCCTGTCTTGTGTGCACCATATAAGCAGCATTGCTTCAGGGTATAATAGTTTCTCAGGAAATCATGTTGTGGTATTACAGAAGCATCACGTGGATTGTGGTTTGCAAGTTGCTCCAAAAAGTCTGGAGATGAGCTTATTGAGGAAAGCATCTTGTGAAAGATTTCCACCCCACCCCACCCTGCAGGGCATGGAGGAGTCTGAGCAGAACAGAACACTGGGCTTTTTCACTCCTTGAGAGTGCTGTTGTAGGCTTTCATAGCCTAGGTGGATTCAGCCATCTGATTGGCACTGGGGAAACTCCAGGTTCAAACCCCCCACTCTGCAGTGAAGTTTGCTGGATGCCCTTGGGCAGTCACTCTCTCTGTGTCTCAGCCTAGTCTATCTCACAGGGTTGTCGTGGGGATAAAATGGAAGAGAGGAAGCCAATGTATGCCATCCTGAGTTTCTTGGAGAAAGGGTCGGATAATGGATAGATGTTAAGGGAGTAAAGGACTGGGCTGTGTTAAACCTGACCAGTGCAGCCGCAATTCCCTGACATGTTTTTCTAGTCTTTGTCAGTCTAAACCAAGAACACATGGTTGGGAGCTGGAACTTAACCTAACACACTTCCTGGGGCTGTGTATGTTTAGAGTTGTCAACTCTGGCATGGCAAATTCATCGAGATTTGGGGAGTGGTATCAGAGGAGGGTCCTGACCTAAATGGCCCAATCTAGCCTGACCTTGTCAGATCCTGAAACCTGAGCAGGATCTTCTCTGGGTAGAACTTGGATGAGAGGCCACCAAGGAAGTCCAGGGTTGCTACGCAGAGGCAGGATGACAAGCCACCTTTGTCCCTCTCTTGCCTTGAAAACCCTATGGGGTCACCATAGGTAGGCTGTGACTTGACAGCATTTTTCACCACCACTTGGGGAGGGTGAAATTTGTGGAGGGAAGGGAGTTCATTGGGGAAGTGGTGCCATAATCCATCCTCCAAAGCTGCCAGTTCCTGCAATGGACCTGATCCCTGCAGTCTGGAACCAGAAATTTTGGGAGAACTCCAGGCCCCACCAGGAGACTGGCAACTCTGTCAATCCCCTAGAGCTTTCTGGGGGCACAGGGAGGAGTCAAGATATACAGGAAAAGTCCTCACTTTGGTTGATCCTGTGGGCACATTTGGAATTTTGGGAACAGGTGGTGGGCACCTCCACAAAAGGGCTACCATAAAGTGGGGCTAATCACAGAGCTCTGGAAAGTTCCACAGAATGTCAGGAGGTTCCAAGCCAAGTGTCTTCCTTCAATGGAAGTTAGCCCCCGCTTCTGATTGGCTACTCTGTAAAACCAAAGGTGCTGCCTCCTGGGCTTTTCTGAGGCACCTTTGGCACCAAAGAGGCATAGGAAAGCTAGGATTTACTCTGTCCTTTGGGAAAGAGATACTCCTTTGTTTCCATCTCCAAAGAAAGGAGAAGTCTTGCTTCCTGTATTTATTTATTGTTTCTATTTGTATCCTGCCTTGCCAGACACACTGGCTCAAGGCAGCTAACAAGATCAAAATATCATAAGATAATCCAAAGTTAAAACAGTTAAAAACATCAAAGTTAAACAACATCAATTTACAGATAAAGACAAGCAAATGATGGCGGTATTCAAATCAACCCAGTGGTAGAGATAACATCCAACAAGGTCAGATGATGATGTTCCAAGTCCATCCAGTGGTAAAAACAGCATCCAACAGGGTCCCAGGCCAGAAGATATTCTAGGGCACGTTCATCAGTGGCGGCTCCAAAGTACAACAGCAGGGAGAGGTTTCCAAACCTGGAAACATAAGAAAGTCTTTCTTTTCTGTTGCTGAGCTGAGGGTGTGTTGTTGTGATGTTCCAGTCCAGGACTGTCTCAGTAGGTTGCTAGTTAGTCAGCTGGTACACAGTGATCCGGAGGGCGCCCACCCCAATGCTGTTCAAAACCCTTCAGATCAATCAGCTGCCAAGAAAGACATTGGCAAGCAGTATGATGCCTTCAGGTGTTGTGCTGGGAATCACTCCTGTGTCACATGATCCCTTGCAATTGGCAGACAGAATGAGGCTTCTGGATTGGCTAGTCCTGGAATAAATATTAGAAGCTTTGCCTTCTGATTTCTGCCTGGTCACCAGAGCTGTACCTTCTGCCTGCTGAGGCTTTGTTTCAAGGCCTGGCAGACAGTGGAAAGTTGCCACAGTGAAGGAGCTTCAGTATGAAGCCTGCCTCAACTTTGAGGTCCTACGGTTGGGGAGCATCTTCCCAATTTTAGAAATGGTAATGGACAATAACTGACTTCCTCCCAGCATCTTTTGGGCGGCCTGTGATTACCATAAGCTCACATACATTGTAGGGTGTGTGTGTGTGTGTGTGAAGTGCTGTAAAGTAACTTCCAAATTAAGGTGACCCTGTCACTCAATGGCCCTCCAAAATGGGCTGTTGTCAACAGCCTGGCTTGGGTCTTGCAAACTGAGGGCTGTGACTTCCTTGATAGAGTCCATCCATCTCCTCTTGGGTCTTCCTCTTTTCCTGCTGCCTTCAACTTTTGCTAGTATTATTGTCTTTTCCAATGACTCTTTGTCTTCTTATAATGTGACCAAAGTACGGTAGCTTCAATTTAGTCATTTTAGTTTAGGACTGCACTGCAAATGTCTTTGGAAGTATGGAAAAGAAGTTAATTCAGTGGTTATGGAGCACACCTCTCTGTTGTTAGATCATTTTTGTAATGCTTAACGGACAGTAAATATCTCAGTATGGCATTATTTGAACCGTTGTAGTTTCCATACTTGACGGATTGATTTTAATGGATTTATTTCCTTGCCTTTGCAAGTAAATTTCCCAGTACGCCTCGGAATAAGACAGTACATCGCAATAACAATTTAATGCAAGACAAAGAACCATCAGAGAAATCAGTAAAACAATTTAACAACGACCGGTTAGGCAGCTGCGCTAATGAATAAACTGTAACGCGGTAGCAGGAGAAGAAAGAAAAAAATTGAGGAAGGTACAGGAGAATAATTTTTTTTGACCTGGCATGTAGAGGAGTACGATGTGAGCACTGGGGACATTTCTTTATGGAGAACGTTTCTGAGATGGAGTTTGGGTTGCCAACAGGCCTGTAGAAAAACACCCTGTCACTATAATAGAGACGTGTGTTTATGTATGTGTGTGTGTAAAGTGCCATCAAGTCGCAACTGACTTATAGCAACCCCAGCAATGGACTTTCAAGTCAAGTGATAAGCAGAGGTGGTTTGCTATTGCCTTCCTCTGGAGAGTCTTCCTTGAAGGTCTCCCTTCTAAGTACTGACCAGGCTTAGCTTCTGAAATCTGATAAGATTGGGCTATATACCATGCTGCCTTCCCTCCCATTAGAGACTTAAAAGAGAGCCAGTCTGGTGTAGTGGTTAAGAGCACAGACACTAATCTGGGAAAACTGGGTTTGATTCCTCACTCCTCTACATGCAGCAGCTGGGTGACCTTGGGCAAGCCACAGTTCTCTCAAGAGTAGTTCTCTGAGAGCTCTCTCAGCTCCACCTACCTCACAGGATGTCTGTTGTGGGGAGAGGAAGGGAAGGAGATTGTAAACCACTCAGAAACTCTGAGTGAAGGGCGGGGTATAAATCCAATCTCTTTTTCTTCTTCTTCTTAATGGGATGTTATTTATCTCCATGAAAAGCTTCACATGCTGATTTCCACACATTAAGCCTCTGTTAAAAGACAGGACCTTTTTCTCCAGGTCCTGTGGCAACCTAAGCTGGAGTGTGCCACAGATGAGAAGGCCTTTCTTACCACTCTCAATCTATCTAATCTCTGAGGCAAAGCCCTCCAGAACAGATTTTCCCAAGGTTATCTCAACGGATAGGCTTATTCAGGAAGACAGGAAGCCTTTCAGGTATTCTCCTCCCAAGTCATTTATTATTTTGTAGGTTAAACACTGTGAATTTAACTTGAAAACATGCTGGAAGCCAATAAGCTCTTTCAATATTGTTGACGTGCATTGGATCATCCAGACAGGACACCGCTGCTGTGGGTAGATAGTGAGGCTGGTAGAGGAATAGGTATTCAGCCTGTTTTGGATGGGGTTACACTTCCCCTGAAGGAAGAGTTTCATTGGGTGGGGGTTCTCCTAGATGCCTCATTGGCCTTGGAGAGAGAGGGGGGGGGGAGGGATGGCAGAAGTTGGTTTGGGTATGTTCTTATAGCTGTGGCTGGCTTGTTGGCTGCAGAAAAGCTGACCAGGCCACTGCCACATGTGAATTGGTAATATGCCCAAACTCCTGCATGCTTGGCTCATGTCATCTATCACCAGACATGAATAATACCTCAGACTGATTGATTAATCTGATGAGTGGTTGCTGAAGTATTTGTTGGAATTTGTGCATCTAGCAGAACAGGACACATGCATGCACAACTGGCTTTGGCAAATGTATGACCAAGCAAAGGAGCATGGAAGTTGTAAGGCTGCCTTAACGCCAAGGATTTTCTTTCTACGTTGGGTTTCCATTTCTGTGGTGGAAAGCCAAGTGAATTTCTTCCCACATGAGCACTCTTTCCGCAGTGGAACGATTCCCACTCAAATGCCGATTTGGTGTAGTGGTTCAGTGCGCGGACTCTAATCTGGGAGAACTGGATTTGATTTCCCACTCCTCCACTTGCACCTGGCTGGACGACCTTGGGCAAGCCGTAGTTCTGATAAGAGCTGTTCTTGAAAAAAGAGCCGTTTCTGTCAAGAGCTCTCTCAGCACCCCCTACCTCACAGGGTGTCTGTTGTGGGGAGGGGAAGGGAAGGGAGTTTGTAAGCCGCTCTGAGACACCTTTGGGTAGTGAAGGGCAGGGTATAAATCCAATCTCTTCTTCTTCTTCATTAATTTCTTCCCTATTTTGGACTCCATTTTAGCACTGGACAGCCCCCCTATTGCTATGCATTGTTTTGCAGTATAAATTTATTCCTTTTGGGGGGAGGTCCATTTCAGTAGTGGAAAGATTTCTGCCTGCCCTTACTAATTACTGGAATGCTTCCAGTTTGAGCTCCATTTTTGCATTGGAAACCTGCCCCCCCCACAATGACATTCTTCTGTTTCAGTGTTGGAAATCCCTCCCCCTCTGCAACCGTCTTCCACTTCAGATCTGTTTCTGCAGAGGGTAATTTCCCCACCCACCCCACTTCCTGGTTAATGACATTTTTAAGTGTGGGCAATTATGTTTGTTGACACTGATCAGGAACATTTTCAACACTGGTCAAAGACACTGTTCTCTCTCCCCCCCCCCACCAGTATCTCCCTTTCCTACTAAAACAAGCAGTGGCTTCCCCTCCGCCCTGCACTAGGCAAATATGTGGAGGGTTTCTAAAGAAGTTGTGGTATTGAAGCAACAAGAATACAGACCCCTCAATGACATGCCGTCCTCCAGGTCTCCACTCCACCTCTTGGATCCTGAACACCAAGGTTCACTGGGACTCCAGGTCCATTTCTTAATTATGCACAGAGATCAACAAAATAGTATGACTAGTCACAAAAAAGGTACTGTGCAGCTGACGACCTGTTCCTAAGGTTTACGATGCCAATGGACTAATCCCAGGATCCACTCCCCATAGAATATGGTAAATTTGACTGGCAAACTCATTAATGGCAGAGTTCACGGCATCCCTGCTCCAGTCGGGATTGTTGTAATGCACTTTATATGAGGCGGCTCTTGAAGATATAAAATCAGGACTTTCCCACAAGCACTGGTCCATAGCTTGCCTCTGAGCCCAATTCTAGATGCTGGTTTTGCTCTGTAAAGCCAAAGTTGATAAAGGACTGCCTTATCAGTCTGCCTGAGCTTTAAGATCTGTGAACAAGGCCTTCCGTGTGCTATTGGAGATGGGATTGGCTGGGAATTGTGGCAGGTGTTATTTACTGGCTGTCCCTAGACTGTGGAACTCCCTCCCCCATGGTATGAAGCCAGCATTATCTTTTCAGGCCTTCTGGAAAAAGATGTAGACATTTTTTGACCTGAAAGGCCTTCCAGTGATTGATTGAAATTGACAGTGGTGGATGTTCCCCAGGATGTCTTGAGATGGATTTGTGAGATGTACTCATTTTATAATGTTTTTACGATGGATATTTTATTGCTTCGTAGATTGTCGGCTGCCTTCGGTACCTTGATTTAAGAGGCAAGGGGTGGCATATCAATTGACTAAATACTGATAATAGCCTCACTGCGGTACTTTGAACCAGCAGATGTCTCTGAATGCTTTTAAAGGCAGTGCCACATAAGAGACCTGACAGTAGTCTAAACTAGTCCAAAACATGAATAACTGTGGTTAGGTGATCTTTTTCCACTTAGGGGCACAGTGGCAAACCAACTGAATGAAAGGCACTTTGCACTACAGATGTTATTTTTATGTTTTGCTGAAAAGGCAGCTAGAGCTAGGCGCATCCCCCAAGCCGGAAGCTTGTTCCATGAGGAAAGGGGGCTTCTGTGAGAAAGGTTTCCCCTTGTGTAGGTAGGCCTTGCTCTTGAGGATATCTTCCATCTCAGAGGATGGGAATTCTGCTAGCCAAGCAGTGGAGTCATCTACAAGCGATTCCTTCCATGGTGTATATTTCTGTATCTGAATAACCCCACAGTGCCTACATCATTTTTACTTTTTTATGGAAATGTCTATGAATGGGGAATTTGCCATATCCATAGCTAGGATGTTTCTCCTAATGTTTGACCTAAATCTGCCTCCTTGTGTTTGGCAGCAATTGATTCTTGTCTCTGCTGATACAGTTCCTTTTCCTTCCGAGAGATTTTGAAAACAGCCTCCATTTTCTCTCTCTTGCCCCATTTTCTTTCCTTTAGTATTTTTAACTGAGTTGGGGATAGCTTTATTTTTAAATCTTGGGGCAGTTATATGTTTTAGCATCCCACAACTTGCAAGAGGGGAATTTTAGTGATGATGGGTTGTTGAAAAGTTTTACATCAGGCTTTACATCTGTATGTAAGATCTTTGGTTATCACATGACAACCTGAGAACAAATGCAATGTAGCCTTCAGAGTGTTGAACTGCGGCGATCTGGTTCAAAACCCCACTGGTTCAAGTCCCTACTCAGCCAAAGAGTTTATGTGAAGATCTTGGGCCGGTTGCTGTTCTTCCACTTGACCATGTATTGACCAGGGCAACTGGCAGCCACAGGGAGGGAGGAATTGAAGTGAAGGAAATGGTGCCAGCGTGGGTGGGATGTGCAGGAAATATGCACACCTTCCCATCCACAGGGCAGACAAAGAAGCTTTGACTGCGATACTTCTGAAAAGATCTTATCAAACCAGATTAGGAATGATTACAGTAATGCAGGGGAAAACCCAGAAAGTAGATGATTAGGGGGGACAATATTGCATGGATGCTCGATTAAAAAAAACCCCACAGCTGCTCCAGTTTGGATGTGTGTGTGTGTGTGTGTTTTAATTGCTGTCAAGTTGCAGCCAATTTATGGCAAACCCATAGGATTTTCAAGGTGAGAGGCTAATGGAGGTGGTTTGCCGTTGACTTCCTCGGCACAGCGATCCTCAAATTCTTGGTGGTTTCCAACCACTAACCAGGGCTGACCCTGCCTAGCTTCTGAGACCTGACACACCTGGGCCATCCAGGTCAGGGCCAGTTTGGATACCCAAGGCAAAATACATCAGTTAGTGCAATTATATATGGTATCTAAGTTATAAATGATGTTTTGTATGTTAAAGCAGAAAAATGAGTTTAGGTTGGGTAGGAAAGTGAGTACTGCATGCATTTTAATTTTTCCCAAATTTAATTTCTTTTTGCCGACCCCCTCCCGACCCTGAATTTCCCCCTTCTACGTGGTTTCAAACTTCCTGGGAATTTTACATCTCTGCTTAGTATCCATTTGTTATGCCTCCCAGTCCTTAAGTTTTTTGGAGGCCTGCTTATTTGTCATCTTTCCCTCTCCCTGTCTCCAAGAATCTCAAGGCAGCCTACAGGATGTGTGCTCCCCCGTTTTATTCTCACAAAAACCCAGGGAAGCAGGGTCTCAAAGTCAAACGGTATGTTACGTGTCACTGGATCAATTGACTTTTTTATTTTTAGGGGAGTTGTGGGAGTCTCCAGATTTGATTGGTGCAGAGGTGCTAGGGGAGGGGGTGTTAACCCTTTTTCCTTGTTCCATTTTTCCTACTATAAATCACCCACCCACCCCAGAGTTGTTAGCCTCCTGGGGAAAAATGCATCAGCCTCTGTGGTTCCACTGCTATGATCAAATCGGACACCTCTCACAGCTGCATTAAAGCCCTTGAAAACCATTCTGGGGTAGAATCCCTGCCTCAGTTGCACTTGGAATACATAGAGAAGTGGCTCTATTACTCCATCCTTTTAGATATGGCCATCTGTGTAGTAATAAACAATGTCCCTGGCCACTTTCCACTTAGTTTTCTTTCTGTAAACAGAAAAGCATCCAGAGTATAAAGCAAACCCTTTAAAATCTATTGATTTTGCCACTTGGAGGGCTTTTCCCCTAGTCAGTGTATCGTACTGTGATTTTTAAAAAGCTCCATGAATTGTTGTGCGGGAAAGCTTTAATGCGATGTGTTATCGTTCCCTGTATTGGCACCAAGAACAGATCTTACTAGAGAGTATTATCTCACCCTAGACAGGTATGTGCGAGGGGTAGAAAACTAATCCCTCCCTCCAGGTAATGACAACATGAGTTAAGGTAAATGCCATCTTTCACAGTTTGTGCAAGTTTTAACTTCTCGGGTTCGAAGTTTGGGTATTGCAAGATGTTTCCTCCTGCTGCTATGAGCATGGATTTGCTCGATGACAGTTTAGAATCTGGAGCTGGAATACCGAAAAAATTCGGGTCCAATATGCCCAAATCCGAATTTTACCGAATTTTTTTTTTTTGCACACCCCTAGTAGTGAATACCCTCTCCCCCCCAATTCTTCTTGTGCATTTCCCCCCACATATTTGTCACAGATTAAGGTAAATCAAACAGGCTGGGAGATCCTCTGCTGCATAATCTATGCTTTCACGCCTGAGCTGGGATTTGACTCTGGGTTTCTCCAGCCTGTCCAGCACCCTGTCCGCTGCCGCATCATTTTTGTACTCTTTATTTCTCAGGAAAGTAGTAGAACCAGGGATGTTACCCGGTTCTTCTGATAAAGAGCTGACAACGTTTGTCTGACTCTGGCCCGCCGATGTGTTGAGTCCAACAGTGGACTTGACAACTGTGGGAAGCGGGGCAGGCTCGAACAGGCTTCTCTGGGCCTAAATCAGTTCTGTTTATGTGATCTTCTTGTGAATCCAAAAGAGCTGCTAGAATTCACTGCCAGACAGACCCTCCCTGGCCTGTTTGGGGACTGGAAGAGAAAAGAGGTTTCGAAGCCATAAGATGCAGTAAGTAGCTAGAGGCATAGAAGACTGCACCCCTCTTTCCTAAAGAGCACTAGTTTATGTCCTCCTTTCCTTGTTGGGAGGGGGCAGTGCTGCTATTGTGAATCCCCTTTCTCCCTCTGCTGCCTTACTCAGGGAGCTGAATTTGCAACTGAATCCTTAGTCTCTGTCAGAGAAGTGGTTTTGTTGTTGGGGGGGGGGTGTCCTATTCTTTGTGGCTTTTTTAAAAAGGAAAAGAAGGAACATTATTGTGTGGGTCCTGCCCATTCTTCGCCTTGTTCAGATCAAGACAGATTAGCTGTTCTGAAGGTGTCCCTTTGAGAGGGATGTCTATAGCAACAGAGGGAGGCTGGATCAGAATGTGAAATGGCTCTGGGATCCTGAATGCCGAAGCACCAGACAAATTGAAATTTCCATGGGGTGGGTGAGTGTGAGGGGATACCGAGGTAGGGGGTCCCATAATGAGTAACTGGGGTGCTTCCTTCGTGATGGAATAGGCGACTCATGCACGAGGCATGGAAAGGACAGGAGGATTGTGGAGGAGTCTGCTTGGGGTGCAGTGGATTTATGTTCCACGCCTTACGCCTCTTCCGGCTAGCCCAGCAGCAGCCAAAGCAATAAGCGAAACTCTAAAATGTCGAACGGCTCGAGTAAATCCGATAACCAAAGTGAACGGCGACAGCAGCCAGAGGAGTAAAACCGAGCAGTCGTCTCTGCCCAAGTTCTTGGCAGGACTAAAAATATCTTCTCAGTGAATGTGGCAGTTTAATTTTAACCAGTCTGTGATTTTAAAAGGCTGAAGTGTTCCAACAGACTGTCCCAATTTTCTGTGTGGACAGAGCCAGCTGTGGGTTGCTAATGGGTTAACAGTCCAGAGCCTTCTGATACATTTTTGAAAATAAATATCTGCTCAACGTAGAAGATTTGGATTGCCCTCGTTCAGAGGGGATTTGAGCATCCTTGATCCAAGGGCTTCTGACGGGGTTTATTTCATTCAAGGATTAATAAACTCGAAACAGCTGACCCGTCGCATGGACCGAGTGACTTACTGTGCAATTCTCGGCAGAGCTGAAGTCAGTGGACTTAGAGGGGTGTGACTCTGGTTAGGGCTGTGCTGTTGGTCTCGGTCTTAGCTGGCCTTTGGTGGGGGGAGCCACGGGAAACTGAAGTCCCTCTTCCCTTCTGGAGCATGGAAGTTGTGAGTGAGAGAGCACCATGAGTGGCAGACCCCTTGAAATGTTTTCTCCTGCAAGGCAGTCTCCTGGGGAGATGATGGAGAATGGAACTGAAGGTCTTTGAAATGTACTGGGATAATAGCAGAGGAAGGAAAAAACTCATTTCGCTGGGTCATAAAGTGTCCAGTCTGAATTTAGCTGTTAAACCAGCATGTTGCAACTTGCACACAAGGAGTGGAGGGGTGGGGGCGTAAAAATGATGTATTGCTGTCAAGTGCATCCCTGAGAGTAGCTGGCGGTCTGATGACCCCTCCCGGAGTAATATCTTCTATTGATTCTTGGCTTCCCTTGGTTCTTTACCTAGCATACTACCTCAGATTAATCTTCAGTTTTGCTAACCTAGGAACTAGCAATCTTTTTTTTTATTTACTTCTGCTCTCTGCCGTGTTCTGATCAGCATAACAGAATGACTTGGAATTGCTGCTGGCTTCTCTGTTTTTGAAGGGAGAACAGCCATTGCTGGCTCAGCTATCGCCAATAGCCTTGGGTGAGCTTGAAATCTGTTATGCACGTTGCGTTGTCTATGCCTGTATAGCAACTCCTGGACTCCATCTGAATTACAAATTGCAGAATAGCGGGCTTTCCCATCATGCACCAGAAGCCTTGCATGTCTTCTCTCCCCATGTGCATTTTGGTACTCAGATCTAGCAGTGATCTCCAACGTGGTGCCCAGGGAAATGTTGGCATCCCTTGAAGAGTTTCCCGGCATCTTCTTGCATCTCATGGATAAAATGTAAAGAGTTTGTAACAGAAAATGCAGACTTAAACAGGGAGCTTCAGGTCACTCCCTGCCAGCTGACTGATCTAGCAAAGCCTTGAGCTCATCACAAGGCAGGTGCGTCAGAGCCATGTGTTCTCAAGTCGGCCACAGACGCAGACTTTCTCAATCTCTCCTATATTATAATCCTGTTTTGAGGTGGCAAGATTCCATGCTTGCCCTCAGCCTGTTAGCTGCCACTTATGAGTAGTCACGTGCCATTGGCCGGGTGCTGGGTCTGCTCCTCTTTCAGGAGAGGGGTGGAAATCACTTAGAATTACTACTGATCTCCAGGAGCAGGGGCGGGGGGGAGATGCAAAGCTGAAATCAGAGTGGCAGATAATGTCAGGTTGATGCTTGGCTGGGAAGGAGATAGGGTTGCCAACTCCAAGTTGGGAAATTCATGCAGATTTGAGGGGTGGAGCCTGGAGAGAGTGAGGTTTGAGGAGGGGTGGGACCTCAGACAGGTAAAATGCCATAGACTCCACCCTCCAAACCAGCCATTTCTTCCTGGGTAACAATTGTTGCCAATCTCCAGGTGAGGGCTGGAGATCACTGAAAATTACAACTGCTCTTCAGGTAGCAGAGATCAGTTCCTCTGGAGAAAATGGTGGACTCTGTGTATACCCTGCTGTGTATATCCTGCTGAGGTCACCACAGCACATTGATGCTGAGTGCCCAAGGCCTTGGCACTCTCCCTGAGCCTCTTTCTAGAGCTCGTTGTATTTATTTCCACAATGGGCCTTATTCCTAGTAATGAATAATGATCGTATGGCAGTGTGTGTCGTATAGCCAGGAGATCTGAGGATTGTCTGGCAGCCAAAGTTCTAACTCTTTGGAGTCATGCACCACTAGGTGGTGAGCTAGACTTGTTGGTGGGCTGAGAGAGCTCTGAGAGAACTGTGACTGACCCAAGGTCACCCAGCTAGCTTCTAGGGAGAGGTCTAGGGAGAGTTCTCCGGGTTAGAATCCTACTGCTCTTAACCATTACACCCAACTGGCTCCCTACAGACTTCCTTGTATCCTGGGTTTGGAAACATAAGGCAGTGGTAAGGAGTGGTTCTAGGTCTGAGCAAATGTAGCCAGGAAGGCTGTGCCATGGGCATCCTTAGTCTGCTGTTCTCAGAGGAATGGATCTCTGTAGTCTGGAGAAAGGAGAAGTCCAGGCCTCCAAGCACCAGAAGCTTGGACAGCTGGGGAATCACCAATCTGGTCCTTCTTGGAGGATGGAGAAGCGTGATTCAGGTTAAAGCAACACAAGGGGAAAGAGGGTTTACTTCCAACTCCATGTAGGTGCTCCTGTTGAAACTGATTCCCCCTGCCCCATGGTGCTCTTTAGATCTTAAATGGAAAGAAGACAGGCATCCTGCCTGTTGCTTTCTTTCCTTTCAGAGCTAGTAACCTTGTGTGTGTGGAGGGTGGGATTGGGTTTTGACCAGCCAACCCTCTTCTCTCCTCATTTCACCCCAATCTTAATAGGGGCTTGCATTAGCATTTAGAGAGCACTGTGAGAACAGTTTGGTTGCAGATTTTTTAATGTCCAGTCTATTTAGATGAAACCTCATGAACCCTGAACTCCACAGGGCACACATGTCATGCCTCCTCTCTGACCCCTGAACATACACACACGAGGCTGCCTTCTATTGCAGCAGACCATCAGTCCATCAAGATCAGTATCGTCTCCTCAGGCTGTCAGTGGCTCTGCAAGGTCTCAGGCAGAAGTCTTTCAGTATCTTCTCCCACCTGGTCCTTTTAACTGGAGATGCCAGGGATTGAACCAGGGACATGCCACTGAGCCACAGCCTATTACAGCGCCTGAAACTGGGCTCCATGAGGCTGCTTCAGTTCCACTGGCCTTTCTTATGTTTTTCCAAGCCTATCTTCACATTTGCAAGGCTTATAAGTGGTTCTTAATAAAACGCAAGCTGATGTTCTCAAGGTGCTGAATTCCCTGCCCCTCCAGCCGTAGAAGAATCACAGGGTCAATGGGTAACCTTGTTCTCCATTCCCAGTTTCCTCCACCTTACTGCGCCAGCCCTGCCCAAGGCATGTGTTCCTATCCCCTTCTTTTTCAGTCCATCTCAGATGCTGAGCCTTCTACAAAGGGGACCCTGTTGCTTCATGTATTCTGTACAGCACTTAGCACGGTGACTGCTGGCACTTAATAAATGTCAGACGAGAAGGATTTTGACTACAGGGCTGTTTGCACGAAATGTGTTGCTTTTGCAAGGCTGGTATTGTGAATGAATTTGCAGGACAATAGTTCTCATTAGGACTGTCAACCAACTGAAGAAATATCCTTGTCCCTTAGAAAGAAGGTTAGCTAAGCAAGTGTAAGCTGCATATGAGGAAACAGACTCAGGAAAAAAGGTACTGTTTTTAGATGATGAATGTATATCGAACAGGAAGTATCATCTCAGAGGAGGCATTTCCCTTTCCTCTTATGCAGAGGAAGGAAAGCCCCTTCCAAGATGGTGCTTTTGCAGTTATAATTTAAAGAAACAAATCAACAGCACATTTGTAGTCAATCAAATGTTTGTGAATGACGAATTGAATTTGTCCTACTGTCTGGTCTGACTATACAGGATGTGTATGTTCAGTGCCATCAAGTCGTTTCTGACTTATGGTGACCCTATGAATTAATGACCTCCAAAGCATTTTGTCATTAATAGACATGCTCAGGTCTTGCAAACTGAGGGCCGTGGCTTCCTTTATACAGTCAACCCATTCTCATGTTGGGGCTTCCTCTTTTCCTGCAGCCTTCAACTTTTCCTAGCATTATTGTCTTTTCCAGTGACTCTGGGTTTCTCTTAAGGTGACCAAAGTACTATAGCCTCAGTTGAGTCATTTTAGCTTCTAGGGAGAGGTCAGGCTTGATTGGACCTATACAGTGAGGCACAGGGAGGGAAAAACAAACTCAACCCAAAAACTGGAATCAAGAACCACAAGGGTAAGAAAGAAGTCTGATAAAGGGCCAGTATTAAAAACCTAGCTGAAACTTATACTATACAAAAATACATGTATTTATTAGAAAGGCAGTTAAAAACATATAAGGGCCCAATGGAAGCCTTGTTAAAAAGTTCAAGTGGCCTAAACACAAGGGCCAATACACATGATTAACACATGGAATTCACTGCCACAGGAGGTGGTGGCAGCTACAGGCATGGACAGTTTCAAGAGGGAATGAGATAAACATGTGGAGCAGAAGTCCATCAGTGGCTATTAGCCACAAGGTATAGGTAGGAACTCTCAGTCTGGGGCAGGTGATGCTGGGGGGGGGCAGCAGTGGGCAGCAGTGGGAGGGCTTCTAGTGTCCTGGTCCCACTGCTGGACCTCCTGATGGCACCTGGTATTTTTGGCCACTGTGTGACAGAGTGTTGGATTAGATGGGCCATTGATCCAACATTGACTTCTCTTATGTTCTTATGACCTGACACGTTTCCGCCCTATTGGGGCCTTCTTCAGAGGTCAAACTTTATTGAGGTACACATAACAATAATACATATTACAATAAGATAACCAATAAGTGAATACTGGACCTTTATCAGACTTCTTTCTTACACTTGTGGTTCTGGACTGGACCTAGAACCCACTGATTTGTCTTTTGAGTGGTCCATGGTACCTGTAAAACTCTCCGCCAATGCCATATTTAAAAGAAATCAACTTTCTTCCTATCAGCTTTCTCTATTGTCCAGCTTTCACACCCATATGCAGTAATGGGGAATACAGTGGGATCGTTAATCTTGCTCACCAGTGACATGTCCTTACACTTAAGGATCTTTCCTAACTCTTTCGTGGCTGCCCTTCCCAGTCTCAATCTCCTGATTTCATGGTTGCCGTCTCTGTTTTGGTTGATGGAGCCAAGGAACAGAAAATCTTAAACAATTCCTTCATTGTCAATCTTAAGAGTTGTGTAATTCCCCAGTAGTCATTACTTTTGTCTTCTTGATGTTTAGCTGGAATCATGCTTTGGCACTTCAGCAGTAGTCATTTCAAGTCTTCATTATTTTCTGCCGGTAATATGGTGTCATCTGCATATCTCAAATTGTTAACGTTCCTTCTGCCAATTTTCACTCCACCTTCCTCTAAACCTCATCCATCTTTCCTTATGATATGTGCTGCTGCATATAGATTGAAGAGATAGGGAGATAATGATACATGATACAGCAGCCTCGTTGAAGTTAAGTAGGTGTGGCTGTGGTTGATGCCTGGGTGAGAGACCTCCCGGAATCCCATGGATGCGGCTTTGAGTTTCAGAGAAAAGAAAGGCAGATAGGAAAATAATTAATATATGATGTAGTTGTCTAAGCATTGCTGCCCTGTTATTAATGTGATGCCAGCATGCAGGGCCCTGTGCATTTTGCACACGTGCACAGAATTCAACATCTGGAGAATCTCCGCTTACTTCCTTTTTTAAAAAGAAAGCAAGTTTCTAGTTTTTATGGCTTGTCGAGATAGATTTAAAAGCACGTAGGAAATGCTCTGTGAATTCTAACGAATGAGGTCATTAACCCTGGGGCTTGATTGCCAGGGTTATCCTGTTGTTCCTTTCCATGATTTGGATAAACAGAATAAATTATGTGAAAGGTGTAGGTTGGCTCAGTTTGCCTAGTTGAGGCCCGTTGTGGAGAGAAGTGGTGCAAACGGTGGGTCACCAACCTTTTCTTTACTTCTGAGTAATGAAAAAAATATCCTGAGCTACTCCACCCTGCTCAGCACGTTACCACGTTTTGTTCTGTCTTAGAAACAGAACATGGGCTAGTAAGAGAATCAAAAATGGTGCTGTCAGCTAAGCATCACAGAGAAAAATCCTATGAAACTGAGGGTTATATTTTTAATAAAATCCTAATGCAGGATCTTATCATGATTCCCCCCCCCGGGTCTTTGAGAGAACAAACTAGACTGCACAACTGGACTGCAGCAGCTGGTGAGCTACCAGTAGCTCCGGTGTATCTGTTCGACTGGGCCCCTGGCATATGATCTTTGGGGGCTTGGGGCAGACAATCCAGAATGTACCTTTTCCTTATGGTAATAAAAACACCATAACCCACTTGATAGACAGTTTCCTGCTTTGATAGGCTGCCTCATGATGTCAAATGGTAGGGCCAGCCCAGTTTGCACCATTCAGCTTTTCTTGGGCAGAATCTCTTTCTTTTTTAATTGAGTGCAAAAGTACACACAGCCCGTTCAACCCTATGATAGAGCCAGACAGATTAAATAGAGGATGAGACAGGCCCTCCTTCGCCTCTCCCAACAGCCAGATGTCTGTGGGATATTTGGAAAGAAGAGTCTTATTCCCTTCCAGTAGCCAGAGGGAAAGCAAGTGTTCAGTATCTCATACCCGCATGTTGGAGATACAGATGGGAGATGTTTTCAGATCTGGGTTCAACAGTGGCTCTTTGATGAGGAGCCCAGCACTTTCACCTTGCCAGAAGAACTGGGAGTGAAATGCTTTTTCTTATACTTCGCTCTCTTGTATGGATGGGATTGCGTTAGCCTGTGGAGATTTTGTTGCTGACATTCTCCTGTGGTCTGAATTAGCTGGCCTGAACACACATGAAGCTGCCTTATACTCAATCAGACCACTGTTCCGTCATGGTCAGTATTGTCCACTCAGAATAGCACCAGTTCTCCAGGGTAGAGGTCTATCTAATTTTTTTAATTGGAGATGCTGGGGATTCTGTATGCCAAGATCAGTCAAAGCAATAAAAGGCCTTCTGGTCTAGGGTTGGATGAAATGATACACTTTGGTTTTTCTGTCTTGCCTTTTTTTGTGATACTCAAGGCAGCATTTCCAAGTGGTTTGGCATACCTCTGTAGACTTGCTTGGCTTCAGCAAGGTAGCAGCGTCATGTACCTCCAGACCATACTCTCAGACCAGGAAGTACACCTTTCTCTGCTAGTGGATCAGTGGCCCATTTCTGGTGGCCTTTCTAGTGCTTCCTTGTTCCTGGGGTTCTTGGAAAGAATGCTAGGCTAGATTGACTTTTATCTGACCCAACAAGGCCCTTGCTATATTCTGAAGCAAGAATACAGACTCGGGATCACTTCACACAGATTGGTGGTGAAAACTGCTGTCAAGTCACAGCTGACTTATGGTGACCCCGTAGAGCTTTCAAGGCAAGGCATGAACAGAGGTGGTTTGACATTGCCTGCCTCTAGGCACCAACCCTTTCACAGTAGTCTCCCATCTGACCCAGGGCTGACCCTGCTTAGCTTCCAAGATCTGATGAGATCCTTTACTGGCCCATTCTTCAGCACTCTCTTCAGGTACAAAACTAGAACAGGAGTGTGCAGCCATAGACTCTGTTGTTGCTTGGCCTCCAGACTTGCCAGGTCTGGCACAAATACTAGAAACTGGTTTTGTTTGTCCTTGTCTGATCAACAGAGCAGTGTTGTCTCTCACTATGGGGCGCCATCTCCCACAATGGGCTTTGGTTTGGATGCTAGGTTGGAGAGCTCTCCTGAGTTGACATGCGGGCCAATAATCCTGGCCTGCAGAAGACAGTAGCTGTCGCATGCCAAAAAAAGTCTATTGATAATTTATACTTTTAGACTGTGGTTCATGTTCAAAAGTCACTGTGGAGTTATGAGGGCCTTCTTACAGTCTGGCCTCTTGGGTCTGCAATGTCAGTGCTTCCATTCATCTCTTCCCCCCCCCCAAAAAAAAAAAGAAGTGCCAAACCTTTGCAGGTGCTCTTGTCAACCTAAGAGGGTCCTGCTAATTGCTCTCAGATGCTGCTAATTGAAGCCTTGCTCTGTCATCTCACTGCAGGGTTAGAAAATAAACGCTGAGATTCTTGGATGCTAAGAAGAGCCAGCAGGCCCTAGAATATACATCATCAGGAGATGCGAGTTGCCCATTTATATTTCAAGACTTCCTTTCTCCAGGGCTCCTGTGGCTGCTGCTGTTGTGTTTCAGCCTGTGGCATTTCACAGTGAGGCAACGGTCGGCTTTTCCCCCCTGCAAGCACAAACTGCTGTTTTTCCATGCTGGTATTATGAATGAGCCCTGAGGCAGCACATTATAGTGCATAGTTTAGCTTGTATAGCATTCAGTAAGGAATTCCATAGATCTAAGTGGCCTGGCCTCCTATATAAAACCCCTGTTTACATCTGGGAACAGCATCTTCCAGGCTGCTGTTAGAATACCAGTCTAGCTCTTTGGAAAACAAAGGGGTTGGATGCTGCTGAGAAAGGGCTAAAGGAATAGTTTGAAATTTAGAAAACAAGACTTGTTATAACACACAAGCTATTTTTTTTAAAAATGAGTGGAATCTGTTTAGTTTGCCAGAATGTCTTGATTAAAATGCAAGATTATTTGTAGAGATAGAACTCTGGGTACCCAAAGGTGTTTGGAAGCTAGGTTTTGCATGCTTTAAAAGTACTGTAGGCATTCTGTTTCTCCATATCTTAAAATGGTGTTACGCATTCTAAGTCTTAGGGGCACCATGGGCTTTGAGGACATGCCAATCACAAGCTGCATGCTACTACTGTGAAAAAGGAATATATGTTTCAAAACAGACAATCTAATCCTAAGCAGACCTGTGCCATTCTTGCCCACTGGGTAGAGGACTTAGGGTCAGGCTAGGTATGCAGGCTTTTAAAGGCTAGGGTTCCAGGTTCCCTGGACCAAACTCAGTTTCTTTGCAGCCTCACAGCAGCTGTGGGGAATGGCTTTTAACAAAATAAAGGACAGCCCACTTGTGTTTGGAACGATGCCGCAGGGGAGGAAGGGCTCCTGCCTACCCTTCTGGAGCCGTTTCCCTGTATTTAAAAAAGTGCTGGGGATAATACCACAATTGATGGAAAAAATTGAAGAATTTGGATCAGTTGCGGGATTCTACGTTAATAAAAGTAAAACCAAAGTGATGTGCAAAAATATGACGAAACAAAGACAAACAGAACTTCAAGAGAAAATTCAATGTGAAGTAGTTACAAAGACTAAATATTTAGGAATTGAATTGACCATGAAAAACATTGATTTGTTCAAAAATAACTATGAAAAGGTTTGGCACAGGATTCAACAAGATATGAAGAAATGGGATACCTTGAATCTATCGTTATTGGGAAGAATTGCAACAGTAAAAATGAATGTTTTGCCGCGTTTGATGTTTTTATTTCAAGCTATTCCAATATTAAAACAAAGGAAAATACTGGATACGTGGCAGAAAGAACTATCGAAATTTGTATGGGCAGGAAGAAAGCCAAGGATTAAAATGAAAATTTTATGGTGATGCAAAGGAAAGAGGAGGTCTACAACTACCAAATTTAAGACTGTATTATGATGCCGTCTGTTTAACATGGTTGGAACAGTGGATTAATTTAGAAAATAAAAAGTTATTGGCTCTAGAAGGGCATGATAACAAGTTTGGATGGCATGCATATTTATGGTATGGAAAAGTAAAAATGGATAAATTTTTCAAACACCACTTCATAAGACGATCACTGTTCGAGACTTGGATGAGATATAGAAAATTCTTCTCAGAAGAAAGACCACTTTGGATAGTACCAGCAGAAGTGATTAATCCATATTCAAGAAATCAAGGGTTAGATTGGCTACCTTATAAAAGTCTTTTAAAATTAGAAGGGAAAAACTTTGTGTTAAAAGACAGATTTGATGTGGAATTTGAATATGATTGGTTGAAGTATAGACAGATTTATGACTTATTTAAGACTGATAAAAGAGAATATGGTTTTAGAGAAAATAACACTGAAATTGAAACTGTATGGCTTGAGAAAGGTAAAAAAAATGATTTCTAAACTGTACAAGGTTTTATTGAAATGGTATACTGAGGACGAAATTGTAAAAGAGCAAATGATAATGATAAATGGGCGGTAAATATTAATAATGAGATATTAATGACATCTTGGGAATATTTGTGGGAAAAGTCAATGAAAATTTCAACTTGTGTAAATGTTAAAGAGAATTGTTATAAAATGATGTATAGATGGTATATGACGCCTAAAAAAATTGCTATTATAAATGAAAGTATGTCTAACAAAAGTTGGAAATGTAAGAAACATGAAGGGTCTTTTTACCATATGTGGTGGACATGTGATAAAGCAGTAAAGTATTGGACTGAGATCCACAATGAGATACAAAAAATTTTGAAATGTACTTTTAAGAAAGACCCACAGATGTTATTGTTAGGTCTTAAAATGGAAGAAATAAATGTAGCCAAGAGAACACTACTATGGTACTTGATTACAGCAGCTAGACTGACTTTTGCTCAATGTTGGAAACAAGATAAAGTACCTGAAACATGGGAATGGATTAAAAAGATGTTGTTTATGGCAGAAATGGACAAATTAACAAGAAAATTAAACAATGAAGAAGACAGAAACCTTTTTCGGAGACTGGAAAGACTTTCAAGAATACTTGTTGAAGAATTGGGATGTAAAATGTGGTTTGATTTGTTTTATTGACAGCTATTGAGGAGAAGTGGAAAGAGACTCAGATCTTTGAATTGTTACCATTAGTAAAAGAAATATGTTTAGTAGTAAATGTGATTGTATAAGAGAAATATCAAGGGGTTGGAGCAGTGCGGGAAGCCTTGTTTGGGGGGGAGAGGGAGAAAGAAAAATGGATATGTATTGGTTTGTTTAAATTGTATGAACATGTGATATATCCAATAATAAACTGTATTTAAAAAAAAAAAAAGTGTTGGGGATGGAGTTATTTCCCTAATTTTGCTGCTCCATTTGCACAGAATACTCCATATGGAGCAGCCAAAAAATGGGAAATAACTCCCCTCCCAGTGCTGTTTCGGTGCAAGAAAATAGCTAGGGAGGAAGGCAGGAGCTCTTCCTCTCTTCATGTCAGCATTCTGAGCCCAGAGGGTTCCCTTTTAGTTTTTAAAAGCCGTTCCCTGCAGCTGCTGTATGGCTGTGGGGGACCCAACTCTTTAGTACAAACACACATGTAGTTTGGCCTCCAAAAGGGTATAACCCCATTTAGGATTACCCTGCTAGTGGCTAAGGCATTGTTCCTGTGTCTCTTGCCGCTTTTCTCCCCCGATTCATTTTTTAAAAAAAACCACATCCCCTCTGCTTGTACAATAGGTACATATAACAGAAATAATTTCCTGCATTTCAGAACAGACCCAAAGGTATGCTCCCTCGGCTGCCGTGCAGCATACCGCTCAAAGACAAAGTGATGCTCTGCAGGGAAATTGCTCTCTTTTTCCCATTCCAAGATGTGATAACTCTGTCTGATTTGCAGAGCAGACATGACAAGCCTGCCAGATGTGTATCACATGAGAAAGAGTGCTGAGATCCTTTTAAAGGGAACCCTGGGAGTCCTATATCAGAGGCTGTGCCCTTTGGAAAGGGATTTCCTAGGCAGTAGGGAAATGGCTGTACTGGGGGCTGCCCTAGAGATGTCCTCTTCCCTCATGCTGAACAAAGGACCCTACACGTAGGATCTGTATGCATGCTTGCAGGACACATGATATATGGCAGCCTTGCTGAAGCTGAGCTGAGCACTGAATCTGGACAGTGCTTTAATGAGAGTCCTCTGGAGCATCTTGTATAAGCTACGTTGAGCTCCAGGATGGAAGAAAGTCAGATATATATTCAGTAAATAACATGAAAATGTGGGTTAAAAATGCACACACTTCCTTGTGACTCAGGGAAGGTCAATAGGTATGTAACATGCATGGACCAGCGTGGGAGCTGTGACTATAAATCCTGCCCTCCCACAGCATGGTTAGGATTCACTTTGCAAGATTGTACTTAGAAGCCCTTTTAGGGTCCTGCAAAGTGATGGTGGTGGTTGGGGGCATAAGCATTAACCCAGCCCTGGTGGCTCTTCTTTCGGGGGGTGGGATTTCCCCAGTGGTCTCCCAGTTCCTGTCTCTCATCTCTGTAAACTTTCAGGTTGCAGTTATTGTTGCCATCTGGCCACAATCCTTCCTCTCTGCTTAAATTAATCACACCTTCTGCTGCCACTTCTGAAGAGCTCTGTGTATTTGTGACCCCACAGTGTTGGCTGTCCTGCCAGTGTGCCGGGTCACCCGCAAAGGCCTTGCTGATTCCACAGCATAAATTCTTTTGTGTCAGGTTATTTCCACACTTTGTGCTATGAAAACTACCAACATTTCAACTGATTCCACCCAATAATAACATCTCCAGGGTAGCATTTGGAAGACTTTGTGCCTGTGCGTGATATTTGAAGTACAGCGTGTGAGGGAAGTGCACCGCTGAAAGTGTGGCATCACTCTGCTTTTGGGGAGTCAGATGCTCATGGAGCAGCCATGAGTTTTGTGCCATTTTTTAAGCATGGTGTTCGTGGTTTCTCCTGAGAGTTGCTACTTTCTTGTTTTTAATCTGACCTTTTAATATTGTTTTGAACAATTTCTATTGTTCCTTCTATTGCTTTTTATGCTTCTGGTTTCTTGGCGTGTTTGTTGAATGAATGTTGTGAACTGCCTCAAAGAGTGCCAGGTAGGAATACGATAAACAAACAAGCCAACAAGGGCTTGGTGTGTGCTAGATGTGTATGTAACATATGTTTCAGATTTACCATGCATCTGCCAGAGAGGGAAGGGGAGAGAGAGGGAGGGAGGGAGATAGAGAGCACACACATACATATTCATTTTAGACTTGGCGCACAGGAAAGGCACACTGTCTAGGGATTTTTTTTCCTATTTCACAAGGGAACAGTTTCTGCTTGCATTAGTCTTTGGTTAGTTATGGCTCGCTACAAATCATTTCCCATGATGTTAATGGCATTTATCCACTTTTTACCCGAATCCCGCATGGTTTGTTTGGATACAGAACTGCTGTTTTATAATTACACTCCAGAGTATGTAAGGCGGGTTCTCCCTCCCCCACTTTCCCCCATAGTCTCCGTTTCTTTTTCCGGAGTTACCCTAGATTGACTGAACATTTCCAGTGGCAAGAAATTATCTCTGAATGAACTACTGTGCCTTAATGCTGTTGAAATTAGTGGCAGTTTAAGTGCTTGTCTGTGAAATCGCTACGGGAGATATTTATAATAACAGCATCGCACGTCTGCTTAGTACCTTTGATGCTCTCTCCTGCTAGCCTGTCGAGTATGATGCTGCTAGTTAAATGCTGGGTCTATAAGTGGAATTTTGAAGGTGGCATTGTAGGAAATCCACCTCGACATCAGCATGGAAATCTTGTTTTCAGCATGTGCAAGAGACATTCTGAGGAGTTCTCAGGCGTGAAATAACTTTGCTCAGCCTGCAAAGAAGACAGAGGCACGCTAGCATCTTAAGAGTCAGGGGCAAGGCAACAGGCTAAAATGTACTGGATGGCGCATCTAGGGAAATAAGGAAGTGATGCATGAGGTCTGTTGAAATCTGGAAATTAAACACTCCCAACTGTGATCTTTAACTAAAGCCAAGTTTTTATTGTGTGGTTATTTGTGTGTGGAGTTGTTTGGCTTTCCCTTGTGCAAACATTGTTTTATGTATGAGGGTTTTTTTTTGGGGGGGGGGGTTGGGTGAAGAATATAAATGTTAAGGAAGGCCCGAAGCAGAAACATTTTGCAGACTTTTCTATTCAGTGGTTGGATTTGCACACAATTGTTTTTACAAGCAGGGATCAATATGATTGTATGTTTCACTCGTCTGGCTGAATAGCTTGGCAGATGGTTAATGCTTTGTGCAAGGTGTAGCACAGGACTTTCTGAGAGTCTCTCTGAGTGTTTTTGCACAACTTTGGACCTGTTTGCAAGAACTGAGCGGCACATGGAACTTCCCAGGAAATGTCAGCTCTGCTCACAAAAATGGCTACAGGAATGTAGTTTGGTAGCCAATGTGTATGTTATGTAGAATGACTTGGTAGTCTTTGGGCTGCATTTCTTCAGATTTCATGGTAGTTGTGTGAGTAGCATTTTTGAAGACTCCCTGGATGTATTGAATTGACACATTTACAATCCCTCGTGCTCTCTTTGGTTATCATCTAGGGGCCTCTTGCAGGTGCCTGGCCCCAGGATGGCTGGGTTACCTGTCACCAGGGGAAGAACCTTCTCAGTTGTGGCCCCTGCCCTGTGGAATGCACTCTTGGTTGACTCCTGTGCCCTGCCAGACTTGCTTAGTATCCACAGGGCATGCAAGGCTGAATTGTTTATGTTGACCTTTGGAGGGTAACCACATGTTTGGGCTATTTTAATAGTAGCATGGTGATAGCCATGTATTTTAATATTTTAATATTAATATTTTATGTTAGTTATTTGCTTTCATGTTGCTTTTACCTTATTGGTTTTAATGTTGTAAGTTGCCATGAGACCCTTTGGGTGAGTGGCGGCTAAAAAGAAATCTAATAAATGAACAAACATTGGAGATAGTAATTTAGCTCCTTGATATTCTAGTTCTCTAACTGTTGAGGAATCCTTAGATGGGGAATCAAGGTCCTTAGTGTGGACATCGAGTGCCCTGGAAACTACATTTCCCAGAAACTCTAGCACCTGAAATACTGCTGTTACATCCTGGAATTATAATTGATCTCCACACTATGGAGATCAGTTCCCCTAGAGAAAGCAGCTTACTTTGGAATATGAAATTTATGGCATTATACCCTGCTGAGGTCCCCCTATTCCCCAAACCCTGCCCTGCCCAGACTCACCCCCAAATATCCAGATATTTTCCAACCCAGACTTGCAGGAAAACCCAGAGTTGGCAATCCTAGTTCAAGGGGAGGACAGAGACTTCCTGTTCCCATTGCTGTCACTATTGAAAGTGGGAATAGGGCACCAAGGCAAAGCATAGGGGCTTGTGAGGAATTAGGTGAGCATTGGAAAGAGCTGAAGGAGGTATTTGGACCACATCACACTCCTGAACATGTTATCAGGATCTGGACAGTGTCCAAATTTCAGAATTGGCCTTTTTCAGGGGAGGAAGGGGATAGTTTCGTTTGTGGAGGCCCGTTCTGAATTGAGACAAGGAGAGTTCCTTTCCCATCTGAAAATATAAGTGGAGGAAGATTATGCATTATAGCAACAGGAGCCAATTGGCTACCTGAAGGGAAGCGGGACCAATAAGAGGGAATTCACAAGGACTCATGGGAGAGGGAAAATTGGTTTCTTCTCAACTTCTTGTCCTCTGCCTCCACTTCCTTCCTGCAGTGGGCTGCACCCCACCGCAACTCCAACTCCACTTCCATCCTCCCTGATTCCCTCCTCTTCTTTCTTCTGCTGAAAAGTTGGGCAACCACAAATATCACCTGAACCCACCTGGCTCTTGAACTAGGCTGGGCCTTGAAGCAGACGGCTGTAATGGTTTCTCCTCCCAGAGCTACTGGAGTGGCTACCTTTGAACTCTGCTGCTTCTACTGTTCCTCTCAGTAGGATGCCTTGCAAGATGCTGTGTACATTATTGGGCCTCCCATCCCAGAGAAATGGGCTGGGCCGTCTCAACCACGCCACAGAGCCAAAAAAAAAAAAATGCTTTGAGTAAATATTTAGTCTTGCCCCCTTCTCTAATGTTAATGTCTTGAAAGGCGAAGCCCAGGCTGGGGAGAGCCTCTCCACTCTTCCTCCCTGGGCTTTCCAGCTGGAGGGTCGTGTCCGGCTTCTGCCCTAGGGAAGGAGCAGCCGCCAGCGCCTGCTTCAGCCAGCTGGGATTCCTCGCTCTGACAGCCCTTGAAGTGCAGCGCCTGGCAGGAGGCAGCCGCCTGATTTGAATGCCAAAGAGACTTAGGCTATTAAACACCAGAAGCTGTTTGTCTTGTGGGGAGGGGAAGGGGTAGTATTGCAAAGGGGGCACGGAAAGAAATTAGCAGGGAGAGCGGGCAAGTTTGGGACCATCTCCTGTACGCGAACAAACAAGCCTCTTCACCTGAAACCTCGGGGAGGTCCCTGGGTCTAGCCTGGAAGAAGGCCAGCCGGGACCGCAGCTGATGAAATTTGCCAGCAGATAAAGAGATGATGTGGCAGCTGGGTGGACTAAGATAGGGGGAAATTGTGTTTGCCTTCCCTGCTCGCTTCTGGGTGCTGCCAGTTTTGGGGCCCAAACACCTGGTTCAAGAGGGGGTCTGGGTGATTCAGGGGACCACTTCAGAAACCTCCCAGCAGCTGCAGGGCCCCGGTTCATCTTCTTGCTTTAGTTGCGTGTCGTACCATTTTAGGAGCACCTTAGGAAACAAACAGGTGGTTGGTTGACATGCCGTGCTTGTCCCTTTCCCTAAATAATCAATAAATGTGAGTTTTCCTTTGCAAGATCGTGGGAATGAATTCTTGAAAGAACGAAAAAAAGCCTTTTGGTTTTTGCTGCCTGTCCTTTAGCCATCCAATAGATCAGGTTTAGCTTTGTGCCCATGAGGACTAGAAACTTAAAGTTTTGTGGGTTTTCCTGCTTGTGTGTGCCACCAGTGGATATTCCTGTCAGATGGTGCAATACTATGGAATTTGTTCATGCTCGGGTGACAAGCTATTGCAAGGGTCCCCAGCATGGTGCTTGGGGGCACTGTGGTACCCACCAACATCTTTCCTGGAGACCGCCAAGTACATTTACAAAGTGGATGGGGCCCGGTGGGCTTTTGCCCAATAGGGTTTCTGTTTGCTCACTGGAGATCTGATTGGCTGTGCAGACAGCTGTGCTACTACAGTGCTGGTTTTAGTCTGTCTTTCTCTTTCCCAGTGTATTTTTAATATTTACTCCTCTTGTCCCCCCCCCCACTTGGACTTCCTCTGTGATTTTGTGGCCATTTTGTGGTCACACACACCACTCTGTGTCAGAATCCCAAAGATGCTCAAAAAAGGTTGGGGACCCCTGATCTATGGGATACGATCTTCCACAATAAGGAAATGTTTCCAGCAACCTCTGTATGGTATACGTCAGTTGCTCACCTCCTTCAGTCTGTTTTGCATTATGGACCTTCTCCTGACATTCTTCAGCAAAATCACCTTTCCCATAATCACAGGTAATCTCTCTGCGACCTTGAAACCTGCACTCTGACATACTTGTGAATTCCTATCATGTTGTCCTACCCTGTCGGCTGGCTCCATAATTATTGCCAATTTCTACCTTGCCCTGCCAGCATTCCCTAGTGCCCAGTTTCTCAATTCAATTGACTTGTCTGCAAGACTATTTTCCCCAGATATATTACAGTAAACGTGTGTGGTTTTTTTCCCCTTCTCCAATTCTGATCTCTCTGCTGCTTTTCTTTTTAAGCATCTGTGTAACTTTCCCTCCTTTTTAAAAATAATCTTCAAAGGTCATTTCGTTTGTTGCTGACAACAGCTCTCCATTTGTTTTCTCCCCCTCTAGTAACTTCTTTCTCCTTTGTTTAGTAGGTGAAAGCTGTTGTAGCCATCCGAATTGTAATGGAGTGTGAGATCCCAATTGGGTCAGGCACTTAGCCTGATAATCCTCATGCAACCTGGTCAACTGGGTGCAGATTTTGGAGGGGGTATTTATATGCCCTCTTTGCCTCTCTGGAGCAGGCATTTGCCATGAGGTAGTCACCCACACAGAAGGAAGGCAGCGTGGTATAGCCCAATCTCAGCAAATCTTGGAAGCTAAATAGAGTTGGAGTGTGGAAGGGAGACCACCAAGGAAGGCTCTGAAGAGGAAGGCCATGACAAACCACCTCGTCTTCTTACGTGCCTTGCTGGGGTCACTATAAATCAGCTGCTACTTAATGGCATTTATGTACATAGTCATCCACTCACCCTGCATTTTGATTAATGAGAAGCAGAATGACCTCCTTTTTCTATATACACCTGCCTATACTTACAGGTTAGCCCTGACCTGGATAGCCCAGGTTAGCTTGATCTCATCAGATCTTGGAAGCTAAGCAGTATTGACCTGGCTAGTGTTTGGACTGGAGACCACCAAGGAAGTTCAGGGCCATAACACAGAGGCAGGCAGTGGCGAACAACCCCTAAATGTCGCTTGCCTTGAAAATCCTACGGGGTCATCATAAGACGGCTGTGACGATGACACTTTCCACCACCATACTTAGAGAACATCTCCTGGAGTCCTGCTGGGGGTATGCTGCTTTCCCATGCTAGGTGCATGGCAACCGGAGACAGACGCAATGGATTTGTTCATCTTAACAGTTCCAAAGTACAGATGAGCAATTACGCTCGCAAGATTACCTGCACTGCCTTCTGCAGTTTCTTAAGGCCACATATTGGGCATACCTTTCTCAAATAGATATTGTGGCTTCTGGCTCAGGTACTATCGAATCCATAAGTCAAGTTTTATTTGAATGTCCCTGGTGTAACAATGCGAGACAGAAATGGATCAAACTCTTGACATTACAGTAGACAGAGTCTTCAGTAGATATCCTAGAGCCTAAACTATTAGCAGACTCAAGAGTAGCAAATTTATTCATTTTAGCTAAATGTTTCATTCAGGCCATGAGGATTCGGGCAACTTTACAAGAAAACAACTGTTTTTGCAGTTTATGTACTAGCCCTCTCTGGTTTGAATTCTTCCTTTCTTCTTCATATTCTCAGTCATGTTTGATAAATACTACTATAGGTCAGCATAAGAAAGAAAGACGAGACACCCAAAGAGGGAAAGGCTTCCTTGAACATATTCATCTGGCATCTACTTGATGTATTAATTTATTAAAATATTGATAGCCTACATTTCTTTTGTGGCTCAAGGCAGCTTAAATTTTGATTTAAAAAAACAACAATTTATACTATCTCCCTATGAAAATGCCTGTTGCTTAGTCTCCATTGTGGTACAGTGGATCTAGGATATCCAAGTCCAGTTTCCTATCCTGCCATGGAAGCTTGCTGGGTGGCCGTGGGCAAGTCTCACACTCTCAGCCTAGCCTACATCACAGGGTTGTTGTGAGGATTAAAATGGAGGAGAGTTCCATGTGGCCTTTTTTTAGTGGGTGTCTGACTGTCAGCATCTCTGCAGGCTCTCGAGCAGAGGGTCTTTCCCAGGATTACTATCCAAGATCTGTTTTTGCTTGAAAGGCCAGGGATTGAACCTAGACCTCTTCCTGCAGAAAGTATGTTCTGTAGCTGCCTCCGCTTTCTACTGAAAAGTGTATGTGCTGTATTCTAAGTTAGCTTTACTTTAAAAAAAACAAAAACAAATCAAAGATGAGGATTCGAACAAAGGAGCAGTCAAGAGAAAACTGTCAACCTGTCCTGACAGGAGGGTCTTGAGTGGCATCGTTATGGTAGGTCAACAAATCAATAACCCACCCAGTTTATCAGAGTTTAGGATTTCAGCATTATTGATCTCTTGAAGCCCGAAGATCATCCTTTTCTAATTCCTCATGGGAGGGCCTCAGTGGAGATAAAGGCTCTCAGATTCCGGCCAGGGCTAAGGGGTTTCTTATTTCTACATGTATTATGAATAAAACCTTCAATGAATATTGGATGGAGGCCTCTCCTCTCCCCCCAGAAGAAATATGCTATACTTTTAATATTCAGAACTAGCTGTGGTATCTTAGTTATGGCCGCTCTGGGGCATCTTTCTGTAGGATATTTTTTTGAGTCGAATGTTTCCCCCTCTCATTTTGCTAGAATGCTGCTAGAACACTAGATTTTGCTACAACTTTGCTAGAATGCTAAAGGAGTGTTGTCATGGGGAGGCTGTTGGGAAGGGCTTTTGGTGTCATGCACATTGTCCATCTGGCTAATTGCAGCTGGCGATGAGGGCAGGAAGGAACTTTCCCACAGACAAGACTTGTGGTGGTAACTTCGTCTTGCCTAGGATTTGGGATGTAAGATTGTTAGGATCCTAAGGCCAAAGAAAGTGTTTAAATGAGACTCTGGGCATGGGAAAGATCACACAGATAATATCTTCTTACCTGCACAAGGACTCTTCAGAAATGACCAACATCTAGAAATATCTCTGGCCATGCTGGAGTTTTGATGGGACGTACCATCTTTTGCTGCATGACCAGAGTGCTATGACAAGGAGGGGAGGAGATGGGTCTCTGTGTCATTGAGTCTCCGGAATCTGTTGATTTGCCCTTCCGCTAAGTTCTTACTCATCAGTGGAAAAGTTCTGTTCCCACAGATTTCCATGACTCATGTTCCTTGATCCAACTGACTCCAATATAAGAAAAGACAAGCAAGTTTCTTCAGTCTTCTTCAGTGGCATTCTTACTTGTAGCCTCTTGAGTTTGTCCCAGAGAAGTTGCATGGAACCCTTCCATAAGGGAAGGTAAAGACAACGTGGACTTTGCTACTCATGTATTAAACCCAGATTCTGTTTCTTGGCTGCACTGAACTTGTGGTGGGGTATGCTGTCGTCGAGATAACATTCATGCGTAGGAAACCCACTCTGATCACAGAGTGGGGTGGAGAAGCAACATGTCATTGTGCTTAGACTCTTTCTGCAATGGAGACATTTCAGCAAGCCAGCTGTGACTCCATCTCCTTTACATCTTAATTTTTGGTGGGTTTCTTTCCCCCACCTAATTGAGTTTGTCTTTGCTCTCCTTGTGAGTCTTGGGAAAATCCAAAGAGGGAGTCTCTTTGACCTTCTAAGGTCAGGTTCATTGACCTCTTGAATGGTTCTGGAGAGTTCACTGGAACAAAGTTTGAGGAGGAAGGCGTAACAGATTAAATGGAGCTGTCTCTCTGGGTTAGTTTGTACACAAAATTATTAAAGAGGATTGCCAAAGAAAGAATAGCCTGTGTCTGTGGACCCTTACTGGTAATTTTACATCTGAAAAGCTCTCTTGTGTTGTGTCTGATCCAAGTCCCCAGCATCTTATTTTAAGATGCATATACAATCTATATGATGGAATCAGCCCCACCTAGCAAGGATTCCAAAGGATGCATGATTTTCCTATCTGCAATAGGATGGCCAGTTTGGGTCCCGATTCCCCCTTGTGAATCTTTCCCTTTTAAGTAACTATCTGTATTACTTTAGGGTTGCTCTTTCTCCATTGTAAAAGAGACAGTTTGGTGTAGCAGTTAAGCGCGCGGACTCTAATCTGGGAGAACTGGGTTTGACTCCCCACTCCTTCACTTGCAGCTGCTGGATTACCTTGGGCAAGCCATAGTTCTCTCAGAGCTGTTCTCTCAAGAGCAGTTTCTGTCAAGAGCTCTCTCAGCCCCACCTACCTCACAGGGTGTCTATTGTGGGGAGGGGAGGGGAACGGAGTTTGTAAGCCACTCTGAGACTCCTTTGGGTAGTGAAGGGCAGGGTATAGATCCAATCTGTTCTCTTCTTCTTCTTCTAAAAGGTACAGTTAACTGAGAATGGTTCTGAAAACTCTCAGGAGTGCTTCCATGGCACAAAGCATGTTATCATGAGACTAGGATGCAAGTATCTTACTTTGAGAGAATATGTCGAAGCACTTAGGTTGCTTCCAGTCCCTTGCCTTAGCCACCTTTCTCTGTTGCGCACTGCACACGCAAACTGGTTTCACTGCTGCTGAAGTCCTGCAAAAGATACAAAGGGTTTGGTTAGGGAGCCCCGATTCTACCACAGTGCCACAGTGCTTGGGGGAAACAATGGCAGTTAAATTTAATTTTTTAGTAGAGATGTGTCTTAAAATTAGGTAGTAGACTGAATTGTGAAAAGCTGGTTAGCTCTTGCTGCCTGAGAGTTCACTTCATGATCTGTCGAAGTGGGCTCAGACCGACAACAGCTGCTTGTGACAGAAGAACAGTGTTAGTTTTCAAGGTCTCACAAGGCTCATCTTTTCTTATAGCTAACACGGCAGCCCCTTTGCAATTGTGACCACGTTGTAGATGCTGCATTGTCTCCCCATAGTGCCCCTGAAGCGTGTCCTTTCTGAAGGGGGGACAAGAGGTTCTCTCCTTTCTTGCGTACATGAAAGCCGAGGTGGAATCAGGTGGCTGACATTACCCTGTGCTCTGTCTAAGGTGCTGAAAAAGTCTTGGGGCAGTTCCCAGAGGCTTTCCGCCAATGATTAAAAGGATTAATTCTGTCTGATTCTTTACTTTCTGCGTTTATATAGCTGCCTGGAGCCTCATTTGTCTTATTGGAGGCTGCTGCTTATGAGGTTCATTTTTATGCACAGACAACCCAAGGGAGGCGCTGGGACTCATCACAGGCAGCCCTGAAATTAAGAATGGACTCTTTCCCGAGTCCAAATGCCGCTGTTTAGCTGTGATATAGCTAGACATGGAGAAAATTCAGGTGTCTTGGATTACGCTGGAGACCGGATAAGATTTGTTATATGAGCAGATATTGGCAAGTCTCAACCCTTGGGCCTTTAATGTTGCCTCTTCAAGGTCCACATTTTATGGGATACTTTCAGCACAGATACAAATGTCAGAGCAATACCAAATATATGTATTAGTTATGAAGCAACATTGATATAGATTGCAGATTTCCTCTTTAAAATGCCCATGAGAAGTCACCAGGAAAGGATTGGACCTCTTGTTTACAGGTATTTTAAGGGGGACTCTGTAACATGTGCCTGTGTCCATCCTCCAAGGCGGTCAGGGTCATCATACATGGTCCCCCTTTCAGTTTTATCCTCACAGAGGTGGGGTGAGGCTGAGAGAGAGACACCCCCCCCCAAGCTATATGGTGGAATTAGATTTGAGTCCAGATCCCCAGGGTTCCAGTCTGGCATTCCAACCATTACACTACATTGATTTTTCAGCTACAAAATGTCTCTTTAAAATGACTTTTTAAAATCAAGACATGCCTGTTTTTGCCACTCTCTGTTAAGACCATTCGCTGGTGTTTCGTACAGATAACTGTCTTTTAAGGAGGTTTTTTTTTTTTTTTTAATTTGGCTGCTGTTGCTAAGTGGCCGGCACTTTTCTTCTTGGGTAGCAAACTTTGAGAGAGAATGCTCACCTGCCTCCATGCCTTAGTTCTACCTTAAGCTCAGTGCAATTACCTTTGATTCTGACTCTGGTCTTTGGGTGATCTGCCTGACAGTAAAGTCTGGAAGAATAACTTCTCAGACGATCCCTTGTGCCTGCTGAAAGTGTACTGCTTGTAGCCCCTTCCCACAGCAGCGGTTTCCAGGGTGTCTGTGGACACTGTACAGACTTCTGACTCTTATCGCATGTCAGATTGTGTTTAGTTTTAACAGTAGCTTTTCTGGAAAATATAAAATGAGACAGGATGGCAGCTCTTTGTAGGACGCCCTCCATAGTGGTTAAATAGGGCTTCCACCTGCAGCAGCAACTAAATGCCAATTGCTGGGGGGCAGTTATGGGGTCCAGGCTATTTCCATTACGACCTGTTGGTGGACCTCACCAATATCTGGCTAGCTACTATGGAAAATAGGATACTGGGATAGCAGTACAATGGTTAAGAGTTACACCCTTCTAAGTGTTCACAGGTCCCGGAAGAGGGAAACTCTGTTCAGGATTGCACTGCAGATCAACTTTTAACCTAATTCAGCCTGGCTTTTCTAATGGTCTTAGTATCACAGTGTTTCAAGAAGACCACTGGAACATTTGATGTACTTTAATTAGATCAATACCCACCCTCCTCCGTCACAACTTTTCTTCACTGAGCCAGTGTGGTGTAGTGATTAAGTGTGTGGACTCTAACCTGGGAGAACCGGGTTTGATTCCCCACTCCTCCACTTGCACCTGGCTGGATGACCTTGGGCAAGCCATAGCTCTGATAAGAGCTGTTCTTGAAAAAGAGCAGTTTCTGTCAAGAGCTCTCTCAGCCCCACCTACCTCACAGGGTGTCTGTTGTGGGGAGGGGAAGGGAAAGGGAAAGGAGGTTGTAAGCCGCTCTGAGACACCTTTGGGTAGTGAAGGGCGGGGTATAAATCCAATCTCTTCTCTTCTCTACTTGCCATCTTAACCTGCTTGTGGCTTCTGATATATGTCCTGTAACCTTTCCTCACTTCACCTTTTATATCTCAGGCTCTCGCCCTCGCCTTGAAGACTTTTCTCCGCGGATCGTAGAGCACCCTTCTGACCTCATTGTGTCCAAAGGGGAGCCGGCGACATTGAACTGCAAAGCGGAAGGACGGCCCACTCCGATCATCGAGTGGTACAAGGATGGGGAGCGAGTCGAAACAGACCGAGAAGACCCTCGGTCTCACCGCATGTTGCTGCCGAGCGGCTCTCTTTTCTTTCTGCGCATCGTGCACGGAAGAAGGAGCAAACCTGACGAAGGAGTGTACGTGTGCGTAGCCCGGAACTACCTGGGTGAGGCGGTCAGCAGGAACGCGTCTCTGGAGGTAGCCAGTAAGTACAACTCTGGTCATTTTAAGGAAACTTGTATTTGATTTAAGTGATAGCTCACAAAGCAATCTGTGTCCTACTCACTGCTGCTGGGAAAAGACAGAAACCCAGTAGGGGCAGGAGACAAAGGTATTGATACCGATATTGACTGCTTAACTAAGAAATTATAAACCACGGTCTTCAGTCTCTCAGGGTGGCTTACAAATCCCAGTATACATTGGAATCAGCGAGTAATACCTTCACACACACAAGAAGAGCACGGACTGAAAATAACAGGACAAATAAGTTTTTACCTAATGACTGAAGCTTAATGAGTTTTGCACTAGTCAGATAGATGGGGTGAGACCTTGCATACCTGGGGTGCTGCAATTCAGAAGGCCCTCCCTCTTTTGATTGCTCCTCTCGCCTCTGGTAATGGGGGCAGACAGAGCAGAGCTTGGGACAGAGCTGTTAATTGGCAGTCAGATAGATAGATATATAGGAGGGGGCAGTCTTTTGAAAATCCTGGCCCCAAGCTAAGGAAGGCACTAAAGCGCTTTGAATTGGGCTCCGAAGGAAAGAGGCAGCCAGTGCAGTTGGCGTAATACCATCTCTGCAAGTAATGCCAGTTGGCAATCTGGCTGCTGGATTTTGCACTTTTTGAAGCTTCTGGACTGGTTTCAAAGGCAGCCGCACACAGAGTGCTCTTGATTGGCTTAGATCTTCTTCATCTGTTCCAGCTGGTAGGCTAGTGAGTTGTTATTTGAAGCAAGGGAGGGAAGCGGTCACTCCACTTGCAAGTTGTGCTTTTGATTTGTATGTTGATGAAGAGCAAATCTTTATAAGAAGTCGGTATTTGAGTCAGGAAGACATGAAACTCCCTTATACTGAATCAGACCCTTGGTCCATCAAAGCCAGTACTGTCTATTCAGATTGGCAGCGACTCAGACAGAGATCTTTCACATCACCTACTGCCAGATCTTTTAACTGGAGATACCAGGGATTGAACCTGGAACCACATCTCAAAAAGGATATTATAGCATTGGAAAAAGTGCAGAGAAGGGCAACTAGAATGATAAAAGGGTTGGAACACCTTCCCTATGAAGAAAGGTTAAAATGCTTGGGGCTCTTTAGCTTGGAGAAACGACGGCTGAGGGGTGTCATGATTGAGGTTTATAAGTATGAATGGGATTGAGCAAGTTGAAAAAGAAGTACTTTTCTCCCTTTCTCACAATACAAGAACTCGTGGGCACTCCATGAAATTGCTGAGCAGCCGGGTTAGAACAGATAAAAGGAAATACTTCTTCACCCAAAGAGTGATTAACATATGGAATTCACTGCCACAGGAGGTGGTGGCAGCTACAAGCATGGACAGTTTCAAGAGGGAATTAGATAAACATATGGAGCATATGGCCGCTGTGTGACAGAGTGTTGGACTAGATGGGCCATTGGCCTGATTCAACATTGGCTTCTCTTATGTTCTTAACCTTCTGCATGCCAAGCAGATGCTCTACCACTGAGGCACAGCTCTCGCCTCCCCCATAGTGCAAACTCTCCTAAGCCTGTTGAATTTCTGTCTTTTCCTTTTTTTATTTTGGTGCCATTTTGGTGTGTTTTGAATCATTGTTGTTGGGCAACTCTCTCTTTGTGTGTGTGGTTGGGGGTGGGGTGATAAAGTGTCCTTTGTATACATTCCTGAGAATAAGGATTCTATGGAGTGGGACCTGATCTTGTAAGGCCACTGTACTACTTGGTTATTTATACTTCTGCTAATGAGTGCTGGCATCCCAGAAGCCTTGAGGGGGAGAAATTTTGTTTAAGTCACTACTGTTTCACATATAATTTAGTCTGATGGTGCGTGTTCTTGGGATCCAGTCTGTGGCAAGCATTTCCAAAACAATTTCAAAGAACATATTTATTAAAGCTGAGCCAAACTTGGAGTCAGTCTTCCTGGAAAACTCTGGACAATGCAAACTTTGCCTTCTCTTTTGTGCCAGTGAGTGGGGGGCTTGGAAGGGGCCAAAGCTCTTTGTTTATTTTCCTGCAATGTAACCCTCTATCCCAATTATGTTGTCTTTGTGTAGCCATTGGCCAGGTCACCATTCCTAGCTCCAGGTGGTCCCCCTGGAATTGCTCCTCCTTGCAGACTTTGTTCTGGTCTGGTTGGTAGGGTCGTGATAGGGACAGAACCCCAAATGAATCATTCATTTGGCTGTCAAAGAGTTAAATTTGAAAAAAAAATAGGCAAGACATTTTTCATATATGAAAATAAATTGATAAACACAGGACATATAATAAAGTACGCACACAATGCTAAACAGTTTTGGTCTCTCCGTTTGAGCTAGTTACCATCTGGCTACAGAATGTCTGATCCTTGGTGTAAGGTGCAGTTTGGTGCTCTAATGTGCCTTGCTTCAAATTGCAGAATAAATAAACCCAGGGGCAGTACACAGCTGCCTTTGATGTGTTATGGGGGGCAGTGTCCAGAGTTTTGTGATTACAAAAGTGTATCCTTATTTTCATCAATGAAATGCTGAAGTAGGTGCTCCTGTGGTTCAAGAGCAATTTTGCAGACACAACTCAAACTTCTTACCACCACGAGAGCTTGGAGATTGTCATGGTTTCAAGATTTTGAGATAGATTTTTTTGTGTGCTTTATTAGAACTGGAATCAACACAAATTTGGACTGGAATTCTAGACACACATCTTTCAGAGTGCCCTTTTGAGAGTTTAATTTGAATACTAATCACCTCTGCAGACATTTTATAGTCGCTAGGAACCTGAGTTATGCCCTGTGTTCCTGGTGGGTTGAGCTGTTTGAAAGAATCTTCCCTGTTCACATCTTTCTCTGCCATGACCTTGCTCTGGCTGCTTTCAAACAAATCTTAGAAGCAAACCAGCACTCCATCAATAAAGTCCATTCTGTTCTGGTTTTATAAACTCTTTCTAGCAACTCGCTGGGCAGCATTCCTGACAGGTTTCTTCAGCATATCTTTCGTGGAGCAAAGGTCTCTGAGGCGAGCAAACAGCTATGTTGATTGTGGGCGCAGAAGATATCCCGGTTTGTTATTTATCTGCCCTGACCTCAGAACCAATCTCCCGTGTGGCTTTCCCCAGAGGTCGGACCCCATTGTCTCCCCTAATGGTTTTATGGAGACAAAGATCTACAAACAAACAGTGCCGAAAAGCATCCAGCCTGCCCTGGAGTGCCAGAAGATGAATGATGGCGGCTGCCTTAGACAAGGCCAAACACCAGGAGCTGAGGAAATGAAATGCCATTTCTGCTAAGTCCCGGAGTCACTAACATTTCTGCTGCCTCCTGAGCCATACTGAGCATGAGCTGATCTCTGAAATGGGGTGTGTGGGGGGGACACTTTGGCCTTGGTGATTTGTGGCTATTGGCCAGATTGATAACAAGTTTGGGCCTAAATAAAGCTATCAAAGGAATGCGCTGCGGCCAGGGTAATTGGTCAAATGCAGACATCAAAGGGAAATCTATGAAATGGCTCCCTGAGAAGTGGATGCGCTGCCAGAGAGGGAGGGGGATTTATTCCAAGGACTAGTGAGGAATCTCTGGAGTTAGATTGTCTGTCATCTGATGGGACTCCTTGGAGGCACTCTGGTAGTATGTTTTGTCATGCTGTCATTGAATTTTCCCTTTAATAAGTGGAGACCTTAATCCCCTTTGTGTTTCTTGGCTCCCCTCTCCCAACTAAAAGTATCCAGAAAGGTTACTCAATACATTGCAAGAGTGGTTTCCAGTGGACAGCTCTCTCGCTGCTTAAAGATGAAAATTTTTCATAAAAAATTATATCACACCTTTACTGTAAAATTAGTGAATTACTATAAAAGAATTAATGAATTAATATAAAAGAGGGCCAGCTGTGTGCGTTAGGGGTTCCTGGGCAGTGCTCCTTGCTAAGCCAGCTGTTCCTTCAAGTGAATGCATATGCACATAAATGTATATGCACATCGGCACACTACACATTCCTGTAAGAGGGTGTGCATTACGATGCTTTCATGCTCATTTAAGCCCCACTAGCTATGGCCAAGGTTGAAAGCAGCACAGAAGACACCTACTCTGTTCTCCCCAGTGTGAAATGGGAGGTTGTCCCTGAGATATTGCAGGAATCTCTGGTGCAGTCCCCTGTTCCTGGTGGAAGCTGGTGGGTCAAGAATTTCTGCTTGGCAGGAGGTCCTTGGCTGGGCCCTGGGAGATGCCCAGGCATGCTGATGCTGGTCAGAATCCAACATGGTCTCCCTCCCCCATAGTCTCAAGGCTGCCTTTCATTTTAAGAGATGAAAATGTTGTCATGGGATGAGACACATGGGACAAGAGCGCTAGTAATATTTTATTGGGCCTGTGGAAATAACCAGAAGCAAATTCATCTGAGCTGTTATCACAGTCAGTGTTGCCACCTTCCACAAAGCTGTGACATACAAATACAATTAGAAAAGGACAGAATGCCTCTGAGCATACATACCTAAGTATCATCAGGTGGCAACTGACTCACAGCAACCCCATCAAGTGGCTTTCAAGGCAAAAGAGAAGCAGAGGATGGTTTGCCGTTGCCTTCCTCTGCAGAGTCTTCCTTTGTGCTCTCCTTCCCAAGTACGGACCCTGCTTAGCTTCCAAGATCTGACAAGATTGGGCTGTACCATGTTGCCTTCACTCTGAGCATAAGTAGAGTGTTTTTATGAGCGATAAGCATGTGTGTGTGTGATAAGCATCAAACTAATGCTACATATTTTTGCAAGCCTTTTGAGGCCATGTTGGTACCATTCTCTTTGGAGAAGCCACAACAAAGGACTCTAAGCGTGGCTCAGGCATTCTAAAAATGTCTAAGAGAATATCTATTCAGTCTTTCTGGACCTATTTGGTCTTTCTTTATAGTACCACCTCCCAGATTTGTTTCTGGCTTGCTGCCGCAGCATAATGAAAATGGTCTTTTGCCCAAATGGCACTTATGTGCCTGGCCCAGCTGATTGCCTGGGATGCAATAGCCTCTTTTTTCTCGGAGAAAACAAATAAAATTCAAAATCTCTCTCTACCATCCTCCTGTGTTGTGGCTGGGAGTGCCTCTATGATGGAAGCACCGCAAACATTGCTTAATGTGAACTCTTGTTCTGTTGGCTGTGTGGGTCGCGGAGCAACTTACGCTGTGCTGAAGGTCACATCGGAAATACATAGGGATCAATTGGCTTGGCTAGTTTCTTTTATTGGTTGCAGTTTGCATCAACTTTATTTAGTTGTTGTGGGCATTCTTACCAAAGCTACACATGATGATCATGATGCAGACTCCTAGTCTTTGGATATTTTAGAGGTTGTATGTAGCTAATTCAGACCTTTTTTTACATGTATAGGGGCTTGACCAATGTTTTGCTGACCTGTTTAATTTGTGTGAGTGCTGGTGGAATTCTAGCAGCAGAGAGTCTGCTTTTTGGCAGAACAAGCCAGTTAACTCTTTTTTTTTGGTATCTCAGTTTTTTATTGGATATATCACATGTTCATACAATTTAAACAAATCACTACATATCCATTTTTCTTACTCCCTCTCCCCCCCAAACAAGGCTTCCCGCACTGCTCCAACCCCATTAATGTCTCTCTTATTCTATTACAATTACTTCTAAACTTATATTCTCTTACTAACGGTAACAATTCAAAAAACTAACTCTCTTTCATTTTCTTCTTAATAACTATCAAAACAAATCAAACCACGTTTAATATCCCAATTTTTCAACAGATATTCTTGAAAGTCTTTCCAGTCTTCAAAAAAAGTTTCATCTTCTTCGTTGTTTAACTTTCTTGTTAATTTGTCCATTTCTGCCATAAACAACGTCTTTTTAATCCATTCCCATGTTTCAGGTACTTTATCTTGTTTCCAACATTGAGCAAAAGTCAGTCTAGCTGCTGTAATCAAGTACCATAATAGTGTTCTCTTGGCTACATTTATTTCTTCCATTTTAAGACCTAGCAATAACATCTGTGGGTCTTTCTTAAAAGTACATTTCAAAATTTTTTGTATCTCATTGTGGATCTTAGTCCAATAACATACTACTTTATCGCATGTCCACCACATATGGTAAAAAGACCCTTCATGTTTCTTACACTTCCAACATTTGTTAGACATACTTTCATTTATAATAGCAATTTTTTTAGGCGTCATATACCATCTATACATCATTTTATAACAATTCTCTTTAACATTTACACATGTTGAAATTTTCATTGACCTTTTCCACAAATATTCCCAAGATGTCATTAATATCTCGTTATTAACATTTACCGCCCATTTTATCATTTGCTCTTTTACAATTTCATCCTCAGTATACCATTTCAATAAAACCTTGTACAGTTTAGAAATCATTTTTTTCCCCTTTTCAAGCCACACAGTTTCAATTTCCATATTATTTTCTCTAAAACCATGTTCTCTTTTATCGGTCTTAAATAAGTCATGAATCTGTCTATACTTCAACCAATCATATTCAAATTCCACATCAAATCTATCTTTTAACACAAAATTTTTCCCTTCTAATTTTAAAAGACTTTTATAAGGTAGCCAATCTAACCCTTGATTTCTTGAATATGGATTAATCACTTCTGCTGGTACTATCCAAAGTGGTCTTTCTTCTGAGAAGAATTTTCTATATCTCATCCAAGTCTCGAACAGTGATTGTCTTATAAAGTGGTGTTTGAAGAATTTGTCCATTTTTACTTTTCCATACCATAAGTATGCGTGCCATCCAAACTTGTTGTCATGCCCTTCTAAAGCCAATAACTTCTTATCCTCAAGATTAATCCACTGTTCCAACCATGTTAAACAGACGGCATCATAATACAGTCTTAGATTTGGTAATTGTAGACCTCCTCTTTCTTTTGCATCACATAAAATTTTCATTTTAATCCTTGGTTTTCTTCCTGCCCATACAAATTTGGATAATTCTTTCTGCCACGTATCCAATATTTTCCTTTGTTTTAATATTGGAATAGTCTGAAATAAGAACATCAAACGCGGTAAGACATTCATTTTTACAGTTGCGATTCTTCCCAATAGTGATAAATTCAACGTGTCCCATTTCTTCATGTCTTGCTGAATCTTGTACCACACCTTTTCATAATTATTTTTAAACAGATCAATATTTTTCATGGTTAATTCAATTCCTAAATATTTAGTCTTTGTGACTACTTCACATTGAATTTTCTCTTGTAATTCTGTTTGCCTTTGCTTCGTCATATTTTTGCACATCACCTTGGTTTTACTTTTATTAACATAGAATCCCGCAACTGAACCAAATTCTTCAATTTTATCCATCAATTGTGGTATTTTCTCAATTGGATCCTGAATCATAAACATTACGTCATCTGCAAATGCTCTGTATTTATATGCAAAGCCCTTCACTGTAAGTCCTTCAATGCTGTTATCTTTTCTTATCGCTGTCAATAATATTTCCAATATCCAAATAAACAACAACGGGGATAGCGAGCAGCCTTGACGTGTTCCCTTTTGGACTTGGAAGAAATCCGTTCTTTCTTTATTTATATTCAAAGTCGCTTTTTGTTCTGAATAAATTGCCACAATCATGTTCAAAAAAGACTGTCCTATATCCATTTTTTCAATAACTTGCAGCATAAATTCCCAGTTTAAATTATCAAAAGCTTTTTCCGCATCAAGGAAGAGGAATCCAACTTCTTTTTCTGGATGTTTGTCATAGTATTCAACTGCATCAATCACCACTCTTAAATTGTCTCTGATTTGTCTATTTGGTAAAAAACCAGCTTGTTCTTCCGCTATTGTATCTTTCAGATGTTTTTTCAGTCTTTCCGAAATTATTTTTGCAAATAATTTATAATCATTATTTAATAGCGATATTGGTCTATAATTCTTGACATGAGTTAAATCCAAACCTTCTTTAGGTATCAATGAAATAATTGCTTCTTTCCATGAATCTGGGATCCGTTTAGTCTTTCTTATCTAATTCGACAGAAGTACTAAGATAGGGGTTAGCTCCTCTTTAAATTTCTTGTAGAACTTTGCAGTGAAGCCATCTGGACCTGGAGCTTTCCCCAACTTTGCATCTTCTATCGCCATTGTGACTTCTTCCTTCGTTACTAAACCATTTAATAACTCTTTAATTTGTTTTCCCAGCTCTGGAACTTCGATAGTCTCCAAATATTTCTTAATTTTCTGTTGATCAATTCCTTTCTTTTTAAACAGTTTGGCGTAGTATTTAAAGAAGACTCTTTTTATGCCATTCAAATTCATAACATCCTTTCCATCTTCAGTAATCTTATTTATAAAATTCCTTTCTTTTTTATTTTTCAATTGCCACGATAAAAATTTTCCTGGTTTATTTGCACCCTCAAATGCTTTTTGCTGTAGTTTCTTCAGGTTCCAGTATAATTCTCTGTTGAGTAGAACATTCAATTGATCCTGTAGAAAGTGGATCTCTTTAATAATCTTTTTCTTCCCTGGTCTTTTCTTTAGTTCCTTTTCCTTTTGCCGAATTTTTTCATGAAGGTCCTTTTGTTGTTGCATCCTTTGTTTTTTATCTTTAGAGTTCAGAGAGATAAGCAAGCCTCTCATTACCGCTTTGTATGTATCCCATACAACTTGTATATCCGTACCTTTGTTTAAATTCAGTTCAAAGAAGCTTTTTGTCTCTTTTTTCAAAGTTTCATTAATTAATTTTTGATCCAATAAGTCCTCATTAATTCTCCAATGTAATTGTTTAGGCTTTTCTTTAGATATCCAAAGTAAGGGGTTGTGGTCTGAATTAGTTTTTGGTAAGATTTGTATTTTGTAGGTTTTTTGCGCCATCTCCTCTGACATCCAAATCATATCAATTCTGGAAAAGGAGTTATGTCTGTTAGAATAAAACGTATAATCCTTTGTCTTGGGGTTCCACTTCCTCCAAACATCTTCTAGTTTCTCTTGCTTCATTAGCTGAAAAAATTTTTTTGGCAACTTTCCAACCGTCTCTCCAGTTGCTTTGGATTTTCTGTCCAATACATTATTCACTGTACCATTAAAGTCTCCAGCAAGGACTATTTGATCATAATTTAAACAGTCCAACTCTTTAGTCAAATCTTTTAAAAAAGTCTCTTTCGCACCATTGGATGCATATATATTTACAAGCAATGTCTTTTTTCTGTTCATCGTTATTTCCACGCCAACATATCTTCCTTCTTTGTCTGAGAAGATTTGTTTAGGTTCCAATTCTTTTGCAATGTATATCACTGTTCCTTTTTTCTTATTAATTGCTGAGGAATGAAATTCTTCTCCCAATTTTTTATTAATCAAATATTTATTGTCTTGTTTTCTGATATGTGTTTCTTGTAGACAAATTATGTTACATTTTTGTTTCTCTAGCCAATGACTCACTAATCTTCTTTTGTTTGGTGAATTTAGTCCATTTACATTCCAAGATAAAAATTTGTAATCCATAGTTGTTTTGAATTAAATGTCTTTAAAGTCATCAAAGTTGTTCTCTTTAAATCTGTATATATCTCCTTCCGTTTTGAGGGTAAATCTCACCGAATTGTAAACAAATGATAATCCATATGGAATCTCCCATCTAAACCTGATGCTCATTTCTTTTAGTCTGTCTGTTAATTTCTTGAATTTCTTTCTGTCTTGTAAGATCGATCTCGGAATTTCTCTCAGAATTATTATTTTTTTCCCATTAATTTCCAACGGTTGTGTAAATTGCTTCTTGAAAACGTCTTCCTTCATTTTTGTAGTCACAAATTGAACAATCACATCTCTGGGTAATTGCTTTCTCTTGGCATAAGCTGATTTTACTCTATAAATCAGGTCAAAGTCTGGATCCAAGTCTCCAACATCTTCCCCTATGTAAGTTGTCAATGTATTAATTACTAGGGCCCGTAAGTCCTGATCTTCCTCCTCTTCTATTCCTCTCAATCTCAAATGATTCTGGGTAGCCCTATATTCCATCATGGACTCCAATCTTGTGTTTTCTGACAAGGTTCTTTTAACTTTCTGTTCCATTTCTTCTGATTTTGTCACCAGACTTTTAACCTCTTTTTTAACGTCTTCTGTATCTTTTTTTTTTATCCCTGCCACTTCTGTTAGTACCAGTTCTTTTAATTCTTCCATATTTTTTTTCTGGACTTGGACTTGGACTTGTTCTATTTGCTCTAATTGTAATTGCAGCTGTTGTTGCAGCTGTTGTTGCAGCTGTGATTCTATTTGCTTTCCCAAACTCTGCACCACTTCAGTCATTCGTTTTTCCATCGCTTCCATAGTGGCCTGCCACTCTTTTTTTTCCTTTGCAGTCATTCTTGGGCTGGGTGATGAGGCCGCTCTTGGTCTTGACCTCAAATCCGTCTTGAAAACGACTTCCGGGCTAATCAATCTTTATATTAGCAGTCTTCAAGCCGAATCGCCACCTTTGTAACTTCTTCCAATGCTTTCTCGGCTTAAAAATAACTTTTTAAAATTTAGTCCTCCTCAAAATGTCGGGCGCAATTTCTCTATGATTTTCTGGCTAGAGTAGGCTCTTTCCGAACTTCCTGTTTGTCTGTCCGTCACTGTAATCCAACTTCCGGTGGTGGTGGTGTCACACACTAAATCAACCGTCTACTTCTGGTACAGCGACTTCGAAAAACATCCACTCTAGTCTGCTTCCTGTATCATAGAGTCACAGTCAGTTTCGTTTCTGCTACGCAAAGTTTAGACTTAGCTGACCACAGGAATGCAAAACAAAGTCAATTTACAGCCGTTTTCTCTAGAGGAAAGCTTTCTTTTAACTTTTAAATCAAGCGGAATAGTTCATTAAAGGTTTCTACGCTTATCCGTATGTTTCGATTTCGCGTTCTTCTTTAAACCGGTAAGCAATTGTTCTTTTGTTACCTTACTTGTAATCTCGGGGTTTCGCAGTGCTTCTTCTGTAATCGATGTTAATCTTGATGTTAAAGAGGTCGGTAGATGATGAATTTATGCTGAATTCTCAGCCCAGCTGGTATCTGTAGTGCTGATTAGCAACTGCCCTCTCCGCGGAAGGAGATCAAAGTGTAAACAAGCTTCCTTCGAAGCTTATCCACACCGATCTCAACTCCCCCTCAGGCTTCGCTGCTTGCTTGCCACCCCCCCGTCTGGGGAGTGCTGCGCTGGGCCAGGTAGAGCCCAGACTGTCGTCAGATACTGCTGTACACCCTGCACAAATCGCAAAGTGTGTCAATTCGCCATTTTAACTCCGACCGGAAGCCCAAGCCAGTTAACTCTTGTGTGGCAGAGCTGTGCCATCCCACACTGGCCTAACAAAAAGAAAATTTGTAAAGAACTAGTCAATAGTGTTTATTTTGTACCCTGCCTTTGATGGACAGTGTCAGCCGTGCTTGTGCTGATAATCACTCCTAGACTTGAATTGCTGTTTGAGCACAGATTGCACACAGCACCTTCTAAACGCTTGCAAAAAAGTTTGCTTCTGTGTGGGTGTTCTAAAATTTCTGCATTGGCTTGCAAATACTTTATGAAAATGTTCACCCAAAGAGTGATTAATGCATGGAATTCACTACCACAGGAGGTGATGGTGGCTACAAGCATGGACGGCTTCAAGATGGAGTAGAGGTCCATCAGTGGCTATGAGCCACAAGGTATAGATAGGAACTCTCAGTATGGGGCAAGTGATGCTCTGTATTCTTGGTACTGGGGGGGGCAACAGTGGGAGGGCTTCTAGTGTCCTGGCCCCACTGCTGGACCTCCTGATGGCATCTGGTATTTTTGGCCACTGTGTGACAGAGTGTTGGACTGGATGGGCCATTGGCCTGATCCAACATTGGCTTCTCTTATGTTCTTATGCATAACTGTTCTCACAACTATGAGTTAAGTACGTTAGAAGGCATCAATCCAGAATGAAGCTGTTTTCCCCCTTATATCATCCACCAGCTTCACTCCGCCCCCCTCACACACAATTCCTTGCCTGCCCAGCTCACTCGAAAGAGCCTAGGAAAAATATTGTCAGAACAGATGCTTTGCTCCTTTGTGGTGATTCCCTGGATTGCCCATTTGGGGGTGGGGGGAGGAGACTGAGTGTTGGATCACAAATACTTTAATGGGCATTCTTGTTCTGTGGGTTCAGATGTCAGGGAAGGCATCACCTTGTCCAGGAAATATGTGTGATATTCACTGTTTGTACGTTATATGTCACCATACCTTGCCCCATAGTTCTGAAAAATGCATCAATAGCAGCAATTGATTGGCTGCCTAGTGTGTGAGGAGGAAAGCTGCTGATTGCACAGATGCAAAAGGCAGCACATGCATTTTATATTCTGAATGTGGCTAGGAAACACCTTCTAAAGAATCTAAAGAGATGGTTTAGTTTCCTCAAGGACTCAATCAGCATCTCTAGACAAGCTTCTGATGGCGGCAAAAGGTTGCTATTTTATATCTGCTATTGGTTGAGTGAGGCAGAAAAGGTGAACTCCTCATTAAGGCTAAGTAACTTAGGAGATGGTACAGCTGGGTAAATTTCACGTCCTTTTAATAGAACAGGGGTGGGGGCGTGGTGCAGTGGAAGTGGTGCATCTGCTGGGAAATCTGATACAGGAGGCCCCAAGCTCAATCCTGGGCATCTACAGTTAAAAGGATCAGGCATTAGGTGATGCAGAGGACTTTAATCTGAGACCTGGAGAGGTATAGTCTGAACACAGACCTTATGTGAAACAGTCAAGCTATACTTTGCCTTCCTGTGTTCTAAGAAAAGAGTGTAGTGTAATGGTTAGAGCAGAGGTGACGAACTCATTTGTTAGGAGGGCTGGATCTGATAAAAATGTCACTTTGTTGGGCCAGGCCATGTTTGCCATAAAATATAACATGCGTATCGGAGATATAAACTTTATAAAGGTGATTTCAGATGCTGAATGGCAATAGCAGGTGAATGATAATAACAGGCTTGATTGGATTAGGTGTGATATGCAGTGGGGTAGTAGGCATGGAGATACCAGCATTGGTAATGAGACAGGAAAACTAGGTATCAGTTCTGTCCAGGAGGATTCAGTCCAGGAGGATGCAAAGAATAAGTGGGCATAAGTGTGACATTAGAAACCAGAACATTCAGTTGCTGACCTAAGAGTAGCAGTGCACTTACAAAGGAATTTCTAAGGGGGATTAGAAAGAGAGACTGCTGAATTGCAATTAATAATGAAGCTCAAGACAATACATCCTCCTGGACTGAACTGAGACCTAGGTTTTCTCTCTCATTACCAATATGTGCTGTTATCATTTGGCATCTGAAATCACTCCACTCTCCAAGATATAAGGAACAATCCATTGTTCTAATTCCTAATCAGGGTCTTTTTGAAAGAAAATAAAATCCAGATAGGAACAGAGGAATCCAATCTTAAAAAAAAAAAAACCTTTTCAGAATAAGCCAAAATAATTTCCTCAGTGTAAATTGTGCTTGTCAGGAGAATCCAGCCAGCCAGCCACCCTCCCTCCCTCTGAAGAAGTGTTGTTGTTGTTGTTCAGTCGCACAGTCGAGTCCGACTCTTCACGACCCCATGGACCAGATTACGCCAGGCCCTCCTGTCTTCCGCTGTCCGCTGAAGTTTGCTCAGTTTCATGTTTGTTGCATCGATGACACTGTCTAACCATCTCATCCTTTGCCGTCCCCTTCTTCTTTGACCTTCAATCTTTCCCAGCATCAGGGTCTTCTCCAGTGAATGCTCCCTTCTCATTTGGTGGCCAAAGTATTTGAGCTTCAGCTTCAGGATCTGGCCTTCCAGGGAACAGTCAGGGTTGATTTCTTTTAGGATTGACTGATTTGATCTCCTTGCAGTCCAAGGGACTCTCAAGAGTCTTCTCCAGCACCATAGTTCAAAAGAATCTATTCTTCGGCGCTCGGCCTTCCTTATAGTCCAACTCTCGCAGCCATACATTACTACGGGGAATACCATTGCTTTGACCATGCGGACTTTTGTTGGCAAGGTGATGTCTCTGCTTTTTATCATGCTGTTTAGGTTTGCCATCGCTTTCCTCCCAAGGAGCAGGCGTCTTTTAATTTCATGGCTGCAGTCACCATCTGCAGTGATCTGAGATCCTAGGAACGTGAAGTCTGTCACTACTTCTACGACTTCCCCTTCTATTTGCCAAGGAGTGATGGGGCCGGATGCCATGATCTTAGTTTTTTTGATGTTGAGCTTCAAGCCCACTTTTGCGCTCTCCTCTTTCAGTCTGAGCAAGAGGCTCTTTAGGTCCTCTTCACTTTCTGCCATCAGAGTGGTATCGTCTGCATATCTGAGGTTATTGATCTTTTCCCCAGCAATCTTAACTCCAGCTTGTGATTCATCCAGGCCAGCATTTCGCATGATGTACTCTGCATATAAATTAAATAAGCAAGGTGACAATATACATCCTTGTCGTACTCCTTTTCCTATGCTAAACCAATCAGTTGTTCCATATTCGGTTCTAACTGTTGCTTCTTGACCCTTATACAGGTTTCTCAGGAGACAGGTGAGGTGGTCTGGTACTCCCATCTCTTTAAGAACCTGCCATAATTTATTGTGATCCACACAATCAAAGGCTTTAGCATAGTCAATGAAGCAGAAGTAGATGTTTTTCTGGTACTCTCTTGCTTTCTCCATAATCCAGCGAATGTTGGCAATTTGATCTCTAGTTCCTCTACCTCTTCGAAACCCAGCTTGTATTTCTGGCAGTTCTCTATCCACGTACTGTTGGAGCCTAGCTTGTAGGATTTTGAGCATGACCTTGCTAGCGTGTGAAATGAGTGCAATTGTACGATAGTTTGAACATTCCTTGACGTTGCCCTTCTTTGGGATTGGAATGTAAACTGACCTTTTCCAATCCTGTGGCCACTGTTGTGTTTTCCAAATTTATTGGCAAATTGAGTGCAGCACTTTAACAGCATCTTCTTTTAAGACTTTGAATAACTCAGCTGGGATACCATCACCTCCACTAGCTTTGTTGTTAGTAATGCTTTCTAAGGCCCATTTAACTTCGCTTTCCAGGATGTCTGGCTCGAGGTCAGTGATTATACCATCGTGGTTGTCAAGGACATCAAGGTCCTTCTTGTACAGTTCTTCTGTGTATTCTTGCCATCTTTTCCTAATCTCTTCTGCTTCTGTTAGGTCCCTACCGTTTTTGTCCTTTATCATGGCCAGCTTTGCATGGAACGTTCCCTTGATTTCTCCAATTTTCTTGAAGAGATCTCTAGTCCTTCCCAATCTATTGTTTTCCTCTATTACTCTGCATTGTTCATTCAGGAAAGCCTCCTTATCTCTCCTTGCTGTTCTCTGGAAATCTGCATTCAGTTGGGCAAATCTTTCCTTTTCCCCATTGCCTTTAGCTTTCCTTCTTTCCTCTGCTCTGAAGAAGTGTGCTTGCACATAAATACCTGGAATAAAATGTTGGTCTTAAAGCTGCCATGGGACTCCCAACTTTGTTCTCACTCTCTCTTTCCTCCCCCTCCCTTCCTCCCCCAAAGAGAAGGAGCCACTCCATAGAAGGAAGCAGAAGCTGTGGGTGGGGAGGCAAGAGGCAGGAAGGAGGAAGCAAAGAGCTTCTGAGGGAGCTGAGAAAAAAGCAAGCTATGGTGCAGGAAACAGGAGAAGGAAGTTGCTTGTGGGCCAGATCTGAGCCCTGTGGGGGCTGGATCCAGCCCAAGGGCCATATGTTTGACACCCCTTGGTTAGAGTGTCTTCTCCTCCTCCTGTTCTTAGTCCAAGGTCTTGAACAATAAAACTGAGAGGAAAATTAAACAGACCCCATGTCTGAAAACACCACCTTTCAACACTTCTCTGCAGCCTCTAGAAATTGAGCAACAGAATAAGTACATTTAGAGTCAGAATCCTGTAAGAGAAATTGAACCTTTTGCTCTAATGTCACTAGAGGAAACATAGTCCACATATCAAGACAAGGCATAATCCATTTTAGCTTAAACTGGAGCACATAAGGGCATCGCGGGAGAATATGTGCAAGAGAGTCCAATGACTGGAGGGGACAGGGACATAACTAATCCGAAAAGGGGATCCTAACAGATGACACAACAATACCATTGAAAAGGGGCAGTTAAATCGTGCATGCATAAAGGTCCTACATAACTTTGAACTAACCACGGGCTCTAAGTAGGAAGGGAGTTTACCCTTAGACGAAAGACCCAAAGCAAGGGGAGAGCATGGCTGGACTAGGGTCTGGGAAATCCAGGTTTGAATCCCTCCTCTGCCATGGAAGCTTGTTGGGTGACCAGCCACGCACTCTCAGCTGCCCTCACCTTCCTCACAGGGATTGTTGTGAAGATAAAACAGAGAAGGGGCGAGCAATGGAGCAACTTTGGATACCCATTGGGGAGCAAAGTGAGGTATAAATGAAACCAATAAATAAATAAGAGAGCAACTGAAGGAATGTTGCTGTTACCAACAGAGGAATGTCAACTTTTGTGCCCACTGCAGCAGGGTCTGCCCCTTATGGCTCACCTTGTGAGTTGTTATCACATCTATGCAGCTGGGACACAGCGTTTAGATTTCTGTTCCACTGAGGTTTTGGGATAAAAGCCAGACTGGGCTGTCATATCAAAGGGTGCTGATCCATGAGCAACCATTGCCAAAATGCAGCTTGGCCTAGCAATGAGGGGAGAAGGAGCAGAAGAGGGCCATCACCGACAGTACTTTGTGCGCCATTCCTAAGGTTACATTGCCTGTCACAGAACTACAGCCTTGTGCATCTGACCACCTTGCTGTGAGGCTGCAGGTGGCACTTTCATACATGCTGAATAAGGCATTTTCAATCCAACTTCAATGTAGTTTGCATCTGAATTTTACTATGTGAGACAGTAAAATCCACTTGCAAACAATCAGTAAAGTGCATTGAATGTGGATTTAAAGTGCATTATTCAGCATGTGTGAAAGTGCTTTCTGAGAGTGTCATGCTAGATGAGACTCTGCGGGATCTGTGTTCAGAGGTCACAACCTTTTTTCCTTGGTAAATAATAGTGACATGGAGGCCCCAATGTGGATTGTATTGCCATTTGCCCAGTTGGGGCAAGCCTGCAAGTAGTGTATCTTTACCCCAGTGGGGCAAACCGCCGCTCTCTGGGATTGTTTCAGGTCGGGAAAATGGGGCAGGGAGGAGGGAAGGGTTAAAGCCAGCTCTTTCATCTGCAGTCTTTATCCAAATTTGCCCCCAAGCTGCATAGTGTACTGGTATAAGTTTACAAGCCCAGTGAAGAACTAATTGATGGATGCTCAGGGCCAAGTTTTCTCAGTGAGGATACCATAATTATGCCTTCCCAAAGATGCCCTCTAGCTGACATTTTTGTGTTGTTTCTACATGAACATGTGTTCCTTCTCTCAAACTTACAATTCTGGACAGGTATTTCAGTGGACTAGCTGGCAATAATGGTTTTATGCCTTGTTCCTGAGTCAGTATGTTTGGTTTGAGGGGTTTCACAATAAAAAAAAAAATGGTTTTTAAAACAAAAAGTAATCGATATCTGTATAAACACGTGTCATAAATTTGGGGTCAGGAAGAACCCTGAGTACTACCTTTTAAAAGGAGCATGTTAAGCCAATGGCCTCTGCACCGGCCTGGCCTGGAGGGTGGCCCTTCCATGCATGGAGATTCCCCGTCTTGCCTGTCGCCTCAGCCCGTGCTTTTAATGAAAGCCTCTGAAGCGTTGCGTTGTGTCCGCATGAAGAGACTTAAAGGATGGGAGGTCAAAGATTAGCTCCCAACAGGGGAAAAGAGCCTTTAAATGGGGAGAGGAAGAAGGTTTGAGCGAACAGAGTCTTGAGGGTGGGGCTGAGGGACTTGAGCAAAACTGCCTTTTGTCAGGGGCTGAGGGGTTTTCCTGGGAGTGGCGAAAAGGCCGATATCGCTGTGCTTTCCTCTCTTGCATGCACAGTTTAGACTAGGCATGGAGAGCGGCTTGCTTCGCTGCAATTAGTGGAACAGTCTGACCCCTCCGCAATCCCCTCTTGTGGCCCAAATGGATTTTCTGTTGCATTCCCATTAAATGACGGATGGGGCCTCAGGTAAATGGCTGAAGCCTCTTCCATCAGAAGAGTGATCCAGAGGGAAGGGGGTGGTGGTTGTCTACCGGGGCGGCAGATAACATCTTGTAATGAGCGTGATGAATAGTAGAAGGCCATTTTCAGGGGAATTTGCCAAATGGGCCTGCTGGCATGATCTAGAGGCTAATGCTAGGCTGAAATGCCCTAAGTGGCTGTTACAAAGTACCACAGGTATTTTCCGCAGTGGAGGAAGTAGAGATACGTGACTGGGCCTGTTGTACCCACCTCATGAGGAAATGATGATGCTCCAGCATTACTTCCATTTTGTCAGAGTGGTTTATGAGGAGAATTGATCCAACTACCAGGTTTGGTTTTTTTCCTTTCCAATTCCTGAGCTCAAAAATGAGATATGGCAGTCTTTGAAAGACAGAACGTCAGCAAATGCTTCTGACTGGATTTGACTCAACTACCATGGCTTCCTTCTCAGCAACTCTGGAATTCGTTGTTTTGTGAAAAGCTGGTCTTTGTCTTAAACTTTCATTAATTTGTTTGGTTTTTTTAAGCTGAAATGTAGTCTCTTTGCCCTTACAAGGCTACCAGAACAATACTAAGATGAGTTTTACCCTTCTGTAGCCCATTTGACTTCAGTGGACTTAGAAAGGTGTAGCCCTGTTTAGGATTGTCCTGCACAGTTCATATGGCTGCTTGAGGGAGATCATCAGTATTAAACCATTTAAAATGTAGTTTTGATTCAGAAATACAGATGTTCCTTTAATAAGTATACACAGAAATGGGCTATATCTTACTTTCCATAGAAGTATTGTAAAAATGATTTTGCCATTCACATGGAGAAATTTATGCCAACGTAAAATTTGAGTTTCACTGAAGCTTATAGGACTAGAGACAGGTGGTCATTTCTCCCCAGATAGTTGGAAGTGGTTTGAAAGAGCAATCCTTGCTCTTAGATACTTACTTGTATCCTGCTTTTTTTTTATCTAGTAGATTTTTTCAGTCGTTTGTGTTGTACCCCTTCCCCCCCCTCACAAAACATGTTTGACTAGAAAATACAGTGGGGAAAACAAGATATACATGTATACTCTGGGAAGAGACGTCTCTCCCCGCTTTCATAAATTCTTTTGTGCGTCTCCAGCATTAACCTCCTTTTCAAGATGAATTTGCTCTGAGAAACCTCATTGCTGCTTAAGAATGCCGCTAAATACTGATGGGAAAACATTTCTAATCCTTCTTTCCAACCTGTCACATCCCTTGACGCAGGTTATAACAACATTTTAAAATCCTGGAGATCTGGGGGCTTGGGGGAGGAGAGGTTTAGGGAAGGGAGGGACCTCAGCCAGGTATCGGATGCAATTAGGATCCACCCCCTTAAGGCAGCCATTTTCTCCAGGGAACCTGATCTCTGAAGCCTGGAGATCAGTTGTAATTCTGGGAGGTTCCCAGGCCCCACCTGGAGGTTGGCTACAGTAGGCAGCTCCTAAACCACAAAACAGCCCAGCTGAGGGAAGACATGAGGGGGGGTATTATTGCATGGGAGAACTGGCAAATGGGGAAAGCCCCACCCGTACACTTTCCCCTACAAACGTCCTCAGCTACCAAACATTAACTGGTGAACATATATTTTGCTGGAAAACATGTTAATTTTGTTCCATGAGGCCAGTGGTGCTGCAAAGCCTTTCCACTCCCTCTTGGGTCTCTGAACACTTTATTGTTCCTTGTATTAAATTTTGGTTTTATATCCAGGAAATAAAGTTACTTTCCCACTCTATACAGCAAGATATGGCTTGTGCATGGAGTAGAATAAGGGGGAGGGGGGATGAAGAGCCCTCAGGTGGTAGAATAGTGGTGGAAAGTGCTGTCAAGTCGCAGCAGACTTATGATGACCCCTTAGATTTTTCAAAGTAGGAGACATTCAGAGGTAGTTTGCCATTAACTCCCTCTGTGTAGCAACACTTGATGGTCTCTCATCCAAGAACTAACTATTTATTTGTTTATAATTTCAATTGTTAGAGGAACTGCGGTGGCTCAAGTGGTTAAGACACTGAACTGCAGGCTGTGGAAGGTCAGTAGTTCAGCAGTTTGAGACCCGAGAGTGCCGCATGACGGGGTGAGCTCCCGTCTCTAGTTCCAGCTCCTGCCAACCTAGCAGTTCGAAAGCAAGAAATTGCAAGTAGATAAATAGGTACCACTTAGGTGGGAAGGTAACAGCGTTCCGTGCGCCTTGGTGTTTAGTCATGCTGGCCACATGACCATGGAAACGTCTTCGGACAGTGCTGGCTCTTCGGCTTTGAAACAGAGATGAGCACTGCAACCCTAGAGTCGGATTCGACTGGCTTTCGAGCAAGGGAACCTTTACCTTTAATTTCAATTGTGAATCACTCCATCCCTGAATATTCTTGCAGAGATTTTTTTTAAAACAAGGGGGGAAATTCCAAAACGTGGTCCTCCCCAACCACCACCACCCCAGTCTGAAGTGGTGCAGTCCATTTCACCGCCTCAGATCCCTGCATGTGTGAACAGGCCTAAGAGCCCTGTGTAATTTGAAAGTCACATTTAGAACTGTATCAAGAAGTGAATTAAGGCAATATCTTTTGTAAGGCCAGCTGCCGATTTCTGAGGATGATAAACTTCTTCGGATGACCAGCATCATCCTACATCACGAGCGTGGCTGTTTGCTTCAGTGTCGAGGTGGTAAAGCAAATTCCAAAGGTGGCAATCATGAGAGACTTCCGAAATCTGGGCGGGGCCTGAGCAGCAGCAGACAGGTTTTGGACCTGGCTTCCAGCCTTTGCCGCCTCCCCTCATGCGCCCCATGAAAACAAAAGCCTTTGTAGATTAGGCTGTAGCGGAGAATGCCGGCCACAAAAGGCCTTTTGGAGGCAGAAAACGCATCAGAGGCTCTGAAGGCTGGCTGACAGTTTGGCCAAGAGCAGGGCTGTGCTGTGGGCAACGTCTCGGAACACTAGCCAGCCATCTCTAAAGTGGAATTATTTATTGATTTTTGTGTCACTTCTCAGTCCATTACCCAGACAGGATGTATTTGTGTAATTTGGGGAAAAGGGGACAGCTGCTGGGTAAACAAAATAGCCCCAGATTTCTCACCAGCCCAGAGTTCCCAACTTTGCAGAAGGGGGTCAGTGCCCAAGTCAGGGCGACTGGCATATGTGCTGGGAGAGTGGTGTCATCCTCTTTGCCACAATATGGATAAACTTTAACTTAAGTCTGCATTACTGATGGGCAGCTCTGAAGCTCTTGCTTGCCAGAGGAGTTGGGTGGGAGCGTTTGGGAACCCGGCATTTACCGACTAATTTTAGAAACTCAATGGATTTCATATGTTTCAGCCTTGTTAGTTTGGAATGTTGGTTGTGGGGAGTCGCCTGCGAATGATAATAAATCACCCCGGTGAACGCTCTTGTCTCTCATTCTCTCTCAATTTGCAGCTATACATTTTTTTGGCATGAGTGACTGTCTAGCAGGGGAATGCTTATTTGGAGCCTTGTAATCAGCCTTTGCTTCCTTGCTTTACAAGCTGTTTTTTTGCTCCCTTTTTGGGCAGCCTTGGGCTTTTCCTCCTACAGGGGGACCTCCTAGTGATAAAGTATACCCACTCCAGGGAGGAGGTCATGTGATGAAGTCATTAGAGTCCTCCTTGTGGGGGGGGGGGTTTAGTTCTGAGCCACACAGAAAATAAGAAGATAAAGGTTCAATCCAGGCCTGAGCTATTCAAAGCTAGGAAATGAGTGATATCTAAAAGGAGGGAATTAAGTCATTTCCTAAGTAATGGGAGTCCTTTGGGGTGACCCTTTCAGCTTTTTTCCTGATTGTAGTAGGAATTTGCTTGGACAGATTAGAGTCTTTTGTGTCTTCTTTTAATTTTGCTAACCTGAAAAGGCTTCATTTGGGGTTTGAGCTGGAGAGGGAGAGCTCTTAAAGATGCAGAAAGACCCTCTTCCTTTGCATCTCAGATAATCACAGTTGTTTTTCTCCCCCTCTTTTAGCGTCCCCACAAAAACGGTGGGGATTATCTTTGTGTCTTTCCTCTGTCATTACAGGAGCCCCTCCCAGGCTTTACAATACCTTCTTTGTGTAGCATATTTGAGAAGCTGTGGCCATACTGGAAATCTACCAGGAATCCTTCTCTCAAATATTGAAATTTGATTCATATTTCTAAAAGGGCTGGCTTTGCTAAAGGGATTCACTTTTCAATGCAGGAAGAATCCAGAAATCTGGAAGCTGGCCTCAAAACTGAACATTCTGGGTTCTTTTGCAGGAGGCAGCCCTAAGCCTTTCTAAGCCAATTGACTTTAGAGGACTTAGAATGGTGTAATTCTGTTTAGGATTGCGTTGGTGGATGACATTATTGAGTTCTGAAATAATCCGCTTTTCAGAGTCAGATTGGAGGTAGGCTTTTCACGTTGTCATGAATAGCGATATAGGGCTTTCAGCAAACTTCTTCAGTTGTAGCATAGCAGGATGTTTTATGTGCATATATATATGTGTGTGTTTTTCTTCATTGCACATGGTTTATTAATTTTTGCAAATACGTTCTTAGTGAATCCAGCCTTGTAGGTCTTGGGTTGAATCTCAAACCCTTTGACTGCAACAGGAAGAACCAGCTAGACACAGTACTTCTGCAAGAAACCTTTTAATCAGCACTTCCTGTGGTGGGTGAAATTAATTATAGAGCAACCACCCAGTTCTATTCCCCTCCAGAGAAGTTCAAAAGATTAGTTGATCTGGCGGTTGCATTGATCGCCATCAAAACCTGAGAAATGCTATCTGTTCCAATTAGTAGAGCGGCACCTTATAGTAGCAGTCAGAGAATATTCCATTACACCTAAATTGCAGTTCCTCTAGGTTATCGGCATGGACACACACGTAAGTCCAGCAGTCATCCACTTCTCCAGATCCAGGATCTGTCTTCAGTCATAGGGCAACATTAGAAAATTCAATTTTTTCCACTGTATATTTTTCTCCTTTGTTCTTTAGGCTGACATACAATTTATTTATCTGAGACATTTCTGTCCCACCTTATCTCCTCCAGCTCAAGGCGGCTAACAGTGCAACAGCAGATTGCAAAGACACAAAATGTAACAGTCCAATGAACAAAGCTTTAAAAATGCCCAGATCGAATCTCATGGAATGAAAGAAGCACACAGTTATAAATCTAAAAATGCACAGAATTAAAATGGCACAATTAAAAACATTTTGACATGATACCAAAGAGGACAAAGGTTTTTAATAGCTTGGAAGAAGAACACGTTTTACCACCTGTGGCAGAATTGGTTCTGCATGCTGGAAGCGGCTCGGGGTGCCAAATTAGTTGGGATACTGCTGCACCTTTGCTGCCACCACCCAGCTCTAAGGCACTGCCTCCAAAGCACTGCCTCCAAAGCCTGTCTGACCTTGTCAGAGGCTCCACCAGAGAAGATGCGCACTGTGCACTTGTGCCACTGCTGTTTGGCTCCAAGACAGCATGCAGAGGTGCAAACTTGCATTGGACTCATCTGGGCAGCCACAGGTGTTTGGGGAAGCAAAATGCCTTGAGCTGCTCTTGCAGTACAGCTTGTCCTATGCAGGTGAAAAAGGCATACATATTACCTTGGGTTTAACTTCTAAAGGCTTGGGGGAGGGAGCTAAGTCCTAAAGAATGACAGTGGTAGCAAGTCATCCTTAAAAGGCAAAAATATGGACAAAACATAGGATCAGTATTCTCCTGGGGATTCTGAGCCACTAGTGGAAGACCAGTGATGTAGGCTGTCAGTGTCTACCTTGGTTGTCTCTGGAGGAACAGCTTCAAAATCCACCTTTCATAAATTGACTACAAGTACTCTTTGTCTACTATTTCGCACCCACCTTTGGCTTTTCCATCACAGAATGTTGTCAATAGTAAGGCAAAGACTTTTAAGTGCAGAAATGCAATCTCTCCTTATATAAAAAAGAGTTTTGGGCTGATTTCCCACTACAGCTGCCTCGGGGTTGCGCCGCCGTTTGCCCCGATACTATTTGTCAATTTCACACCCAAAGCCACGGGGCTGCATTTTGACCCGCAGCTTCGCTCGATTTCCCCCGCAGTTTCGTAATCCTCAAAAAACAGGATCAGGAAACTGCGGGGGAAATCGAGTAAAGCCGCGGGTCAAAATGCAGCCCCGCGGCTTCGGGTGTGAAATTGACAAATAGTATCGGGGCAAATGGCGGCGCAACCCCGAGGCAGCTGTAGTGGGAAATCAGCCTTGGTGTCTCTCCTGCACACACTCCCGCAGCCTTTGGCTCCATCACCTGGCACTCTGAAGGATCCCCTGGCTGCATTGGCTGGCTCCCTTGCCTCTGTCCCACCCACAGAGGCAGCTGCCAGTGTCTCTGGCTCAGTGTCCTCTGAGCCAACTGACGGGATGGACACTCTGGCAGCTGGAGGGTGAGCACGCCGACTGGGAGATGCGGGAAAGAGGAGTGAGAGGCCAGAGACGTTCAGAAACACCACGGCTGAGGAGGAGGCGGGGGCAGGGGGGCTGCTGCTGCAGGAGGAGGCCACCCCTCCACCGGCAGCCCTGTCGTCGTCATCCAGCTCAGATGAACTGGCTCTGATGCCACTCTGCGTTGCGCCCCGCCACCACCACCGAATACACTGTGAGGCCTCCTTGATGCAGACCCGCCACCGCGCCAAATGCCTCCTCCTGTCTGACCCCAGCAGTGGGAGCTGGGGCGGCAGCAAAGCAGCGGTGCTCTACCCACCGCTGGGCCCGAGGGACAAGGCTGCTGCTGCCCATTCTTCTACCGAGGGAGGGGCTGGCAGGCGGCAGCCCAGGTAGAGTCCGTTGCATTTGTCTCCACAATGGGCCTTATTCCTAGTCTCTTAATATGCTACAGGATCCTTTCTAGACTGAGGACCCACTCTGCTTAGGACCTACTCAGCTATAGGCATGTGACAGGAAAGGATGCGATATCAGAACTCTGTGACAGGAAGAGGAGGAGCTGCAGCTGTGACCTCACAGGTGTCAGGGACAGGACTGTGGACAGCAGACCGAAAGAACTGATTGCAGGAAACACAAACCAGCCCTAGGTGGTGTACTGTAGTGAGGAGTATGTCCAAAGGACAGAATCGTGGAGGGCTCATCTCCTCTACTGAATGAGCTTGTTTCTGCATTCCTCTCAGCATGCACGCCAAGAGAGACAAGAGATGTGGCATCCTTGCAGTCTAAACATGAGAGATGGTGGCTCTGTAAGAACATGTTCCCCCCTTCGCAACCGCCAGTCTTTTTGACAGCTCAGGACCAAACACCGTCTGACATCAGATCTCCATCTGTTTTTATTTTTCTTTAAATCAGGTACCTATATATATTTTTTCCCAGTTATGGAATCAATAGCAGTTTGGGGAAATGGCAAGAGAAGGGTTAAGTCTCCCTCCCAAAGGCTGCTTTGATCAAAATGAGAGCCCCCAACAGCTGTTTTAAAATTAGAAAGAAAACATCAGGAGATCTGATCTCCATCCCATGTAATTTTGACCCTCAGGAAATACATTGTGTAGAAGAAAATTAGAGGTAACTGAACTAAAGCTATATATGTGGCCGGTTCCTCCCAATGCAGTGAAGTGGCCCATTCACAATTATTCTCATTCTGCCTTCATCTAGAGATTTTTAGCATGTTTCACAGCCATTGAGAATCTGGTGCCTGTTTCGTTAAAAGAGCTGGCTGCCTTTTTAAAATGTATGATGGAAATGCTCCCCCTTTTAAAAAAGCGAACCAATTGTCTAAATAAAATGGTTCTCAACTCTTGTTGTTTAGAGAAGATATTATGCTATGATTTATTTGTATGAATTTATATTGCAAAAGGCTACTCAGTGTACCGTCACTTTGCAGGTGCCTTTTGTAAGATGTGTAACATGATTGTTATTGCATCTTCCTTGTGTATTTGCTTAAAGAGTCCTGAAAAATAGGTTCCTTTCAGCCATCTCTCTGCACAACATAATTCTCTCTCTCCCCCAAATGGTGCTTCAACTTTCCATACAGCTGTAGCAAACTTTCCTAAAGTCTCTCTCAGGGTTTTTTTTTGCCATTCAGAGTCTCAACCCTTGGCTAGGTAATCACAATGGCTTTGCTTTCTGAAGTGTTTGCTTTCTCTGCTAATATTGTTGCTCCGTATTCTAAAGCTGCTGCTGAAGACAGTGTTGACTGTCCTTGACACACGTTTCATAGGGCGGTGGGGAGTGAGCAGAGCCCCGACCTTGTTTGGAGAGTACAAATAGAGAGAAATTCTGAATCTGTCCATGTCAGTATGACATTGCAGGTCAATCATTAGGGACAAATTTATTTTGGGGGCTCGAATGGAGCAGCACCAACATACAGGTCATCATCTTTTATTCACTGTGGCTTACTGACTGCATTTTTACCCGTGCTTTTCACTAAACATTCCTTAGTGTCTTACACTAATGCCAGTGCACAGTCCTAAATATGTCTGTGTTATATGCCACCAAGTTGCTTCTGATGAATTAATGACCTCCAAAATGTCCTGTCCAGGGCTTTTTTTGTAGAAAAAGCCCAGCAGGAACTCATTAGCATAATAGGCGACACCCAACTGCAGAAACTCATTAGCATATCAGGCCACACCCAGTGTTACAGAAGTGTGGTCATCCAGTCACACCCACCTTTTGATTCGTATTCTGTTTACCTTGTTTGTTGTCAAAACCCAGGGCTTTTTTGCTAGCAGGAACTCCTTTGCATGTTAGGCCACACACCCCAAATGTAGCCAATCCAAATGAGTTTCTGCTGCTGGGTATGGCCTGTTATGCCAATGAGTTCCTGCTAGGTGTGGCCAACTCAGGAGCCAGCTGGAACTCCGTTCCTGTGCGTTCCTGCCCAAAAATAGCCCTGGTCCTGTCCTGTGACCTGGATGACCCAGGCTAGCCAAATCTCAGAGGCTAAGCAGGTTTGACCCCGGTTACTACTTGGATGAGAGACCACCAAGAAAGTCCAGGGTCACTGTGCAGAGGCAGGCAGTGGCAAACCAGCTCTGTATGGAGAAGCAGGCAATGGCAAACCACCTCTGTATATCTCTTGCCTTGAAAACTCTGTTGGATCACCGTAAGCGGCTATGGCTTGATGGTGCTTTCCACTAAGACCGAAATATCCTGTCATTAGCAACCTTGGAAACTGAAGGCTGTGGCTTCTTTTACTGAGTCAATCCATCTCATGTTAGGTCTTCCGGTTTTCCTACAGTCTTGCAAATGCCTGCTGCAGTTCCATTAAAAAGGTGCTCCGGGGAGGTGGTTCTCAGTAGGGTCTTGGTCCAGTCATGATGGAATGATGCCCAGCTGCTGCCTCTTTTCCCTGTGGCCTCCGTAATGGTGGTCATGGAAGGAAGGAGGTTCTCAGCTGAAACGGCATCCAAACACAGTGAGGCAGCTGCCTGGCTGCTGTCTTTTTCTGCCTTGCTCATGGCAGTTGGTAGCTGGGAGGAAGGAAGGGACTGTCTCCTGGAGCAGGGCCTGACAATTGTACATCTTTCCTCACTTTGTGTACAATCCATCCAAAGTCACATAATTTCAGTCCCATCAGAGAGCTTTAAGCTCCGGATTCATTTTTCTGTTGAAAGAGCTGGGACTTTGGCTTTGGCTGGAACGCTTGTAGCTTGTTCCAGATGCTTGTGTGTATTTAACTTCCCCAGCAGTACACATCTGTCACATACCATTCTCATGAGCCCTGCCCCAGTGGTGACCCACCCCACTCCTCCCTCTCTGCTTAGATTGCAGATAGCAAAAAGGGAAAGGGGGAAAAAAGTGGAGAACAGTTCTGGCCATAATAAAAAGGAAGTCCAGTGGCACTTTAAAGATCAACAAAATGTTTCTGTTGAAACACTTCTATTATGCTGTCCAGTAACACCTTTATTATGGTGCAACAGTCCAACGTGGCTGGAATCAGCTTGCATGGCAGGAGTCGTGCATCCTACTGGAACAACACGTTCTGCATTTTTTAAGATGCACCCTCCATCGGCTTCCCGTTTTTCCTGTTACGTGCATAACTGCAAGACTGGGCACAAAAAGTTGCCAGCTGGAATATATCCACAGCTGGAAGATACCACCCACGTTGTCAACTTGGCTATAAGAGTATCAGCTGCCTCATTACAAGAACAGATCTGGTAATGTTGCTGGTATAGGGTTACCCCAATAGTGAAGGCCGTACGTGCTCCAGCATGCCTGTGTTGCTATTCTGTTCAGCACTAGGAGCTACTCTGTGTTTGGGAATCAGCCTGTACTGCCGAAATCAAAGGAGAAGCCTTTGTGGGCCAGAGAGAGCACAACATGTTCCCAAGGCTTCAGACCTGTAAGAGGGGATTTTGTTTTTCATAATTCTACAACAACTTGCAGGGAGGGGCACCATCCCTCCCCTGCTGGCCTCTGCTTCCTCTCTTCTTAGGCAAAGGTGTTTGAAGTCCTCTAGGCAAGCCAAAATGGTAGCCAAGATCTCGTGAGATGCCTTGTGTGATCCTGGCATTTTAAAAGTCTTTTGTTTTTATTTCATACCACTTTTCTTTTGCTTCTCCTATTTTTCTGCAAACCTGGGGGTTGTAGAAATCTATATCATAGTCCTGGGTGCCCACCCTTGTGGATTTTTTTATTTGCATGGTGACCTATCCACAACTATTAGATATACAGTAAGACTGGGGAGAGGGCTTTGTATGACATGGCTGGTGAATATAATGCTATAGAACAGGGGTGACCAAACTTGCTTAATGTAAGAGCCACATAGAATAAATGTCAGATGTTTGGGAGCCGCAAGACATGAACAAATAGTACATATTTTTACTGGGAAATATGCAAATTTGCTTTTTATTAACATTAAATGAGACTGCCAGAAATAATAACAAAAGTGGTAAAAACAGATATTGATCATGATATTTATTTGCCCAATGATATTTGTTCGCTAATGATATTTAGCTTTCCAAGCCACCCTGCCGGGAGCCGCGCAATATGTGTGAAAGAGCCGCATGCGGCTCCCGAGCCAGTTTGGCCACCCCTGCTGTAGAATATATAGAGTACGAGATAACTGTCCATGGCACTTAAATAACTTTGAGTGAACCAGTCTGCCTCACAAACGGGGGCATTATTACACATTTGCACCCAATTAAAACCCAAGGAAATAAGTAGAAATCTTGCCGGTAGGAAAGGACATTACTGGTAACTGGCTTTATGTGTTACTGTGGTAGGTTGCCACTCTGTAACTACATTGTAAAAGACAGAGAACTGTGAAATCTAAATATTCAGTGTATGAAGCTTCATTCTACCAAGTCCAACAATGTGTCCATCTAACTAAGTATTGACTACATCGACTGGCAGCAGCTTCCCATATTCTCAAGCGGGGAAGGATCTTGCCCGGCGTCTCTTCCCGAGAGCCTTGTAATTCGAGATGCCGAGGATTGAACCAGGGACGTTCTGCATGCAAAGCATGTAGTCTGCCCTAGCCCCATAAGTTATGTGCCTGTTAGGCAATTGGGAACATGCAAATTAAAATTTCCAAAATTCTTTAATAGGGCGTGCTGACTTTTGGAGCCTGTGCACCTGCAGCTAGGAGCTGCTCCTTTGCTTTGTGTAAAACAGAATGTACCTATTTTCATGTAACAAATGTTGGAGGGTCTGGTGGTGTTGGGCAGGTTGATACTCTGGGCCCCTGCTGCTTTACTGATGCCATGCTCGAAGAGTACATAGCACACCACAGGCATCGGCACACGGTGTCAGCCTCACACTGAGCTGCTTGTATATAATCACTTTCCTATTTGCTGTAAGCTCCAGATGTATCTTCTTCTCCCCTCTCTGCCCCGTGCCCCCTTACAAGGCAGAAACTCCCCTGCTGTTGAAGCAAGCCTTGTGCAATGTTTCAAAGATGTATCATTGTGCCCTGTAAAACTGTGGGCTTTGCAGCCCATGCTTCCCATCCTCTTCTGGTGCATGCATAAATGGCTAAGATGTCTGGCGGCCTTTGTCGTTTGCACATGCTGCTAATTAGCTTTAAAAAAAGAGGCCCGTCTGGTTTGCATTTTTGTTTCCCCTTTATGTTGTTAGGCACTGTGTACGGGATCGATGTCATCCAGGGTTCCATGCCAGCCGTGGATGTTAAGGTTATGCCACTAACTATGCAGCAGACTCAGAGTGCCTCTGTTCAGGTTGAGTGCTCTGCCCGTGAATGGGAAGCCAAACACTTAATTTGCCCCTGACAAGTTGCACGGCTGTTGTGTAATGCTGCCTCATTGAAGCAATCTTCCCAACAACCTGCCCCAGCTGTGGCCCTGCGCCTCTCTGCCCAAGACAGACATTATGGGGCGGGGCCAGGTTTACGGGAGAAAGCATGGGAACATCAACGGAGGCCAAGTGGGTGGTGCCATCCTTGTGCCTTTAATTTCTCGCCGGCAAGGGCTTTTGAGGCATGCTTCTAGAATAAAAATGATTACCACGTCTGTCCCTTTCAGTCAGGCTGCTGGGAATTCTTTCTTTCTTTCTTCCTTCCTTCCTTCCTTCCTTCCTTCCTTCCTTCCTTCCTTCCTTCCTTCCTTCCCAAGCGCCATGCCAGGGCTAATCAGCAGACTGCAAAACTAGCAGAGAGAAGTGGTAGTGAAGCTCCTTATGGGCTCCGGGAGCCAGAGGTTATCCTATTGAGAATCTTGACACATTCTCTGATTGTAGCTTCATCATAGCGACAATGATGGAAATGGGTTGGATGGTCCAGCTTGGTCCCCTGAGATGAGGGGGAGCCTGTGCTCTATGATTTGTCTCCTGGCACCTTTTTTTTTTTTTTTGGTCAGGTTAAATTTCAATTGTCCCTGCACTGGGGTTTCCATAGCCGCACCATAGCCACCTCTACCCCCTGCCTTAGGAGACAATTCCACAGTCTGATGCACATCGCGGTCAGGAATTTTTCACTCATATTGAGCGTAATTTTCCAATTTCCTAGGTTATGTCTTATGTCACCCATTCTGTTTCCATTTTTCAGATACAGGTTATGTCCCCCGGGGTCTGCCCCCCAGTCTTGACAAGTAGCTTTTGTTTCTCACCCACTTTTTCACCATTCAGGCTGCGTCTCTCTCTTAAAGAATTCTTGCATTTCTGACTAGCATTGGAAATACCCTTTTGGCCACTGGCAATTGTATACATTCACACAGACTTTTTTGAAGCTGAGATTTTGACAACCTCCTCAGTGTCCCTATGATAGAATGATAATTTTGCCACTGATATGGCAAGATCACCTTTCACCACATCTTGAAGAATGTAAGTGTGAAAGAAAATCCCTTTTTCTTGGATAAGTTTGAAGTGTGGTCTTGCTTGATAGGGATTTATCATGGGGGGGGGGGAAGGAAGGAAGGAAGGAAGGAAGGAAGGAAGGAAGGAAGGAAGGAAGGAAGGAAGGAAGGAAGGAAGGAAGGAAGGAAGGATCAGGAGAACAATCACATTGATCCTGATAGCAGTGGAATGATCAGAACCAAATTGAAAGCATTTTACCTAAAATTGTTCAGAGATTACACCAATGGGATTCTTCTCCTTCCTAAAAGGACTTGCCCCCTGAACACAATTGCAGTGTATGAAGCTTCTGCCATATTGCATCTCAAATTGGGCTTTGCCTTATAGGTTACCCAAAGTCATCTCTTTTGCAGTTGCTTTCTTGATGCCCCATTTAATGTCAGAGGGACAGCTATAATAGTCTATTGGAGTAAAAATGAAACAGGAGTCTGGTGGCACCTTTAAAGATGATAGATTTCGTAGACTAGAGCCCACTCTGTCAGATACACAGACATGAAAGCTTATGCTGGAATAAAATCTTGATAGTTTTAAAGTACCACAAGACTCCAGATAATCCCTGTGCCTTGTGCCAAGGTAGATAACAATGCAATTCTAAGAACAGTTTCCTGGCAGCAAGCCCCATTGAATAGATCTGCTAGCCCTGGGCTGGCAACGCTACCCATACAAGACCTCGCTTTTATCCTATGCATGCTCTCCTTCCCAGTAGTTGCTTTGGCACAAGCCCTCCCTCCCTCCCTCCCTTCCTATTGACTCTGAATCCCAGATCCAGGAGGCAACATCAGGGGGAATGTCTGGATCTCTATGGCTTGTTTGGTATAGTGGTTAAGTATGTGGACTTTAATCTGGGAGAACCGGGTTTGATTCCCTACTCCTCCAGTTGCAGCTACTGGATGACCATGGGCAAGCCGTAGTTCTGTTCTCTCAAAGACAGTTCTTTCAGAGCTCTCTCAGCCCCGCCTACCTCACAGGGTGTCTGTTGTGGGGAGGGGAAGGGAAAGGAATTTGTAAGCTGCTCTGAGACTCTGAGTGAAGGGTGGGGTATAAATCCAATCTCCTCCTCCTCCTCCTCTTCTTCTCCCTCTCCTTCTCCTCCTCCTCCTCCTTCTATGTTGTTGGCCCTCCAGAAAAACTGCTTGGCCACTGTGTGAGACAGTATGTTGGACTGGATCGACTACTGCATTGATTCAGCAGGGTCCTCTTCTGTTCTTACCTCGAGACTCTGGGTACCACTGCTAGTCTGCATAGACAATACTGAGTTTGAGCCGCTCAAGGATAGATTGTGTAAGTCTGCATAGACAATACCGACTTTGATCCAATCAAGGAGGGATTGAGTAAGTCTGCATGATAGAGCCAACCAGTTCGGGCTGTGTGACATCACAAAGCCAAGAGTGAGGGTGATGCCTCTTGACCCCACTTTGAATGAGAGAACAGTTTCTCATTGCTTTGCGGGACGGTAACTTTTCTTGTGGAATGCACTCCTCTGCCCAGGCTTGGATGATCCCTGGTTATGCACCACTCTGGTGACACCCACTTCGTTAGAGGCCATGTCAAGAGCACAGCACATACACTGTCAGAATTACTGCAGAGGTGGCAAGAGCTGCTCTCTGGTTAAGCCATATAGAGTCTAAGTCCTTTGTCTTAATTAACATCTGGATCTGGCTCATCCATTCTGCTAGTGGAAGCACTTTTCTCAAGCATAGGGAGCCTTCCACGAACGTGAGAGGCCCTTCTGGGTCCGACCTTGCATCTTATGCCATTAACATTCTGCTGTTTCTAACAATGTGGCTGAGATGCTCCAGCTTCCATTGATGTCGTAATGATCCTTGCCAAATTCCGTACTGCTCTAAAAATGCAGTAATTTTCTGTCTTAAAAGCAGATGATGTTCTGTGATCGCCCATAAATGCCACACTCGAAATATACCTGTCAATCTTAATGCTGTCGCTGTATTTCATGCAAATGCTGCAAGTTCCGCTATGTTCATAATTTTTTTTATGGCCTTTCTCCACTTTTGATATAATTTTAATGACCGCCTTGCTCTTTATCATGCTCACCTCTCTCTTTGATGGCTTCGTGGTAGTCCTTAAACATGGCAAACGGTGCGACACAGCTCCTCTGCTTCTGTGGCTCTGCTGAGTTCTAGTTCCAGCTGCACTCTCTGCTGCTTTTTTTTTCTGCATGCGGATGGCCCGTTCCAAGGAAGTATTTCATGGAGATGACCTTGGCTTAACTCATATAGTTTGTTTACCTCCTTGCAAGCCTTTGACTCCGGATTCTCAGTCTAACGCAGCACAACTTCCAGTTTTTACAATCTTGTTCATGGCCTTTTTAAATGTTAACAGTATGCCTAGAGGACAAACATGTTGAAATGTGGCTTGTAAAAGATGAGTTAACAGTCGCTACAAATATTTGCTGGTGTTCTGTGACTCTACAAAGAGACCTGCATTGTAGGACGGGACCTCCTCCTGGGATTAAATTGGATAAACATCAGGAAAAGAAAGATCCTGGAGGCTGTGCAAAGACAGTATGTCTTCCATCTCTTCAGAGGGGCTTTGAAGCTCCAACGTTGGGAAAGAACAGGAGTTTGACTCGGTCAGAGCTGAGTTACCTAAGAGAGGCACGGTTGGGTACAGCAAAGGAAAAGAAAGTGCTGTGAACAGATGAGTGAAGGGAAGAAAGCAAAATTCAGCCATGGAACAGCTGAGCAGTGGAGGCAAATGTGAAGATTCCCGAGTGGAAATGAAATTGCTTTCAGGACTGGGTTGAAGGGACCATATCTTGCCAATTTCAAAAGGAAGCTTTGCTGGTTGCTTCTTTTGCTTTTAAGTGCAATTCAAAGTGCAGGTTGTACAGTCCCCGGCTCCTAGTCCCACATGCTAAACCACTACTTTCTTTTTAAAAATGTGTATGTTAAATGCCCATCAAGTCTCTTCTGATCTATGGTGAGCCTTTGAATTAATGACCTCAGAAACCTCCTATCTTTAACAGCCTTGCTCAGGTCTTGCCAATTGAGGGCTGTGTGGCTTCCTTGATTGAGTCAATCCACCTCATGTTGGGTCTTCCTCTTCTCCTACTGCCTTCAGCTTTCCCCGGCATGCTTGTCTTTTCCAGTGACTCTTGTCTTAATCTTAATCAGATGCCATTTTAAGCTTCAACGCTTGCAAGGCGCCATTGGACTCTTAACTTTTTTCTATTGCTTCAGACCAACACGGCTGCCTACCTTGTGCTATTCTATCTAATAGGCATATATTTTTAGTTATGGAGCTGGTTCCAGGCATGATGTGAATATACTTGGCTGCTGCCTCTTCATGTTTCCTTAAGACAAGGCCTACATAGAAGAAGAAATTCAGGAGATGCAGGCATACAGAAAAATGCTACCTTGCTAAAGGCAGGCCTGAAGCACGTTCTGGCAACACTGCTTAAAAATTGCGATACACACACACACACACACCCCTGCACGGTGTGGGAAGGTTTGCGCATGGCAAAACCTAATGTTCCCTCCTATCTGCTTCTGAAGCAACTGCAGATGGATAGTATTGCTGGTGTAACTGTGGGATTTTGATGCTACAGTTGACTGCCTTTTCCATGTCCCTATGAGAGCCATGCATCAGCTGTCGGAATCCCCTGGAAGATTAAACCAAGCAAGGAACGGCCCTCCAGTCTCCAAGGGAATGCGTGCCCAACTGTGAATCTTTTTGTCGCCTTATTTCCCAGCAGACCTATAAGGTCCAGAATAGCCAATTTGCTGTATCCAAGCAACTGGAGTCTGGGTGTGATGGTCTCTCCTCAGTGCAGTTGCCAGAACTCCCAACAAGGAGTGAGCTGGCAAAAGCCCCTAGAGGCAGAGAGGGAAATAAAGCAGAGGCTGTGGTTGGTGTCCCCTCCCTTGGATGGTATTCATGTCAGTTGACTCCTCAAAGGCCTGGGGGGTTAAAGGAACAGGGTAAATGCCAGTCCTTGGAACAACGGCAGACATCAATTTCAATTGGCGGATCTTGATTTTAAGTGAGCTGAGGATTTTTTTTAAAAAAGCAAGGCCGATTTCCCACAAGCGCTGCTCCGTGCTCACTCTTCCGCTTTTTGCCCCACAGCTTTGCGAGATTTCCCCCTCATCTACTCAATCCTGTTTTTTGAGGATTGAGTAGATGTGGGGGAAATTGCACGAAGCTGCGGAGCAAAATGTGGCCGCGCAGCATTTAGTGTGAAATTGACACATCCCATCCGGGCAAAAGGAAAGAGCAAGCACAGAGCAGCGCTTGTGGGAAATTGGCTCAATAATTGTAATGGGCTTAATAAACTCCAGTTTGAAAGCCAGCATGGTATAGTGGCTAGAATGTTTCACTAGGGCCAGGAAGTCCTGATTTCAAATTCCCAATCAACTGTGAAGCTCACTAGGTACCCTTGGCCCAGTTATTCTCTCTCTGCTTAACATAAATTATTTACTTAAATACCCCACTTTTCTCCTCAGTGGGGACCTGAGTGGCTTACAGTATTCCCCATCCATCCTCACAACAACCCTGTTAGGTAGCTTAGACTGAGAGTGTGTAATTGGCCCATACACCCAGCAAGCTTCCATAGCAAACACAGCATAAGGTGTTGTGAGGATGAAAGGGAGATGGGGAGAAACATGCATACCATTCTAGGGTTAAGGACATAAGAAGAGCCTTGCTGGATCAGACCAGTTGTCCCTCTAATCAAGCATCCTGTCACACACATAAGAACATAAGAGAAGCCAATGTTGGATCAGGCCAACAGCCCATCCAGTCCAACACTCTGTCACACAGCGGCCAAAAATACCAGGTGCCATCAGGAGGTCCACCAGTGGGGCCAGGCACTAGAAGCCCTCCCACTGTTGACCCCCCCCAAGCACCAAGAATACAGAGCATCACACGGTGGCCAGCCAGTTCTTTTGAAGGGCCAGCAACAGGGCATAAGAGACTGAGACCTTCCTCTGATGTTGCCTCCTGGCTCTGGGATTCAGAGGTTTAGTGCCTCTAAATATGGAGGTTCCCTTCAGCCACCATGATTAGCAGCCATTGATAGACTTATCCTCCATGAATCTGTCTAATCCCCTTTTAAAGCTATTTATTCCTGTGGCCATCACTACATCTTCTGGCAGTGAATTGCATTTTAATCACTCTTTTGACTTTCCTGCCTGTCAGTTTCATTGGATGCCCTCAAGTTCTAGTATTTTGGGAGAGGGAGAAAATTTTATCTTTGTCAACTCTCTCCACCCCATGCATGATTTTATAAAACTCTATCATGTCCCCCATTAGTTGTCTGTTTTCTAAACTGAAAAGTCTCAGACTCTTCAGCCTTTCCTCATAGGGAACTATACACACTATGTCAAATGAGGCCACACCATAGCTTTATACAGGGGCATTACAATATCAGCGGTTTATTATCAATCCCTTTCCTAATAATCTGTAACACAGAGTTTTCCAGCTCCAGGTTGAGAAATTCCTGGAGATGTGGGGGGTGGGATTTGGGGAGGGGCAGGACTTCAGCATGGTATACTGCCATGGAGTCCACCCTTTAAAGCAGCCATTTTCTCCAGGGGAACTGATCTCTGTTGTCTGGGGATCAGCTGTAATGCTGGGGGATCTCCAGACAGCACCTGGAGGTTGGCAACCCTAAAACCATTCTGACCAGTGAGGAAATCCAGGATAAGCATGTAACAGAGGCAAATAATAGATGTTGGGAGTTGTTAGAGACAAAGCTGTAATGGCCAGAATCATTTTGGGCGTATCCAACTTGTGTCCATTTGCTGCAAGATTTCCTGTCCTCGCAATGGTGGCATTTCTGTAATACCAGTATTGGTGACCTTAGTTTGAGGTAGCTGCTCTATTGGCTCCCAGCTGAGTCAGTAGCCACTGGATCCAGTGTAGCCGTTTCTCCTTAGCCTGTTTTAATGTGCTTGCTCCTGTTTTATTGGGTGGCTGGAGGAAGAAGATCTTGCGATTTCTCCATATCTGTTCATGTTGCCCTGTGCATACCTTCACATTGGAGTAATGCAACTCCCCCCCACCAGCTTAGTCTGGATATTAGAGTTGCCAACAGATCTCCAAGCAACAGTGATCAGTTCACATTGAGAAAATGGCCTCTTTGGAAGGTGGATTCTATGGCATTATACCCTATTGAAGCCTCTCTCCAAACGCCGCCCTCATCAGGCTCCATCCCTGAAAACTTCAGGTATTTCCCAACCTAGAGCTGGCAACTCTCCTGGATACAGTCTTCAGGGAAATGGTGCTTTGCCTTGATTGCTAATTGGAACACCCAACTGGTTTCCAGAGACATCTGACTGCTTGGAGGAGAAGTAGTGCCCTGGGCTAGAATGACTTTATTTTGATCCAGCAATGGTGTGATGTTCTTACCAAAAGCACAGAAGTCCTACTTGGACTGGCAGCTGTGATTCTGCTGGGGCATCTTCTTGCTATCTTGTTGGCACAATAATGTCAACCAAGCGTTTAGGATGTGCTGTTTCTGCCGTGCTGACATGTGCTCATGACTTCTTGAAACATTTTACCTTTAATAACTAGCAAATTTGGCCTCTGCTGAATGCGACCTTTTTGCAGTTTAAGACAGAGGGAGAGAAGTTTTGATGTTTTTAAAAATCATGTTATGAGAGCGAATTGGTGGGCTTTCTTTCCTGTCCTGTGGAATGCTTTCAGCTTTTTTTTTTTTTTTTAATTGACACAAGTGAGCTATTCTGCTTGGCTTGACATAAAAATAGCTCATCTTTGAGATGTGAAATTTGGCTGCTGAATGGTCCCTCGAGAGCACTTTGAGTTTTAAGTCTTAGAGAAACAGGCTGTAAAATAGCATATGGAAGGCTCGCAACTGCGTGTACCATCGCCGTTCCAGCTTTGCTCTTCTTAATGCTACTTGCTCTGAACATTCATACCCTTGTAAAAAAGAAGCACGCTTGGTCCCTGGAGAGAAGAAATGCCTGCTTTTTGCCAGATGAAAAGCATTGTTTCCTTCAGTAATTGGTGCTCATCTTTGGAACCAGGGCCCGCCAAAGCCGCAACAGATTCTCCCATGTAAATCAAATCCTTGCTGAAACATCCATTGGCAAGGGTAAAGAGCCCCTTTGCCACACCCAGCTAGCTCAAGCCTTTTCCATGGGTGGGGGGAATCTCCCCCCCCCCTTTGGAATTGCCAGTCTGTGCATAGTTCAGGCATGCTAGCAGAAAGCTGGCTGATTCGGGGAATTCTTAGTGGTTGCCACCCACAAACCTTATTCCACCTACCCCCGTGCAATGGCTTTGTATCACGGACTATGGGCAGCCTTTCTCTGAGCCAGATCTGGCGTATGTGTTTTCATCCAGGTTGAGGCACGGCTCAGTCAGGCTCAGGAAACAGTCCAAGGCACACAGTACCAGCTAGGAAACAGCAACAGTAAATGCAAAGCAAAGTGAAGAGCTGAAGCGAAAACCAGAGCCTGGAAGAGGAAATGAGGAGAGGGCAGATCAGAGGGAACTAGAATGCAGTGAATAACTTGGACATTAGAAGTCTAGAATGGAACTTGAAGGGGGTCCGTGTTGGACGGTGGTTAGAGTGTTGGTCTTGGACTGGCAAGTCCAGGTTTTAAGAATGCACTCAGGCACCAAGGTTATTGGATGATATTGGGCCAGTACTCCTTTGGCTTACTACCGTCATCATGCAGAACTGGGATTTAATTGAAACTAACTACCCTTAATGCACTTGTCCAAGTGCAGGACATTCCATCAATTATGTTTATGTTAGGGAAGTAGCCTGAATAGCCCAGACTTGGTGGAGCTTGGCAGAGCTCCAAAGCTAAGCAGGATCAGCCATGGTTAGTATTTGGATGGGACCACCCCCGGGGAAGACCAGGGTTGCTAGGCAGAGGAAGCAGTGGCAAAACACCTCTGCTCATTTCTTGCTTCGAACACCCCATGAGGGGTCACCATTGGTTGGCTGCAACCTGACGGCAATTTATTGATGATGATGTTGGGGTGTGTCAAGTTCATATCTGAAACCATGGCTTGGAGTTGGTTAGCACAGCTTGTCTTGACCAGGGTTTGTGTGATACACAAACATCCTAGCTTCTCTGGAGTTGCTCTCACAGCATGGAATTAGGGATGGGCACGAACCCGGAAAATGGAGGTTCGTCCCAGTTTGTGGTTCATGGGGTCACATGAATCGTGAACCTCCCTGAACCTCCTCTGTTTAATGAACCAGTTCAGTTTGTGAGGTTTGGGGAAAGATCTGAGATCTTCCCTCCTTCCTTTCTGCTTGTGGTGACTCCCCAAAGCCGGGAGAATGGAGTGGGGGGGAAGAACTTGCAAAAGTGCTTTAATAACCTGCCTATCAAATCCAGATTCTCTGCTGGAGTTTGAGGAAGGAACTGAGTCCTGGACATATAATCCCAACCTTTGCCCCCATTGCTGAAATCTCCATTTCTAGGTCTATGTCGCCTGGGGCTTGAGGTGCAGTTCTAAATTCTCAAGTGCAGGTCAGTTGTGGTTGAAATGCACAGGATGTGTATCCCAGTATGTGTGTTTAACACACATACAGCTGGACTGGTGACATCTTTTTATGAAGCGGTTTGCTGGCTGGAATGTAGATAGATTTGCACTGCAGAGCGGGATCAGCTGGCTGGGATCAAGAAGAGAGAGACCAAGATGACAAGAGGTTTCCAGGGCATGTTATGATAACAGGCTGGAGAGATTAATCGTACCTTGCCTGAGCAAGTGGCTTGACTGCAAATATTTACAAGGCTGCTATGAAGAAGAGGAAGCATGAGAGGCAGTGTTGGGCAGAGAAGGAGGAGGAGGAGGAGGAGGAGGAGATTGGATTTATACCCCACCCTTCACTCGGAGTCTTAGAGTGGTTTACAGTCGCCTTCCCTTTCTCCCCTCACACAAGACACCCTGCGAGGTAGGTGGGGCTGAGAGAGCTCTGAGAGAACTGTAACTGACCCAAGATGAGAATGTTGGACTAGGACCAGGGAAACCTTGGATTCAAATCCCCCCTTACTGTGAAACTCACTGGCTGACCTTGGGCCAGTCATTCTCTGCCAGCCTCACCTACCTGCCTCACAAGGTCATGGTGAGGATAAAATGGAGGAGGAGAGCACCATGTATATCACCCTGGAGGGAGGGGGGGGAATGCACAAAATCAATATTCAGCAGGATCACTGGAAAGATTGCCAGCAGCATTGAGCTGGAAGTTTTAGTGGTGCTGACATAAATTGGCTATCAGCAGGGTTGAACGAAAAAGAAATTAAAGTTCAGCAAAAAGGAAAGCAGCTGGATATATATTAAATAACTGAATAGAAATGCGGCTAGCATTCATATTGCGCGCACGGTTCTGCTTTGGCTAGAAAAGGCACTTGCAAGAAGGACACCGCTCTGTCTCATCAGCTGTCAACAGCGCTGCTCATTTGGCAAACATTGGCCGTGGCTGGTGTTCGGTCTTGCCGTTTTGGCTTTCTGGTGCCCCGGATGGCTTCTGCTCTTGCTTGTATCGCTCTGACGGTGTTTCAGTGTTGTTGCTAGGTGGGTTTCACTGCTGCCATTTTATGCTGTCAGTTTGTATGCTAACTAGGTAATTTTTACTAAAAAGAATTGTGCTGCTTTTAAAAGAAATGTTGTGAGCTGCCCTGAGAACTTGGGTCATGTGTGGGAAAGGAAGCATAACTTAATTGAATTAATAACATTATGGTTTTTAAGTTATGAAGCATAACATAAATCAATACACATTCTTTTGGAGGGTATTTTTGCATTTTGTGTGTGGATGTGTGTCCCTGTGCCTGGAAGCCATGGCGACCTCTGGTGACTCCTACTGGGGCACGGAGGACATTCAGAGAAGTGCCTTGATAGCCTGCCTCTGGCCTCCCAGCCCTGGTATTCTCTGGAGGTCCGCCATCCAAATACTTGCCAGGGTTGGCCCTGTTTAGCTTCTGACACCGGGCTTGCCTGGGCTATCCAGGTCAGGGCAAATTAATACACTTTCAAGCATATCTTTACAGCCATAAAGGCAAAAATCTTGTCTTTTAGTCTTGCCTGTGAGTCTCAGGCATTCTACTCTCTCTACCACATGTTGTGCCTTTTGTGGATTTTTAGTAGGCAGACAGCCCTGGCCACTTGCAAGTCCAGTTGGTCACTGAAACCAGTTGCCTGAAATGTTTCTGTTTGGAGCGCATGTGGGCATCTATGATGGACAGGGCAGTTCTAGTCCACTGCGTGGGACGCTGGCATGAGATTGTAATTGGAGGCCTTAGAAATGATCCCATTGCCAACTTGTGAATCTTCATTCCTTGCCTAAACAGCATCAGGGTGGAATACTTTGGAAACGGGCGTGAAGGGGCTGGCAAACCATAAGGGACAACTTGTGTGACATAAAGCCCCAAACTTTTCATTATGATGTTTTAATTAGAACAGTGCAGATTTCACCGTTCTCTTTAAAAAATCTAGTCTTCGTGATTGTAGAGACAAGTTTGAATATAATTCTGTTGTAACTCTCTAGTGTACAAAATGTTGCTCCCCTCCCCCATGGTAGACCCCGTCTGGTTCTTACCCTGTAATTTTTCCTTTAAAGAGAGGGCACACGGTGTAGCTAATAGGGCAACTTTTAATTTTGGGGGATTGATTGCATTTGGGTTGATTGCTTTAGCCTGCCAGTTTGGCATGCCCTTTTGGCTTAGGTGCTGGACTGTTCCCCCAATGAGATTATCTGAAGAGGCTCCAAGCTTGTAACTAACTCCCTGACAAGTAATTAAGTATGTGAAAGGCCCAGTTGCTCCAGCTGGGCTCCTTATGCATGGCTTTGGCTGTGAAGGGCAGCTGGCCAAGAGGGGCTTCAGCAGCTGAAGCCAGGAGGGGGAGATCTGGTGCATGCGCGCACACACGCACACAGACACACAACTGCAAGCTTGCAGTATTATAAATTATCCATGCCTTTCATCACAACTAAGATCAGTGGCAAATTTACTTTTCACAGGTGAGACCAGTGCTGCCATAAAAGCTGAAAGGCGGTGGAAGTGTCTTTATTTAGAAGAGGCACATGAACACATCCATGGATACATACAAGTATCCTTATACTGAGTCGGAGCCTTGGTCTATCACAGTCAATACTGACCACTCTGATTGGCAGCGACTCTCCAGGGCCTCAGGCAGAGGTCTTTCATATCACCTATCACCTACAGCCAGATCCCTTTCTCTGGAGATGCCGGGGACTGAACCTGGGCAGATGCTTTACCACTCAGTCATGACCTCTCCCCTATCAAGAACACAAAAAATGTGTCTTATTCTGATTCAGTCCCTATCAAGGTCTAACTGGAAGCAGCTCTCCAGGCAGAGACATTTCATATCACCTGCTCTTTTCTTCTTCTTTTTTCCAAACGGGAGATACCAGGCATTGAACCTGGGACCTTCTTGTGCCAAGTGGATGCTTTACAGTTTAGCCATAGCCTCTCTCCACCTGTGTCCAGAATGCTGGGTAAATTAGTCAAATTAGCACCAAAGGGTCTGCAAAAGTTTACTGAAAAACCTGTCTCTCTAAATGCTCCTGCAACCTATCCTAGCTTGGCATTTTGAGAAGGAATCATGGACCATGAGGCTTGCTGAATATATGAATTTATTTAATGAGTGTATTTCATGTATTTTAACTGGGGAGGGGAATCATAGGGGAAACAGATTTAAAATGTGTAGTCATGAAGCAAAGGTCTGCCTCCTACTGCAGGTATTCATTTCAAATAATAATAATAATAACTTGTAATCTTTGAAACCATAAATCATCTGGGAGCAGAGTCCTGGAAGGACCATTTCCTCCTGCACAGTTAACTGTGTGAACAGGTCATCCTCCGAGGCCCTGCTTTTATATATCTTCACCAGTAGAAGAATGCTGTGTAACTGGTGCATGAGACATGGTCTTTTCCAGAGTTGTGGAATGCTCTTTGTAGGAGGCTCAAATGTCTCCCACAGTATTGTCACTCATAAGGCAGGTAAAGACTTTTCTGTTTGTTGTCGTTTTTTTCCCTTTAGAATAATGTTTATTAATCAAATGTAAAAGTGTATATGAATATTAATGGTATAACAAATGCTGAAAAGCTGTGAGTAGTTTAAACTGATACCAAACAAGAATGAAATTGACTCTTCTGTTTCAGCGATTTCCAGGCAATCGTTCACGTGATTTAAGGACTTAATTGCTGATTTGTGCTTTTGGTGCTGTTGGCTGCCTCTGTTTAATTGTCCATTTTGTTGTTTTGATAGATTGCTCATATATTGCTTTTGGGGCTGCCATGTTGCCAAAGAAGGGTATAAATATTTATAAACCAATAAACAGATAACCACCCTTGCTGGAGAGCCAGTGTAAGAGCTGGGAGACCTGGGTTCAAATCCCCCTCTCAGTCATGAAGCTCGCTAGCTGACCTTGGGCTACAGCCACTCTTTCTCAGGATAACTTACTGCACAGGATCGTGAGAACAAAATGGAGGAGAGGAGAATGATGTACCCTGCCCTGTGCTCTTTGGAGGACGGGTAGGAAAAATATATGTAGATAACTTGTCCATGGATGCTGAAGGAGGTGAAAGAATTCCTCCCTAGTTAACAGTCTGCTGTTCCCTGCAGCATGTCCAGGGGGTATCATCATGGGCAACACTGAGCACCAGCAGAGCCCATGCAGACTAAAAACAGAGCTGCATTGGGGTCAGAGGGATTTTCCAGGCTGATTAATTCCTGGAGATCCCCCCCCACCCGCAGGAGGATTTTTACCACTGATGCCAAGAATCCACACGTGTCAAACAGCAGGCAGGCTGTTGCCAGCTTGGGGATGGCACGTTGCCAAACAGAGAGCTTAATGCCTGTGCCAATGCCAGCTGCTTTCCTAGAGTGCCCAAGGGACCATCCATCACCCACAAGAGCTTCCCTCCCTGGAGAAACCCAGATTTCCTCCCCAAACCCCAACCCCTTTCTCCACGACATTCCTCCCGGCTGTGCTCTTTGTGCTCAGCCTTTGGCCTCGCTTCTGTGGGGTGCTGTTGGCAAAATGGGAGCCGCAGCCTACAGGAACATCTGGTGGGGATGATAACACAGAAGAGCAGCTTGTACTGTTCATCTCTGTTTGGAGATGGGCTTTGCCAGCTCGTTCGCAGCAGGCCAGGGTATTTGGAAGGGGGGAGGTGCAAATCCCAGCTTAATATGGATCACGGGCCCTGGTTTTGAGGGCATTAGGATGCTGCCAAGAGCATCTGCACCTAATGTATGGCAGAAGCAATCTCCCTTTCTGTCTCCCCCCCCCGCCCTTTCCTTCTTCATGAAAATGGTATAAAGGGAAGTGGGATGGAATCTGCGGTGCCCATTATGCTGTTGGCACCAGACCGACCTGGCCACCCACAGAAGGATGCCTTATTACCAGCTGCCTGGTAGCTCCTTTTTACATTTTTTAGGCACAAACATGCAACACAGGAGTTGTTGTGCAACAGTGTAGGCGGGGGGGGAGATGGGAAGTGATTCCCCCAAATGCAGGCTTAATCAGCGCAAGGGTCCAAGAAAACTGCAGAAAGAAGGGTTTATACCAAGAGGCCTTTTATACAGCCTCTCAAATATAGGACAGGTTGGGGAGGGGAAGATATCTTTTCCTACATCCTTCTCCTGCTGGGAGTTCTTTTACAAAAGAATGCAGAAATGATGCCTTCTTCTCAGCATCTGGTTTTTAGGCTTATATCCATTTTACCATCCGGGGCGTAAAGCACCAAATGTCAAAATGTACGGAAAGAGAAGTTTTTGAAGCTTTTCTGCTGCTTGAGATGGGCTATTTATATTGTACAGAACACAAAGGGCTGTCCAGAGTGCTTTTAATGCTGTGGATTTGCTCCTGTGGGGGGTCCCATCCAGTTAGCAGGAATGCTGAGGTCGCCAGGTTTTCTAAAGGGGGGGGGGAGTTAACAGGCCATTTACTCTCTTGCACAGTGATTCTTTTAAATGGATGCCACTCTAAAATTGTACCTCTAAATGTAGCTCTGAAATCGCCGCTGGGCTGCAGGTAGAAAAATGGCTAAGCGGAGGCTCCATGTTCATAAGCAGCCTAGCTGTAAATACTTGTTGCTGGGGAGGAACAGCAGAAGAGAGCTTTAGGGCTTCCTGGATGGTAGAAGAAGAAGAAGAGATTGGATTTGTACCCTGCCCTTCACTACCCAAGGGAGTCTCAGAGCGGTTTACAAACTCCTTTCCCTTCCCCTCCCCACAACAGACACCCTGTGAGGTAGGTGGGGCTGAGAGAGCTCTAACACAAACTGCTCTTTTTCAAGAATAGCTGTGCCAGAGCTTGTGACAGACCCAAGGTCACATCAGCAGGTGCAAGTGGAGGAGTGGGGAATCAAACCCCGTTCTCCCAGATTAGAGTCCGCGCACTTAACCACTACACTAAACTGGCTCTGGGCTGGATGGGCTTTGGGGCAGAACTTAGAGGCAGGATGAGGTAAGTTTACCAGCAACCATCGCCAAGCATTCCACTGCCCCTCCTGAGAGGTTAATGGGACAATCAGTCAACACTTACATTATGCTATTATTGTAGAGAAAAGAAATCATGATGAATTAGCACTTTCAAAGGGACGGTAATGGAGAATACTGAAGAATGCAGCAGTTTGGGGTGAACTTTTCTAGATCCTCAGGTGTTGTGGATTCTTTGTTCCATCTATGTTAAAAGATTTGGGAATCTGAGGTGGACATTGAGCTAGTCCTTGTTTTTGAAACTCCTCCTTGGCCTGGCGTGGCCCGGCCTGGCCAAACAGCTGAGCAAGCACAGTCTAACTTCACTGAAGGCCAGCATGGTATAGTGGTTAAGAGTGATGGACTCTAATCTGGGAGAACTGGGTTTGATTCCCCACTCCTCCACATGCAGCTGTTGGTGTGACAATGGGTCAGTCATAAATTCTTTCAGAGCTGTTCTCTCAAGGGCAGTTCTCAAGAGCTCTCTCAGGCCCACCTATACCATGCTGGCTTTCAGTGAAGTTAGATTGTGCTTGCTCACCTGTTTGGCCAGGCCAGGCCAAGGAGGAGTTTCTCCAAGGTCCAAGATACAGTGGCAGAACTGGGTATCTTGATATCTCACCTAGATTACAAAGTGAGCTCTGACTCAAGAAAATTTAATCTGGAATAAGTGTTGCTAGTCTGTAAAATGCCACTAGGCTGCCATTTTATTTTAATGCTTCCTGAGCTTCTCTTTATGTGAATGCCTGTAAGTAAGTTAGCTGGGATGTGTGTATTCTGGTATGCATTTCCTCCGTGGGTGGCGGTTTAAACCCAAATTCTGTTCCTCCATTCCTCCCCCCCCCCTTCCAATCAATGATACTTGACTGATGAGTTCCCCTCCTCCCAACCATATTATCCACCCCGATTAATTCCTGACCTCTCAGCCCCTTGGGAGGGTTTGCTGGGTCATAAGCTGCTTTTGTAAAAGCATGATTTTCACAGCCCCTCTGGCGAGCGAGACCTCCATGTTTCCACTCTGAAATTATGCATTCTTTCTTCAGTTTTCTCATTTCTTCACCTTGGATCCCTCTGTAGGATGGAGGATAGGGCCTGCCTGTTCATGGCTGGGTTGGATCTGTCGTGAACACATAGCCACCTCGTATTGTTTTTACTGCTGCAGTTCTTTTGCCGTTGGTTCTTGTCCTCTTTTGGAGGATTCTTGCCTATGTCTAGCTAGTAATAGCCGGACCAGGCAATAAAAATGCCCATCTTTGTGTGCAGAAGTAGCCTATAAGTTAATAGTTAACTTGCCTGAAAACTCAAGTTATTCGATGCCTTAATGTGTTTATCTAGAATTAGCACTTAGCCCAGCATTGGACTGGTTAAGAGTAGCAATTTTAAAAAATAGGCAAAGATAATGCATGGGCCAAAGAATCTGTTGAACACTAGTCCAAAAATAATCTGTGTTGGTTCTTTAAAAGATATACAGTTTTACAGACATTTTGAAAAAAGGGGTTCCTAGTTTTGGAGCAGCCTCTATGGATAACCCTATATAAGCTTTCTTTCTTTCTTTCTTTCTTTCTTTCTTTCTTTCTTTCTTTCTTTCTTTCTTTCTTTCTTTCTTTCTTTCTTTCTTTCTTTCTTTCTTTCTTTCTTTCTTTCTTTCTTTCTTTCTTTCTTTCTTTCTTTCTTTCTTCTCTCTCCCTCTCCCTCTCCCTCTCTCTCGCTTTCCCGCCCTCCTTCCTTCCTTCCTTCCTCACTGGGGCCAATAGCAATGTGGGGAAGGGGGGAAGAGATGGCTCAGCATCATGGCTTCAGTCCTGCAGTTGGTGGGATAGCAGAGCTGCACTGAAGACAAATTAGACATTTTTGGACATCTGGTCATGAGCCTCTTGAATTTTGGCCTGCTTTGCCCTTAATTCATCATTCAAACCAGTGTTGTGAGTTGTGTGACGATTTCTCAGTGGCATGAGAGATTTGTGTAAGGATCCGTCCTTGGTGTCACACAAGAAACTTTCTTGCCCTCTTGTTTTCAATTTTCAACTCCCCCCCCCGCCTCTCTCTCTCACACACGCACACATTACCCAGCCTTGTGGTTTTTTTCCATTCCCAATGGCAGTAGTCAGTGAAGCAGAGAGAGGAAACAATACAATGACAGCAGAGCACCGGGGAAATTGCACTACACAGAGATGGTGTACTGTAATGGTCGAGAAACTAAACTGTATCGTCTTAAATGGTTACACCTTTCCAGTTCTACAGATCAGTAAATCCCCACTTCCCATCTTGCTTCTTGCTATACAACTCATTAGATGGCCTTATGCATGCCACGTTCACTCGTGGTGTCAGTCCTCCATCTGCAATGTGGGGATAATAATTACCTACCTTATGGGTTTGTAGAAGGGGTTACAACAATCTGATGTACGTGAAGCATTCTGAGCACCTGCAAAGTACTGTGCAAACTCTAGAGGCTGCAACCTTTCATCGATGTTGGCTAGATTAGTTGATTTAAAGCCTTTTGATCAACTATCACTGCTCCCTTGATTAGTCAGGCAACATGCTGGAAACAACCCAAAAGTTAATTATTTTTGTATGAATGGTTATAAAAATGGCAGAGAGCACAGATGTCATGTTAGAAGAGAATCCCCCCTCCCCCCGCTCTTGGACAGAAGGGAATGCCTCTCCTGAGAAGATGCTTGCTGTTAAACATGTATGAATAATCGAAGAACAGCAATTGGATATTTATTCTCTTAAAACTATTCTAACATATGCATATTTAGTCAATTCAGTTAAAATTCATATGATTAAGCGACAGATTTATTTTTTAAAAAAATTGGGCTACAGCCTTCCATATTGTGCCATTTAGGCGCAATCCAGTTTTTCCTGCAGTGCAGAATTCTGACGTGCCACTCTGAAACAGTCACTTGCTTGGCACAAAATGATGATTTGGACTCATGGTACCGCTTTCACAAGACTTATTTCAACACATGTAGAGCCACTGTAAAAGTTAACCTGAGTTGACCGTTTTTTTGTTTTTTTTAATTGGTTATATGAAGACAGTGGAAGGGCGCACACCCCCCCCCCTTGAATAGAAAATGCTGCTAATTTTGCATTGTCCTTCCAGGCATCAGGTGGGCTGGATTTTCCCTACTAATTCTAGTGTTTGCTCATCACTTTCATTCATGTCTGTTCCTGCCTCTGGTTAATTGGAAAATTGATTTTTTTCCCTCCTAAAGCGACACTTCCTAATAATGAGAATTTAATTGCATCCAGGACTCCGAGGATGGGAGAGAGCCCAGGCCCAGCAGCCTGAAGGAAAGCACACCAGGGCTTGGCAGGGCTTGTCTTAAGGACATGCGGAAGACCTGTCACTGGAAGGCACTCCCTTCTGCATCATCAGCACTCTCTTCCAAAGCCCCCTTCCTGCTCCCTCCTAGACTGGAATTAGGGCCTGTGCAAATATGGTGATTGCCACCCAGAGGTTGCTTTCAATGCCTGCCTTGAAGTGCAAAGTGGTTCCCTGTGCAGACTGTGCGGTTATTATTATTTTCCTGTTTGCCACTTGCAGATCATAGATCTTTTCTTTTCACTTTCTATTGAAGGTGGTATGGGGGAAATTGCCTGACTGGTCTGGCACACCATGGCCCATGATCACGTGGTGCCTGAAACATGGAAACCAGCTCTTAGAAGGAGGAAATTATTAATTGATCTACACTGCATTTTCCTTCCATGGAAATAACTGTCGAGGACTGCACCGGGGGAAAACCATCATCGGATTTGAACACTGAAGAGGACTACATAGGGAAAGAAATGCCCGAAACAGGCGGCCCCTGGTTCCCCTTGGAGGTGGACTGACTTACCGGGAAAGTTCCTGGTGAGTTGGTGGCCAGGAGAAAACTAAGCCAAATGGCATCTGTGGTGCTGCCAATACCACAGGGGGCTGCTCATCTCGGATGCAGGCCACGGCAGTGATGACTGTGGGTGTCATTGTCACTGAGACTTGAGTCTAAGCCACGTGGCCCCTGCATGTTTGCATCACTGTGGGAGCCACTAGGCTTATTTTGCTCCAGGGCTGTTTTGATTTCCCAGTTCACTGCCGTTTCCTCTTTTGATTTTATTTGAATACACGTGGATATGCGTGAAGCTGCCTTATACTGAATCTGACCATTGGTCCACCAATGTCAGTACTGTGTACTCAGACTGGCAGCAGCTCTCCAGCATCTCAGGCTGAGGTCTTTCACATCACCTACTGCCAGATCTTTTAACTGTAGATACTGGGGGTTGAACCTGGGACCTTTCGCATGCAAAGCAGAGGCTCTTCCACTGAGCCACAGTCCCTCCCCAACAGTCTGTCTGAGGCTGCTTGCAGTAAAGCCGGGGGTGGGGGGAAGCACAAAGTATCGCTAGCTATTAAGGCCCGAGAGTTAAATGATAGCAGCAGTTTTTCAACCCATCATTCAGATGGGCAGCATGGTTGACATAAAGTTAGCAAACTGGGGCGGAGGAGGAGCGAGAGAAATAAAGAATAATCCCTTAAGGCGTGAGTAAATAGGACAGACTGTGTGTATCTCCTCAAAGATGACAGAGCTGGTGTTATGCAACCGTGGAAGAGACCCTCTTGCCAGTGCAACACCCACCTAACTTCTGCAGGCAGGGGATCTTTTGCAGATCTTGCCTGTGAAATCCACATTGAATTGCCAATTCTAACTTTTCCCCTCCATGGAAACAGCCCCAAAGTAGGAGACGAAAGAGCCAGAGGGAAGCATAGCCGCTGCACCATCTTTAGCTTGCAGAGTTCCTCTTTCACTCTGCTTCATGCCAGACCCAGTCTGGGGTCTTAAGCAGGTGAATTCCACCTCCGTCTGCTACTGTTTTATGGAAGGGCTTTTTATTGCTGCCTTATCTTGCTGTAAGCTGTCTTTTAAGTTATTTTATGATTCCAGCTCAGGAGCCAGTTGCTGACTCCCCCTAGATTAAACTTGAGCGACTAGTTTCCAGGTTTCATTTGTGGTGGTCTGAGGCTGTAATAGTTAAGGGTTTCATACCTGAGAGCCAGCTTCAAGCCCAATTCATAAGTAGGACCCAGTTTCATAACCTGATCTTAACACATATTTGCTTGGAAATAAGCCCCTAGTGGGATGTGGAATGGTATGGCCCGATCTTGTCAGATCTCAGAAACTAAGCAGGTTTGGTTCTTGGAAGGGAGAACCAAGGGAGAACCACCAAGGAGGGCAGTGGCAAACCACCTCTGCTTTTCATTTGCCGTGAAAGCCTCTTGCTGGGTTGTGACTTTATGGCACATACATATGGATAAGCTCACAATGAACAAGAGCAAAAGTGATGAAACCAGCATTTGTTAAGGCCAGCCAGGACCTGCATGCTTGATCAGCTGTTTCACAAATAAGCCACAGATACAGTAAACCATGAATTCCTGTTATGTCTGAGCTGAACTGTTGACTTTCCCAACTTCAATACAACTTTAATACAATCCCCTGACCAAAAAAAGAATGGGGACACGTGTATAACCCACCTTAAGCTGTGGCGTGACCCACATGAAAATAATAACACAGCAATTGAAGACCATTGAAGCAGAGCACCGGTTCCCAAAGTGGGCAATACTCCTCCCGGGGGGGGGGGGTGCGGAATAATCCCAGTGGGTGGTAGGAGCCTTGGGTGCAACTGGGGGGCATAGAATAAAAATAAGGGGATGGTGGAAGCATAAAGAAAGAAGAGTCCTGAACCTATCTAAAGCAGCCTTTTCCTGCCTTCTCCCGGTCTTCCCTGGGATCAGAGAGGGAAGGGGAGGTGGAAAAGGGTCTCCACAGCCAATCACAGCCATGCACTTGCAAATTGCAAATGCATGTGCACCCTTGTAAGACTGGTGTTGCTGCTGGGCTATTGTGTGGGGGCACATCTTTCTTTACGATGTGCAAATTTGTCACTACATCTTTTTGTCCACTTCTTGAAGGTAGTTTTCCAGGGGGGCGCTGAGTAATTTTTTTTCTGAAAAGAGGGCGGTAGGCCAAATAAGTTTGGGAACCTCTGGTGTACAGCAACCAGACATGGTTGTGCTGATAATACTTTTAGAAGAACTAGTTGTTTTAGCAGCATGGTGTATTGGTTAGAGTGTCTGTAAAGTACTGGGTTCGCTGCATGGAGGACTCATACTACGACATGTGTTCAGACGAAGTTTATTGTACTTCACATACGAACTGACAAAATGACCCTGCAAGGGCCAACTATATACATCCCACCCAGCACACCCACAGTCCCATTGGAGGGTTTGAATTTCCCGCCAGAGGTGCTATTGGTAGACACAGTTCTGGTCACCACATCTCAAAAAGGATATTATAGCATTGGAAAAAGTGCAGAGAAGGGCAACTAGAATGATAAAAGGGTTGGAACACCTTCCCTATGAAGAAAGGTTAAAATGCTTGGGGCTCTTTAGCTTGGAGAAACGACGGCTGAGAGGTGACATGATCGAGGTTTATAAGATTATGAATGGGATTGAGCAGGTTGAGAAAGAAGTACTTTTCTCCCTTTCTCACAATACAAGAACTCGTGGGCACTCTATGAAATTGCTGAGCAGTCGGGTTAGAACAGATAAAAGGAAATCCTTCTTCACCCAAAGAGTGATTAACATATGGAATTCACTGCTGCAGGAGGTCGTGGCAGCTGCAAGCATGGACAGTTTCAAGAGGAAATTAGATAAACATATGGAGCAGAAGTCCACCAGTGGCTATTAGCCACAGGGTATAGATGGGAACTCTCAGTCTGGGGCAGGTGATGCACTCTATTCTTGGTGCTGGAGGGGGCAGCAGTGGGAGGGCTTCTGGTGCCCTGGCCCCACTGCTGGACCTCCTGATGGCGCCTGGTATATTTTGGCCGCTGTGTGACAGAGTGTTGGACTGGATGGGCCATTGGCCTGATCCAACATTGGCTTCTCTTATGTTCTTATGTTCTTATGGTCTAGGATTCTAGGTCCCTGGAGGTGGTCCGCATACATAATAGTGTCCATCTAGGATCTTGGAGAGCCAGGCTTGAGCCCCCGTATGCCATGCAAGATTGCTGGGTGACCATGGGCCAGTCGCAGTCTCTCTCAACCTAACCTATGTCACAGGATGGTTGTTCTGAGGATAACATAAAAAAGGTTGTCAGCTGCTTTCAGCAGAAAAGGAGGGCATAAATAAATGGATTTTGTGGAGCCAACTAATGATTTTAATGCTGTTGGGCCTGCGTGCATTGAAGTCTTCGACCTGCAAGGTTCCTTCCATTTCTGGACAGGACCGGTTCTGTTCCAGATCTTATTTCCTTGCATGAGGGAACCATCCCTAATCTCTCTGTAGAAATGCAACAGCACTGCCAATGTCCACAGAGCCAAACAACCTTTCTGCTCTCCCTGCAGCTTCCTTCCCATCTCCAGCTCAGTGACTCGTCCTCCCAGTTTGTTAGCTCTGAAGGAATGCCACTGTTTTGTGTGTCATTTATTGATGTCCGGGGCTGCTAATTAAAGGGCTGCTTCCCTCAAGGAAGCCAAGCTCAGCTTCTCTCTTTCCCCAGCAGAAGAGAGTGGGGGGATCCCTCGGGGCAGAGGGTCCATCTGCTGAGGCTCCACACTAATGAAGCCCTGTTTCTGTAACAATATAACATATTGATCCAAATGTAATATTCGCACATCAGGCGACCTTTGTCTGACAGCCCACCTTCTGCCTGCCCCGAGCAGCAGCAGCCGCCGCCCAGTTACAAAGAGCCCATTCTAGGGAATCGGGCAAGGGGGTTTCAGACATGGCTGCATGCGTTAGCACGCCCCCCCCCCCCAGCAGAGAGGAAATGTCATTGATTGTCCTAGGACGATATTTGGGGCATGTCGAGTCTCTCTGGAAGGTGTCAGTTGGCCATTTTGGGCGGACCCTGAGGCTTGTTGTAGTAAGAGGTCGATAGGAGGAGAGGCGCTCTAGAGAATAGCGAGGTGGTCCTTCAACAGAGTGGGGCTTGCAAGTTTAGCTGGAGGCTGTTGGGCTAATTTTGTCTGTTGCCAACTGCTGTGACTGCTGGAATTGGGATATGAAGAAAAGAACAAACTGGAGTGAGTGGGAACCTGTGAAAAGGAAATCAGGAAGTCGTGCAAGAACTGTGTTCGGTGGATAAAGAGTGCAATGCAGCGTTGTAGATGGGTTGAATGACTGTGCCAGTGTGGACTAGTGACCCAGCAAGCGAACAGTCCTCTGTCCAAGTGGCATTCTTCAGGCCGTTCATCCTGCGTGGGCTCTGCAGTCCACTGAAAAGCAATGAGCAGTGACCAGCAAGGAATGACAGATGTCTGTTTCATGCATGGTGGTATAGCTCTATTCCCCAGGCTACATCAGGCCTGTTAAAGCGTCTCCAGCCATCATGCTTTCCTTTCCCTCGCAAGCTCCATTAAGAGCCAATATGTGGGATGCAGTGGCTGGAGCGTTGGACTAGGCCTGCAAGATCCAGGTTCAAATCTCCGCTCAGTTTACTGGGTGAAATGGGGGATTACTGGGTGAAGTTTACTGGGTGAAGTGGGGATTACGCACACTCTCACAGCCTGACTTCCCTCTCAGGTAGTCTTGGGAATAAAATGGGGTTGGGGAGAATCATGTACACTACTGAGCTCCTTTGAGAAAGAGTAAGATAAACTGAAGACAGATGGCTTCCTCATCCTCCTTTGATAACTGCTGCAGCCCAGTCCAGGATCCCAGATTCCATTTTGCTATGATGCATGCAAGACACATGCGCAGTGTTAGAAAATGTCCATTGTGCAGTGTTTGTTTACGTGCCCTGGACTTTTTTTGCACTGAGTGCATTGCCATAAATGGTAAAGACAGTTAATATTGGGGAATCTGTTGGTGCTGTGGGTGGCAGGGTATGAAAACAGTGCATTTATTTTGTTTATTTCATTCATAACCCGCCTTATAGACTCATAACTTGGTGCCTTAACTGTAGCCCAATTGTTTCAACATATATAAGGGGAGGGAAACTATCAAGAAAGAAATGCATCTAGGGAGAGCCATTTATACATTTCTGTATGTATTACCAGCTCAGATACCACACGATTAATAAGATTGTTTTTGCAGCCTTTGAGACAGTGGCACTGTGTAGTATCTCACTGCTAAGAAGAGGGTAGAGTTGCCAGGTAGCCCCTTGACATCTGTGTCCTCAGTAGGGGACTGAACTGCTGCAGCCTCTCACACCCATTTGCCCCCTAGCTTATCATCCAGTCCCCCCGCATGCACTTGCTGGAGCAAGGAGGGCTTTAGGGATACTGCACAGCAGGTACAGGAGGGTGTAGAACAAGCTGCACCCAATTTGTTCCTTGATTCAGCTGCAACTTTAAAGCTAATCTGCATCCTGTCAGCTCTCAAGTGAGAATGTCGAACAAACATGATAAGGAATACCTATTTTTTTTTTAAAAAAATCCAGCAACAAAAGGGTTAATTAGGTCCCTCCACTACCCCCCCTCCCCTAGAGCATGCCCGTGCTCTTCCTTGCTCCCATCAGTTCACCGGCGCATCCTATAATTGAAAGCTGGTGTCCATCTAGGCAGTCACCTGGCACTCGGTCAGGTTTAAAGAGATTAAATGGGACTTTGAGGCAGAGGGGCGCCTGCTGAGCAAAGCCCCCGTTGCTGGAGATAGACATTTGTCAGCATGTTCATCCACAGGGATCGCTTTGTGGAACATCAAAGGTGAACTGAAAATCATTAGCATCGGGGGTCATATCCTCAGTGGAGGGGGAAGGATGGGAAGGAGGTCATAGAGATTCATCCGGCAGAAAAGTGGCCCTGAGAGGATCCGAGTGGCATGCAGAGTCGCAGGGCAACCGTGAGCGGCAGCCGGACTCTCTCGGTGCACCCATTCCGTTCGTAACCAGCAATGAGCCATTGACCCTGGTGGGGAAGACTGTGTATATTTTATTCATTTAGAATATTTCTATGCTGCCTCTTCAGAGTCCTACTCGGTATGGGCATCCCCTTCCACCAAACACTGCAGGGGATTTTGCATGTACGGTCTGTCGTGACTAGAGATGCTTTTGAAACGTGAAAGCAAGACTGCGTAATTCAAACTCCAAAATCCATGGAGAAATCCAAAAAGTGGTGCCATTGGGGCTGGGCTTTGGGGTGAAAGCCCACATCCCTCACCGCTCTGATCAGCATGGAAGCCCCAGGCGCAAGTCGGTGGACAAGCTGGGCATTGCAGTTTCCCCAACACCTGACATTGTGAGGAAGGAGTGGGAAGGATGTGGTAAGAACATTAATCCCACAGTCTAAAAACTGTATGACTTTTCCCAATGTGTATTCTCCGGGGGGGGGGGGAGGGGTCAAATTTTGCACACGATACAGTTCTGTGCATTCCCGGTGTATTCTATGTGGACTTTGCATTTTCTTCTGTTCGTTTGCATATTTTTCCTTTCCCTTCCACATTACCAGTGAGTATATTACTGATAAAGCACTGCAGAAGGGCAGCCCTGGTGCAAAAATAACAAACCTGCATTCCAAAGAATAATCTGTGGCAGCCTGTGAGCCGTGGGATAGTTTAGATCCCTCAGAAGCAGCTCCTTCAAGGATGCGGCAAGTAGAAAATTGGAACCTAAATCAAGATTGTGTCTAATCTGAGAAATGAACCCGGGCACAGAAATGAGGGAGTGTGTTGAGTCAGACTGGGGAAATGCTGCAAAAGAAAGAAGCAAGCCCAAAGAATATTCACTGAAGTTTTACCTACCGAAAACAGGAGGTGTTATGACACTCTGCAACTCCAAGAAATACCAAAAGTTTCTGAATCACATGATGGTGCACATAGATGTACTGTTATACATCCTAAGTCAGGAAGGACAATGCATGAACAACCATGGAATGGGTGTGGACTTTAACCCTTCCCAACAGAAAGTCCTCTAACCCCAAAGGGGCTCTTAACCCCAAGAAGGAAAAAGATGGGCATGATATATGGGTCCCTGTCTTTTTCCTAACTGTCGTATTGCCTCTTGCCCAACAGAACTGGATGTAATTTGAAGTCAGCATCATACAAAGCAGCGTGACCGGGACTCACTATCACACCTTGAGGAATTTTCCTTTCTGTCTTTAAACTTCTTATTTTTTTATAATGTCCTGCCTGTGAACTCAGAGGCTTCACACTGTTGTGTGTCATTTGGTTTATCCTAATGAAAGGTATTTATTATGGAGATTTTGTTCTGGTTTTTGTTTGTTTGTTTGTTTGTTTAATTTTGCTTTTGAACCCACATGGCTGCCAATAACTGCTCCCCCCCCCACAGTTAATAGCCACAGTACATTTCTGTTGTGAAAATGTCACATAGAAAGAGGGATACAGTCCTGCCTCCCGTTCACATCCATCCTGTTATGTCCTGAAGCTGGAATCTGTCCTATCTTTTCCTATGTTAAGCTTCAAACATAAGAAGGGATTGTAATCTGTCACATTCCCATTGGTCAGTTTCTATGAAACTTGTAAATAACCAATCACAACTGTATATATGCATTTTGGAGGGAACAAACCTCATTGGTCTTTATCCTTGTTTTCTTATTGGTTGTTAACTTATTTATGGGCGTGGCTTTGACAGTCCGGATCATTTAAAAAGGGAGCTGTGTTCCACTGTTCTGTGTGTGTTTGTGTGTTGTTGAGTTTGCTGTTACAATAAAGCTGAAATCACTTAAGCTGAAATCAACCTTGTGGAGTTGCATACTTAACACATCCCAATCTATATAACATACACAGCTGCTTTTTAAACAGGGAATCTGTTTTTGGATCTTCCATGGAACATACCTGTCGCTCATCATTTGCAAAGTGTCCTGTGCATTCCAAAAGTTTGGGAAGATTCCATCTACAGAGTTGCTGCTCCAATCAGGAAACAGCTGGCTGTTTTACTCAATTCCAGTTGGCTATCCTGCAAAGATATTAACCTCCCTCCCTTCTCTCCACTTTTGATTTTTATATTTAGTAGCAAAAAGACTCTGGGGGCTCCATGAGGCCAGATGCTAGAAGCATAATCCCCCAAGAGTTGCAAGGCTCTGTGGGTAAATGGCAGAACCCGATTAAGAAGGGGAACAATACATTTTTGATGAGTGGAAGTGCAGGATTCATTTCTGGTCTAAGGTGGGTGTGTTGGAAATGAATTTCCATCTGGTCTGATTTACCTTCTTGCTTGGCAGAATTGTAAGCTGTGGTGGTTCAGAGTGTATGATTGTTTGTAGTTCTTTGGTTGCGATTTTTGTATAGCCATAAGTCCCAGGCCTTTCATGTTCGCACTGCTGTCTTCCTCTAACCTGGTGCTTTGTGTTAATGCAGGTCAGAAAGGGAGGTAGTGCAAGAACCAGGGAATAGAACTGGTCAGCCATCCTGATTTGCAAAGAATGAGGAGAGGTTTGATTGGAATGAATGGCCAAGGAACTGTGTCTTTAAGACAGCATCTAACTTTGTCTCTGGCCTCAGTGTGATATCTGGAGCTGTTCTCATGCACTACACCTACCTTTTACACCAAAACAATGATAAGTCATTCCTGAAGAATTTAGGTGTAGCAGAGGTTCTCTTGGGTTCATGATGGTTTGTGTCAGGAGTATTTTCTGCAGGTGAGAGCTAGTGTGATACTGTGGTTAGAGTGTTGGGCTATGACTGGGGAGACACAGGTTCAAATCCCTGCTTGACCATGAATGCCATTGAACCAGTCATCTAAGCTACCTTATCAGGTTGTTGTGAGCAGTGTTCCCTCTAAGCTGAGTTAGTGTGAGCTAGCTCATAGTTTTTTAGCCTCTGGCTCACATATTTTTGTCTTAGCTCAGGAAGGATGGGTCCAGAGCAAACTGATTTATGCAGTAGCCAAATTGCTTGCTCACAGCTTTAATACCAGTAGCTCACAAAGTAGAAATTTTGCTCACAAGACTCCACAGCTTAGAGGGAGCATTGGTTGTGAGGATAAAATGACAGAGAGAACCTTGCATGCTGCCCTGAGCTACATTGAGAGGTAGGGAAGAGTAAACATGGTCTGGAGAGATGTGTTAAGAACTACCATAGCGTAGTGCCTTATAATTTAGGAGGCATGATAGGATTAGATTGTAAAGGCAACTGTATTCAGTGGGGTTTGCTCCAGGGAAAGTTGGCATAGGATTGTCACCAGAGTTGGGGATTAGGAAGTCTTCACTTCAAATCTCACCACTTCACATGCAGCCACCATTCTCTCAGTCCAGTCTGCAGTATGGTGATCAGAATATTGACTGATGCTTGAGGGCTGCTGTAATCTAGAAATAGTGAGCAGCTACGATAATCTGTGTGAAGGGAACATTCTAAGGTCATCCTGTATGATAACCACCTGGGCAACAGTCTTCGGTGGGGAAAGAGGATTCCACAAAGGGGATTCCAGTCCCTGTTTATTTAAGATCATTCTGAATTCCAAAGCGGAGCCAGCAGAAGGATAGGGGTCATATTGACTTTTCTTTCTGGGTGAAAAAATGCCCAAAGCCAGCACAAAGCTCCAGAACGGTGAAGGGAGAATTTTAATAAATGCACCTTTCCCCCTTCACTGCAGTGATAGGAGGAGAAGTTATTGAAGGTTCAGAAATCCTCTTGTATTGCATCAGGATATCCTTTGACCTAGTGTAATGGTTTGCTCACAAATAAACTTTTACTTTCTGGAGCAGGAATTAAAATATGTAATAAAATATGCAAATACTATCAATGGCTAGTGTCTAGGAAAAAAAGAAAAGAGAATAGGACAGGAATTTGTAAGTGTTTTCCTCAAGAGGAAAAACTACCAGTTCAGTATTTACATTTATAGCCCTCTTTCTTCTGGAATGGAGTAGGCAGTGTTCATCTGGGCCTCAGGTTGTCTCACACTTGGGCTTGGATCTCCTTAGGTTCAGAAATGTTGCTGCATCGTATGGCTTCAGACCCGTGTGCTGAGCTTAGGTATTGTACAGCTCTGTTACTCTCTGCCTGCAAGAGGTGCCTTCTACTGAGTTAGCCCACTGGTCCGTCATGGTCAGTACTGTCCACTCCCACTGGCAGTGGCTTTCCAGGCTCTTCGGCAGAGGTCATCCACATCCCCTACTGTCTGACCTCTTGAACCGGAGATTTTGGGAACTGAACCTGGGACTTTCTGCATGCACAATAGATGCTCTACCACTGAGCTGTGGCTTTCCCTCCTCCACTTTTCCACTGAGTCATGGCCCCACCCTTGGAGTAGATCTGATCTGCTTTGTACCCAGTGTGTTTTAAGGCTACAGTATTTACCTGAAAGGAAGACTTGTTTTTTTTTTCCAGGTGGGCTGTCAACTAAAAGAGGGGGTCATCTTACATTTGCATAAAAGTTATAATGTACGGTAATAAAATCTGTTTTGTATATAACATCATTTGTTGGGAGGGGGTTGTCTTACATTAAGGTTCATCTTCCTTTGGGGGTAAATACAGTAATAAATGTTCCTTCATTACCTACTATTTGTGCATGATCCACATACTTTCCCCTGAAAATGATGCTTCTATTTCAGTGACATCACTGTTGCCAAGCACAGGGCATGTCATACGTCATTCACTCTTTTGCTGTTGTGATGGCTTCATGGAGTGTGTTTGCATGAGAGCCAAGAACACAGGTTAGCTGTTCTCTAGGACATCATTAATGATGCCCCCATCTCTCCACCACTTTTTTAAAAAAAGGGCTGGCTGCACTGTCCTCCCTCTGCAGTGGTCGAGGGGAGATATAGAAAGACCACCACGCATGAGAAGGTTTGCCCTTGCGGAGCTGGTATGGTTGAATCTATAGAACATGTCTTGTATCAGTGTGGTTTCTACCAAGAAATTCATGCAAAGTTCATCCTTCCTTTCCTTAGGAAGCCACTGGAGTGCCCTGCTTCTGAGATTACTAGGAAGCACCTTACCGGTGCAAATCCACAAATCACAGCTTCTTGCGCAAGGTTTTTTGCAGGTGCCAGCAAAATTTGTAAAGTTATTTTAAGCAGTGGTTCTTAAATGTAATATAATATTTATTTAAATCTGTGGTTTTTTTATCAAATTTAAATTAATTTTTATGATATGTATATTCTTTTACGTATACGATTTATGCGCTTATATGATTTATGCTGGTCTTTGACCGTATTAATAAATCTGAATCTCCACTATGCTGGAGGATGTCTGCCCATATTTAAAATAAAGAGGACTGCTGCAAGGCTATCTCCCCACAAGGAGAAACCCCACTATGATGATCTAGCCCTGTTCCTTTACTCAGAGGCAGGATTTTCCCTCTGGTTTTCCTTCCTTTATCTATTTTCTTCTTTTCTGAAGATCTGTGACTGTCCCATCCCGTCACTTAATTGTGTTTGGCTGCTGGATCGGCACAGGAACTGGAGGGAAGACACAAGATCACTAACTTAAACTTCTGAAAATGGCACATGAGAGGCTTTAGAACATTCAAAAATAAACAATATATTATATTCAACATAGAGGAGAAAAGGTCAGGTGAAATCAGGGGTAAAACATCTGAGTTAAATCAATACTGAACTCTGAGGTAATTTAGTAATTTCACATTTATATGTTTCCAGAAAGTGAGAGTTCTTAAGCTTTTCATAAAGTCTTAGAATCTTAGAGATGAGAGGCTTTTGTTTCAGTGTTTCCTAAACAGTCTCGTTCACTTTCTTGAGTTTAACTGACTCTTCAGGTTTCAGAAGGCCAGGTACATTACCAAGTACTCAAATTCCTTCTCTAAACACACCAGGAATCACTCCACTCTTTGAGCTATCTTTATTTTCAACTGGGTAGGGAATCACTTCTCTGACGATTTATCCCGTTTTCTGGCCTGAATGGCATTTTCATGAATCCTCCCTCTTCTCCTTGCCAGCCTTTCCAGTTCTCAGTCAGTGGTAAACTTTTCTCAGTCAGTGGTAGGGTTTCCAAGTACTTACCGCATTTTGGTGGGGGAGAGATGGTTCCTGGCCGGAACAGTCCCGCACGTAGCACACACGAACGTGCCACAATGATGTCGCCCAGACGTGACGTCAGCATGCTTGGCATGTCGCCGGGCAACACTCTGGGGGGTTTCAGCCCAATTGCCAGAGCGTTGCCCGGTGATGTGCCCAGCATGCTGACATCACGTCTGGGCAACATTGTTGTGGCATATGCATGTGCTACGTGCAGGACTGTTCTGGCCAGGAACCATCTCTCCCCTGCTGAAATGCAGTAAGTACTTGGCAACTCTAGTCAGTGGTAAACTCTCTTCAGTCAGAGCTAAACTTTCCAAAGTTCTCAGTCAGCACTAAACTGAGTTCTCTTCGGTTCCCTAGTCTTTCTTGCTCAACTGAAGCTAACTAATCAAATCCCTTTGAGCAGCCTGTCACTCAAGGCTCTCTGGCTCTGTGAGTCATTAACCCTTAACAGTCCTTCACATGTTTACACAGCACTTATGAGCTGTTACAGTACAGTACATCACACTCACAACCTCCAAAACTAGTGTTTTCTCCATAATTAATTCCTTGGGGGCGAAATGGTATGAAGACAGCTGCCTTTGCAAAGGATAAACTACCCTATTTTCTGTATTTCTGGCTTGGGAGCACAGAAATAACTACTCTGAGCTATCAGCGAAGTCCCTTTACCACTGTTGATGTTGTAGACTCTACCACAAGCTCTTCTCGTGTCAATATAACATCAAAGTACCACAAATCAAACAGGGCAATGGCAGCACAGTGAAGCCAAGTAAGCCACCTTTGGCCATGTCCTATTACTGCACTGTTTTCAGTGGGTAGCCATGTTAGTTCACAGTAGAAGAGTCAAGTTCAAGTCCAGAAGCAACTTGGAGACCAACAAAATTCTCAGGGTATAAGCTTCTGAGAGTCAAAGCTCCCTTCAAAGCTTATAATCTCAAAAAATTATACCCCCCCTCCCAAAGAAAAACCATGTTGGTCTCTAAGGTGCTACTGGACTGGAATCTTGCCCTGTTACTGTCCTATGAGAATCTCTCCTTCCCTCTTTGGTTTTTTTGTGTGTGTGTTTTGTTTGTTTGTTGGCCATCAAGTGGCAGCCAACTTATGGCGACCTCATAGGGTTTTCAAGGCAGGAGACTTTTAGAGGTGGTTTGCCAGTGTCTGCTTCTACCTAGCGACCCTGGGCTTCCTTGGTGGTCTCCCATCCAAACACTAAAGGTAAAGGTTTCCCTTGCTCGAAAGCAAGTTGAATCGAACTCTAGGGATGCGGTGCTCATCTCCGTTTCCAAGCCGAACAGCCAACACTGTCCAAAGACATTTCTGTGGTCATGTGGCTGGCATGACTAGATGCCGAGGTGCATGGAACACTGTTACCTTCCCACCGAAGCAGAACCTATTTATCTACTTGCAATTTCTTGCTTTTGAACTGCTGGGTTGGCAGGATCTGGGACCAGAGACAGGAGCTCACTCCATCACGCGGCACTCGGGTCTCGAACTGCCGAACTTCCAACCTTCCAGTCTGCAGTTCAGTGTCTTAACCTCTGAGCCACCACAGCTCCCATCCAAATACTAACCAGGGCCAAACCTGCTTAGCTTCCAAGATCTGACAAGGCTGGGCTTGCCTCACCTTTTAAAATGGGGATTTCATGTTGACTCCTGAAAGTTTCTATAGCAGCCCCACCACTACCACGTCACCCTCCTCAATTGTGTCATCAAAGTAGCTGAACAGTTTAATCACCCTAAAGGCCATCTGGCCAATCTCGGATTGCAAAGAGGCTATGAATGGGCTTGATTAGGAGAACCAAGAAACTGGGGGGGAGGGGTTGCTCCTTCTTAACAGACCAGCATTACTCAGCATCTCTGTCTCACCCATGTCGCTCCCTGTCCTGCGTCTGAGAAACCAGCACAGCTAATCAATATTGTAAGCACATTTTACTCCATCCCAGGACCACATGCTGTGACGTTCCAACATCCGTGACATCTCCGCTCTAAAGAGCTTTTGCACACTCCTGGAGAGAACTGGCTCACGTTCAGGGCAAGCATGGGGGGGGGAACATGCAGGTTCATCCCTCCCCACTCCTTGTCTTGCACACCCACAGAGAATCACCAGGCACTGATGGCAAAAGCCCATTAGTTTACCTGGTCATCGTCCTCCTGGGGCTAATATGTGATTCTTCCCGTCAGTCTATTTCTAACACTTGACCCAGCTTATCTCTTTATATAGCTCTGTTCCTAGAAGAGTTCATTCTTTTTTTTTTTTTAATGCGCTTGGTTTTCTTGATTTGAAATGGGACACCGTTTTATGGGTTTGGAGAGAGCTTGACCTAACAGTGCCCTAATATTAAGCAGTCTAATGTCCTATGGCCCCCGTGCTTTCTCCACGGTCTCTTTAGTGCAATCTTGGCTGGCCTCCCAATTCTGTCTTTTAGGTGTTTTAACATCTCTGGCCCAGATGATAGCTTTTTGCTGCTTCCACTTCTTTTATTCATTTAATTTACATGCTGCACATAAGAGGCCAGTAGCTCATCGGGCCCAGCATCTTGCTTCTCAGAGTGCCTGACCAGATGTTCCAAAACGGCCACGCTAGGGGCACAGATCCTCCCTCACTGATGCTCTCTCCCTGCAACTGGTATTCAGAGGTTTGCTGCCTCTAAACATGGAGGTTCTGTCCATCCACCATGACTAATAGTCCTGAATGGATCCATCCTCTGTGAATTTCAAAGCCAAACTGGGGCTTACCACCTCTCCTTATTCCAAACTGGTTGCAGCAATGCTAACCTTACCGATTCAGTCCCCATTCTTCATCTGACCGCGACTGCTTGTGTGAATCACTCCTAATCCCTATCCCAAGATCTGTTCTCTGTTCATACTCACGATTTGGCACTGAGTGTATTGTGAGCGGAAGAACATGGGCAGAGGAGCACACGGAATGCGGAAAGTCCCGTCTGGAGCTGGACCAGAATTGTCTAGGAGCACTGGGGCAGGTTCTGCAAGAGGGCCATGCTAAGGCAGGGGTTTTCAGAGGCCAGGGCCGAGTCCAAGGTATCCGTCAAAAAGAGGCTAGGATGGAGATAGAGGAGCTCAGGAGCAGGAGACACAGAAGCAGCCAGGAATTCAAGGAAGCTGGAGGATTCGTGGGGAGGAGAGCAGGGGGATGGATCCTTACAATGGGTTGGGAAGGCCGGCAGAGCCATCCATAGGAGGGACTACAGACATGCAGGAGAAGGGGGTAGTGGAATGGACTTCAGACAGCAATGGGTGAGCGGGTTTTTGAATGCTCCCCTTTGTTGACAACTCCCTGAAAGGGAAGAAAAAAACAGCACAGAAAGCAAAGAGAGGAGATGGAACCTTTCTGCTTGCTGCTGTGGTGTTCTATTGTCATGAGGGTTGAGGGGTTTTTTTAATATGAAGGAAGATTCTTAGCTGGAATCTACCTACAGTCTAAAGTGGTGCACTCCATTCTGTCATCTCCTTTTTCTTGCACTTGTTAAACACTCTTAAGGATCTGCACACAAAGCCAGAGCCTGCCTGTTGCCAAGACTATCCTGGAAAGTAGCAATGGCTGTCTAGGTTAAGGAGAACGGATGAGATGCTTGGTTGGTGGTGCAGCTGCACTAGACCCTGAGAGAACAACCCTGCCCCCCTTTTCTTCCACTGTGCATCCTGGAGTGGCCCACCACAAGGGGCAGCAGCGAGCAGCCCAAAGAGCTCCCAGCTTTGACTCCCAGAAGATTGCGGTAATCATGCCACCAAAGCCGAGTGAGTGCAGATCTCCCTGTTGGGCAGGAGGGCGCGTAACAAAGTCCCTTCCAAGCCCAGCCACCCAAGACAAATGGCTGCCATCCCCACTTGATCTGTGTCCCACACCCCAGTGGCAGGGCAGCTTCCATGTCAACAGCCAATTAGCAAGCTTATGCTAATCACCCAGAGACCTCGTTAGGAAATTTGATTAGCGCTTTGCATAATTGACCCTATTACAAATGGCAGGAGGAGCCTGCTTCCACCATACCCTCTAATTAAGGGGGAATGGCAGATTTGTGTAGCGTTTAGTTCTGCTAATCATGGCAAGGCAAACCCCTGAACAAAGAGCGGTTGGGGGAAATCTCTGCCTTGGCTCATCATCATGTAAAGAAGAAGCTTCCAGTCCCCCAAATAATCATCGGGAGGTAGCAATGTTCATGTGAAGCTGCTCTGCAGAGAGTCCAGCTAGCCAGGCAGTCTCTGTTCTCATTGGTACCAGCTCTCCAAAGGAACAGGTTTTTCCCAGCCTTGCTCTATAAGTCTATCTCCTTTAATCAGAGATTCAAGGGCTGAACCTAGGACCTTATGCATGCAGAACATGTGCTTTCCTCCTGCACTGTGGTTCCTTCAAAAGAAATATTCCCATGAGCAGCCTGAGTTTTGTCACAGCAGATTTCTCTTCCCTCTTATGACTGTCTCACGGGGCCATTTATGGGAACTCCTACAAATCACTCAGTGCACCCTTTAAAAGTGCCCCATCCTCTGTGAACTAAAACCACAAGCGATTTCAACAGAGACTTTTCCAGCACATGGTTACCTAGGCTCTGCAGTTTGCCATGGTTTGATTTTGGTTGCTGAATCAGTGGAAAAGCCAATGCAAGATTCTAGCCCTTAGGATTTTGAAAAATGGGCTTGGAGATGTAGAGACAATAGCTGGTGAAATCTCAGAAAGACACATAGCCTCTGTGTGTACAGGACAGACAGACAGACTGAGGAGGTCTTAGCCAGTGGGTAAGAGGGGCAGCTGCCGCAGACCACACACTCTGGGAGGCTACCTGCTCCTCTTAAAAGGGGTGGGGAGAAGACAACTAAGCTGCTGCAACTTTCACCTGTTCCATCTTTTCAGTTCAGTTCAATTCAGTTTAGTTTATTCTAATTAGCCATTGGCCATTACAAAATTACAAAACACAAATTGTGAACAAGCTATAGGTTAGAGTCAGAGTATACAAAAATACTGAAGATCAGTAACAAAATATGGGCCCCGATCACACGGGCGGGACACTCTGCAGGGGATGGGAGGCTTTTAGTGGTAGAGCAAAAAGAAGCGCGGTAGCGGGATTTCATGTCCCCCCGCGGCTCCGTCTGCAGGCCTCTGGCAGCCGATCAGACCAGCGAGGCAATGCAGCAGGACTGGCGAGGCAATGCAGCAGCACCGCTTTTGTGCGCATGCGCCCGACACCAACGGCTGCTAGAAGTGACGGGCTACCGGCGCGTCTCTGATCAGACGCCTGCTGGTGCCGCGCAATTAACGGAAGGTAGTACCAGTTAGCTGCTAGTTTTTAACTCAGTTTTTTCTGCGGGAAGCCGTGGGTTGGCCACAGGAGTGCTACGCCTCCCAGATATGCTGGCGTGATTGCGCCCAGAAACTCCACAGGGCTACCGTGCCTTCGGCGGGGCAAATGCTCCGTGTGACCGAGGCCATGATTAATTTAATACAGTAGCCTAAATATTGCCCCTTCTCGATGCTACCTTGGAATGTATATTCTTTGCAGCAAGGGCAAATAATGAAACTTTATAAGAGACATATGCATCAGTGTCAGATAACAAAAAAGAATTTTTTTCCTCAACTGGGCAAGCTCTAAGACCAGATAAAATACCTGCTAAAAATTTAGCCCTCAGACTAGAATACAATGGGCAAAAGAGAATATAATGAGGTAGATCCTCAAGTTCGTGGGTACCACAAATACATAGACGATGGGCCAATGGAGTTTGATTGAATCGGCCCTCCAAAATTGCTGTTGGCATTGATTGAAACTGTAGAGAAGTAAAGGATTCTCTAAGTACGTGTTTAGAGATATTAACTAAGTATGGAGTTCTAGTGTGGTCTGATTTAATTAATTTGTACCATGGTACTACTTTTACCAGTTCCATTAGGACTCAGGCAGCTGGCTTCCATTGGCAGCCAACCCCTTGCTGGGCCCTGGTGGGGAGTGGCAGTGGTTCTGGAGTCCCCTCCAGTGTTCCCTCTAAGCTGAGTTAGTGTGAGTCAGCTCATAGTTTTTTAGACTCCAGCTTACACATTTTTGTCTTAGCTCAGGAAGGATGGCTCCAGAGCAAACTGATTTATGCAGTAGCCAAATCGCTCGCTCACAACTTTGATGCTAGTAGCTCACAAGGTAGATTTTTTGCTCACAAGACTCCACAGCTTAGAGGGAACACTGGTTCCATCCTGTACTTTTTGTCCAGGGCCCTGGAATCATGGACTGCCCCGAGAGAGAGAGAGAGAGAGAGAGAGAGAGAGAGAGAGAGAGAGAGAGAGAGAGAGAGAGAGAGAGAGAGAGTGTTTCAGTAGGATTTCCAGTGGTTGGAGGCAGGAGTCACTGCCCTACCTTTTTTCTGCGACTGTCCATCTGACAACTCTCAGATGATCACAGATGTTTTTTTCCTGTGGCAGGTCCAGCCCATTGGAACAGCTACATTTTCTGCATTCAGGAAAATACATGAAACAGTTTTATTCCAAAGGTTTTGAGCAGAGCTGGTGGTGGTTTTGTTTTTGTTTTATTTTTTTTTACAAAATCCTAGGTGTTGTTTTTATCATTCAAAATTTATCACATTGGTGCAGGATGCAAAGGATTAGGGCAGTTTTCAGTAGGGAAAAAACAGTGGGAGAGGAGACCCCCCCCCGGCACTAGCTTCTGTCTTCCACTAGCAGCAGCCATTGAGGCTGTGCAGGGCAAAAAGGGAAAAGCTAAAAATTTCCCCTGCAAGGATTGCAGAACCACACATCATTCTGGACAGAGCTCCTTGAAGGAGGACAGAGTATAAATAGAACCAGCAAAAAGAAATAAAGCCTGTTAGAACTGGTGTTCTTTTGCCCTGCTGCTTCCTGTGTCTTCTTAATGCAGCTGACGGGCCAAGTACTTCTCTCCTAAGATTGGGGGGGGGGCATATTGCCGCCTGCCACATGCAGGTAGCTGCATTCCAGAGGTCTGTGGATTCACATAAAGGATTCCTTCCAAAATGCCTCCCCAGCCCTGGCAGTGGTTGCTGCTCTTTCTTTTAAATCCTCTCTCCCCCACCCAGTTAGTCTTGACCTTCTTCTGGTTTCGCCTGCCTCTTGTCACCTTCCATTCAGGGTATTAATCAGAAATCTGTCTGCAGACCAAGCGGCTGGAAAAGAAGCGAGCCGGTCTCCCTCCCCTCTCTCTGGCTGTACCGTGGCAAACTTCTCTCCCGCCTTTTGATTCATTAAACGGAGGGCAAGCTGGCATTAATCACATCGGAAGGGTCTTCCCTCTTGCTGTGACAGCGAGGTGACTCGACCCCTGGAGAGTGTCTGTAATTCGGGATAATGAACAATTATAACCTGACGGGGAAGATTTAACTGTCATAGGGCAGCTGCCGTATACGGCTCAGCTTTTGAATAATGCTGTTGCCCACTCCCGGTTTGATACGACCAAGGTATGGTGACGATTTGCTGGGAGGTGCCAGACTGCAAAAAGCACAAAATGGTGCAGTGGATGTATCAATTGGGTGGGTGTACGTTTCAGGAATGCTTCCCTCTTCCCCTGATTAGCTTGCAGCAGGCCAGGGCCCAGTGCAAATACCAGAGGACACAGAGCCACAAATCTCCAGTTGCTATATGTCCTGTCGCAAAGGTAGGAAAGAAATTTTCAAGGCATCGCCTGCAGCACAGGGATCCTCAGACCAACGTTAGCTTAATTATTTCAGAATAGGAGCAAGTCTGTACAAGGTCGTTCCTTTTACTATTATAGTTTGAGAAGTAGGGTAGGAATTTTTAATCAGAGAGAAGTGTCTTTCTGTGCAGTCTTGTTGACCTTTGATGTCATGCAGTGCAGGGATGTGAGACCTCGCGTTTCATATTCATGATCCTTACTGGACTTGAAGATGAAGGGGGAGAAAAGGTTGTGTTGCTTCGCAGATATTCCCGGTAATGGTTGCTACTTTGGATGGGACCGTGTTGTGTCACTTGACTGCTCCTCCAAGTTGCCAGTCAACGTAAATCCATTGCCTGGAAAGGGACTGAATATTTCACTACTCGTGATGCAGGCAGAGCCCAGACTGGTGTGAAGCCACTGTTGAATTAATCTATTGTTAGAATGCATATGTGAACACAGGATTCTCCGCTAACTATGGTTAGTTAGGATCTGTCAAACCGGAATCTGAAACCACATGTTTATCTATAATTAGCTTTACTTGGGGTTTTGTACAGTGTGTGAATGCAGACATCCTGGCTTGTTCCCCGGGAAAGCCTTCCCCTGCTTACACTGCAAAGGCTGTGAAACCAGCATTTGTCAAGGGAAACCAGGATTTGAGTGATCATCTGCAAACTGAATCCTGGTTTCACAAACTAACCGTTGATGGTTTTGACAGACCATAAGCCAAGCAAATCCCCAATTTGGTTGATTGCAAATCCCCAATGGTAGCAAACTACTTATATGAGGTTTGTGTGACTGAACACCTATTCAGTCTCGCTGACAGCAGTAAACTTTCGTTTCCATTGTTGGGACACTACCCATGGACACATGAAGCTGCCTTATATTGAATCAGATCATTGGGCCATCATAGTCAGTATTGTCTAAGACTGGCAGCAGCTCTCCAGGGTCTGAGGAAGAGGTCTTTCACATCACCTCTTACCTCGCCTTTTCGACTGTAGATGCCAGGGACTGAACCTGGGACTTGCTGCATGCCAAGCAGATGCTCTACCACTGTGCCACAGCCCCTCCCTAAGAGACTGGCCATTCTTTCCAGAGGAATTTTACTCAGCCCAGAGGAAGTTTTTCCCAGGGATAGTTGCTGTCATATTCCATGTGCTACTACATAGATAGTTGCTGGCCTGAAGAATGAAGTTACCCAAAAATAAATGTAGTAGTTAATACAACATTTAAGAATCAAATCTGATATGTGCATGAGCCCTGAACGTGGAACAGATTCGGAAGAGCAGGTCATGTGCTGTGCATTGGATCCACAGGGCTTGGGAATGACACAAAAAGCCATTCTGGCTGAGTTCTGCAGGCCAGAGCCGTGCAGTGCATCCCTCCAGCAACCCGCATTTGGGGACGGTATGAAAAACCGTCATCTGTCTGCACTGATTGTGGCAGGTGTTTCAGAACCATTGGCCCAAATCCTGTTTAATTGAAGCTGAATGGTGTATAACTTGAAAGCTCTTTTTTTCAGCATTGTGGCCAGTAGAAAACGATTGCTCCGTTTTACTTGTTGGAACCAGCTTGGCTAATTGAGATCTGCCTCGGATATGTAGAAAGTCAGGGGTTTTTTTGGCAGGCGTGGTCCTGCCCCCCCCCCCCGCATGCCCCCTGATGCATGTAAGCACGTGTTCAAAGCACAATTTCTTTCCAATATTGCCTGGTGGGGATCAGAGCTGTTTCTCATTAGCATGTTACTTTGTGCTTGCCAGATGTGAGTGCTTTGAACATGCCCTTTCATGTGTGGTTGGGAGCACCATGTGGACCTCAAATTCACAGATTGCCATCCTGCTTCAAATATGTCCCAAACTCAGTTTGCTTCAGTTATGGATCTCTTCCATCTTGGAAATGAGGATCTGTGATCCAGCAGAAGAAATTGCAGTACCTGGTTCAAATTTTGTCTTGACAATGAACTTGGTAGGTGGTAAGCCATTCTCTTACATCCTTAGTCCCCCAGTTTGCAACGTCACAATATAATATCATACCATGTATCATAATAAAGGGTGGCACTAGGGGAGCAGCAGTCCAGGAGGCACCCACTGGAATGTGGAGTGCCTCAAGGGGCTTTGCTTTCCCCGATGCTGTTTAACATCTATATGCACCCCCTTGCCCAGATTGCCCAGAGGCATGGGCTGGGCTGTCACCAGTATGCTGATGACACCCAGCTCTATCTGATGTTGGGTGGGCGGTCTGGCTCCAGGCTGGAAGATCTGGACCGGGCACTACAAGCCATGGCTGGTTGGCTTGGGTTGAGTTGGCTGAAATTGAATTCGATTAAGACGGAGGTTCTGTGCCTGAGTCGGGGTGGTGCAGGGGCAGGGATTCTACTCCCAACCTTTGATGGGGTGCCGCTGGTGCCAGCGCCGGAGGTGAGGAGGCTGGGAGTGCTCCTGGATGCCTCCTTATTAATGGAGGCCCAGGTTGCAGCCACTGCCAAGTCAGCTTTTTACCACCTCCAGCTGATCAGGCAGTTGGTTCCGTTCCTCAACCGCAGTGACCTGGCAACAGTGATCCACACGATGGTTACTTCGAGACTAGACTACTATAACGCTCTCTACATGGGGCTGCCCTTGTCACAAGTTCAGAAGCTGCAGCTAGTGCAGAATGCTGCGGCTAGGCTTCTGATGGGTCTTCCCAGGTGGAAGCGCATCCAGCCTGTGCTAAAGTCACTGCACTGGCTGCCAATAGCATACCGAATTCACTCCAAGGTGCTGGTTCTTACCTTTAAAGCCCTTTATGGCCAGGGTCCTACATATCTGAGGGACCGCCTTTCCCCATACCTACCCCAGAAAGCACTACAGTTGGGGTCACAAAATCGATTGACCCTCCTGGGCCCTAAAGATGCCAGGCTTGCAATTACCAGGGCCTTCTCAGTGGCGGCTCCATACTGGTGGAATGAGCTCCTGGAAAGATATTAGGGCCCTGCGGGGCCTGCAAGTTCCACAGGGCCTGCAAGACGGAGCTCTTCCACCAGGCCTATAGTTAGGAGCTGCCACCACATTAGCATCAACATCATATTAGCAGCTTAACTATAGCCCTGGCCCTTGGCTCCCGTCAACTAGCCTGCGCCGCCCGTGTGTTAGGAAGATCAGGAGTGGAACGATGGTGAGCTCCTGTGTACACTCTTAAGTATGCCACCTTATAACAACTAACTTATTATGCAGCACTGTATAAATTATGATTGTTTACAATTGAATTGTTTTAGGTGATTTTATGTGATTTTAATTGTTTTGTATTAACCAGTGTAAGCCGCCCTGAGCCCACTGTAAAGCGGGGAGGGCGGGGCATAAACCTAATAAAATAAATAATAAATAAATAATATAATACTAACCTAATTTACAGGATTGGTTTTAGGATGACTTTGATAATGCATGTGAGATGCTTTGCAATGAAGACGGATGTAATAACCATGAGTGTGAGACAACCTCTGTGCGAGACCCTGTGGCCAGTCATTGTAGACCATGCTCCATCCATTGCAGACAATGCTCCATCCATCTGATTCAGTATAAGGTAACCTCTTATATTTGTATGGTTTGAAGATGGATTGGCTGCCCTGAAAACACATTCTAGAAATTACAGGCACATACCAGACTGTATGTTTGGGCTATGCCTTGACCACAAAATGTTCAGATGCTAAGCATTGTTATTATTGTGTGACCTGTTTCCGTATTTAGATATAAACAGTCAAGGGAGGGTTTGCTACTTTTCCTCCCAACTCTTTTCCGAGGAGCATAGAGTGTCATGCATAGTTCGCTCATCCTTCATCTTACCTTTACAACAACCCTGTGAACTGAGAGAGAATGAATGAATGAATGAATGAATGAATGAATGAATGAATGAATGAATGAATGAATGGCCAAGATTATCCAATGAGCTGCATGGCAGAATAGGGATGCATAGTCAAGTCCCACAAGTTCTAGTCCAACATCTAATCACTAAACCACACTGACTTTACACAAGTCTCTGTTGTTTGGATGTCACCTCGTTACACATTATTAGGGAGAGATGCTGCTCTTCTCTCGTCAAATCAAAATAAGTGCTCACCACCAGTGAGTTTGTGAGTGTATTAGTAGATGTCCAGAAATAGATCTTTTATATTGCTCTTCTGCCAGTCCATACCCAAGATGGCTTTTGTAAATCAAACAGCATTTCATACCCTGAGATCTAAAGCATCCCACATTTCAGAAACAAGCTCAGTAACTTTTGGGTGGTAAAACATCACAATGTTTGATTTTAAAGATAATCAGGAGCCCAAGATCTGGGTGAGCAAAAATATCCTTACCTATTTCTAAAAGTCCCTGCAGAAGAGAAGCAGTCTGTGAAGCCTCTCTGGGTGGTACAACTGTAAAAAATAGCCTGGCTCTGGCCACCAAACAGTCGTTCCTCCATTGTCCAAATACCAACACTCCTTTGCAAAGGGTAGAGGGGCTATGAGGAGATGAAGAAGAGGTGGAGGAGGATTTATATCCCACCCTTCACTCTCAGAGTGACTTACAATCTCCTTCCCTTCCTCTCCCCGCAACAGACAACCAGTGAGGTAGGTGGGGCCGAGAGAGCTCTGAGAGAACTGCTCCTGAGAGATCAGCTCTGAGAGAACTGTGACTGATGCAAGGTCACCCAGCTGTCTGCATGTGGAGGAGTGGGGAATCAACCCAGTTCTCCAGATTAGAGACCTCCACTCTTAACCACTACACCAAACTGGCTCTCTAACCACACCAAACTGGAACCTACGAGTGTGACCTGTTGGTCAGTAGTGGGCCCAATACAATCCCAATTCAGACATGCCACTAGCAGAAAGCAGGAACTAAAACCCCTCCAGATGACCAAAGTTGCAAAAACGAGTCAAATACCTATGATGCACAGTGACCAATGACCTCTCAACAGCAGAAATGCGCTTTGCTATATTTATACCATTCAGTGGGGATGGGTCCCATTTTAACAGATGAAGAATGAGGCAGAGCAATGAAGTGATGAGCCCAATATCAGAGTAGTGCAGACTTTGTAAACAGAAATGATAAGTTCTGAACAGCAATAAAGAAAGTTCTCCTGTGCAGATGCCACCAAGCAACTGCATTCTCCTAGGCACAATAATGTCTCTTCCACACAGATTAAAAACCCAGCACCTCTTTTTTGCACTGATTTAATTTCCACAGACGAAAGAGAACATGTATGGTCTGTTCTGGGATTCCTCCAAACCTGTCTGCTGTAACATGGCCTCCAAAGGGGAACTTTATTTCCATGGTCAGAATGGAGGATGCATCCAACATAGTGTCTCAATTTCCCAAGGCATGCTTTTAATAACACTCAGATCTGGAGTCACTGGAACAGCATGATTGCTCACACATGTGTGCAAACTGCACCCATCACCAGTCTATCCACATCAAAATACCTTGATTGCTCTTAATTAATCAGGCTCGGTAACTGTAGGTTCAAGAATAGAACAATGCAGGCCACGTGGAGCATAAAAGCAGCAGATTGTTTCCTGCAACTCCACACACTGTGAAAAGCTCAGCGGAATTGAGGGACTGATTCTTTCATGTGCTCTGTTTCTCCTCTTGCCTTTTTGTCCCAGCGCTCAAGGTGGTTTACCATTCATAACTGTTACCTAAAATACAAGGCATGCAGGCAACACAAAAGGGGGAAAGGACAGGACAGATAGAGGACAAGGAGCAAATCAGCAGTATCTACCAGTATGCAGATGACTTGTATGACGGTTCCACAATGATCTGGTGGAACAGTCTCTGTAGAAAACTGTTCTAGGAAGGGGTTCCCAAAGTGGACAATACCGTCCCCTGAGGGGCACTGGAATGATCCAGGTGGGCGGTAGGAGCCTTGGGTGCAAATTTGTCACTGCATCTTTTTATCCACTTTTTGAAGGTAGATTTCCAGGAGGGCACTGAGTAATTTTTTTTTCTGAAAAGGGGTGGTAGGCCAAGTAAGTTTGGGAACCTCTGGATAGCCAAAGGGTAGCCAGTTCTAGCCAGGTTGGCAGAGATGGTCACATGTTTCTGACCTAGCTAGGTGGAATGGCTGCTGAGGGAGAGTTAGATTACTTCCCCAACATTTCCAGTGAGACAGAAAGAAGAAGAGATTGGCTTTATACCCGTCCCTTCACTTGGAGTCTCAGAGCAGCTTACAATCTCCTTCCCCTTCCCCACAACAGACATCCTGTGAGGGAGGTGGGACTGAGAGAGCTGTTTCGAGGACTGCTCTTGAGAGAACAGCTCTGAGAGAACTGTGACTGACCCAAGGTCACACCAGCAGCTGTATGTGGAAGAGTGGGGAATCAAACCTGGTTTTCCCAGATTAGAGTCCACACGCTTAACCACTACACCAAACTGGCTCTCTGAGAGAAGGGGTAGGAGAGAAATCCAGAGAAAGGCATTCTGATAGAGAAGGACCTGTTTATGTATACCCGTCTAATTTCATCTAATTCCATCTAATGGATTAAAAAGGTACCCTCTGCCTCCAAAATGAGGCTATACCGGTTTACATGTCATTTTATCTAGGGACAGTTTCTGTTTTCTCGGATGTTTACTTTAGCTATTTTGTTCCTATTTTGTTGGAAGGGGATTGCCTTTTAAAGTACTGCTGCTGTGCAAAGAAGTGTGCTAAAGTTCTGAGAGTCCCTCCCCAGATACTCTAGATTGGGCTGGCAGGTACTATTACGAGTTCCTTTGTGAGATGAAACATTCTATTAAGCACGGTCAGGAGTTGTTTAAACAGAAAGCTCTTACGATCCATTTCCTGATGCACTGTACTTGACAGCCTGATGCAAGGCAGGCTACTGAAGGATGCATCAGGTGGACAAGAGCCTTCAGCAGTATTTAAGAGTGGAAGAAGTGCCATGTGACGCTGGAGTTCTGCCACTGGAATGCCAGCCATGTCATTTATCCCTAAAAAGCAGCCACTTTTGCATGCAACTTCCCCCCATGTGCCGTTTTCCTGATCAGAAATTGACACACACACATTCAGGCTTCTTTAAGGAAGAAATGATAGGTGTGCAAACTATGCTTTTCTCCCCTCTACCAGGTCTTAAAACAACAAGGAAAGGAGGTGTGGGGTTTTGTCAGGAAAGAGCATGGGGTTAGAAGGACCTTTTCTTCCTTCCAGCTGCATGTCTCCAATTCAGATGTCTCCAGTCTTTTCTCCTCTGCATCTGCTGTTTAGGATCACAGTACAAAAAAGGTAAAGGTAAAGGTTCCCTTGCTCGAAAGCCAGTCGAATCCAACTCTAGGGTTGCGGTGCTCATCTCCGTTTCAAAGCCGAAGAGCCAGCGCTGTCCGAAGACGTTTCCGTGGTCATGTGGCCGGCATGACTAAACACCAAGGCACACGGAACGCTGTTACACAGTACAAACTCCAGTGTCGTATGTAGCTTGGACCTTAGGAGAGGGGCTGTGGCTCAGTGGTAGAGACTCCCCCCCCCCAGTCTCCAGTTTAAAACAGGATTAAATAGTAGGGGATGTGAAAGACCTCAGTCTAAACCCTGGAGATCTGCTGCCAGTCAGATAAGACAATACTGCCCTTGATGGACCAATGGTCTGATTCCATGTAAGGCTTTTTCATGTGTTTGTTGATCTTGGTTTGAGAACAGGGCTGTGTTACAAGCGCAGCAAAGCAACCCTGCGATACATGAAGGGTATGAGGGAGCAACCTCTGAGCACATAGGACTTGAATCTTAATATATGATATCCTAATATCAAGCGTGGTCATGGATCTTCGAGCACACAGATAGATGGAGGGGTTGATCATTGAGGGGGAGATGCAAAATCAGATCCAGAATGGGCCTGCATGGCTTCACATTAAGCCCAGCTGGGCTTTTGCCGGTATGCACCAACAATGGGTGGACTCACGAAACCACATCCTCCACGGATGACCGGTCCCTTGCAGAGGACTTCACACCAGCATCCATCTTCATTTTTCCTGTCCTGGAGGTAATTGGCAAATGCTGATCACAAGCAGATGGAGCTCATGTTTCTAAATGGACACCCTCTTCCCCAAGAAGGGGCACACCATTAAGCAGGGCATTAGCACCTTATTCATCTTCGCAAAGCAGGTAACGATATTCAGCCATGATTGCCTCACTGGCTAATTTATAAATCTGTGTTGACACCAGCGTCATTGCTATGACTTGTGACTAACTAGAGAAGAACCGGCTTGATAGAGTTTGGGCTGTAGATTCTGGCAATATGCGAGTTCCAGCCAATATTTGTGCTTTATTGTAATCTCAAAGGTCGAGTCTTTCCCATAGCGGCTGTCTCAATTGTCAAGCGTAATTTTTTTGAAGAGCAGGGATTGTAAGCACTGATTTCAACTCTGACTCCGAAGCAGTAGCATTCGTTTCAGGAATGAGATGTAAGTTTAGTGCTTCTGGCCCTCTGCATGACTTAGTTAATTTATTTTAAATGTTTTAATATCACTTTCAGGGGAGAAAACCTTTCACAAAGCACTACAAAAAAATTAAAAGCCGCAAATAAAGCAATTAAGAGACAAACAGAATAAAACAGGGCAGCAGAACAAATCCCCATTAATTATCAAAGATAGAAACAGAACAGTTTTCGACTGCACAAAGGATAGCTTATTTTTCTGTAGTTTGAGAGGTGGCGGGGCTTAACAGTGCAGTCCTAAGCAGAGTCAGACCCTTTTAGATCACTTCAAGTCAATGGACTTCAATTGATTTGAAGGGTTTTACTTTGTTTACGACTGCAGTCTAAGACTACCTGGCTATTTGCAGACACAAATGAATGTAGTCAAGTAAGAGGTCATGCTGTTTCACCTTCCCCATTTCTTCCCAGGCAATTTGGGGAAAAATTGTTTGCACTTTCCCTTTTATATTAAAGGTGTAGGTTTCCCCTTTTACTCACAGTCCAAGGTTCTCAGAAACAGCCCGGGTAGATTTGGTGCTTCTGGTTTTTACCAAGGTGTTTATTTATAACCTAAAATAAGCTTTCTCCTCTAAGCCTACCCAAATCCTATCTAAAACTCAAATAAAAATCCTGGCTAAAGTAACGTTCTTATCCAGAGCCTCAGATTCTCTGTCCAAGAAGTTTTTTTTCTCCTCCTTCTTAAACTGGGGGAGTTCCATGGGCTCTGATTGGCTGACAGTCACTTGGATTTACCCAGGGCTTTTTTTGTAGAAAAAGCTCAGCAGGAACTCATTAGCATAATAGGCCACACCCTGACACCAGAACTCATTAGCATATTAGGCCACACCCCATTTTGCCAGAAATGTGGTCATCCAGCCACACCCACCTTTTGCTTCTTATTCTGTTTACCTTGTTTGTTGTCAAAACCCAGGGCTTTTTTGGTAGCAGGAACTCTTTGGCATGTTAGGCCACACACCCCTAATGTAGCCAATCCTAAAGCGTTTCTGCTCTTGGGTGTGGCCTATTATGCTAATGAGTTCCTGCTGGGTGTGGCCAACTGTGGAGCCAGCTGGAACTCCATTCCTGTGCGTTCCTGCCCAAAAATAGCCCGGATTTACCAGAGGTTATGATCACAGGGATTGGTTCAGAGCCCTGGAGGAGAGGTGGGACTTTGGGGGCGATTACCCCACCACTGTTCCTCCATAGGTCAGGACAACATAAGGTACTCTCCATTCCAGAAAACTCTTAACAATCTTTCTCACAGCAATCCTGTGAGGTAGAAGAAGAAGAAGAAGAAGAGATTGGATTTATACCCTACCTTTCACTTGGAGTCTCAGAGCAGCTTACAAACTCCTTTCCCTCCCCCTCCCCACAACAGACACCCTGTGAGTTAGGTGGGGCTGAGAGAGCTCTTTCCAGAACTGTCCTTGAGAGAACAGCTCTGACAGAACTGTGGCTTGCCAAAGGTCATCCAGCTAGGTGCAAATGGAGGAGTGGGGAATCAAACCCGGTTCTCCCAGATTAGAGCCCGCGCACTTAACCACTACACCAAACTGGCTAGGTTAGACTGAGACAGGGTGGCTGGTCCAAGGCCATACAGCAAGTTTCATGGCAGAGTGGATGTCGAACCTGATAGCCTGATGCCCTCTAACCACTATACCACTCTGGCTCTCTTATTTAGTCCTAGTCTGAACAAATAGCACATGGGGTGGTAAGACTGCCTCACTTGATACACAGGGATTCATGTGATCAGCTGCTCCTCCATATTCTAACATAAATTTGGAACAGAAAACAGACAGCAGAGTTAAAGATTGAAGTCAGCCTTCTGTTTTTCATCATCTTTTTTCCTTGGATGATGGTTTTTTTTAAAAAGAGGGAGGAGCACTCTAACCCAGTGTTCCCTGTTACAGTCTGAAGTAGTACATTCTACAGGGCCAGGTTTACCACCTCTTCTCCTGTTTATGTGGCGTACGTATGAAGCGTGGCTTTCACATGCCTCATTCCCATCGTGGGATGTTCAGCACAACAAATTACTGCCATTACCCCTTGCCCCAGAAAGCCCTCTCTGGGTGGCATTTGACTGCCATTATATTCTGAGACGTGGCCCTTGTTCAGAAGGCTGTAATGGCGTTTGTTTACTGCAGTCAGCTTAGTGTGGAGAACAAAGGGCTCACCTCTTGTGACCTGTGACAGATGTCTTTGGGTGAGACCAAGTTGAACTACCTGACTTCTGCCTGGAGCTTGAGTTGAGGCTGCAAACTGGCCCAGTGGGAGCGGGGTGGGGGTGGGGGTGGAATAACCCAGCAATTCAGAACACCTTCTGAAGAATCCAATCTGAATGTTAAAATGTGAAGTCAAAACACCGGTTGAAATGCAGGCAATTAAATGCTCTGAGCATCACCCACTCATTTCTCGCTGCAACACTCCAAAGTCTGCATCTCATCATTAAGTTGTCAGCGCCTCCAAAACTGCAAATTTTCAATGTGCTGTGGAATAAAAAGCCAGTTCTTATGCCTCCAACAACACAGGTGTGATTTCTGGAAAAGTAAAATGAAGTGAGAGAATTAGGAGAAGTCATGAAAAGGGGGTGGGGGAGAAGGGGCGTGAAGGGGCCAGAAGGGCAAAGGAGCATATGCAGCAGGCTCTCACTAAAGGGAATTATAAGAGAGCACAAATAGTTGGTTTTCAAGAGGATTTTGATGAAAAGGTAGTGCTTCGTTGGTAAGGAAATAGCAGAGGAAATCAGAAGCTATATCAAAAGAGGCTGGTTTGCTTGTTGCCGTAGAGCATATTTTCAGGGGGAAGGGATCCCAATAATTAAACAGCAGGAGAACAAGAATTGGTCATTTGCAAACCGTTTGGAATTGACACACACATTACGTTATCGAGACAGTTAAGTTCAATACAGCGAGTAATACAGGTTATTGACGATAAAAATGTTTCAGTGCTGGGAAGGAAATAATAGAAGTGGTCGGTATCACTGGGTTGGAACCATGATTTATTGAGATGGTGGTTAATTGTGTGGGGAAATGGTATGATTAATTGAATAGGGGGAGGTGGTTGCTCCGTGGGAGAGCAGGCGTTTTGCATGGTGAAGATGCCAGAATCTTTCCTCTAGTGGAAAGATCTCAGAAGGTAGCAAAGCCAGGGAAGATCTGTGTCTGCCAGAGAACTTGGAGCTGCCAGTCAAAATTGGCAGTCCTGAACCTGATAGCCCAATATTCTGACTCGGTATCAAGCAAGACCACATGTCCATATGTCTTCTCCTTTGTTAAGCTCAATTATTAATTCCCAGGTATTTCAGAATTGATTTCATGGTATGTTGATTGTGATATTGTCATCAAGGAAATCAGGGTAATCGATAGGTAGCTGTCATGCTACAATTTGCCTGCATTGATGCTTTGTATTCATTTGTAATTTTAAAAATAAAACACCTTAAAAATAGAAAGGCTAAGCCTGTGCAGACTGAACTTTCAGCCCTGGTGATTATTCAGCTAAAGCTTTGCTTGATCAATTTACCAATTAAACTGATAGATGCTTGCTTGAAGCCCTACTATTAGAAGCAGCTGGGGAATAACTGTTTGCTTTGCCGAAGCGTCTTACTTAATGTGGAGATGACTGTTTGCTTTCTCGAGGCATTGTAGGTGTGCCCATCCAACCAACGCACAATGTATTCTTTTTCTCTAATGGCTCGGTGGGGTGTATTTCCACTTTAAAAAAGAATGGCACAAAATAACACCCAGATACACCGATTCAGATAGACTTTCAAGCTGTCTGCGACAAGCAATGTGTCCCCCAATTTCTGGCTTAACATACCTGTTATTTCAGAGTGAGGTCACTGAAGGCAATGGAGGGTTTTCCACCGATGGCAGTGAAGAGTAATCAGGAGCTGGGGAGCCTTGCAGACTTCGTACAGCTGAATTGATTGTGCAATAAATATGGAGGTTATTTGGGTAATTCACCTCATTATCCTTTAACACTTTCCTCTAAGCACCGAGTCCTTAAATAATGAGGGCGATATTGTTATTTATATAGCTGTGCCTTGCTTTACTGAGGAGTGTAATGGCAAGTTTGCCCTGAAGGGTTTTGTGGTTGAAATGCAAGCAATCAATTTGACAGGCTAAAAGGGAGATTGAGTCAAGGATGGCGATGGGATATGGGTGATGTATGGCAAGTAGGATCCAATTGCTTTATCATTGCCTGTTCCTTTTTTGGAAGCCTGCTATGGACGATCTGGGTGACAGGAAAAGAACCAGTACAGAAGGTAGATAAGAGTGTCTGTAAACAAGACTCAGAGGCATAAGATCTACATCAGTAGCCTGAATGGTGTAGTGAATGCATTTGGAATCTACTGAGCCAAACTAGACAAGACAAGACGGTGGTTTGTTTGTGTGCCTGCTTGTGTGCAGGTGAAGGACTCTGAATTCTGACCTAATCTTACCTTCTTGTGGTCCAGCCTAGCTTGTTCCCAGTAATAGAGCCAGGCAGAAGAGGGGAGGCAGGAGACTGCCAGGGCAATCCTATGCAGAGTGGCTCCAGTCTAAGCCCATTGCCATCAGTGGATTTAGACTGGGGTCACTCTGCATAGGACTGCTCTATCAACTTGGGACTTTCTGCAAAGCATGGGTAGATGAGCCGACTTCCACTCCAAGACCAACATCAAAACCCTCTAAAATCAGCTACGTGGCCAATTAGATGCATTGTGGATGATGCCCATTACACAACAGATGCATGATCTCAGTTGTCCTTATAACAACAGGTAGGCTGGTGTTATTATTCCAGTACTGCAGAGATGGCAGTGAATGAGTTTCAGGCAGTGGCAAGAGTTACATTGGAGACTTCCTGGACTAGGTTAGGTCACCTGCTAGTGTGTGGAATACTGCAGCCAAGTGTGTGGTTATAGAGCCCCTGTTTGCTCCAACCAGGTTGTCTAGTCGTAGTTACATCTGGGCCAGAATTGGCAGAAATATCAAGGTGCAGAAGCCATTCCGTGGCCACTCCTAGCCCTAGGGAAATCTCTCTGCCATTGAGACAGCGGCTGGAGCATAGTCCAGGAAGACACTTGCAGAGGATTCCAGGGCACTAGTGCTGGGAAAGGTAGCTGACAGCCTGGCTGAAGAGCACAATTCATAGGAGCTGCAGCTGAAGGTAGAGACACAGAGGTTGGAAGCCCAATGGACAAGACGTCCATGCTCTTATACCAAGATCAGGCCATTGCTCCGTCTAGTTCATCACATCCTGCCGTGACTGGTGGTGGCTCTCCAGGTTCTCTGCAGGCACAGAAAAGTCTTTCCAGCACCTGCTACTTGAGAATCTTTAACTGGAGATGGCTGGGATTGAACTTGGGACCTTCTGCTTGCAAAGCACGCGCTCTGCCCCTGACCCACAGCCCCACGCTGCTCAAACAAGCAGCAGGCGTTTGACAGTACAGAGGAGAAGGACCTTTGAGTGAGTCCATGCAGCGGCAAGCTCCAGGCTTCAAAAACACTTTGGCCAGCCTTAAGAGAAACTTCACACACAAGGGAGAGGTCTTGGGCACTGTGCCTGGGCTCAGATCTGTGCCCCATGGGGCAGGACTCCCCCCTCCAGCTGTACTGCCCCCCCCCAGGACTACTCCACCCCTGCTGGGGAGGGGCTGTGGCTCAGTGGAAGAGTCTCTCCTTTGCATGCGAAAGGGCCCAGATTCAACCCCCAGCCTCTCGAGTTAAAAGGACCAGGTGGTAGGTGATGTGAAAGGCCTCTACTGAATGGGATTCAGTATAAGGCAGCTTTGCCCATGTGTTCAGCTAAGATAAAAACAAGCACATGTTTGGTCATTGTAGGTATTTACTTGGCTCTCCAGCTGTTGGGATCATGAGACTACTGTATTGGTGACTTGTCGCTAAAGGGAACAGGAGCTGTGTTATTGACTGCCCTGAGTGACGGATCCTTCCTCTTGAGGGTTTTTTTTTAGCCTTCACAATGGATTTCAATGCCGGTATTCACATCTTTCCTCCCAACTGTCAGAGCTTTCAAACTCGCTGCCGGCACAAAAGCTTTTGCCTTAATTACTGCCTCCAGTTTCAGCTCTTTGCTTTAATGTATAATCAAATGTATTTAAGGTAATTTTATTTCACTAATATTAAAACAATTTTAAAATGCAGCTTTTGTGCATACTAATGCAACCATTTCCATTCGGATTGAGCCCAACCAGAAAACCGTGGTTAAAAAGTTTAATTAGCCTGGTGAATAAAAAATGCATTTTAAAACAGAAGAAAGGAAATGGGTGTGTGTGTGGATTCTGCATGCAAATGTAAGTTAAGATTTGGGGATGTAGATGGCGGGTATCTTGTTGTCTCCCGTATTCTCAGTTAGCAACAAGGAGCAGCAAAATCTAACAATGCAACGACATTTTGTTTGCTAATAGCCAAATTTGCCATCCTAAACAGTCATACCCTTCTAAGCCCATTGCCTTCAAAGGATTTAGGGCCAAACTAGATGAGAGTGTCCACGGATCTGACCTGTGGGTGCCACCACCATTTTAAAGGGATTTTAAAAGGCTGTGAGGGGATTGTACTCACAGCACTGTGGGTTGAGTTTCTGTTGTCCCTTCCATGCCTTTTCAAGTGCCAAAAAGGCTGCACAAACCATGACTGTTTTGGCATGTGAAAAGGCACTGGGGAGGGGGGCAAGAGCACCTCAGCCCCACTATGCTGCAGGCCCCTCCTGGCATTTTTAAATCCTTTCAAAATCTCAACAGTGTCCACGGGTCAGACCTATGAATGCCGTGACATCTAGTTTGAGCCTTAGAAGGGTGTGACTCGATTTAGGATTGGAGTGTTTTAGAGGTCACACCAATACCAGAAGGATACATCTCTCTCTGGAGAATGCAACTTCAGAAGCAGGGCTAGTGTCAGGGGGTCTGCTTGGTAGGATACCTGCTGAACCCCAGAGTCTGTGACAGACCACCTGCACACCAGAAACCCTTGGTTCACCCTGGGATTCTGAGTTGATTTCCCATTTGTTGTACAAACAGAGGCACCTCAGACAGAGAGAGAGAGAGAGAGAGAGAGAGAGAGAGAGAGAGAGAGAGAGAGAGAGAGAGAGAGAGAGAGAGAGAGACACTCTTGTATTCCTTCCCTTTTCCCTCTGAGAAATAGATCACCCTGAAGATTAAGGTTGTCATCTCCAGGTTGGGAAATACCTGGAGATTTTGCGGGTGGAGCCTGAAGAGGGCGGGGTTTGGGGAGGGGAGGGACTTCAGTGGGGTATAGTGCTACAGAGTCCACTTTGCACAGTAGCCATTTTCTCCAAGTGAGCTGATCTCTGTCACCTGGGGATCAGTTGTAATAGCGGGAGATTCCAGCCACCACCTGGAGGTTAGTAGAAAATAGTCAATGGCGACCGTGATATATTTACGAAGGGAATATCACTCTTTTGTAGATTCTCAAAAAATAAATCAATATTATTACTAAAACATTTTTGTACATTCATACAAGAATAAACATCAAGAAATGATTCCACAGTGTTGACAAGCGCGGTCCAGTAATCTAAAGTTCTTACAAACAGTAAATCTTCTTTGTGTCTTTCTTATACTAACATTGGATTGTAGACAAATAGCATAAAGGTCACGAATCTGCAGACAGGCTTGCTCCAACACCTGTTTTGTAAGGCTTCTTCAGAGCAGGATACGTGTAGCTACAAGGAATATCCATCAATTAATCATTATGCAACACAATGAATTATAATATACCTCACCAGCATCCAATTTGGTGTAGTATTCACACTCAGTGAATACTGTTCAGCATTGTTTACTCTAATAATACTGGCAGCAACTATATTCATGTTGGGGTTAGTAGGATTTTGGACAAGGAGAAGCTTTCCCTTCACCTGCTATGTGTGCTATTGGTGGAGGTGACAGGAACTGAACCAGGAAACTCCTTTAAACCAAGAAGTGCTTTACCCCTATTTATTTATTTTTATTTATTTATAATGTTTATATCCTGTCCATCTACCCCAATTAAGGCCACCAGAGTGGCTAACAATACAGATCAGCAAATCAAGCCACAGCCTACTGATAACATATACTAGGGTCGATCCAGGTGGTCAGCCGTGTTAGTCTGGCACAGTAGAACAGATTTAGAGTCCAGGGGCACCTTTAAGACCAGCAAAGTTTTATTCAAGGTATGAGTTTCGTGTGCATGCACACTTTTTCAAACTTGAAAATACTTGAAAAACACTTGAAATACTTCAAATACTTGAAAAAGTGTGCACACATACAAAAGCTTGTACCATGTACTGGGGTTATGCAGCCTCTGGAGGATGCAGTAAAAATGAGTAGGAATTGAATGTTAGACAAAGGCCACTATCGTGCAAGCTCATACAGGTTACTTGAGTCCTGTTGAACACAATGAAATTCCGGTTCCCATCCTGTTTGAGACTTAGGCACATGGCATTGTGTCCAGTCCCCACATGTGCCAGAATGGGATGTAGAATCTATCAGTGGTATAGTGGATAGCACCACCTCAGATTGTAGGTAAGGGATTTTTTTTAATGCTCCCCATTTAAAAAAAAAAACCCAAACCCTGCAGGCAAAAAAAAAAAATCCACATGTTTTGATTTTACATATGCCATATACAGGCCTCTTCTCTCCCTGAGATTCAAGGCAGATTATATAGTGTATATCAATGAAATCAATGGGTGAGATATCCAATAAGCAATATAATAAGACTGGGATTTCAGAAATCTAAAACAAAGCAGACATCTGAACAAAGCTTTAGTATTGAAGATGGCATGTTAAACAAGCAGAAAATGGTATTGCATAAGTAGCAGTACAATGCATTGACGGCAAGATAATGCATACAGCAACCAGTGACACATGCAATACACAGTAGTGAAAGTCCCCAGATGCATTCCCTTTATTGAAACATCCCACGAATCAATAAGAAAAAAGATTCTAGCCCTGTATACTCCATTCCGTATACTTTCAAGGAGATTTTGTTTAGGGGAACATTCAAAAATGTTATCTCTTACCTATATAGTCTGAAGTAGGACAGTCCACTCTATGCCCTCAAGACTGTGTCACCTCTTTGCAGGTGTGGCCGAGTTCTTAGGTATGCCTCTTTCTAAACAGACTTAAATGTGCCCGCTTTGGGGTCAGGAAGCAGTTGTTCTCCAGGTCAGTTTGGCTAGGGATCCTGGGATTTTTTGCCCTCTTCTGGGCATTGAGCAGGGGTCACTGGGGGTGCGGGGGAGGTATTTGTGAAGAGAAGAAGAGAGTGGATTTATACCCCGCCCTTCGCTGCCTAAAGGAGTCTCAGAGCGGCTTACAATCCCTTCCCCTCCTGCATTGTGCAGGGAGTTGGACTAGATGACCCTGGAGATCCCTTCCAACTCCTGTGATTCTATGAGAAGCACTAGATGACCCTGGAGATCCCTTCCAACTCCTGTGATTCTATGAGAAGCACTAGATGACCCTGGAGATCCCTTCCAACTCCTGTGATTCTATGAGAAGCACTAGATGACCCTGGAGATCCCTTCCAACTCTGTGATTCTATGAGAAGCATTGTAGTCCAAGTACAATGTTAATTATCAGGCAAATCAGTTTACCTAGCATGCTAGAGGGGAAGCCATCGCCTGAATCATGCAAGTATTCCTTGTGATGATTTCTGTCACCCTGACTGTTACGTTATTTTGTCCGTGAGCACTAAGATCAAGACTCAGTATTCACCACGTGCAGGCGATGACCAAATGATGCCCTAGCCAAGGAGGATCCTTGGTGCTTTCTCTGTTTGCTCACTGTACTCATGCCTTAATGTTTAGTGCGCTTGTAGCCCACTGCATCACTTTAATGCACCGTTTATCCTGCCGCACAAGACAAAGGGGCTGGTTAATGACAAAACCAGCAAAATGAACAAACATCATGTTAACTGGGACTCCAGGCCTTCTAATCTCATGGCGTTTGATTATTTTCATGTCACCGATGATCTCACAGTCACTGTTGCACACACCATTTGTCTGAGTGGGCACTTGCATTGTATATTTCTCTGCCAAACACCCCCCTCCCAGTGCTAGCCATGCATATTGATGTCATCGGTAGCTGCACAAGTGGGGATGAACACTCTTAGTACTATTCATTTCAGCTGTTGAATGGACTAGGTTGCTTGAAACTGGACCCCCGCTTGAGCCTGGTGCCCCAGGAAGTTGTGCAGGCTGCCTGCCCTTAAATCCCACCCTGATGACAGGTCTACCTCAACTAGATATTGTATAAAGAGAAATGAGGTTATTTATTTATATCCTGCTTTGCTCCCCAAGGGGGGTGCAAAGTGGCTTACAATATACAAAAGCAACAGAAACAGACAGGAAAAGGGATGGAGGCTTCCAAGTCCCTCTGTGAACTCATCCTCTGCCCACCTCTACATGTGTCATGCGAAGAGTGAAGGGACAAAAGCCTTTTGGCTCTTGCACTTCGGCTCACAGTCAAGAGCTCGTGCCTCCAAGGTCACCCAGGCCTTAAGTACTTGTCAGCGGAATTTAGGAGAACAAACTCAGTGAGAAGTTATTCAGTGGCTATTAGCCAGTTCTAACCTTACCAGAAGGGTTATGTAAGGGACAGCAGCTATTTACGAATACGTACAGGTGAGAAATGTGGCCATTGGCTACACATAGCCATTATTTTACCATAACATGCTTCTGCATTGGGGCTGCCCTTGAAGACAGCCTGGAAACCACAACTGATTCTGAATGCAGCAGCCTGATTCTTGTTAAAAGGTAAAGGTAAAGGTTTCCCTTGCTTGAAAGCTAGTCAGATCCAACTCTAGGGGGTGGTGCTCATTGTTTCCAAGCCAAAGAGCCAGCACTGTCCAAAGACGTTTCCATGGTCATGTGGCCAGCACGACTAAACACCAAGGCACACACAGAATGTTGATTCTTGTTAGGGGCGAGCTAATTGAAGCACCTCGCACCCATTTGAGAACTGCTACATTTGCTGCTGGTTCGTTTCTGAGTTAAATTCAAGCCTCTTGTTATGACCTTCATGGTCTAGCAGCAACACAGCTAGAGGACCATCTCTCCCCATGTGCCCTTCCCCAGGCACACCAGCTACAGTGGGTCCCGTTGCCCTGCTTCATTGTTCTAATGTTGAAACGTTTTTTTAAGTTTGCCACTTTGGTGACCCTATTTAGTAGGAAAGGTGGCATATAAGTGTTTTAAATAAATAAATATTAGGCTTTTAATGGGGTTTAAGTGGCAGGCATTTCCTTGGGGTTGGTGGTAAAAGGGGAGTTTTATTGTATTTTATATGTTGTATCTTGGAATAGCAAGCTGCCTTGAGCCACAAGGCAGTAGCAAGTATAAATTTCAGCATTTGGGATTGTAGGGTATAAATATCAGTATTATTTTTCAACACTTGAGAGAAAGGAGAATAATATAATGGGACCCCCATAAAGTAAGTTTGGTTTGGAGTATTAGAATGTGTGGTAACCAGTGGAATCGTAACACCTGTAGTTGAATAGTTGAGATCGGAAGTAGGGGGAAAAAATACTGGTGGAGTAAATTAAAATGTTGTGTGAATACTTTATGTTGGGAGAGAGAAAGTGGTTGTTCCCCTCCCACCCAAATAAAACCCAGAGGTGTCCTGAATGTGATTTAATAAAGACTGGATGACCTTGGCTGGCTTTGTATGCTGTAGCGCAAGACCACAGCTAAAATAAAATCCCCATTCATACGGTTCAACTGTGATCTTACAGAACTGCCTGAGACCTTGTCCGATGTGCCCTGTTGCAATCTGTCAGATCCCAGGAAAGTGGTTTCTTGATGCCACCCACATGCCCAGTTCAGCCAGCAAGGGCCCCCACAGATGGACATTCTGGATGGCTGCCGTGCCGTCCCCCTCTCTTCCCTTGGCTGCTTGCCAGAGCTGGAAGGGCTTTCTGAAGCGGATCAAGACCTTTTTCTATGGATTTTGGCTTTCCAGCACAAAGGTTAATTTGGCAGAGAACAGGTCTGGTTCTTCTTTTAAGCAGCATATTTTTTTGAAAAAAGAAACTTGATTCCACCAGAATATTTTTGGCTTTTGTTTCTGAGCGCTCAAACTAGGGCAGGCGGTAAATTGAATACTGGACAGGGCATCTCCATGAAAAATGGGACGTGTGCCTCATTTGCTCCATGAATTTTAATATCCCACATGGCTCGGAATCTGGTGGCTGTTCCCATATCAAATGTCAAATGACACCGTGGATATGTTTCCTGTTTGGGAGGACAGGAGTTTAAATGACTGCTAATCAGGACAGCATGGGAAAACAGAGTGGCTGAGCATAGCCAGCCACAGCGTGAGACTGAATGGGACAGGTTGCCTGCTTGTCTCATATTGGCATGCTCATCTAGGGGTAAGCTCCACCGACTGCAGCCAAGCTCACTACAGCCAAGCTAACTTCTGAGTATGCATGCATGGGATGGCTCTGCTAGTATGCTTGTGAGAGTGCAAAAAGCTCGAGGGAGTGTGGCTTGGAGAGGAGAGTTCATGCGACTTAACTTAGAATTAGAGTCGAAAGTACATGTTCCTCTCTTTATGCATTTTCATGTGTTTCTCCTAGGGTTGCCAACTTCCAGGTGGTACCTGGAGATCTCCTGCTATTATGATTGCTCTCCAAGCAACAGAGATCAATTCCACTGGATAAAATGGCATTATATCCTCCTCTCCCCAAACCCCACTCTCCCCAGACTCTGCCCCGCCCTCCCCCCAAATCTCCAGGCATTCCCCAACACAGAGCTGGCAGCTCTAGTTCCAACACAGCAGCCGCAGGAAACTACTTCATAAGGAGGGGGGAAGAAAGGAGAGCCCAAGCAGGCTCTTAATGGTGCCAAAGAGGGAAGAAGGGCTCTTGCCTCACCCCCCTAGCAGTTTTCTTTCACTGACTGCTGTTCCACATTCCCAATACTTCACATGGAGCAGCAAAATCAGCAAAAAAAAAAACAACCCCTTCCCCTCCTTCATGGTTTTCATGTGAGAAAACTGCAGCGGGAGGGAGTGGTTGGAATCCTTCCTCCTCCTGTTGTGCCATCCGGGGTCAGTGGAAGTTCTCAATGGCTGAGCATCTTGCAGGGCTCTCAGCCCTGATCTTGCAGTGACTCCAGCTCACAGGCAAAGGTTGCCCAGTGCTGGGCTGCTAGCCGCGCAGTGCAGCGCCACTCATGCGTCTCCCTCCGGGCCTGCCTTCTCCAGCATTCCAAAGGCTGTGGCATCCCAGGGGCGAGGCTGGTGGCTGCAGGGCCTCTGCTTCTGATCCCAGGCTGCAGGACGGAGGGCGTGGCATGCTGACTGTAGGCTGAGACACTCCCCCTCTGCACCTGTTGGAGTCTCTCTCCACCTTGTTTGGTAGGTCTTCCTGCAGCATCAGGGTGCTGGAGCCAGCATCCTCCATCTCCTTCTCATCCAAGGAGGTGTTGGCAAGCAGGCCCACGATACCTGCCAACTCTTTTGGCCCTGGGGAAGAGAAAAGGCTACATAGGGCAGGGATCCATCAGTATGCTGCCCAGATCATCACTGGTGGATGTATCTTTGCGATCTTGCCCTGTACAAATTCATAGATGGATTTAACGTTTGGAGGCATTCAGAGACTATATCGCTTCTTGCTGCTTCCAAGTGCCTTCCCAAGGACTAGATGTTTATTTGTTTATTGTATGGCAGAGTTACACACAGGAAGCATATAATACTATAAAATATGTAAGCAAGTGGATACAATGGGTATGCAGACCAATTGGGCAATCCCCCTAAATAACAATATCTAAATTTTCAGTCCACTCAATTGCAGCTAGGGAGAGTTCAGAGAGTTCCATCACATCTCCCTGGAAAGCACGATGCTCACATTCCTGTGATAGATGGAAAACAGTTTAGTGGGCTGCACCACAATCGCATTCGGGTCCCAGTATTTTACCCCATTTAAACAGCAGGTCTGCACAACTGCCAAAGCCTATTTGTATTCTATTGGCCATCTTCCATACTTTACATGGCAAGTCAAATCCTGCAGGCCTCTCATTAATGTTTATCAACAGATATCAGGTAGAACTGATTGTATCCATGTTCACAATCATTCATTCCCTAGATCAAAATTTTGTGATTGCAAGATTTGTGCAGATCTTACTGCTTAGTCTGGACAGACCCGCGTCAGCCATGTCTTTGTGGATAGGCAACTCTCTGTTTTCAATGTTCTTTCTATATTCACAAAGAATAGCATCTTGTCTTCAGAGATACAGGGGAGCAATGTGGCACAATGCGGATAGGTCAGAATGCATTTAATACATCCGCTGATGGTTCTCATTGTTATATTGAGTTGGACATCAAGTTTGTGGACATGGGGATTGTTGAGCCACACTGAAGCACCATATTCTGTAGTACTATACACCAACCCCAAAGCTGAGCATCTAAATGTTGTAGCAGAGGCATCCCAAGTTGTACCACATAATTTTTGGAGAATGTTGTTTTGCGTGTGTATTTTCACTGCTATATTGGTAAGATGGTGTTTATAGCTCAAGGTCCTGTCCAGGGTAATGCCAGGGTACTTGGGTGTATGGTAGTGTGTAAGTTGGGTGCCATTAAGGTGGACATTCAATTCACGGTTGGCAAGATTGTTATTGAGATGGAAACAGGAGCAAGGACTGGGTTTCGACAATTGTACAGAGGGGAGGTCCATCAGCAGCTGTCAAAGAAGCTAATTGAATGGAACCTCATATTCAGATGCAATGTACCGTTGATTGCAGGTTGCCAGGTATTGGCTACAACAACGGGAGGTTATGCTCCATCGGTGGGCCTACTGGGGGCATTTATTTGACCACTGTGTGAATCACAACACTGTACTACATAGGCCTGATCCAAGCTTTTCTTGTGTTCATAACTCAGTATGATGTCAGAGACAAGACCCTCTTCCTCCATCTTAGTTGGCTGAGGGTCAGAGCCAGTGGAGAGAACAATTTTGGCCCTTTACCCAATGCTAGCCAAAATCTGTCTACCTCTGAAAAAGGGTGATCATAAAGTCATTGTAAGCAGTTCTGGGATGATCGCTCACCATAAGGCAGCTACCTATTAAAAGAACATTTTGCAAGCCCCGCCTGAAAGTAGAAGGTGTTCACTGTGACTGTCCACACTTGCTGGAAAGGGAATTCTTTTTTGAACATTTAAATGGGTAGCACAATGAAAGGCCTTTTCCCCTTTGGACATAGAGTCTTGTGGGGCAACATAACCCCCTTTTCCTTTGATCTTTTCACCCATAGGGATGGGGCTTGAATGACTGCTACCTGCAACTCTCTTTCTTTTGACTTAGCTACTGTTGAGGTTATCTCTCCATAAGAGAAGATGATTACAGGGCAGCAGGATTTTTTTTAGATGTTTAAACTAGATAAGAGGCATAAAATTCAGCCTGAAGCTTACTTCCCAGGTCAATGGGCACACATCCTAGTAACTTGAGGTCAGGGCTAGGTCACAGATAGTGAAACAGGTAGCCCTGGGTAACTTTCTGTATAAAGGACATCTCAGTCAGTTCTTTGTGTTCCAGAAAACCAGGCTGCTTTTCATGGTGGTGGTTCCAATACGTAGCCCCTTGCGTCTCTTTATTTGGATAGGTCTGATCTGGTTTCTGTTCCTTAGTCATACTGGACGATACCTTGGGAGCTGCCTTTGATGTACGATGGTGGTCATTATTATTATCAAACCGTACTATCAAGGTGTTCGATGTTGCAGGAAGTAGCTTAAACAGCAATATATCTATGATCAGACACATTTATGGAGGGCTGGTTTATCAGTGGATGTTTGCCATGAGAGCTAAGTGGAGTGAATTCTTTCAGAAGTCATATGCTGCCAGTTTGCTTCCAAGCTCAATTCAAAATCCTGGTTTTAACCTTCAAAGCTTTTAATGGCTTGGGATGCACATAGTTACTGGATTGCCTCTCTTGGTGTGTTTCTGAGTGGCAATACTCATTGTAGCAAGGGCCGCTGATGGTTCCAACACCTGGGGAGGTTGAGACGGATCTCGGGGCATACTCAGATTTTTTTTTTCCAGTAGCAGCCACAGTTCTTTCAAATGGCTGTCTAGACAAGTGCAGGAAATGTCATCTTTGACAATGCTTTGGCAAAAAAGACACGAGCCTGAATTGTTTAAAAGCGCTTTTGGATAATTGTTTCAGGCCCTGTTAATGTAATAGTTGCTGATAATATGCCATTGCATTGTTTGACTGTTACTTGTTACTGTTTGCGTGTATATATATGGGAACCACTTTGAATGTTCACCAGAAAAGTGGTTTATAGTTATTTAAAATAAACACATGTCCTCTTCTAGAGACACCTAGCCCCCTTCTAGAACCTTACTGTGCAAGCTCCTTTGGGGGAAGCCATGGCAGTACCAGGGAAACTATTTTAAATTGTGGGCAGGGAAAGAGAAGCAAGGGATTGTGGATGTAGATGCAGGAGGAAGAGCCTGATCTACAACAAGATTCTTGCCATATTTCTGGCCGATGTCTGACATAAGTACTTGCAGCAAATGATAATCTGCACTGCGTGGGGAAAGTAGGGTTGCCAGCTCGGGATTGGGAAATACCTGGAGATTTGGGAGGGGTGGAGCCTAAGGCAGGGAGAAACCTCATTACGGTACAATGTCGTAGAGTCCTCCCTTCAAAACAGCCATTTCTCCAGGGGCTGAAGATCAATCATAATACTGGGAGTTGTGTGAAAGCCGAATCAGCTGCCTAGGGAGGTGGTGAGCTCTCCCTCGCTGGCAGTCTTTAAGCAGCGGCTGGACATACACTTGTCAGGGATGCTCTAGGCTGATCCTGCACTGAGCAGGGGGTTGGGCTAGGTGGCCTGCATGGCCCCTTCCAACTCTGCGATTCTATGATCCGCAGAGATGGCTAGATACTAGTCTCCATTCTTTCAGACAGTTTGGAATTAGAACTCACTGGGTGATCCCAAAAGCCAGATTCCTTGCGAGCATATTTCAAACATTCTAATTGCTACTGGGGCCAAAAAAAGATCACCTCGGATCACCACAGAATTTTTTGAGGTGGATTCCCGAAGTGTCAGACTACCACCTCAATGCAGCAAATGTACACGGTAACTCTGACCGACGAGCAAATGCATCGCGTGAAGACAAAAACTTCCTTGTGACGCTGGTGTTGTTGTCTGGACCAAGCCAAATGGATGCTACTGCCTGATTGCCTCCCCACCGCAGTCATGAGAGCCGATCAGCACTACAAATCTAAATTAGTTTTACTGCCCCAACTTTCCCCCAAAGAAACAGGGGAGCATCATTCATTCTTTGAGAGAGCTAGGCATCCGTAACAGAGGATTAAAGAGGACGCTATGTTTTCCCGTTTCCTTGGAGAGGGAAGCTGTGACACTGAAGCACATCAAATTAGTCCAAATGTGTTGTGGAAAGAGGGGAAGGGAAAGCTCCGCTTTTTGTCCCGAAGACTTCATAAGCTCTTACATTGAGTACCACTAAGGGTATTTGCACGGAATGGCTGGGGATTGATATTCCTGGGCCCTGGGAATATCCTGCAGTAACAGATCAGAGCTAAGCCTGGGATGACTTTGCTTTCCCCTTGGTTGACTTGTATGAACAAGCTCCACTGTTGTGAACAGGAATCTCCCACCAGCCCAGATGGGCCATTCAGCTGCTTTTTTCATGGCTGGCTCTGCCCTCAGCCTCATCAGTCTCTTTGAATAATCTTATCCCAGCCTGGGGCACAAAAAGCACCAAAATCCATCACTGAAACAGCCTTTGGGGGACTCGTGCTGTAGGGAGACAGACCCAATTTAACACTTCATTAAGAATTTGCCAGCCATTGATCTAGATTATCAGGGTTACTGCCAGCTAATTGCATCTTCCCATACTTATTAATTATATTTGGAAAGCAAGAGAGCGGCACTCAGCGCCTGTCTGTGATCTTTAGGGGAAAATCTCCCGCAGTGATCTAATTACGGAACAGATCATTCACTGGGTGCGAGGTAAGCCTTCTTTTTAACCAGGGGTAACTGCTGGGGAAGATCCTTGATTGTTCAGGAGGCCGTGTGCCTGGATTGCTCTCCCACGTAGTTAACAGAGGTTGGCAAAGGTCTTTCTGAAAGATGTGATGTCAGTGCTTTGCTACCACTCACCTTATGAGAGGGGATCGCATTGACTTCTAAGAAGGAGCTCTGCAATGCGTAGAAACCTGGGCCTTCATCTGCACATGCAGTAGAGTGAGGTGGTCTGGTGGAGTGTACCACTTCAGGCAGCAGGGGAAAGAGATCACATGCGTGAATGCTCATCTGTATTTTTTTTAAAAAGAGGGTGAGGGAAATGAATCCCATAAGGGTTAAGAAACTTTGTTGATTCCTTTTCCTTGAGGCTTTATTTTACATGGAGTAAGTGGAAACAGTATCCCCTCCCTGCAGCCTTAAATGGTACAGTCCACCCCACCATCTCATTCAGCAGCATGCATAGAACAGGACTTAATGCCCATTAGCATACTCAGCGTACCATAGCATACACAGATGTCTCCAGTGCCCTAGTGGGCTGTGGTTGCCAAGCTCCAGGTAGTGGCTGGAGATCTCCTGGAATTACAACAATAGAGACCAGTTCCCCTGGAGAAAATCGCAACTTTGGAAGGTGGACTGTATGGCATTATTGCCTGCTGAGGTCCCTCCCCAAACCCCACCCTCCCTAGGCTCCACCCCCAAATATCCAGGAATTTCCCAACCCAGACCTGGCAACCCTATCTGGGTGCTCCTCCAGCTTTCAGTCTCAGTGTATTAAGATCCTCTAGCAAAGGATTCGCATTCTAGGAAGCCTGCAGATGGTTGAAGAATTCTCATTTGCTCACTCTGACCTCTCAGCAGAAGTGATGGCTGTTCTGGCCAAGGTAGGTCAGTTGCCTCTACCTGGCCAAGAACAGAGCTCAGCAAGTCAGTCCCTGTGCAGGACACTGCAGTGCCAAGGATCTTCTTTTCTGAAGCCATCTCCTTTTGCCAGTTTGAGCCAGCATTGATCTCCTCTGCCTCATGGTCTTTTACACAAAGAGGAGACTGTCTGGGAGGCCCAGGCTGGAAGGGTAACCATTATACAAGAAGATAGATTTGCTGTTACTTTGCTGTTCAGCCCCTGTCTATGAGTTTGAACCTTACCTTCCTTCTAATGTATTTGAAAAAGTGTGTGTGCACACGAAAGCTCATACCTTGAATAAAACATTGTTGGTCTTAAAGGTGCCACTGGACTCTAAATTTGTTCGTAAAGCAAGAACTCCATGCTGTAAGAGGAGCTTGGTTGTCTTTATTAATAACGTCATTTATCTTGGTTCTGTAAAGTATATGTCAATATGGAGAGGGAAATCCTTGCTCCCCCTCAGTAATGATCTTCATCACCCCTTTGCTTCTCCAAACCAGGTTTTCTCCAGAGTTTTCCTTGTATATATCACTCAATGCTTTGCAAAAAGCTTGTGTGAACTGGCTCCATGGATAAGTATCACGTATCATACAAATGCTCTGGTGCAAGGTCTGATTCAGGATGATTGCATCAGATCTAGGAAGTGTTAACCATCTCCTGACATAGAGGGTCTTCTGAGAGCCAGTTTGGTGTAGTGGTTAAGTGCACGGACTCTAATCTGGGAGAACCGGGTTTGATTCTCCGCTCCTCCACTTGCAGCTGCTGGATGACCATGGGCAAGCCATAGTTCTGTCAGAGCTGTCCTGTCAAGGACAGTTCAGGAAAGAGCTCTCTCAGCCCCATCTACCTCACAGGGTGTCTGTTGTGGGGAGGGGAAGGAGTTTGTTGCTCTGAGACTCCATGTGAAGGGCAGAGTATAAATCCAATCTCCTCCTCCTCCTCCTCCTCCTCCTCTTCTTCTTCTTCTTCTTCTTCTTCTTCTTCTTCTTCTTCGCCAGGATCCAAGTGATCAGTGATCAGTGACTTGAACTGGGAAGTTAGAGAAACTGGAAAGGCTGAAAGTGGCACACACTAAGTCAGGGGTTTGCAATATAGCCAAGTGTGGCTCAGTACAGAAGTATATTTGTTGTTGTTGTTGTTGTTACTGCCCTCAAGTCACAGCTGACTCATGCTGACCCTGTAGAGTTTTTGAGGCAAGAGACTTCAGAGGTGCTTTGCCATTACCTGCCTCTGTGTCACAACCCTAGTATTCCTTGGTGGTCTACCATCCAAATACTAGCCAGGGCCGATTCTACTTAGCTTCTAAGATTTGATGAGATCAGGCTAGTCAGGGCAGGGCACAGAAGTAAATAGGCCTCTTTCAAAAAAAAAAAAAATGAAATGTTTTGAGTTACAGTATGTTGGAAGAGTAGGTAAGATGCTAGAATAACCACTGTATGAATGGAATGGCAAGCAGAAGTTTTTTATGGGACAAAAGAGCTTCTTAGAGAGATTTTACAGGAAGGGAAATGATAGAATTGAACAGTTACTGGTAATCCAGTGGCAAACTATGTGCAGATTTATGGCAGTTCACTACAACAGTAATGCCGGGTGCGCTTGTGTATATTTATTACTTGTGGGACCTTGTGTGCACTAATTCCTAATAAAGGGCTCACATAAGCCAGTGTTTGGGCTGCAGAAATGTTACAGAAAGTTAATCGACAAATGTGGACAAACACGACCTAATCAGAGAACGTATAAAGAAAACAGTCCTGAGAGTCTAACTCATAAATCAAGCAGTCAACAAGACTTGCAAAGAAAATGCTTACTATGTATTACAGTCTGAAGCACTACAACCCAATAAATAAATCATAAGAAAATCCTCGTGCAAAGGTACATCATCAACGTCGTCTCTGGACTATACATTTCAAAAATGGATCTTCCTCAGGAAATGTTAGAGTAGTACAAAAGTTCTCTTGTCCATAAAGTGCTTTACAAGTCATGAAAGATAATACGTTCAGATAGGATGCCTAGGATTCATTAGAAGCTTAGCAGCATATTTGAGCCTGAACATTTATTGAGCTCAGCATCCTATCTGAATGCATTATCTTTCATGACTTGTTGTAAAGCACTTTATGAACTAGAGAACTTTTGTACTACTCTAACATTTCCCGAGGAAGATTCATTTTTGAAACATTGTTATATAATCCAGAGACAACATTGATGATGTACCTTTGCACTAGGATTTTCTTATGATTTATTTATTGGGTTGTAGTGCTTCAGACTGTAATACACAGTAAGCATTTTCTTTGCAAGTCTTGTTGACTGCTTGATTTATGGGTCAGAGTCTCAGGACTGTTTTCTTTATACTTGTTCTCCCACAGAAAGTTAATCAACATGTCCATTATCTGAAATGTTAAACTGTATGTTTTCAGTGTTGTAAAATGGCTTTCTTATATTGGCTCTTTGTTGATCACTTTTTGCTCTGTTTTTTGCTCTGTTTTTTGATGCAATTTGATTGGAAGACTGGAGAAGCTGGGAAGGCTGATGACAGCAGATATTCCTCTGGTAGCCAGAAGTTCTTCTGGCCTGCAAAATGGGCTTGGCTAATGCTGGGGCTTGTTATTGCCTGCCAGTTACAGGGGTGTGATGTGTGCATCTGGTTCCTTCTGAGCATGAAATGGACTGTGCCATCCGAGCACCCACCATGATAACTCATCAGGTTGATCTTTGCTTCTGGCCATGGAGTTCCTTTTTCAGATGTTGGAATCTCTGGCAGACTGTCACATGTATGCAACAAGACTCTGCTCACCTGTTGCTGAATGATGAGCATGCAGGCATGAATTTACCCATCTTCAACCATCTGGTAAGGTAAAGGTAAAGGTTCCCTTGCTCGAAAGCCAGTCGAATCCGACTCTAGGGTTGCGGTGCTCATCTCCGTTTCAAAGCCGAAGAGCCAGCGCTGTCCGAAGACGTTTCCGTGGTCATGTGGCCGGCATGACTAAACACCAAGGTGCACGGAACGCTGTTACCTTCCCACCGAAGTGGTACCTATTTATCTACTTGCAATTTCTTGCTTTCGAACTGCTAGGTTGGCAGGAGCTGGAACTAGAGATAGGAGCTCACCCCATCATGCGGCACCCGGGTCTCGAACTGCTGAACTACTGACCTTCCACAGCCTGCAGTTCAGCATCTTAACCACTTGAGCCACCGCAGCTCCCTCAACCATCTGGTGGCTGCCTCCAATTACTACTTCTGTGACAGTGTTGTTGGCTCCAGTAGCACCCTGAATCTTGTGGGGAACATTAAAGTGAGAACAGTCCTTTCCTACACAGCTTTCAAGCTACATCAGCAGGACAAGATGCTTGCGGCCAGGGAACGGCAATTGACTGGCAAGGAATGGGTTAGTGGTGGGATCAAGGTGGTTTCAGTTGCCCTTCTCCAAGTGCTTGGAAGTTCAGGGCAGCCTTTGCCGGCCTCATTTCCCTTGGAGGACAGATCACTAGAGACTTACTGCTGTCCTCCTTAATAGCTTTTTAAAAAAAACGGAGAAGGAGAAGGAATGATGGGCCTTGGCAGAGTTAAACTCTGAGACGTGAATAATCTCTGCTTGAAATCAAAATTCGGAGCTAAGAATAGCTGCCTTGAGCTGTCTATCACATGAAATGGAAAAAGTTTTGAGACAAATCAAGGGCGATTGCTAGAAAAGAGTGACTGTGGCTGGCGGAGCTACCGGAAAGAGAGGCTGGCAAAGGGAATCTGGAGACTGTATGGGTGTGCGAATATTTTGGCTGTTTGATGTTGCTTACCTGGGGCTGTGTTTATTCTGTAGATATAGTACACATATATGCGGAAGAGGGTGGGGTCCAGAAGTCAGCATCATAATGATCTCCTCTCTCTCTCTCTTTTTTAAAAAAATAAGAGTTGGTTTTTATATCCCACTTTTCTCTACCTCCTCCTGCCAACCTAGCAGTTCGAAAGCAAGAAATTGCAAGTAGATAAATAGGTTCCACTTCGGTGGGAAGGTAACAGCGTTCTGTGCACCTTGGTGTTTAGTCATGCTAGCCACATGACTACGGAAACATCTTCGGACAGCGCTGGCTCTTCAGCTTTGAAACGGAGATGAGCACCGCAACCCTAGAGTTGGATTCGACTGGCTTTTGAGCAAGGGAATCTGTACTTTTAGCTTTCTCTACCTTAAGGAGTCTCAAAGTGGCTTCCAATCGCCTTCCTTTCCTCTCCCCCCAACAGGCAACATGTGAGTCAGGTGGAACTGAGAGAATTCTGAGAGAGCTGTGACTGGCCAAAGGTCACGTAGTAGGCTTCATGGCAAGGAGTGGGGAATTAAATCTGGTTCTTCAGATTAGAGTCCACTGCTCTTAAGCATTACAACAAGTGTCGAGTCCTTATAGCTGCATCGGTATGCTCAAAAGAGACTGGACAAAGCGACATGAAATCTGAGAAACCAGGAGGGTCTCAGGAAGTGGGGTTTCATTGTATATACCTCATTTCCCCTATCAGGAACTGAAAAATCAGAAGAAATTGTGGACCAGTATGTTGTTGGTCCTGATGGGGGTGTGTCTGTTTCTGTATATTTATTTTATTGGCCTAAATAATGTTGGTTCCATCCCTGCAAACATCAGCACAGACTAGAACCCTCATTTCATATTTTTAGCATGTTATGGGTGGATGGATAAAACCCATTCGCTACCATGATTGCAATGTGGCAGGATGAATACAGGTGTTATGCAGTAGCTAATCCATGGTAATTTTTCGTTTTTGTGTTCTGCGGACCAGATTCTGCATGAAACAGGAGTTCTGTAATCAGGACCTTCCTTCCCCCCACCCCCCAAAAATTGGTAGTCTGTCACCGGGGGCGGGGGGGTGAGCAGAAATTGCCAACCCCTATTCTGCAGGCAGAAATGCCATTCTCTCAGAGGCACTGCTTGGGTAGATCTATGCCACCATTTCCCTGATTCAGATTTTCCCTATCCAGAGCTGCTATGTCCTCTGTGGGGGAAACATACAAGTACGTGTGTGCACCAAGAGAACGTTGTGAGATAGAGAGTAAAATAAACCCCTCCCCCATGCCCCCAGCCCTGATCAAAGTCACTCCCTCCCTCCCACCCACCACCTCTAACCTTACGGGGACAGAGGAATCCACAGGGGACTTTGATCACAGATTTCCCATGTCAGATGCAATTTGAGATAAATGAGCCCGTCTGATGAGTTAGATCAGGGGCCCTCCATCTTTTTGAGCCTGCGGGCACCTTTGGGATTCCGACACAGGGTGGTGGGCACAACCGCAAAATCGCTGCCAGTGGTGGCAGAGCCCGCCACAAAACGGACTGCCACAGGAGGCAGAGCCACCCACAGAATATCAGGGAGTGAGGTTATGCGTATGTCTAATAGTAACTCTTCAGTGCTTTAGGCAGAATCTCTGCTCAACAGGATGCCTTTTTAAAGGAACATCTTCTTTTAAAATATTTCCTTGCATACACACAGGTTACCTTCAATCATGCAGTGAAGATCCTTGTGCGGTGGTGGCAGCTGCTTCCAAACCAGCGCTTTTTTTTATAGAATCTGCACAGCCAATCAGATCTCCAGTGGCCACTTAGAAGCCCTCCTCAGCAAAGGCACACCTGGCCCTGCCCACTTTCTAAAAACACTTGGTGGCACCAGGAAAGGTATTTGGTGGACACTGGCACGTTGGGGACCTCTGCATTAGACAGTGCTGTGTTTGAACTGGGAAACCTAACTATAATCCCTTTCCTTTAATTATGCTCGTCTTGGTCGTCTTTGGGGCAAGTTGTTGCCTTTCTCCTTGTTCGATAACACAGGGTTGTTGCAAGGATGGAGCAAAATAATCCTATTTCTATCTCTGTTGGAGGATAAGGAAGATCTTGTTGTCTCTTGAGCCCTCTGTTCAGAGGGCCTTAAATGTGTGGATAATCAGGGTGGGGGATTGTGGCCACTGTCTTCCCACTCCTAACCTCCACACATCTGCATGCCTTTTGCAGAATACCAGACTGCACACATATGTGGCAAATGGTTTGGCTCTGTGCAGGCTTCCCAGTCAGCACACGGAGAGCAGGAGGAGGGACAGCAGGCATGCTCCCTCCTCCACACATTTGTTGTCCATACATTTTGTGTTGTTTGAAGTGAAGCCTGTATGAGCCCAGGGACTGCCACGCCTTACTGCAAAACAAAAAATGCCAACTTCTGGAAGCTCTTCTGGAAGAATATAACTGGTATTACTTGATGTGGCAAGTTCAGATTTTCGTTAATGGGGCAGGAACTCAGATTCAGCATCAACAGAAACAGGATTTGTTTGCTGGAGACCATGCTAGGCTAGGTATTAGGATCCAAATTGCAAAAGATGCCTGGGAGATTGGTGGGCTGCAGCTGGAGGGGAGGGAAGGCAGGAAAACACAATTTTTATCCCATCCTTCCAAAGCAGGCTATGAATGAAACGAGGCTTCAAGTCAGAGAAAAAAAAATGCAAGTCAAAGGAATGTGCTTTTGTGTTCCGCCCAGGATTACACATGCAGCTTTTTAAAAAGATTTTGACTTGGGGACCCAACCTACTAGGGAGCCCATTATTTATGGATTGTAGGGGCCTAACCATATAATGATGAAATATGTGGTTAGGGTCTCCTGTTTGATTTTCTGTGAGCCAGTGCACTGCCCTGAACCAGAAGAATTAGGGACGAGCTCAGGCTGGTGACAAAAAGGGGGGGGGAAACCTGATTGATAAAGTTAAATGGATTTATTTTCCTTTTTGCCATTTTAATTTCTGTTCAATGGGGAGACAAAACCATTCACTGCAGGGGCAATAGAGTGCACATGAAGTTACGCACAATTGTTGGCAGGGATTTATACCCAGGGCCCCAGATAGTAGGATGGGGACGTGGGAATACATACCATTCCTGCTTTGCTAGTTCATTGATGGGATTGGACCACACCCACTCAGAACGGGCTGAGGTCTCATTTTTTGCCTGTACCGTGGTTGCCAACTTTGGCTCAGGAACTCCTTGGAGATTTGGGGAATGTACTGAGGAGGGCAGAGTTTGGGAAGGGGGGATCTCAGTGGAAATATAATGCCATAGAGGCTGCCTTCTGAAGCGGCTGTTTTCTATATAGTCTGGAGGTCAGATGAAATCTCTCGAGAACTCCAGGCACCACCTGGAGGTTGGCAACCCCAACTAGCTATATGGTTCTTTCAGTTACTGGAAATTGCAACTGCACCTGTCCATGAGCCACAGAGTGAGTACCACTGGCTTAGACTAACTCTGCAGAGGGTTGTACTGGAAGCTGGGGACTCCTCTGAAATTAATCTTTGAAAAGACACGGATTGGACAGCTGGGGCCTGCAAAGCATAATTTGTACACGGCAAGCCAGAATCTTGTGGCAATTGGTGGTAAAAATGAGTTATACCAGTGAGGCACTGGGAACTGGGTTGCAGAGAGCTCTTGTAGTCCAAAGGCCGGGAAGTGCAGAGCATGTGTACTGCAGGGGTCTATAGGAGGTAGCTCGAGAGCTACCAGTAGCTTGCTGGAGTAGCTCCGTTATCACCTAGAAGATCCAGGAAATGAAAAGATCTACTCCTGTTCGTTTCTTTCTTTCTTTTAAAAAAATCTTTTACTTCATAAGGTTTGTCTCTTTACTACTTAGCTGAAAGCTTCATTTCTGGTGGGTCTTCCTAGTCCATGTTCTGTTTCTAGGACAGAAAAGAAAGTTGGTAACGTGCCAGGGAAGAAGGTGGAAGAAGTAGCTTGGGATCTTCTTCACTGCTCAGAAGCAGCTTTCGCTAAGGAAAAGGCTGGCAAGACAGCCTCTGGAGCAGTTCAGTCTAGGATGCAGAACGAACTGCAAGGGAGTTGGCCCGCTGGAGCCAGAGGACCTGACTGCACGGGCCAAGGGCTGTAGCAGAATGGATACTCTCCCATTTGGCAGACCTTCTTAAATGCTGCTCCGGTTCCTGATATCCACTTTGGCTCTGTGACTATCATTCTGAGATGTTTTCAAGGGCTTCCTGATGAGGCTGTCTGCTGCTTTAGGCATGGGTCCACAGCAGAAGATGGGGCTTAAGCGATCGGGGACCATTGGTTGGAAGCCCTCACTAGCATCAGAATTCCTGCTTCCTGCTGGAGATTCCCAGAGAAAAAAGTTTTCATCTTCGGGGTGGCTGTCAATCTATTTTGGATTCATCTATAATGGGGAGGGAAGGTGCGAGGGCCTCCAGGCTTGGCTGACACATGACACTTCAGTTATCAAAGTGGCTGTCTGAGTTCTGGGCATCCCAGCAGGGATCCGTGACCTCGGTCATGTAGAATTGCAAGCGGGCTCCATTTTATTTAGCTGCGTTCTTGTGCCCAACTCCCCCCCCCTTACAAAGGCCATCGTCTCTGCAACACTCTTAGGTTACAGGCATAAATATTTAATAAGCAATATATCCCTATTTTATTGCTCATTACTGGCAAGATTATTTCAGTGTATTACTCTTAGATATGAATATTTATGGTGTATTACTCGGCTGAAGTTAAATGGCTTATTGACACGCTATTAATGCCTGGTAAGCACCGACTCTTTCTCTTTTTCTGTCTCCCCCCCCGCTAAAGTGCTGATGGGGTGGTGCAGGTTTGGAAAGCTGTCAGCAACCTGGCAGTTGCGTTTCCCTTGATGGCACAGTAGGAAGACAGGGCAAGTTACTTAGTAGCTGCACTCCTGCATCAGTTATTCTAAGTCCCAGGAAAGTCAATGGGGAAAAAAATAACAGGATTAAGAACATAAGAGCCCTGGTAGATCAGAGCCAAGATCCATCTAGCCCAGTGTCCTGTTTCCTACTCAGATGTCTCCAGGAAGTCCACAAGGAAGGCAACCCTCCCCCATGGATTGTCCTGTCAATGAGTAGCATTCACTGGTATACTGCTTCTGAACACGGAGGCACCAAAATAGGTGTCCATATACTTTGTATGCAGCAGCTCTCTGGTTCAGTCCCTTGCATCTCCAGCTAAAGGATTCCAGGTATCAGGAAAGACCTTTCGTGCCCAAGAACTTCTGCATGACAGTTCTGAGTAAGAGGGGCCATGGGCCTGCCCTAGTTTAAAAGAGCTTCATGTGTTCATTGTAGCATATCAGGGGAGGAGCTGTGGCTCAGTGGAAGAGTCTGTGCTTAGCATGCAAAAGGTCCCAGGTTCAATCCCCAGCATCTTCAGTTGGAAGGATCAGGTAGTAGGTGATGGGAAAGACCTTTACCTAAGACCCTGGAGAACTGCTGCCAGTTTGAGTAGACAAGACCCATGTCGGACTGAGGATAGGCTGGCTTTGTTTCCTCACAGTTCATTTCTCCTTCACTGTTGTTTAGGGGAGGGGCTGTGGCTCAGTGGCAGAGCATCTGCTTTGCATATAGAAGGTCCCCAGTTCAATCCTTGGCATCTCCAGTTAAAGGCTCTAGCAGCAGGTGATGTGAAAGACCTCTGCCTGAGAACTGCTGCCAGTCTGACTAGACAATACTGACTTTGATGGGCCAAGAGTCTGATTCAGTATAAGGCAACTTGATGTGTTTTACCCACACTCTGTATGAAAAAAATGGCAGGCTGTGCCCACTCTGTCAGATAGAGCTGATTTGTACTACTTTCTTTATTTTGCTATTGATAGCTGTGGGAGTAGGATAAGGAAGTATTTAGGCCTTGCCCCTCTTTATTGAAAGTTCCCATTCCCCATATACTTTTGCTTGCAAAACAAATACTCTTGTCATTGAGCCACAGCCTCAGGGCATGTGTGCTAAGAGTCCAGCCTTAGCATCAGTTACAGCATTGCAGTGGCCAGCTCAAGCAAATTAGCCTCCTTGATCAGATTCTAGAAAGGCAGGGTACAACGACCCTCTAAAAAGGTGAAACAAATAAATAAGTAAATAGATCCTGGGGTCTACTTCATGCAATACATCTGCTAACTTGTGCCTATCACAGCCATCTCAGTCCACAGTCATGTATGGTACCCTGCCAGATGCTTTTCCCAGTCCGCCATGCCTTCAGTCCAAGCCAGGCAGCAAAGAGTTCATTGAGCTTCCATTGACCCAGTTTACATGACTGGGGAGTTGCATGTAGCCTTGCAGGTCACAAGATGGACAGACTCACATGCCGGTTAGCACATACAGGAGAATGCAATGAGAAGAAATAGAATCTTTCTTCCTGCTGTGCTCCTTTTCTGTTTGTGTGGGGATTTTTGTGCAAAGGGACAATTCAGAGCTGGAATTCACCTCCTGCAGTCCTTTCTACCACCTCAGTGTCCTGAACGGGTGGACGAAGACATATTTTAGAGCATACAAAATGTCTTGGACTGGCTCAGAGTTTATATTTGCATCTCTTAAGGCTAGAGTTTTGCTCAAGGAACAGAGGAAGAATTCAAATTCTGTGGCCACACCCTTTTAGAGAAGGTGCCACATTCAGTCTCCAAATACATTTCCAAATACAGGTTGCTGAGAAAGATATTCCTCTACTTGAGAATGCAGAGAGGGGAGGGACCCTGGAGATCCACTGCCGGGATAGGCAGTGCTGAGCTCAGCAGACCAGTTGTTTGATTTGGCATGTCAGTTTATTTTTTTTATTTGTCAAAACATTTGTATCTCACGTTTCTTTATGGTTCAGAGCTTCATACACACACACAAACACACACTCACTCACTCTTGTGAGAACGGATGCTTCAGTCAGCTCAAGCTCCCACCCAAACAGGAGACTGCCTGGTACATCTCTGTATGAGTCATTGCCCTGGTCTTGGCTGCTTCCAGTCGCACCCTCCCCTTTCTTCCACACCTGTGCTTTAGATGCGAGCAGATCATTCAGTCATTCCCAAAGCAGAGAGACTGCATAATGCCCCACTTTCAAAGGATGGCCCATTTTCAAAGATTCTGCTGTACAGAAATGCAGCTCCTTTGAGGGTGGGTGAAAAATGAAGTTGGGTGTTTTGGAATGAAGTGTACCTCCAGTCTGAATTCAAGGGAAGAGCCTCAACTGTTAAGAGCAGCTCTGCACGAACATGTATCACAACTTACTGGAAATGTATAGTCATCCCTACTAACCTCTGAATAGTTATATCAAACTTGGAAGACAGCATACCTGACTAAGCAAACACATTACAAATGGTGTTTGTCAAGTAATAGTTTCTTTGTAGACAAATTCCTTGAACAATTGACTTCCTTTATAATGTTTTGGAACAACTCAAGGTAGGGAATCTGACCCTAGATTTTCTTCGTCTTTATTTATTGATCAGCTTCACTCCTTTTATACCCCTTCCTTGGTCCAAAGTGGGGCCCAAAGCAGCTTACATCATTCTGCTCTCCTCCTTTTTATCTGCACAACAACTCTGTGAGGCGGGTTCCATAGAGAGGATGTGACTGGCCCAAGTTCACTCACCAAGCTTCCATGACAGAGTGGGGGATTCGAACCTGGGTCTCCTAGATCCTAGTCTGGCACTTTAACCTCTACACCACGCTGGCTGTGGAGTTACACCACACTGGCATTATTTGAACTCCCTGCTTTTTTGTAAGATATGTTAAAAAGTTTGAATAAAAACAAAAATATGCAAGAAGAAAAGCTGTCAAAAGTTTGAGCAGCAGCACTGCTCCATAAAAACACCTCCTTTATGCTTCCAGGTCTCTGGCAGTGGATTCTTTGGCTTAACTCATGCTCAGAAACGGCCGGCCTTGCTTCCAGCCCGCAGTCCTTATTTCAAGGAATCGCTGCTGCAGGTGCCCCCGGACTGTCAGGTGCCAAGAGTGAGAGGCGAACTCGCTTGGACCATAAACTCCCAACTAAATGAATTGTTGTTGCTGCTGCAGCCAGGGCTGCCACTTAGGTGCATTTTACAAGCCGAGGAAGTCTCCTCGACGCAGTAAATAGTCTCTGACAGGCAGTTGGGCAATAAAGCCCTGACATTTCTCAGTAATGGTTATAAAATGCTGAATTATTTTGGCGAGCAGCGGCTGATTAGAGAGCAACTCCAAGGAGGGATAATTAGTTGTGCAGCGGTAAATACAGGAGGCAGCCGAAAAAGGTGGTGAGTTAGAGGCTGTTAATAATTCAGAGGCACTCCTGGGGGCAGGAGAGAGATGGAGCAGCCAGGCGGCATGTCTCTGCATTCGGGAAGGCGTAGTCTATCCATCTCTTTGGCCACAGGTTTACTGGTAATGGCCATGCTGGGCTTCCTGGTCTGGGAAGGGCTCAGTGGCAGAACAAATGCTTTGTATGCAGAAGGTCTCAGGTTTGGGGCCTAGCCTCATGATAGAGTTTACAGTTCCAAGGCATTCCCTTTTCTTTTTTTAAGGCATTGCTAATTTGCAGACTGCCCTGACCTGAATAGCCCAAGCTAGCCTGATTTTTGTCAGGTATAGTGGCTAGTGCTGAGGATGGGAGACCTCCAAGGAATACCAGGGGTGTGACACAGATGCAGGCAATGGCAAACCACCTCTGAGCGTCTCTTGCCTTGAAAACCCCAGTGGGGTCACCATAGGTCACCGGTGACTTGATGGCACTTTCCATCACCAGTTTCCAGACTTGTTCAAAGTTCATAAATCCTAGAATGGGGCCTAGAGAGTCTTGGGTTGTTCTCCATATTAAAAAGTACCTGTGGGACCGCCTTTCCCCGTATGTTCCCCCAAGGACACTACGGTCAGGGGGACAACATCTACTGGTCCTTCCAGCCCCCAAGGCAGTTAAATATGCTGCGACTAGGGCCAGGGTCTTTTCGGTGGCGGCCGCCACCTGGTGGAATGAGCTCCCAGAAGAAATCAGGGCCCTGCAGGACCTTATGCAGTTCCGCAGGGCCTGCAAGATGGTGCTCTTCCACCAGGCCTTTGAGTAGGGGCCGCCATCACCACCACCACCATCATTACCATCATTGCATAGACATCTCGAGGCTTACTGGCCCCGGCATGGGATTCCAGTCTTACAGGATATTATGGGGGCAGTGATAAATGAATGTATTAGAGAGCAGAATGTTATGATCATATACTGCAAACTTGTTTGTGACCACTGTTTTAATTGTTTTAGTGTTAATAGCTTATTTATGGTTTTAATATTTATTCTTGGCTTTGCCTCGGTGTTTTAATGTTGATGTATGGCATTATGCCTCTTGTTCGCCGCCCTGAGCCCATATGGAAGGGCGGGATATAAATCAAATAAATAAATAGATAAATAAAGCTGTGCCTCATTCTCTCTATAGCCCCAGAAACATTATGCTGCATCTCTAGTTAAAAGGTCTCAGGTAGCTGGGAAAGACATGAGACCTTGGAGTGCTACTTCAGTCCAAGGAGTCAAAGCTGAGCTAGAGGCACCAGTAGCCTGACTTGGTATAAGGTGGCTTTGTATTTCAAATCAGGGTGGTACATATTTCCCCCCCACCTCCATTTTGTCCTCGCAACAGCCCTGTGAGGTATGTTAGGCTGAGAGGGAGTGACTGGCCCAGGATCCCCCAGCAGCCTTCCATGGCAGAGTGGGGATTCGAACCTGGGTCTCCCAAATCCAAGTCTGACACTCTAATAACCGTTGTACCACACTGATTCTCTGGTATCTTACATGTCCCTCAGTTCTACCAATTCTTCCTAATGCAACACTGACTCTTGAACTAAATACACAATGCTTCACTACAGCATTTGGGACTGACGTGGCCAAAGCACAACTGGGAGCTTACAGGGGCATTCTGTAACCTGTGCGCAAAGGATTCCCAGAGCCAAACTGCATGTTATATTTTTGACGAGTTACGGAAACTAGACCCAAGTCTCTTTCCCTGTAGTCATGCAACCGCTGCAGGGAAAGGCATTTTTAAAGTCCACAGAAGCCCGACTAGGCTTGGGCGATGGCCTGGAGGGAAGAGGAGGAGGAGCCAACTCATCAAAAAACATAAAGTGTAGTTTGGCCCATTTGTGCACACTCCATGCAAGGGTGCCTAACTGGATCAGTAGCACCATGGACAGCTCTCCACCCCCCACTTCTTACCCTGCCCCTCTCATATCTTGCTTTGCTCACTCCCTTGCTTGTATGTTTCCCCTGTTGAAATGCTGGAAGGGCAGCCAGGAAGGAGCTAGAAAAGATTCTTAAGTGTAGGGGTGTGTCTCTGGCACACCAAGTTCAAGATAATTCATACCACGGTATTCCCCATTATGATGTATGGGTGTGAAAGTTGGGCAATGAAAAAACCTGACAGGAAGAAAGTTGATTCATTTGAAATATGGTGTTGGAGGACAGTTTTATATGTGGACCGCCAAAAAAGACAAATAAGTGGGTTCTAGACCAAACCAAGGCTGACATCTCCCTATAAGCTAAAATGAGTAAACTGAGGCTATTGTATTTTGGTCACAGTACAAGAAAACGTCACTGGAAAAGGCAATGCCAGGAAAAGTTGGAGGTTAGCAGGAAAAGAGGAAGACCCAACGTGAGATGTATTGATTCAATCATGGAATCCGCGGCCCTCAGTTTGCAAGACCTGAGCGAGGCTGTGAACTATGGGACGTTTTGGAGGACATTAATTCATAGGGTCTCCATACATCAGAAATGACTTGACGGCACTTAACATGCACACACAGAGCGCTGAAAAATATGTTAGCAAGGCATTTCCCTCTAGTGCAAGCATATGTAAGCGAAGAATTGCATGCTATATACAGCCCTGCAAGGGTTTTCTGCAGGAAATGCTTCTCCACCTTTGCTCCAGGATGACCAGGCCATGAATGAAAAGGCCCACAGTGGTGCTGGAAGATCTGCAGGCCAGGAGGAGAAGGCTGCTGGGACGTGATTCCCCCTGCAGACTTTATACTGCCTGGTTCCAGTTTGCTGGAGTCTTTTCCCCCTCAAACACTTTCTCACTTCTAAAATTAGATTTTTATTGTACAAGTTTATTTAAATCATGTGTTACTGGAGTGGTGTTTCAACAGTTTTCTTTAAAAAAACAACAACACAAGGCTTTTTTGTTAGGACTGCAGGCAGAAAATAAGGCTGGATTCTGGAAACTGTGCAGAGATGGCATCACTGAAAATAAAATATTCTGTTGTTATGAACAGCCAACATTTATTGTTTATTTATTATGGTCTTTAGACCAGCATACAGGTTAATCAGACATAAAATACAATAATAAAAAATTCAAATTTAAGAGCTTTTAAGGTGCAATTCCCATCATTTGAAAATTAATGCACAAAATTTAGCAACTTGACATGTGATCTTAGAATTATTGTCAGATTAAAAACCAGTGAAGCCTTACTTTATTTGTGTTTATATGGCCATGGATCATATCAAGTACTGGAGAAATAATTCCAAGACGTACCTCCCTGTAGAGTGGACATCTAAAGAGCTTGTGCTCTACAGACTCAACCGCCCCTAGGAAGCAAGAACATAACCTTTTCTGGGTAGGGAATTTTACTGTACTTACCCTCAGTAACCAAAGAAGGGAGAGCAGAACACCTAGCTAAAGTAAACGCCCTTCTAAAACTATTTGCTTCCACAGAGGGAATAGCCAACATAAAAAAGTTGTTCAGAGCAGAGATTCAGCCACCCTGCCCTCCTCCTGGAGTCTCGTTATTAATAATCTTTATTCCCACTTCCCCCCCCCCAAAAAAAAAAACCTCAGCAGCATGGCCTCCCCTTTTGTCTTGACACCAAACCTGTGAGGTAGGTCACATGGTGACTGGCGCAAGGCCGCCCAGGCAAAGTGGAGATTTGAATTCAGTTCTCCCTGGTCTAAGTCCAAAACTCTCATTACTGTGTCACTGTGACTCGTGCAGCTGCCCTTGACTTTTGCCTAATCCAGAAGGCTTGTTGATAGCCTGAGTATAATTTTATGGTTTCCTTGTTAGCAACCGCGCAGGAACCTGTTTCCACATGGCCGGTCGCCACCTTGTTTGAGCATTTTTGCCATCTGTTCACCTATAACTGTGTGTGTGTATGTGTTTACGTGTGCATGCCCCTTTGATTACAACGCACAGCCCATCCGGTGTCTATTATTTACAGCTGTGACAGTATCAGGAGCATTGACGGAGCCCCGCTTGCTGTTGATTTACTGCAGGATTCCTGGTCTCTGTCCCACTGATGCCAATTGTTGACAAGTCCTGCTGATGTCCTGCTTAGAAGATGTAGCTCAGCACTGGATGCTGCTAGCCTGTTCAGTTTACATGTCTTTGCAACCAGTGTCCAAAGAGTTGATGCCTGCTGGCCCAGGAAGTTGGCAGGCTTTGCACTTGGCTCGACTTGCTTGTGAATGGGAGTGCATCTCTCCAGACCATATGGTAGGGCTGGCCCTAGAAGGGCAGGCAAGGAATAGGAAAGGGAGCATCTGGCAGGCTGGAGATTGTTTCCTGCGTGGGTGTTTTTGCTAGTTCCTGCCGCCCTTAAAAGCTGGGGCCAGATATGAGAGAGGAAATGAGCTGGGGAAGTTTTAAATACCACTAGTGTGCCCTCTCTCTAAACAATAGGGTCAGCTCTCAGAAATAAATGCGATGGTTAGAAATAAGCCAGAACAGACAAAAGGAAGGGGCTTCTTCACTCAAAGAGTGGTTGGCTTGTGGGATTCACTACAGCACAAGTGTGGAAGTAATTTAAATTTCTTAGTGATATTGGCTGGTTCTGCATTGGCTTTTCCTGCCATTGTTTTATGAAACCCACAGTTGGAACAGAAATTCCCATCTGCATTTCATACTGGTTTCACTTCCTTTGATTATCGGGTTTTATGGTAGTTTCCACACTCCGTGCCACTTTCGAATTGTTTGATTGGCGGATTTTATGGTACATTTTGCATAGCTTCATGGCCGTTTTATGGCCATTCAGGGGTAACTTTGCAGGCAGGAGGTGTTGCCCCAAGATGCAGAATAGCCCACTGTCTCTCTGGAGGGCTCAAAACAGAATATGGGAGGTATCACTTTGGCTCCTTCCTTACCGGTACTCAATACCAGCTTCTACTGTATGTGCTCCTGTATAGTTGCAAATTGACAATGGAATAGCCAAGTGGCGACAGAATGAGAGAAGTTGAATGTGTTGCTTGGGGTCCCACCAAGGCCTCCTGATCACTCTTGCTATCCTCTTTGGGAAGCTGCTCACACCCGTCTCCCTTTCTTGCAGTCTTGAGAGATGACTTCCGGCAGGCTCCCAGTGATGTCGTGGTGGCAGCAGGTGAGCCAGCTGTGATGGAATGCATCCCACCAAGAGGGCACCCAGAGCCTACCATCTCCTGGAAGAAGAACAACGTTCGCATCAGTGATAAGGAGGAACGTATTACGGTGAGTCTGAGAAAGAGCCTCCACTTTGGGATCCAAGGTAAATCTGGGGTCTCCGGTGGATGTATGGATATTGTCTGGCTGACTTATGACTAAACCCATTGACATGTTCAGGCCGGAGGACCATGGTGGAGCCACTGCTTAGTGGTGGAGGAAGGACCATGGGGGCATTTGAAGTTTTGGCAATAGGGAAGTTTGCCAAGCAGGTTGACATGGTCATTGTGCAGTGCAAATCTCTCCTAACTATAGTGAGCTGGCTGGAATTCGGAACTCTTGGAACTGGAGGATAGACAAGAAAATTGCTGATCTAGAATTCTCTATGACCTATTTATTGGAGTTGGGATTAAACAAGGCATGTCCAATAGTAACAGAAAGGCCTGAAGAGTTGGGCTGGCAAATGCTCATAGCTGATGCTAAGTGATTCTGTTCACCTATTTATCTACGTTTCGTACCTTCATTGCCCCTTTCCTACAATAACTATCCTTTGTCATGGTTTCTGCTTATTGTAGGTTGTTCTCCTTAGCCTGTTTTAACATGTTCCTTTTAGCAGAGCTAACTGGTAGATTTAGGTATATCCCATGTGAGCAGAGGTTATGTGTAATGCAAGTCAGAAGTTCAGGATGGCAGGCAAAGCATCCAGACCCTGAATATAACATGGTGGAGCTAGCTGTGATTCTGTTACACTTACCAGAGAGTAAATGCCATTGAGCTGAATAGTTTTTACTTGCAAGCAAACACCTGTAAACTGCAAGGGTAGTTAGCTTGTGGCTTTGATTTCTGTTCTATCACTAATCAGAATTCTTCTGAAGGCTGAAATATTTTTGTAGGAAGGTGTTTGGTCTCCCTGCCCGACCTCCAGAGATAAGGGTAGCTCCCAGTTGGAGCTCTAGTTCTGAAATGTACAATCCAGCAATATTGCTGATTTTCCTTTATGCCCATAAAGGCTAACTGAAACTGAACTGGTGATTTTCTATGGAGGAGTACCCAGGGAATTGGTTAACAAAAGAATGAAAAATCCAAAAATAACAGTAAAGTAATACCCTTTTTCAGAGCCAGTAAAATAGAGTGGGGCCATGGTTCAGTCGCAGAACATCTTCTCAGGATACAGAGGGTCCCGGGTTCAATCCTTAGCATCTCCAGTTAAAAACAGTTCAGGCAGTAGGTGATATAAAAGACCTCAGCTTAAGATGTTGGGAGAACAGTACCAATCAGAGTAGACAGTGCTGACCTTCGCAGGCCGGTAGTCTGACTGCATAAGGCAGCTTTGTATGTTCACGACCCCATATAGCAACGAGCAAGCGTTTGACTTCACTAGAACTCTTCTCCAGCTGGATATGAAGGAGAATAAAAATCTGCAATTCATATAAATCATAAGATGGAGGAGGTGCTATGCAGACCTCGGACAAAGAAGCAAAGAATGGCTGCTCTCCCCGGGAAGGGGAAAAAACAGTTATTCAGATATGCCTTCAGTAGTCATCTGAACATACTAGTCCTTCACAAAGCAAAAGCAGAAGGAAGACATAATAGTCTTTGTATTAGTAAATACTACTTTTGAGTGTCATCTCCACCCACCCACCCCCTCCACCCGTGGAACTGGATTTGGGAAAGCCAAAATACCAGCAAATTGCCATGCTGTTTCTGAGCCCCGTTCTAAGCTCTGAATGATTCAGGATTCCCACTTTTTGATCTTACCTTCTCTCTACCCACTTTGTGTGGTGGCTGCAAATGGTAACTAATGTTGGCCATCAGGGGACTACGTTTCCCAGGGTGCCCCAAACAGCATGTGTGGTGCTATAGGAAAGGGGCCAGGGAGGCCTTAAGGGCTTCTTCTGGCAGTTGCTGGCAGCTGCAGTCAAGACCACAAGGTGAGAAGGGGCGGGAGGAACAGGGAACGGAAGTTGTCTTTAATCAAGATATACAATCCAAGTCAGGGTAGAATTCAAAGCTTTGTATTGAACATTACAAACTGCTGATGCCAGTGCTCTGGAGTACAACTATTGACGGCATCTCTAATTCAGGCTGATTAAGGGGGCTGTTCTGGCAGTGAGATGGCATCCATCAGCAGTGTAATGCGAATACTAGAGAAATGGGGTTGAAAACCATTTTCCTGGTCCTAGTTCAGTTCAAACAGGCGTAATTTGCTCTGAGCTGGTTAAATCTGTACCCTAAAGTTGCATTTGGGGCTAGTGATGCTTGGTTATTTATTCTTGCATGCCCTACGTGTGATGCGTTATCCATCTCTATAAAGAGACCATAAGCAGGAAAAGCCATCAATTATTTTTCATTGAGGGAAGCTGAATATTTAATACGTATTTAGATTTATGAAGATTAATCACATGTGCATATGTTTGTTTATTCTGCCTAATTTGTTTAACTCTTACACTAATTGTGAAGAGAAACAGAAAACCGTGTAGGTGGTTGAAATTGCAACCTTTGATCCAACAATAATGCGACTCCCCCCCAACCCAACTTGATGAGATTCTGAGATTTTACTCGGCCTTCCCTATATCCTTTCAATCCAACCATGAGATAAGATTTAGATAGTTGCTGGGGTTCTAGAGTGGCTGTGGCTCAGTGTCAGGGCATCTGCTTTGCATGCAGAAGGTTCCATGTTCAATCCCCAACATCTCCAGTTAAAACTATCATGTAGTAGGTGATACAAAAGACCTCTGCCGGAGACCCCAGAGAGCCATTGCCTGTCAGAGTAGACACTACTGATCTTAATGGATCAGTGGTCTGACCTAGTAGACCTCTGCAGGTGATTCCCCCCCACCCATGCATTGACTCACCACACTGGGAGGAAGAGCAAGCACAAGTGCACTGACCCCACCCACAAAATTGCTGAAAAGCCTGCATGGTGCAGATGTGCAGAGGACCTGTATCCATGTATGCTCCTGCCTCATGATCAGTAATGTTCAGGAAGCAACATTGTTGAACATGGGGAAGAGCAGATACTTCCTATGTGCATTTGTACCTTGCGAATAACCCAGTAGTCATACGGGGGCGGGGGCAGTGAGCACATGTTTGTTCTCCCGCGCATTCAGGCAGTGCTCAGGAGGGGGGCACCTGCACCAGGCTGGTATAAGGCAGCTCCACGTGTTCATTCATTTATTCTTTAAATAAAATGTTGACGTTCTCCCAGTGAGATCCTGTCAGGATGCTAAGTGTTGCATCTGGTGCCAATTTCAACCATAGCATGTGGTGGTCATAAAGAAATGGTATAAATGTTGAAAGTGTCATATGCATTATCTTGTGGTCCTGTAAAGTAGGCCAGTATCCACATACTGCTCCCCTGCATCTGAGAGACTGTGGCTCACTTAAAGCCTGGATCTGAGAGACTGTGGCTCACTGGTTTCCTGGCATAGGCCAAATCCAGACAAACAGGAGACTCCCATGTTTATATTGGAACTACTGAATTACTACACAATGTGCAGGGCCTGACTCTACATCTCTGGCTCTCCATCCTCCAAATGAGGGGTTCTGTAAAGGTTGCCATGAATTTCAAGCTCATCTGAAGAGCAAAAACAAAGCCCAGCTGTATTGGTTCCATCCTGCATCCTGTTTCACACCGCGGCCAGGTAGGTGGGCATGGAAGCCAAAGCCCCCCACCATGGTTGTTGCCCCGGCAACTGGTATTCAGAGGTATACTGCCTCCAAACATGAAGATTCCCTTTAGCCATCATGGCTAATAGCCATGGATGGACCTCTCATCTAGAAATTTTTCTAATCCCTTCATAAAGCCACCAAAGCCATTGCTACATCCTGTGACCAGTGTTCCCTCTAAGGTGAGTTAAGGTGAGCTAGATCACAGGTTTTTTTAGCCTCCAGCTCACACATTTTTGTCTTAGCTCAGGAAGGATGGCTCCAGAGCAAAGTGATTTCTGCAGTAGCCAAATCACTGGCTCACAACTTTAATGGTAGTAGCTCACCAAGTAGATTTTTTTGGTCACAAGACTCCACAGCTTAGAGGGAGCATTGCCTGTGACATATGGATGCCGTGGACTTGCAGGGGAGGCAAAACATTGGCCGAGACAGATTTATGCACGTAGCTCTAAGCAGCGTTTTCCTGTTGACCTTTCCTTCTAGATCCGTGGTGGGAAGCTGATGATGTCCAACACAAGAAAAAGTGACGCCGGCATGTACATCTGTGTGGCCACCAACATGGTGGGCGAACGGGACAGTGAGCCGGCAGAACTGGTGGTCTTTGGTACGTAAGAGCAGGGATCTATTTTCAGGGCTGCAGACAACTGGAGAGGAAGGCAAGCTGTGCTGCAATCATCTTGGTTTCAAGTTGCTTTCTTGCATGAACTCACAGCTTGCCAAAACATTCCTCCACCATTAAGAACAAATCATTTAAGGGCCAAGCCGCATGAGTCTGAGGACTCAATGAGTCCTGATTGATTTAAAAAAACAAACATTTCAAGGGATTCCGATTCAGACTGGGGCTGTGTTGTGGCATGGAGGGGCTAGCCTTCCTCTTTTTTCCCATTTTTCCAACCTGAAATGCCCCCACCAGCTGCTATATGCAAACACAGATCCTAATAAAGAATCCTAGTAAAGGACCTATGAGTTTATCCCAGCAGCACATCTGTAGGACCATCACAGATCAGAAAAATGGCACTGGAGGTATAAACCCCCTTCTCCCCTCCCCAGCCTTTTTGAACCTGTGGGCAACTTTGGAAGTCTGACCCCACAGGTTGAGTGCAGCCACAAAATGGATGCTATAGAATGGCTGCTGCAGAACAGCTGCTGCAGGAGGCTGAGGGAGTTACAAAATGGCTGCCGCAGCTTAACTTGGGTCACACAGTGATGATCCTCACAGAGAGCCAGTTTGGTGTAGTGGTTAAGTGTGTGGACTCTAATCTGGGAGAACCGGGTTTGATTCCCCACTCCTCCACTTGCAGCTGCTGGAAGACCCCGGGCAAGCCATAGTTCTGTCAGAGCTGTTCTCTCAAAGACAGTCCTTTCAGAGCTCTCTCAGCCTCGCCTACCTCACAGGGTGGCTTTTGTGGGGAAAGGAAAGGAAAGACATTTGTAAGCCGATCTGAGACTCCCTTGGGTAGTGAAGGATGGGGTATAAATTCAGTCTCCTCCTCCTCCTCCTCCTCCTCCTCCTCCTCCTCCTCCTCCTCATGCTGTGGTGGCAGCTGCTGCCAAAACATTTTTTTAAAATCTGCACAAATCAGATCCCACGCTGACCATGTCAGGGACCCCTGCCCTATGCCATGGTTCCAGTTTGAGTCAGGAGCCAGCGTGCCCTCCTTCCCAAGAGAAAAAATCCACATGGGAGCTTGTTTGTAGAACTCCCATTGTCTGTTATACTTTGACCCTTCGAAAGCCAGTTCCATCACGAGGAATGTTTAAATACTGAGGTTCTCTTTAAGCAGGAAGTTCAGGTTTCACCATCACCAGTGATGCATCCTTGTCTATAATGTCCAGATTTACGTTTTGCAATTGTTAGAGTTTGGTTGCACTTTTACCTGGAAGCAGGTTCCCTTGAATCTAGCAAGACGTCCATCCAAGGTCTGGCTCTTTCCCTGTTAAAGTTTAGGTGCCAGATCAAAATATTTTTTTTTTCCGCTCAGGCATTGAGCGTTTAATAATTATTATTTGTGGTCCCCCTTAAGCAAGCTGGTCTGTTTTTGTCTGGTAACTGTTCTGATTGATTTGTTGCTATCAGCTGCCAAAAACTTTGGTGATATCTCTTTCGTTTGCCGGGTTGCATTTGTATCGCAACACAGATGCCGTTTTGCTCAGTTTGGGATGGTTGTTGTGGAGTTGACTGTGTTGCTTGGTTCATGTGCATTTTTACTGGGTCTGGGAGGGGGATTGGAGGTGGCGGGAAGATAATTCCAAGAACAAATCAAGGTAAATAAAGGAAGAGCGCTCAGGATTCCCATCTCTGTAACTGATATCAGTGCTAGAACAACAACCCCCTCCCCTGCAAGCAATAGCCTTCGTGTAGTGATGTCAAAAGGGGAGCATTTTTGGGTCAGGCTTATTCAACATGTCATAGGTTACTGAAAAAAATCAGGAAGTATGTGGAATATAGATCTCCCTTCCCCCATTAGGGCTGAAAGCATTTGGGGGAACACATTTTTGATTGTGGGAATGGCACAGAGGAGCAGCATTGATCCCTCCCCCTTCCAAAGCACCGTGGCCCTGACTCAGATTTCCTCACACAGATACAATGCACACAACTTCCTTCAAGGATAACCATCTTCAAATACTTGAAGGGCTGTCACCTAGAGGATGGTATGGAGTTGTTTTCTGTTGCTTCAGAAGGTCGGACCAGAACCAACGGGTTGAAATTAAATCAAAAGAGTTTTCAGCTACACATTAAGAAGAACTTCATGACAGTTAGAGTGATTCCTCAGTGGAACAGGCTTCTTCGGGAGGTGGTGGGCTTTCCTACTTTGGAGGTTTTTAAATAGAGGCTAGATGGCCATCTGACAGCAGTGCTGATTCTGTGAACTTAGGCAGATCATGAGAAGGAGGGCAGGAAGGGATGACTCAGTGCTTAGTTCTTGTGGCCCTTTCTCACATGCCCAGGGAAATGCTGATCGCCACTTTGGGGTCAGGAAGCAATTTCTCTCCAGGCCACTTTGGCTGGAGATCCTGGAAGGGGGGGTTGGTTTTGTTTTTGTCATCTTCTGCGCATGAAGCAAGGGTCACTGGGGGTGGGGGGAAGTATTTGTGAATTTCCTGCATTGTACAGGGAGTTGGGCTAAATGACCCTGGAGGACCCTTCCAACTCTATGATTCTGTGATTCTAAGGCCCTGTGACAGGTCTGGAGTTCCATTCATGGAACTAAGGCGGGGTCCACAACATGGTGCCCGCAGGTGCCATGGCACCCACAGACACCTTCCTTGGTACTCGCAGAGCATTTTTAGAAAGTGGGTGGGGAAAGGCAGGGCTGTTGTCCCGCAGGGCTTCTGACTGGCCATTGAAGATCTGATTGGCTGTGCAGATTAAGATAACGTCGTTCCAGTGGCAGCTGCAAACACAGTGTTTTATTCTCTCTCACCCCCTCTTTTCCACTGTATTTTTTAGTTACTCCTCCCCTACATTTGGGCTTCCTTTGTGTGTGTCGCACCACCTCCTGCTGCAGTCATTTTGTAGTTGGGGCTCTGCCTCCCATAGTGACCATTTTGTGGTTACGTCTACCACGCTGGGTCTGAATTCCAAAGGTGCAGCAGGCTCAAGAAGTTGGGAACCGCTGAACTAAGGCATCACATCAATATATGTGGAGAAATGGGGAAATATTCCTTTCCTGCCTCAAAAGAAAAAGTTCCAAACATGTTCCATTGGCACATGACACCCCCCCCCCTTGTTCAAAGCCACAGGGAGAACCATTAGTGTCAGCAAAAAACATTTTTTGCATTTTGCTAGAAATTATCAGTGGAAAAGGGTTTCATAAATAAAAACTTGTGGCATGAGGGTTGCTTAATAATGTACCACGTGGCAAGCCAGTGGTCTGTGGTCTGTAGCCGCTAGCCACATGGTAATGGAACTGTTGTCCTACTGGAGAAACCCACACAGCTGCAGTGGCTCAGAGGTAAAGATGCTGAACTGCAGACTGGAAGGTCTGTAATTGGCCAGTTCGAGACCCTAGTGCTGCGTGACGGAGTGAACTCCCATCTCTGGCCCCAGCTCCTGCCAACCTAGCAGTTCTAAAGCAAGATAAATAGGTACCACTTCAGTGGGAAGGTAACAGCGTTCTGTGTGCCTCGGCATTTAGTCATGCTGGCCACATGACCACGGAGAAGTTTTCAGACAGCGCTGGCTCTTCGGCTTGGAAATGATGAGCACCAACCCCTAGAGTTGGATTCAAACTGGCTTTCAAGTAAGGGAAACCTTTACCTTTACCACACTGTAAAAGTTTTGATGGCCAAGGAACCACAAGTGCTCATTTTAAGGCATGCAGGATTAGATATAAACTAAGCAGCCTCAAGAGCATGGATGGTGATTGGCCATGTGGCGTGGCACATCACAAGTTCCTTTCTCTCATGCCCCCCCACCTCCCATCCTTGTACACATTCATGAAACTGCATTATACTGAATGAGACCCTTGGTCCATCAAAGTCAGTATTGTCTACTCAGACTGGCAGTGGCTTTCCAAGTTCTCAGGTAGAGGTCTTTTACACTACCTACTGCCAGATATTTTAACTGGAGATACTGGGGATTGAACCTGGGACCTTCGGCATGCCAAGCAGATGCTCTACCACTGAGCCCCAGCCCCTCCCCTATACTGTACTATTATTGCCTTTTTTAGAGAGATTATTTCTGGAGTCCACGTGCTCACCTCAACAGCAGGAATGCACAGTAGTCACAAGTAATAACTGCTTTTCAGAGTTCCCTGTCCATAGCAGTGCAGCTTGCTATCTGTGGCCTGCAAGGCGAGCCAGGTACTCCTCTCAGGCAGTGGGTCTGGGGATACTAGGGAAACTACAACTCAAGTGCATCCAATGAAGTTGATGAGCAGTAGATTCAAGATGTACAAAAGGAAATACTTCTTCATGCAACACGTGATTAAAATGTAGAATTCACTGCCAGAAAATATGGCCACAGGCATAGACAGCTATAAAAGAGGATTAGACAGATTGCTGGAGGATAGCTATATCAGTGGCTACTAGCCATGGTGCTCAAAAAGAACCTTCACATTCAGAGGTAGTGAACTTCAGTATAGTGCTGCCAGCAAGCAAGATCATAGAGGCCTTGGTCTCTATGCCCTGCTGTTGGCTCTCTGGTTTGGCCACTGTGTGAGATGGGATGCTGGACTAGATGGACCACTGGTCTGAGCCAGCAGGCTCTTCTTAATGTTCTTATACCAAATAGCTACAGTGCAGGCCTGCTGCAACAGAGGAGAGCGTCCTCCCTGAGTGAGCCCTGCCTAGCATTTAGCCCTGATCACTTACGATGGTCTCTTGCTGCGGCTCAGTGGTAGAGCATCTGCTTGGTGTGCAGAAGGTCCCAGGTTCAATCCCTAGCATCTCCTGTCGGAGGGACTAGACAGTAGGCGACATGAAAGACCTCTGCTACTGCCAGTCTGAGTAGACAGTACTGACCACGATGGACCAAGGTTCCGATTCGGTGGAAGACAGCGTCGTGTGTTCATTATAGGGTTGGAATGGCTCTGGGTGGAGAATGCAGAGGAGCAGAAGAGAACTGTCCTCTCTCCCTGCTGATTGCTGTGTCTCTGATAACCATGTTTCTGGCTTTTCATCTGACAGAACGCCCCACATTCATCAAGAGACCCGTAAACCAAGTGGTGCTTGCAGAAGATACTGTGAATTTCCACTGCGAGGTGCAGGGGGACCCTGTGCCAACGTCTCGCTGGCGCAAGGAGGAAGGAGAGCTTCCTCGAGGGAGGTGAGTGATTATGGAGGGAAGCTGTTTGCCTTCCTGACCAAGGGTCACATGCAGTCCAGGTGGAAATCCAGAGTGTGTCTTCAGGATTGGTCCTTCCTCAGCCAGTGCAGTTGCTGAGCGCCCTCCGGGAAGATGCTATCTTTCAGCATCGCTCCCCATCTATAAAATAAGTGCTGTCAAGCACTCTGCACTTTAAAAGAGCTATGGAAATTGCAAGCAATAACAATCAGGGCTGGAAAGAGATTCAGGCCTCCAGGTAAGGATTGCGCTGCTATGCTGGGAAGACCTCAAAGGTCAGCGGAGCAGTTTCAAAGCGGCGGCGGCGAAATCAGAACATTGTTCAGACCCCATTGCCTTGATTTCAGGGCGAGGATGAGCCATTCTGCTTAATCCCCTGGACAATGAGGCGTTAGGCACTGGCGATAAATATCATCGCAGGCAATTGCCCGAGTGGCTGTGCAATTAATGATATCTGAATTTGGGGTTTTATTCCTTTCTTCCAGTGGACCAGCATCAAAATGGAATGTATTTTGGCGATGGGGGCCTTAATGGCAGACATTCCCCAAGATTAAGTTGCTTGCACCAGTGACCCTAAAAATTTGCTGAAAAATTGTTAATCTGGTTAATGTGGCATGCAACATGGGGGAAATAGCTCTTTTCAGCTCAGTCAATAGTCCCTTGAAAGGCTGCCATTTAGGAATCATGAACTGGCAGGTTTCGTTTTCAGTTCTGGTGAACACTTATGGCGTTTAAGAGCACGCATTAATTGTTGCTGATTGCCACAGAGGAGCTCAGCGTGTGGAGTATAGGTTTGCCAACATCCAGGTGGGGCCTGGAGATTTCCTGGAATTGCAACTGATCTCTAGATGGCAGAGTTCAGTTCCCCTGGAGAACATGGCTGTCTTGGAAGGTGGACTCAGCGGCATCATGCCCAGCTGGGCCGCTCCCCCTCTCCAAATCCTGCCGTTGCAGGCTCCACTTCCCCCAAATCTCAGGGAATTTTCAACCGGGAGTTGACAGCGCTAACATGTGGGCTTCCCTGTAATGTGGATGTAGTTGGGGAAGGTGAAATTCATGTCTTATGCTCTATAAAATGCCACATTTGAAATGCTTGCAGATTAATAATAGTATGATCATGCTAAATGTAGCACATTTTTGTTTGGGCAGTGGGTAAAACGTGCCAGAACTTTCTGCCTGCCAAGCAATGGGCTTTAAATTTGATATCATGGCTTACATTCCGTTGTAAGTTCTTTTATTGTTCTGTAAGCTTCTTAAATGACTTTGCATTTCTGCCTACATCGTTCCTTCCATCTTCTGTCAACATCTTTTATAATCCTAAATTTTGTTATGGCTTCTGGCCAAGACAAATAAACTAGATCCGAGCTATATTTCTATGAGTGCAGGAACATTAGTGTTTGAATGTATTATGGGAATATGATGATTCAGATGTCTCCTCTGAAAGCTGGTATTTCCAGGGCAAGAGTAAACCAAGGTGCCTGGGGAAGAGAGCTGTCCTTGTACTAAAAATATTTTAATTTCTTCAAAGAAAGCTGTTGACTCTGCCTGGAAACCGAGCTGGGTGGCTTTATCTCTTCTCTTTAACCCCAAATGCAAATTGCATCTGTCTGAAGTTATTCAGTGGTGATGAGGAAAAGTACTCTGTGTGTGCACAGATACACTTTTTTTGTAACTTAGTGATCCTCACATGAACCTGCCCATTTCTTTTCTTTTCTTGTTATTTTTTCATTGTGTGTGTGTGTGCGCGCACATGCATGCCCATGCCTGGAAGTCATAGCAACCTCTGGCGACTCCTACTGGGGCATGGAGGACATTCAGAGAAGTGGCTTGATAGCCTGTCTCTGCCTCCCAGCCCTGGTATTCTTCGGAGGTCTCCCATCCAAATACTTGCCAGGGTCGACCCTGCTTAGCTTCCGAGATCTGCACAGAATTGTGTCAAGAGGTGCCCTCCCAACCCCATCAACATTGCTTCCCCCCAAGTGTCATACAACAACTAGGGTTCCCCTGAATGCTGCATAGTCCTGTCCCTGTCCCCCCCGCCCCGATGTACAGTCAAGAAGCGACTGGCTTAGGCAAACTCCCTTTATCAACAGATGCCTCAATGCCCACCAATTTTTCCAGCCTCGCTCAATTTTTTCAAAAATTCTATTTATTTACTTAGTTCTAACACGTTTTTTAAAAAAAGCAATCAGATAAAGAAACATGTTTTTACTTATTTATGTATTTTCAAATAAACAGTGTTAACTCTGGGGTGAGTTCCTCCCAGCAAGTAGTCTCCCAAAACTCCCACCCTGATACCAAACTTGGCCAGCGATATTTCTGGCTTCAAACTTGCCTCTCAGGACCTTATCCGTCTTTATTCCACTGCACTACACTACGCTCATTGGATGGAATGCTCCTGAAGTCCCCACCTGGAAAAAAGATTCCTCCATGTAGAAACCTAGCATCTGGAGGTGAAGGTGGACTTAGAACCCTTCTCCACTTCATCTGGCTTTCTTTACGGATGGAATCCCTAGAAGCTAAAATTACTAACCTGAGACTATCGTACTTTGGTGACATTATGAGAAGACAGGACTCACTGGAAAAAACAGCAATGCTCGGAAAAATTGAAGGCAGCAGGAAAAGAGGGAAACCCAACATGATATGGACTGACTCAATAGAGGAAGCCCTGGGCCCCAGTTTGCAAGACCTGAGCAAGGCTGTTAACAATAGGACATTTTAGAGGGCATTAATTCATAAGGTTGCCATAATTCAGAAACAATTCGACAGCACTTAACACACACATATGCTTTTATTAAATTGTTTTTTATATAATTTTTATTTTAAATGCTTTTTTAATGTTGAAATGTTTCAATATTCTAGTCTTTGCCACCTTTGGTACCTTATTTGGGAGGAAAGGTGGCATGTTGCTTTAAATATTTAAAATAAATAAATAATTTGTGCATAAGAACATAAGAGAAGCCAATGTGGGATCAGGCCAATGGCCCATCCAGTCCAACACTCTGTCACATAGTGGCTAAAATATACCAGGTGCCATCAGGAGGTCCAGCAGTGGGGCCAGGACACTAGAAGTGCAAAGAAGTGTCCAACCCGGGGAGCATCACCCGCAGCCTGAAGCCCAGACATGGGCATGCCCCTTCAATGAGAAATAGGCCTTCATGATGTGGAGACTGACGAGGTGTCTGTTTGTTTCCAATCCAAGATCAGAGATCCAGAACGACAACACGCTGCGCATCAGCCGGGTGAGTGCGGAGGACGAGGGCACCTACACCTGTGTGGCAGAGAACAGCGTGGGCAAATCTGAAGCCTCAGGCTCCCTTAGCGTCCATGGTAAGTATGGCCCAGTTGACCACAGAGATCTATTACTTTGTGATAGGATGAACAGAGAAGGGAGCAGGGAAAGTCAGGCAGGCACCCTTGGCAGAGACAGCTGAGCCTAGCTCTGTTGATCAGAATTCCAAATTATCTGAGCTTGTTTGTGGGAAGGCACTGACCCATTGGTGATCCACCATTTGTTATTTTTTATCACTGGACTTTATTCAGATTGATGTACATGCACAGCTTGACACAGTTTGAATATTTTTCTACAGGTTAGTGATGTGCATGGGTGCACATGAGCATTGACTTTTTAAAACCCACGAAAAGGTGCAAGGATGTCGGGATTCCTTGTTCCACTGCAGTGTAATCAATGCACATGTCCATTGATCAGAGCACAATGCAACTAGGAACCTCTGCCATCAGATCAAAATGCCTTTGTGCTTTTCTCATTAGTAACCTGTGGCAGTGGGGGAAAAGACCCAAGCTGAAAGCTGTGGCAAACTATGCACACAGCAATTCTGAAATTAATTTTTGAAATCTTCCCAAGTTAAACTGGACAGCCAGCAAGTGGGAATGGAACTGAGTCTAACCTTGCTTGGGCTGGTCAAAACAGGGCGACTATCCATCCACCCCTCTACAAGCCAGGCTGGTTTGGTGTTTGCAAAGAATAAATGTTCTATCTAATTGCTGCTCAGTATGGGTCAACTGTATAGACCAGATAGGCTTGTAAGTGGACTGACTATTGGAAATCCAGTATTGGACTTCATATTAAGGTATATTTTGTACTATTTAAATAACAGTTAAAAAGGGTGGGAGACATCTGTCCTGTATCCAAAGATTATGCCAAGTTGATATCAGGAGGACAGTGAAGAGGGCAGAAGAGGTTCACTGGGGGTGTGGGGAGGAAGTATTTGTGAATTTCCTGCATTGTGTAGGGGGTTGGACTAGAAGTCCCTGGAGGTCCCTTCTAACTCTATGATTCTAAAAGCAGGATCCTGAATTTTAAGGAAACATCCTAATAAAAATGATAGCCGAGTTGAAGAAGATGAAAATATGAGCTAACCACTCCATTCCCTTTCCCAGGATTAGCTGTTCTGGTCTCTATAGACCGGCCCAAGCAAGGAGGTTCCTCAGCCTTGTCACAAGATTCTCCAGCTTTAGCGATTTCCTGCAGGAAGGGCAACCCATGTGCATCTGCATGTTTCACAGATTTTGCTAATAGACTCACCTAGGTGTGGCCTCTGATTCTCTTAACTCCAGATGCCCTTTCTTATTGACGCTTTAAACATTCATGCCCGCTTAATTTGAATCCAAATCATCTCATATTTTTGTGTTCTGTTTTGTTTTGTTTTTCATATGTTCACTTTGTTCCAGTTGGCCCATTCCGTAAGTATTCATTTCATCTCATAACACTGCTGCATGCTGGGAAGGCTAAGGGTTGGTTTCCATTGGTCAGTTTGGTGCATGTGACTTTTTTTTCTCCTTTGGAAGCAACCGTGGGAGCAGGTTTTATTTTATATCAGAAGGTATGTGAATGCCATGCATCATTTCTCCACCATCCAAACGAAACAGCTGAGTTTGCTTGGCCAGATCTTGCAACACAACAAGAGAATGTGGTAGATGGGGTACAATCCAAGACTGATTTCCTAAAATAGAGATAAATGACCTGATTGGCCCCCTTAATTCTGTTGAATTCTGTAGTCCAAAGTAATTGAATTTTATTTTTATAAAGACTGGATAGAGTTGTAGTTGCCTTGTCATGTCTCCCACACATTTCTGATTGTGTGCTCAAGAGTATAGCCAAGATTGAATTTACCACAGTCAAATGTCCATGGTAATTTATTTCCTTTACCTGTGTTCCTCATGGGCCTTTGATCAATGGTAATAAAGCCCATATGAGGGAGAATTTTTCCTGCCAGTTTGGAGCATGGGTTTTTCCTTTGTTTTTCTCTTCAGTTGTTCCCCCCACCCTTTTTGTGTAAAATATATTTTTTTCTTTCACCAAAGTTTGAATTGTGTGGTCTGTCCTTGATGTATATAAAGAGTGGCTGTTTTGGAGGCTGCATGGGCATGTTGGTTCACACATTAAGTGAAACCTTGGTTTAATTAAACTAACTATGGGTGGTGTGACTGACTCCGTTAACTAGGGGGAGTTGAGGTCCACCAAACCTGGATCCTGAATTCAGCTGATCAACCACAGTTAGCCTACGTGTGATGTCCAAATGCAGACATCTGGTTTAATGCTGGCTTGTTGTCTTGTGAAGTCATCCCAATAAAGAGAGAATGCCATCAAAACCACCTTGACAAGGCCCTCTGTGATCTGATTCAGATGTAACAGGAGTTAGAGGAGAGCTGATACTACCTTTTCAAAAAAAGATTGGTATCGATTTGGAGGAGATGCCTGATTTTTATACATGGGGTGAGAGGGGAAGGTCCACATTAGAAATCTTGATTATTTATTTAATTAATTAATTAATATCCTTCCCTCCCTGCCCAAGCAGGCTCAGAGTAGCTTACAAGGCCATTTGGCATCATAAAAACATGAAGACAGCATCATTTCCCTGGCTTGACACTGCTGTGGGAAACTGCTGTCTCCCCAGTTCAGGAAACTTCAGTGCAGTACACATAGAGCCCATATTAAGTTTCTCCAACAGGAGTCAGTTCAGCTCCAGTAAACAGCATGGGAGGAGACTTAAGTCTACTCTTCCCATTCGTCATGGACGTGATCCAAATTGGGCCTTGAGTGCCTGGGAATTGGATTCTGGGCATGGAACTCTAGATGAACATCTGATCTCTGGGACCCAAGGAGGACTTAGAGAAAATATAATATGTACAGTGGTAGACCTGCATAGACTTGTGGGTGGGCATCTCATTTTCCCCTCCCCCACTATTGCCTTTTTTCCTTTCCTTGAAAGCCCCCATAGTCTTTCCTGCTTCCTTCTCTTTCCCATCCACTAGCCAAATTAACTTTATCTGCCTCTGTCTTCAGCTTTCCCTCCCTCTGGAATAATCTGCATAGGTAAACTATGGCCCAGTCATGTGGTACCAGCTGCCAGGCTGGACTGAGTTGCATACCAGGTTGGGCTGTGTATTCCTTTCCCCACACCATTTCCTCTTTCCCTCCTTTTGGCAATCCCTGGTCCAGTTGCATGGTCCCAGCTTCTAGGCCAGGCCTAGTTGTGTGGTGGGGCACCTACAAGAACTAGCAGGGCTACTTCTCTTTCCCCACAGTAGTTCCTTTTTCCCACTTCCTGTCAACTCACATCTCTTCACCTTTCCCTGCTTCCTTCTCTCCTTCCCACCCGCTAACCAACCTACCTTTTATGTGTCCCCTATTTTCAGTTGTGTTTATTGTTTTTACTTCATTTATACACTGCCTCTCTCCCCCACAATGGGGACCCAGAGCAGCTTACGTCATTCTCCTCTCCATTTTATCCCCACAGCAACTACGTGAGCTAACTGGCCCAAGGTCACCCAATGAACTTCAACAGCAGAGTATTGATTTACATTTGGGTCTCCCAGATCTTATTCTAAAAGTGTAACCCACAACAGCTTTTATGGTGTGGATGCTGTTGAACAGTAGCAATTAGCTAGTCCTGGATGAGCCATGTAAGTCACATAGGAGCAAGTGACCCATTGGTTGTTGCCAGGCTTGGCCCAAATGAGTCCTCAATTAAAGGCCAAAACGTCCTGGAAAGGGCCCTCCCCCTCCAACACGCACCACCTTTTACTGACAGAAAACTAGACTTGAAGGCTGACAGTACTGTTGTGGTTGCCTAGCAACCTCCACAATGGCCCCTGAAAGGGCATTCATTTCTTAAAGCTATAGGCACTGCTTCTATTAGAGGGCTCCCCCCCCCCGTGTATTTTTTCTTAAGATTTCGGACTTTTCTGCAAGGCTGGGACTTTTTTAGGTTTGTGGAATCATCTGTTTTGTCTGTTCCCAGCTCTAGTCTCCAGATTTAATATGCATAGATTTGGCCATGTTGAGAATTAGATATTTTGATGATTTAGATCCTTGATATTTTAAGTACTTTACGTACTTAAGTATTTAAGTATTTTAAGTAAGATGAAAAGTTGTTTTTTTATCATATGTGTGTTTGTCAACTTTCGCATTGTGGCATTGTATTTGCACCCAAATAAATGTTTGTCCTTTGAGTTAAGTCAAGTCGACAGGTCTTCAACAGGTCTGTGGTTGCCACATCCTAGAAATCATGCAGGGTTAGCCACATTTTCTTGGCGTGACTCTTTCATGCAATTGCAGGAGTCTTGGCAAACCTCTTTTCCCATGGAGGGCTTATCGTGCGGCTAATAAATCACCTCTCCACTAAGGCGCCCTGCTCTTCTTGTAGCGGGGAAGATAAAAAGCCCAAAGGTGAATGAGAGATGCTGGGTGATAGGAGAGGCTGGCTTCCCTAGTCCTTTTCTTTGCAAGCAGCCGGCGGACCTGCTTCAATTTCCTGCCTGGGATCTGCCATCATTTCTTATCTGCATGCTGGATTTGTGGGCAGCAGGGACTGTTTCCTCCTCAGGCGCCCAAGGTCATTCTAGCCCCCATTTTATCATCGCCTTTGAAGTGGGGAAAACACAGAGGGTGAGGCATTGCAGGGGGAGGCGTAATGAATTTCCTGAGTCACAATATCCCTTCCATCATCCAGACCTCTTTCCCCTTTGAAGTGTATGTGGGGGAGGGTGATCTGCAAAGGGGCTTTCCCAGCAATCATTAACCAAAGAGCTGCAAGGGGCTGGCCTTCCACCCCATTTACATTTTTATTTGATTACAGAGCAGGTGGTCCCACCAGGACAGCAGGCTGTTGCTCTGGAAGGCTGGAGGTGACTTGACTGTTATCCAGGCCCACGTTAGAGTAAAGCCCTCCCTTCATAATCAGCCCCCGGCAGCTGATCTCAGGGCTGTCACAGCAGCAGCAGAATGACCCTTCCTGGAACTGCCTGCCTCCCTCCACCCATGTTGCTTAACCATCCTGTGGTCCTGAGAGACACAGCTGGACCATCAGCCAATGAGCCATAGCCATGCAGGGCCAGAGGCTGGTGATATTCTTCTGGCTCTTGTCTTTCTGGATTTATGGCAATCAAGATGAAGGCTATGGCCAAAAGGCCATGCTCCCAGTCCTTAAGTTACAAAAGTATACAGCAGTATAATAACTTTTCATTAGGACCAACCAAATTGTCACAAGGGGACAGGATAGGGTTGCCAGCTCCCCTCGTCGCTCTGGCAGGGGGAATTGGGGGGCATTCCAGGGGCAGGTGGGGATGTCATGTGATATCCCCAATGTGATGATTTCACTGCAGGGGACAGTCTGGTATCTGGGCAAAACTGTATGGTTTTTTCACCCTCAAACTATAGAGTTTGCCCAAATACCAGTGTCCCCAACACGATGATGTCACTTCCAGGTGACGACATCACATTGGGGACATTGCACGCTTACGTCTCTGTTTAGTGGTGGGGTTCCCATCGGCCAACTGGTCCACAGTAGAGAGAAGCACCTGGAATCGGGGGGTCCCCACCAGGACCTGGGGGCTGGCAAGCTTAGGAAAAGGAGGAAAAAAATGGTTCATGCCATGATGTTAGAGCCTGAAGTCTGCAGTTAGGCATCTTCCTGAAATAGACAGCAGGAGGTACTGCAAACTTAATTGGATTAGATGGTCCTGGGTGCAAAATAGAGTCAAGATATACCAGAAGAAGGGCTGGCAACTCTGAGTTGGGCCATTCCTGGAGATTTGGGGATCGAACCTGTGGATGGCAAGGTTTCAGGTGGTGGAAGACCTCAAAAGGGTATAATGCCACGGAGGCCACCCTCCAAAGCAGCCAGGGAAACTGATTTCTATAGTCTTGGGGAATCAGTTGTAATTCAGGGAGACCCCCAGACCCTGGGGAAGACAAGGATCTCAGTAGAGTACAATGCCATACAGTCCACCCTCCAAAGCATACATTTTCTCCAGGGAACTGATTTCTGTAGTCTGGAGATGAGCTGTAATTCCAGGAGATCCACAGGTCCCACCTGGAGGCTGGCATCCCAGGTTGGCCACCATTTCAAGAAATGCACACTTTGCCAACTTTGGGCTTCTGCAGCATGCCCTGGAATCTTTCTCTCTCTCCTCTTTCTTTGTGTCTTGAACATCCACCTTGACGAAGAACTATGGGGAGCTCAAAATCTCTGTGACACTCCCTCTCATCAAGAGCATGTTGCCCCTGTTCTGCTGCAACCTTCCCAACTGCAGAGGACCCACAAGTCCTCAGATTGGAGAGGGGAGGGGGTTCCACCCCCTAAGTCTTCCTCCTTTTCCTACCTTCCACTTACCTGCTGCCTGAGCAGGGACACTACCTTGACCTACTCAGGGATGAGGCCCAGGAATCAAAGCACTGTAGCTGAGGTAGCATGTATGTTGGTCCATTGAGAGCTGAAGATACAATGAGGCCTTAAACACCCTTTCAAGGAGGAGGAGTTCCAGGCCTCTCCCCTCCAGGACCAGACTGCCAGTTGTTAAAGGTGCCACGCCCTGCCACGGTGGCATGTACAGCAAGGGGTCCGAGGTGGTTCAGAGTTGAGAGGCTTGAGGGGTTGGCAGATGAGATGCCTGTGGTTTAGCAGCAGGCTCTGGGGTGGAAGATTCAGGGTTCAAGTCCAAATCAGAAGGCAGTGCTGTATCCCAGGGCTGACGCAAGAGTCTTGGGGCTCCTCCTCCTTAACAAAGGAAGCTCCTGGAAATATCTCAGTTGCCTCCTTCTGTAGCGGCATTAACTCTCCAGCTACCACCTCCTCTGAGTCTTTGGCCCCTTCAACTGATAAGGAAGAGTCTGTACTCGGGACAGTCTAGGGTAGCCAGGTCCCCTTGTCATGCCAGCTGGGGGATTTGGGGGGCATTCCGGGATGTCCCCGATGCGATGATGTCATCCAGAAGTCACGTCATCGTGTTGGGGATGTCACACAGCAACACTCTGGTTTGGGGGCAAGACTCTATGGTAGAACCAGCTGAAAACCATAGAGTTTTGCCCTTAAACCAGAGCATTGCTACAAAACATTCTTGACGTCATGATGTCACTTCTGAGTGATGTCATTGCACCAGGGACATTGAGCATGGAGCTGTTTGGGAGCAGGGTTTCTCCCGCTAGCCAGCAGTGGGCTGAAGCCCCAAAAACCGAAGCAATCCCTGCCAGGACCTGGGGACTGGCAACCCTCGCTCCATCATATTTGTCTTTCCTGGCCCCTTGCAAATCCTCCTTAAATAGGCTGCCCTTTGAATCCCCTCCCCCCCATTCATCCACTCAGAAACAGCCCTGTCTCAGCTGCAGCCATCTTCTGGGTTGCTCCCTCCCCTGGGAGGGGCTTGATAATGTGAGAGGCTCCACCTAGTTGCCAAACTCAGTTACTTAACCCAGAGCCCACAGCCCCATTTTGCCTGTTCTAGGCACATCCTGGCCAAGTTAAAGCTGCTGCCCATCATGTGTGGCTGGCATGTGCCATTGCTGGACAAGCTGGCACACTGTTTTGGGACAAGCTGGTTAGTCACAAGCGGAAAGGTGTTACACTGTTGTTTTCAAAAAAACACTAGTGGGCCTATGTGGCTGCCTATAGTCTTTTGTCTATTTGCGGTAAATTGCTATAGAGACACTTACGGGGATGCTTTTGAGTAAACCTTAGTGGTTTGGTGATTCAGTCACACACTATGCTCACACCAACCATTCGAATGTCAGCATGCTAAAACCAAGGATGAATGGGGCTGCAAAAATCCCCATCACCTGATCTCCAGAAGGCTCTTAAAAATTCTATGCTGAGACCTAGGAAATGAATTATTTTTCTAGCCTCGGGGATGAGGTTTCAGAAGCCTGCCAATTTTGGGAGAATGTTACACATTTGGGACTCTTCAAAACAGCTGACATGCTGTAGTGGTTAGAGTGGAATGCCTCAGATTCTGTCTCCTCTCATCCATGAAGTTTACTGGCCGATCTGGCACCAGTCACTACTTCCTCACAGAGTTGTTGTTGTTGTTGTGAGGCTAAAATGAAAACGAAGAAACAAAATGGTGCAGAAGGAAATGTATCTTTAATAATTCTACAACCCTTTCGCATTCTGCATGCAGTTTCGTCAGGGAGAACCTACTAACATAGTATAGAATATAAGAATATATTTAATAGATCATTTCAAAAAAGTTAATACAATACAGAGCATGTACAGTGTGCAATTCGTTATCAGTTCTTAATGTTTAGACCACTGAACCAGCATTATATACTACATATTACATAATTACAAAGGAATATCCATTTAAATTGTTTGTTAAATAGGCATTAAAGAACTATATTGACCTTTCACATTCTTTTTAGTTCCGCTCCCATACATATACTTAAACAGAATGAGGCTAAAATGCCAGGGAAGGAGCGGCGTATATGATGCTGAGCTTCCTGGAAGGAAGGATGGAATAAAAATCTAATAACAGAAGACGTGTTTGGTTTTTTAAAAAAGCTTTTGTCTGTGATCCTGAGAATCCGGGCTCAGCACAGAGATTGCATGGAGCTGAGAGCTCGTGCAATATAGTGGTTAGGCTGTTGGACTCGGGATCTGGGAGACCCAGGTTCAAATCACCCACTCTTGCCATGAAAGCTATCTGGGTAAGCTTGGGTCAGTCACACATTCTTGGCCTAGCCTGCCTTACAGGGTTGTTGTGAGGGTAAAATGGAGGAGAGGAGCATGATGTGAGTTGCCTTGGACCCACATTGGGCAGGAAGGCGAGGGGTAAATGAAGTATATAGATAAATAAATATAAAATACATGCAGTGTTCACTTAGGATGTTCAAGTGAATCTTTAAGTGCGGCTGCGCCAAATACATATCTGGAAGCACATGGGCCATACTTAACAGGAAGACGTGTTTACCTGCAGCTCCTTGAGGAGGGTTCACTTGGTGGCAATCCTGGGTTTGCTGCTGCACCACGTGGTGTGAAAAAGGACACGGAAAGACAGTTGCAGGGCCCACTGAGTGGCTCCCCCTCTTCCTCTCCCTTCCTGCTTCCAGAAGGGAAGGGGGAGCGGGTAGCAGAATAACAAGTAGTCCATGCTTCTTCAGACTGTACAGATGCCCAGATATGCCTCTCTCACATATACTTGGGCAGCTTTCCTTCTCTTCACCTTTGCACCTTCTAGAGGATGAAAGAAAGTGGGAAGGGTTCCCTGTAGGGAATCAGGTGAATGAAATAATAAACCCCTTCACGTTCCTCTCTCTCTCTCTCTCTCTCTCTCTCTCTCTCTCTCTCTCTCTCTCTCTCTCTCTCTCTCTCTCTCTCTCTCTCTTTTTTTTGCTGTTCGATGGGGTGTGTACAGCCTGTGGAGCAGTTAGTTGTGTCTCCTTTACTTCTTGGAAGGGGGTGGAGATGCAAGGACTGGCTTTGAGGAAGTGATGGGTCTGTTCTTATTGGGGAGAGGGACATGGTTTTTCTGGTGTGCCAAGTTGAGAAGGCCATCTCCCTTTGACAGAGGTGTCCTAATGAGAGTAGTACAGAACGGAGCTAAAATGGGTAGGACGTTGTTATGGTATAGCAGGCTAGACAAGTGTGGATGCATGGAGTATGATGCTCATGGATGGACCATTGGCAGGACCAGATCTACTCCCACTCCATATTTTGTGGCAACCATCTTGGCTGGGCTGAAAAGATGAGGGTTTTTCTGGCTATCATAAAATTCATCTTCATAAATATATTTGGCACAGCCAGACTTGAATACCTGTTGCTGGAACCTCTGAGCATGCCGGTTCCAAGAACAGTGGAAGAGTTTCCTAACTAGGCCAGCCCAGAAGCTGAAATGGGAAACAGCCTCCGGCAGTGGGACTCAGCTGTGATTCTGAATCCTGTCTGTGCAGATTTCTCCTCCCAATTTCTTCTGCCAATCAATAACAATTAAAGATAAGCAGGCTTTGCTTTTCATGCGCGGAAATTCTACTGGCAGAGATTTGGTTTCTGGGGAAAGAGCTGGATAACAAGCTCCTCGTGTGCAGGCAAGCACCCCTCACCATTAGCATGCGGGTAACCTGGCAATCCATAACTTCATTAAAGTCAGGCTCAGAGTGATCAGCATCACAATGGCACACCTGAAGATCCCTTTTTTATAGCGCCTGGTGCCCCATAAATACTTGGCTCTGCAAGAAAGATGTGCATTGTCTCTCCCTCCTCCTTTAGGTGGCGAGAAGGGGAGGGCCGAGAGGAGATAAGGCGGGCGATTTGCATTTGTAAAACCCCAATGTCATTTGTCTTGCATTGAGAGCAGAGAAAAGGTTCGAAAACCAGCCAGAGGTGTTCGGGGAGGAATTTAAATTTGCAGAGTAATTTATGGCCGGGTGGCTGATTTAAGGGACTTGTTCCTTCCCTTGTCTTCCTCTGTCTCACTCTGTGCCTTCTTCCATTGCAAGATGATCTCTTTTGCATGTATTTTATAGACTGGCTTATTATTATTACTATTATTGTAAACCTGGAGCTGTCTGGAAGCATGTTAATATGTTTGATTTCTATCCTGATATTACGGCTCACGCATACCCAATGCTCTGAGCGGCTCCTTTCTTTTATCTCTTCCCTTGTAAATGCCTCTAGCTGTTATTGTTTAAAATCTTCTAGATTGCACCCTTGGGAGCTCATGGTGTGAAAGCAGGTGTTTCAGCTGTAAATGGGGCAGAGCTGGATAGGAGGAGGTCAGAACTGGTGTGACCGGGTCCCTTGGAGCAAAGCCCTTCCCAGGTCCAGTTCAAGAGGCCCAGTGGGTCTTCTCATTAATTTGGATTAAAAGATAGTGAATCTCATGGGAATGTTTCTTTGCCTCCACTGCACCATCATTAGGGCAGATTGGCTGAGTTATTGAGAAGTAAGGCTGGTATTATCTTCTCTTTATTAATTAATTAATTTATTTTATTTATTAGTCAGATTTCTACCCCACCCTCCCAGCCAAACCAGCTCAGGGCGGCTTACATAAAACCGACAAGTTACATGAAAACATAAATTACAATTAAAACAATTTTAAAACCATCTAAACATAGTAAAGTGCTAGTAATCGTTGTTAATTTGGTGGCGGCCGTTATTCAATGCTTTCAACTCACAGTCGGTTCATGGTCTTCCTGTCTGATTGTCCTTATGAAGTTGTTATCCTTTAACTGTTCTTGGTGGAGGATAGGGTTCCCAAGTACTTACCGTATTTCGGCGGGGGACACACAGTCCCTGGGCAGAACATTCCCCTGGGCAACACCCACACTGCATGATGCCGTCGCCAGGAAGTGACGCCGGGCAGGCGACACTCTGGCAATGGGGCTGGAAACTCGATGGTACCAACGAGTTTCCATCCCCATTGCCAGAGCGCCACCTGGCATCATTTCCTGGCGACGGCATCATGCGCGTGTCTTTCCTTCCCCCGGGAATGGTCCTGCCAGGACATATTTATCCCCCGCCGACGTATGGTAAGTTCTTGGCAAGCCTGATGGAGGAGCATGCAAGCTTTCATGTTACACAAGAGCCACATTCCTGGGATTCAGAGTGGACACTCACCCATTCACATGTCCACAAGCCCTGTGAATATATAAACATGCACCCAATGGGAACACTGTGGAAGACAGAATCTCAGTCTGCACAGAAAGCCTGCACTTACGCACTTTTATATGGGGTGTGCTCCCCTCCAATGTTCTTCTGTGCTCAAAAGTGGTTTCCACACGGGGCCCCAAAATGTGCCCCTGCCATAGCTGCAAGCAGGGTGGGACCAGTGTCTCCATGCACACCCTAACTGCTCTTTGCTCACTGCATGAAAAAAAAAGTAATTGTGGAAAGGCAATTAATGCATTCCAAATCTGAGTTTCCATGGAAACCTTTTGGAAGGCTTCCCCCCCGTTCCCTTTTCCCTCATACTATTGTTTCCTCACCCCTACCCCATGAGTTTCAGATATGCCACAAAAGATACTTTCTTCAGAGGGTCAAACCTGTCCATCTTTTGTTTTTCTTCTGCCTCTCTTCTCTCCTCTCAGTTCCTCCTCAGTTAGTGACCCGGCCTCGGGACCAGATTGTAGCACAAGGCCGCACTGTGACGTTTCAATGTGAGACGAAAGGAAACCCACCTCCAGCCGTCTTCTGGCAAAAGGAAGGCAGCCAGGTAGGTTTGCCAGTTACCCTTCTGCCGCCTGTCTTTGTGTGTGTGTGTGTGTGTGTGTGTATGCTGAGCCAGACAATAATCAGTTCTTGAGGTAAACGCTGTGTAGTGCAGGAAGAAGAAGAAGAAGAGAAGAGATTGGATTTATACCCCGCCCTTCACTGCCCAAAGGCGTCTCAGAGCGGCTTACAAACTCCTTTCCCTTCCCCTCCCCACAACAGACACCCTGTGAGGTAGGTGGGGCTGAGAGAACTCTAACACAAACTGTCCTTGAGAGAACAGCTGTGCCAGAGCTTGTGACTGACCCAAGGTCACATCAGCAGGTGCGAGTGGAGGAGTGGGGAATCAAACCCGGTTCTCCCAGATAAGAGTCCGCGCACTTAACCACTACACCAAACTGGAAGGGTGCAGTCACGGCGCTGGATGACGGAGTTCCTTAGGCTGGCTGTGACGTGATTCTCTGCTTGAACTCCTCCGGCAGTGAAAAACCTGTGGAAGGTGCCAGCAAAACGATTTTGGCCTTTGGTTGCCACTTTAGGAGGATGGAGGACTTTGTTCTTGTGTGAGCTGTGGATTAGAGCAGTGTTTGGTGTGGTATGAGTAATGGACCAAAGACATGAAGAGTTGTACACCATCTTGGGCTTATTGGATAGACTCTACATAGTGGGGTGGGGGAAGTAAAGATACAGGGCCAGGCTTGCTGTAATGGCATATGTCTGAAGAAAAAGGGTTTTGTACCCTGCTTTTCTCTACTCTAAGGAGTCTCAAAGCGGCTTACAATTGCCTCGCCTTCCCCTCCCCATGGCAGGCACCTTGTGAGGTCGGTGGGGCTGAGAGAGTTCTGAGAGAGCTGTGACTGACCAAAGGTCACCCAGCAGGCTTCATGTGGAGGAGGAATGAGGAATCAAACCCATTTCTCCAGATTAGAGCCCACACTCTTAACCATTATACCACGCTGGCTCTCACAGCATGGAGCTCTAATAAAGGCAGGACTAGGTATTATGCACCATGGAGATGTCACTAAAACCAGCATTTCAACGTCACATTCTCTCCCTCCTCCCTCTCCCCGTCCCAGCTTCAATGATATTTAGTTATGCTGAACACGTGACATCCCATTGGGAGTTTTGCCATCCTCTGCAGTGACAGCCAATTCCACAGAATCTGGAAACTTACAACCAAATAATTGCAGGATGCTTCTTCTTAACATCTGCTTGGAAAAATGTGTAGCATCATGTCTGAAACTCCCACAGAAGGATGAGTGTCAGGTCAGAGAGCCAATTTGGTGTAATGGTTAAGTGTGTGGACTCTTATCTGGGAGAACCGGGTTTGATTCCCCACTCCTCCACATGCAGCCTGCTGGGTGATTTTGGGTCAGTCACAGTTCTCTCAGAGCTGTTCTCTCAAGAGCAGTTTTCTCAGAACTCTTTCAGCCCCACCTACCTCACAGGGTGTCTGTTGTGGGGAGAGGAGGGGAAAGGAGATTGTAAGCTGCTCTGAGACTCCCAAGTGAAGGGCAGGGTATAAATCCAATGTCGTCGTCCTCCTCCTCCTTCTCTCCTGCCACAATGAAAAGACAGAGATTTGAAAATGGCTTCCTGACAGTGTCTATGCTGTGCACATGGAAACTGTAAAAGTATGGAGAATACTTGAAGCTGCCTTGGACTGAGTCAGACAATTGGTCTGTCCGTGTCACTATTATCTACCGTGGCAGGCAGTGGTTGTCCAGGGTCTCAGGACAGGGTCTTTCACATCACCTACTGATCCTTTCAGTTGGAGATGCCGGAGTTTGAACCTGGGACCTTCTGCCTGCAAAGCAGAAGTTCTCTTGCTGAGACATGGCTCTTCCCAATGAAATAATGGCTGCAGTGTTGCTCAAGCGGGAGGCATTCCAGGAAACAGCTGTTCTAGGAGTAGGAACTTGGATGGCACTGCAGGCCACATTGTAAATGCAGTATTGATTGCTTGTTTGTTGCTGTTTTATAGGTTGAGATGTTGTTTTAATCTATTTTACTGCTTTTAATCCCATACTGTCAATTGCTTTGAAAGCTTTTTGACGTTACAGTGAGGTATATAAAAGGTATTGCAGATAAATAACAAGTAAATATCCATGCCCAGCCCATCCTCCTCTGAGTGTGCAACGGATAGTAATTCAGGGTTCCCGTTTCTCTTTCCTTCTGGTCAGATCCTGCTTTTCCCCAGCCAGCCCCCTCAAGCCATGGGGCGTTTTTCTGTATCTCCAAGCGGCGAGATGACCATTGCGGATGTGCAGACCTCTGACTCTGGCTACTACATGTGCCAGGCCATTAGTGTGGCGGGAAGCATCCTGGCCAAAGCTCTCCTGGAGGTGGAAGATGGTAAGTTCCCAGCTGAGTGGTTTTCCACGGTCATACCAAGAGCAGGTTGGAGCAAGGGTTGGTTGACACGGCAGCCCCGCCACATTGATGAAAGGTCCAGGAAAGCTCCTCTTGGGAATTTATATTCATATTTTAAAAATTAGTTTCTCACAGGGCAGTGGGGTGGACTTAGAAGGGTGGAACTCTGCTTAGAATTGTGCCGTCTCTCTCTCCTTGTGATTCTGCAATACTGCAGTCCCAAGATCCTGGTTCGTTTTGGTCTCTGCAGTGGGGCAGCGGGAGTGATTTCTACCCTAAACAAGAAGGAAGGGTGTGTTTTGTTATCAGTTTGTGTTGGGTGAGACATAGGGTTGCCAGCTCTGGGTGAGGAAATACCTGGAGATTTCGGGGGTGGAGCCTGGGAAGGGACTTCAGCAAGGTACAATGCCACAAGAGTCCACCCTCCAAAGCAGCCATTTTCTCCAGAGGAACTGATCTCTGTTGCTTGGAGACCAGTTGTAATACCGGGAGGTAGGCCCCACTTGGAGGTTGTCCTAGCGAGGCATAAATGGCAGCTACCGGTCAATCACCGTACAGGCGCAGTTCAGAGGATGTTGCAGTCCATTGTCGGGGGGATTAGAAATAAGCCTTAGGTTCACAACCGTACTTTCCCTTCTCCCTCCCCTCTTGCATGTGGCTTTGCTCTCTGTCTCCTGTTTAGCAGTAGTCACAGTTTACTGTAGTTGAAGACCTGAGGAAAAGTACAGAAAAGGGTAATTAAAATTAGCATGCAGTTGGCATAGCATTGCCAGCTCTGGGTTGGGATATATTTGGAGGTTTGGAGGGTGGAGCCTGGGGAGGGCGGGGTTTGGGGAGGGACCTCAGCAGGGTACGATGCCACAGAGCCCGCCCTCCACAGCAGTGAACTGATCTCTGTTATCTGGAGATCAGTTGTAATAGAGGGAGATCTCTGGGCCCCACCTGGAGGTTGGCGACTCTACTGAAGAGGCCAGGCTAAATCATCTGGGATTTTTGTAATTTAGGAAAATGTGACAGAAGAATAACAGGAGGTCTACAAAGTTATGCAGGGAACAGAGAGAAACTTCCTTCCTGTCTCATGATAGTAGAACTCGGGGTTGCTCTGTGACATTGATGAGGAGTATATTCAAGACAGACAAAAGAAAATGTTGCTTCAAATCCTAGGTAGTGGAATTGTGGAACTCACTGCCACAAGATATGGTGATGGCAGACCAAGTAGCTTGCAATTAAAAGGAAGTTGGGCAGTTGTAGGGAAGGTGGCATGGTATAGCCCAATCTCATCAGAACTCAGAAGCCAAGCAGGGTTGGTACTTGAAAGGGAGACCACCAAGGAGAACTGTGCAAAGGAGGGCAATGGCAAACCACCTCTGCTTTTCACTTGCCTTGAAAGCACTTGCCGGGGTCGCCATAAGTCAGCTGCGACGTGACGGTATTTTACATGCACACACAAAGCTTTACGGAGGATGGATTTGTGCTGGCCAAAGGGCTATCACAGAGACAAAGGGCCTCTGGTTCTCAGATACTGGGGAGCCATTGACAAATAAGGGCTGTCATTTGTGGGCCCTGCTTGTGGGCTTCCCTGTGACATTGGACGGGTTGCTGTTGAGATTGTATGGACCATTGGTCTGATCCAGCATGGCTACTCTTAGGTTGTTCTGTACCATAATGTCTCACTCTGCAAACCACAGTTAGCACTCGCCCTCCAAACCAGAATCAGAAACCATGGTGTGTTTTCTTGTCCTGGTTTGGAGGGCAAGCAGTAACCCCAGATAGCTGTGATTGCCGGTAAACAGGAAATAAAGATGCAAGCTGACTGCACACAAAGAAGGAGAGAGGAATACGGGAAGGGCATGAATCTGTGGCTTACTATGCTTTGGAGGGTTGTTTGAATTGAGCACACGTAACGATCTCATTAAATCTAAGTGGCACCCGAGCACCTTTTACAAAACTTTTCAATGTTTAGGTTCTCCTCCTCACCTATCTTTGCAAATCATTATTTGCTTATTTACTTGCTTAGTTTATACCACACTTTTCTCCCCAAAGGGGATCCAAAGCAGCTTACAATATTCTCCCTTTCTTCATTTTATCCTCACAATAACCTCATAAAGTAGGCCAGGCTGAGGGTGTGAGACTGGCCCATGGTCATCCAGCAAGCTTCTGTGGCAGAAATGGGGATTCGAACCTGGGCCTCCCATCCAGCACTCTAACCGCACTGTATGCTGGCTCTCAACTACTGCACAATTGTTATAATTGTGATTCCTTTATTCAGATAAACATCTTGCATTCGTAACTAACCAAATGTTTAAAAAAGTCACAGCTTACAGGACCTACAACCTCAAACTCAAAAACACTCTGTTTAAAAAATGAAAGAAATAACTTGGCAGAACTCCAAAACGGTCTTCTAAAATAGAATTGTTTCTCTCTTGTTTTGAGTTGCTATCTGGGAATCTAATAATGGAGAAGAAGAGGGAGGGGGAAGGGGAGACATCTTTAACCCCCACTCCCTACAAACCCCGAAGATTTGTCTCCCCCATGAGGCTTGGGAAGTCCCAGGAGTCCACAGTTGCTACACATGGTAACATAAATGTCTTTCTACCTAGTCAAACGTGGATCGGGGAACAGATACACAATGTGCAACTGTCTAAGCTGTGCATGAGTGAAGAATAAGTTGCCTTGAAAGGAAGCAAATACCAGATAAAAAACCTCACCAAAACAAACAGCAAAGGAATCTTGTAGAAGTGGCCGCAGGCAGGGCCCCAGGAGAGGTTTCTGAGGTTCTAACCTACATGTGATCAACTACATCAGTTCTTGCATCAAGAAAGAAGTAATTCCATTTCGGAAACGGTCTTAAATAGACTATGGCTCGGTTCAGACATCATACGAAACCAGGGTTTAATTAATTTGACGATGGTTAATGCGATTATTTGTGCCAGGGTTCCCCAATGGCAGTGCACCATTACTTCCCCGGGCACCCCGTGAGCTTTTCAGAAAGCAGATGGGGCCGTCGTAAGGCAGGACTTGTGACTGCCTGACCTCATTCAAATGAAAGGGCTTTTCAAGGCTGCAACAGCAGCCGTAGCCAATGGTGGATCAGGAGGACTGGTAAGAATCGAGGCTTGTGGTTCCATTCCCCCTTCAGGCTTTCCTTCATTTCTTTCGGCTCTCCTCCTGCAGTTCTTTAGCAAGGCAGGCGGCATTGAGTTTGGTTCTGCCTCTTGTGCCAGCCATTTTGGGGTGGCGCTCACCAATCTTACCTCAGCATTTCAAAGGTGCCCAAAAGGCTCAAAAAGGCTGAGGACCTGTGGTGTGGATTGAGGCCACTTCACTTCCAGTGGATACCAGGATCTGAAACCTTGGTTTGAAGTTGACTTATTAACTACATATCTGTAGCTCCTTTTGTTACGGAGGTACAAGGGGAAATGCATATCTCCACTTACTTTTTTTAAAAAAAGAAAAGAAAGCAGGGAATTCAGAGGAACTAGCAGAAAGTTATAATGCCATATCTGTGTGTTGATTGTAGAATCATAGAGTTGGAAGGGATCTCTACGGTCATCTAGTCCAACCCCCTGCACAATGCTTTTTAAAAAATGGAGCTAAACCTATAGAAGCAGCTTTGATCTTAGCTGTGTGTGGCACACGAATGCAGCCATCCTGGCTTGTTTTCATCACCACCCATGTCACAGTCCAGATTGGATATCAGCTAGGGTGTCCCCAGTGTACCATGGTACCCGCCGACAACTTTTCTGGTGCCCGCCAAGTGTTTTTTAGAAAGTGGGCAGGGCCAGGCGGGGCTTTTCCCCTGCAGTGCTTCTGATTGGCCAATGGAGATGTGATTGGCTGTGCAGATTTTTTAAAACATTTTTTTGGCAGCAGCTGCCACCACAGCACAAGGCTCTTCACTGTGTGTCTGAGGGTCAGCTGGGCCAACCATTGTAGCTGGCTCCATCTTCTGCAGTAGCCATTTTATGGCAGCCATTTAGTGGCTGTGCCCACTGTGCTGTGTCAGAATTCCAAATGTACCCACAGGCTCAAACATAAGAACATAAGAGAAGCCAATGTTGAATCAGGCCAATGGCCCATCTAGTCCAACACTCTGTCACACAGCGGCCAAAATATACCAGGTGCCATCAGGAGGTCCAGCAGTGGGGCCAGGGCACCAGAAGCCCTCCCACTGCTGCCCCCTCCGGCACCAAGGATAAAGTGCATCACCAGCCCCAGACTGAGAGTTCCCATCTATACCCTGTGGCTAATAGCCACTGATGGACTTCTGCTCCATATGTTTATCTAATTCCCTCTTGAAACTGTCCATGCTTGCAGCTGCCACCACCTCCTGTGGCAGTGAATTCCATATGTTAATCACTCTTTGGGTGAAGAAGTACTTCCTTTTATCTGTTCTAACCCGACTGCTCAGCAATTTCATGGAGTGCCCACGAGTTCTTGTATTGTGAGAAAGGGAGAAAAGTACTTCTTTCTCAACCTGCTCAGTCCCATTGATAATCTTATAAACCTTGATCATGTCACCCCTCAGCCGTCGTTTCTCCAAGCTAAAGAGCCCCAAGCATTTTAACCTTCCTTCATAGGGAAGGTGTTCCAACCCTTTTATCATTCTAGTTGCCCTTCTCTGCACTTTTTCCAATGCTATAATATCCTTTTTGAGATGTGGTGACCAGAACTGTACACAGTAATGAGATGTGGTGACCAGAACTGTACACAGTTCAAAAGGTTGGGGACCCCAGAGCTAGGCAGAAGGGTGCTGAAACCAGCTTCTTTCAAGGCGCCCCAGGATTCTTACAATCATCTGTGAGCCGCATCCAGGTTTGCAAACTAACTGCAATTAAAATACGATTTGGTTTTTTCATTATGTCTGGACCAGACCAGTAGGAATTTGCAATCTTTACTGTTCCCACCGGGACAATAGGACCCGATTAAGTATGCTCATCCCTGCCCCTGCCACCATCTTTGGGTCCCGGCTTCGTCCGTTTTGCTGCATCGTCTGCTTTCTCTCCTGCAACACTCAATGAGGCTGGATGGTGCCCTGATTCTGGTTGGGATCCGGTTCCCTTTTGGTGCCATTTAAGAACCTGCTTTTCCCACTGCTTGCTTCCTTGCAGAGCCACAAAGAACTACAGGAATTTCTATAAACTGGAGAATGGGGGCGGCTGTCTCTTAGTTCTGCAGGCTCCCACTCACAGGGACTGCTTTGATGGGCTATTAGCTGGTGGAATTTGTTAATGTTCAGCCAAAACCAGAGAGGAATCTTTCTCGGGTGTATTTTTTTCTTCTTCTGCAGCTTCCTGCTGCTAATTTCATTTTGTACTAGTTTCCTTGGCAATATGCAGAAGCCAGAAAAAGACTTGAAAAGAAGCAAGTCTGGTTCAGAAAGTCTCTCCTCTTTATTGCTGGAAGTAAAACTACTGGAAAGAAAGGAGAGAAAGGGAGTTGACAGTTGGACTTGCTCAGAGCTACTCCCCCCCAACCCTTTCCCCACCACCTACTCCTGCAAGCAAGCTGTGCATTGTCAAAACAAATGATTCTTTAATGAACTGTTGTCAAGCTACAAGTCACATATGGGGAGGGCATTTTAAATCCCTTGCCTGCACTGGTAAATCACACCTTGGAAACCGAACAAATGTTGCAAGTTACATCCGGTGCCCTTAGATGTACTTTCTTGCATTGTCCCAAGTATCTGTGCCGAGAGGTTCAGTTCTGTACAAAGTCCATGCAAAGTTGCACAGGTTTAAGGAGCAATTAGTTGCACCCCCAGTGCCTCCAGATTGACTTAAGCAATGGTGACACTACTGCTAAAGGAAAGAGCAAGGCTATCGTAGCCGTGAATTTGGAACCCTTTGATCCGAAAGAGCACTTGCGTCAGCTTCAGCCGGGGGTCTCTTGCAGTGCAGACAATAGGAACTGAAACAAAGATGCCTCCCAAAGTGTACCTTCAGGCCACTAAGACTATCCCAGCAGTGATAATGCCTGATAACACTTTAAAGTGGGATTAGATCATATTCTTGCAAAAGAGAGGAACATCTGTAGCCCCTAGGAAGGATAATTGGAGTATCATTCGTAATGTTCTCTAATAACCTAAACACGGAGGGGCCAGGGGCTGGTTTTAGTGGTGACATTGGGCACTCGCAAGATAATTCAGTGAGGGGATTTTTTTTTTAGTGATGTTGTGAACATGTGTACAAGAGTATGCTAGATCCCAACTGGCTGTCCCCATAATTTGTCATAAGCCAGTTCCGAGAGCAGAACCCTGCACGTGGGTTTGCTCATAACAAGGAATAGCATTTATACATACAAATACACACACTCCTCCCTAGAAACCTTGTTCAGACAACAGTTCTGACCACATAGAAAGGGGGGGGGTCACATCTTTGGCTTCTGCTGTTTATCACTTCACATTCCACTGAACATAGCTTGCATGCATATGTCAGGGTTCTGGACATGCAATCTGTGCCTCTTGCAGGATTCATCTGTTTAAAAGATCCTACGTACATACAGCTGGTATTCTTAAAGACTGTTTCCCACCTTCGGCTGAATATGTGAAGTTTGAGAGCAGGGATTGTGGATGTGACCCCAGTCCTGAGCCCTTTGTATCCAGTGAATGCACGAAAAAGACTAGCATCACTTTGAAAAGTCAACGTGGGATGCTAGAGCAGATGTCCAAATGTCCTTCTGGGTATGTCAATACAAGCAGGGAATAGAATATTTTGTCGCTTTTGCTGTTAAAACAGTCTGAAGACTTTGGATCTTTCTGTCTGTGGGGGACCCTGGCCCAAACTGGGTAGCCTATTGATCTGACCCAGTACCCACCGTATCCTTTCTACTGTGAGCGGACCTTGTTGAACTATTACCTTGTTGAACTGGTGACCTGGAAATGAAAGGCTTTGTACTCTCTTATATCCCTCCCCCAGAGCTTCTCCCCAGAGGGCCATCCTCTACCCTCGACAGAGTCCCCCTTTTTTATGACAACACCTGATCCATTGGTGACAGACAATTGGGAGAGATTAATAAGACAAAGAAGGTTGTAACCCTGAAATCCTCATTTAGTTGCCGCATCGCCAGCTGGGTTTCTACGGCAACAGAGGAGAAACACGATTCCGGAGTCCTCTGGCACAGCAGAGGAGACACCACTGCTCTTTTGTGTGTCACACGTTGACACTTCCTGTGTTTGTATGTGTGCTGTGTCAAGCACACGATCCCGCCAGGGCGGCGTTAACAAGAAGTCGGCTGTGTCGGCAACTCCCTAATCGGTGAGAGGGGACCGGAGCACACCTTGTCTCTCACCTCAGCTCACAGAGCCGTGGCAGAAGGCAGCTGGGGCATGTCTGATTGGGCAGGTTGCACCCACATGTCATCGAGTATGATGTCAAGCCCCGTTTGTCTGCTGTGTGGGAGATTTGGGGGGCGGGAGGGGAGGAAATGCTGATGATCTGTCTCCCGTGCAAGCCATGAGCGGTGGAGCTCTCATGCTGAAAGGTTGGCAGGTGGGACAGATGATCCCTGTCCGAAGCCAGCTCCTTTGCTTTGATTGATTTCCCTCCCCCTCCCTCCTTCTTGCGTGCGTTTTCGCTGCTGATTGTTACGGGGAAATTCAATTGTGTGTGAACTCTCAAGCGCCCTTTGTCCGTTTGCTGCTTCCCAGTCGATAGAGAGTAATTAGGGCCGTAAATAACGGGCACAGCCTGGGAGCTCCCCAGGTTGCTGGACAGAGGTGAATCTTGGCCACCTCTTGGGGTTTGTTTCAGGGGGATTAGATGGGCTTCTCCCTCAGACACCTGGCATGGTGATCTAGCGCCAAATGCACTTTTCTCTTTGCTGAGGAGGGTAGTGGTTCAAGTGAAAGTGCTGTTATGTATTAGAGGGTGGGAGGGAAAAGGGTACAAGCCATCTGGGGTGGGGTTTGGCACTTCTAAATATTGCCCTCCTTCTTCAGTTTGGGAGGGAAGTAGGAAGGGGCCACAGGTGATTAGTCAGGTTTCTGTGTTTCCTTGGTAAGGAAAAGTAGAGAATTTTCGACATTTGCAACAGATTTGTATTCTGTAGACTCCTGAGTGTTATGCTCGCTTTCACTACAAATGTAAGCGGTATGACCTCAAGTTCTTCCGCTAATTGGGTTTCAGCTTGAGCCGAAGGAGAACTCCTCCATCACACTCTCTTACTTTGGCGGGGCCGTGGTTGTAAGTCTAGCAGAGACGACTGTGTTGGTAATGCAGAGATAGAGGGATCTGCCTCTTTCTTCCCCTCAAAGTAGGGAGGAAGGGTGAGAATGGTTCCTACCCTAACCACTGGACAGGGAGCATCTTTGGAGACAAACTACATTTCCCAGCATCTGGAGGCCTTGAATGATGTCATAGATTCTGGTTCTACTTTAGGAGAAACTTTCCAGTAGTCTGCACTGACAGCTGAGACAGTTTCTGAAGTGGGAGCTCTGTGTCGCTGGAGGTCTTCTGGCAGCGTCCGGTCGGCCATCTGTCCGGAATGCTGAAGCTTCAGATTTCCTGCCTGGGGGGGTGGGGGAGGTTGGACCAGATGGCCTAGAAGGCCCCTTTCCAGCTCTAGGTGATTAATTTCTGACATTGCCATTTACAAGACCAAGGTGGCAATCCTCAGCGTAAGTACTAGAGGGTAAATCCCATTCAACTCAGCGGGATTTACTTCTGAGTATACATGCTCGGGTCTGCAAGGTTAGTTCCCAGTTACTGAGTTGCCTTTAAAAAGAAAGGGATGCTGAAATCCAAATGTGATATAATAAGGTATGATCTGGCTGTCAACTGATGGTAAAAAATTGCAATTGATTAATCATTTCCCTTTTAACGGATTAATCAATGAAATAACTATGCATGTTAGCAAAATTAAATATAGTAAGGTGTGCAATAGCTTACAACTCATTTTTAAAAGCTGCCATACGTTTTGAGAATTTTCCTGTGATCACTTCTGCCCTAGAACCAAAATAGCCTCTGCAACAAGCATTCCCTTAATTCCCAGCCCCACTGATTATAATTTATCTCACCAATTAAGATTGGTTAATCAACTAAAGCTTTACTAGCGTTCACTCATAATCAACTTTGTATCTTCCACAGCATTAAAATATCTGTGGGAGAAATAAAGTATCTGTCTGCACAAGGAGTATATAAGATTTACTCCTCTGCAAGTTTTTATGTAGACTCAGCCCTTCCTAAAGAGATCAATTTACCAAAGAAACATATCCCAATCCCAGACAATTCATCAATCGAACCCTCCCTCTGAAAAGGAAACCTAAAACCAGCAATAAAAGGGATTAAAGGAATGTAAAACCCAACACTGCATGAAAGGCCACACCAGACAGACTCGTACATGAGGAGTGAGGGTGGGACAGGAACTGAGGAATGAGTGTAACAAATTTATAAGAATGTCAAGAGCCCTGCTGAATCAGACCAAAGTCTATCCCGCTCAAGTGTAGTAGCTGTATTACCCTGTTGTAGCAAAACAGAAATCCAGTAGCACTTTAAGATTAACGTTTATTCCAGTAGAGCAATGTTTGAGTCCAGTGGCACCGTTAAGACCAAGCAAGTTTTACTGTATAAAGTTTTATTGAATAAAACTTTGTTGGTCTTAAAGGTGCCCCTGGACTTGAACTTTGTTCTGCCGCTTCAGACCAACACGGCTACCCACCTGAGTTTATTCCAGTATGAGCTTTCATGAGTCAGAGCTCACTTCTTCAGATACAATGGGGAGAAAGAAAAACCTTTTCCTCGTTTTTACAGAAAATCAGAGAAGCAAAGAGGGAAAGAGGGAAGCTCAAGTGTAACAAATGTTGTTCTTTGACATGCCTTTGGCCTTTCATCCAAGTCAGCAGCCTGTTTGTTTCCTACTGTAGCCAACCAGATGCCTCTGAGAAGACTGCAGGCAAAGCACAGAGGCAAAACCTTTGCTACTGTTGCTCCTCACTTCCTAGTATTCTGCTTCTGAGCCTGGTACACAGCATTGGAACATGGAGACTCCATGGCCAGTTTGGTGTAGTGGTTAAGTGTGCGGACTCTAATCTGGGTGAACCGGGTTTGATTCCCTAGTCCTCCACTTGCACCTGCTGATGTGACCTTGGGTCAGTCACAAGCTCTGGCACAGCTGTTCCTGAAAGAGCAGTTTGTGCTAGAATTCTCTCGGCCCCACCTACTTCACAGGGTGCCTGTTGTGGGGAGGGGAAGGGAAAGGAGTTTGTAAGCCGCTCTGAGACTCCAAGTGAAAGGCGGGGTATAAATCCAATCTCTTCTTCTTCTTCTTCTTCTTCTTCTTCTTCTTCTTCTTCTTCTTCTTCATGGCTAAGACCCACTGATGACTGTTCTCCGTTAAGCTCCTTTTCCAGACTTCAAACAGCCCTGCAATGCTGCTGTTGTTGCCCCTTTGAGTTAAAGGTACAGGGACTCAGAATTCTTCCTGTGTGTTTGCATCAAGCATTGCAAGTGTTGCAAGCATTGCAGTGCCACCAGGACACTTCTGATCTGGAAAATGGTACAGGGGAAAGGGAGCAACAGGCCTTCCACACTACAGACACATACTTGCTGGAACCATTAAAGACATTGTAACTAGATATGCTCATCAGAGTGGCTTTCATGTGGAGAGAAGATTTGGTTGGGATTGCCATGGTTTGCCACTGGTATGCTGGATATTTTCTCATATTTAAAATGGTATAGTCTGGATCTAGTTCTTTGTGTATTAAATTGTATCTTGATCCCTAGCTTTCTGTTTATGTGATGTAGAGCTCTATTTATGGCTTTAAAAATGTGGATAGACAAATTCTGTTGTGTAATTAATCTGTTTTAATCTGTTTTAGCTGTTGAATCATGGCATATGCCTCTTTTGTTAGCCGCCCTGAACCCATTTGGGGAGGGCGGGATATAAATTTAATAAATAAATAAATTAACTAATTAAAACCACTCCCAACAAATTTAATATCAGCTTAAGTTTAGTATCTTTAAAGGCAAGATTTGCAAAAACTATGCTCACTTAATAAATTGGCATGGGCATATCCAGGGTAGACTAGCACTTCTTGGAGATTTTCCTGCACCAAAGGTTTCCTGAAGATACTTTGGACTTGTCCTATTACCTAACCTTTTTGGCAACAAATTCTGAATACCATTTATGAGCTTAAAAGATACAGTTTGCCACAAGATACCACAGCTGCTTTACTCTGTTATCTAAAAGAATGTGTCTTAGCCATAGGGGGAGAAGTAATAGTTCATTAACAACAGTATGACGATATATCACTTTCTGATGGAAATCAGTAGAAGTAGCTCTTACAAATGATCGGATTTGAGTATTTGGGAAATAGCAGTTATGTCTAAATTAACATAGAAATGGAGAGGTCCTGAGGATGTTAACGTAAAATCAGTTAAATTAGTTGAGAAATGGTCAGTGTTTTGTAACTACCATGGAATGATAAGCCTACCTGTTCTTCAATATGCTGTTATAACAATGAAATATTTACTTGTGCATTTTTGGTGTAATTTTTTTAGTGTAAATAAAGCCTCTCCCACCTGCTGCAATCCTAATTTGAACCACTCTGCCATATTCCTGATATTAGGAGGGGGGAAAGGAATTGGGATTTCCAATCATAGAAATCCCAGCCTCACTTCTGCTGTGGCCTTTAGTTTCAGCAGTACATATGCATTATGTGCCTTCGGATCATTCTCTGGGCAAATTGATGGAGCCATGCTAGAAAGAGAACAAGAATTGCCTGGATTCCATGTCATCTGCTAGCAATCCCCAGGCCCCTGCTTTCCAGCCAGTACATGACTTGGTTCAGGCATAATGCAAATCCATGGTTTAATTAAACTATGATTAGCGTGATTGCCCAAGAGATACTCCCAACTACGGAGATCCTTCACCTGGGCGGAGGTACCGGCATTTGCTGAGGCAAGCCGGGATTCAAGTGAGGCATCTCCAAGCTGACTCCTGGTTTAACCATAATTAAAATAAACTATGGATTTGCATTGTCTCCGAACAGAGGCTGCATGTCCAGTCGGTTAGCTGGCCAAAGGAAGGGTGATGGTATTTCACACTCGATTAATGGCTGTTTCTGTAAATGTCTCCAGACAGGAGTGCCCTTTTAATCCATTGTGCCCTGCTCTTCCCATCCCCCACCTCCCATTTTCCTTTTCTCCGCCTGCCTGTGTTCCGGGGTTCGCCTCCATTCAATAGGGCAGTTATTTAGTGTCATTTCTCATAGTGTCACAGCAATCCCCCTCCAGCGCATGTGATCAATGGCATTGATCCGCAATCAAACTGGCACCAACGTCAAGCGTCCAGAGAAGCGTGAGTGGTAAGCTCTTCTCAGCCAGAGCAGGGGGAACACGTGGCATATTGACTTCATTAACGCAGCTGCCGGCTTTTTCAGATGCATGGATGACACAGTCACACCAACAATGGGCTTGATTTACAGATATGTGTTTCATTCGATGCCGTCTCTCTGCTTTGTTGTAATGGAACATTTGGTCACCTAGACCTTACGGTCCAGATGATAAAGCTGTGACTTGCTCTAATAAGAGAGTACAGCCAAAAGATGTTGCCTTACATAGCTTCGGCACATGAGCGTATTGTGAACAACAGTCCTTTTCTATGGCACAATCCCTTGCAGGTCCCTCAGCTAGGGGAACTGTAGGTTTCAAGCCCATAACCAAGCAAGCAGGGTATATGGGAGTCCAGTGGCACCGTAAAGACTAACACATTCCACGATCCAGTCTTTAAGGTATCACCAGACTGCTGTTCCATTTTTGTTGCAACAGACTAATGAGGCTTCCTCTCTGGAAATCTGGAGGTGTGGCTCAGTGACAGAACACCTGCTTTGCATGCAGAAGGTCCCAGGTGCAATCCACAGCATCCATGGCATCTCCCTTTAAAAGGTGATATGAAAGACTTCTGCCTGAGACTCTGGAGAGTAGCTATCGGACGGGACAATACAGACCTTGTTCTGACTTGGTATAAGGCAGTTTCATGTGTTTGTTTGTTTGTTTATGGGATTTTTATTCCGCCCTCCCCAAATGGGCTCAGGACAGATCACAACAAATCGAGTCAATTCATAATGTGTAACCTAAAACACTGGGCCATATTTTGTGGGGTGCTGGCACAACAGTAGTGCAGTGCTGTGCCCAAGAAGGCCCAAATTTACTGTGCTAGTTACACATGAAGCTGCCTTATACCGAATCAGACCCTTGTTCCATCAAAGTCAGTATTGCCTACTCAGGCAGGGTCTCTCCAGGGTCTCAGGCAGAGGTCTTTCACATCACCTCCTGCCTGGTCCTTTTATCTGGAGATGCCTGGGATTGGCCCTGGGACTCTCTGCATGCCAAGCAGATGCTCTGCCACTGAGCCACAGCCTCTGTAGCAGTTAAAGCACACTTGTATTTATTATTTCTACCCTATCCTTTGTACAGGAGGACTGGGTGGCTTACATGGTCTCATCCCTCCCCCCCTTTATCTCCACTGCAACCCTATTAGGTAGATTGGGCTGAGGAAGTGTCCCAAGGTGTCCCAGTGAGCTACATGCCAGTGCATAGATTTGAACTCCCTGGTCCTAGCCTGCTGTTCTAACCTTCAAGAGGGAATGGGATAAACATATGGAGCAGAGGTCCATCAGTGGCTATTAGCCACAAGGTACAGATGGGAATTCTTGGTCGGAGGCAAGGGATGCTCTGTATTCTTGGTGCTGGGGGGTTGACAGTGGGAGGGCTTCTAGTGTCCTGGCCCCACTGCTGGACCTCCTGATGGCACCTGGTATTTTAGGCCACCGTATGACAGAAAGTTGGACTGGATGGGCCATTGGCCTGATCCAACATTGGCTTCTCTTATGTTCTTAACCGCTGACTGAATGTCATAGGACTCTTAACAACAATAAGGCAGAGATCCAGTTTTTGAAAAATCTTGTTTTCCAGACTGGAACACGAGAACAGTCTGCAATGAGTAAGTCTTGATAAAAGGCCCAATATAACCCCACTGTCAGCTTCCATGTTTCCAGTTTCTGTGATCATTCACAGAGTTCCTTTGATCATTTGACCTTGAGTGAACCAGAGAACACTGGGCAATGCTCTGATCCTGCCGGGGTGGACCCTGGGGTTAAATAAAGATGGCTGGAAGCAGGGAGTGTCATCTTCATCAGGCCCTTCTTTGGTCAGTGAGGCTGCTAGACTTCCTCATGGTGCTCCCCTCCCCACCCACCCCAAAAAAGGGGAAAACCAGAGATTTCCTTGCAGCTAAACAAGAGCTTCTGTAATCCTTTTGCCAAGCCGAAACGCCTGTCTGTATTCCACTTTAGAAATGTTAGTCTCTGAAACGTACAACTTGAACAAGAACAGCTGGTTTTTTTTAAAAAAAAAATGGAAGCCTTTGCCCATTTGTAACTTTAAATAATAACTTCCTTGATTTAGCTTTGATACCTTGAAAGCTCTTTGCTGTGCTCAGAGACCTGGGCTGTGCTCAGACATCAGTCACAAAACTCCAAGATGAAATCCATCCTGGAAGTCCTTGAGCACACATGCTCACTCCTCCTCCTCCTCCCCTCCCCTTTTGTGCAGAGCAGGAGGCGCAGCTGCATCTATGAGTCTCTTTGCCCTTTTTATGTTAAACCTCCCCCCCCCCCACTTTGCAAATCTAGGCTCCGGGGCGGCTTTAGCGAGGAACAGAACAGCATGGGCATAGACAGCAAGTTTAATATTTTCTCGCCCTGCCATTTTCTCATTGGGAAAAGCCACCCTGAAGCTGCCTTTACCCCAGCTGAGGAATCATACAGATATCTTTGGAGATGGGGAAGCTATTCAGAGATGGCTTTTTTCAATGAGAGAAGGACAGGAGAGGAAAGAGTTAAAATTCCCCCTCCCCACACCGTTCTCCTCCTCCATAAAGCAACCCAGTCACCTAAGTTTGCAATATATATATACTAGGAATAAGGCCCGTTGTGGAAATAAATACAATGGGCTCTAGAAAGAGGCTCTGGGAGAGTGCCCTGGCTTTGGGCACTCAATGACAATTTGCTGTGGCAATCTCAGCAGGGTATAATGACAGAGTCCACCATTTTCTCCAGAGGAACTGATCTTTGCTACCTGAAGAGCAGTAGTAATTTTGAGTGATCTCCAGCCCATCCCCAAGATTGGTAACAGTGGTTCCCCAGGAGGGAGTGGCTGGTTTGGAGGGTGGAGTCTATGGCATCATACCTGTCTGAGGTGCCACCCCTCTTCAAACCTCACCCTCTCCAGGCTCCATACCTCAAATCTCCAGGAATTGTCCACCTGGAGTTGGCAACCTGATCAGGACTGGGCCCAATGAGTTTTCTCCCAAAGGCCAACATAGATGTGGAAAGGGTCTTTTACTGACAGAGGAGAAAGTACAGGTGCCAACTCTGATTAGGGAAATACCTGGAGATTTGGGGGGGGGGTGGATCCTGTGGAGGGCAGCATTTGGGTGGTGTGTGGAAGGACTCAGCAGGGTATAATGCCATAGAGTCTACCCTCCAAAGCAACCATTTCCTCCCGGGGAACTGATCTCTGTCATCTGGAGGTCAATTGTAACAGTGGGAGATCTCCAGGTCCCACCTGGAGATTGGCAACCCTAGGGGAAAGTCAGCCACACAGTGGGGAGTTGAAGAAAATGGTTTGATGGTTGCTGGCCCACCTCTTTAGCCAGCCAGCCATGCTGAAGCTAAGCAGGAGAAAGAGCCTTTTTCCATTTATTCTGACAGGAAAGTGGCCACTGGGGAGGGGGTTATGGGTGGGGGAGGGGGTTATGCTGAAAGTCCTTTGTTTTTTTACTCAGAGAACCAAGCTTGGTTGCCTATCAACAGCCACTGAGAGGACAGTCCCTCACAGAAGTCAAGAGAACTGTCTTCCTCAGGAGAGAGAGCTGTCTGAAGGGGGAGTGGGTGGGGAAGAGGAGCAGACCCAGCACCCAGCCAATGGCAAGCGAGTACTCTTGAGTGGCGGCTGATGGGCCAATGGCTGAGGGAGGGCATTTTACAGCCAATGGGAGCCATGGAATCTTATGAAACCAAAAGATAATTATTATAAGGAGAGAGATATATAAAATAAGCAAGAAAGAAATCATCATGTGTAGTTCAGCCCTGAGAAGGAATATTTTAAAAAAAAATTTTTTAATGATTTCCATTTAGAGAGATCAGTTCCCTTAGAAGAAATATGGCAGCTTTGGAGGGTAGACTGTATGGCATCATGACCCTCTGAAGTCCAGTTTGGTGTAGTGGTTAGGAGCACAGACTCTAATCTGGAAGAACTGGGTTTGATTCCTCACTCCTCCACATGCAGCTGCTGGCGTGACCTTGGGTCAGTCATAAGTTCTTTCAGAGCTGTTCTCTCAAGGGCAGTTCTCGGGAGAGTTTTCTCAGCCCCACCTATCTCACAGGGTGTCTGTTGTAGGGAGGGGAAGGGAAAGGAGATTATAAACTGCTCTGAGACTCCTTCGGGTAGTGAAGGGTAGGGTATAAATCCAATCTCCACCTCCTCCTCCTCCTCCTCAGACACAAACTCCAAATCTCTAAGGATTTCCCAAGCCAGAGTTGGCAGCCCTGTCCACACATGAGGAAAGGTGGAAGGAGAGAAGGCCATTGAGAACCCAAGGCCTCCCTAGCTTGTTCTCTGGATTAGCCATACTGGCTAAACATGGATCACAGAGTTAGCCTGAAAAATCTACCTGGAGGACCCTTAGATGGATGGAGCAAAGCTGATCAGAAGAATTGTCAGAGGGACTACAACCGGGGGGGGGGGGCACCCGCTGCCACTAGTTCTTTTTTGGAAAAACAAACACAGAAATTTTCTCTCATCCTTTAAACACAAATGTCATGAATTTAAGAGCTTCCTTGTTGGGAAAAAAAAGTCTTAGATGAGGAGCATCACTGTTTCACAGGGGTTGATGCAACCAGTTCCCCTACTTTGCTTAAAGCTCTGATTTCACCAAGAGGGGGTTTCAACAAGTGCCAATGGAGGCCCAAGTAGCTGCCACTGCTAAGTCAGCCTTTTACCATCTTTGTCTGATTAGGCAGTTGGTTCCCTTCCTCAAATGCAACGACTTGGCAACAGTGGTCCACACCATGGTCATGTCCTGGGTCAGAGCAGACTCAGCCAAGACCAAGGGGATGAGACAGAATCACTAACCAGAAGCGCAAGTTAAGAGTTCAGTCCAAGAGTCATACACAAGGGAAGCCAGCCAAGGGTCCAAGAAACAGAGTTATCAAGCATGTCCAAGGTCAAAGCCCTAAGATTCAGGAACAGCAGCTAGAAACAGGTCCAGGTGGTATGGGTGTGCATGTCCTGGAAGGTGACAAGTTGCTCCCACACCTTCCTCCTCTGAAACCCCATCCCTTATTGACAGCTCACAGCTGGATCTCATTGCGTGTGAGAGCACTGTCCATTAACTCCAGGTGTTCCTCTTGATCTGGCAGTCCTCGGGCAGCAAGGCATGCACTCTGCCTCCTCTCGAGGAGCTCCAAGCACGCCCACCTCCTCCTGTGTTCCCCTGGCTCTGGGGACTGAGGAGGTGAGGCAGCCTGTGAAGTTTCCCCACGATCTTGGGTTGTTGAGGCACCACCTCCCTGGGTTGTCTCTCCCATGTTTGCACCGTTCATGGGGCTGGAGCTGTCCTCATCAACTGGGGCACTAGGACCTGCCTCTTCTGTCTCAGGGTCATTAGGAGCATCAGCTGGCTGTCTCGGAGGTGCTGACGGGGTTGTTGTCAGCATCAGCTGAGTGCTCTTCAGTTAAAGCAGACTGGCCCAGGACAGGTCACCTTGAGACTAGACTACTGTAATGCTCTCTACATGGGGCTTCCCTTGTCCCAAATCCAGAAGCTTCAGCTGGTATAGAACACTGCAGCCAGGCTGTTGTTGGGTCTCCCCACATGGGAGCACATCTAGCCTATGCTAAAAGCACTGCACTGGCTGCCTATAGCATACTGAATTCACTTCAAGGTGCTGGTTGTTACCTTTAAAGCCCTTTATGGTCAGGGGCCTACATACCTGAGGGACTGCCTTTCCCTGCATGTTCCCCAGAGAGCACTGCAAGCAGGATCTCAAAACTGTATGGCCCTCCCCGGTCCCAAAGATGCCAGGCTGGCTACGACCAGGGCCAAGACCTTTTCAGTGGCGGCTCCCGCTGGTGTTATGAGCTCCTGGAAGACTTTAGGGCCCTAAGGGACTTCCTATAGTTTCACAGGACCTGCAAGATAGAGCTCTTCCACCAGGCATTCAACCAAGGAACCTCACCATGAGACCCTATGCCCTGGTATCACCATCGGCAGCCTGTGCTGATTGAACCCCATTAGGATTAACCTGCTACCAAGACAATTTGTTAATACATTTTGCCATCACTGTACAACCTTGTATACTAGCACTTTATGATTGCTTTTAGAAGTGCTCTGTTTTTAGCTGTTTTAATTGTTACGTAAGCCTGCCTTGGTGGGGAGGGCAGGGTATAAATTGAATAAATAAATAGGGGAAAGCTTTCTGGGAGCTCAGATTACCGGGGGGGACCTGATGGAGCAATTTATGCATTGTGTTTTCATCCAATGTTTAGGTTCTGTCTCGGTGGTGTGGGGGGGGGGCACTGAGGGAATCTTTGTCTGATGGTTCCCAGCACTGTTTGACCCGGTTTCCCGAAACCTCCCATACATTTTTAAAATGTGTATAAGGCATATTTAAAAGTACATGGCAAAAAGAAAAGTGTATGTGGCGGGGGTAGGGTAGAAATGATTTGCATAACGCTGGAATTATTTCCTACCCGCTCTTTAATGTCACTTCTTAGTTTTTGTGGGCGCGTGCGCCCGTGAAGCAAATTCCTCAAGTGTAAACAACACGGCAGGCAAAGTATTTAATAACAGCCAAATTGATTTCTCATTACCAGGTCACTTCTTAACGTTTTGTATCACTGGACCGATACACATTTCTCTTATTGTGTTAAATAATAGTCAAGTCCGTAGCTGATGATTGATGTCTTCTGCAGTATTAATTCCACGCGGGCCCCTCATCTCTGAATAAGAAATCTTTAACTGTCTCCCTCTCATAACAAGCAATTTCTGTGTAATGGCTTCTCTTTGTTTGCAGTGATGGACAGGTAGACAAGAGTGGGAAAGGAAAGGGAGAATTTTCAGTGTGCGAGCGGAAACGGAGCCAGCCTGCCTGCGGAGCTGAGCTGAGCTTCTTCCAGCCTTCTTGCCCCCGTGGCAAGATACCTTCCTCTGAAGATTTGGTTAACACATTCATGTTTAGCACTGAAAGGGCCAGGGCCAGCTCGCTCACTAGGCAAACTTGGCATTTGCCTAGAGCGCGCTGGCCCTTAGGGGCGCCTAAAGCCCCCTGCCCCCACAAAAAAACCCTGCCCCTTCCCTGGCTTGCTGCCATGCCCCGCAGCTGCGGAGCGCGCAAGCAAGCCAGCGTTGGGACAGAAGGGGTGGGGGGGTTAAACCATCGCCCCTTCCCTGGCTTGTCAGCGGGCCCCGCAGCTGCAGGGTGCGCAGGCAAGCCGGTGCTGGGACAGAAGAGGCGGGGGTTTAAACCACTGCCCCTTCCCTGGCTTGCCGGCACTGGGACGGAAGGGGCGGGGGTTTAAACCTCTGCCCCTTCCCTGGCTTGCAGCTCGCCCGCCCTCCCCCTCCCCCTTGGGGGGGAGAGGAGGCGGGGGCAGTATGGTGGGTCTCCAGGCCCCACTAGGAGGTTGGCATCTGCGTCCCACCTAGGGCGCAGAAACACCTCCAGCCGGCCCTAGAAAGGGCCTAACTGCCTGTTACATTTTCCCTAGGTTGCATGGAGAGGCACGTTCTGTAGGCACGCAAAGGCCCAATTCAAATAGGAAATTCAGCATGTGGAGAGAGCGGGCATAAACCTCCCCCCCAGCACTATTTTCTTGGCCTCAAGCAGCCCAGGCCGGCATGGGGGAAGGTGTTTGCCTCTTTGGGGGCTGTGTGTATAACGATGGGCTACATGTTACTCTCCAGAATGGAGCAAATACTTTATTTTATTTATTTATAGACCAATGCCCCGCCCCACTCCTGGTTCACAGGGCTCCAGGCGGCTCACAATGTTCAATAAAACGATCTATAAATAGAGATAAGACATACTCTTTTTTGGGGGGCCAGCAAGTCACCGCTGACTTATGTCGACCCCAGAGGATTTTCAAGGCAAGAGATGTTCAGAGGTGGCTTGCCATTGCCTGCTTCCGTGTCACACCCCTGGTATTCCTTGGAGGTCTCCCATCCATATAGTTTCCAAGGCCAACCCTGCTTATCTCCCAAGATATAGTGAGATTGAGCTAGATCTGGGCTATCCAGGTCTAGGCTAAAACATACTTACAAAGCATTAAATTACAATCCATAAAACAGCATCCTGGCTCAGTCATCAGAACAGAGCACGATCATTTGGCACCCGACAAAAACAGGAGGCACTGCTACTAGGTGGCAGAAAACTGGTCTCGACCATCCTCAGTGAAAAGCCTGGCAGAACAACTCTGTCTCACAGGCCCTATGGAATCTAGAAAGATCCTGCAGGGCCTGGATGTCATCCGTTAGAGAGTTCCGCTGGGCAAAGGCCACTATCAAAAAATCTTGCCCCCCCGTTGAGAACAGTTGAGCCACCTGTGGGCCAGGCACCACCAGCGGACCTCATGACGAAGAACAAAGTGTTCTCGGGGGGACATATAAGGAAACACGGTCCCATAGGTATGAAGGTCCCAAACCATGTAGGGCTTTAAAGGTGAGAACTCAGAAACCAATAGGCAACCAGTGCAGCTGCTTAAGTACACAATGTGTTGGTCAACAACTTAGCAGCTGCCTTCTTTATAAAGCTTATAGTGTGAAAAAAACTGAAGTTTCCTAAGTAGCCTCAAGGGCAGCTCTGTATAGAGCGAGTTGCAGTAATCCAACCTGGAGGTGACCATGGCATGTTTCACCCTGGCCAGGTCTGACTGAGACAGATGGGGGACAGCTGGCGGAGATAGAAAAATGCCAGCTTCACCACTGAGGACACCTGTTTCTCCAAGGTGAGAGAGGCATCCATCCCACCCCCAGGCTCTTCACGGAATCCACTGGCAATAGCTGGACCCCATCAAAAGCTAGGAGACTCAGTCCCTCAATGAACCAGCTCTCCCTGACACGTGGAGGGTTTCCACGGGCATCACCGTCTCAGTCCAAAACTGGCATTCCACATGCAGGAGAAGAAGAGGAGAAGAGATTGGATTTATGCCCTGCCCTTCACTTGGAGTCTCAGAGCGCCTTACAATCTCTTTTCGCTTCCCCTCCCCACAACAAACACCCTGTGAGGTAGGTGGGGCTGAGAGAGCTCTTTGGAGGACTGCCCTTGAGAGAACAGCTCTGAGAGAACTTGTGACTGACCCAAGGTCACACAAGCAACTGCATGTGGAGGAGTGGGGAATCAAACCCGGTTCTCCCAGATTAGAGTCCTCACTCTCAACCACTACACCAAACTGAGGAGAACTTGTGATTCATGCCTGTTGCATAGGGTACAGATCCCAGACCCAGCTTGCACACTCTGTAATGAATGAATCGTCTTGCATACCTTACAGGAAGACTGAGCAAGCATGGGGTTCTAGTACAATGGTTGGACTTCATAAGACTACCTGTGTCCTAATTCAGGGGGAGTAGCCATGTTGTTCTGAAGCAGCAGAGCAAAGTTTGAGTCCAGTGGCAGCTTTAAGAACAACCAGGTTTTATTCATGGTGTAAGCTTTCATGTGCAAGCACACTTCTTCAGATCTGATGGAGTGTGTTTGCACATGAAATCTCATACTGTGAAAAAAACTTTTGTTGGTTAAAGGTGCCACTGGACTCAAACTTTGTTCGGTGTCCTGAGAGAAAGTGACCCCTCCTGGACTTGCAGTTCTTGAAGAAATGGTCTGGCAACTGCCCGTGCCTTGTATCCTTCCACTCTAATAAGCAAAATTTGAAGCTTTCCTCCACCCTAAAGAGCTGTTTCCCCAGCGTCAGTGGGTGTTCCTCCAACCTTAGTTCCTCTTACATACCCTTAGATAGGATGGTCAAAAAGAACCTCCATATTCAGAGGCAGTATACCGCCAGATGCTAGATGCTGGAGACAAAAGAGAGAGAAATTTTGCTTTCGAGTTCTGCTTGTACGCACTCCGGAAACTTCTGGGCGGCCACTGCTGAAAACAAAATGCTGGATTCGGTGGACATTTGGACTACCCCATCAGGTCTTTTCTTTCATTCTTTACATGATGGTGGAAAGTGCTGTTAAGCCACAGCCAATCTCTTAGCATTCTCAAGGCCAGAGATGTTCACAGGTGGTTAACAACACTGGACTTCCTTGGTGGTCTCCTGTCCAAATACTAACCGCTGATGACCCTGCTTAGCTTCCAGGTTCTGATGAGATTGGGCTAGGCTGGGCCATCCAGGCCGGAGCCTTTCTGTGTTAGTCTGGTTTTTTTCAAGGAGTCAAATGATTTGGTAATCTTTTGGTAAGAACATTCTGCACATAGCTGTGATATGAAACCTTCCGCCCACAATTTAGTCTCTCGCTGAAATTCTTTCCATCTCTTTGGATCAGGCAGGTGATAGCTCAGATTAAAGGTGTGTGTTGACACATTTACTGCTGCCTGCAGTTCCCGGGCAGTACATCTCCAGGTAATCAATTAATACTTGCCTTTAATTGACTATTTAATTATGCGTTACTAAACAAGCTGATGGATATGAATCCCATCACCTGCAGCTACGATGGCAGAAAAGAGGCAAATTGCGATCTGTCATGCAAGAGGCTTTTAAGATGCTGCAAAGATCAATTTTGGAGGGGGCGGAGGAGAGCTCACTCGATGGAAGTCTGACAGCCATGGAGAAATGAGAGCCACCAACCCCCTTGAGCAAGATTGAAAATGCTCCAGCATTCCTTCTGTTGGGCCTATTTGAGAAATAAAAGGAAGGGGGCACCATAAAAACGTACTATTGGTAAGAGAGGTCCAGAGAACATACAGTGTCTGGAGAAATGATTAGGAACGAGAAAGGGTACTCTGGTTAAGGAGGTCGAGAAGGAGTGTATCATTGGCCTTTGTTGTGTACACCATCATTCCCCAGTTCTTAATTAGTTGTAATAAATCCACCCTACTTGTGAAATTAGTACAATGTCGGATCAACTAACATGTTGAGAGTTATCATGGAAAACCAGCAGTTGCCCATTCATGTGCCTTCTCTGTGTTGGCTCTGGCTCATTCTATTAGGAGGGCCCCCACGTGTCTCTCAGTTTGCAAAATGTGCAAGAAAGATTTGTTCAGGAGGGCATTCTTGTAGAGGAGCAAAGCTGCAGTGAAATGAGAGCCAGTGAGGCCCTCAGTGTGGTGAGGGCCAGTGTGGTGTAGTGGATAGAGTGGCGCAGTAGAAGCCAGGGAGACTCGGGTTTGAATCCCTAGCCTACCTCTCAGCCTAGCCTACCTCGCAGGATTGTTGTTATGAAAAAAATGGAAGAAGGGAGAAAAGTGGGATATAAATAAATAAGTTTGAGTCCCAGCTGGGGAGAAAAGTGGGATATAAATAAATAAATGCAATGCAATGCACCTGAGGAAGTGACTTTTATTAGGGATAAAGTCTTTACTACACTGATGGTCTTGTTGTCATCAACAGATATGTTCACATGCAGTCTGTCCCCTCCCACACACACACACACCCAGTTCTACAATCGCAGCCTTATTTTGTCTTACTAGGAATCTTTGCTGTTAATTTCAAATGTTACCAAATTTTGTAATCCACTTAACTGATTGACTGAAAGTTGTTGTTTTTTTAAAAAAATCATACTTGTTATCCTCCTTGGGTTCCAATGAGAAGGGCAGACTGTAAATGAAAATGACAAATGAAATTAAGATAAAATAAACAGAAAGGAGCCTAAGAGCTCTCAGGAGTTCCCTGCTCTTGTATTCAGCAGCGCAGGTGAGCAGACCCTTGGTGTGAGCAGCGTTTTTACTCAGGATAGCCAGGAGTGGATTGTTGTGGACAGGGGTCATTTCCTAGAAAAAGAGGTGTAGGAGCTCATTTGCATAACTCATTTGCATATGCCACACCCCCTGACAAAGGGCAGGCATGTTTAAAATGAGTTAAGGCATGCAAATGACTCTAAATCCCCCCGCCTTCCCTGAATCTCTCCGCAAAAGCGGAGAGGCTCAGGGGAAAAGGGGCCATGTCTGCCCGCCTCCCCTTCCCCTCCCCAGCCAAGCCACTGTGGCAGGCTGGCTGGAAAAGGGAAGGGCAGGGAGGCGACATGCCTGGGTTCCCTGCCCAATCTTCTCCAGATGCCCCGCAGATGCCCTGAGTCCAGGTGGGCCAGGAAAGGCAGGGGTTGGGGCCTGGGCTCATTACTGCTGGAGTGCTGCTCTGGGGTGCTCCAGCAGGAAATGACCCCTGGTTGTGAAGAAGGACAAAGTCCTTTGCTTTGAATTTTATTCCTGCAGAGAAGGTGAGACAGGGGCTGAGGTCTGTATGAGAACCATGACTTACGCCATGTAAACCTGCACCATTAATGATAAGGGTACAGAAGAGGATGGACGCGCTGTATTGTTCTCTGCTGAATAAAACACTGTCTGCACATGCTCAGAAGTACTTTTCTTCACATAGTCCAGGATTCACCTCCAGTACTGAAAACAGGTTTCAGGGTTTATCTCTAGTAAGAGCAAACAGCACCCTAAGCAGAGTACCATTTTTCTCTGTGCTTTGAAATGGAGTTTGGTTTCTTATTCAATGGAGACAGTGCAGTTTTATTTAATGAACTCCCTCTCTGGTAGGTGCCTTAACATTGTACCCATATACAACAAAATCCAATGTATATTTTTCTTTGCACATATAAACATACACAATACTATAGTATTTTCTTTAATAGCTTATACAAAATAAATACAGCATTGGGTAATGAACCGAGAATTAATGTTTGTTCGCACTGTGTCCATATATACATACAACAGGCTCCTCCCACATTCCTTTAACGCTCAGCTCTGAATCATAAAATATTTTCCACCTGAAATGGCTATTGGTTCAAAATGTATTTTGGTCTACTGCTACTACTGAAGGAAATTGTATTTAATAGCATTAACAACAGTACTCATGTTATGCTGTTATTCTTTTAATTCTGTTTTTTCATAAAGTGACATCAGATCGTATTCCACCCATCATTCGCCGAGGGCCAACCAATCAAACCCTTGCGATAGATTCTACAGCACAGCTGCAGTGTCATGTGACCGGAAACCCCCTGCCCAGTATCCAGTGGCTGAAAGATGGACAAAGGATTGTGGGCAGCGACCCAAGAGTCAGTCTGTTAGACAATGGAACCCTACAGATTACAAACCTACAGGTATGTTTGTCCCCCTCCAATCCTTGCCAGAGTGTGTGAAATCCGAAAATGCTGCCTCCTGTAGCAGCAAACCTGCTCTTTTGTGCTGATGTCCCTACCTCCCCACAAAAAAGGCAAGTGGAAGAAGTAGTGGGGCTGTAGCTCAGGGGTAGAACATCTGCTTTGCAGAAGGTCCCAGGTCTGCTACCAGGGGGACCTTTTACAGTTCCACAGGGCCGCGAAAACGGAGCTCTTCCCTCAGGCATTCAGGTAGCTCTTCCATCAAGCCCAGGCATTCAGCTGCACATTACCATTTATGCCTTGTGCCAACTTTACTGCCAGCCTGAGCCCACTGAGAGTGGAGGTACCGCTGATTCTGTGTTTCTAAATATACTTTACCATAGCTACATCGCCATCGCTATGTTAATTTTTAATAATAATTTTATCCTGTACTTTATATTGATATTGATATTATTGTTTTTCTATTGGTTCCTTATGTAAGCCACCCTGAGTCTGCCTCGGTGGCGAGAGCGGGGTAAAAGTCAAAGTAATAAATAAATAAATAAAAATGAATATGCAGTTACCAGGATCAGTCGATGAGGAAGGCCTCTTGAGAGCTGTCGCCTAGTCAGAGTAGGCAATAATGACCTGGATGCCCCAAGCGTCTGGTACTGTGTAAGGCAGCTTGAGGTGTTCATCTGCTTTCTGCGTATTGTACTTCTTGCTCTGAGGACCACTGGCTGTGAAGTTATGCCGAGGTGCATAGGGAAACTTGCAGACCTCATAGCTGAGTGGTTTCAGCTGGGCTTCGAGCAGGCAAATCCATTGTTGGACTCGTAGGATAGCTGTTGTGTTGGTGTCTCTTAGCAGTACGATCAAGTTGACTGAAGAAATATGCCCCACTTCAACCTCATATGGGCACGCAAGGCTGGAGTCCCTTGCTTAGGTCCAGTATGCTCTGTTTGCTACTGATGCATCGGCGCATGATCCTGTTGTCTGTGAAAGATAGTCACTTTGCCATGAAACTAGAGCAAAAAATGCCAATTCCCAAATTAAACCAAGCAAACAAGAGGAAGGGGATGGATCTCATAAGCTACTTGAGCTAATCAGGGATAACTCCTGTATACTAGTGCACGTCCTAGAAAGCTGGTTTGGAAGGATGTGACTTGATTTGGCCCAGCTGCCATCATATAGCCTTGTCTCTCTTTTCTGGCATTCAAAGGAGGTCCTAAAGAGCCAAACTACACGTTACACTTCACCATTTCCCACACAGACACCACCCCTTTCCTGAATTGTTTGTTATCCCCAGTAAGGAAAAAGACAGGCCCAAAACAAATGCCTGTCTTTTTCCCTACTACAGCTAATAGCAGCTAACCGGGTTGCATTTTTGTCAGAAGATGGCATGGAAGGAGAGACCCCTTCTACATCATTCCCTCCAAACATTCACAGCTGCTTTTTTAAAAAAAGCCTGAAGAGTATGCTGTGGGATTGGATCACCAAACTGATCACAGAGGGCAAATTACTCCCACACAGTTGTTTCAACTTGAGAAAATGGCGGGGGTGGAGCAGGAGCCCCTCCTACCCATGTGCTGTCGGTTCCCAGCCCAATCACACTTCCAGAGACTTTAAGAATGCCTTTTCCTGCTGCTACTGTGTGACTGTGGGGAAAGTGAGCTGGGTCCAGGGGACTCAGCATCAAAAGAATGCAATATGCCGTTTGGCCCTTTGAGCGGCAGCAGCAGGCCAATTCACATAATCAGCTGTTAGGTGATGAAATTGAATTGACTGGTTGTTGGGTTTGGGTTTTTTTTCCCCCCTTCTACCTAGTGTCCTGAACTAATTTTGTGACCGCTCAAACATGTGTCCAGATCACAATTCATTCTACATCTGGGTAAATTCAATCTCTCCAGTGAGCAAGCAGGCAGCAAGCACGTGAATTCCACAGCATAGTTAGGAACTGAATTGCTTGCTTTCATAATTGCGGCAAATTGCTAAGTAATGAAATTACTTGATAAAAAGAGAGCCTGTAATTGCCTGATTTAGAACTGAATAGGAATTGTTAAACTCTCCTGAAAGCAGCCCGGAGAACAGCCCAGGCGACTGTGTGCTTATTAAGAAATTAATGTTGTTAACTGGCAGTAAGCCGTTTCTTTGTGCCTGCGTGCTTTTTTTTTTAGTGTCTACAAACAGCCCAGTGCCATTTTCTTACTTTTAACAAAGTAAATATTAATAAATAAAGAGCTGAGCGTGCCAGCCAAATCTCAGTGCCTTTGCAGCAGAGTCTAAATACACTTTGCAGTGAATTCCATTGTAGTCAAGGTTATACATTGCCAAGAAGAGCTTGATAAGTAATCAACCCTCTGTATGAGTGAGTCTCTCAAAGCCATAGTTGTCTTTCATGTTCAGCTCCTTCAATGACACATCTTCAGTCTTCTTCCAAAGAATTAAGAAGCTGTCAGCATCTTGTTGTGATTGTCTTTAAAATAAAGCCACAATACCGTTACCAATGTTTAAGTATAGCATGCGAACAATGACCACGTCTCTGCCAGAATAGAGTGCTTTGACTGCGATAGGAGAGTCTCCCATTTTAGGACCATCTCCTGATTGACCTGGACAAGGTCAGGAGAGCTGGCGTGACACCTGCTTAAAAAATTCACCTCTGTTATATTTTTGACCATGAGGTGCCCCTCTGTAAGTTCCTACTTGGCTTCTTGGCCATTCCCAGATCTGGCACAGACTCATTGTCCTTCGCTTCAAAGACCTTGCTGTGTCCACCACCACCTTTCAGGACTTTTATTCAGGGTTCTCAACGTTATTGAATCTGTGGGCATTTGGGAAGTTTTGAAAACCTAACAAAAGGGTTGCCATGGCTGAGGGAGGAACCAGTCACAAAATGGTTTGAATCCCCACTTGTGCCATGGAAGCTTGCTAGGTGGCTGTGACGGACCCCTGTCTCTTCCCAACACGCAGGCAGATTTTCCCACCAAAATTTTAGTTCCCCTCAGTGATTGAATCAGCCCCCAAGTAGTGTGTATTTCTTCTTTGTCTTAAAAGACTAAACTGTCCCACCCTGTTCCAGATATTTGTTTAGGCTTCTGACCCAGCACAGGAACTTGAGGGAAATACAGGCGCTGTCTTGTTTTTTTAAGCCATTTTAAAATGGTACTTGAGGCAGAATAACTTTCAAAACAGAATAAAAGATTTTTATTTAACAGGCAGGGAGTATATATAAGGGAAGTCAAGGTTTAGAAATACTGAAGTAAAAGTTACATTTTGTACAGGAACAAATTCTTAAGACAAGCAAGAGATTTATAAATCTTTTCAATGAGAGGTATTTGCTTAGTATATTTCAGCAGTTTCAGTATTACTTCACAGAGTTTCCTGGAGATCTGCTCTTTCTTAAAGTATCTAACCTTCTCCCTTTTGAAAACACAGTTTTCCACTAACCCCTGAGGTGTCTAAGGCTTATTCACTTCACAACAGACAGTTCTCCTCAGAGGTCAACCCCTTTTCAACTGGCAGGAATTATTATTCTTTTCTCTAAGAAGCAATAACCCTTTTCTGTTTGGCTTGATTGGGAGTTACAACCTAACAACCCAGTCACCCTTGCCAAATCTCTCTTCCAGTGCTGTTGCCTGTTTAAAGCAGTTTTTAGCTTTCTGGACTTAGAATCACAATTCTCCCTCAGAGTAGTCTTATTCAATTAGGGCAAAGGAGTCTCTTCTCAGAAGAAGAACTTGTCTGACTAGTCCTTTCAGAACTACTGACTCCAGCAATGTCTTTCTCATCTTTCTCTATCAGGAGCCAACTCCAGTACACAGTTGCCAATCAAACAAGCTCCCCACTTGAGGGAAGATTAACTCCTTACCTCCAAGGCTCTCTGAACTAGCAGCATTTTAAACCCTGCTCTTCATGTGCAGTCTGGATAGGGGAGACCCTGGTTCAAATCCCCACTTGTGCCATGGAAGCTTCCTGGGTGACCTTGGGCCAGTCACGTACTCTCAGCCTGATCTACCTCACAGGGTTGTTGTGAGTATAAAATGGAGAAGAGGAGAATTAAGCCACTTTGGATCCCCATTGGGGAGAAAGGCGGGATATAAATAAAGTAAAAATTAATCCCATCATTTATTGCATTTATACCCCACAGTTCTCCCATTATGGATTTCAAGGTAGAGCACATGGGATTTATTTGTATTTATCTGTTTAGCAGCTTATACACCACTTTTCCCTCCTCTGGCTTGTGACATTGTACTGCCTTCCTCAGTTTTATCCTCACACCAACCCTGTGAGGTAGGTTGGTGGTGGAAAGTGCTGTCAAATCATAGCTGAATTATGGGCAACCACATCTCTTTCAAGGTAAGAGATGAACAGAGGTGGTTTGCCATCGTCTGCCTCTGTGTCATAACCCTGGTACTCCTTGGAGGTTTCCCATCCAAATACTAGCCAGGGCTGACCCTGCTTAGCTGCCGAGATCTGATGAGGTCAGGCTAGCCTGGGCTCTCCAAGTCAGAGTCTGAGGTAAATTAGGCTGACAGAAAGTGGCTGACCCAAGGCCACCCAGCGAGCTTTCATGGCAGAGTGTGGGTTTGAACCTGGGTCTTCCTTATCCCTTTCCTGACAGTCTAACCAGTACACCACACAGGCTCTTACCTAGCACATTTCTTTCTAATATGTGACAAAATAACAATACTTAAAACCGTCATCCGCATCCAGAATCTTCACAACAACTCAGTAAGGTAGGTCAAAATATTCATATACCTGTATTAGAAATGCAGAACTTGGACTGAAAGACAGCCAGGCGCTCTCGCTCGCTCTCTCTCTCTCTCTCTCTCTCTCTCTCTCTCTCTCTCCCCCGCCTTTCTCATTTTCCCTTTGTCAACTAGTCTTCAAAAGTCACAGTTCTTTGAAAACATGGAACCTCCACCCCCCAGGGCATTGTGTATAATAAGTAGTTGTCTAGCAATGCATTATATTTGCATAATTTAGCTCTAGGTATTTGGGTCTTCTTGGCGCATAAATTTTGTCTTGGGGAATATGGAAGGCAAGAGGCCTGAAGTGACAGAGGAGAGGAGAGCATCTTGGGGCAGAGGACCGGAGGCAGAGTCCCTGCCCCTTAGTACGCAGCTCTCTCCGTGGCCTGGATCGCGGCAGGCCCGGCACCCTGCCCCTTCTCTGCACCAGAACTGGATCCGCCATCGGGGTAACACGGAGGTTATTCATGAATTACTTATCAAAACACAGAACTGACGCTAAACATTTGTTTAAAAATTGATGCCGGCAGTCAGCGGGGAGTGAAATATTTCACGTTGGTTTTGTGCCTTCATTGTGTCAGAGTCAGGAGGTTAATGCATCAGCCGGGTCCCAGTGCGCCTAATAGCATCATTTTATAGCAGTTGTGGCTCTTTGCCCAGGAAAAAATTAGAGCTGTCAGGTGGATTGGAGGACTAGTATGAGTTAATGGTCCCTAAGGATGGGCCGCCTCATCAGGCCACTCTGATTCATGGGGGAAAGTGGGGCAGTGGTTCCTGAGCCTCAGCTCCAAGCCCACCTGGTGGGGACATAAAAGCGATCTCCCCCCTCCCCTCTCAGTGTCCCATATAATGGCCATCAGCACAGCAGGCTACAGGCCCATTGCCTGCCTCCAGGATGGGAGACAGATCTCTGCCAAGATGCCAGCTCCCTCTTCCTGCCGTGAGCCCCTCGGAGAGGGGGTGTTCTCTACAGAGCCTTGCCGAGCCCTGCAAACTCCAGTGTATTGGAGATCCTTCCTGCCAGGTTGACAGTCTTGGGGCTCGTTTTCACAAGCAATAGAAGACGTGGGGAAATGTGTCTGAGCCATGCCATTTTAGACTGTTCACGTGAATGAATACTCCGCCCACACCAGTTCCTCCAGACGGAGAATCCTTCCTGGCAAGGCAAGATCTGGCCAAAGCCATCCGTGCTCTAATTACATCCAGACGAGACTACTGCAGTGAGCTTTAGCTGGGGCTGCCTCTGAAGACTGTTTGCGGACATCAGTCCAGAATGAAGCTGCAAGGCTGCTAATTTTGAGGCCTGTGTTGAAAGAGTGTGAGTGGTTTACACCTTGCTTGTGGTTGTGGTTTAAAGTGTGGATTCTCTAAAGCTCTCTGAGCGCTTTTGTGTTGTATGAATTAGTCAGAGGGGGGCCAGTGAGATGTGGGTTCGAATCTTGACCATGTCATGAACCAACAGCTTCTGTGAGAACTTGTTCCCCTGTTCAGAGATTTGAAAGTAAAGTGAATGGCTGCCAGAGAGCAGGTCACCTGCTCTCATTTCTTGTGGCACCTTGTTTGTGCATTTCTCTCTATCCAGGGGTGTCAAACATAAGGCCCGGGGGACAGAACCAGCCTGTCCAGGGCTCTTATGCGGCCTGCAAGCAGCTAGCGCAGGGGAAGGAACAGGAGACTGCTGGGAGGGTGAGTGGGCGGAGCTACTGCGATTGTGGGTTCAGCATAGTGGTACAACCCTCGTCTGCAACAATCAATCAGTGTGGGAGCATCTGCCCAGTGTTGCACCACTGGCTCTCCAATCCACACCCCTTCCCACAGCCCATGGGGCCTTGCAGTGAGGACACACCAACTCGGAGCTTACCGGCTGCCCTCCTTTATAAAGTTTATATCTCCAGTACCTGGCATTCATTTTATGGCACACATGGCCCGGCCTGACAAAATGACATTTATGTCAGATCCAGCCCTCATAACAAATGAGTTAAAAAAAAAAAAATGAGTTCAACATCTCTGCCCCGTCTGTGCCGATGTCCACCTGGACCCTAACTTTTTGAATACCAATTACCAGGTGAAAATGTTAAGGAACTCTGGAAGTAGTTTCATTTCCCATATCTAGATCGTATGTTATATGGATCCTTTCCTTTGGGTGGGGAGGAGAGGGGAACGCCATAGCTTACTTCAAGAATGGAGTCCCATGCTTTAGTTCCAGGACATGGGACAAATCAGGATGTGGGATAATGGGTGCGGGTTGGTGTAGGACAAGCCCTGCGGTCCCTGTGCACTTTGATACTACCATTTGGAGCCAGTTTGGTGTAGTGGTTAAGGCTGTGGACTCTGATCTGGGAGAACCAGGTTTGATTCACCACCTCTCCACATGCAGCTGCTGGTGTGACCTAGGGTCAGTCATAAGTTCTTTCAGAGCTGTTCTCTCAAGGGCAGTTCCTCCCACCATTGTTGGGAATGAATCATATCCTCCTTTTTTGCATGTTTCAGGTTTTAGACTCCGGACTGTATGTTTGTGTTGCAACAAGCTCCACCGGTGAGACGACATGGAGTGGGTTCCTGGCAGTGCAAGGTCAGTAGTGCTTCAGGAAGGGCGACTGTTGGGACAGGCTCGGCTGCAGGTTTTATAGGTCCCGGACCACTTGGTTCTTGGGTTCTCCACAGCAGCTCCCTTCTCCACCCTTCCCGACTCTCAAATAATTTCCCACCCATATGCACCCAAACGTTGGCTACACTGTTTAGCCCCATCCGTGCTGATGAGTCTAAAAGGAGCATGAAAGAGTCAGGGCTACAGGAAGTGGGAGCCCTTCAGAGATGCTTGTGTTGTAGCAAGGGCTTCTGGAGGTACTCCCATGGGGGGGGGGATACAGAGGAGCTTTGTTCCTTTTGGGTTCGTTGGTTAAAACCAGAGCTCAAATGAGTGTGAAAGACTAGGGCTGCAGTCACACACACTGAATAATCCACTTTCAATCCACTTTCCAACTGGATTTTGCCAGTTCACATAGTAAGATCCAGTTGGAAAGTGCACTGAAAGTGGATTATTTAGTGTGTGTGTGAGACCGCAGCCTAGGTGTTCCTCACCCTCTGGTGATCCTCCCAGCTGGAAACTGGATGTTGTGCCCAAGGCCCCTGTGATACCGCCAGTTTCCCAATGAAGGGTGCCTGGAGGAGGTAGCACAACATGAGATCCTCTTGCACTCTGCCTTCTCCACTGCCACCAAGCCATTTCCCAGCTGAGAAATGGGAGATCAGCCCAGCATCTTCAATCGGCAGAGGACTCGACCATGCCAGCCCTTGACATTGGCCCAACGTTGGACAGAAACTCAGGGGGCACATTTCTTTCTTGCTTGCTTTCTTCCCCTCTTCTTTCTTGAAGAGAACTGTCATTTACAGTGAAACCCTAAGTAGAGTTACACCCATCTAAAACCATTGACTTCCATGGGCTTGAAAGGATTTATCTCTGTTTAGGATTACCCTGGGAGCCTCACAGCCACCCGCTGAAGTAGCTTAGGCTAAGAGACAGATGGCCACCCAGCAACTGAATAAGAGCATCTGCTTGGCATGTGGAAGGTCCCAAGTTCAATCCCTGGCTAAGGATTTCAGGCTGGCAGGACTGGAAAAGACCTTTCTCTGCCTGAGACCCTAGAGAGTTCTTAGCAGACAGAACAGACACCACAGGGCCAGATCAATAATAGCCTGCCTTTGTAAAAAGCAGCTCCCAGTTTGCATCAGGGATTTTAATTTGGGTGTCCCATATCCAAGTCCCTCAGCTGCTGCTATCAGCAAGAATCATAGAAGAGGTTAAAAGCTCGCCTCTACCCTGTGGCTCTCCAGGGTCTCAGGCTGAGGTCTTTCCTCGCCTTTAGGCATGCAAAGAATTGAGATGGAGCTTCTCTCTTGGTAACCAAGGGTCAAGTCTGATGTCATTTTTTCCCTATTTGCATCTCTCGGGACAGCACTTAAGCAGACCCAAGAATGCATCCCTACTCCATGCAAAATCTGTTCTCTACCAACCATCTCTAGCTAGTGGTTGGCCTCTTTGCCAGAATGGAGTGGGTGAGTTTCTGGCTTATTCAGGGATTCATGAAATCACAGCTGAGTCTTCTGGTCTTAAAACCTGAGCTGGCCCGTGTCTCTGGGACAGCGATTCCTGCTGCCTTCAGCAACCGGAGCCTTGCTTGGCTTCCTGTCCAAGAATGGCTCATTGAAAAGGCAGTAAGCCGCGATCTGCTTTCCAGCCCAGCAAGCACATTCCTACCAGTAAGAGCTGGGCCCGGGCGGTTAAATGTGAAACCACCTCGAGGAATAACGTTGTTGACACAAAGATGCGGTGGTGAGCTGGGGCCACCCGGACCCCACACAGGGTTTTACAGACTTTTCGTTAAAATAAAGAACTCTCTTTTGGCCAAGATGGGTTGTTGGAAAACAAATAGCCCGGTGAATAAGCAAACCCACAATCCTAACAGATTCCGTATTCCTCCAGAGTGCTTTGAGACCAGAATTCTTGTACAGACCAGTTAGTCACGACGAGACCTGTACCCCTAGGTAAGACCTATCCTTGAGGCCAACTCCTTTTCCTCTGATCAACAACAGGACCTTTTCTCCTGCCGCTTTTGGGTGTGGGTTTTTTCCTGTTGATCTATTTAATTAGTTTTGAAGAGCTGTATCCCGTGACTCTCTGCCAGGCAATTCTCAAGACAGCTTCCGGCTGCATAAAAAAGGCAGGCTGCATATTTGAAACTGGGGTTTCCTCCATCCTGTACCACACTGGCTCGCAAAATTATCACCCTCTCACCTTCTCCCCCCCAATTTGTTTCTTTAGAAAATGGGGCTGACCTCCAGATGCAGGTCCCAGAGCCAAGCCTTCTCCCAGGGCCACCGTCTGCACCACTGGTCACCGACGTCACCAAGAACAGTGTCGCTTTGATTTGGAAGCCGAGCCCTGTAAGCGGAGGAGCCGGAGTCAGCTCTTACATAATCGAAGCATTCAGGTAACTCTCGGGTTGCAAAAAAGTTGTCTTTGTAGCTGTCCCCTGTGCACAAAGCAGAGAATGTTTGAGAATGAAGAAAAAATAACAGCCCAGTAGATATAAGGTGAGATTGTGGGGCAGAATGAGATACTCCTTGCCCGGCCCTGTACATGGGCTACAATTCTATAAGCAAATTCTCATTCTTCATGAGCTCTGCCGATTTGTAAAGAAGACATTACTGGGTAGCCAGATAATCTTGTACACTCTCTCTCAAATCAGGCATTACCTCCTATGAATAGTTATCTTCTGTTATGCCTGGGTTTCCTGGCTTGCTGGTTCATTTGCTTGGAAAGTATATATCCTGCCTCTCCCGAGGCCTGTCCAAGGCAGCGTCGTACCTTCTCCCAGATTTCCCCCATTTGATATGCAGTGGAAGAAAAGCACATTGATGAGCATTGTAAATTTGTAGAAGCTGTGAACCTGGAGAGAGAGACAGAGGGAGGGAGGGAGGGAGGAGGGAGGGGATGTGTGTGAGAGAGAGAAAGAGAGAACAAAAAGGAGGTAGGAGGTAAACCTTTGAGAATGAGCCAGTCCCATTGTGTCTTTGCAGCACTGACTATCTCCAATTATAAGTCCTGAACAATCTCTCTCAAAACATCACGCTGTAGGTGTTACAGTTCCTGCTGAGGTCACATTGAACAAAATGCAGGATCTGACTCCTTTGAGTGTGTGATCCAGGGTTGCTCTTGCAGTGCATTATATGCGTCTTTAATCAATACGTATTCTTTCAAACGAATCAGGGTGTAGGATGCTACTTTTTATTTAACCAAGAGCAAAGAAGCTGTTGCCGCAATCCGGAGGGCCCTCTGCCGCATCTCCCTTCTCGGCCCTTTGGTTCCTGTGGCTCACTCGTGCAGGCGTGCAGATGCACACACGCATGCCCTTTCCCATCATCCATTCTGATCTTTTGCTACCCATTGGATTGTGGAGCTGGAGTTGAACCCAGCTCCAGCCACATGCCTTCATGCCTTTAAGGCTTCAGCATCAAGACAATGTAAAGTAATGAGAGCTTATTGAAGGGGAGCACCTTCACCTACCATAATCCCCTTCATTCCATTGTTATTATGCCTTGTAGGGAAGAATCGGTTTACTGGGACAGGTTTCCTCTTTGGGTGAGTTAATACTCCCTCTAAGCGGTGGAGCCTTGTGAGCAAAACTTCTACTTTGTGAGCTCCTGGCATTAAAGTTGTGAGCGAGCGATTTGGCTGCTGCATAAATTAGTTTGCCTCTGGAGCCATCCTTCCTGAGCTAAGGCAAAAAATGTGTGAGCCGAAGGCTAAAAAATGTGAGCTAGCTCACACTAACTCAGCTTAGAGGGAGCATTGGGCGAGTAGCTTAGAAGCTTGTATTTGTCACAATGAAGCAGGCATGGAGCAGGGAAGAGTCTCTGGGCATCTTAGTAGACTCTGGTTCAGACAAGCCAGACTCGGAGGCTGTTGTGTAGTTTCTTATCCTGGGGATAACAATGCTCATTAATTCCCGGTACAACATGTAAGTGGTGAATCAAAGACTGGAGTGCATTAAGAGCCTGCAGATAGCTCTCAAGTGTTTCACTCACTAAGCGGTCACATAAACAGGAGCAGCCGTGTTGTGTTTCTTTACAGGTAGACATCACAGTTCCCTAGAGGATCGCAGTGACCTATAAATGACCCGCCGATAGTCAGCGGCGTGCGTGTGTTCTTGTTCATGTTAGCCTGTTATCTGAGGATGACAATTTCTGAATCTTGTTTGCGTCGAGACTGCTTTGGTGTTGCAAAGCACCGAATCTTTTTCTGCTTCATCAGCCCCAGCGAGGCTGTCTAGAGGAGGGTTTTGGAGGTCACGGGCGCAGAAGCAAGCAGCTGGGTAAATGTTTTGCTGTCAGCACGTTCCTGGGCAGTAGGTCACCCCAGCGAATCCCTATTAAGCCCCTGTTTGTCATTCCCTGCTGACGGCAGGCCACCGAACGGCCCATGGCTCGGATTCTTCCTTTCGGCAGCCGGGTTGCTGAGGGTGCCCCGTGAGCAAAGGCAAACACTGCTTTCTCGCATGGCTTAGGGACTTGGGCCAACCTACCTCGGAGCCATCTGCTCCGGAGCTGGAGATTTGTGGGGGAGCGCAGGTGGCGGGGGGGGGGGAGGCTGAGTTAGCAGTGAGAAATTCCGCAAACATTGAGGCAATGGAGAACGCGCTGTAAATCACTGGGCAAGCTGGCTCCAGGCTTGTCTTTGCGCATGGGTGTGCTTGCAGCATTACAGAGGTGCAGAGTTAAAGAGGGTGTGAAGTTGCCTTTAGGGAGGGAAGGCAGCGTGGCATAGCCCGATCTTGTCAGATCTCAGAAGCTAAGCATGATTGGTACTTGAGTTGGGGACTACCAAGGAAGACTCTGCAGAGGGAGGCGGTGGCGATGGCGCGTGTCCTCGTAGGAACACCCTAAGAGCCCACATACAACCGGTGCTCCTCCAGCTGCACGGGCTCCCAGTTGAATGCCAAGTCAAGTTTAAGGTTCTGGTTTTAACCTTTAAAGCCCTATGCGGTCTGGGACCAACATACTTTCAGGACCGTCTCTTCTGGTATGTCCCTCAAAGAGCCTTTTCAGCTCTGGCGCCGGCCTGATGGAACACTCTCCCGAGAGAGATCCAGGCCCTGCGGGGCTTAATACAGTTTCATCAGACCAGTAAAATGGAGATGTTCCTCCAAGCCTATGGTAGGCGGTGGAGATCTGTCAGTATTGGCCTCCTCCTGCTTGGTTCCATCTTGCATTGTTCTTCTCGTCTGCCCATCTCGCTCAGTATTCGCTGCAATCTACTGCGCACATATGTGGGTTTTATCCAGGAGTAGAGGGCTCTATTGGCGCCATTGATCACTATGCAACGGTTACTGTTGATTGATGTTTACATTTGGGTTTTAATGATTGTCGATGTTTATGTTTTTAACTGTGGTATCACATTGCCTCATTATACTGTTGTAACCGGCCACGAGCCTGCCATGCAGGGGAGGGGGGGCTAGAGATCAAACCAAACGAATAAACCACCCCTGCTTCCCACTTGCCACAAAAGCCCCTTGCTGGGGTCGCCATAAGTGGGTTGCAACTCGCTGGCACTAAGGGACGTAAGTTGTTTTTAATGTGTGTTCCGGCAAACCAGTGAAACTGCATATCCCAGCCAGTCTGCCGTTCTCAGGTCTTCAGTGTCCTCGTTGAACATGTTCTGACATTCCAGCCTGGCTCGGCTCTTTGCGGACTGCAGACCCGAGTCTTGCAAGAAGGGGCAGACTGGACCGTCCCCATTCCCCACCCCCACCACCCCCACACTCTTGTACAGACCGCAGGAAGCCCTGCATCCTGGAAACAGCAACATTTCATTTTCGGAATGAATAAACCTGGCGTGGGTCCAGCTTCCTGTTTACTTCCCAAGCTGAGCCTGCGGCAAAAAAAAATTGCCGTCAGTCAGGCCACCGTTAGATTCTGGACCTTGAAAACTCTGATCAGCAATGCTGACAACACTTCCTGCCCTCTTGGCTCTCCTGAGGATCCAGCCTTTAATTTCTAAAACAAGGGACCGGGGCAGAGGCCGCTCAGAGCTGCACTCCTGACTTGGGGCTGCTTCCATGCCTCAGCGGATATTGTGATCTCATTGCAGGAGAACATAAATTTGCAACCAGATTTGCCTGTGCGGAGGCGACCGTCCAGTTGCAAATGATTGTGATAGCGCAATGAGGACACAGTACCCAGGGATGTGCAGTTGCAAGACTGGAACGCCAGACTATAGTTTGAAGGCCCAGAATGCAGCACCCTGAGTGAAGCTCCGCAAATCTGGATCTAGTCAGTGCTTGGAAGGGAACTGTCCTTAGGAAGCCGGGTGTGCTTTATTTGGTTACTTCACGTAGATCCCACCTTTCCCCCTAATGGGGACCCAAAACCGCTTCCATCATTCTCCTCGCCCTCACTTCATCCTCACAAGGCCCCTAGGAGGGAAGGCAGGCTCAGAGTGAGTGACTGGCCCAGGGTCCCCCAGCCAGCTTCCGCGGCAAAGTGGGGATTCAAACTCCGGTATCCCAGTTCTTAGTCTGACATTCTAACCACTGCACCATACTGGCCCACTGAGTGCCACAGTGGATTAAGTGGATAATTAAAGAATGCATTTCCCCTGCCCTCCTAAATGTCACTTATTCGTTGGACAGACTTGCCTTATACATGTTTATAAATGCTTAATGAATCTGTCACTCTTTCCTGGCTCTCTCTCCCGAGAGTGATTCAGGATCCTGAGCCACGGCTCAAGAGGATATTGGCAACGGCAAGTCCAATGAACAGGGGAACCTTGGCAGCAACTGATGTGCCTATCAAATCCCCCCATTTTTCAATTCTGTACAGCTGTTTTGGACACCCCCTGCCTTTCCCAAGGCAGCTTATAGCAACACATACAATAGGCTTAGAAACAAAATTTCATTCCTGTGAAGGAAGTACCAAATGGAAATGCAGCAAAGCCGTCAGGCTAGTAGTGATCAGCAGTCCCAAATGTCCTCTAAAGTAATTGTGTGTTCACATGCCGTCTGAATCCACCGGAGAGGTCTTGCTCGAGAAGCAGGAGCCAGCACAAAAAAGGCCCTGTCGTTTAGAGCAACCGACTGCATTACAGATCGTGGGAGGTGCAGATTAGGGACTCAGGAAAGGATCTGGGGAGGATAAGCTCATATACATAACGACCTCTTTTTTAGAATTAGAGTTCAAAACCCGTAGTCTGAAGCTGGCCCAGAGACAAACTGGGGGCTATTAAGTTTACAGGACTCTCAAGTGAGGAAAATAGAGAGGCAGAATTCCAGGGGCCCACAGAGACAGGTGAGTCATGAGCTTTGCTTTCATATTATTTATTTACTTTATTTATACCCTGCCTATCACCTCTGTGGGGGACCCAAAGAGGCTTACGTCCTCCTCCTCTCCTCTGTTTTATCCTCACAACAACCTGTGAGGAAGGTTAAGCTGAGAGAGCGTGACTGGCCTAAGTTCATCCAGTGAGGTTCCATGGCATTCGAACCTGGGTCTTCCAGCTACTAGTCCGATACCTTTAGCCGCTACACCACACTGTCTCTAACGTCTATCTCCTTGCCTGCCACAGAGCAGACCCACGGGCCAAACTTGCCTACACAAACCACCGTAGCCCTCCCTTCTCCCCCAGAGAGCAATCCCAGATTGAATCCCTCGAATCTAAACTAGCTGGACTGCAAAGGTTTCGCTTTGTTTTTAAACCTGTGCCGCAGAGCTGGGAGAACCACTGCCGTGCTAGGCTGACAACATGAGCTCAAGGCCTGCATCTGCGCACGTCAGCTTCTTGTGTCCAGGCAGCTGTGCCTGGGGGTGGAAAGACTGAGCGTCCGTCTCATGCCGCCTCTGTTCCGTTGCAGTCAGTCGTCGGGGAGCACGTGGCAGACAGTAGCTGATAACGTGAAGGTGGAGAAGCACACGGTCAGCGGCTTGAACCCCAACACCATTTACCTCTTCCTCATACGGGCTGTCAACATGTATGGCCTGAGCGACCCCAGCCCTGTCTCGGAGCCGGTCCGCACACAAGGTGAGGTCCTTCTGGGTTTGACCAGAATTCAAATGGCTTGGTAGTCCCCAGTCTCCAGGTCACCGTTTTGCTATCTATACCCGACTTTTCTCCCCAGTGGGGATCCAAAGCGGCATACAACACCGTCCTCCCCTCCTTCTGTTTTTATCCTCATGACAACAACCCTGTGAGGTGGGTTGGGCTGAGAGAGAGTGACTGGCCCAAGGCCGCCCAGTGAGCTTCCATGGCGGAGTGGGGTCAGACCTGGGTGTCCCAGGTTCTAGTTCAGCACTCTAACCACTAGGTCGCATTGACTCCGTATGGACAGCTGTATGTACCCTATCAGTCTAGATCTTAAGAAACTGAAAGGTGCACTCAGGGATTGCTTTCGTTAGGATGGAAGCCAGAGACGCTTCCTTTTGTGGGCCCATGTCGATGTGTCCTTTGCAGTTGTGCATCTGAACTACAAGAGGCCTAGTATTGAAACACTTCAGTATCCTAAGATGTTTAGTTTGCTGTTGGGGTAGGGGGAGATTCTAGCTTTTGCAGCTACAAAACTAAGATTGTGTGGACAGTAAATGATGAAATCTGAGATCCGAGATTTACACTGCACATACAAATGAGTAACTGCAACCAATTAATTAACCCTCTTTTTTTTGTTTTACTTGTTCGAAAAGCAGCTTTGGGGAGGCTGCCATTAACAGCGGAGAAGTCATACGGGGAGGTGTGCTTAATGCTTTCCATGCCAATCATTTTCCTAGACTGAATTCCTCCACCCTCCCACAGAATTTCCCCTGCTGGGCTTGACACACAGGAGAGTAAAGCCAGTTAAGGAGGCAATTCAGAGCAGAGAAGAGGGAGATGGGAAAGGGTTCAATACCTCCTCCTGCCCGCATCTTCTCTTCTGCTGCTGCTACCATCCATCATGCATTCCAGATTGATTTTTAAACCAAATCAGGACCATTGATCTACAATTTTACATTTGCATGAAATTTGTAGAACAGCTCATAGAAGCAAACAGATTGGTGTCTCCGGGGCACAAACAGAGAATAGTTACACTTTACTTCAGTCCGTGAGGAGGGGAATGGCCCAGTCACAAGTCGACTGCCACGAGTATGGCCTCGTAACATGAAGGGGCTATGTTACAAGATTGTGCGGGGCTCAGAAAAACGGTGAGGGGGCTGTGGATCTGAGTAAGGCTCCAGGAGAATGGAATCAGAATCGGTGGGTAGAGCCCAAAGTTAAGAGAATGACGTTTCCCATTTCTGCAACATGTGACCATTCACTGAGGAGTGGATGCAGGGCCGTAGCCAGCAGGGGGCGCAGAGGGCAGCGCCCCCTATTGAATCTACAGCAACCCCCACTGCTGCCTCCCCCCCGCCCGAAAAGTACTTTGCCTTTTAAAATCTGCACTGGCCCTTGTAATCCTTCCTTCCTCCTTCCTCCTTCCGTTGGTGGGGTGGAGGAAGAAGGAAGGAAGGATTACAAGGTCAGGGGCAGGGGAGCCTGTGACGTGTGGCGCTACCTTGCCTTTTAATCCGCAATGGTTCTTGTAATACTTCCTTCTTCCTCTTCCCATTGGGGGGGCGTGGAGGAAGAAGGAGGAAGGATTGCAGGGACCAGCAAAGATTAAAAGGCAAGGTACCGCCACACGTCCCAGGCTCCTTCCTCCCCTCCAGAGAACTACCTGGCCTTGTGGGGCTAGCCCAAAATGATTCCTGTTACGGGAGTTGCTTTGGGCCGGCGCTGCTCATCCCAGCACAAGCTCTCCCCTCCCCTGATGGGTCACATGATCACACAGGCACAGTGGGTAAGTAGATACTACTCTCCCCCCCCCCACTCCCTCTCCTTCCCCCGCTCCTTATTTAAATTTAATTTAAATTTAATTAGTGCCCCCTGGGAATCCGGTGGCCCCCCCACCAAATAAATTCCCGGCTAGGAGGCTGAGTGGATGCCTCAGTGCCCCTCATAACGGTTGCCCCCTCCCCTCTCAAAGTGAACAGATATGCAAAATGAGCATATACATTTATAATGTGTTTGTTTTGTATGGTTTATGCGGGTTGCAGCATTTCTGTTTTCTTGGTGCAGTTTTTCCCCCTAAACTACAAAGGCGTGTGCTCCTAACATGTATTTAATACACGCACACGTATATAAAATAGAATCACAAAACAAAGCAAAAGGAAAGCCTTTTAAAAGATAAATAGTGTCAGAATCAATGCATTCTATCTTAAATAATAGAGAACGCTTCAGATTTTCAGGTAGTTTAGCTTTGTTCCATTAAATTACAAATATGCACCAGTACTCCAAAGATGACGGCTGATTAATTTTTATACCTTCCCAGAGTCTGTTATAATTTTTTATCTTATTAATCAACACCGTGTGCCAAAAGTCTCTCCACTCATTCAGCGCAGGGCCCTTCCGTTGCTTCTTTACAGGTACAACCTGAGCCATTTTTTAAAAGGGCCAGGCTGGCTTTTGAACTCCCAAGCTTTTTGGATGATCGTGGACAGAAAGTAAAAAGGAGAAACCAAAGAAGGCTGTCTGTGCTGTGCAGTCCAGGGTCACTCGGGTCCTTCTAATTATTAATGTAGTTTATTAGAGTTATTTAAAAACTGGCCTCTCTCCAAGGAGCTCAGGACGATGTTCCCCCTCCCATTTGTCATCACAATCACCTTGTGAGGTCAATTAGTCTGAGAGATAAAGATTGACCGAGGAGGAGGAGGAGGAGACATTTTATACCCCACCCTTCACTACCTGAAGGCGTCTCAGTGCAGCTTACAATTGCCTTCCCTTTCTTTCCCCACACCAGACACCCTGTGAGGTAGGTGGGGCTGAGAGACCTCTGAGAGAGCTGTGACTGACCCAAGGTCACCCGGCTGGCTTTATGTGGAGGAGTGGGGAGTCAGACCCAGTTCTCCAGATTAGAATCCACCACAGCCAGTTGGGTGTAGTGGTTAAGTGCACAGACTCTAATCTGGGAGAACTGGGTTTGATTCCCCACTCCTCCACTTGCACCTGCTGGATGATCTTGGGTAAGCCATAGTTCTGTCAGGGCTGTTCTTGAAAAAGAGCAGTTTCTGTCAGAGCAATCTCAGCCCCACCTACCTCACAGGGTATCTGTTATGGGGAGGAGTTTGTGAGCTGCTCTGAGACTCCTTTGGGTAGTGAAGGGTGGGGTATAAATCCAATCTCCTCCTCTCTTCTTCTTCTTCTTCGTCCTTCATGGAACTGTACCTGTATCTCCCTTATTTGATTCCAGTGCCTCACCCTCTAAGTCCCCCTGTCTCTCAGTTTCATTCCTCCCTTATGTTCAGCTTTCCCCCAACTATTTGATTTAACTTGTCTTTGGCTGTCTTTGTAGCCTGGCTACCTGCCCGATAGTTTCCATGTAACCAGAATAAAGGTTTGGGTAGCTTCTGGTGCTGCAAGTCCTACCCTTCCAAGGCCAGCTACCTTGAACTGTGCTTCTGTCTGCAAAAGAGAGTGCCAGAAAAGCAACCTCTTGCATTGGTCTTGCTCAGGCTCCTGTCTTCTCTGGTTTGGCAGATGTGAGTCCCACCCGGCAGGGAGTAGATCACAGGCAGGTGCAAAAGGAACTCGGCGAGGTCGTGGTCCAGCTGCAGGAGCCCGTCATCCTCACCTCCACCACCATCCAAGTGACATGGACCGTGAGTACCCGCGGGGGCCCCAACCCTTCTCCCAAATGAGATGGTGGGTTGATCAGTGGGAGGCTTGATGAAGGGGCTGGGCAACAAAAATTCACTCAAACCTCATAATTGGGGGGGGGGGCATTCCTGGTGGTGGAGAGGGCCTTGAAGTCGCAGCTGACTTACGGTGACCCTGTAGGGTTTGCAAGGCAAGAGACATTCAGAGGCAGTTTGCCATCACCTGCCTCTGTGTAGCAACCCTGGCGTTCCTTGGAGGTCTCCCATCCAAATAGTAACTGTGTCCGACCCCACTTAGCTTCCGAGATCTGATGAGATTGTGCTCGCCTGGGCCATCCGGGTCAGGAGAGAAGTTCCTGGGATCACCACAAATGGGGAAATCCACGGCTGCTGGGAGTCAGGGCATCTGCAGCTTCCCACTAGAAAAGCAGCCACATTTCCCACAAAATGTAATGATGAGGAGGATGTAGTGGTGGGAGTAAAAACAGGCTGGAGACCGCATCCTGGGGTTTGACCGCGGTCCACAAATAAGTGAAATCACAAGCTGCAAATCCAGGAGTTGAGAAGTTTATTAAAGTCACTGAAGTTTATTAAAGTCACTGGCAGTGTGGGGCTTCAATATTTTTGCAGCTGAAAAGCTGCAGGGATACCATGGGCTGCGTTTTGTAAATGACACACTGAGAGGAAAGTCAGAAATGGAAAAATGTCACCAGCGTTTGTGCTCCGTGTTGATTCTTGGTGCAGCTGGCCCTGGCCAATAGAGATCAGAGAGCTGCAAAGGAGTCGGGGTGGTCTGGAGCAGTGATCCAAGAAAGGGGGTGGGAGCCAGAAGCTTGATGCAGCAGCCTGATGTCTAGCTTGTCACATATGTGGAATCGTTTTTCAAAGAGAAGCACCAAGACAAGGCAGGGAATAATAAAGGCCGAGCATGTGTATGCCTGTAGTACAGATTTTGTACGGGTTCTGTACTGATTTAACTGTCATGGTTGAAATGTGTGAGAGTAAAAAAATTCTGCATAGGCGTGGCTGCTAAGAATTGCCTGATCTCCGCACACGCACCCTCCCAGAACTGCAGTCCCAGGCATCTCAAAGCTGGGGGGGTCTCCAGTCTTTTTGAGTGTGAGGAGGACACCTTTGGAATTCTGAGACAAGGTGGTGGGCACAGCCACAAAATAGCTGTGGTGGGAGGCAGAACCATGCTCACACCCAGAGGAAGTCCTTCGCGCAGGGGAGGAGTGTTTTGTACAATGCGCTGGAAAAGAGGAGAGAGACGGAATAAAACCAACATTGCTGCCTGCCGAAGCAACGTGACTTTAATCTGCACAGCCGATCAGATCTCCAAAGGCCAACTGAAGTTCCATGATAGGCAAGAACCCCACCTGGCCCGATCCACATCTTGCAAACATTTGGTGGGCGCCATTGCTGGGAAGACCTCCTTTAGGGGGAAAGAATTGTTCTTATGTCAATGTCTATAGTGTAGATATACGCTAAGAAGAACAGGTGGGCTATATATGTTAAACAATTGAAATCCTGTCCTTTATTGCAAGCGGGGATTAAAGGTGGGTCCTGTGTCTGCTCTGGAGGTTACAGCAAAGGGGAATGGTGCTGGGCATGAGAGCGTAAAAGAAATGCGTATAGATGGTTGTGGAAATAGAGGCGAAGTGATATGATAAAAGTGACGGGAGGCAAGAATTTGTGGTCGGGGGCAGAGAAATGAGAGAAGTACAGCAGGAAGTTGGGAAGCAGAGAGAAGGAACAGGTGGGTGAGAAGACAGGGAGCTGGAGCCATGTGGTCTGAGACAACAGGTATCACACCCAAGCATTCACTGGTGTGTCTTCCTCTCACCCAGGTGGACCGCCAGGCTCAGTTCATCCAAGGCTACCGAGTGATGTACCGGCCCAAGAGCAGCGCCTGGCTGGTGCAGGACGTGAAGTCGCCCACTGAACGGAGCACTGTCCTGGTGGAGCTGCACAAGGGCCAAGAATACGAGATCAAAATCCGCCCATATTTCGATGAGTTCCAGGGCATGGACAGTGAAGTGCTGCTCGTGCGCACCCCAGAGGAAGGTACACAGACTGGGAAGGGAGCTTGTCTCTCAGGGCCGTGATCCAGCAAAAAACAAAACCAATTGCCTCATCAGCTCTTTTGAGTTATTCTGGGAGGGACTGGGAGAGGTTGACTGAGAAGCCTTTTATAGAGCATTCACTGATTGCGTATATTGTAAGACGAATCTTCCTCCGTTTTCATAGTTATCTCAGTGTAAGAAGTGAAGCCATCATTAATTATGCCATCAGTCTTTGTAAGAATAAATCATGTTGTTTCCCCAGACCGCAAACAGGTACTGTGGTGTGTAATGCCAAAATCTTTGTTTCTAAGGACAGATGCTAGCAGTGAGATAGGCAAATTCATAATTGTTAATCTCCTAGGACAGGGAGGGGAAGATAGTGGATTTTGAGCCAACGGTGGATCATTGACTGATTTCTGGTGGACCACCTAGAACCAAATTAGGACCAGAAGGGGTCCAAGGGAAGGCCATCAGCAGTGGCACTTCTATTCCAGGGAAACCCCACAAATGATATCACATCTCTTGGAATCACTGGTAGCTCTATGGTTAACAAGACAAAAGCCACATAGAGTTTCCAGCGATTTCTACATAGATGTGATGCCACTTTTGGGGGAAACCCAGAAGTGACATCAAGCTGTCACTAACAGCTTCTTTAAAAAAATTCTCCTGCTGGCACTCCGGTGGAGATCTCCCATCCCCAACAGGCATATGCCATCCTGGGATGGTTGTAGGAAGTTTTGTGAATAATGAAGAACTAACTGCCTCTTGATCAGACCCAGCGAAGCACTTCCAGTGTTAACAAATGGGCGGACCGCAGGATGCCCATCAAAACAAACGTAGACCGTGCAAGATTGAAATCAGCCCACCCTTGCTTAGGTCGTAGTAAATCCATGTCCCTACTTGTAGGCAAGATCACCTCTTTCCCTCTTGCCTGTGTTGGCCAAGTGCCAACAGGCTGACTACCAAGGTGAGCACCTGGTCTTACGCAGATGGACGTTCTCTATCTCTGGACCTGCCGTGGGATCCTGAAGGGTTTCATGCAACCTTAACTGTCATCCTGGAAGCTAGAAATAGTTGTACACTTAGCACAGAAGAAGTCAGGAGCCATTTGTGCCTGTAGCTATCTCAATATTTATGTTCCTCAGTTTTTCTAAAGGTGTAGAGATTCTGAGGGGGGGGGAGGGTAGAGAGCAGCAGTAAGCAAAACTCCAGCACTTTGTTCCTGTTGTTCAGGCACAATAATATGTCCACAGTACGAGTGAAAACCGGTTTCAAACCTTGTTTAAGTGCCATGGCTAGAGTTGCCAACTCCAGATTGGGAATTTCCTGGAGATTCTGGGGCCAGGGCCTGTGGAGGGCAGGGTTTGGGGGCAGGGGGGACCACAGCAAGGTCTAAGGGCATAGACTTCACCCTCCAAAGTAGTCATTTTCTCCCGGGGAACTCATATCTGTTGTCTGGAAATCATTTGTAATTCTGGGAGATCTCCAGATCTCACCTGAAGGTTGAAGTCAAGGACAAGAGATCACAGGACAGGCTGAACTTCGTAGGAAAACAACCGTGATACGATAACGAAGTTGTGTTTAGGGGAAAACATATCTTCTTTAATTATACAGTGAGTAACAAACCAAAGGTGTAAGGTCTCATCTGATGAAACCTTGAGTGAAATGGTCTATTGAGTTCTGTACTATCAGAAAGACTTGAGACCAATTTATTTCAAAGGAAACAACTTTAATGGTTTGTTACTCACTGGATAATTAAAGAAGATATATTTTTCCCTAAACACGACTTCGTTATCATGTCGCGGTTGTTCTCACCTGAAGGCTGGCAGCCTTGGAAACATCCTGTGGATCAAGACACCCAAGAGCTGTAGTTCTACAGAAGAGCTGCCGGAGGCGGAAATTTGTCTGTAGTAACCTTTAGCACCATCACAAAAAGAACAGATCCCGGGGTTCCTTTTTTGGGAGCACTTATTCAAAACTCATTTAAAAGTGTAACTCTGAAGGCTGGTAAAATTTGAAAATTGCCGGTGACCTTTTCTTTCATCGCCTTCCAGTAACTCAGCATGTCCTTGGCACAGTTTCTGTGGCATTCCGAATCTCAGAGCGCCAGTCACCAAACGCCACACAGCCCCTTCCCTCCGAACAATAAAGTCATTTTATTCCCTCTTGCCCAGCTCCTAGTGCTCCTCCTCAGGCAGTTACCGTAGTAACCGTGGGGAGCAGCAACAGCACCAGCATCAGCGTATCGTGGGAGCCGCCCCCTCCTGACGATCAGAATGGCATCATCCAGGATTACCGGGTAAGGAAGGGTACCCCCCCCGGGGTCTTGAGAACTCCAAAGTGGTCTGCAAGGCCTTGTGGTCTGGCTACAGCCAGAGCCCCAGGGGATGCTGGGAAGTGGCTGTGGGGAGTCTGGTTTGCCAGAGGCTATCACCTTGGCCGTTGATCAGAATGTGTTTGTGGACTGACCACGCTGGTTAAAAATTGTAGGGTTAAATCAATAAATAAGCAAATACAGTTTTCACGTTGCGGCAGGTTTGGTGTCTAGGCAATGAGTCTCGTTACCACATCAACAAGACGGTGGACGGCACGTTGCGGTCGACAGTCTTGCAGGGCTTGGTGCCGGGCATGCTGTACCGCACAGAGGTGGCAGCAGCCACCAGCGCAGGCATCGGTGTGAGGAGCGCACCCGTCACCATTCAGATCAGTGAGTATCCCGGTCTCATCCAAGCAGCCACAGAGCGAGAATAAATTCCACTAGTAGAAAACACCATCAACAATTGCCAAAACAATATATTAAACAATTATAAAGTTGGTGGTGTCACAACAACAACAACATAAATGCATACTGTAACTATAATAAGGCATAAGATGCAATATTTCCTCCTTTGAAGATAAGACATAAAGTCCATGTAGTCAGTGTAACTTGGCAGGAGGAGTCCACATAGTCATAACATTTTCCAAACAGCCTTTGCAAAGACGCCCATTCTAGATACTTGGAAGATGCGTTTTCTTTGACTTCTTCAGTTTGCCAGCCTGATTTCAGCAATTTCAACAGACCAGAAGGCTCGTAGTGTAACCGGGGTCCCAATGCTGCATGGAAGAGAGCATGGCCCAGGGCTGCCTAGGGCTTCCATGGGACCCCTCTGGGCCTCCCTCACACCATCCTACCCAAACATCAATGCAAAAGTCAATTGCAAGACTTGCCTGGCTCCGTACCAGGGCTAGGTCAGACTCCACAAACGTGCTGCTTCCCATTCCACTCCAGGGCAGTGCAGGGCAACAGCCTGGGTGGCACAAATGAGGGAAGGGGCCCTGCCCATCCTTGCCACAGCTGCTCTGGTTACTTCTGGAGCTGTGCTGGACGTGGGTGGCTGTGGCAGTGATGTGAGGGGGGGCCCTGTTCCCCTGAGCCCCTGGTCCATATTGCAGCTTGCACCTGGGGCAGGCTCAAGACTTTGCCTTAAAGAAGCCACTGGCCAGCTCTCAGCCATTTTCACTCCCTCCTCCCAGCCATAAATGGAAAAATAGACATGGGGATTTTTTAAAGACAAAGCCTTCTCTCGTCACCCGCCTGCTCCCTGCAATCACACTTTTGTCCCTTTCTCTTCCCCTGCCCAGAGAGGGATTCCACTACCCTTGCAAAGGTCCTTATTGTTAGGGGCGGAATTATACTTTCCAGAGACAGCCAAATCTGTCTCTGATTATGGCCAAATGTCTGGCTGGCAAAGGACAGATGGGACCACAGAGAAGCCAGGGGGCCACTGGGCAAAAGGGCCACCCCTGTCATCATGCCACTTGGGCTGCCATCTGACCCCGCTCCGTAGGGCATCCGCGGGCCTCAGAACCTTCTCCCCTGGCCCCTCCACAAGATCTGAGAAGCGGCTTTCTGCCTTTGGGGTCTCTGTTCAGCAAAAAATCTGTTGGTTCCTCTTCTTACCTGGACCGAATGCCCAGCCCAGTCTGGCCCTCACTTACTGTTGCTTGCAAAATCTAGCACAGGGTTGTTGCTCTTTTAGGTTTCTAGTGTGAATAGGAATGGATGAACATCTGCTTTGCATGCAGAAGGTCCCAGGTTCAATCCCTGGCCTTTCCAGTTTAAAGGACTAGGTAGTAGGCGATGTGAAAGTCCACTCTTTGAGGTTCTGGAGAGCCTCTGCCAGTTTAGGCAGACAAAACTGACCCTGATAGACCAAGAGGTGTCTGACTCGGGATCAGGTCCCGTGTTGGGCGTAGGAGGACTCTCTTGTTCTCACAGCAATCTTGCCAAACATGGAGGTGTCAGAGATGCCTGATTTGAAGGCAGCCCTTGGTCACGTAACTGGATAAAGGGATGGAAAGTTACTGCTGTAGGATGTGGAGGCACGGTGCCTGTTTTTTGCTGCTCTGTGCCCCAAGTTTCATCGTCATTGCAACTCTTCCTCGGTGCTGCACCACTGCAAATTGCAGGAATGACTGCCCATTCCTCCAACAACCGATATTCCCCACAGGTTAAAAAATGAGCATGTTAGGGAGAGGAGTTCTCACTCCCCAGACCTGCTTCACTTTCTATACGGAGGAATTCTGTCACGCAAGCCCCACCTGCAGTCTGAACTGGCACAGCCCCCATGCAGGTGACGAGTCCTCAGTGATGATGAGTGTTTCCTCTGGTCGCCTCCTTTAACCAGATGCTCTTTGCCTCCTGTGCTTACGGCAGAGCCCTTGCCGGACCAGGACTCTGTGTCCGTGAGCAACGGGGACAGCGTGAGCCTCGCTGAGCAGATCACCGATGTGGTGAAGCAGCCGGCCTTCATCGCTGGCATTGGAGGGGCCTGCTGGGTCATCCTGATGTGCTTCAGTGTGTGGATCTATTGCCGCCGGAAGAAGAGGAAGGAGCTGAGTCACTACACAGGTGAGACGGCCCAGGCTGCCAGGCCACCGCCCCATGCCCCGTGCCCCGTGGCTGTCTCCAGGAAGGAGGCGGGGGAGGTTGTCTGTGAAGCATGGCTACGCAAGGTAGAGGTGTCAAGCCATTTTAGATGGGAAACTGATGAGTGGAAAGTGGCTGAGTCCCTTAAACGCAGAATGTTTTGCATTCCTTGTGGATTTGGCATCTGTAAGCAAGGAAGGCCTACATTTTTGTGTAAGACCCAGTGAAATGATGGGAAGCTGAATCCTGTGTGATAATTTTCTGGTAGAACATGCCCCCGCCCCGGGCTGGAATCAGGGAGCTATATTAAGAATATTCACATTACAAGTGGCAGAATAGTTTGTTTTTCTGCAGTATCCACAGTCGTTCTTTTTTTTTTTAATTTTAAAGAGCAACTTTCTAGACCCCATGGTGGGATTTTGACACCTAGTACAGCTCCTGTTCCCTTGTTCCACACGGTGCTTTTGGAGTCCCGACGATTCTGTAATCAATCGTTATTCCCAGCTGCTGCCACTAAAAGCCAAAAAGCAAAACTGAACAATGCAATTTTCAAAACAGGGCAAGGGGTGGAGATTATATGACCAGAAAGACATCAGTAAATCAGGTTAATTTATAAACTTGCCATGGTCTGTTTCCATTGCTTCCCAGCCTCAGTTGACTGTCTGAAAAACAGGAATGTTACTAAATCACTTCAGGAGGGTTCTTGGGAGGCTAGAGTGCAAGGCTTGTGGCAGGGTGGGGCACTAGGACCTGGGAGGAGACCTGGGCTCAGATCCCCATTCTGCCTTGAAGCTCACAGGGTGACGGGGGGGGGGCAGTCTCTGTCTCACCCTAACCCAGGGATGTCAAACATACGACCCGTGGGCTGGAACTGGCCCATCCAGGGCTCTTATCTGGCCTGCAAGCAACTGATTCTTGCCAGATGATGGGAGCTGCACATTATGTCCCTGCGTACTGTCCCAGTCCTAATGCATAGCGGGTGGTGGAAGTGGGAGGGTGGGCATCAGGGAGATGCTTTAAGGAAATACTATAAGAGTCTTAAATGTTTTGAGCACGTTTGTATTTTGATTTGAAAAAAATAATGTTATTAATTGGGTTTGTCTCTGTCCGTCATAAAATTTATATCTCCAATACCTGGCATTGCATTTGATGGCACACACGGCCCAGCCCAACAAAGTGATATTTATGTCAGATCTGGCCCTCATAACAAATGAGTTTGACACCTCTGCCCTAACCTACTTCTCAGGCTTGTTGTAAGGATAAAATGGGGAGGGGCGAAGCAACACGCTGCCCTGGGCTCCTAAGAGGGTGGGGCCTAAAAGAACGCTGTACAAATAAATGCCTTGCCATGCCAGAAAACAGCCGTAAGAACCATGCAGTGTGTGTGAGATGCTGCCCACTCCCGATGCCACTGAAATGCTCCACCCACAGCTGCTCCCCTCCACCCCCCAGCCCCGCCTACCACAGCTGTGACTTGCTTACTGTCTGCCTGCTTCTCTTTGCAGCCTCCTTTGCGTACACGCCAGCAGGTAAGGCTTTCCCCCCGCCTCCATCACATGGCTTTCCCCAGCACCGCCAATCTGAGCCACATCTTGCTTTCCAAGGAGACGTCCCTGACTTTGTGGTCCCCTCTTTTTCAGTCTCTTTCCCCCATGCGGATGGGCCAGCGCGGGGCAGTGGCAGGTGAGTGCAAAGACTGGGATGTCGCATTAATGATTCCCACTTTCCTTCCGTCCTTCCCCTTCAGCATTCCACTCAGTGGCTTCTTGATACTTTGCACTGATTTAAGCTGATAAATAAATAGATGGTGATTTCCTGTCTTTTTGGCCTGGGGCATCCTAAACATTTGTGTCACAACCCTAGGAAACCAGACGTTTGGTGTCTTCCGCCACTGGGTTCTGATTCCAAACTGTCTGGAAGAAAGGAGACTGAGTAGCCCTCTGTGTATCCCGTTCTCCTTCAAAGTACTGACCTCTCCAACTTCCCGTAGAAAGCTGGCAATGACTTATGCATTTATTTACTCACAAAAAAATTTATGGGACTTGTGGGATAAGGAACCTCCTGATGCTCAGAGCAGGAGAGCATCAAAATGAGATGTTTTTTAAAAAAAATCCTTTGCACCACACAGTGGAGATTAACATTTGCACGATCAGCACTCGTGGCAAGTACTCATGGAGACATCGCGTGGTAAGCTGTATTGAGTAGACTAGGCCTTGCACGATTCAGCATTCGAGATTGCTTTAATTGTGTGACAGTGCTAATACAAAGCATCAAACACCCACAACTCTTCTGTCTTTCCTCCAGCAGGCCTGGCATGCTGGCCATGGCTACAAGTACTTCCAGCTATCCGTGGCTGGCAGACTCGTGGCCAGCCCCAAATCTGCTCCGGAATGGGAAGGCAAAGGAACCCGGAGTGGCCTGCTGCACGGGAAACCACAACGCCACAGAGAGATATTATAACAGTAAGTGTCATGCTGCTTGTGCTGGTGGAATGCTGGGATGATCAGGCTGGGAAATAGCAAAGCCCTTCTGACAGCAAGGCCAATGCAGACCAGCAAATGAGTGCAACGAACAGAGAGAGCTTTATAGGGATGGTGTGCAGGCTGAAGCAAGAGGCTTAGTCTTTTAGTCTGCACAAATGAGGAAGCTGGTGAGGCTTCTCAAGCAGGCTTTCCGGGCCATGACCTTCCCGGAGACGAGCTAAGCCAAAGTTTGTGTCCAGGAACAGGGGATTTCAATTAAATTGCTCAGACAGACCCCGAGCCTGGATTAGAGACAGTTCTCAAAAGCCTGCAAATGCCAGAGAAGCTTACAATTGGAGACCGCAGGATCTACTGCAGCTCAGCCAGAAGGCCTGGTAACAACAAGGTCGTTTGTGCGTCTCCTTCTCTGCAGATGCTGGGATTTCCAACTACATTGCACAGACCGAGAAATTCGGAACGGGGGTGTCTGACGGGCCCATTTACAGCACCATTGACCCTGCCAGCGACGACATGAGGACGTTCAATGGGGCTTTTTCCCAGCACACCACCCCATATGCCACGACACCCGTAGTGCCATACGGAGCGACGCATTTGCATTCGCCTGAGGAAGAGGAGAGCCCGTGGAATGCCCCTCCTGGGATCTCCAGCATCCAGTATGCCCAGCCTGAGCGGGGCAGGGCTGAGAGCGGTAGGGACCCTGAAAGTACCCGAGAGCCTTCTTCTCCTCTCCAAAAACATGTTTTCAAGTTGTGGCGGTGTCACCCGTGGAGAGGAGAAAATCCCTAGAGAGGACTGTTCTAGTCTGGAGGAAGTCCAAGGTTTTATGCATTGATTCCTTTTACATCCTGCTCTATCTCATGGGCTCAGGCCAACTTCTCAGTAGTCTTTCCAAACACAAACACATCTGTCCCCGAGGACCTCATGTTCTGGCGAGTTAAATGGTGGGGAGGGGGTTGAAAGCAGCCATGCAGAATAAAAGCTTTTTATAGATATCAGATCTATAATTGTACCTTCAGAAGGCAGCATCCTTCTCCCTGTCTCTCCCCCAGAGTTACACCCACAAAAGGAGAAATTTTCCTTGGTGTCGCTCTTACAGTGGTTGCCCACCACTTACAGAGAGGCCAAGGGGAAAAGCCCCTCCCTCCTAGAAGCATGCTGCTAAGCTTTGCTGGCAGTGCCCTCCTAAGCAGAGTTGCACCCTTCTAAGCCCATAAACTTCACTGGCTTTAGAAGGGTGAGACTCTGCTTAGGATCGCACTGTGGGTATGACTGTCTCTAGACAGTCGAACTTCTCCCCAGCCAAGCCACACGGAATGGGACTTTCGGTTTGTCTCTTTGTGGTGCAGCAACGAATTGGGGATGCATTGATATAACGCATCAGTACTTTATACAGTGCTGTACTGATAAATGCTAATGGTAAAGACCAGTCCTTCCTCCAGGCATGATACAGTTTAGAGAGTGGGAAGAGGGGAGAGACTATAGGTAGCAAAGAATGAATGGGAGTAGTTGCAGTTAGGCATAGCTAGGCTGCATTTTGGTTGGGGATAAAGACTGGCAGGCAGGCCAGGCACCAGGTTTTCAGGGCGGACAATTCCCAGGGGCATCCTCCCCTCCTCTGCCTACGACCAGGCACTCGTGCGCCCTCTTTCCCTCCCGCTCACCTGCATGCCTCCCACCTGCTTGTGTGTTTTCTCCTCGTTTGCTCACAGGCCTCCCAGTGGTCCCAGCTGCCTGCAGTCTTTTCCCCAGTGGAACCAAGCAGAGAGTGCAGCAGAAGGCATGGGTGGGGGAGCTCTGGCAAGTGAGTGGGCAGAAGGGGCCAGCATCAGTGGGCCCTGCCAGAAACCCTGGGCGCCAGCAGCTGCCCTACCTGGGGGTAGGCTGACACCGGCCCTGCTGGCAGGTTAAATAAAGGCTGCACAGAAAGGATGGATTCTCCCTCCCTTTTTTTGGGTGAGGGGTGTGTGTGCCTCCAAGCCTGGAAGTCATGGTGATTTCTGGCGACTCCTAGTGGGGCTAGGATGTTTCACAGAGGTGGCTTGATATTACCGTCCTCTGCATCCTTGGAGGTCGCCCTTCCAAGTACTTGCCAGGGCCAGCCCTGCTTAGGCTTCTGCGATTGGGCTTTCCTGGGCTATCCAGGTCAGGGCAGAAAGGATGAATTTTGAAGAAGGACTCGAAGTGGTATCTCCAAGCATAAGCAGCAGCAATGGAGAATGGGCAAAGTCCTGCTTTGGTAGGTATGGCCACTGATGTACTTTGTCAACTCTTCAAGTAACCTCATCATCTGGACTTCTGTTTTCCCTGCAGACCGTACAAATGTGTCCAAGGCAGCAGATTCTATTTTAGGGAATAGAAGCTATATAACTCAGATTCAGAATGAAGAAAAGATGCAGCTTAGTGCATTGGGGTTTAGGAGGTGTTCAAGATTTAAAAGCTGAGGCTGTGACCAGTGTTTCCTCTAAGCTGAGTTAGTGTGAGTTAGCTCACAGTTTTTTTAGCTTCCTGCTCACACATCTTTGTCTTAGCTCACGAAGGATGGCTCCAGAGCAAACTAATTTGTGCTGGCAGCAGCCAAATCGCTCGCTCACAACTTTAATGCCGGCAACTCACAAAGTAGAATTTTTGCTCACGAGACTCCACATCTTAGAGGGAGCATTGGCTGTGACCTCTTCATGGCCCACCAAACATCCTAGGTGGGCTGTTCTCCATCCTTGGGTGACTCTGTAGGTCCCCACTCTGGCTGCTGTTTCTTTCTCTAGTTTCTAAGCCTGGGAAACAGAAGTTGATGGGAAAGCCGGTGAAGACGCCATCCTTGAACTGGACCGAAGTGCTTCCTCCACCACCTTCCGCCAGCGAACTGAGTCAGTATGTGGAAGAAGAGGAGGAGCAGGAGGAGGCAGAAGTCAAGTAGGTATCCCGGGGAGGTCCTCGCATGCCACTGCCTTTCCTCGTAATGTTTCACTTGCTGATAAAAGTGGCATCTGATGTTGTGCCCAGTTAAAAGGATCAGGTAGCAGGTGATGGTCCACCTGAGAACCTGGAGATCTGCTGCCCATCAGAGCAGACAAGACCTCGATAGACCAGTGGTCTGATTTGGTATATGGCAGCTTCATGTGTTAACCATTAGTCTGGATTTGAAGCTTGGCTGACACTGGCTTTACACCAGCATATCCTTTTTATATTTATTTCATTTATTTCAATATTTTAGCCTGCTTTTCTCCTGGGAAAAAAGTGGGACTAGAGAGATACACTCGTGGAAATTCCTTCAGATTTATGATCTACCCAAGTTGTATTTTTGTTTCAGGGGAGAGAGACCTGCACGTTCTGTGTGGTTCCCATTATCCTTTTAATTCACCTTTTCTTTTTTAAAATGGATTGCAGCCATTGGGGCATGGAGGGAAGGGGCTCTTTCAAGTATACTTGCAAGTGCTTGTATATTTTGCCCACCCCAAAGCAGCTATGGGGAGGTGCTTTAAGGCAGGAAAAGGACTAAAGGAGGCCAGCCTCCCTCCCCCCAGGTGCCTTTCCACTTCCAGTTGCAGCCCCAGCCACTGCAATGAGTTTTCGAACAATAATTCAGACGGCTCTAAGCCGCCTGGAACCAAGTCTGAGATCCAGTCAGGATCAGGAACCAGTTAAGCCTCCTCTTAGCAGGAAACTTTGTATCAAGTCTGAGTTAGGATTTGCTCCATTCCAGTTGCCCAGAACTTTGGAGGATAAGCAAGTGGCTACTATGAACAGGGCCTTCTGTGTGGTGGTGCCCAAGCTGTGGAACAGCCTTCTTAGAGACATTGGGTTGGTGCCTGCTCTGTGCTCGTTTTGGTTCAACCCCATTTATTTTGAAAGATTTTTTTCAGTGAGATAGCTTGAAGGCTGTTCTGCTGCTTTGATAAGTTGGACTCTTAATTATCTCACTGCTGTTTTATTTACTCAGTTGGCATCTAATATGACTTTACATTATATCTATATCTATCTATCTATCTATCTATCTATCTATCTATCTATCTATCTATCTATCTAATCTAGCTAGCTAGTCTAGCTAGCTAGCTATCTAGCTATCTATCTGAGTTTTATTTTAAATATACTTACTGCTTTATAGATTGCACTGTGGAAGGATGGAATGGAAATATTTCAAAAAAGTAAATAAAAAGGCCACCTTTCTTACTTGCACCTGAATCTGAAAACTGCAAGCAGCCATCCCAGGGATTCATCAGTCAATTATATTCTAAATAAAAAAGACAGCGGGGCTGCATTTAGACGTCTTACTGAAAAAGTGGCTTGCTTAAACCAAAGTTTCTGCACCATCTCCATTTAATCTACCAGATGTAACAAGCCCTAGTTTCGTGCATAAACCCCAGTTTCTCTGCTTCTTGCATCCACTCCACCTCCCAGCATGAAGGCCATTCTCCCTAAATGGCTGTCCGTATGGCCAGGCAGACACAAGGGGTGGTGCAACTCAACAAACTGCAGTTTGTGAGTTCAGCCAACCATCACAACAAACCCCAATGAATGCAGACTGTGGTTCACAAAACATTACGAACCCTAATTTGAAATCCCGTTTCAGTGCTAACCGCTGATTCGCTCTGCATTTTAAATAGGAAAGCGTGTTCTAGAAAAAAATATTTCCCTTCTCTGTCTTCAAGCATCATGGATGGACTTGATGGCATCTAAGAGTATTTCTAGGCCGGAGAAGACAAATGTCATTGGTAGTTAGAGTACACCCTAACTAGGGTGGAAATGTCCCTCTAGCACTTGAGGGGATTGTGTTCCAGTAGGATGTCTGGACACCCTGTGCACCCTGTGTTCCTTCTAAGCTGTGCTCATGAGCGGCCGCTCATTAACACAGGACGCCCCGCTCAGCAGCAATCTGGAGCCACGCAGGGTCTTGCACTGCCCATCGCCCATTTTAAGATTACAGCAGTTCTGTCCTGCTCAGGATGTGAACTGCCCTGCTCAGCAGGGGGGAAAAATTGGAGAGAACATTGTATGCCTCTTGGCCAAATTGTCTAGTTCACTCCCTGTTTGTAGTTCAGAGGTAGAGGAGTGGTGCCCACCCCTGCCAGAAAGGACGTACCTGATGGAGAACATCCAGGAAGAGGAGTGTCCTCCTCCCCCACCTCGTGGAGATGCCTCCTCTCCCGCTAACTCCTATGGGCAGCAGTCCACAGCCACGTTGACCCCCTCACCCCGAGATGAGATGAGAGCTTCCGAGGACATCCCCAGACTACACCACTTTGAGATTCCACACCTGCCCAGGTAGGAATCACTTGTATTTCCGAAGCATGCAACCTAGCCCCGTGATGCTTTCTCATAGACACCATACATACCTCTAATTACACCCTTCGATGCCTGGGTTTTCTACTTGAGCATATGCAGCTCCATGGCTCCTCCACACTCCTGTGCAGTTCTGATCTTGAATTTCTACCTATAAGCACAGAGCTCTGTTAGGACTCTCCTGCGCAGTCTACCCATCAGTCTCCATCACCCCATCCCCCAGTTACTCAGTAATAATAATCCGTATCCCTAACGGCTGTGCTAAACTCTAAAGTTGCCACAGAAATGGTTTTATGAAATTCGTAGAAGGGCTCGAACGTTTGTTGGGTTGATCCACCATCATTATCATACTTCTCTCCAGGGCCTTTTTTGTAGAAAAAGCCCAGCAGGAACTCATTAGCATAATAGACCACACCCCTGACAGTGCAGCTCCCTCCTAGGATTGGCTTTCCCAGGTGCCCCGCAGCTTGCAAGGCCCATGGAGAAACCAAGAGAAGGAAGGCAGTTTCTGGATTGGCTTCCCCAGGTGCCCCATGGTTTGCGAGGTGCTTGGGGAACTGAGGGGGGGGGGGAGGCTGTAGGCGTGGCCAACTCAGAAGCCAGCCGGAACTCCGTTCCTGTGCATTCCTGCCCCAAAATAGCCCTGCTTCTCTCCCCTCCTAATCCCTTCTCTTACACTTACAAATCCATTTCCTAACAGGACTACTAATGGCTGGGCGTATATGTCTGGCCTAGCAGAGGGCAAGGATGCCCTTTTCACAGATAGGTTGTAGACTGAATGGCATCAGGGCATGCCAGTGTGGGACGTGGCATGTGGGACAATGTGGGAAGTTCCACCAAGCAAGGACAGAACCTTTTACTGAGCAGATAATTCAGCATCCAAAGAACCTCAGTTTTGTTTTTAAGTTTTGAAAACAGCTTGTTTCTAGTCTTCATGGAATTTGCGAGAAGTGGGAGATTACATACACTGTCATTTAATGGGTTGGAGACTTGGGCTGTGGTGGTAGAGAATATGGGCTACTGCGGCACAGAATTCAGGGTTCATTTTGAGTGCGGAATACACAAAGCCCTGTGCATGGTTGATCTTGCCAGGGCGCTGTTATCATCGGTCCACTCCATCCTCTTTAATTCTTGTACTCCTTGCTTTCAAGGCGGCTACCCAATGGCTCGGGGCCATCGCCCAGGGCCTTGAGTCCTCCTTTGACTCAGTCCAACCCAAACCTAAATGTGGTCGAAGAGGGACCCGAAGGCAGCGCTCCCAAGCAAGGCCATCGACGTAACCTGAGCCAGACTCCAGCGCACAGTGCAGAGAATGTTGACTCCCCAGGAATAGGTGGGTGCCCCTCTTCCAAAGGGCAGTGTGGCATCTCAGGCACAGGGAGGTGGAGGGACCAGCCCACCTTTGGAGTCCCCAAGCAACTCAGCAGAGAGGCCAAGGCCAAAGTTGAGAGGGTGACCCAATTGCTGCACTTGTGGTGGCAGAAATGAGATTGGAGTGGATTGGAAGGTGCGAGTCTGCATGCTGGGTCATGCTGGGCACTGGCTCTGGGTTCAGACCTTTGGTTGGCTATGCCAGGGAGGAGACTGGGCGGGGACAGGCCAAATTGCTGGCTGAGGATTTGACTCTGGTGCCGGCTTTTGCTGACAGGAAAACCCCAGCCCAGCCCAGGGGACATGTCTCTCCCTCCAGGGCAGAAAGCAAAAGGCAAGAAGAAATCCAAGTCTAGCCACTACCGTCGAGAGAAGAAACAGGGAGGTGAGTGTTTCTCTCTCAGTTCTCCAGAAGCCTTGTCTCTTTCCTACGCAAGCCCACCTACGCAGCCATAGTGTAGGCCAAGGAACACCATATTCACAGCTCAGTGGTGGAAGTGCGTGCTTTGCTTTCCTGTCAGGGTCAGCCCCTGGCATGTCCAGTCAAAGGTTCTCTGGGAGCAGGTGTTAGACAAGAACTTTCTCCGTCTGAAACGCTGGAGAGCAGCTGCCAGAGGAAACAATAATGAACGAGATGGACTGGCTACAGGACTGTGTGGCCATACAGCGGTGCGACCAAACATCTTCCCTGATGTTACCCCAGTGAGCTTCCATGGCTGGGGATTTGAACCGGGCTCTCCCAGCTCCTAGTCTGATACTGTAACTACTACATAACACTGGCAGCCTTTGAATCCCACCACTTCAAGCAGTGCAGCCTTGCCTCTGCTTTTTTTTAAAAAAAAAGTGGGGGTTTTGCATGTGCACTTGCATGCCTGGAAGTCATGGTGACTTCTGGTGACCCCTACCGGGGCTTGGACATTTTCAGAGAGGTGGCTCGATTGCCTGCCTTTGTGTTCCGAGCCCTGGTATTCCTTGGAGGTCTCTCTTCCAACTACTTGCTGGGGTCTGCCCTGGTTGGCTTTTGAAACCTGAGAGACTGGGCTTGCCTGGGTCAGGGCCAGTCTTGCTTCTGCTTGATGTGTTTACTCAGGAGGAGCAGCTGGCTCATCTGGAAAGCATTCTCCTTATACTGCAGGGCCCGAAAGATAACTGTGTCACTCTCTTAACACAGAACCAAGCTTACACACAGGTGTGTCCAGCAAAACCAGTTTTTGTGTACTCCTCTTCTCCTTGATTATGTATCACAAGAACCCAATAGAGTTTATGCCTTTGTGCAAAACCCAGCTTCCTGAGAATCTCTTGCGTTCGCTGATTGATTCATTGACTAAGTTTGTGTCCTGCCCTTCCAACTTGTTGTTGTTGTTGTTGTTCCAAGGTGGCTTGTAACAAATAGTTAATAGCTAATAACACAAATAACAACAGAAAACAGCTGCCAGTGAAACAGCGAAGTGATAACTGGGGATGGGGGCATCAGAGACCAGCTATTGTTTTTAGAGAGGTTTTAATTCATGCCTAAAAGAGAACATTGTAGGTGCCTGACAGATATGCTTGGGAACGCTGTTCCAGGGTTGGGGTGCCACCACCAAAAAGGCCCTGTACCCCATAGCTAAGCACTTTCGCTTTTGAAGGAGCAGTGACCCGTGCAGATTGATCTGTTTTTCTCTTAAGTTTTGAGTGTGCCTGGGAATCTAAGGAAGCCCCGGGGAAGAATGGGACTCATGGGGCTTCTTCACCCGTGCTTCTGGTTACAGATCTCCCACCACCCCCCTTGCCACCTCCAGCAGAAGACCTCAGCTGCTCTGTTCCGGACAGCGCATCGCGACTGGCCTGCAACACCTCCTCTCTGGAGAAGGACCTGAACGGTGCCTCAGTCATGGAGCGGAAGGTCACGCCTCGCACAGTGGTGGGACAGCACTACCACCAGCACCGAGACGGTGAGGCTGCCCGCAGTGATTTTCTGTATTCTCATTTGGTAGCAGAATCGCTTAGTGGATTGGAGTGGAGGGACAGTGTAACACACATGCCCATTCTTTCTCTTTCCGGGACAGTAGATTAGCACCACAAAAAAACCTGTAGATTCAACAACAAATTCCCCTATGGTTTTCTTTCTCTAGGCAAAACGAGCGGTATGTTTTTCTTGTCTTTTTTTTTTTTTTTGGTCTTGCAGTGTTCAAGACATAAAATCTGTAAATAGTGAGGTGTTGGATTCTGTATTGAATTCAGATGTTCAATTCAGATGTCCAGTATAGGTGCACTCTGAACAGCTGACATTCATCCGACCGTAGTTCCTCCCACATGCCATCAGTTAGGACGGCCCCAAAGAACCTCCATGTTCAGAGGCATATCTGTTATTTTACCCGTATAAGAAGAAAAGGACTGATACACAGCACATTGAGAAGGAAAGGAGAGGAGTCACAGTTAATGCCCATCCCACCAGGGAGATCTCTGAGTCTCTGCCAGCAGAGGTGAGACAGGTAGCAACCAGGGAAGGGGCTTTTCCTGTGGTGGCACCTCGCCTGTGGAATGCCCTCCCCTCTGAAGACTGCCCAGCACCTACCTTACTTCTTTTTTTAAGCACCAGGCCAAAATGTTTCTGCTCACCCAGGTTTTTAACTGAGAGGTCCCATCTATTTTTAGTTGTTTTATTATCTGCTTCTACTCTGAAGACTGTTTTATGAGTATCATTTCAGGCTGTTCACTAGTTGTTTTTATACCCTGGTTTCGGTTTTTCAATGGCTCGTTTGGTTTGGGCGTATTGTTTTAGTTGTGAGGAACCTTGAGCAGGTCTCTGAAGAGGCGGTGTATACATTTTTCTCCCCTGGCTTCTCAGGGCCTTAAAAGGGGTCTGCCTAAATTCAGAATCCTGTTCTTGTCATCCTTCTGCCAACGTGCAGGCTGTGCCAAGTGGCAGTAAAGGATATGCAAAGCCTGCGCATGCCGGATCAACACCCTGCTTCCCCCCCCCTTCTTCTTTTCCTGCTAGAGGAGGAAATCATCCCATACAGCAAGCCCAGCTTTCTCTCCCGAAGCCAGGTGTCAAGCAATTGCTCCACAACAGGAAGCTCTTCTTCCAGGGGGTCAACAGGATCTAGAGGTCACGGGTCAGGACGCAGCCGGACAGCAGGGGATCGCAGCGAAGTGAGTTTCAGCACTTCCGTATGCTTTTGTCATTACAGACCCGGGTGGTGAGTCGAAGAGCCTAGCTCGGGGATATGGGTGGAAACTGTAGAAGGCTAGGCGGAAAGTACCAGTGCAGAGCAGCCAAAGGGAGTAGGCCACGGGGCTTTGGATACACATGGATTTTTCTGGGGCCTTCCATGTGATGCCCGGCAAGGGTTCTGGGATACTGCGGGAATTGAGAAAAGGTTTATGGTAGGTCCATCCCAGTCTGCTGGAGGAGTCAGCTGTGAAAGTTGGAACCCTTTCCTCACGGAGGAAGTTTTGGCTTCTCTAGGGTGCCTCCAGATCAGGAGTCCCCAATATGGTGTGCCATGGCGCCCACAGGCACCTTTCCTGGAGCCCGCCAAGTGCTTTTAGACAGTGGGCGGGGTCAGGTCGATGGGGCTTTTCTCAGCAAGGCTTCTGATTGGCCATTGGAGATTTGATTGGCTTTGCAGATTTCTAAAAAAAAAAATGTTGCTTTGGCAGCAGCGCCACCACAGCACAAGGATCCGCACTGTGTGACCAAAAGTACGCTGTGGCAACCATTTTGTGGCTGGCCATGCCTCCCATGGCAGCCATTTTGTGGCCGTGCCCACCATATAGTGTCAAAATTCCAATGTTGCCCCTAGCCTCAAAAAGATTGAGGACAGCTGCCTAGCCGGTTTTAAAATGGCATGTGATTTATGAGGTAGGCCAGAGCAGACCCCGGCTGCGCCCATGGAAAGATGGACTCATCCTCTCAAATGAATGCATGAGTCAGGGTTGCCTGGAGATCTCCCGGAATTACAGTTGATCTCCAGGTAACTGAGATTGGTTCCCCTGGAGGTAACGGCCGCTTTGGCGGGTGGGCTCTGTGGTATCGTGTCCAGCTGAGGTCCGTCTCCAAACCCCACCCTTCCCAGGCTCATCCCCAAATCTCCAGGAATTTCCCAACCCAGAGTTGGCAACCATATCATGAGTCCAGCAGCTAATGTTGGTTGGAGAGTGGTGCAGTCTGGGAAGGATGCATTTGTCTGTTTGTTGAATTTCCCAGCCAAAGCCGGCTCAGGGCAGCTTGCATAAAACAGATAAGTTACATTAAAACATCAATTACAATTAAAACAATCCTAAAACCATCTAACGTAATCAAGTGCTAGTCGTCGTTATTATTGATACATGATGAGGAGGACCCCACTGACCGCGGTTTCCCCTTCGGTGTTTTCAGGAAAAGAGATGAAACCAAACGGAGTCAGCATGAGCAACGCAAGGCCTACAAACCCGGCACTCCGTGGACTTTGGGCTGGGGGGTTCCTGTGCTTCTAATTTATGACCCTCCAAAAGGAGCCGCATGGCCTGGCCCCTTGTAAATACGTTTGCTCCTGGGAGCCGAGGAAGCTGTATTTATAAACCAGGAAAAAGGGACGACTGAGCCTGTGGGCCTGATTTTGGAAACATTGGCAGTTCTGCAAAGCGGAGGGCTTGTGCCCAGCGGGAGGGGGGATGGGAGACGGCGGCAGGGGAAGGGAGTTTGCCTGTGGTCAGCCCGCTCAGGATGGGCAGAGAGAGCAGCCCGGCCATCTAAGCACATGCTCCGATACTGCCCAGGGCGTTCCACCTTGCCTGCCCCAAGGCAGGGAGCAGCAGGTGTTTCTTTGATAGATCATGAACCCTTTTGTAAAATGACCAATAAAGCTGTTTGTTAACCTGGATCTTTCTGGCCTCTCTTCACTTTCTTTCCAGTGTTTCAAACTCAGCCTTTTGTTGAATCCTGGAACGCTAAAAAAAGAAAAGAAAAAAGGTTTAAAGCAGAGCCTATTGACAAAGACGCATTCACACAAGAAGCATTCACACAAGAAGCTGCCAATTGCATCTAGCTTTGAAAGTGTAATTGCACATGGGTAGGAACAGTCAGACAAGGAAAGGATTAATTTGGACCACCAGCTTACTGAATGCGCAGACGGGGTTACTATAGCTGGCAACCGCCTCTAATTGACAACGCCCTGTGCATTGTTTGGGGAGGGGGGCTCTTTATGCTTGCTTTGAAAGATTGTTATTCCTGTGCTTAATTGTCTACAGCCTTTACAGACCCCCCAGATCCATCTTTTTACCCAATTCTTAATTTTCTAGTATATCAGTGCAAGGTGGTAGCACAGTTAGTGAGTTCCACTTGAGATCAAACAACGGTGGTGAGTCTTGAACTGCTAGTTGAAGCCCGGTGCCCCAGCTGCTCACCATTGAATCCACACATCGTCATGTGCCGTGCTATTGTTGGGCCTGTAACAATTGTTCATAAGTGGATTGGTTCATCCACACAGGGTAATCCAGTTGTGAACGATCACCGCAGTGCAACAATATCCAATGCTGTGTGGATGCAGACCAAGACTGAACTAAGCGGCTCATTCAGTCTTCAGTTTCTTTCCAGTCGTGAACATACCAAGCTGCCTTCTGCCGAGTCAATCCATTCAACCCTCTACTCAGTACTGTCTACTGAGACTAGCAATGACTGTCCAGGGTCTCAGTCAGCCAAGGGTCTTTCCTAACACCTGCCACCTGGCATAAGAAAAACATATTCAATAACAAACAGTTCTGATTTCTAGGAGCACAGAAATCTAGTCAACTCATATCAGGAAAGTCATATCAGCAAACTCATTAGCACGAATGTTACAGAAACCAGTCAGAAGAAACAAACCAAGAAGTTAACTTGGTTGTACAAGTCACAGGTTTTGCCTTGGCCTTTCATTCTGAGTAATGAACTGAAGCAAAGCGGGGCTTTTGGAACAGGCTGGTGAAGGGAGACATCACTCCATTTGTCCCTGTTCTCCAGTCCTTGGCTTGTGTGCCTTTCACTGTGTGTGTGTGTGTGTGTGTTAAACATTTTAACTCTTAAGATCCCAGCTGGGCGGGTGTCTCCTTGACCTACCCTAGAATTGGGTTTGAGTTCCCACGGATGCTGCCTTGCACTTTTTGTCCCCCACAACAAGGGACATGTCCTCGACTTTTATGACCCTAACTCAGGATAGCCGATCTATCTTGCTTCTTCCTGGCAGGAGGGCAAAAGGTTATCTCCATCCTACCCCATTTTTTTCCATAAAGAGAAACCATTTCCTCTCAGCCTGCTGTAGGAGGAGTTTATGGCTTTGTTCCCAGGAAAGAGGTCATCTATGGGGGGGGGCAGTGGCTCTTATGTGTTAATCAAGACATCCTGCATTTTCCCAAATATATCAGCCAGTAACTGTGCCTGCATGTAGTTTTCCATGAGTGTGTACCACTGTACTAAGGTGTGCACCTCTTTAAGAGGCTGCTTTGGCCCACAGATTAGACAGGATCATTGGCAAAACTCATTTTCTTTGAATGTGAACAGTCCCAAGTTCAGCTGTGGAAGCCCAAGTGTAGAGCTTTGGGAATATAGGCTGTTAGGTGGAGCGATGAAATGACTCATTTTGTATATTGGGAAGAGTGGTGTAGGAGTGATTAGAAGAAAAAGATAACTGGGTAGGGGTAGAGCATGAGGCTTACTCATTTTTCCTCTCCAAGGACTGGATCGCTGAAAGGCCTCAGCTGAAGGAGTTTTTGTCTAGTGTGGGCCCTCCCTTTATGGAAATCATTTCTTGCAGAGGAGTTAGCACCCAGACCATCTATCCTTGAACTGAAGCTGATCTCTTGGATGGTGAGGAGGGAGGCCCTGAGAACTTTCCCTCCCACTGGAGGCCAGCTTCAACAAGGAAACAGTACTCCTGGGACACTGACTACTGGGCCTTTGATTTAGGAAGGGAAAGGGGTTTGGGGGTGGGGAGTATCATACCCTGTGTGCAAAACTGTATTTTTCCTGTTGTAATAAATAGTTACTTTGCGTAAGCCAAGGTGTATGTGGGAGGCTTTAAGAAAGGAGGCCCTAAGCCTTGAACACGCCCTTATTCCCAATGCCCAGGTTACACAAGGAATACGCGCCTGGATTCTGGCAAAACAATTCTCCAAATAGGCCAAAGTCCAGTGATTGTCGAAGGATCAAAAAGGTGAAATGGAAGCAGGAGGCCAAGCCGGTTCTTATCAGAGGTGAATGCTGGCATAGGCCCTCAGACGAGCCAAGCTGCCTTGGGTGTTTGCCCATGGTGATGACTCAGTGGTCCAAGCCATCTGTCCATAAACAGAGACATGCTCGTAGCAAGCAGATTTGCCATGCAACGCGAACCATCATAGCATAGCAAGTCTTAGGAAAGGTCAGAGGAAGGTCGTGGCTCAGTGGCAGAGCATGTGCTTTGCATGCAAAAGTTCAATCCCTGGCATCTTCAGTTATTAGGGGGAAAGGATCGGGTGGTAGGTGATGTGGTGAGGCCCAGCTGCAATTTTTGTGCTGCTTGGTGTCACTAGGGATTCAAAAACAGCAGCATCCCAAACATTTAACTAAGAAACCCAGTGCTGAATGCGTCATAATTCTGAGTGCTTCATCGGGAGCCGGGGAGCATCCCCCTTTCACTTTTTCTGGCACTGCTCTCATGCCTTCCAACTGCAGTCGGATGTGGAGCGTTTTAGCTGGACAAGCTTCTCCTAGCATGGAGAGAAAAATGATGGGGAGAGCATCACTTACTTTTGTGGAGCTGCTGTTTGTGACTCAGGAGCAGGACCAGTAAGGAGCCAGGCGCCTGGCAGCCCTTGCTGTAGTGAGATCCTGGGCTGGCTCAGGGGAAGGGCACATGCTTCACAGCCAGCAGGTTCTAGACTCAATCTGAGGCATCTCAAGAAAACTCAGCTGCAATTATTGGAAGAGGCCTTTCCTCCTATTCTTAGCGAAATCACTGCCAGTCAGAGTAGACCAGGTATTCCAAAATGGTGCTGCTGACACCTTTTCTGGTGCCCAGAAAGTGTTTTTAGAAAGCAGGTGGGGCCAGGTGGCACTTTGTCCACTGGAGATTTGATTGGCTGTACAGATTTTTTAAAACATTTATTTGGCGGCAGTTGCCACCACAGCAGAAAGATCTTCACTGTGTGACTGAAGGTAAGCCATGGCCGCCGTTTTGTGGCTGGCTCCACCTCCAGTGGCAGCCATTTTCTGGCTGTGTCTGAATTCCAAAAATGCCCACAAGATTAAAAAAAAAAAGGTTGGGGACCCCTGGCGCAGACAGTAAGGAAGGCCAGTAGGGTTTGACTCCATATAAGACTGTTTCTCATTTGACCTAGGCTTTGAAATCTCCTGAACACAGGGAAGGTGTGGGCTGCAGAGAGACTGCTGGCACCACATCTGCCTCAGACTAGAGATGCCAGTCCTCCCTGCTGTAGCTTTCTGGCATCCTGTCTTGTTGCCCACCAGTGCCTTTTGGACTTGCGGAAGGAAACTGGGTGAACCCATGCTGGCAAAACCATTGAGGTTTCACAAAATGCTAGCACATCCACCATGTCACTTCTGGTTGTTACCAAAAGTAATGGCTCACCAGGCCCTCCCAACATTTCCTCTTGCTGGCTGTGGCCTGATTTAGTAGGAGACGTGTATTCAATCCTGAGCACTGAAGTCAGTGGATTTCGAAGGGTATGACTGCTTTGGAAGTCACATCAAGCCTTAGCCCCCACTACCACCACCACCGCAAACCTTCCTCATAACATTTCTCAGTATGATTTTTCCCCCTCCAGATATCTACCCAAAGAAGTGGGCTGTGACTCATGAAAGCGCATACTGGGGAAAAATTGTGTTCATCTTTTAAGTTGCCAGTGGACTTTTTTTTTTTTTTAAACAAAAAACAGTTTGGAGTCTTGCCTCAAATTGCACCGACAGAGAGTAATGACGGCTCTGGCAACTTTACTTGAGATCTTCTGAGCCAGTTTGGTGTAGTGGTTAAGTGCATGGACTCTAATCTGGGAGAACCGGGTTTGATTCCCCACTCCTCCACTCACACCTGCTGATGTGACCTTGGGTCAGTCACAAGCTCTGGCACAGCTGTTCTTGAAAAAGAGCAGTTTCTGTCCGAAGTTCTCTCAGCCCCACCTACCTCACAGGGTGTCTGTTGTGGGGAGGGGAAGGGAAAGGAGTTTGTAAGCCACTCTGAGACTCCGAGTGAAGGGCGGGGTATAAATCCAATCTCCTCTTCTTCTTCTTGATGACTTTCTAAAATGGGAAGATCCTGGGAAACAAGGAGGGGGATCTCATGGGGGCCAGACCTTTGCACTCCCCATTCTCTGCAAGCCCCCATTTGATACAGGAGCCCAGAGATCTCCCACTATTACCACTGATCTCCAGACAACAAAGATCAGTTCCCTGGAGAAAATGGCTGTATTGGAGGCGGACCGTGTGGCATTGTATCTTGCTGAGGTCCCTCCCTTCCCAAAACCCCGCCCTCCCCAAGCTCCACCCCCAAAATCTCCAGATATTTCCCCACCCAGAGCTGGCAACTCTGTGGCTGGAGTCACACACAGCTTGGCAAAGAAAGGGTGTTGCGCAGGCTCGTCCAGTGCTGGAAGGCTATAAATCAGCAGGCGGTTTGTTTTGCAGTTCTTGATTAGGGTCCAGAGGGGTGGGGGACGGAGTGCCCATCTGTACCAGGCACCGAGCCAGAGGCAGGAGGCCTCAGTGCCTCCATTGCGGATGCCATGGCACAGCAAAGGACGCCTTGGCAGGGCAGACCTGACACTGAAAGGCACCTTGGGAAGCTGGTGCCAGAGCAGGACTGTAGGAAAAGCCCTGGGTTGATTTGTTCCGGTGAAGTAACACTTGGGCAATTTATCCTCCCACTGGGACTCTGCCCCCCACCTCCTTCCAGCGGGGCCAGTGATGGATGAGGCTGCGGTGCGTAAATCAAGGAGAAATTCTCAGGAAATGACAGAGACGGCCGCTTTCCGATGCAGGAGGGGCCTGGTTGGCTGAGCGGACTCAGCTTGTTTGTGAAGGACACGCCACACAGCTTCAGGCCCGGCCGCTGCAGAGAGAGCATCTCTTTGGGAACAAGGGCCGGGCCTGTTCACTCTTCCCACCATCTTCTTCATTTGCAGAAAATCATCCTTGATTTCAGACCAGCTTAATTTCATGCGACAGGCCCCTCTGAAAACCAGAGGAGCAAGGGCAGGAAAAAAGGGGGCCACCCTAGACGACCCTCCCCAGTAAGAGTGCTGATGTCTGAACCGGGGGGGGGGTGTTGTTCAGTTTGAAGAAGAAGAAGAAATTGGATTTATACCCCGCCCTTCACTCAGAGTCTCAGAGCGGCTTACAAACTCCTTTCCCTTTCACTCCCCACAACGGATACCCTGTGAGGTAGGTGGGGCTGAGAGAGCTCTGACAGAAACTGCTCTTTTTCAAGGACAGCTGTGCCAGAGCTTGTGACTGACCCAAGGTCAAATCAGCAGCTGCATGTGAAGGTGGGGAATCAAACCCGGTTCTCCCAGCTTAGAGTCTGTGCACTTAACCACTACACCAAACTGCTATTCCACTGCGTCAACTTCTTTTGAAAATGTGTCACACTTTTAATTTGCAATGGGACATTCTTCCATTCAAAGAACATTTGTAAGAGAATTTCTAGTTTTAAAATATGCCCCTTTTAAGCTACGATGAACACACAAAGCTGTCTTATACTGAATCAGACCATCATGGTCAATTTCGTCTACTAAGATTGGCAACAACTCTCCAGGATATTAGGTTGGGGTCTTTATCACCTACTGCTTGGTCCTTTTCACTGGAGATGCCTCGGATTGAACCTGGGACCTTCTGCGTGCTGAGGAGATGCTCTACCACTGAGCCACAGCCCCTCACCATTACAAACTCTTCAAGCAGAACTTAAAGCTGAGGTGGTCACCATCTTCAGCCTGGCAGCTGACTCTTCTCCAGCCAAATTGTTCAAAGACCAGACACGATGTATTTATTCCCCCACCCCCTGCAAATTGGCTAGGAAGGGTCTGGCCCTACTGGGAAATGTTGCAGCCCCACCCAGTGAGGCTAAGGCCGCGTTCAAAACAGGCTGCTGTAACAACCCCTTCAGCGTCATCTAGATCAGCAGTGACCAGCAGGTGATAATGCCAGACTGCCAGGGGCCTCCCCCCCCACCTTTTGGATGCCCCCCCCATATTTTTTAAGAAGCCTATTGGAGGGCATAGTCTGGCTATATTCGGTAAGGGTTCCCTTCCTTTCCCCATAATCTGAACATTTCTCCAAGTCAAAAATGTTTCATCTGTTTATTTCTGTATATCAAGCCTTTGCTTTCGGGACAGGACTGGGGATTCTTCCAAATTTTTCCTTTGCTCCAAATGCTTTTCCTTTGCTCCAAAATATCTCATTTAAGCATGCATTTCCCATCCCCCTTTGCTGTTGCTGTGGCCCAGAATATTATTACTTTTTGGCTATGCATTGAATTAGATACATGTTATCATCTTGGAAGTATAGACCGTGACACCTGTGAAATTCATGTAAAATACATATTGAAATGAATGTTTCCTGCACATTCCAAAAAAGAAGTCCAACAGAATTTAGCAGTGGCTCATTGAAAGGTGGCTTAGAGGTTAAGATGCTGAGCTGCAGACCGGAAGGTCTGTAGTTCGGCAGTTCGAGTCCCTAGTGCCATGCGATGGCGTGAGCTCCCATCTCTGGCCCCAGCTCCTGCCAACCTACCAGTTCGAAAGCAAGAAATTGCAACTAGATAAATAGGTACCATTTGGGTGGGAAGGTAACAGCATTCCATGCACTTCAGCATTTAGTCATGCTGGACACGTGACCACAGAAACGTCTTTGGACAGCGCTGGCTCTTCAGCTTGGAAATGGAGATGAGCACCAACCCCATAGAGTCAGATTCAACTAGCTTTCGAGCAAGGGAAACCTTTACCTTTACCTTTACATTGAAAGGAGGCAGAGCAGCAAATGCAAAACTATGGTATGAGAGCAGAAAGGAAAGGGAGGAGGAAGCCAAACTGGAATTTTGGGGGGACCACCCTTCTCCCCGATTCCTAATCAACAGGATGCTTTGCTTCTCCTTGGTATCAACTTCATACAGCATCAAGGGCACGGCTCAGACTCAAAGAACAGCATCCCCAGTAACAGAGAGAGCCAAGGTTAAGAGTGTGTGTGGGGGTTGGTATTGGAGCAACATGAGCCTGTACCTGGTCTAAGCCCTCTCTTCAGGCCCAAGAGCCCCCTTTTAAGAGCTCTACAAAGGGCTTCTTTTAAGCCTTAGTCTATAATCCCAGCAGCCATCAATGGAGACAGGGATTTCTGTCATAATGCAAGAGGATATTTGGAAAGCCCCAAGATTTATGAATTCACTTATTTTCCTTGCACCAAACTCCCGCTGTTATGAACAGCAACAATGGCTGGGCCGCACATTTGTGCAGCTGGATTGAAGTGGGGGCACGAGCCTTGGAAAACAGTTCAAACAACACCCTTCTGTTCAGGCGGGAGGAAGCAGCGGGTGGATGGGGGCGGGCAGGTGGCAGAAGTGTTTTAACAGCTTAAGTGAGAGAGACCGAGAGTCAGAATGCAAAGGACAGGCTAAATCTTGGTAGTTTTATTTGTTTGTTTGTTTATTATTCAATTTATACCTCGCCCTCCCCACAAGCGGGCCCAGGGCGGCTGACGGAGGGGCGCCAACGTTCAGCTCAGGCTGTGAAACAATTTAGATGCCGTGCAAGATGACAAAACTTCAGTTCCTGCCATGTTCTTTCAGGCCTATAGTAGCAACAGGAAGGAGCCCCTGTGGGAGAGCAACGAGGGTTACCAACTCCAGGTTGAAAAATACTTGGAGATTTTGGGGGTTGAGCCTAAGGAGGGCAGGCTTGGGGAGGGGCTTCAATGGGCTATATTGCCATAGAGCCCACCTTTCAAAGCAGCCGTTTTCTCCAGGGGAACTGATCTCTCTCACCTGGAGATCAGTTGTAATCCCAGGAGACCTCCAGGCACCATCTGGAGGTTGTGCATATAACAACCCAGTCAGAAACTGTAACACCCCAAAATACTTGACACTTGATTCAAAAGAAGCTCCTATGGTGATGCATTACATGGCGGCTGGCCATAGAGCAGAGGATATTAGGTTTACCGTATTATATAGAGTGATAACTGAACGATCACGCAGAACTGATATTTGGTTTTCCAGGCTGTACTTAGCAACTTGGACTGCCAGCCTGGAGGTCTCTGGCAGATTCAAGGACAGGCTGAAGGCTCAATGCATTGCAAGGCTCAGTGGGGAGGTCTGCTGAAAGTGTCGGGGCCAGGGAGAAAACAATGAATCAGTGCTGGGACATTCCAAAATTGCACCAGCCTGCAAATCTCACCCTTCTGCCTAGAAATTCAGCCTCAGTGTATGTAGAGATGTGTGCTTTCTTTATAGTGAGAGACAAGCACTCTGGAAATGGGCAGTCTTAGCATTCATAGAAGAGATTATTCTTGGCTCAGATGTATTTTCTTCTACACCAAGACTTCACCTATCTGTAGCAAGTGGTGAGGGGGAGTAAGACTTCCTGGATATTGCCCCCCCCCCCAAGCCTTTTGGTCTTCTGCAGTGAAGTACTATTTTGTTTCCTTGTAGTCAGAGGTTCCAGGCCTCGAAGTCTCTGAGCAAGGCAAATTGCAACACATTTAACACAAAATATTTTATCTGATCAAAAACAAGAGAACATTTTATAAATATACCATTTCAAACAGTTGAAGGACATGTTTTAAACTTTTTTATTGTAAACATATAAATTTACAACTGTACAATGGCATAAGTAAATAAAATCATCATATTCCAGCAAAGAAGAAAAGGGAGCTCTAATAGAGTCCATATCCCCGACTGAGCACATAGTAACCTCTTTTGCTGAGCATTATTTAATCCGTGCATTTGATCCCCAGGATTAATAAAAGGATACCATTGTTGTACAAACATTTCTTGCGTATAGTTTTTCTTTTCTCTTAAATACCTCACAGTATTATTTTGTTCCTACATATACACAGCAGCTGCATGGAACAGCTTCTAAAAGAGAGAGTCCAAACGGGCTCAGAATGGTGCCGTGGGGGGAGGAACAAGTCCTGCCTCTGCCCCCAAGTGGTATTTTGGGGTGAAAACCTTGCTGGGGTGTCGTTATTTCACTAGTATTCCTGCTCCGTATGCACAGAGACTCATGGCACAGCAACAATAACTCCTCCCCAGGATGGTTTTTGCAAAAGAAAACAGCTTGTGGGGGAAACCAGAGCCCCACCTCCCCCTGCAGGGCCACTCTGAACCCATTTGGACCAGGCCCGTAGCTACAGTGGGGCATTTCGGGCCTTGCCCCCTGAGTTCCTGCCAAAGCCCCACAACTTCCATCCAGCTCTCAGCCCTCCCCCACCCCGCTCTCTGAGCCACCCAGAGGATTTCCCACTGCCTCCCTTTCCCCAAGCACGGCTTGCTTCCTTGAGTAGGCAGGCATAGTGCAAATGCTGCAAAAGTGAGGTTTTTTTAATCTTAATTTTATTTTGTGATGTCAGTGCCCCCTGATTTATTTAAAGCCCCCCCACAAATTATAAAACCCTGGCTACGGGCCAGATTGGGACTCTCCCGTTTTGTGTGTTTGCTTTTAGAGGCCATTCCCCATAGCTGCTGCCTGGCCGCAGAGAACACATAAAAACAGGCATAAACAAGCGGGAGGTGGGAAGTAACGTATAGTTTGGTTCTGAATTAAACGTGTGCCAGTCTAGCCAAGGTATACTACCATTGGTCTAGCAAGTTAACTCAGGGTAGGCTCTGTGTTTTCATCCTTACTGAGAAGCAGTCCGTCTCCCTGGAAATAAGCCCCATTCCCAAAGAGGCTCTGAAGCAGTGTTCCCTCTAAGCTGAATTAGTGTGAGCTAGCTCACAGTTTTTTAGCCTCCGGCTCACATTTCTTTGTCTTAGCTCAGGCAGGATGGCTCCAGAGCAAACTAATTCATGCAGCAGCCAAATCGCTCACTCACAACTTTAATGCCAGCAGCTCACAAAGTAGAATTTTTGCTCACAAGACTCCACAGCTTAGAGGGAGCCTTGCTCTGAAGTGGAGGGGAACTGGAAATGGTCACAGCATCTCTGGCCCTGAAGGTCGGCCCAGCCCAGCCTGGATGGTTTGCAGGCTTGATCATCCAACATTCCCATCAGCCAGCAGATTGACGTAGGTCTTTGGAGGTCCTCTGCAATGTGGTTCTTTTGCTGTTTTTACCTTTTCCCTGTTTTTGGTTACTGGTGAGCCAAGAGGAACACAAGCGACAGGCCAGGAGGGAATCCCTGTATAGCGGCTTTTCATCCAGTTCTTGAGCTGCTTGACAATTCACCAGGAGTGGCAGCCTGCTTCACTATGGCAACAGCTGGCAGGGTGAGGCTCCTTTAAAAATGGACGGTGGAACACCAAGAGCTATCAAGACTAGCAGAGAGGGCACCATCTGGGTCTCTGCATGCAGCATTTGGCAGCCCCTGTGGCTCCCAGCACCACCAGCTGACCCAAATGTAAACCTGGCCAGCTGGCAGTGGAAGGAGGAGCCACATCATGACCCCGAGCCTTCCCAAGTGGAACAGAAACATAGAGCTGGAAGGGACCTCAAGGGTCCTCTAGTCCAACTAGGGTTGCCAGACCCCCCTGGTCTGGGGGGGTTTATCCACTTTTTGGGGGGGTTCAACCCGCCCCCAAGCCCAAACAACTGCAGCCACCTCTCTCCTCTCTCTCTTGAGAGAGGGGAGGGAGAGGGGTGGCTGCAGGACACATGCCTGAATTCCAAGCAGCATTGCCACTTGGAGATCAGGACCCCTTTAAGTGCTGGCAAGCTGGCAGGGACTGGGACCCGAGTGTCCAATCTCCAACCGGTAATGCTGCTTGGAAATCGGGCACCTGGGGCTGCCAGTTGGAAGAACTTAAAGGGACCCCTTTAAGTGCTGGTAGCCAGTGAGGACCAGGCCTCGCACACCTGATCTCCAAGTGGTAATGCCACTCAGAGATTGGGCGCCTGGGGCTCCCGGCTGGAAGCACTTAAAGGGACCCCTTTAAGTGCTGGCAGCCAGTGGGGACCAGGACCCACACATCTGATCTCCTGGAAGCCTCAGGTCAATGTCAGCTGGCAGATGGATTGGGCGATCGTGAGGGCCTGCTCATGGCATAGGACGCAGCACTTAAAGGGATCCCTTTAAGTGCTTGCAGCTGGTGGGGACTGGGCCCCGCGTGTCCGATCTCCGACCAGTAATGCCACTTGGAGATCGGGCGCCTGGGGCTGCCAGTTGGAAGCACTTAAAGGGACCCCTTTAAATGCTGGCAGCTGGTCGGGACTGGGCCCCGCGTGTCTGATTTCCGACTGATAATGCCACTTGGAGATCGGGTGCCTGGGGATGCCGGTTGGAAGCACTTAAAGGGACCCCTTTAAATGCTTGCAGCCGGCGGGGACTGGGCACTGTGTGTCTGATCTCCAACCAGTAATGCCACTTGGAGATTGGGCACCTGGGGCTGCTGGTTGGAAGCATTTAAAGGGACCCCTTTAAGTGCTTGCAGCTGGTGGGGACCAGGCCCCGCATGTCCTGATCTCCAACCAGTAATGCCAGTAGATTGGGCGTGGGGCTGCGAGCAAGGACCCTTACGTGGCAGCAGGGACCGGCCCCGCATGCCTGATCTCCGAGCTGGAATGCACTCTGGAAGCACTAAAAGAGGTCCCTTTAAGTGATTCTGGCCAGTGGCAACCGGGCCCCATGAACCTGAATTCCAAGCAGCATTGGTGCTTGGAGTTCAGGTGCACAGCTGCGGCCACCTCCTCCTGTCTTGCAAGCTTTAAAGAGCCTCCACCTGATTGGCGGGCCCTTTAAATCTTCCAGGATGTTAGGGAGAGGGGTGGCCTACCATGATAGTTCTTGAGGGTGGGGCTTGGAGCAGGGACATCCCTAATGTGACATCATTGTGTTGGGGATGCCCCGCCCCCTCTGGGAACACCCCCAAAGTCCCTCACTGGGGACAAAGATGGATTTGGCAACCCTAAGCAACCCTTGCTCAACACAGGAAATTCCCCTCTGTGGTAGGGTTGCCAGCACCCAGGTCCAGGCAGGGGTTCCCCTGCTTCTGGGGGTTTCAATCCACCGCCAGCCAGCTGGCTGGTGGGGGAAGCCCCACCCCAAGCCCCACCCCCAAGAGCAACCACTCACCTGGCCACCCCTCTCCCTCTGCTCCTGCCCAATTTAAAGAGTTTCAGCTGATCGGCGGGGACCATGTGGCCTGCCAACCAGCTGGAGGGCCCTTTAAATCTAGCAGGAGGGGGAGGGGCGGTTATGAGCCACTTGCTTGGCTTGTGAAAAGACCCTTTTAAAGGTCTTTTTGTGAGCCGAGTGCGTGACCTGCGACTGCCCCTTCCTTCCCTCCTGCTAGATTTAAAGAGCCCTCTAGCTGGTCGGCAGGCCACATAGTCCCCGCTGATCATCTGAAGCCTTTTAAATCGGGCAGAAGGGGAGGGAGAGGGGTGGCCAGGCAGGTGGTCGCTCTTGGGTGTGGGGCTAGGGGTGGGGCTTGGGGCATTCCCACCCACCTCCGGAATGCCCCCCCCAAAAATCCCCCACCAGAGTGACAAGGGAACCTGGCAACCCTACTCTGTGACCCTTGCTCTATGTCCAGAGCTAGGGACAAACCCTCCAGGATCCCTGGCCAGGCTGGCCTAGGGAGAAATTTCTGCCTGACCCCAAATTGGCAATTGGCATTACCCCGGGCATGTCAGAATTGGCCATGAAAACCGAGCTGGGTGGAGACTCCAGTCTGGCCTTCAGAGCAACAGCTTCTTTCCACCCTGAGTGAAAGAGAGCCGCCTCACAATGACAGCAAATGCATTATTCTGTGGAACTGACATCATTCCTGTGTTGACATAGTAACAGATGCCTCTCCTGTTTTCTTTGAATGGTAATACTGGCAGGGTCCGATCTGTAAAGGCTCCGTAGAATTATTTTTTTTTCAGGAGCCCCCTTAGATTTGAAAATAATATGTGGCTAAGGGGAATGTAAGAACACGTGTAACAAGTTAAAAATGTTACATACAGTTTGACTCTCAGTTTCTACTAAATGTTAGAGATTGAAAAATATGGCACTTTCTTGTTACGTATGGTGGGATTTTTGGAGGTCTGGGAATACTGGGATGAAAGACTGAAGGAGTTGTCACGACTTTGTGTGACCTTGTAACCTGCCCTGAGCCCATTTGTGGGGAGGACAGGATAGAAATTGAATTAATTAATTAATTAATTAAAACCAAGGGAAGGGTCAGCAGCTACTGGACTGTGTCCGGAATTCAGGACCATCCTGTCTCTTTGCCTGATGACCTCTTCGGCAGTGGAAGACCCCCAGCAGCAGCCTGCGTGAGAAATCGCTCCAAGCTCATGTGGGATTGTGAAAAGGGAAGGGAGGTGGAGCCGGTGGGACTGCTGAGAAGGGTGGCGCCTCTTGTGCTCAGCCATCCTGAGTCTCTCAGAACAAGGAGCACTTGGGGGATCGGGCTGCTCTCTTTCACTCAGGGCAGAAATCAGGTGTTGGCCTGAAGGCCAAATTGGAGTCTCCAGCTCAGCTTTCATGACCCATTCTTCCATGCCCAGGGTAATACTGATCACCATTTTGGGGTCCGGAAGGAATTGCCCCTAGGCCAGATTGTCCAGGGATCCTGGAGGGTTTCCCCCTTCCTCTCAGCATACAGCAGGGGTCACGGGGGAATTTCCTGTGTTGAGCAAGGGTTGGACTAGATGACCCTTGAGGTCCATTCCAGCTCTATGTTCCACTTGGGAAGGCTGGGTTTACATTTGGGTCAGCTGGTGGTGCTGGGGAGCCACAGGGGGCTGCCAGCTGCCACTCTTGATAGCTCTTGATGGTGCTCCACCCTCAAGCCCCTCAACCATTTTTAAGGAGTCTCATGAGCCCTGCCTGCTGACGCTGCAGTGAAGCAGGCCGATGCTCCTGGCAAACTGTCAAGCAGATCAAGAGCCGAGTGAAAAGCTGCTATGTAGGAATTCCCTCCTGGGCCATCACTGGCACATTTCCATGAGGTTGACTGCTTTCAGTGTGGGTGGAAACCCAGATCCTGCCCTGCCCTTTCCCGGGCAGCAGGGATGCCACAGCTCACCCTGCTCACAGCCTCACTCTAGCAATTTCCAGGGCCGGAAGCACCACACAAACATCCTGGGGGCCTCTGTGAAATGTGCAGGGCCCAGGAGGGAAAAGGGCGGCCAACTTTACCCTTTCTGAAACAGGCAGATTAAGGTGAGTGAGATTTGGGGCCAGCATCTTTAACCTTAAAAGAAATGGACTCACTCCAAAGGAACATAAGAATATAAGAGAACATAAGAGAAGCCAGTGTTGGATCAAGCCAATGGCCCATCCAGTTCAACACTCTATCACACAGTGGCCAAAAATATCAGGTGCCATCAGGAGGTCCAGCAGTGGGGCCAGGACACTAGAAGCCCTCCCATTGTTGTCCCCCGCAAAGCACCAAGAATACAGAGCATCCCTTGCCCCAGAGTCCCTATCCATACCTTGTGGCTAATACCACTAATGGACCTCTGCTCCATATGTTTATCCAATTCCCTCTTGAAGCTGTTCATGCTTGTAGCCGCCACCACTTCCTGTGGCAGTGAATTCCATGTGTTAATCACTCTTTGGGTGAAGAAGTACTTCCTTTTATCTGTTCTAACCCAACTGCTCAGCAATTTCATTGAGTGCCCACGAGTTCTTGTATTGTGAGAAATGGAGAAAAGTACTTCTTTCTCGACCTGCTCTGTCCCATGCATAATCTTGTAAACCTCGATCATATCACCCCTCAACCATCATTTTTCCAAGCTAAAGAACCTCAAGCGCTTTAACCTTTCCTCATAGGGAAAGTGTTCCAACCTTTTTATCATTCTAGTTGCCCTTTTCTGCACTTTTCCCAAAGCTATAATATCCTTTTTGAGGTGTGGTGACTAGAACTGCACACAGTATTCCAAATGAGGTGATACTGGCTGATTTGCTTTCAGTTCCCTTCCTAATATTCTCAACATAGCATTGGCCTTTTTCATTGCAGTCACACACTGTGTCGACATTTCCAATGAGTTATCTCCTATGACTCCAAGATCTCTCTCTTGGTCAGTCTCTGCCAGTTCGGACCCCATCAACATGTATTTATAGTTAGGATTTTTAGCTCCAATGTGCATCACTTTGCACTTGGTCATATTGAACCCCATTTGCCATGAATGGATGTCGAACTCAGTCCCATGGCTGCGTCTCCTCAGCTCCCCGAGGCCCCAAGACCAGTGTTCCCTCTAAACTGAGTTAGTGTGAGCTAGCTCACAGTTTTTAAGACTCTGGTTCTCACCTTTTTGTCTTAGCTCAGGAAGGATGGCTCCAGAGCAAACTAATTGATGCAGCAGCCAAATCGCTCACTCACAGTCCATAGCTCCCAAAGTAGAATTTCTGCTCACAAGACTCGACAGCTTAGAGGGAGCAATGCCCAAGACCGAGGCCCCCACCCCAGGAGGCAGCCTTCACCAGCACTGGAAACAGCAGATCTGGAAGTCTCCGCTCTGGCAGCCAAAAACACAGGAGAGCCAAGAGAAGCTGCAGTAGAGCAAAACTTCACAGGCCAAGCAAAAAGCCTGCGGGAACCAACTACCAACCAGCCGCTGCAATTGAACACTAAGGAACCGAGCTGGAGGAACCAGCTGACCGATGAGGAGTCAAACTGACATGCTGATCCCAGGGGACTAGAGAAACCAAAGGGGAGCCAAGCTGACGTGCTGAAGATCCAAGCCCACCACAGAAGCTGCGCCACTGCCAATCAGGCCCTCATACTCCCACACACATAAGAACATAAGAACATAAGAGAAGCCAGTGTTGAATCAGGCCAATGGCCCATCCAGTCCAACACTCTGTCACACAGCGGCAAAATATACCAGGTGCCATCAGAGGTCCAGCAGTGGGGCCAGGGCACCAGAAGGCCTCCCACTGCTGCCCCTCCAGCACCAAGAATAGAGTGCATCACCTGCCCCAGACTGAGAATTCCCATCTATACCCTGTGGCTAATAGCCACTGGTGGACTTCTGCTCCATATATTTATCTAAGCTGAGTTAGTGTGAGCTAGCTCACCGTTTTTTAGCCTCCGGCTCACACATTTTTGTCTTGGCTCAGGAAGGATGGCTCCAGAGCAAATTAACTTATGCAGTAGCCAAGTTGCTCGCTCACAACTTTAATGCAAGTCGCTCAGAGAATCGAGTTTTTGCTCACAAGACTCCACAGCTTAGAGGGAGCATTGCCACCAATCTGAGCTTCCTACAGTCAGCCAGGCCAGCACCCAGATGACATGGGCTGGCCAGCATGATGGCCTGAGGCTCCCGCCATTCCGACCATCAGATGGGGACTAGGCGGGAAGGCCTCCTCCTGACCCCTCCCCCTCCAGGTGATTGTTGAAGAGGTGGGGCAAATTGGGGAGGGGGCGTCGCCCTTGTGGGGCCCCTCATGGCTACAGGCCTGCATGATGGACTAATTTTTCAACACTGAGCCCATATTAATAATGGCCACAGGGGCTGTGGAACATCTCAGGTGCATCTTTTCTTGAGGCAACCTTTGTGCCCATCAGTCATAAGAACATAAGAACATAAGAACATAAGAGAAGCCAATGCTGAATCAGGCCAACGGCCCATCTAGTCCAACACTCTGTCACACAGCGGCCAAAATATACCAGGTGCCATCAGGAGGTCCAGCAGTGGGGCCAGGACACTAGAAGCCCTCCCACTGCTGCCCCCTCCAGCACCAAGAATAGAGTGCATCACCTGCCCCAGACTGAGAGTTCCCATCTATACCCTGTGGCTAATAGCCACTGATGGACTTCTGCTCCATATGTTTATCTAATTCCCTCTTGAAACTGTCCATGCTTGCAGCTGCCACCACCCCTCCTGTGGCAGTGAATTCCATATGTTAATCACTCTTTGGGTGAAGAAATATTTCCTTCTATCTGTTCTAACCCGACTGCTCAGCAATTTCATAGAGTGCCCACGAGTTCTTGTATTGTGAGAAAGGGAGAAAAGTACTTCTTTCTCAACCTGCTCAGTCCCATTGATAATCTTATAAACCTCGATCATGTCACCTCTCAGCCATCGTTTCTCCAAGCTAAAGAGCCCAAGCATTTTAACCTTTCTTCATAGGGAAGGTGTTCCAACCCTTTTATCATTCTAGTTGCCCTTCTCTGCATTTTTTCCAATGCTATAATATCCTTTTTGAGATGTGGTGACTAGAACTGTACACAGTATTCCAAATGAGGTTGCACCAATGATTTATACAGGGGCATGAGGGAGGTGAGCTCTGTGAGGAGGGATGAAGCAGGAAACCTCGGGGTTGCAGGACAACAAGCAGAACCACCCAAACGAAGGATGCCGAGCAGGATCCCAAAGATTGCCGCAGTTTGCCTCACCTCAGGGAGATGCGGACAGAGTGCCTCAGGACCGAACCCCATTCTCCAACTAGGAGCAATGCATCCTGGAGGTGCTCATTCTATTTCAGAAGCTGCACCACTGTTTCCCCCCCCAAACAATCACCATCACGCCATTCCATACTGGGTGTTTGTCAGTTCTTGGCCCGAGGAAGGAGTTGGGGGGGGGCTCAGTTAGCACACCCTGAGGGCTGGATGACCAGCCTTTCCCTTACAGGGAAGAGTCTCATACTTTCCCTTCCATCCTGCCAGGAAATTCCAGACTCCTCCTGGGGCTCAAGCTCCAAAGCTCATTTAGGGCATGAGCTCTGTGGTTCATCCTGAATGGGAGCCTAGGCCAGGGCAGCACCCAAAGCCAGGTACATTAAATACTGATCACCTTGTTGAGAGAAAATATGCCTGCAGGTCCCATAGTGCCCGAAGCCATGTCTTTTCTGGATCACTGAGACACAGCATTTGGGAGAGCTGTGTCCATCAGTCAAGGCAGGAAGATGTCAAGGAGACAGTGTCCCACTTGGGGTCCTGAATCCCTGGGCCTGCTTCCAGCAAGGCTTTCTGCAGGGGGCGGGGCATTCAGCACCCCACACACTGGCTCCATCTTCCTTTCAGATGAAGCCAAGGAAGGCCTCCAGGTGCTCTTGCAGGAGCTGCTGAGGGAGGACCCGTCTGCTGGGCATCTGGTGGGGCTCCTTGACGTAAGCATGTGGGAGAGAAGATGGTGGTGAATGTAGGTCTCTTTTGAGGCTGGGAAGCAACGATGAGCCTGGTAGGGAGAAATGATCACATCAGTGTCAGCTGAACCACACAAACCAACTTCTTTAGACTTTAGGTGACAATTAATACAAAAAAATTATTCTCTGTAATTATTGGACACCTAGTAGATTTCGTAAATTGGGTTTATCGGGTTGGATATGTGTTGGAATTGTCAGCAATGAAGACCAGATCCAGCATGTATGTTATGGGTATGTCCCGTTCTCAGCTGGCCTTAGGGTAGTAGACGCCAGCCCTGGGTTGGGAAATCCCCTGGAGATTTGGAAGTGGAGCCTGGGGAGAACAGAGTTTGGGGAAGGGTAGGAACCTTATCAGAGTGTAATGCCATACAGTCCACCTTCCAATGAAGTAATTTTCTCCAGGGGAACTGAGCTGTGTAGGGTTCCCAGGCAACACCTGACAAGTGGGTGGAGGCAGCATTACGGGAGAATTAAAAAACAAACAAACTGCAGCCTCATGTACTCACTGGATGTTCTTACTGGAAGTGACAAAGGGCAACTCTAGGAATCACTGGCCTATAGAGTTTTCAGCGATTGCCAGAGCTACCCTACCCTTTGTCACTTCCGGTAAGAACTTCCAGTAAGTACATGAGGCGACATTTAAAATAAAAATCCAAGTGGTGGTGGAGAACAGGACCCTGGGGGCAGGGATTCCCCACCCCACTGAGGGCCAGGCAGCCCTAGACCTGTGTCATCTGGAAAGCAGCTTTAATTCCTGGAGGTCTCCAGGTCCCAGATGGAAAACTGGATAAGAGAAGATTTCACTGAGTGTGAACATTAGACAGAGAGACAGCATGCAGAGATGAACACTGAGTAGGAAAGGGTTCACTGGGTCTACAAGTATTCTGCTCTGAAGAAGCCTTATGAAACAGGTATTAGGGCAAGCCTGTCTGCAGGTTCATGACCAGGGCTATTTTTTGGGCAGGAACGCACAGGAACAGAGTTCCGGCTGGGTTCCGAGTTGGCCACACCCAGCAGGAATCATTAGCATAACAGGCCACACCCAACAGCAGAAACTCATTAGGATTGGCTACATTAGGGCTGTGTGGCGTAACATGCAAAGGAGTTTCTGCTACAAAAAAAGTCCTGGGTTTTGACAACAAACAAGGTAAACAGAATAAGAAGCAAAAGGTGGGTGTGGCTGGATGACCACACTTCTGGTAACATGGGGGTGTGGCCTAATATGCTAATGAGCAGTGCTGTCAGGGGTGTGGCCTAATATGCTAATAAGCTCCTTCTGTTGGGTGTGGCCTATTATGCTAATGAGTTCCTGCTGGGCTTTTTCTACAAAAAAAAGCCCTGTTCATGACTATGCTATTTGTCTATAATCCAATATTAATATAAGAAAGACACAAAGAAGATTTACTGTTTGTAAGAACTTTAGATTATTGGACTGCACTTGTCAACACTGTGGAATCATTTCTTGATGTTTATTCTTGTATGAATGCACAGAAATGTATTTGTATTAGCATTAGCATTAACAGTGATCTATTTTTAAAAAATCTATAAAGGAATAATATGCCCTTCATAAATACATCATGGTTCCCATTGACTATTTTCTACTCACTTATTCCGTGATCTTTCTTTGGTTATCCTATCCCATGTGGAAGTTGGCGAGCTTACCTTACAACTTCATAGAGTTGCCCAAGAGTCTCATGCTGGGACATTCTTTTCTCCTCACTAAGATGAACATCACGGATGTTGGCGGAGCAGGATGGGTCAGGTCCTTGAAGGGACAGGCATCCTGTGGAACTTGCTTCCAATAGATATTCTGTGTCCTTTTCATGCTCATCTGGGGCAGCTTTAGCGAGAAAACCTCAATGGGCACTGACTGAAGGCTGAGGGACCTGACTCTTGGAGCTTCTCCTCATGTTCTCCGCAAGAAGCTCTTTCGGTCCATAGAACTCAAGGTCATTTGCTCTGAGTAGCAGCAGCTCTCCAGAGTGTGGAGTAAACACCTGCCCTGAGTGAGAATTTTGAATCCAGGCTGATTGAATCCCAGAGGAGACCTGCCCGGATACTTTTCACTGGAACGTGATCTTGGAAAACTAAAGAATGTACATGAGATGTGAGCCTTTCCTGGACACCACACTCTACCAGCCAGCTTCCTCTAAAGACAGAGACCCAGAGGTCAGCCCTGTCTCCGGCAGCTAAGGAAATCCCACAACCTGCCTCCCTGGCGGTTCAGCCAGGTCTGAAGGAAAACAGCAGTTTAACGGTCTTTTGGGCTCTAACTCCCACCTCCCACCTGCTCTCCCAATATTCCGAAGGCCCTGGTTGGCTGCTACCTGCCACATGAATATTTCAACCAGATTTAAAGGTGATTGGTCATTTTCAGGAAATGGGCAGGACTTTGACTTGTCCCTCATGCAGGTCTATATTAGCCCCACCTCTGTGGAACTTTTACCACAGAGACAAAACTTCCTACTAACCACCATTTGGTATTCAAGAGCTGCACGTTTGGGTTTCAGCACTTGGGAGAAGGGAAGGGGAAAGGGGAGGCAAGGCACAAACTTTGAAAGAGGTCTTAGAAAGAAAAGGACAAGGCACTGAGGGAGACTGGGAATGACAATGGAGACTGGGTTAGAGTAGAGTAATCCAGAAAAGTGGATGTAGCAGGTACTGAGAGACAGATTTGTAGCCAAAGGAAGAGTGTGTTAAAGCACCAGACTCTCAAATGGCCAAAAAACATGGTCAGAGGCAGGACTTGGGAGTTGCCACAGGGGTTTGAGGGAGGGAGGGGCTGCTTTGCTGGGTAGACCAAAAGTGTTGCAGGGAGCCCTGGTGGCATTGGGATTGGGGTCCTGTGGGATCAGGCAAATAAGGCAATAATTATTCCAAGTTTCTGTCAGTAGTCTTATTTGTTTGGAAGGAATGTGGCAAGTGCCCTGGGCACTTTTGACACATGATAAATAATGCCATTTCAATCAACTTCAGCAACGCTTTGTGAGTGGATGTTGCCATTTCACACAGCAAAATCCAGTTGCAAAGTGGATTGAAAGCGAATTGAAAGTACGTTATTTAGTGTGTGTGAAAGCACCCCAGAGTAGATGCCCAAAGGAACCTTAGCTGAATGGAAATATCCTGAACCATAGGGCGAAGAGCTGGGAGTGCATGTTTCCAGCTGCAATCCTGAGGATCCTTTCTTCAGAGTAAGCCACAATGAATAACATTGAGCCTCACTTCTGAGTAGACCTCCTAAGGTCCCCGTGTCAAGCTTTCCATTGCACAGGGAGGTGTCTCTGTTCAGGGTTTCTCATCTAACTTGCAGGTGAGCTT